>JAZHRO010000073.1:213350000-214672500 GCA_037157565.1 Thalassia testudinum | reverse complement strand
ACAGTGTAAGGTGGAGCCGCGCAACCGGGAGCGGGCAGTGCTCTGAGTACGGATGGCTCGAGGCTGGCACGCGCGTGGAAGGGTTGCGCCGACCGGAGGCTTGCGGGAGGAACGTCGCGACAGAGCGCACGGAGAGGGCTGGGTTGCGAGCGAAGGAGCGCGACAGGGTGCGCAGTGGCCTGTGGATGTCGGCTGGGGTGCATGGTGAAGCTTGGCCGGCTGCTGCAGTGGCGCGTGGTCGGTTGCGGGCGGAAGAGAGAGCGCAATGCGAAGAAGCAGGAGGCGATGGCACCTGCAGGCGTGTGTGGAAGTCCTGCGTGCGCTACTGCCGCCTTGCTGCTGTTGCTTTGGGGCTTGGCCGGCTGCTGCAGGGCGTGCGGTGGCCGGTTGAGCTTCACAGCTTGAAGCTTTGGTGTAATGGCCGAAGTGGCTTCAAACGAAGAAACAAGGAAAGAGCCACCACGCCCACCGGCTCTTTGATGAGCTGGGCGATGGTGGACTCACGGTAGTAGTTGTGCACCACCGTGAGGTGCTCCTGTCCGCCGGGTGTCTCCTCAGAGGAGGAAGGCCTACGTGTGGAGGGAGAGGGAGGAGATGGCCTGGAGAAGAAGAGAAGTTGTTGTTGGGTTTTTTTCGTGGGGGACCAGGCTCTTTGCAAAGGAAGGAGCCGAGTTCTATTTATAGAAGAAGGAAGCATGCACAGCCATGCCCTGGCTGTGCATGCTTGCATGCGGCTGTAGGGAGTGGCTGGCATGGCTTGGCAGGGAGAGCATGAGCAGGGAATGGTGCGAAGAAGATGCTGTCATGCAATGCAACCGCAGGAAGAAAGTCAAATAAAAATAAAATTAAAAATAAAAAGATTGTGAATTTTGCAAAGATGCACTTAAGGAAAAATGTTAATTGCAAGGCCACTTATTTCACTCTCCTCCCCTCTCAATTAAATGCATGCATGCGTGTATTTTTACAAATGCGACTATGGAACCCTAATATGCACTGGTAATGCTAGGAAATAGCACAAGACGGCACAATTGCAGGTGTATTTTTGCGGTGCAATCAGGCACCAAAGCCACAATGTTACGACCCGGTTCCCGAATCCCTACAGGACCTAAGACCGACTCGACTCGACTAATCCCAAGACCCAGTCGTCCAACAAGAAATAACCAAAAGCAGGAAAGTAAACCACATTCACTGTGCTAAGCAACTAACAGTAAAAGAGTACATCAGTAAAGAAAGTAAAAGTTGCTATAGTACATATCACCACCACAACAATAAAACAGTATCAAGGTACAGAAATGTAAAGGTATAGAACGTAAAAGTACAAGAGTCTAAACTCACTACAACAAAAAGGTACTACAACAGAGGATTACAACTACTGGGCTCTACTGGCCCAGCACCCTCTGCAGCTGGAGACTCGAACTGCTCAACACCTGGACATGAAAAGGGTTATGAGTACACAAAGTCAGCGAACGCTGAGTAGAGTAGCAACCAACTAACTAAAGCAGTAAAGCTAACAGTTAAACTAGCTATTCCAATTCATTAATTTACAGTTATTCCTTTTCACCCATTGGTTTATATATTTCCAAATCTTTTTCTTGATCTCGAATGTTCCTCATGGGAATGATCTTAATTGTAGTCTTTTCCGAAGAGTAGAAGGCACACGTGGTGCTCTCCTGGCCAAGAGAGTCCCACGTGATAATCCTACACCCAGTCAACCACCCCAGGGTCACTGTCTAGACGTAGCGGTGACAATGGCACGCGTTATAAGTGCACGGGTAGCTATCCCGCACTGGCACGCGGTCAGTCGTTTCCGCTAGCGGGTACGTCCAAAATAAAGCACGGAACAGTATAGCACCTAGCCCTCTCAGTAATAGCGGACTAGCCCCTCAGAACCAAATAGGGGTCTCGCCCCTCCACAGTCCGCGCACCCTTGTCTTACTACCCCGGTTTGCCAAGAGGGCCAAGAAAAGTCGATGTAGGTTTGCTAGCTTAACCCCGGGCCCCGTGGGGTGGCTAGCTCCCTCCCTACACTAATAGCTCTCCCCGGTACTGTGTGCGCGAGGGCCAATAGAAGTCGGTGTAGAGTGGCCAAACCCACCCCGGGTCTCAACCCGGAGGGCGGCAAGCTCCCCTCTACACTAAGAGGGAACATGCGCTCCCCTTGGTACCACGTACTCAAGGGCCAACACACTTCCCGTCACGTTTCCAGATCCATTCATTTATTTCCAGGAGCTCTACTCCTAATTTCCTCATAGGGTTCATGCTCATATTCCTCATGCCATTCCATACCAGGTTTCATCATTCACATTTCCATTCTTAGGTTATACACATGCAGCTGGTATTTCTATCATTCACATTTCCATTCTCAGGTTATACACATGCAACTCGTATTTCTATCATTCACATTTCCATACTCAGGTTATACACATGCTACTCGTATTCTATCATTCACATTTCCATTCTCAGGTTATATACATGCAGCTCGTATTTCTATCATTCACATTTCCATACTCAGGTTATACACATGCAGCTCGTATTCTATCATTTAACGTATACAACAGGTAAGGTCACATGTAACTGTTTAACTAGCACAGGTAATTCATATCTCAGAGGCAGCTTTAGTTCATTAGCAGTTAGTTGTTAACATTTCTATCTACTCATTCAAGACTGCAATTCAATCACGCATACAAACATTTCAAGTACTTCTCGTCCTAGGATTCATGCCATATCCTGGGTTCTAATCATTCATTCCACACAAGCATTCAGGTTTATAATTAAATTAAGGGAAGCCACTCTACCAGACAACCCAGGAGTATTGGAGGCTCAAACAGCAGGCTCACATGCCTCAGCAAGTCCTGAACCCGCAACAGAATGAAGTCCTATAACAAGGACAAATCACAATGGAACATTCAAAATAGTATAGAAAGCCTTCTAACAAGTAGAACTCACAAGGAAAACACCGATATCTCGTTTGCGTAAAATGGACCTCAAACGGACCCTAAACGAGTCAAAAATAGAGTTACTGACTCAAATCAAACATCTGGCACAATGTCCAAATGTCTTAAAAGTGACAAAAAATGCACCTCAGGCTCTGCGTCGACCCCAAACATCCAGGACCTCTTCTGGATCGTCTGGACCCAGCTTTAGATGTTTGACCTCCTCTCCGAACGTCTGGGAGTGCTTCCATCCATCTGGTAAGCTACCCAGATATCTGAAACGCATGGGAGGGCATGTCCCGTGCCTTCTGGAAGCAATCCCTGCACGCAACAGCAAAATCTCCTCAAATTAGCCATGCAAAGCGTAGCTGCGGAGCGGCTTGCATGGCCGTATCGGCAAAGGGAACGTACCTTCGCGGAGATTTGCCTTCAGACATCTGGACTTGTCTCCAGACGTCCACTCCGTCGCCTGGACGTCACTCCAGACGTCTGATTCTGGGAAAAACCCAAAATCAGAACCTTCTCCTCCTCGCCCTCGCTGCGCGTAGCCGCGCCTCGCCTCCTCGCCTACAGCTCCGGCTTTGGGGACGACGCCCCTGATGCTCTCCTCCTCCCACACGTGCCGCTCCGGCCGTGTGCCCTTCGGCGAGCTCCTACATGAGCTCGCGAGCTCAAGCTCCTCCTCCTCTCCTCACACCGCCTCTCCTCTTCGTCGCTGCTCTCGCTCTCTCTCTCTCGCTCGCTCCTCTCACTGCGGTGGAGAGGAAAGGAAGAAGGTGGCTGTGGGGTGGGGAGAACGAGAGAGGAGAAGTAGGGTTTATAAAGAGGTTCATTAGGGTTTTGGGTGGAGGAGAGAAGAGGGAAGGAGAGAGAAGCATACTGTCTGCCTGCAGCCCGCGCATAGATGCAAAGCTCTTACCCAAAAATTTTGATTTCTAGACATCTGGGAAGGTGTCCAGACATCTGACTAGACGTCTGACCGACAGTCCAGACGTCTTAAAAGGCTTAGGATAGAATGGGTCTTTACATCATAACAAACTTAAAGAAAGTTTCATCCCCGAAACTTGAGCTAGCTAGGGTGTGGAAAAGAACTATATACGCATCAAAGCCGATCCGAAAAGACGTACCCTCAAAAAGCTCTGGGTACCGCTCTCGCCTCAGGCTCCCAGGTAGCCTCCTCGTACCTCTGGCTCCTCCACAAGACCTTCACTAGGGGTACCTGCTTCTGTCTCAAACTCCAGACAGCTCTGTCTAGTATCTGTACTGGTCGCTCGGGGTAGGTCAGGTCGTCACCCACCTCGACACTCTCGTGGCTCAGAATGTGACTGGGATCGGTGACGTTCTTCCTGAGGTTGGACACGTGGAACACGTCATGCACACCAGAAAGCTGGAGAGGAAGGGCAAGCCTGTAAGCAACGGGTCCTACCCGCTCCAGGACCTCAAAGGGCCCCACAAACCTCAGCGCGAGCTTCCCTTTCACCCCAAAATGCTGCAGGCCCTTCATGGGAGAAACGCGAAGAAAGACGTGATCCCCAACCTCTAACTGCACCTCTCTACGCTTCCGATCGGCATAACTCTTCTGTCTGCTCCTGACAGTGCGAAGTCATCTGTGAATCTACTCTACCAACTCCTTACTCTGCCGGATCAGTCGGGGGCCAACCTCCCACTTGGTCCCCAACTCAACCCAACTCAAGGGTGCAGTACACCTCCGTCTATACAGAGCCTCGTAGGGTGCCATGCCGATATTCGAGTGATAGCTGTTATTATATGCAAACTCTACCAGGGGTAAGTGCTCCTCCCAAGAACCCCTCCAGTCCAGTACACAGTCGCGTAAAAGGTCCTCAAGTGTCTATATCATGCGCTCTAACTGTCCGTCCGTCTGAAGGTGGTATGCCGTACTAAACCTCAAATGCGTCCCTAAGGCCTGCTGAAACTTAGCCCAAAATTGGGAAGTAAAATGGGTATCCCAGTCGGATACAATCTCATGCAAAACTCCGTGCAGACGTACCACATCATGAATATATCTCTCTGCCAACTACGCTGGTCCCAAGGTGACTCAGATCGGCAAGAAATGTGCCGTCTTTGTCAATCTGTCTACAATCACCCAGACTACGCCGTGTCCTCGTTGGGTAACGGGGAAGCCCACCACCAAGTCCATGGTGATGCTCTCCCACTTCCACTCTAGCATGGGAAGTGGCTGCAACGGCCCCGCAGGCCTCTGATGCTCGGCCTTCACCTGCTGACACACTAAACACTGCTGCACGAACTCACCTACATCCCGCTTCATCCCCCTCAACCAAAAGTCACGTCTCAGATCATGATACATCGTCGTGTTCCCAGGATGTATGGTGAACCTGGACCCGTGTGCCTCAGTCAGGAGCTCTCTCAACAACTCCTCGTCCCTGGGAACGTACAAACGTTCCCTCATACGTAGCACCTTGTCTCGCAACGACTGCAGGTATAGATCTGTCATCTGTCCTATAATGATGCGGTCTATCAGCTTTGGTCTCGTCTGTCGTGTCACTGTCACTGCCCCACAATGCCCCTGTAACTCTAGGGGTCGCCAACTGCCCAACTCCTCCATAAGTCTCCAACTCTGTGCTTGTAAGTTGGCCAAGAGGGCGGGCGCCTTCCAGCTCAAGGCGTCAGCCACCACATTGGCCTTCCCCAGATGGTAGGAGATGCTGCAGTCATAGTCCTTCAGGAGCTCTAACTAACATCTCTATCTCATGTTGAGCTCCTTCTGATCAAACAAATACCTGAGGCTCTTATGATCCGTTAATATCTCAAAAGTCTCACCGTAAAGGTAGTGCCTCCATGTCTTCAGCGCGAAGTCGACAGCTGCCAGATCTACGCCATGGGTAGGGTAGCTATGCTCATGGAGCTTCAGTTGTCATGAAGCGTAAGCGACAACGTGACCCCACTGCATGAGCACACCCCCTAACCCCTGCAACAAAGCATCCGTGTAGACAACGAAACCGCCACTGCTGTTTGGGATGGTAAGCACAGGAGCCGAAGTCAACCTCTCCTTCAACTCCTGGAAACACGCCTCACAAGAGTCTGTCCAAGGAAAGGGCACGTCCTTCCAGGTCAACTGAGTCATGGGACACGTAATTTGCAAGAAACCCCTGATAAACCGCCGATAGTAACCTGCCAGTCCCAAGAAACTACGAATCTCTGTCACTATACGTGGCCTCTCCCACCTGAGTACTGCCTCTACCTAGGTTGGATCCACAGCCAAGCCATCCACTGAAATCACATGACCCAAGAAGGTCACTTGCCTCAACCAAAATTCGCACTTGCAGTATTTGGCATACAGCCTACGTCGTCTCAACGTGTCCAGAACCATCCGCAAGTGTTGTCCATGCTGTGCCTGATCCCGCGAGTAAATGATCACATCATCAATAAATACCACCACAAAATGATCCAGATACGGTCTAAACACCTGGTTCATCAAATCCATGAAGGTAGCGGCGGCGTTGGTTAGCCCAAACGGCATGACCAAAAACTCATAGTGTCCGTACCAGGTGCGGAAAGCTGTCTTGGAGACGTCGGTCTCCCTGATCCTCAACTAGTGGTAGCCTGACCTCAGATCTATCTTGGAGAATACCGTGGCACCTCACAACTAGTCAAACAGATCATCAATCCTCAGCAACGGATACCTGTTCTTGATGGTGACCCTACCCAGTTATCTGTAGTCGACACAAAGGTGTAGGGTACCATCCTTCTTCTGCACAAATAACACCGGGGCTACCCATGGGGACGCACTGGGCCTCACAAAGACCTTCTCCAATAGGTCCTGCAACTAGGACTTGAGCTCTCGCAACTCAAGTGGTGCCATCCTGTATGGTGCCATAGAAATGGTGCAGGTACCCGGTACCAGTGAGATCTCAAACTCAATCTCACGCTCAGGCAGTAGTCCTGGTAACTCCCCAGGAAACACGTCGGGGTACTCTCTGACCACTGGAATGCTCTGAAAGTCTGCCACAGGACTGGGCTCTGCCACTACATAAGCCAGAAAGCCTTCACACCCCTAGCCCAAAAGTCTCGCCGCCCGAAGTGCAGAAATGCACCTGAAGCCTCTATCCACCGGCTGTCCGTGAAACTCAAAAGAAGGCATCTCCGGTATGGAGAAGACGATCTTCCTCTCAAAACAGTTCACCAAGGCGTGGTAAGCAGACAGCCAGTCCATTTCCAGAATCATGCCAAAATCCTCCATCGGTATCACAATCAGGTCAACGGGGAGGCTGTGTCCCCCAACACTGACCTCACAGTCTGTGTAGACCTCCTCGGCTACAAACAGCTGACTGCCTGGACCTCTGATCACAAAAGGATCCTCTAACAACACACAGTCCTATCCCAAACTGACAACAAAACTCGCAGCAACAAACAAGTGCGTGTCACCAGAATCAAAAAGTACGTAAACTAATCTGCCAGAAACTGCAACCATACCTGCCACCACTAAACCTGATGCTCTAGCGTCTCTGTGAGTCAAGACGTCGCGACACCCCTTAGTCCTGGGGCCAAACAAAACAGCCAAAGCCCAGGGCGGAGCTAGTGACAGCTGGCTGGTATCCTCCCCGCGACTGCTGCCCTCCCTCATGCGCCCAGAACCCACGACCACCCACTCGGCCTCCAGCACTCGGTGCAGTGAGCATCTGCTGCGCTCTAGCCTTAGATGGGCAGTCCCTCTTAAAGTGGCCCGGCTGGCCACACTAGTAGGAGAGGGGGACTCGACTCCCTCCCTTGGTAGGTCCCTACTAACGGCTGGGCGGGGGTCCAGTGCTGACAGCTGGCTCCTGTTGGGGGCCCCCAAAGGCCACTGACGGCCCCGCAAAATGAGACGGCTCTCCTGTAGGAGCCGCGTGCCTCCTTTGATCTCTTCTGACTCGCCAGGTGCTACGGTGACACTGTCATCCCACGAAAGATTCCCCCTCTATACTCTTGGGAGGGAGATAAGGGGGCGACGGAGTAGGTGGAAGCTGAAATTCTTCTCGAACGACCTCTCGGATCAACTAGACAAGGTCCTGGGATTGTACGCTCAGGAGGAGAGAAGGGGTAGCACAAAATCCAAGCTCAGCATGTTTGCCCCTCCGACTTCGTCCACGGCCACGTCCACGGCCTATCTCAGGAACTTTCCGACGAGGCATCTCCTGCAAGGAGATGCGAGAGACAAAAGGAGTCAACTCTAACGGACTTTAGCGAAAGAACCTCAGAACAGATGTCAAAAGGTAATTATGGTGGTTACTCTAGTTACACGCACGTGAATTGGTTATTCTCAAGCTAGTTGGTTCATTTCTCGGGACGGCCTTGCTTTGATACCATCTTGTTACGACCCGGTTCCCGAATCCCTACAGGACCTGAGACCGGCTCGACTCGACTAATCCCAAGACCCAGTCGTCCAACAAGAAATAACCAAAAAGCAGGAAAGTAAACCACATTCACTATGCTAACCAACTAATAGTAAAAGAGTACATCAGTAAAGAAAGTAAAAGCTGCTATAGTACATATCACCACTACAACAATAAAACAGTATCAAGGTACAGAAATGTAAAGGTACAGAAATGTAAAGGTATAAAACGTAAAAGTACAAGAGTCTAAACTCACTACAACAAAAAGGTACTACAACAGAGGATTACAGCTACTGGGCTCTACTGGCCCAGCACCCTCTGCAGCTGGAGACTCGAACTGCTCAACACCTGGACCTGAAAAGGGTTATGAGTACACAAAGTCAGCGAACGCTAAGTAGAGTAGCAACCAACTAACTAAAGCAGTAAAGCTAACAGTTAAACTAGCTATTCCAATTCATTAATTTACAGTTATTCCTTTTCACCCATTGGTTTATATATTTCCAAATCTTTTTCTTGATCTCGAATGTTCCTCATGGGAATGATCTTGATTGTAGTCTTTTCCGAAGAGTAGAAGGCACACGTGGTGCTCTCCTGGTCGGGAGAGTCCAACGTGATAATCCTACACCCAGTCAACCACCCCGAGGTCACTGTCTAGACGTAGCGGTGACTGTGGCACGCGCTATAAGTGCACGGGTAGCTATCCCGCACTGGCACGCGGTCAGTCGTTTCCACTAGCGGGTACGTCCAAAATAAAGCACGGAACAGTATAGCACTTAGCCCTCTCAGTAATAGGGGACTAGCCCCTCAGAACCAAATAGGGGTCTCGCCCCTCCACAGTCCACGCACCCTTGTCTTACTACCCCGGTTTGCCAAGAGGGCCAAGAAAATTCGATGTAGGTTTGCTAGCTTAACCCCGAGCCCCGTGGGGTGGCTAGCTCCCTCCCTACACTAATAGCTCTCCACGGTACTGTTTACGCGAGGGCCAATAGAAGTTGGTGTAGAGTGGCCAAACCCACCCCGGGTCTCAACCTGAAGGGCGGCAAGCTCCCCTCTACACTAAGAGGGAACATGCGCTCCCCTTGGTACCACGTACTCAAGGGCCAGCACACTTCCCGTCACATTTCCAGATCCATTCATTTATTTCCAGGAGCTCTACTCCTAATTTCCTCGTAGGGTTCATGCTCATATTCCTCATGCCATTCCATACCAGGTTTCATCATTCACATTTCCATTCTTAGGTTATACACATGCAGCTGGTATTTCTATCATTCACATTTCCATTCTCAGGTTATACACATGCAGCTCGTATTTCTATCATTCACATTTCCATACTTAGGTTATACACATGCTGCTCGTATTCTATCATTCACATTTCCATTCTCAGGTTATATACATGCAGCTCGTATTTCTATCATTCACATTTTCATACTCAGGTTATACACATGCAGCTCGTATTCTATCATTTAACGTATACAACAGGTAAGGTCACATGTAACTGTTTAACTAGCACAGGTAATTCATATCTCAGAGGCAGCTTTAATTCATTAGCAGTTAGTTGTTAACATTTCTATCTACTCATTCAAGACTGCAATTCAATCACGCATACAAACATTTCAAGTACTTCTCGTCCTAGGATTCATGCCATATCCTGAGTTCTAATCATTCATTCCACACAAGCATTCAGGTTTATAATTAAATTAAGGGAAGCCACTCTACCAGACAACCCAGGAGTATTGGAGGCTCGAACAGCAGGCTCACATGCCTCAGTAAGCCCCGAACCCGCAACAGAATGAAGTCCTATAACAAGGAACAATCACAATGGAACATTCAAAATAGTATAGAAAGCCTTCTAACAAGTAGAACTCACAAGGAAAACACCGATATCTCGTTTGCGTAAAATGGACCTCAAACGGATCCTAAACGGGTCAAAAATAGAGTTACTGACTCAAATCAAACATCTGGCACAATGTCCAAACGTCTTAAAAGTGACAAAAAATGCACCTCAGGCTCTGCGTCGACCCTAGACATCCAGGACCTCTTCTGGACCATCTGGACCCAGCTTTAGACGTCCGACCTCCTCTCCGGACGTCTGGGAGTGCTTCCAGCCATCTGGTAAGCTACCCAGACGTCTGAAACGCATGGGAGGGCGTGTCCCGCGCCTTCTCGAAGCAATCCCTACACGCGACATCAAAATCTCCTCAAATTAGCCATGCAAAGCGTAGCTGCAGAGCTACTTGCATGACCATATCGGCAAAGGGAACGTACCTTCGCGGAGATCTGCCTTCAGACATCTGGAGTCGTCTCCAGACGTCCACTCCGTCGCCTGGACGTCACTCCAGACGTCTGATTTTGGGAAAAACCCAAAATCATAACCTTCTCCTCCTTGCACTCGCCGCGCGTAGCCGCGCCTCGCCTCCTCGCCTACAGCTCCAGCTGCAGCAGTGTTGGGGACGACGCCCTCGACGCTCTCCTCCTCCCGCACGCGCTGCTCCGGCCGTGCGCCCTTCGGCGAGCTCCCACACGAGCTCGCAAGCTCAAGCTCCTCCTCTCCTCACGCCGCCTCTCCTTCTCGTCGCCGCTCTCGTGCTCTCTCTCTCCCGCGCTCACTCCTCTCACTACAGTGGAGAGGAAAGGAAGAAGGTGGCTGTGGGGTGGGGAGAATGAGAGAGGAGAAGTGGGGTTTATAAAGAGGTTCGTTAGGGTTTTGGGTGGAGGAGTGAAGAGGGAAGGAAAGAGAAGCGTACTGTCTGCCCGTAGCCCGCACGTAGATGCGAAGCTTATACCCAAAAATTTTGATTTCCAGACGTCTGGGAAGGTGTCCAGACATCTAACCAGACGTCTGACCGACAGTCCAGACGTCTTAAAAGGCTTAGGACAGAACGAGTCTTTACACATAACTAACCCCCTTAGCACCCTTAGGTGGCAACATTTATCCTTAGCCCTAGGATCCCCAACTACCCCCCATATCTTATCCTAACCATCCATTCCAAGAGCCACCTATGCCCCCCTTCCTACACTATATATACCCACCTATCTTCCCATATTTTCTTCATCCTCCATTAGTGTTTAATTCCACCTACATCCACCTACACCTACGGCCAAGAAGAAGGAGTAGTGAAGAAGATTAAGGGGGCACATCACCCGCCCCTTTGGTGCCTTCTTCTCCCCACTCTCTTCAACTTGTGCCACGCTAAGGAGGAGAGCCATTCTACTTCAAGGAGGATGGCCAAGCAAAGGAGAAGGACCTAGGGTGGGCGTCCACCCTTGGAGGAGGAGAATTGAAGGTGGTAGCTTCCACCTTAGAGGACATCATCTTGGCGGAGCTATAGAAGGAAGGAGCTGAAGACCTTCTTTTCAAGCCCGGGAGCTACTAAGCTTAGAGCAAGAAGAGCTTCATCCTATTCATCACTATCATCACCTAAAGGATTTGTCTTTATTTTAATTTTCAATTTGTTTTTTGTAGAAGCATTCATCCACTAGTAGACAATTTCCTTTAATATAAAAAAAGAAGTTGCCTTGATTTCTTGTTGCACTCTTTTTACTGCTTTATCTTGCTTTATCTTTAGTGTAGTTTCACTCCTTTCTAATTAACCTAGGCCTCCACGCACCTAGGTTGAGCTTAGAAAGAGGATAATTTTTGTCACCTAGATTAGCATAGTAGGTGTAGTAATCTTTTTTCCTGCCAACAACTTCGCATGTTGCCTTAATTTCAAAAACAAAAAAATGATATATTGAAAAAAATCAAAAAGAAAGTTGAGATTTCATTTCCAAGCAAGAGACGTATTTTTGCAAACATTTGGCCTCCTTGGATGACCCTAGATACCCCACTATCTAAGAATAGAAATTTAAAAGCGTATGCAATTTTGCGTGTTATAACGACTTTAAAAACCCTAATTACAAATCACGCGATTTTTTGCAACACACCTCACCGCACTTTCCCCTACAACGTCATTCAGCACCACACCTCGCCCATACCCTTCCCCTCTCCTCCTCTCCCTGTATAAACCCTCCTCCTCTTCTTCGCCTCACGTCCACAGCCGAGCAAGAGAGAGAGCAAGGAGCCAGAGTGAGGGCGAACGAAGAGCGAAGAGCTGATCGCGAGTCTGAGTGAGAAAGCGGAGAGTGCTGCGCTGTTCTACTGCAGTGACTGTGGCAAGGGAAGCTAGAGCGGTTCCGCGGAAGTCATTTTTCGTGAAATCAAACGTCCGGAGTGACATCCAGACGTCTTACCGGACGTCCGAAGGTATAGTGAGATGTCTAGTAGAGATCTACTTTCCATATTTCTTCTCTGCCAGAGTCCTGATAGTGTACATATATGTGTCAGAAGTTGGAAGGTGGATCGAGGCAGTTTCAGATGTCCGGGAGCATCTCCAAACGTCTGAAGGAACCCTCAGACGTCGGCACTGAATTGCAAACATCTGATAGAGGCACACCGAGAGAGGTATCCCTGAGAACTGTTTTAAGACGTCTGGGACCTTTCCCAGACATCTGATTTCTGTCTGACCACGTGTTTTTAGGCCCATACAAGGCCCTAATGTTGTCGATTTTTCGCAAACAAAACGTCTCTATTTTCCATACGAGTTTCTCTATGTAATGATACCTTTTCTGTATCATTCTGACCCTTTTTGGCTTATCGATCCATGTCTTAAGTCTCTAGTCTGACGGGTATACGGGACCTGCGGAGATATCAGGAGCTACTGTACAAGCCCCCATTCCACCCGGTTACCCAGGTAGAGTGGTTATAACCATAAATCTCTAACTTAATACATGCAACTAGTTAATCCTATGACTTGAGATGAACCCTAGAAAGGAATAAACGCATGCTCTAGAGTATATTTTTTAACCCTAGGTTGTGGCACGAACACTAGGGCTAAAGAAAAGTACATGTGAATGATTGAGTAATCAAAAGCTGCCTGTATTATCTGGAATGAACCAAATAATGCGTTAAACATGGAAATTGAACTGCTTGTTCCGTATATTCCAACCCGGATGTAGAAAAAAACTCATGTACGAACCCTACAGGAAATGTAGACAAGAATCCCGTAATATGGAGAACCGGATGGTTCTGGAAATTGCCGCCCATGGGCAGCTGTTAAGGGAAGTGACCTGACCTTCGTGTACATGGTACCGAAGAGAGTAACTATCCCTTGTAGTGTAGAGGGGAGCTTGCCGCCCTTGGGTTGAGACCCGAGGTGGGTTTGGCTACTCTACGTCGACTCTTGCTGGCTCTCGTGTACATGGTATCGAGGTGAGCTACTTAGTGTAGGGGGAGCTAGCCGCCCCAGGGGGCCTGGGGCTAGGTATGGCTGTTGACGTGTCTTGATCGTGTTTTAACAATTAGTTACGTCGTAGTATAGGTGATCAAGTGTTGTCAACAAATAAAAATTTATTACTCGAAACCTAAGTATCTGAGGTCGAACACAGGGAGCAATTGGAATTTATTACTAATCTCAAGAATGTAATTGAACACTTGATTACTCAAAACTTAATTCAAAATATAGAACTGCGTGAGTTTGAAAATTAATTGTGGCAAAAAGAAAGAATTTGGACGTCTGATCATGGGATCAGACGTCTTAAAAATATGTTCTTGTTCTTCTTCTTCTGACTTTCTTCCTTTCTTCTTTATGCTTCTTTCTTCTCTGCAGTTGCCTTGCTTCTTTCTTCTTATTTTCCTCTGTCTTCTGCCTTGCCTCTCTCTGCAGTTTCTTTCTCTTTCTTTTCTGTGGGTCTTCTTCTTCTTCCTTCCTTGGCTTCAGCTTCTCTTCTTCTTCTGCTTGTCTTTACCTTTCTTTATTTCTTCTTTCTTCTTCAGTTTCTCTTCTCTTTTTCCTTCGCCTCTTCCCTCTGCCTTGCCTTTCTCTTTTCCCTCTGCGAAGGCTTCCTTCCTTCTTCTTCTCCTTCTCTTGCAGCAGCTAAGTGTCAGCTTCGCTTCTCCCTTCTGCCTTCCCTGCACAAACCAAAGAGGAGAAAAACCTATCCCTCTACCCACACCCGCGTCTCTCTCTCTCTGTATATCACTCTTCAGCATGCTCTCCCAAAGCCAGGTAAACTGGTCGGGTCACGCGCCCGGGTCCAGGCGCACCGGCGTGGGTGTGGTGCGCGAGGAGTGCTCAGGATGGTGTCGGGTCAGGTCACGCCAGATCCGTGTGATGAGCTCACGGACGAGGTGGCGTTTAGGTGAGGGACCTCACCCTATGTGTTATCAGAGGCGATTGGCTAATATCACAAAATCAATATAAACTACTCACGCACCTTACAGCTTACCGAGGTGGGACTATTGTTCCACCTCCCTTTTGCGCACACCTGCAGGAGAGCGTTCTCCAATTGCAGCACTGCAGGCTTCGTGATGCCACTCTTTGGAACAGATGCCTTCGCGAGGCCTCCCCGAGTTAGCTGGACTAGGACTCCTGGAGCACTGCAGGCTGGGACGAGCTTGCGACCTCCTCGAGTCACCGTTAATGGCGGCTGGAGCGTGAAACCTTCCTGACACAAAAAGAGCCTTGTGGCTTAATCAGACCACAGGGGCACCTTTGCCATGTCACGGTGAAGGTGAGGCGCTAGGTGGCAGGCCACGGGGCGACCTAGGCGTGCGTGCCTAGGTCTCTCTGTGATCGGACCGATGGGTTTGATTAGGGGGTAGTTGTGGTGGTTAGAGGGTCTGTGGACGAGTGGAGGATGTTCAGTGAGGTGAGGCGGAGGTTATGCGGTGGTCGGAGAGACGTGTGGGGTTGCGGAGTGATGGGAGTGTCTCGCCGGAGGGTGGCCAAAGATGAAGATGGTGGTGGACAGTGGTGGTCGAGGAGCGTTTGGTGAAATAAGATGAGGGAAATGAAAGAGGGGATAGAGAAGAGCAGTTCTAACATAACTAAGGGGACGAAGGGGGCGAGAAGGCGGTTGGCAGTACCTGCTGTCGTCGGAGAAGAAAGCGTCCAGTGGAGGAAGACGGCGACGACGACGGAGCTAGGGAAGCACGCGCGGGTGTTGCGCGATGCGGGGGAGGATGAGGAGGATGGCTCTGCCACTGGTTTTGTGGCAGAGAGACGAGGAAGAGGAGGGGGGCTCGCTGGAGCTCGCTAGACCCCTTGGCCGGAGGAGAAGAAGAGGAAATCGAGGTGGAATTCCGGCCAAGTCGAGCTGAGGAGGTGCGACCGGAGTTGGGGGTTAATTTATAGGCACAGGAAGGGACTCCTGTGCTTGGAAGACAAGCTTCCAAGCACGGGAATCCTCACCGAAGATGGAAATAGTTAAGTACCCAAATCTCTCGTGCGTTCGCACGAGAGATTGGGTGCAAATCTTAGATCAGGATCGAGTTCAGATGGAAGGGAATTCCTTAGATAATCTCCCTTCCAAATCTGGGAGGGGATCTCTGAGGAATCAGAGAGTATTCCCCCTCTATTCCTCGCCGAAGTAGGATCTCTCCCCAATGATGGCGAAGGGACCTACTTGTAAGAGTGGCGAGGAAGCTAGGGGGGTTTATGCATTGGCTTTCAAAAGATAAGGACCAAAATGTAATTGGGTGTACTCATTTGCAAAGTAGGTCAAGATGACCTCCCCTTAAGTCCAAATTTTGGTACAAATCTAATTTGAACCTAAGGAATCCAATGGTGAAGTTGGATTTTAGGTTTAACCACGTTTGACTGGACATTTTGTGTAAAAACCTAAATTAGGTCAATTAATGAGCTAGGACCCTAATCTAGGTCAAACTAGGTTCCAAAGGCCAAATTGAATGTTCTAAACCCTAGGGTATATTTTTCCATGAATTTTAGAGGGTTTAATTGATTTTTATCCTGACCAGAACCTTATTGAGTTAAGCGGGTCTGTTTTAGGGTTACAAGATGTCATTTAATTCCTAGATTGCACATGAATCCATTTCTGATTGCGTTAACCCACTTTTTATCTTATTTAGACCATTTAACCTATGTTTTGTCTCTAAGAAATCCCGTTTATGTACTGCAATGGTAAAATTGTAGTTTTAACCTTTATTTCATGTTTTCTTCCCATAACACTTATTCCTTCAATTAAGCCCTCTTCCAGGTTATGTAGGAACTTTTATTCTCTTTATTAGGTCAAAATAAGCTAGTTATGGCTTATGATAAGGCTCTCATCAATGGCCACCCTACACCGACTCTTGTTAGCCCGTTGGGCAAACCGGGATAGTCGGACGAGGGTACGCGGACTGAGGAAGGGCAAGACCCCTGTTCTGTTCTGTTCTGAGAGGGCAATGCCCTATACTGTTCCGCACTGTATGTTGAGGTGTACCCGCTAGAGGAAACAACTGACCGCATGCCAGTGCGGGGTAGCTACCCGTGCACTTATCACGTGTGCCATAGTCACCGCTACGTCACGATCATGACCTCGGGGTGGTAGACCGGGTGTAGGACTATCACGGAGGGACTCTCCCAGCCAGGAGAGTGCCACGTGTGCATCCTACATCACGGGAAGCTGCAAGAAAAATCATTCCTTTACGGAACAAGAAGATTAAGTAATGTAATGAGCCCTGATTAGAGATCTCTACACAGAAAATCGTTGTAGGATAAATTGGATCGGAAAGTAATATGTTAAATTACCTGATAAATGTATTTTTATGTTTAGTCACCACTCTACTCAGCGTTAGCTGACCCTAGTTATATAATTTTTGTACAGGTCAGGGATTTGAGCAACTCGAGTTATCTGCTGCTGAGGACGTTGAGCCTAGTCGAGCCCAGCTGTAGTTTCTACTATTTGGTATAGTGAGTTTCTATAGCCTTGTTTCCATTATATGTACTCATTTTCATAGTGATGGCTATGTTATGTTCTTGATGAGATGTAATAGTATAGTTTTACTGTTCTATTTCTCCTTATGTTGCCAAATTTCTCCTGCTTAGCTATTGTACTTGTGTAGTTGTGGATCGATGCATGTTATTTGGTTATTTCTTATTGGACGACTGGGTCTTGAGATTAGTTGAGGCAAGCCGATCTCGGATCCTATAGGGATCTAGGATCGGGTTGTGATAGTTTAGGTTCGAGAGTGTTACGACTCGATCCCAGCTCCCTACAAGACCCGAGATTGACTCACCTCGACTAATCCCAAGACTCAGTCGTCCAACGAGAAATAACCAAAAGCAAAAAATATACTACAACCACACATGCAATGTAACTAAGTAGAAATAATAAAAAGGTAGTAATGGAAAACAGAACGAGACGTCTCAAAAATATTACATGTCACAAGCGGAAGAGTACTACAACATACATAGCCATCACAATTACAATAGAGGGAAATATAACATGAACAGAAATAGTTAATGCATATTAGAGTACTCAGTACTACAAAAGGGCTCTGGAACAGAAAAGAGGAAAAACACTATGGCTGGGCTCGACTGGGCCCAGCACCCTCGGCAACTGGTGGCGTTGGCTCTTCAACTCCCTGACTTGAACATGGTTATACAATCTGTAGTCAACTAACGCTGAATAGAGTAGTGGTTAAGCCATTTATATGCAATTTAACTTAAAGAAATAAGCAAGTAACTAAACATTCATTTCCATTTATCTCAACTAGGTGTTTCTGTTTTGGTTATTCTAATAAGAATCTACAACACTTCTTAATCTTCTTCCCTAAGGGAACGATCTTGATTGTAGTTTATTCCATGATGTAGGATGTACACGTGATACTCTCCTAGCCGGGAGAGGCCCGTGGTAGTCCTATACCCAGTTTACAATCTCGAGGTCACGGTCACGACGTAGTGGTGACTACGACACGTGCGATAAGCGCACGGGTAGCTACCCAGCACTGGCATGTAATCAGTCGTTTCCACTAGCGGGTACGCTCAAACGTACAGCACAGAACAGAACAGGGGTCTCGCCCCTCAACAGTCTACGCACCTTCGCCCAGCTATCCCGGTTTGCCCAGAAGACCTAACAAGAGTCGATGTAGGGTGGCTAGTCCTAACCCCCGGCCCCATGGGGCAGCTGGCTCCCTCCCTACACTAAAGTAACCAAAGTCGGTGTAGGGGACCATCCCTAACCTCGGGTCTCAACCCAAGGGCGGTTAGCTCCCCTTTACAATAAAGTGATAGTAGCTCTCCTCGGTACCGCGTACACAAGGGCCTGCTCACTTTCCATGCAAAAGGGACAGTTACTCTCCTCAGTACCCTATACTTGAGGGCCAGCTCACTTTCCTTCTACATACGATATTCGTTCCACACACGCGAGTTCCTTTCTAGCTCCCCGTAGGGTTCATACATATACCTTTTTATTTTCACAGCCAATTCATTAATTGCATAACAGGAAGCTCAAGATTTCACCATCAATTATTTAATACACAATAAATATTTTCATTCATGTCATGGCTCAAAAAAATGTGGTACAGGCAACTCATGATTTACTACTTTCAGTAAGCATCACAGCAATTTAATCATTCAATACATGTGCGTTCATCTCTTTCATCCCTAGTATTCATTTCACAACCTAGGGTTCAATCGAATATCTCTAAAGTAACATTCATTCATTTCTTTCAGCGCTAGGGTTCATCTCACAACTTAGGGTTCAATCAAATATTTCTAAAGCATGCAATTTAATTATTAATTCTGGGATTAGAGAGAGAACTACTCTACCAAGATACTAATGAGTTGCTACTCATCATAGCTAAATCGCCTAAGTTAAGCTAGAAACTAGGTTAAACACTATCAAATTAACACATAAAAAGGGTTAAGTGTGGGAAATAGAGAAAAAGACCTAAAAGATCAATTTTGTGCTAAAAACACATAATTAGGTCAATTATTGAGATATTCTTTTAAATAATGTAAAATGGTGATCCAATTGCAAAGTAAACACACAAATGAGCTCAAAATTCCAAATCAAAAGTAAAATTAACTTCTAATATGTTCAATTGAGCTTCAATAAAAACTTAGGTGCATTTGGACATCATTAGGGCCTTGAAATTAGAGTTTCACATTTAGGTCTTTCACAAATTACATTTCATTCACTAGAAAACCTCCAAGGACCTTTTTGCAAGCCCTGAAGGATCGTTCTGTTATAGCTTTTTACCACTTATGGGCTTCTATGTAATTTCTCTACCCCTTCGCTGAGGGGCTTTGCCTGCAAATTCACCAAAAGAACTTGCGCCCACCTGCAACCTGCGTGCACTGTAGCACACAAGAACTCAAGCCATCATGACTATTGATCCTCCCTCACCTCACGATCTGTGGCTCACGTTGATTCGAAGCTTTGCGTGGATCGACGCGTGTGATCACCTCCTCACCGAGATCCCATCCAACGGTCGCTTTTTTTATTTAAGCTCGCGCACGCTCTCTCCTCAATTCCCCACCGCCCATGCCTTAGAGACTAATCGCACCACCTCGGTGCTTTGATCCACTATCACTCTACTTAAGGAGCTCCACAGCTGCGCGCGCAAGGGATCAACCTCCTCTCCTACTTCCTTGAGGCCGATCCCTTCCTCCCCTCCAGCTCCCTTAACCTTTTCAATCGCCACATCAGTGATAGTGGCGTGGTTTTCCACCACCATTTCCTCCTCGCCGCTAGGGATGACGTACGTCTGATGACGACCCTGAAGCTTCACTAGAGAGCTTTTCCCTCGCTGGAGATCTCCCCCCATTCTTCCTCCTTAGCCGTTGGCTTTGGATCCAAAGGTCCCATTCATCTGATTAGAGTAGGATTTACTGCCTTCTAGAGTAGCTGTAGTGATAATTAGAGTAGTTTAGGAGTAGAAATTAGACATAGAATTGCTCTGATCTGATTGTGTGATGTTAGTTAGCTTAAGAGTAGATTTAGAGTAAAATTCGCACTCCACCTCCTCTGATCATTTCATATCAAAGGAGATGATTTCATCCCCTCGCTGATCACTGTTTTCTCCCTCTTCATATTTCCATTTCACTTTCTGATTTCCCTCGAATTTTAATCCTCAATCCACCCATCCATTTGGAGTCAAACCCTCATCTCATTTCTCTTAAGCTTTGAGATGAGGGTTTGCGCTCAAATCCATCCAGGGGTCTCCCATTCATTTCAGAAATCCACAAAGACCCTTGATCTTGATTTAAAATGGAATCGGTTCGCTTGATCTGATTTTAATTTGGTTTTCAATGCAAGATCGTGAGATTTTGATCCATTTGAGCTCTAAGGGATTTTTGATAGAGTGAACTAATATATTTTTGTGTTATTCAATCCATAGCAGTGAATCTGAGATGATTTTAATGATAGATTTTTCCTTAGATGAGCCATGGTTGTATTTGGTTCTAATTGGAGATTTTGATGATGTGTGGGAGAGCCAAGGAGAATCAACTTTGTTGATTTGAGGCTCTACATAGTATTTGTGAGTTGTTTTTGAGTGAGATTCTGATTTTTAACCTAAGGAATTTTCAATATTCCTTAAAGTTTCAGAGGTTTGGGATTCAAGTTTTTGGATTAAATTGACTGATTTAATCTCTTCCTTCATGCTGTCTATTAGCTAGTAACTTAATAAATTAATTATTTATTCTATATAGATAATTAAATTATGATACAAGGTTTCTAATATACATGGTACATATATAAATATGTATACACAGTATAAATAGTAAGTACAGTTATATATAGAGTTTTATAATTTTACCTAAGTTATAGTACTTATAAGTTAGTATAAATAATAAATAGTTATATAATTAAGTTACGTATAGTTTAAATAATCTTAAATATGTAACTTACAATATATAATATATATATAAGTTAGTTATACCTATTATACACCTATTTTACAATATATATACATGTAGCTTACTTTATAGCTTATATTTACAAGTATAAACCTAGTATACATAGTATTTTTTTAGGTGTTTTTGTGACTTTTCTGATGTTTATAGGTTTTGTGTGTTTTATATAGGTAGGAGATGAGAGAGAAAGAAAGAGATGAGGAGAATAGATTATTTTTGGTGTTTTTATATATTAAGGTCTTTTATTAAGTTTTAAGGTAGACTTAATTGTTGGCTGATATGTTCTACCAAATCGAGGGTTTAGAATACCTTGAAACTTTGCATATGTGTAGAAAAATAGTTAATCCTACTCACTAGACCTTTATTTTATTTTTTTGAAATTTTTATATCATTTTTATTTATTTACAAGTTAAGCACACTTCTAGGTCTTCAAAGGATTTTAAAGTGGAACCTAAGGCCTAGAATTCTAAACTAAAAGCAGGAAAGGTGGTTGAAACACCTTAGAACATCCAACAAGACAAAAAGGAGGTGTTCAAGCAATTAAACATGATTTTCCACTTGATTACATTCAATTTCTAAATATGGGTAACTATACACATCTATAGCTGACAAAAGAGTATTTAACAATAAATTACAAGCAATTCTACTTAGATTAAGGTCATTTACAGTACATGAAAGCTTGTACAACATTTTTACAAAATATAAAACATGTAAGCTATTCAATTAACTCAAATCCGACATCTACTACTCATTTAATTAAGCGTACTATCTAATTCAAGCAGTAGCAGCAGCTCCAGACATCTAACACTTAGTTCAGACTACTTAAAATCATTCAAATAGCTGCTGCAGTGCATCAAGAAATCAATCTAACAGCTGCAGTAGGGTCTGGATTCTTAATTTAGCAGATCAAACGTTAACTCAGTACATGCATATCCCAGATCAGAATTAAGAAAGTCTGATCAGGGATCAAAAGTGTCCAAATCAGAGAATGATTTTAATGGAATTTAGGGTTGGGAAACCCTTGGAATGTAGCTGCTGACGCAACACTTTAATATGATAGACTGGGATTCAAAACACACAACAGAAAACCTTTTAAAAATCTGACAAGGCCTGGAAATCATTTTGCAATCAAATCGGGTGAAAGGGTCCACATAAAAAATTCTTGAACAATATTTTCATTCCAAACTAGAGAAAACTACTGATCTAATGCCTTCCCTATGCTATAGCTAAGTAGAAGAAAAATGAGATAGTAAAAGTACAACAAGCTGAAAGTCTCAACAAAACATGCCATCACAACATAAATAGTGGAAAGGAAAGTCAAATATAACATACTAGTAGATATGCTAAGTACGCACTACAGAGGTACAAAAACAAAGTGCAAGGAACAGAAGAAAAGAGCTCTGGTACACTACAGCTGGGCTCAGCTGGGCCCAGCACCCTCAGCAGCTAGAAACTCGAGCTGCTCACCTCCTTGACCTGAACAAGGGTACAACAAGAGACGAAGTCAGCGAACGCTGAGTAGAGTGGTGGTTATACAATTTACATGCAGCTAATTTTTAAACAAGCAATTACGTTTAATTCTTGTTCCAATTTATCTCAACTAGGTATTTCAAATTATTGATTCCACATAGGATCCATGTATTTCTTGATCTTGCTTGTTCCTCGTAGGAACGATCTTGATTGCAGTCTTTTTCATGGTGTAGAAGGTACACGTGGTACTCTCCTAGTCGGGAGAGTCCCCTGTGATAATCCTACACCCAGTCAACCACCTCGAGGTCACGGTCGCAACGTAGCAATGACTACAGCACGCACGATAGGCGCACGGGTAGTGTTTGCACCTCAAAACACGCCTGTAATAACGCCTTCTTGTGCTATTTTCTAGCATTAACATTGCATAATAGGATCCTGTAATCGCATTTGTAAAAACACTTGCATGCATGCATTTAATCAAGAGAGGAAGAGGAGTGAAACAATCGCCTACATAGTTACATTTTTCTTCAAGTGCCTCCTTGCAAAATCACCCTCTTTTTATTTTTCCTCTTGATTTCTTCTTTTCTCTCCTTCCCGCGGCTGCATCCTTCCCGCGGCTGCACTCTTCCCGCAGCTGCATGCAGCAGCCACGCAGCACTTCTTCCCGTCACGTCTCCCTGCCAACGCCGCTCCCTATAGCTGCAACTCGCACACCCTCTCCCTGCTGCAGCCGGCACGCCACTCTCCCCTCCTCTATAAGTAGCTGCAGCTTCATCCTCGCAAGGGTAGCTGCTGAAAAAACCCGCAGCCATCTTCTCCACCACTTTCCCCTCCCATACGCCGGCCCTCCGTCGAGGAGGCACCCGGCGAGCAGGAGAACCCACTGTGGTGCACACCACCACAGTGGGAGCACCACCGCCCAGCTCTTCGACGAGCCGGTGGGCGTGGTGCATTCCCTCGCTTCGTTTTTTTTCTTTAACGCCATTGCCGCCACTCCAAGCTTCGAAGCTTGAAGCCACGGCAGCAGCAGCCCAGCAGCAGCAGGTCCTCCCGCCCCTCCGCGACCGTCCCCGCAGTCGCTCACCGCCTCCGCGCGCGTCTGCAGGGCGTTCCCCGCCTCCGTCTCCGTTCTGTCCGCCTCGCAGTTGCACCCGTAGCCGTCCTCCGCGCACACTGCAGCGGCCGGTTACGGCCTCGCGCCGCCCCCTGCCCTCCTCCGCGACCCTCCGCGACCACCTGCAGACCTCCTCCACGCTCGCTCCTCCACGCCTTCGCCCGCCCGTCGCCTTCGCGCACGCCTGCAGGAACCCTACGCGAAGCTGCGCCCGCACCCGCCGTCTTCAGACGTCTGCCTCAGCCTTCAGACGACGCGGCGTCAGACGTCCGCCGGAGGCGGCAGACGTCTTAACTCGCGCGTCCGCGATCACTCCTTCGCCCGCTCTCTCTCTCTGCCGATCTCTCCCGCCCGCTCTCTCTCTGTCTGGCGCTCTCTGCTCTCTCTCACGTACTCTCTCTCTCTCTCCGTTCTCTCTCTCTCTCTCTCTCTCTGTACTCACAGCAACACACACACACATTCACCGACGCACACACACATTCACCGACGCACACACACACACTCACACACTTATAGTAACACATATATACTTATATACATCTATATATAATATATACATACATATATCTATATATATATATATATACTTATATACATAGTAATATCTATAGTTATGTATACATACATATATAATATATATAATATATATATATATACGTATATATATCTATATACTCATACTCATATACATATATATATATACATCTATATAGTATTATATATATAAACTTATATACATATATACATAGCTATATACATATATACATATACACCTATATATATATACATATATATCTATATATATCTATACATATATACTTATACATTTATATACATACATATGTACATATATTTTCACGTTATTTACTATACGCTGTATCGCGGGAATATCTGCATCAGTTGCTGATATTCCCCGATACACGTGTACAGAAAGTGTGTTCGCATTCATCATCCATCATCCATCCACACTACACGCGGCACATAGTCGTGTTGGTTGCGTCTCTCTAGACGTCGACTGACTCGACATAGTGCTACACTCCATCGCCACCTCCACCCCCACCCCTTTATATATATACTACATATAAATATATATCTATAGCTACTATATTTACTTTCTATCTGTTATCTTCCTTCTTAGTAAAAGGATAAAAAAAGGTATAAAAGTGAAAAGATAATCTTTGATTTGCAGGTACCCCGTCTTGCGAGTAGCAAGGCGTGTTTTGGCTAAAAGCCAAGGACACAATTTTGAGGGTGTGCCTCAAGAACAAGGATTACCAGAAAAAAACCTAAATAAGAAAAATACCAAAAACACAATAAACGAACGGAAGAGACGCGTTTTAAGGACAACGTAGGAACTCGACTTGAACCCCACTTCCCTGAGTTCGACCCTGGGCCTAAAAGCGACAAGATAAAATCAAGTAGGCCAGGTTAAAAATTTCTGTAAAGAGATGGTTAGGTTCAAATTAGGTTAACCACTATATATATTTCAACGATAAAATCATCATATTAACAACCTATCCGGGCCGACCATCATGACTTTTCTGGCGCCGCTGCCGGGGAGGTGCGCATTCGAGTAAGTTTCTATCTAATTCCTTTAATTTGTCTCTTCTCTCTTCACGGGTATTGTTGCTTTTTGGTGTGCAGGTGAACTTGGTGGAAGGAGAAGGAAAGCAGACGAAGTCGGGAACGAGGGCAAATCTAAGGCGGGAACGAGAGCGTGAAGACGACGACACCGCATTGGAGCTTCGCACATGTTACTGAACAAGTAGGTTTTCTTTTCTCAGCAAATTAGGATTAACTTGCCACCACAAAAAAAAAAAAAAATTTAAAAACTAAAAACTAGAAAAACTTCTTGGGATTTCTTGAGGGCAAGTGGATTAAAATTCACTTAATTGATTGGTTGTCTTCACTCCCACTGTCCTGGGATTTCCCGCCTTACTTCGCATAGCGAAAATCCGAGAATCTTGATTCTTAGATTTTTCGCCGTGGGAAGTATTCTTTGAGGCAAAGAAAAAGATTGCTTGTATCCCTCTTTTGCCTCACTTATCTTTAATTCAGGATCACATTTTTGGTGGGGAGACTTGGAATTGAGTTGATTCCAACCCCACCACGACTTTTCAAACTTGCCTGTGATTCGATCCTGAATACTTCAACCCCAACAATTTTATTTTCTTTATCTTTTGGTTGAAGCCTTGTGTGTGGAAATCATTTCTGGTGATTGGGAGCACTTGAATTGAAGTGCTTTGGCTCCCTGTCACATTGATATAAAACTGATTCGTGCATCCACACTTAGAAATCTCCATTTAGGGTAGCCCATTGCATTTTAAGCATGCATCAACTAACTGATAATTGAAGAAGGGTTTCTTGGGTTTTAGAAGGAAAACCTGTATTTTTGCAAAAACCCGGAGATTGGTTGAATTGGTAATTCAGCAAAACCCTAAAATTCATACTACTTAAGGCTGAACTCTAAAAACCATTCGCCAATAAAAACTTCAATTCGGGGAGATTTCCCCGTTGCATGCTTGTTCTTACACACTCTTAAAATCAATCACTTGGGCATTACCCGTAAACAACGCCCTTCACATTCCAAAAGCACTTGACCCTAAGCCTCTAATTAAAACTGGTAGTAACTTGACCCTTACTAAGGATTGGAGGTCTAACTACCTGTGTGTAGCGACTACGTGCTGGTGAGAGTTCCCGCGTGCTATCGGGTGTCTAAGACTGGGGCAAACGGCCTTTCAATCTGGCCCGGTGGTTCCGCGGTGCTCTCATTCGGTTCCGTAGTTCGTGATAGTAGGTAACTTAGATCTTTAGGTCTAAGGGCACACTGTAGAGGTTAGGAACTTGACTGTATTGATTTGTAATCAAGTGTACCTTTGCGGCGTCATTTCTCTCATCCCTTTTCCCTTCTCATCTCCCCAATTCTTCCTGCGGTAGTGCATGTTTGGGAGGAGGTCACAAAACCCTGAACTATTTGAATTGACTGATAAATCTAGAAAACAAGTCGAATCGTCCTCCTCCTCCACAAACATGGCTGCACGCCCACCCCCAAATCCCGAGGGAGGAAACCGCCCTCAGAACCCACCAGGTGGTGGAGCCTTAGATCCCATAACCCGCCTCCAAGCCCAAATGGAAATGTATAATGAGCAAATCGAAGCCATTCGGGAAACATTGGAGGAAATGCAGAACCCTCCCGAACGGGAGGAGCCTAGGTCTCTTAGCTCTTATCAGAATCCCGCTGCTACAGAGACCATAGGACAAATTCGGGTCCCCATGGGCGGGGACGACTTTGAATTAAAACCAAACATAATTGGCCTAATCAATTTTCACTTTCATGGTCTTGCAAGTGAAGACCCATTTCTCCACTTGGAAGACCTAACCCGACTTGCTGAAACCGTTAAACCAAGAAATGTCGGGTTATCTATAGTCCTCATGAAGATGTTCCCGTTTTCATTACGGGATAAAGCGTCGCAATGGTTACGCACCCTTGGGAGAACCATCCACTCTTGGGAAGAAATGCGAACAGCATTTCTCAAGAAGTTCTTCCCAATCGGGCGGACCAATGCGCTTCGCCGTGCTATCACTTCATTTACGCAACAAAACGGCGAACAATTTCATGAGGCATGGGAGAGGTATAACGACCTCCTCAGGAAGTGTCCGCACCACGGTCTGCCTAAGTGGCATATAGCCCAGATTTTCTACTATGGGCTAAATGAGACTTTGAAGCAGATTGCAGACGCTTCCTGCGGAGGGAACTTTATGAATAAAGACGAGAATGGAGCATTCAAGCTGTTTGAAAATATGAGTGAAAACTCGATGAACAATGCTTCCATTGTCGCCTTTAATCGTACCAGCCAGCCCCGAAATGTCCACGAAGTTGACACGGGACCCTCCCATTCATCCACTGATCTAAGCCTTATTGCACAAAAACTGGATGAAGTCTCCGTCGTGCACAAGAAGCTGGACGAGCTTCTGGCCAACCCCGCCCGATCTATGGCAAACACCACCTCTTCACCACTTCGTCACAATCCAAGTTCTTCTAATACCAGGCTTATCCCGAGAAACCCCGTTAGACCTTCCTTACCGAGTGTCGCGCCAAGCGACTCGGTAAGTCATGTGGAACTGGTTTCTGCGAGCCAGTATTTCGACACGGAGGACCAAGCCTCCGTGTGCTCAGACTCATATCTACATACGGATGCGTCTTCTGGCATAGAAGATGCTTGCGCCCTGGGGAACAACCAGTTCTCTGCCACTTATAACCCAGGGTGGCGTAATCATCCGAACTTCGCATGGTCCAACAACCCGCAGCGCCAAAACCCCGCGGGTGGACCAATGCGACCGTCCGCACCCGTCATCCCAAGGGTCCAGTTTAATCCTATGGCAAATCCGCCATCAGGCCCTTGCGTACCACAAACTGAACACGCATCAAGCCCTCTTGACAAATTGATGCGAATGATGACGGAAATGTCAAAGCGCCATGAAGAGAACATGACCTCTCTTCAGCACCAATTGGCGCAGCAGAACGCCGAGATCAGTCAACTACGCATGGCGACTCGATCTCAGGGCACTCTTCCCGCCCAACCTGTTCCAAACCAGCGAAGTTTCGTGCCCCGTGGTTCTCAACCACAGGTACGACCTTCTCAGGGACAGGTTAATCAAGTTCTGCAAGCTCCGAGCATTCCACCAGGATTTCAGGCTAATCCTGCTGCAGCACCACACTCTTATATCCCCATTGCAAACCCTCCTCCACCGTATGATCCCACTGGACCCGCATCGTCCAATGCTATCACTACGAGGAGCGGTAAGCAGACCGTCGATCCGCCTCGACCTTATCCTGGCCCATCTTCTTCTTCGCCCTCTCATTCGGGAGGCATACCGCATTCGCGAGAGGATGATGCACCAAAACTTGTGCCAGAATCAGTCCCATTCCCTGAGGCTCTACTAAGGGAGCCAAAAGGCAAAAAGAAAAATACGCAGGCCTTTGACAACCTACGTAATTTGTTCAGGGATGTAGAAATCAAGGTACCCCTGCTCGAGGCAATCGACCACATACCTACTGTCGCTCGATTTTTCAAAGACTACACAACACCCAGGCGACAGTCAAAGAAGACTAAGAATCCGGTGGTTCTCTCGCCTCATGCGAGTTGTGCTATACTGTCAAACTTACCACCGAAGCAGAAAGATCCGGGCACACCACTGATTTCCTGTAGCATCCAAGGTTGCAGTTTTAACCGTGCCTTGCTTGATCTAGGATCTTCCATCAATCTCATACCGACCATCATGCTCAAAAAATTTTCCTTGGGAAATCTGAAACCCACCCCTGTCACGTTACAGTTGGCAGATCGTTCTGTCAAAATCCCGAAGGGTGTGGTGGAAGACGTGGTGGTTAGGGTCAACAGTCTCTGTTTTCCTGTTGACTTTCTTGTTTTAGATATGGAAGTTCCTAGTTCACTTTCTGATTGTCCGATCATCCTCGGTCGACCTTTCTTGGCCACAGCCCGCGCCCACATCGACTGCGAGTCGGGCTATATTGAGATTGCCATTGGATCTGAGAAGCTCAAGCTTAACATATTCAAGGCAGCCAAGAACTTTGATTGCGATTGCATTGAGGATGACACATCTGACGAGGACATGGCCGTCAGCGCGTGTATCAGACTAATTGGGACCTATTCGGACTGCTGCGGATTACCTATAAACACTGATAACTGCCTGACCAACGCATACTGTGACGTTCCCCAATCCCTCCCTTGTCCAGTACCTTCTCCTGGCCAGACTTCTGACGAGGTTTTCTCCGCTTCCCATACCTCGTGGTCTGATTCATATCCGGGCTACTCACTATCGGTCCATACTCATGAAGACCGAATTGCCCTTTCTTCCCCGCCAAATCAGGCGGATTTACAAATCCACACTGGGACCTTGAGCCCATATACTTCTCACTGGGGCTATTCATTTTTGGATCCATCTATCCAAGAAGCCCCTCTTCTTGGCCAATCTGAAGGCCAGTTTCTTCCTCCTAACTTGTTCTCCTACCCGTCTGGGACACTCTCGTCCCAAGAAATGCCAGATCCTTCCCCATCCACTCCCGAGCTAAAAGTGCTGCCTAATACACTCAAGTATGTTTTCCTGGGACCAAATGAAACGCTCCCTGTAATCATCAGTTCAAAATTAACCATGGAACAGGAGTACAAACTAACTAAGGTCCTCCTAGAACACAGGGCAGCTATTGGATGGTCTTTATCAGACTTATCTGGTATTAGTCCCTCCTACTGCACTCATCATATATATACGGAGGAGGAGGCTCGACCTTCTCGCGAGATGCAGCGACGTCTCAACCCTAACATGCGGGAGGTCGTTAAGAATGAAATCATTAAGTGGCTGGATGCGGGTATAATCTACCCGATCAGCGATAGCCCCTGGGTGAGTCCGATTCATGTTGTGCCCAAAAAGGCAGGACTCACCATTCGTGTCAATGACAGGGGCGAATCCATCCCTACACGCACTCCTACATCTTGGAGAGTGTGTGTAGATTATAGGAAACTCAATGCTGCAACCAAGAAAGATCACTTCCCGCTACCATTTATTGACCAAATCCTGGAGCGGTTAGCGGGAAATAAATTTTTCTGCTTCCTGGATGGATTCTCAGGATATAACCAGGTGGCAATAGACCCCCGAGACCAAGAGAAAACCACTTTTACCTGCCCTTTCGGCACCTTCACCTTTAGAAGGATGCCGTTCGGACTTTGTAACGCGCCAGCAACTTTCCAGAGATGCATGCTGGCGATATTTCATGACATGGTGGGTGACTTTCTCGAGGTCTTCATGGATGACTTTTCAGTCTTTGCACCATCTTTCGACGAATGTCTTGCCAACCTGACTCGCATCCTTAGGAGATGTATTGATGTAAACCTCGTGCTTTCCTGGGAAAAAAAGTCATTTTATGGTGCACGAGGGAATTGTTCTTGGACATATCATCTCCGATAGGGGTATCGAGGTTGACAGAGCTAAGCTCGATATCATTGCTGATTTACCTGTGCCTGGTTCTGTCAAACAAATCCGCTCCTTCTTGGGACACGTCGATTTCTATAGGAGATTCATCAAAGACTTCTCCAAAATTTCTCGACCCTTAACTCATCTCCTACCAACCGACGTGCCCTTCGACATGGGCCCTGACTGTATACAAGCATTCACGCAGCTGCGTAATGCTGTCACCAAGGCCCCTGTTCTCCAGCCGCCTGATTGGTCCCTCGACTTTGAACTTATGTGTGATGCTTCAGACCTTGTAGTCGGAGCCATCCTGGGACAAAGACGCGATAGACACCCCTTCGTGGTATACTACGCCAGTAAGACGTTGGACGAGGCCCAGCGTAATTATACTACCACTGAAAAGGAACTACTGGCAGTCGTCTTTGGGCTGGAAAAATTCCGTTCTTACCTTCTAGGCTCTCACGTTATTGTTTTCACTGATCACGCGGCCATTCGCCATCTCATGCACAAGAAGGATGCCAAGCCTAGACTGATTCGTTGGATCCTTCTGCTCCAGGAATTTGACATTGAGAGTCGTGATAAGGTCGGAGCCCAGAATGTTGTGGCTGATCACCTTTCCAGACTGGACCCTGACCATATTGGACTTACTCTGCCAATTAATGAAGTTTTTCCTGATGAGCACCTATTGGCAATAAATGTGGCAAGTGGACCGTGGTATGCCGACATTGCCAATTACCTTGCTTCTGGATCTCTTCCACGTGGCTGGCCTAAAAACCAGCGCGAGCGTCTCATGGCAGAAGCAAAGTATTATTTCTGGGATAATCCACTTCTTTTTCGGATAGGTGCTGATCAAATCATCCGTCGCTGTATTCCTGACAGTGAGTTCCCCAGTGTGCTATCCTTCTGCCACGATCAGGCCTGTGGAGGCCATTTCTCTGGGAGGAAAACTGCAGCCAAGGTGTTGCAGTGCGGTTTCTTTTGGCCCTCCCTTCACCAGGACGCGCACACTTATGCCAAACATTGCACTAGGTGCCAGTCATTAGGGTCAATGGCACGTCGTGACATGATGCCCTTGCAACACATCCTAGCTGCGGAAATCTTCGACATCTGGGGAATTGACTTCATGGGTCCCTTTCCTCCATCCAACGGCTTCGAATTCATCCTCGTGGCCGTCGACTATGTTTCAAAATGGATCGAGGCTATTCCCGCGCGCCATGCTGACCATGTTATCTCCACCCGATTCGTCAAAGACCATATCTTTGCGCGTTTTGGGATCCCTCGGGCCATTATCTCGGATGGAGGAAGCCACTTTACCCATGCTTCTTTTCGGGCACTTCTGAGGAGGTACGGAGTCCACCATCGTATCGCATCCCTGTATCATCCTCAGACGAACGCCAGGCGGAAGTGTCGAACCGGCAAATCAAGCAGATTCTCCAGAAAATGGTTCGGCCTGACCGTAAGGATTGGTCCGACAAGCTGACTGACGCACTTTGGGCGTATCGGACTGCCTTCAAGGCTCCCCTTGGTATGTCTCCATATAGAATCATTTACGGGAAGCCTTGTCATTTGCCTGTGGAGTTGGAGCACCGCGCTTATTGGGCGGTTCGCCAATGTAACCTCGACCCAGACTTGTGTGAACGAGAAAGGAAACTCCAACTCCAAGAGCTGGAAGAGCTCCGTCGTGAAGCCTATGATTCTGCTCTAACCTTTAAACAGCGCACTAAGGCTTTTCACGACAGCCATGTTCGGCGGAAGGAATTTGAGCCATCTCAGCAAGTTTGGCTCTATAATGCCCGACTCAAATTCTTTCCTGGGAAATTAAAGTCCAAATGGACTGGTCCTTTTCTGGTCTCAAGACCATTCCCCAATGGGGCCGTCGAAATCGAAGATCCCAAATCTGGGCGTAAATTTACGGTCAACGGGCAGTGTTTGAAACCCTATCTGACTCATGAACCTGCCCCCGTTGGAGAAACCGTTGCCCTGCTGGAGGGTAACTAATTCTTTGCCTCATTCTGAGTCCAGCTGGGGACATTAAATTCAGCGCTTGTTGGGAGGCACCCTAACAGCACTCACCATCCACCATCACTTTTCACACCTCTATCGCAATCACTTCACTTTTCTCTTCACCACCCACCATCCACCCACCCTTCCACCCTGATCTATACCCTGAACCTCAGCTCTTGTTACCCGATCTTCCATCCTTCCTCTGCCTTTCCCTGCATGCATATGAGGACATAGCATTGTTTGGCATGGGGGGGTGGATAGGCATCCATAGGATCCGGGTATGTTATGGTATTATACAGTTCCCACCTATTTATAAATATGCAAAAAAAAAAAAAAAAAAAAGAAGAAGAAAAGAAAAGAAAAAAAATATATATATATATATTATAATAAATGGTGTTTAATAATGATCTTGAAGCTGAAACAAAAAGGCAATAAGTGTTTATGGATATTCAACCTCTGTTTTGAAGACTTTCCAGGCCACAAAAGCTTGATTCGCTCAGGCTCGGCTTAATTCACTTAAAGCATTGACAAAATAGATCAAGATCTCTCCTAACTAAGGATGTATTCTTGTACCTGAGACACCAGTACAGGATCCGTTGGTTTGCTTTTTCTTGAGAGCTTAAGTAAACTTGGTTCACACTACACATATCAGGAAAGACCAGGTGAACATAAGATCCAACCCTAGTGTTCATTAGGGAAGGTGGAGTCCTTACCTGTGTGCGCAGGTAGACTTTTTATCCCAGGCTTTAGTCTTGTGTTTAGGAGCGACTCTTTCCACCAAAAAGAAACTCTCCCACCAAAAAAAAAAAAAAAGTGTGCTTCAAAATGTGTTGTAAGAGATATACTGACACGTGTTTCAAAAAAAAAAAAAAATCAGAAAATGGGAGTTGAGTTTTCCGTCATCATCTTAAGGGTCAATTCGAAGACATGAGCTGAAACTGGGACCAACCTGTACGTAAATATTCGTGAAACCCTGGGATTGAGTCTTAATGTTCATCTGGTCAGTCTTGATCCTTCACTATGCACAAACCATAACCTCTTGAGCTCTCGAGTACGGCAAAAACCTCCTGGGTCCTGGAAATCGTACTTAAGGCTTAAATATCAAGAGTCCTGTTTAGTTGAGAGATGATCTATGTCATGTGAGACTTAAAGTACTGGTAGTCTTCTTTACAATTGGTTCTCACAATATTCCATAGTAAACACACCTGTATCACCTCAGAAGAAAATCTTCAGCTTAAGATCATTTCTAAATACTATTTTGCTAGGGACTAGCAAAAGATAGGCATGGGGGTATATGTTTGCACCTCAAAACACGCCTGTAATAACGCCTTCTTGTGCTATTTTCTAGCATTAACATTGCATAATAGGATCCTGTAATCGCATTTGTAAAAACACTTGCATGCATGCTTTTAATCAAGAGAGGAAGAGGAGTGAAACAATCGCCTACATAGTTACATTTTTCTTCAAGTGCCTCCTTGCAAAATCACCCTCTTTTTATTTTTCCTCTTGATTTCTTCTTTTCTCTCCTTCCCGCGGCTGCATCCTTCCCGCGGCTGCACTCTTCCCGCAGCTGCATGCAGCAGCCACGCAGCACTTCTTCCCGTCACGTCTCCCTGCCAACGCCGCTCCCTATAGCTGCAACTCGCACACCCTCTCCCTGCTGCAACCGGCACGCCACTCTCCCCTCCTCTATAAGTAGCTGCAGCTTCATCCTCGCAAGGGTAGCTACTGAAAAAACCCGCAGCCATCTTCTCCACCACTTTCCCCTCCCATACGCCGGCCCTCCGTCGAGGAGGCACCCGGCGAGCAGGAGAACCCACTGTGGTGCACACCACCACAGTGGGAGCACCACCGCCCAGCTCTTCGACGAGCCGGTGGGCGTGGTGCATTCCCTCGCTTCGTTTTTTTTCTTTAACGCCATTGCCGCCGCTCCAAGCTTCGAAGCTTGAAGCCACGGCAGCAGCAGCCCAGCAGCAGCAGGTCCTCCCGCCCCACCGCAACCGTCCCCGCAGTCGTTCACCGCCTCCGCGCGCGTCTGCAGGGCGTTCCCCGCCTCCGTCTCCGTTCTGTCCGCCTCGCAGTTGCACCCGTAGCCGTCCGCCGCGCACACTGCAGCGGCCGGTTACGGCCTCGCGCCGCCCCCTGCCCTCCTCCGCGACCCTCCGCGACCACCTGCAGACCTCCTCCACGCTCGCTCCTCCACGCCTTCGCCCGCCCGTCGCCTTCGCGCACGCCTGCAGGAACCCTACGCGAAGCTGCGCCCGCACCCGCCGTCTTCAGACGTCTGCCTCAGCCTTCAGACGACGCGGCGTCAGACGTCCGCCGGAGGCGGCAGACGTCTTAACTCGCGCGTCCGCGATCACTCCTTCGCCCGCTCTCTCTCTCTGCCGATCTCTCCCGCCCGCTCTCTCTCTGTCTGGCGCTCTCTGCTCTCTCTCACGTACTCTCTCTCTCTCTCCGTTCTCTCTCTCTCTCTCTCTCTCTGTACTCACAGCAACACACACACACATTCACCGACGCACACACACTCACACACTTATAGTAACACATATATACTTATATACATCTATATATAATATATACATACATATATCTATATATATATATATACTTATATACATAGTAATATCTATAGTTATGTATACATACATATATAATATATATAATATATATATATATACGTATATATATCTATATACTCATACTCATATACATATATATATATACATCTATATAGTATTATATATATAAACTTATATACATATATACATAGCTATATACATATATACATATACACCTATATATATATACATATATATCTATATATATCTATACATATATACTTATACATTTATATCATACATATGTACATATATTTTCACGTTATTTACTATACGCTGTATCGCGGGAATATCTGCATCAGTTGCTGATATTCCCCGATACACGTGTACAGAAAGCGTGTTCGCATTCATCATCCATCATCCATCCACACTACACGCGGCACATAGTCGTGTTGGTTGCGTCTCTCTAGACGTCGACTGACTCGACATAGTGCTACACTCCATCGCCACCTCCACCCCCACCCCTTTATATATATACTACATATAAATATATATCTATAGCTACTATATTTACTTTCTATCTGTTATCTTCCTTCTTAGTAAAAAGATAAAAAAAGGTATAAAAGTGAAAAGATAATCTTTGATTTGCAGGTACCCCATCTTGCGAGTAGCAAGGCGGGTTTTGGAACTCTGTTTTGGCTAAAAGCCAAGGACACAATTTTGAGGGTGTGCCTCAAGAACAAGGATTACCAGAAAAAAACCTAAATAAGAAAAATACCAAAAACACAATAAACGAACGGAAGAGACGCGTTTTAAGGACAACGTAGGAACTCAACTTGAACCCCACTTCCCTGAGTTCGACCCTGGGCCTAAAAGCGACAAGATAAAATCAAGTAGGCCAGGTTAAAAATTTCTGTAAAGAGATGGTTAGGTTCAAATTAGGTTAACCACTATATATATTTCAACGATAAAATCATCATATTAACAACCTATCCGGGCCGACCATCAGGTAGCTACCCCACACTGGCACGTTATCCGTCGTTTCCGCTAGCGGGTACGCCCAAAGGTACAGCACGGAATAGCATAGGGCCTTGCCCTCTCAGAACAGGGGTCTAACCCCTCCACAATCCGCGTACCCATGTCCGAATATCCCAGTTTGCCCAGCAGGCCTAACAAAGTTGGTGTAGGGTGGCTAGCTTAACCCCAGGTCCCGTGGGGTGGCTAGCTCCCTCCCTACACTAGTAGCACGCCTCGGTATCATGTACGCAAGAGCCAACAAGAGTTGGTGTAGAGTGGCCAATCCTAACCCCGGGTCCCAACTCAAGGGTGGCTAGCTCCGCTCTACACTAAAAGAACCACTATGCTCCTTGGTACCACGTACACAAGGGCCAGCTCACTTCCCGTCTACACACGGAATTCTTTTCCATATCCAGGATTTCTCCTCCTAATTCCCGTAGGGTTCACGCACTACAATCGTTCCATTTATCAGGTTTCAGATCTCATGGTTCATAACTCGTTCCTCATCCATATACAGGAAGCTTGTGTTTTCACAATTAAATTCTCAATCATATACATGCAACTTGTGGTTTCACAGTTCAATTTCTCATTCACATACAGGCAACTCGTATTTTAACATGCATCTCAAGTAAACAAAGTAGCTCAACCATTCTCATTTGTTTCTATCCTAGGGTTCATTTCTCATCCTAGGGTTTATTCAAGTATTCAAAACATGCTCTTTCATTGTGTAAATCTTAATGTTATAGTAAACCACTCTACCAGGAAACACGAGAGTAATGGGAGCTTGAACCGCAAACCCAGGCGTCTCTGCGAGCCCTAAACATGCAGTAGGCTGAAACCCTATACCAGGGAATATAACACAAAAGAAAAATTCAGAGCAATGTATAACAGACTCTAATATGTAGAGAAACTCGAGGAGAAAACACAGGTATTTCTTTTGCGTAAAACAAACCCTGATCGGACCCTAAAACAGATCAAAAACATGCATACTGGTCAAAATCAGATGTCTGGTGAAGGCTCGCGCTACTGCTGCAGGTTGGCGTGCAAGGGCGCTAAAGGGGCGCGGTGATAGTGCAGGTGAAGCGCCTGCAGGGAGGTGTGTGCCTGTAGAGGGCTCGCAAGGCGCTGTGCGAGTGCAGGGAGGCAATGGCACGAGCGCGCGAGGACGCTAGATGCAAGGTGGTGAGAGCGTTGGAAGGGGCGCGGTGATAGCGCAGGGGAGGTGTCTGTAGTGAGGGAAGGTTGGCATGTGCCTACAGAGGGCATGCAAGGCGCTGGAGGTGGAAGGCGATGGTGTGGTGTCGTGGAGAGGGCAGGATGGGGTGGGGCACCTGCTGGCGATGCGGAGAAGGGCGTTGAGCTGCGCCTGCAGAGGGTGCGCAAGGGCGTTGAGCGCCTACAAGCAATGCGAAGAAGGGTGATGAGGCTAGGTGCAGGCACCGGTGGGCCTGTGCGAGTACGGGTAGTGGGTGCGGCGTTGGTGCATAGTGCAAGCAGTCTTCACCATTGGCAGTGCACTCAGTGCTATGACGGATGGCCCTCTCAATCCCCTCCGCCTCTCGCTCTATATCTCTTCTCTTCCACCTCCAAAGGGATTTTCAAAATCCTTTTCTAAATATGGCCAACACCATTTGCATTTGTTGAGGGAAGTGTTGAGGCCGGCCGAAGGATGAGATAATTGTGGGGAGGTGTTGCGGCTGGCCTTTTGTTGGGGGAAATTTACCCCCCCCCCCTCCTTATTCTTTCCAATATCATTCCTACAACAAAACATAAAATAATTACATACTAAGTTATAAAATGTGATAAAATATATAAAAACTCAAGTAATGATGCATGCACTTATTTAATGACCTAATGTGATTATTAACAAACATACTATGTTGGAATTGAAGTACTTAGGTGTAACAATAGTCCATTAAAATGGACTCATCAAATACCCCCATGCCTAAGATTTGCTAGTCCCTAGTAAAAATGAAAAATAATAAAAGTAATCAGAAGATTTCTTCTTTTCTTATTTCAAAACTTTAAAGATCCAGACAAATGTGAAGTGATGACAGCCTAGGTAATAGATCCACGTGAAAAGCCAATTCGCATTGGGAGTTCGTACTTCACCCTTAGTAAATATTTCTGTCGAGATAGGCAACTACTTCCCTCAGGGATAAAGTAGAAGATAATCTGTAATTTGACCCCGACTTTTGGCTTAGGTAGGAGATATTGAGTTAAATGGATTTGTATTTGGTGGCACACACTCATCTGGTGCTACATGAAGTCTAGTACTACAGGATCTAGATCTCTAGACTATTAGACAAGTCAACTCGGAGAGAGGCTAAACAAATGTGCTCTCTTGATGTTCCTGGGTGCTCACTCTTTTCTTTCTTTTCTTTCTGAGAACACAAATCTCGCCAGATTCAGTAATTGTACTCACTGTTTGGTGGCCTCACATGGCATCCACACTTTAATTAAAGTCCCAATAATTCTACAACTAAGTTAAGGTCCTCAACCAGTATTCAGGCGATCAGAAATACTGAAAGGTAGGTATGGGTCATATTTGGTGGAACACGATAAGTGTTTTGTTGCCTTAGAAACAATGTTACAACGATAACCCTGGACTCTTTTCTTTTTTCTTGTCTTTCTCTCTTTTCTCTTTTTTATTTAATTGTTTCTTCTTCTTCTTTTTCTTTTTCTTTTTCTTTCTTTATTAATCAACACAACATGATACAGACTTTTATTTATGAGGTATTATTAGGGATGATGATGGTCAAGAGGATATTGTGTGGCTTATTTGGTGAAAGTGCCTATCCTCGGCACTGGGAAGGAATGGATAGAATAGGCGTATTTCTGACCTTTGACACTATTACCCTCCTTCAGCCAAGGACTCTATGAAGGATGGTCGTAACCATCCACCATAGTCATAGCTTTATTAAGACTCCATCTCTGTGTATCTGCCTTATTTGGTGACTCTCAGGAATTCACACAAAGTACGCACACAGGAACAGAGAGTGAAAACTACGCCTAACTCTGAAGTATCATCATCTAATTGTCCAAAACTTAAGAGTCCCTGCACTAGACTTAGCGCACCAGTAATCTCTCTACTTTCATCTCACAAATATGAGGTGGATCTACTAGAAGATAGTATGCCTGACTCCCTATTAACTGTCCAAGGGTTCAGTAGACTACAAAAGCATACTGGTTTTCTTCAAGGATCCATTACCCAGTCTACGTGCATGTGAAATAAATGTACTAGATTCTAAACTTAAGAAATAATTCAAGAAGAAAAACCTCCAATGACAAAGGTATTTTGCTAAGAACTAACCCACTCAGCTCAAGAAAATAAGATTATATATATGTGTGTGTGTGTGTGTATGTATGCCAATATTTATAAATGCTATAAATATTCTCAAGTTATACCCTCCCATGCCTAAGAATGACAATGTCCTCATTGGAAAAATGCAGACATAGAAAAACATCACCTGAGGAGGAGAGTGGGAGGAGCTAAGGCTCCTCAAGCCTAAGTGCATCCAAAACCTGGCCATCTGAAAGAGTAATATAAGGTTTAAGTCACTGGCCATTTACCTTAAAGCTCGCACCTAAATAGGGTTCCAAATTTCTACAGCTCCATAAGGGAAACTATTGATAACAACATATGGCCCATCCCAGCGAGACTTGAGCTTTCCAGGAAATAATTTATGTCTAGAATTGAAAAGCCAGACCCACTGGTTGGGCTCAAAAGTCTTTCTAATGATGTGCTTATCATGGAAGACTTTTGTACGTTGCTTGTAAGCTTGAGAAGTTTCATAGGCTTCATTACGAAGCTCCTCAAGCTCACTTAATTCTAACATACGTGCCTTTCCCGCTTTATCCATATTCAAGTTAACATTTTTAATAGCCCAATAAGCTTTATGTTGGATTTCAACGGGAAGGTGGCACACTTTTCCGTAGACAAGACGGAAAGGAGACATGCCCAAGGGAGTCTAATAAGCAGTTCTGTAGGCCCAGAGAGCATCATTTAGTTTTTTAGACCAATCCTTCCAATCGGGCCTGACAGTTTTTCCTAAAATTCGCTTAATCTCCCTATTAGACAATTCAACTTGTCTACTCGTTTGGGGATGATAAAGTGTAGCTATCATGTGGTTGACTCCCAAATTTTGGAGTAGTCTAGTGAAGTGTATGTTCTTGAAGTGAGGTCCTCCATCACTTATGATCATCCTTGGGCACCCGTACCGAGAAATGATATTAGCCTTAACAAAGCCCAAGACCATGGAATGGTCATTGGTTCACGTGGGTATGGCTTCTATCCATTTTGATACATAGTCTACAGCCACAAAGATGTATTCATATTCGAAGGACATAGGAAAGGGACCCATGAAGTCCATGCCCCAAATATCAAAGATCTCAACAGGGAGGATAGGTTGTTGGGGCATCTCATCCCTTTTTCCAATGGTTCCCATTTGCTGGCAACGTAGACATGCACCCACATACGTATGTGCATCTCGGAATAATGTGGGACACCAAAAGCCAGACAGAAGAACCTTATGGGCAGTCTTCTTCCCAATAAAATGTCTCCCATAATGGAGGTCATGGTAAAAACTCAAAACACTTCTTTGTTCTTCATTAGGGACACAACGGCGAAAAAGCTGGTCAAGGCCTACTCTAAAAAGCTCAGGTTCCTCCCAGTGATAAAATTTAGCGTTGGCAAGAAACCTGTCTCGCTTCTACTTGTCCCAAGTACTAGGGGTAATGCCGGTGACCAGATAGTTCACTATGTCAGCGAACCAAGAAGTTTTAGCTTCCACGGCCATCAGAGACTCATCAGGGAAAGTCTCTTGAATACCGCCAGCAGGGTTTGATGCCTCAATAGGGATCCTAGATAGATGATTTGCTACCACATTCTCAACTCCTTTCTTGTCTTTAATTTCCAGGCCAAATTCCTGGAGTAACAGAATCCAACGAATTAGGCGAGGTTTGGTGTCCTTTTTAGCAAGAAGATGCTTTAGGGTAGAATGATCAGTGAACACCACAACCATGGATCCCAAAAGATAAGACCGAAACTTTTCCAAAGCAAATACTACAGCAAGTAGTTCCTTTTCAGTGACCGTGTAGTTTTGCTGAGGATTTGTAAGGGTCTTGCTGGCATAATGCAGAACATGAGGTTTGCCATCAACCCTTTGACCTAAGACCGCTCCCACTGCAAAATCAGAAGCATCGCACATAAGCTCAAACGAGAGGGTCCAATCTGGTGCTTGGAGAATCGACGCGATAATAAGGGCTTTCTTCAAGACTTGGAAAGCCTCACCACATCTATCATCAAAATCGAAGGAGACATCCTTCGCTAACAGGTCGCAGAGTGGCTTAGAGATTTTACTGAAATCTCTAATGAAGCGCCTATAAAATCTAGCATGGCCAAGGAAAGATCTAACCTGACGAACATTGGCGGGCAATGGAAGCTTAGAGATGGAATCGATTTTTGCGGTATCCACCTCTAATCCTCTCTCAGAAACTATATGCCCTAACACAATGCCCTGCTAGACCATAAAGTGGCTTTTCTCCCAGCTAAGCACCAGCTTTGCCTCTTCGCAACGGGTTAAGACTTTATCAAGGTGTGAAAGGCATAGGTCAAATGACGAGCCATAAATGGAGAAATCATCCATGAAAATTTCAATGAACTCGTCGATCATATCAGAAAAGATAGCCATCATACAACGTTGGAAAGTGGCAGGAGCATTACATAACCCGAATGGCATTTGGTGGAACGCAAATGTGCCATATGGACTCGTGAAGGTGGTACACTCCTGATCGTCAGGAAAAATGGCTATCTGATTATACCCGGAGTACCCATCAAGAAAACAAAAGTACTTGTTCCCCGCCAATCGTTCCAAAATTTGATCGATAAACGCTAAGGGGAAATGGTCTTTCTGGGTAGCCGTGTTCAAACGGTGGTAATCAATGCAGGTCCTCCAACCAGTTGAGGGTCTAGTGGTCATCAGTTCTCCTTGGTCATTCTCCTCCACAGTGATTCCTGCCTTTTTGGGAACTACATGAATAGGACTGACCCATTTACTATCTGAAATGGGATAGGTAATCCCTGCATCCAGCCATTTCAGAATCTCCTTTTTAACAACCTCCCGCATATTTGCATTGAGCCTTCTCTGCATGTCTCAGAAAGGCTTCATGGACTCATTCGTGTATATATGATGCATGCAAAGAAAGGGACCAACACCCTTAATATCAGCAATTGACCAGGCAATTGCTTCCTTGTGCCTTTGTAAACACTCAAGTAGAGCTCCCTCCTGCAATTCAGATAATGCAGACGAGATAATAACGGGGAGCGTGTTATTAGGGCCAAGGAAAGCATATTTCAATGTGCTCGGGAGGGGTTTTAACTCCAACTCAGGAGCCTTTTGGATTGAGGGTTTTAGTTGAGATGTCCTCACCTCAGGTAGCAGATCTACCTTCACAGTCCAGGGTGGGGACAGAGACTCAGTGTGTATCCCCAGCAACTCTTCTAATTCGGGCATTTCCCTTTTAGTTTCTTTAATAATTGAGGGATGGTCCTTAGATATGACCTTCTGAAGGGGATCTCTACATAAGAGTGCTAGAGTAGTCTCTTCAATTATTTCATCAACGACCTCAATCTGAGAACAATCTTCAAATCTGGATTGCTTGTAAGTATCAAAAACATTCAACTGGATCTTATTGTTCCCAAAGCCCATTTTAAGTGCCCCAGATCTACAATTTATAGAGGCATTGGCTGTGGCCAAGAAGGGGCATCCCAAAATAATGGACGACTTTGTGGGCTTATTTGATGGGTCAGTATCAAGCACCAGAAAGTCAACAGGGAAGAAGAAATCCTCCACTCTCACAAGGACATCTTCCAATAATCCCCGTGGTGTCTTAAGTGATCTGTCTGCAACCTGGAGGATTACTGGACTAGGCTTCAGTTTGCCTCCTCCCAAAAGGTCGTAGACAGAGCTCGATAGAATGTTCACCCCTGCACCCAGATCAAGCAGAGCCTCGTCGTTGGTTACCTATAACCACTGAAATATACGGGCCCCTAGGTCTTTCATTTTGGGGGTGTTCCATGCTGGAGAACCGAGCTAACATGGTCAGGCAGGATGACCTTGGTTTGGACCTGTTTCCTAGATCGGCGCTTCTGGGTGCACAGGTCCTTCAAAAACTTGGCATAGGACGGGATCTGTTTAATAGCTTCCAACAGAGGCAAGTTAATCTGAACTTGCCTAAAAGTATCCATAATCTCTTCCATCCTATCCTTGGCTCCAGACGAGCCAAGAGAAGATTCCCCAAGAGCAGATAGTCGCTCTGGATAGGGCACCCTCGGCTTTTGGGTAGAGGGTCGTCATGGCGAGAAAGGGGTGGTGGAAGGACGACATCCTCATTGTGGGTGATTTTGTGCGAGGGAGAGTAGTGTGGCTCTTCCTCGGTGGTGATGGAAGTCGGGTCAGGTGCGGAAGGGGAATTCTGAGATGTAACAGTAGGAGTGTTATCAGGCTTGTCAATCTTTTTTCCACTTCTCAACACGGTCACTGCTTGGGCGTGCTCCCTAAATACAACCCTCTTGCCCTTAGGGTTCTCCTCAAAAGAGCTAGGCAGCTTCCCCGGATCACGTTGCCTAACTGCCTCGATAAGATGACCAATTTGGGACTGCATATCAGTAATCATCTTATTCTGAGATTGGATGACCATATTCTGATGCTCTTGCATTGCTTTCATCATGGCCTTCAGTTCATCCATCTTAGAGGGCTTATTCTGAGGAGGGTTTTCATAAGATGGTTGGTATATGGGTTGGGGAGGTAAGGGTCTTGTATTCCCTGAGTTAGAAGCATCACCTTGCTTCCAAGAGAAGTTTGGATGGTTCCGCCACCCCGGATTATAGGTATTGGAATACGGGTTATTGCGAGGGAGCAGAAACCTTGGGCCGCGTTCAAGTCGGCCTGGATCAACTCAGGGAATTGATTTTTCTGATTGCACTTCACAGTGGCGTGCGTTGTGCTTTGGCAAATGGAGCATTCTCTTGAAGCCTGAAAGATAGAGGTTGCTTGCGGGTTTATGCCGGGGTTTGCTAAAAGCCTATCAAAGTTTTTATTCAATAGTTGAATCTGATAAACCAAATCCTGAGAAGCCCCGGCTTCATGGGCTTGTATCTTCCTCTGCAAGATTGATGGTTTTCTTTCTTGATAGGCAGAGGACAGATGTATGGAGTTGTCGCTTAATGTTTCAAATAATGCCCAAGCTTCATCCTCAGTTCTGGTCATGAAGGTTCCTGCACAGGCTGCAACGATGGTTTGCCTATGCCTTTCAGATAATCCGTTATAGAACCTTTCGACCAACTACCATCTTGGCACCTGATGGTGGGGGCATAACCTAAGAAGGTCATTAAAGCGCTCCCAAGTCTCATGAAATTGCTCCCCTTCCTATTGAGTAAAACCCATAATCTCTCTTCTGTAATGGTTGGTTTTACTCATAGGAAAATACTTTTTCAAAAATTCTCCCTTAAGGGTGGCCCAATCATTTACCCTTGCATCGAGGGTATGATACCGGTGCTTGGCCTTATCCTTTAGGAAGAAAGGAAATAGAGTCCTCATTAGGGCTTCATCAGTAAAGCCCTGGAGCTTCACCGTGGAACATACCTCGGTGAATTCCTCCAAATGCTGGTAGGGGTCCTCCCTAGTAGTACCATAAAAGGAGGGAAATAAAGATATGGTACTGCTCTTGATCTCATACGAATTATCCCCTGCCGGTCGTCTTAGTGCTTGTGCAGGTTGGTTAGTCGAAATAAAATAGTCCCTTAGGGTCCTTTATTGATTTGCTCCTTGATCAGCCATTCCTTCACTTTTCTCTCCTAGGTGAGCTCTCCTAAGAATTCTCTCGGGCTCAGGATCAAACACTAGAATACCCTTAAGAGAGCGTCTACCAAGCATACAATATCAAATACAATTCAGGTTCTTATTAAGTAAGTGAAACCTCCACTCCAAAGATAAGTCAAAAGGTCAAGACTTATCCCTCTGTTCCCATGTAAGTGGTATAAGAGGGGTGTTGACTTGAAATCTTAACCTTCTTTGTTGCGGAGGTCGAATTAGTTGATATAAATGGCCAAACAAGTTTTTCACTGCAATTACGTGACTTAATTCAACCTTCGAGTGCCCTAGGACCTATACTTTGCTTGGATGATACTCCCAGGTGATCAAGTGAGAAGTTACTCCAAGGACGAACAAAGGGATGTAAGTAGGGAGAACCCTTCCTTTGAGGCGATGCATATGCAGTGCCCCTTAACTACCCTTTTGTTCCTTTAAGGGGTGTCCCCTTCTGTGAAGTATCAAAACACTTGGTCAAAAGATAGTATCACCACCACCACAAAGCACAATAGGAGGGTTTGCACCGATAAAGAGATCGGTGCCTATAGCCTCAAGGGATCAAGCCTTAGTGCGGTGCCTAATGTGTGTGCTCAGTGTCAGAAGTGTGCAACACACCGCAAATCTTTGTAATTTTTTTTAAATCGCAGACGAGTCCCTTAGAATCAGATCAAATGTGAATTGATTTTAAGGTTGAATCTGATTATCAGTCCCACTTTTAGTTATGCGACCACTGAATTAGTAAATTCAAATAACTTGATGGTCTTAAATTTTAATATGAATGCAATTGCGTGAACAGGAGCTGGATGCAAAAGTTAGAAAGGTGTACCTGTCTCCAGCAATCTTTGTGCTAATATGCTTGCAATGCAATAATAAGATCTAATGTGCTGCTCAATCACCCCTAAATGCACGCACCTAAGGGCATGCAACTTCTAAACAGGTAGCTCGATATTTTCTTTTGTTGGTTTTAAAGTCAAGCAAGCAGAAATTAGAATCATGCATCCAAAATGTAAACCTTAGTCGCTAAATAATGTTGGGACATACCCAAAAATTTAGCCCCAATTACTACAAGGGCGAAAAGACAAAAATAAATTTTGTGACGACGGAGAATCCCTTGCGAAAGAGGGATCTTGGTCTCCTACATCTTTTCCTCGTGTGGCTTAGCTTGTGGTTGCTGTCACCGCTCTGTTGCGCCTCGTCGCCTCGTTAGATTCCTCGCACAATAAAAAAAATTGATCAGATAATTGCGCAACTCAGAATATTCAAAAATAATGAAGTGAATCTATTGTGTTTGTTGCTTCCCTGGCAACGGCGCTAATTAACAGAGAGAGTTTCGCTTATTTATGATAGCAATAAAAGGATATGTTGTTGTAATTAATGTGGTGGAAATCTCTCAATCAAAGATTAACATAAATATGAATTTAAACCACAAAAATGATGTCGTATCCACAGGGAGGAACAGATTAATAAGTTCACAAAATATTTTTTTCCTTTGTACTTACTCAATCACGTGCGCAATCCATGTTCAAATCTGATGCGAAACAAGGTGAAACAAAGGAACACGTAATTATTTAGAAATGCAGGGATATGGATGTAATTTTCCTTTCATGAAATAACTTGTAATGGCATGTAACATAGTTGTATTTCAAAACATGGGCTTTCTCTTTTAGGTCATGTGAGTGTATGGATGAGATCTTATGCATTTATCACATCACCATTTAAAAGTTAAGTGCATGAAAGAAATACTATAACATGTAAGGGCATGCATGCAATTTCACTCAAATATAATAATCAACTAAATATTGCAATAGGGTTCTTGGCAATGGCACAAATGGTAATTTTTAATATCACCAAAAATAGAGGAAAATTCCTCTCTCCTCCTTGCCTGCGTGGAGGCTTGGTGGCCGACCGACCAAGGCCCGCCGGCAGTGCGTGGGAGAGAGGTGATCGCGACAGCGAGGGAAGCACGGCCGGAGGTGGTGGGTGGCGGTCAGCCAGAGAGCTTGACGCCGGTGGAGCTTGCTGCAGGGGGCTGTCGCTGCTGCTGCTGCCATGTGCGCGCATGGGTTGGCATCGCGTTGGTCGCGCAAGAGGTGCACCGCGCAAGGCAGGCAATTGGGCAGGCTGGAGGCACACTGGTTGCCAGCTGTTCGCGGAGGCAAGGATGCTGAAGGCTCGCGCTGCTGCTGCAGGTTGGCGCGCAAGGGCGCTGGAGGGGCGCAGTGATAGCGCGGGTGAAGCGCCTGCAGGGAGGCATGCGCTTGCAGAGGGCACGCAAGGTGCTGTGCAGGTGCAGGGAGGCGATGGCGCAAGTGCTCGAGGGCACTGGATGTAGGGCGGTGAGAGAGCTAGAAGGGGTGCAGTGATAGCACGGGGGAGGTGCCTGTAGTGAGGGAAGGTTGGCCTGCGCCTGCAGAGGGCGCGCAAGGCACTGGAGGTGGAAGGCGATGGTGTGGTGGCGTGGCAAGGGCAGGATGGGGTGGGGCACCTGCAGGCGGTGCGGAGAAGGGCGATGAGCTACTCCTGCAGAGGACGGCAAGGGTGTTGAGCGTCTACAGGCAGTGCGGAGAAGGGTGATGAGGCTGGGTGCAGACATCGATGGGCCTGCGCAGGTGCGGCTAGTGGGTGCGGCGTGGGTGCACAATGCAAGTAGTCTTCACCGTTGGCAGTGCACGCAGTGCTATGATGGATGGCCCTCTCAATCCCCTCCGCCTCTCGCTCTATATCTCTTCTCTTCTGCCTCCCAAGGGATTTTCAAAATCCTTTTCTAAATATGGCCAACACCATTTGCATTTGTTGAGGGAAGTGTTGAGGCCGGCCGGAGGATGAGATAATTGTGGGGAGGTGTTGCGGCTGGCCATTTGTTAGGGGAAATTTACCCCCTCCATGTTCTTTCCAATATCATTCCTGCAACTAAACATAAAATAATTACATACTAAGTTATAAAATGCGATAAAATAGATAAAAATTCAAGTAATGATGCATGTACTTATTTAATGACCTAATGTGATTATTAACAAATATACTATGCTAGAATTCAAGTACTTAGGCGTAACAATAGTCCATTAAAATGGACTCATCATCTGGGAATAGTCCCAGACATCTTAAAAGACGTCAGATCTTACCTTGTGTCTCCTGCGGTATCCTCAGACGTCCAAATCCCTTCGCGACCGTCTGAGAGTAGCTCTAGATGTCGGAAAAAGCCTCCGGTCATCTGAAAGTACCTTCGGACGTCTGGTGATGCAGTCAGACATCCAACAATGCCTCGAAATGCGCACCCCGCTCCTTCCCAACGCTCTGCACCTGCGTGCAGAGCACAAACCCCATGTTTAGCTCAAGCATGAGTCTGCATGGGCAAATCTCGTGCAGCACGACTTACCCTAGCGTCCAGCATGCTTTCAGACATCCGGCTCCAGTCCCGAACGTCTTGCTGCCGCTACGAATGTCTAGTCGATGCTCCAGACGTCTGATACTGAAACTTTTCCAGTACCAGAACCTCCTCCGCGACGCTGCTCTCCTTGCAGCGCCATCCGCAGCGCACTGCAGCAGCTGGAGAGGGCCGGGAGGTTGCCTCCCCAAGCCCCTCCTCCTCGCATGCGTGCCCGCCGCCAGCCGCACGAGCTCCGCCGAGCTCCCTCCGAGCTCCACTGAGCTTCCGTCAAAGCTTCCCTGAGCTTCCGTCAAAGCTTCCCCGAGCTTCCGTCAAAGCTCCTCTGAGCTTCGTACGAGGCTCTCCGACTCCACACGAGCTCCCCGAAGGTCCACCGACCTTGGTCCTCCTCTCTCATGCTCTTCCTCTCTCTCCTCGTTTTCTCTCGCTCACCCTCTCTCTCTCTCACTCTCCCTCGCCGATCCTTGCTCTACTTCGCTCCTCCTTGCCACGGCTACACAGGGGTGTCTGGACAGGGAGGTAGCGGTGGCTTGTGGTGAGGGTGGTGAGGAGAGGGGGGTTTAAATAGGGTTGGGTGTTAGGGTTTCGGGTGTCAAGTTATTTTGATTTAACTTAATAACTTAGCTAATAACTTACTAAATTAATTATTTATTGTATAACATAATTAAATTATGATACAGGGATTATAATATACCTAATACATAAATAACTATGTATAAACAGTATTAATAGTAAATATAGTATTAATAGTGTTTTATATATTTACTTAAGTTATAGTGTATATAAGTTAGTATAAATAATAAATAGTTATATGATTAAGTTATATACAGTTTAAATAATCTTAAATATTTAATTTACATTATATAATATATATATATATAAGTTATTTATACCTATTATACACCTATTTTACAATATAAATACATACAGCTTACTATATAGCTTATATTTACAAGTATATACATAATATGCATGGTATTTTTGATTTTTTTAGGGTTTTTCTAATTTTTATTGGTTTTATATGTTTCATAGAGGTAGGGGATGAGAGAGAAAGAAAGAGATGAGAAGAATGGAGTTGTTTTTGGTATTTTTCATATTGATGTCTTTTATTAAATTCCAAGGTATACTATACCGTCGGTTGATATGTTCTACCAAGCCGAGGGTTTAGAATGCTTTAAAACTTGGCATACATCTAAAATATATCTAATCCTACTCTCTACGCCTTTATTTTATTTTTTTTAATTTTATATCATTTTTATTTATTTACAAAGTTCAAACAACCTAGGCCTAAGAAGGGTTTTCTAATGTGAACCTAAGGCCTAGAATTCTAAACTAAAAGCTGGAAAGAACATCCAACAAGACAAAAAGGAGGTGTTCAAGCAATTAAACATGATTTTCCACTTGATTTCATTCAATTTCTAAGTATGGGTAGTTGTACACATGAATAGTGGACAATAGAAGTTAATTAAGGAATTACAAGCTATCTAAATGAAGTTTAAGGGCATTAAAAATACATGAAAGCTTGTACAAGGTAGTATACAACATTATAAAACAAGTCAGCCATTTAATAAACCCAAAACCTCAGCCACTGCCCTATCAGATCTGACTATAAGCAGCAATCAGCAAGCAGCAGCAGCAACTGCAACTGCAGTAGCAACAACTGCTGTGACTCTTAGTAACTCTCAAAGAGCTGCTCAGACGACCTTCAATCAAACCAGACGTTTTAAACAATTTCCAAGGGCTGCAACATTTCCTTAGTTCCAGCAGCCTGACTTGGATTCCATTATCCAAGAATCCCAGATCAAACTTAAGAAAGTCTGATCAGGGATCACAAAGTGTCTAAATCAGAGAGTAAATTTCATTGGATTTAGGGTTGGAAAACCCTTTGATATGTAGCTACTGAAGCACCACTTTACTGTATGGATTAATTTGGGATTCAAAAAAGAAAAATCAGTAAGCACTTCAAAGGGTTGATAAAGTCCGAAAATCACATTGAAATCAAATTGAAGTGTCAAACTTTGCATCAAAAATTTTTAAACAATAGTCCTCATTTCAAATCAGGAAAAATACCCTTATCTAACATCTTCCTAATGCTATGACAACATGAAGGAGGATCTTAGATTAGTCCACTAAACTCAGCCCACTTGAATCCCAATTCTCTTAAACCTTAAGGAATATTGACAATTCCTTAGGTTTGAAATCAAAATCCCAAACAACAATTCCACTCAAAAAGACATGGTAGAACCTCAAATCAACAAGGTTGATTCTCCTTGGCTCTTCCACACATTGAAAATCATGAAAACCTCCATTCAAGCTCAATTTCACCATGGCTCATCTAAGGAAAAGTTTACCAACAGAATTCATCTTAGATTCACTGCCATGGACAGATATGTTCAAAAACATATCGAATTGGTTGATTAAACACTCTTTAAAACCCAAGTTGATCAAAATCTCACGATTTCGCATTGAAAACCAAATCAAAATCAGATCACGCAAATCAATTCCATTTTAAATCAAGATTAGGGATCTTTGTGAACAAAATGACATGAATGGGATACCCCTAGGTGATCTTTTAGTGCAAATCCTCATCTCAAACTTGAAAGCAATGGGACGAGGATTTAACTCTAATGAGTGGGTGGACTGTGAAATAAAATGCGGGGAAATTCAGAACATGAAATTGTGATGTGAGGGGGGTGATGGGAACATCATCATGAGTCATAACTAGCTTATTTTGATCTAATTAAATCAATAAAAGCTCCTACATATCCATCAAAAGGTCATAAAGACACAAAACATTGATTTGAGAAGAAGACAAGAACATAGGGTTATTTCTGTAAATTTATCGTTCTATCACAAAAATAGAATAACCGTTGGTTTTCTCAGGGGTTAAACAAAAGTCAAACGGTCTTAAGAGTCTAACAAGTGGGATAGAACAGATAGAAAAGGATTTTTGCACGTTTCAAGAATTACATGACATCTGAAACCCTAAAAATAGACCCACTTAATTAACTGAGGTTATAGTCAAGATAAAATTTACCTAAACCCTCTAAAATCATAGTAAAAATATTCTCTAGGATTTGTTACCTTCAATTTGACCATCAGAAACCGTCTTGACCCAAAACAGAGTCTCAAACATACATTTGCCTTAATTTGGGAAATTATGCAAATTACCCAATCAAACTAGGTCAAAACCAAAATATAACTTCACCATTGGATTCCTTAGGTACAAATTAGGTTTGTACCAAAATTTGGGCTCAATCTGAGATCATCTTAACCTAGTTTGCAATTTGGTCCTGTTTGACTCTTTTATCTCACACACATGCCCCTAACTTTTGAATCCTTTACAAATAGGTCCCTATATTTATCATCATTTTCACAAACAAGTCCCTACCACAATGAAGTCCTAATCCTACAACTCCGGCAAGCTTGATTTGGCATTTTCTCCTTGATTCCTTGACAAATCCCTCTAAGATTTGAAAGGAAAGTTCGTCAAGGAATTCCCTTCCTTTTGAGCCAGATCCGAAGCCCTACAACCTTCCCAATCTCTCATGTGAATGCAAGAGAGATTAGGGTATATTTCAAGCTTCCATCTTCGGCGAACATTCTTCCCAAGCTCAAATCATCCTTCAAAGGCCTATAAAAGAAGCCTCAATGCATACCGTCGATCCCAAGCTCGATTTTGGCCGGAAATTCCCCACATTCCACCTTCGTATTTCGACCAAAAGGCTCCTTGAGCTTCGGCGATTCCTCCCGACCTCTCTCGTCGTCCGTCCGCAATACCAGCAGCGGATTCATCTTCCTCGTCTTCCTCCACGTCGTGCCATATTAGCGGGTGTCTCTCCCTCCGTCTTCCTCGCCGTTTCCTTTTCACCGGAGTCACCTTCTTCCCCGATGCTGACCACACCGCAACCGCCGTCGCTTCTACTCCCTATCGTTTACCAACCACCTAGATAAGTTCCCTAACTCCTCTACTTCATTCACACACCAATCACACTCCGTTTCGACCGCCATCACACTCGCACGCTCTCCGTCTTCCACCTCGTCGACGTACCTCCAGCGAGTTCGCATGGTCACTACACTCCAAATTGGCCGCCGCTCATCCTTACACCTCCGCCTCGATCCTAGGAGCAAAATCCCAAACTTAGGTCGATTGATCCTTCGAACACACCCTAAACACCCCACCTTCGCACAGCCATCTCCGTCATCGTCCGGCCACCTCAGGCACCCTCACTCCACGTTACACCCACCACAACACTCGCCGTCCCCTAGCGATATTGCTGAGCCATCTGACACAGCCGCGAGGCCCTTTTTCTTGAGTTTTAGGTTTTAGGTGCCACGCCATTACCGCAGAGCTTTAAAGGAAGCTTGAAGCTCTCTTTGGCACTTGCAGCTCCTGGCGACACCTCCAGGTGACGGGGCTACATCCCTGATGAGAACACCATCATGAGCCCTAACTAGCTCATTTTGACCCTTAAAAGAGAACAAAAGCTCCTACATAACCAACCGGAGGCCATAATTCACTGAATAACCTTTTTGAGAGAAAAGCAAAAAATAAGGGGTAAAACTGTAATTTTACAATTGCAGTACACAACGGGTTTTCTCAAGAGCTAAACACAGGTCAAAAGGTCTTAACAAGATAAAAAGTGGGTTGGATCAGACAGAAAAGGGTTCGTGTGAGTTCTGGGAATTAAATGACTTCATGTAACCCTAAAACAGAAACACTTAATTAAACAAGGTTCTGGTTAGGATAAAATTCACCTAAATCCTTTAAAAATCATAGAAAAATATTATCTAGGATTTAGAACTTTCAAATTGGCCATTGGAACCCATTTTTACCTAGAATGGGGTCTCAGACATATATTTGCCCTAAATTAGGTTTTTGCATGAATTTCCTAGTCAAACATGGTCAAAACCAAAATCTAACTTCACCATTGGATTCCTTAAGTCCAAATTAGGTTTGTACCAAAATTTAAATCCAAGGGGAACTCATCTTCACCCACTTTACAAATAGGTCCAGCCTTATTACATTTCTACCCCTATCTTTCAAAAACCCTTGCATTTGGCCCCATATCTTCTTCATCGTTCTTTGCAATCAGGTCCCTCTGCCATTATAGTGGAGGAAACCTTCCCCGGTGAACTTTAGAAGGTGATTTTTCCCTAATTTCTTAGAGAATCCCCTTCAAAATTGGAAGGGAGATTCTCTGAGAAAATCCCTCCAATCTGAACCCATCCATGACCCAAGATTCTTTCCCAATCTCTCATGAGAATGCATGAGAGATTTAGGTCTCTTTCAAGTTGCCAACTTCGGCAACCTTGCCTTGCTTGAAAGCTTGGCTTCCAAGCACAAAATCGACCTCCAAGGCTCTAATTAAGGAGCCCCAGTTCGCCCCGACTCTTCTAAGCTTGAAATCGGTCGGAATTCCCCTCAATTTCTTCTCTCCTCCTTCGACCAACTCACTCATCAAGCTCTGGCGACCTTCCCTGATATTCTCCGTCGCCTGACCACAATACCGATGGTAGGTTCTTCTCCCTCACGTTCGTCCATGTCACGCAGCACCCGCCGATGCTCCTGCCTCCCCTTCGTCCTCGCCGACTGTCCTCTCTGAGCATCTTCGTCTCCAGCGTTGGCAATACGCGCCAGACGCCATCTCCGTCTCCCTTTCGTCTCTTCACCTCCTAGATAAGTTCCTCTCACCCTCTACTCCCTTTCCCCCTTCTTTATTTCCTAAATTGACTACTGCCGCACTCCACCGCCATCACCTCCATCTCCGACCACCAAATCTAGCGAGATCGCTCCACCTCTACAAACCACCTCCCTTCTCGTCGACAAGTCCATAAGCTCCGCCTCAACCCCCTAATCATAACCCCCCACTCATATCACCCAAACAGTCACCCAAACACACCCCCAAACACACGCACACATCCGCACACAGTGTGCCCTAGGGACACTCACTCAGGCATTCCCACGCCATGCCGACCACCGCAGCACACTTGCCGTGCCTCGGTGAAGCTTCTTGAGCGTTCTGACGTGGCCACGAGGCTGTCTTGGTGTTTTCAGGTGCAGACATCCATCAGCCATTGGAGTAAAGCTTGGAGCAAGCTTGCAAGTTGCTCCAGGCTTCGCCAGCTCTAGGCTAGTGTCCCAAATTTTGCAGAAGACACTCGCGCACAACTCCAGGCATCCAATTGGAGTTGAGGACAGTCGCAGCTGCCGCAATCAAAGAGTGCACCTCTACTGCGAGTGCACGCGAAGAAGGTGGGAAGATAATCCCACCTCAAAACTAGAAGAGGCGCAGCGCTCGCATAAGTTGAATTCCTGCCATCGACTTATCACCTCCAACTCACGGGATAAGGTCCCACCGCCTCGTTCGTGACCATGCCCTGTGGACTTGGTCTTGACCCGACCCGACTTGCACACCTCGCCCACCACCGCACACCAGTGGGCCTGGTCCCGGGGGCGTACCCGACCCAATTACCCGAGAAATGCCTGGCTCTGGGAGAGTAGAACCTAAGAGAGAAGAGAGAGGAGAGTTCGCACGGGTATGGGGTAGGTTTTGCTCTACAGGCTAAGAGGAGGAGAAGAAAAGCTGAAGAAGAGGAAGGAGAAGGCTAAGGGCTGCAGCAGAGAAGCTAAGGCAAAAAAAGGAAGAGAAGGAAGAAGCTAAAGGAAGAGAAGGCAGCCGGCAGAGAGAGAAAGAAGAAGAGAAAAGCTAAAGAAGAAGACGAAGGCAAAGGAAGCTAAAGGAAAGGCTAAGGAAAAAGCTGAAGAAGGGAGAGGCCAAAGTCAGAAGAAGAAGAAGGAAGGAGAAGACAGAGAAAGAAAGAAGAACTCGCCAAGGAGAAATCAGAAAGAAGAAAAGAAGAAAATCAGAGAAAGAAGAAATAAGCATAAACATTCTAATTTTTATTCATATTTATATGTATTGAATTCTTGAATATTTTGTGATCTACATTGCCAAGTACTCCTATATTTTTGCATTGTGATATTGATATTATTGAATTGTGATCTTGATTTCTAAAATACCAATTTGTTCCTTGTGTTCGACCTCGGACTTCAAAATTCGAGTAATAAAATTATATTTGTTTTGAATGCTTTTTCAGCTATATTACAACGCATTATTCTTAAAAACCCGATTCAGTGCGATAAACAATCCCAAGAACCATCCCAGGTCTTCAATTAAGGCCTGCATCAGCTACAGCCATCCAATTGATCAGACGCATCTTCGCTGCAGCACACGAGCAGAAGGATGTGGACTTTAGTCCCACATCGGGCGCGACAGAACTCCAAACAGCGCATAAATTGAATTTGTGGTGTAGGCTATTCGCCTCAACACACAGGGGTGAGGTCCCCTCTCACCCGACACTGCCTCGCCCGTGACACGTACCCCGCAAGCTTGGTCTGATTTGTTTACCTGCCTAAGCTCGCACACCTCGGCTGTGAACCACGCCCGCAGCCCTAGTCCCGGGTGCGCTTAGATCCGAATCCGATTGCCCGGTACTGTTGAACGTACGAATTGCTACACTAACGTGTTTGGTTTTGGAAAACCTGTCATTGTAGTTTGAAAGTGAAGAACTCGTGTTCAACAAATAAAATTTATACCGAAATGAAAATTCCAGGTCGAACACAGGGAGGCAGATGTTTGATTTAAAAACTACGCGTTTGTTTTTATTTGTCACGAAGTAATTCAATTTAAAACTATTTAACTATTTACAATAAATAGAAGAGAGAAAGAGAGTAAGAGAGAGAGAGAATATTACAAACAGAAATCAAAACGAGGCGTAGAATAAACAGGGAATTCATCATTAAGGAGATTGTTTGCTTCACTATTACAACTAAAAAGCAGAAAACAATTACACTAGAAAGCAATAAATTTACTCTAGAAAGCATTAAAAGAATGGAGAGAAAAATGTCCTCCTCGACGATTGCTTGGAGGACGAGCAGAACTACTATAGAAAGCAGTAAAAAGAATGGGGAAAGTGATATCCTCCTCGACGGTCACTTGGAGGACGAGCTGGACGGGACGATGCCTGGACGAAGGAGGACGAAGCAGAAGAACGGGAACGGGGCAGCACATTGTCGTCGTCGCGGGATCCACTTCCGAAGGGGGACGAAAATTTGGACTTTATCTTGCGAGAAGCATCCCAGGTGGGGGACAAGCATCTCTTGAGCTTTGGAGAGGTGGAGAAGAAAAGGAAGGGATGAGAATTTCGTGTGGAGGGGGTTTCCTTTTATAGTTGCAAGGAGTGGGCGCAAATTAGTCATTACATCTTTAAAACTTTAAATAAGGGGTCTTCAGTGACGGATAAAACCGTCGCTAAAGCCCCAACGTGGGGGTAGTGGGCGCTCCCCACGCGCACCTCCTCAGCTGCTCACTCTCAACGCCCGCCGCACGTTCAGCCATCCACAGCCATCCGATCGCGAGATCGAACGGCTATGATTGCGCCTTCCCCGCTCGCTGCGTGCCCACCCCAACGCGTGTGATGCCGCGTGAAGAGCGGGCGTGCAATAGCGCGTCATCGCTATTGAGCGCAGACGGCCATCCGATCAAGATCCGACGCACGCCTGCGCCCGCTCGTACGCACCCTTCGCCTCCTTGCTACAACTCGAACCCGCGTCCGCTGCTCGCGATAGCGCCCTTGCCCATTGCGCTATAGAGCGCGGATTGTCGAGCGGGAGATTTGAGGTGCAGCCGTTCACAGCCGTTGGATCGAGATCCAACAGCGGAGAGGGGGCAGATGCGGAGGCTTCAGTGGTTGCATGCGGGTGTTTGGGCGGCTGAGATGGCACCACGTGGCGCCATCTTGGCCATCCATCTTCTGGATGTTGTAGATGGTGCCACAGGTGTCGGATTGACTCAATTTTTACGTCGTTAGGCTACGACCGTCGATCCAAATTCATCCGTGTGGTTGGATTTATTATTTGAAGTGTGAATTTACACCATCCTGTCCCTTGACCTTCTAGGGTTCCCCAGTCACTATCTGATGCTACAGATGCCTGATTAAGGCGATCTTGGAGTCGTTGAACTCCAATCGTCGCCCTGATCACATCTGTATGGTTGGATCTTCGATCCGAGGCCCTGATAAAAAATTTTCCCTGTCCAAGCACATAAAAGGAGACAAATAACCTCCATTTTATTCAAATTACTCTAAATGCAAGATGATGCATGTTATGCAATATTTATATCATGCAATGCAATCCTATACTTAAGAACATACATAAATAGACATCTTAAGTAGTGTAAATGTGTTTACATCAGGTACTGTGCAAGGCTATAGGATAGCGGATCCTAGAGAGAGAAAGAAAGAGAGAGTGTGGGGGTTGGGGGTTTTGCTCTAAAGATCAGCGGCTGACACTTAGCCATTTGAAGAAGAAACCCCCCTCTGTGTGTGAAGAAGAAGAGAAAGAAAAGAAAAGCCAAGGCAAAGAAGAAAGAGAAGAGGAAAAGGAAAAAGAAGAAGAGCAGTGCCTTTGCACACAGAAGGGCAAACGTCTGAGACTCTGAGCAGTGCCTCTGCTACAATAATAGTATACTATAGCAAGAGCGAGTTAAGCTGTCTGATCGGCTGAGCAGACGTCTGAGATTCAACAGAAGTGCAGTGCACTTATTGCGTGGCATTTGATCATATGATACTAATTGCTTCATTGAATATTATTGTAAATAGGATAATTTGGTGATTCAAATCACCATTTTATCCTGACATTTTTGCTACATTGATTCTTGCTCTCATATATTCATCTTATTAGTGCTACAATTTGATATATTCTTGTTTAGAATTGTGACCTTGAGATTTATATTTGCCACTTGCTCCAAGCGAACGACCTCGAACTTCATTTCTAATATTCGAGTTATAAATTTTATCTATTTTTTGCACTGATTCGACCTATACTGCAACATTACGATTTTAAAACCCATTTCAGAGTGACAAACAGGGGGAAGATTAGTGATCAGTAAGTGAGATGAATTCATCTCCTTTGATCTGAATTGATCAAAGGAGGTGGAGGTGATTTCTACACTAATCTACTCCTAAGCTAAACCATTAAACCAGTGAATTCACTAACTGATCCTAACTAAGCTACTGTATACTACTTGCTACTCTAAACTACTCTAACAAAGTAGGAAATCCTAATCTAATCAAATGAATGGGACCTTTGGAGAAGATCTGCAGCTGGTGGCTGCAGCAACGAAAGGTGGAGGATCTCTAGCAAATTGAAAGTCCTCTAGTGGGACTCAGGGTCACCTTCAGGTGCTATGTGGTCCTTAGCGGTGAGGAGAATCGGAGAAGATGAAATTCCTTTGCTCATGGCGTCGGGATAAAGTCGGGTGGAGAGGAGAAACTGGAGAGGATGAAGAGATCTGCCTCAAGGAAGTTGGAGAGGAGGTCGATCCTTTGCACGCGAGGCAATGGAGGTGCTTAAGTAGAGTGATTGTTGAATCAGAGTACCGAAGTGGTGTGATTAGATGATTAGGGCGTGGGCGGTGGCGATGAGAGGAGAGGAGCGCGCGTAAGTTTAAATCAAAAGTGGGCTGTTGGATCAGATCTAGGAGGAGTAGTGACCACATGCGAGGATTCGCGCGAAGGTTTGATTGATGGGGAGCCACCGATCAAGCGGTTCAAGGAATGGATGGCTAGGATGGACGGTGTTCTTCGCTGCTACAGTGCACGTGAGCTGCAAGTGACAGGGGGTCTATTAGTGAAATTGCATGAAAGGTCCTCAGGCGAAATGGTGGAAATATTTCAAGGCAACCCGTTAAGAAAGGTTACAATGCGGTCCTTATGGGCTTGAAAATAGGTCCTTGCATCCTACAAATAGGCCCTTGGAAGGTTTTCTAATGAACAAAATGTGATGTTGATGCGAACTCAAATAAATCTTATTAATATGGTGATATTATCGTTAAAATTAGTATAGTGATTTAACCTAAATCGAGTCTACACCAGCTTCACAAAAATTTTAACCTGGCCTACCTGATTTTATCTTGATCACTTTTAGGCCCAGGGTCGACCTCAGGGAGGCAGGTATTAGGAGATCAAGGAGTTTCTACGCCTTTCCTAAAATGTATCTCTTCCATGCGTTTATTATGTTTTTGATTTTTTTACTTTTAAGATGTTTTTGTGATAATGTTGTTCTTGAGGCACACCCTCAAAAATGAAGTCCTTGGCCTTGAGTCAAATGGTCCTTGGCTAGAAGCCAACTTAGGGTTCCAAAATTGATCTTGTTACTCACAAGATCAAGTACTTGTAAGACAAGAATTATCTTTTCTCTTTTATACTTTTTTTTTGGTCTTTTTTAATAGCAAGAAATAAAAGACAAATGATAGTAGACAAAATTGCAAGGAAAGAAATGAAAGGAAAGACCTAGCTTAATATATATATATATGTCTATATATATAATAGATATAAAATATATATATATATAGTTATATTATATAGATAGGGGTGGAGGTAGAAATGGAGATGGAATGTAGCATGGTGTCCAGTGGGTCCATGTCTAGCAAGACGCAACCAACAAGACTAAGTGCCGCATGGAGTGTGGAGCAGCTGTGTGTGAGTGTGGGTGGAAGCGCTTGCTTTGCGCGAGTATCGGAAAATATCCACAACTGGTGCGAATATTCCCGCAATATGATGCGTGGTGAAAGGGTGAGTGCACGGGTATGTGGGTAGTGAATGTGTGTATGGGAAGATGTGGATATGTGGATATATGAATGTATATGTGTATATATATGTATCTATAACTATATATGTGTGTGTGTGTGTATATGTGTATATATATATGTATATATATGTATATCTATATATATATATATGTATATATATTTATGTATATATATATGTGAGGATGAGAGTGTGTGAATATATATATGTGTGTGTGTGTATGCGTGTGAGTGTGTGTCTGTAAGGGTGAGTGTGAGAGAGTAAGAGTGAGGGTGAGCACTTGCTGTGTGTGTGTGGAGGAGGTGGTTAAGCCGTCTGGAGGGCTGGAGCGTCGTCTGGAGAGAGAGAGAGCTATGTGTTGGAGAGCGCACTTGCGCAGGTGCAAGGGAACACACAGCGCATAAGGGTTGCGTGCGGGCGCACAGGCGCGGAGTGCGGTGGTGCAGGCACTCAGGTGCACGCAGTGGCATGCAGGCACGAGTGAGTGCGGGCGACTGGTTGGAACAGGTCACGTGAGGAGAGAGAGCGCGCGTGGTCACTGGATAAGTGAGAAACGAGCTGGTTGCGCACTGTAGTCACGTGAGGTCGCAGCTACAGTGCCGAGGGCAAAAAGCAACCAGCTCTGTAGCTACGCAACTAGCTGTGCAGCATGCGAGGAGGTGCAACAGGGCGCGCGGAGAAGGGCAAGGATCGACAGTGGATGCACGCAGAGCACGCGGAAAGGTTGCCTGAGGCACGCGAAGGCACGCAGAGGTGGCTGAGCGCAAATGCATGAGAGATGTGGGTGTCCTACTTCAACAAGCTTACCAAGCTTGAAAGGTTGTTCTCCAAGCTTGAAGCCCCACCCCATTGCCTATAAAAGGATCAGGGGCAAGAACCCTAGTTCCTTAGCAAGTCTTATCCTGAGAAACTCCCAACTCCTCCCTCTCCAGCCAACTTAGGATTTTGCTCCGGCAACTACCTCCGTCCTCCCTCTTCCGGCCGTCCAACCATCAAATTGGACGGCCCAACGTCCTTCCCTCGTCCTCATGAACCTCTCCAGCCAAAGAGAGGTCGTTCCTCTATCTCACTCGTCGTCGCCCCCTCACTGTCCTCTTCTCCTTCTCCGGCTCCGATCAAGCCACGTTCAGAGCTCTCCGGCTCTCCTCTTCATCCCTAAGACCCTCTACCTTTTCCCTTCTCCCTCTACTTCACTTCCCTCTCACTTACACTCACAAACACCCATTGTCTCAACCATAATGCCTTCACTTTCCTCTGCTCCGACGAAGCTCCGGCGACACCTATCCACCACGCCATCGCACGAATCTCGTCGCTACCATCCGCATCAGCTTCGCCACAACTCCACCAACTAAAGCCCTAACCTAATTCCATTGATTAGCCACTCTACCATCTCCCCAAACATCACCACCTTTGCAGCTCCACCTGACCTTTCCCTACTGATGTAAACACATTTATTGAGGGTAAAATGCCTATTCATGCATGTTCCTAGGCTTAGATTTGCATTTCATGTTATAAATATTACATAGCATGCATCATTCTGCATTTAAAGTAGTTGTATATAATTTAGGTTAATTGCATCCTTTTTGTGGTTAGGAGAGAAGGATATTTATTTCGGAGCCTTGAATTGACGATCCGACCATACGGATCTAATCAAGATGACGATCGGAGTCCAACGCCTCTAAAATTGCCTCGATCGAAGTCCTGTAGCACCATATGCAGTTCGAGGAAGATCAACGGCAAAGGGACTAGCAGACATAAATCAGAGCTTCAAATGACAAATCTGATCGCGCGAATGGATTCAGGTCAATGATCGCAGCCTAACGACGCGAAAATCGACTCAATCTGACCTCTGTAGCAGCCCCTACAACAAGAAGAAGATGGACGACCCAGACTACTCCACGTGGCGCAACCTAGGCCACCCATCGAACACACGCAGCACCGCAAGTGTACAGCAACGTAGGTGCGCGCACACCCGCAAGTGTGCAGGAGCACAGCGTAGTGCCAACGCGTGGGCGTGCGGCAAGGTGGGGGAGCAGCGCCAACTATGCGTGAGCTGGACCTACAGCGACGCATGAGCTAGACTTACAGCGATTCTTAGAGTCGTCAGTAATTGATCGCGTGCTAGCAAAGCCAGCTGTGGGTGCTAGCGGGCATGAGCTACCTACAGCGACGCTTGCAGCAACGGCCTGGATGTCACTAACAGTCCCATACCTATTTTTGCCGCATCTCCTCTATTATAAAAGGACCTACACCCCCTCCCTTCCAAGCCATCTCTACCTACTCTACTCCTACCTACTCCTAAGCTCTAACAAGCCTACCAACGTTACATTAGAGCTTGTTCTCAAGCTCCCAAGGTGCCTATTAGTGTAGCGAACCTCTGCCCCACCAAATACTCCTCCAACTTCCCATCTCCTTTCATAGGTTGCCTTGGAGCTGTCCTCCCACCTCTATTCCGGAGCCACGCCGAAGCTTTCCTCGACCCCACGTCCTCCTGCATCTCACCTTCATCGTCCCGCTCCTCACCTCCTTCTTCCGAGCTTCCGCCAGGCGCCGTTGTCTCGCCGAACAGCCGATTCAGGAGATTTCCTCTCACCTCCCTCTCTTTTTATGCTTTCATAGTTCGTTGTAATCGACATTGAATTGATATATATATCATATTTGTTCCATTTCTATCTTGTGATTCATTCTGCTTGTCTTTTATTTCAAAAACACAAAAAAAATCAAAACCCTAAAATACCAAAAAGAAACGAATCAAAGCGCGGTTTTCACGTAAAGTAAACGTCGCCTCCCTGTGTTTGTTGGGGAAATCGTAGATCGCATTTTTGATAAAAGTGTCGTAGTATAGTTGCGAAATACGATCCAACAAAGATATTATTTTGTAAAAATAACGAGATTTTGAGTCCCGGTCGTTCGTCTCTGGGAGGCGTTGCTTTTACTTTTGAAATCGATCTTTTATTTTTAAAGCCGCTCTACTTTGTTTAGAATCGCATGCCGATTCGGGATTATTACGTAGTTAAGTATGACATGCTTAGTTGCAAGAATATTAAGAGTTAGAGCAGGCAACTTGAATCACGCAAATATAATATTAATCAATTAGCTCATGGTGATTTCACAACATGGAGACATATATATATAAAAGCTGTTTTCATTCATTCATTCAGTGGGAGAGTTGCTTGCAACAAAACTATAGATGAAAGCTTATACATAAATGCTTGAAACAGAAATCTAGCTACTAGAAAACGATTGCATACAAGAATCTACGGGGGGATTTCGCATGCATCATTGGGGGAGAAGTAAGACTACACTACTAAGAAGTAAATAAAAGCAGTAAATATACGAAAAGCTAAGCTACTAATCTAGCAGAAGGAAGGGCATTCGGAGGTGGTCTCCGATGGCCTTTGAGTGGCTAAGAGAAGAAGGAGGGGCGGCCAATGGAGCTTAGGCCGGCCCTTGGAGAGAGGTTGGGGAGCTGATCCAGCTTCCTGGCATGGAGATGGTGACCTCCATGGTGGTGCTCTACTCGTGGAGGTGGAGTGGAGATGGAAGTGGCTAGCCTAAGTGGAATGGATGCCAAGGAAGTGAATGGGTGCAAATGGCCACCCATTGTGTCTTTTTATAGACCTAAGGGAAGCTCTCTAGAGAATTATGGAATTCTCTAGAGAGGCCTATGGTGGGAGCTCATGGGAGAGTGAGAGAGAGAGGGTGGATGGTGGTTTTTAGATCCACCAAATGTGGATCTAAAAATTGAATGGCTCTTGGTTGCTATTTTGGCAACCAAGGCAACCACACATGGTAGAGAGTTCTAGAGAACTCTAGGATAGGTATTTTCGTGTGGATGGTGTGTGTGGGTCAAAACTTAGATGGCTAGGTTGATTAGGTTAGGTTCTAGAGGGTTTAGGTCAAGGTATGTCTCAAATTAGGGTTATAAACCCTAATTCACTAAGGTAAAGTGCAATTAAACTTAATACAAGTTTAATTGGGTGTGTGGAAACTTAATTGAGAGTAAAATAACTCAATTAATTTAGGTCTAGGTTAATTGGACTCTCACTGAGTCCGATTGGACAGTGTGTGCTGAGATCAGGGCTCAATTGGACTCAATGAGTCCAATTGAATAGGCTGATGGAATTGACTAAGATCCAAGTCAATTAGGTTTAGTGAGGACATAATTAGGTCCTTAGGGAGGTCTAAAGGTGATGTAATAGGGTTAGGGCACCTTAATTAGGTTCCTATGGGGTTGGAATTGGGTTTAGGGACATAGAGATCCAAGATCAAGGCTTAAATCTCAAAACAGGAATTGGAGAGCAGTATCAGATGTCTAATAATATAATCAAACGTCTTATACTCAAAAATCAGAAGTCCAGACTTTTTGGACGTCTAATAATATAATCAGACGTCTTATACTCAAAAATCAAAAGTCCAGACTTGTTGTCTGGACTCCAATCAGAGTCAGGAAGGATTTTGGGTTCTGTTTTGGGTATTCTGCAGAAATTGGACGTCTGACAAAGTGTCTGGACGTCCAATAACACTGCAGAAGTGGGTTTGAAGTGTGCGGGAGTTGGCTAAGGGTCCTGAACGTCCTAAAACTTATCTGGACATCCAGAGAAGGGTTGGAACTCTGGTTTTAAGGCTTCCTAGGGTGAGGTGACCTAAGCTAAGGGTGGCTAAGGCTTGGGGAAGTTTCTAGGCTATCCTAGGGCTAGGATGGACCTAAGCTCTTCACATTTTATTGCTTTATTCCTACTTAATAGAATAGAAAACCTTTAACCGCCTTACATTATTATTCCTACATCTAAACTAGGCCTTCTGCTCTAGATCTGCTACAACTCCCACTATTTCAGATCCAGCTTCAGATCCTGCTCCAGATCTGCTTATTGCCTGCAACCAACATAATGCACTTAATCAGCACATTATAACATTATTTTATGCATAGCTAAAGTAAAGCAGTAAAGATGCAGATAATGCGTATGCATGCATGAATTTCCCTAACTTATGCTAAGTTCTAGCCTGATCTAGGTCAATTAAGACCTATGATTGCTGCGCAATCAGTGTTCAACTCGGGACTCCCTTGGAGTTTTGGTATTAATTTTATCTGATCGACATGTTTTGTAACTACGACAACGGGTTACTCGTAACCCCGATTTCTAACACGCGAAACACACCCAACCACCTACGCACACACCTCCCCACATCATGAAACCACCACTGCCATGTTCGCCATGCTTCGGTGGACCTTTTGAGTTGGTTTGACGAGGTTGAAAGACCGTGCTACTCTTTTCAGGTGTTTCACCGGACAGCCGCCGCCGCCACTGCCTTCTCCGGTGTGTTCTTCACCTCCAAGCCTCGAAGCATCCAGCTGCAGCTCTAGATCGAAGCATACTCGGCCTAGGAAGTCAATTGGGGACGTTGACCTCTCTCCCACACCAATTTGACGAAGAAGCACCTACGGTCGCACGCGCTAAAGCCTCTGTGGGATAGTCCCACATCGTGAAGCGGCACACCTCCTGCAGCACATAAGTTATTTTTCTGCCTTAGCCTCATTGCCTTAGTGAACACGGGGTGAGGTCCCTCTCCACGTGCGCACACACGCCCTTGCCCGCAGTCACTCCACACAGGTCTGGGCTCTGAACCGATTACTCGTATACTCGAATCCGATTAGCATATTTTTGAGAGAAGAGAAAGAAAGGGAAAGGAAGAAGAAGAGAGAGAGAGGAGAGGGGGGTTTTGCTTCGCTGCCCACCTCCCGACACTTAGCAAATTCTGAGGGAGGCCTTTGCCTCTGTTGGTGTTGGTGCTGAGCTCTACTGTGCCTCTCCCTGAGGCTTGAGAAAGAGAGGCCTTGCCTCTGTGTGCTGGTTCTAAGTGCACTGTGCACTTATTATACGTGGATTAAATTTGGTTGATACTGTTGAGAAATTTGCTATTATTGTAATTAGGGTAATTGGTGACTCAAATCACCATTTTACCCTAATCTTTTTGCACTATTGACATTTGTTGTTATCTATACATTCTTATTCGTTAAATTTCTCATTAAATATTGTTATCTTGTGCTTAAATTGTGATCTTGAGATTGACTGCAACACTTGCTCCTTGTGTTCAACCTCGAATTTCTTTCGAGCTATAAATTGTATTTGTTCACGCACTATTTTTGGCTATATTACAACGAAGTGATTTTAAAATCCCGATTTAGTGCGTTAACAACAGATAACCTCGTTTCCATCTTCATAAACCCCTTGTTAATCGCTCGAGATAGATGTTTTAAATCGTTGCGTTGCAGTATAGTCGAAATCTCGCAAAAAACATATAAAATTTATACTCGAAAAGTCAGAGGTCGTTCGCTGGGAGCAAGTGGGAATTCAATTCTCAAGATTGCAATTTAAACAATAGAGATAAAAGGTATGATCAGAAATTGATTCAGAATAATATAGCAATAATATCAAGTGTCAGACTGCAAAAAGAATGGAGTAAAATGGTGATTTGAATCACCAATTACTCCCTACAATAATAGCAAGTGGAACTCAATAGCTATGTATGAAATAAACTCAAATCAACCGTCTGATTGAATGATCAGACATCTTAAATGTCTGATGATCGGTGCTTTGCTTCTTCTTCTTTCTCTGATTTCTTCTTCTTTTCTTCTTCTTAGACTCTTCCTCTTTTCTTCTTTCTCTGCTCTTCTTCACGCAGAGGGGGAAGGGGTCTCAAATTTGGCTAAGTGTCAGCCAATTCTCCATAGAGCAAAACCCCCTAACCCCCACGCACTCTCTCTCTTTCTTTCTTTGGGTCACACTCTCCCAAAGCCTTCAACAGTACCGGGTATACAGGTAATCGGACCTAGAGCGCACCCGGGTCTAGGGCTATGGGCATGGGTCGCAGCCGAGGAGTGTATAGGGCTTAGGTAGGTAATCAGGTCTACGCCAAGTCCCCGAGGCAGTGTCGAAAAACGAGGTTGAGTGAGGGGTGTGAGGGACCTCACCCCTTGTGTACGAGGCGATAAGCCCGTATCACAAATACAATTTATGCGAGCGCAGCCATTCGTAAACTTCCGATGTGGGACTATCTTCAGTCCCCTTCTTCGCGTGCACAACTGCAGAGGCCTTCGTCCAATTCGTGTGTAAGGAGTGGTCAACGGCTCCAATTGACCCCTGGGTTACATTCCTAGAAGGATTCCGTGCTGCCTGGGATCAAAGACCTGGAGCTGCAGGTTGGGAAGCAAGCTTTGATGCTTACTCGAAGCTTGGCTTTAATGGAGAAGGAGGCTGGTACCTGAAATCATAAATAAGGCCTTTCGGTTGCATCAGAAAGCTCAGGAAGTATCGCCGGATCACAGCGAGTGCAACGGTGGTGGTTGCATGGCGTGTGCGTGTGTGATGAGGCTTGTCGACCTCACGGAGGGTGGCCAAATGTGGGTTTGTTCGGCGAGGCATTCAGAGGGGTAAAAATCCTAACAAAGTTAGGGCTTTTGCTCCTAAGGTCGAGGCGGAGGTGTGGAGTGTCGGAGCGGCTGATTTGGAGATGTGTGGAAGCCGCTAGGGCTCACTGGAGGTCTGCAGACGAGATGGAAGATGGAGTTGTGGAGGGCGTTGGCGAGGTCGAAGCGGTGTGTTGGAGATGTTGGCGTGATGAGAAGTTGAGTCGTTTGAGAGAGGTAGCGGACGATGGGGAGCGGAGATGGTGTCGGTTGTGGTATGGCCAGTGCCGAAGAAGGAAGGAGCTCTGGTAGATAGGAAACGACGAGGAAGATGGCAAAAGGGGCGTCGGTTGGTACGACCCGACATGGAAGAAGATGATGAAGATAGCTTTGTCACCGGTATTGCGAATGGAAGAAAAACGGAGGCAAGGAGAGTCATCAGACGTCGAGGAGCACTTCAACTGAGAAAGAGGAGAGGAATTGGAGGTGTTTCTGGCCAAATTCGAGCGTAGGAAGTTTGGCTTGATTTAGAGGTCTTTTTATAGGCCTTTAGAAGTAGTTTTGAGCTTGGGAAGCAAGCTTCCCAAGCTTGGAAAGTTTCACCAGAGATGGGATTTCTAGGATACCCTAATCTCTCATGTATTCACATGAGAAATTGGGAAGGTTTTAGGGAGTGAGAATTGGCTCAAAAGGAAGGGAATTCCTTGACGAACTTCCCTTTCAAATCTGAGAGGGATTCATCAAGGAACCAAGGAGAACTTGCCAATTTTAGGTCACTGGAGTTTGTAGGAATAAGATTAATGGCAGTAGGGACCTATTTGTGAAAATGATGAAAAAGTTAGGGGTCTTTTTGTAAGGATTTTGAAAGTTAAGGGCATATGTGTGATAGAAAAGAATCAGATAGGACCAAATTGCAAACTAGGTCAAGACAGTCTCAGATTGGGTTCAAATTTTGATATAAACCTAATTTGGACCTAAGGAATCCAATGGTTAAGTTGGATTTTGGTTTTGACCATGTTTGACTAGGTAATTTATACAAAAACCTAAATTATGGCAAATATCAGTTTGATACTCTGTTTTGGGTTAAGATAGGTTCTGATGGTCAAATTGAAGATACCAAATCCTAGAGAATATTTTTCTATGAATTTTAGATGATTTAGGTAAATTTTATCTTAACCAAAACCTCATTTAATTAAGCGGGTCTATTTTTAGGGTTTCAAAAGTCATCTAATTCTCAAAACACGCGAAAACCTTTTTTCTGTCTGTTCTGACCCACTTGTTAGCATTTTAGGATCATTTGACCCTTAATTAACCCCTTAGAAAACTTGTGGTTGTACTGCATTCATGATATGATGGTAAAATTACAATTTTAACCCTGGTTTCTTATCTTTCCCTCAGAATGATTATGCAATGAATTACAGTCCTCTGGCGGTTATGTAGGAGCATTTAAAGACTTAATCAGATCAAATTGAGCTAGTTATGGCTCATGATGGTGTTCTGATGTAAACACATTTGTGGAGGGTAAAATGTCTATTCATGCATGTTCCTAGGCTTAGATTTGCATTTCATGTTATAAATATTGCATAACATGCATCATTTGCATTTAGAGTAGTTGTATATAATTTAGGTTAATTGCGTCTTTTTTGTGGTTAGGAGAGAAGCATATTTATTTCGGAGCCTCAAGTTGACGATCCAACCATACGGATCTGATCGAGACGAGGATCGGAGTCCAATGCCTCTGAAATCGCCTCGATCGGAGTCCCGTAGCTCCATATGCAGTCCGAGGAAGATCAATGGCCAAGGGACTAGGAGACATAATTCGGAGCATAAAATGATAAATCCGACCACGCGGATGGATTTGGGTCGACGATCGCAGCCTAACGGTGCAAAAATCGACTCAATCCGACCTCTGTAGCAGCCCCTACAACACGAAGAAGATGGACGACCCAGACTGCGCCATGTGGTGCAGCCTAGGCCGCCAGCACACGCACGCAGCACCGCACATGCAGGGGCACGCGGGCGCGCGCGTGAGCAGCAAGGCTAGAGTGGTGCCAGCACAACGTGAGGTGGACTACAGCGACGCATGAGCTGGACTTACAGCGACGCTTACAGCCGTCGGTAATTCATCGCATGCCAGCAGAGCCAGCTGTGGGTGCCAGCGGGCATGAGCTGCCTACAGCGATGTTTCCAGCGACGGCCTGGATGTCACTAATGGTCCCATACCGATTTTTGCCTCTTCTCCACCACTATAAAAGGACCTATACCCCCTCCCTTCCAAGCCATCTCTACCTACTCTACTCCCACCTACTCCCAAGCTCTAGCAAGCCTACCAACGCTCCATTAGAGCTTGTTCTCAAGCTCCTAAGGTTCCTATTACTGTAGTGAACCTATGCCCCACCAAATACTCCTCCAACTTCCCATCTCCCTTCATAGGTCACCTTGGAGCTGTCCTCCCACCTCCATTTCGGTAGCAGATCACCTCCATCTTCTCACCTCCATTCTGGAGCCACGTCGAAGCTTTCCTCAACACGACGTCCTCCAGCATCTCACCTCTGTCATCCCGCTCCTCACCTCCTTCCTCCGAGCTTCCGCCAGGCGCCGTTATCTCGTCGAACATCCAATTCAGGAGATTTCCTCTCACCTCCCTCTCTTTTAATGCTTTTGTAGTTCTTTGTAATCGACATTGAATTGACATATATATCATATTTGTTTCACCTCTATCTTGTGATACATTTGCTTGTTTTCTTTTATTTCAAAAACACAAAAAAATAACAAAATCCCAAAATACCAAAAAGAAACGAATCGAAGCGCGGTTTTCAAGTAAAGTAAACGTCGCCTCCCTGTGTTCGACCCGGGACTCCCTTGGAGTTTCGGTATAAATTTTATTTGATCGACGTGTTTTGCAACTACGACGATAGGTTACTTTTAACCTCGATTTCTAAACACGCGAAACACGGTACGACCATGTTCCCATCACCCCTATTTCTGGAAAGGATTAAAAAAGGAAAAAAGAAATCAATTAGGATCAATTCTCATTCCTTATTTAGAATTAATCATTTTTAAGTTGCCTGATTTGATCTATCTAGAATCCCTTCTCTAGATTCCTGTACCTATTAGGGACTTTAAGGTGCCTAGGGCTACTCACCTTCTTGTTTGAGCCCTAAGTGCCAAATTTGGAAGTAATTGGCTGGACCAAAATTAAAGCCAAGATTAGGGTTTCCATTCTAGGGTTGAGAAAGCACATCTGCTTGAAATTAAAGAATTTATTTTCCTGCATTTTGTGCCACCTACACCCTTGCTTGAATTAATATAATCAAGGAAATCCTAAAATCAAGCCCTAATCATTCACTTGAATCCTAAAATTGGGACTTAATAATCTCAGGACAAGTCAGGTAAGATTGATCCACCTTGTGGGGTCAACCAACCTTCAAAGTAGGTCACCAATCACAAATCAATTCTAAAGTTCAAGTGAAATTATAAGCACCTCAATTCAAATTTAAAATTGGTAGACTTAAGAGGTCAAGTTATTCATTCCAGTCTATTTGGATCCGCGATGACAAGGAAGGTCGAGTGGGGAAAACCCTGTAACCCGTGGGGATGCTCTACCGTGTAAGGGTCTTCGAGGGGCTCTCTGCTCCTGGCTACCCAGGTATTTCTCGGGTGGACGACTTTCTGATTAAGAGGTATCATCCGCCTCGAACCTCCTTAGTCATCCAAAAGTGTTTGGGTGCCTCAATTGGGTCCATCACTTCTTCTGTCTCTCATCTCCTTCTCTAGTGTATGTTCGGAATGAGGTCCTTGAGACTACCCTTGAGGCCTTCATTAGCTTTCCATTCTTGTCGAGGCTTGCCATTTGTTTGTGCAAACTCCTGACCAAATCACTTCCGACTCTTCTGTTTGGAAACCTAAATCTCCATCCATAGCCATGGAACACCACGAAGAGGAAGAACTTGACTTCCAGAATCAACTCTAGTGCCTCAATGATCTATGCCATGCACTCATCAACCCACCGTAGCGTCCTCAAATGCGAGATCACTACAATCCCATTGCAGTAGAAATCGAGCCCAGAGTACAAATCCCTGCGGGAGGGCTAGATGTGGAGCTCAAGCCAAATTTGCTTCATGCAATCCCTAAATTCCATGACTTAAACTCCGGAGATCCCTTCCAGTACATCAAGCAGCTAAAGCATCTGGCCTAGACCTTTGGGCCAGCCATGCAAAATCGGAATATATTACTCATGAAAATGTTCTTCTCTCTCATGGATAAAGTTATCGATTGGTTTCAAACTCTAACTCATCTAATCAACACTTGGGGGGAACTCCAAACTGAATTCTTACAAAGATTCTTCCCCGTTGGTTGGACGAGTGCTTTACGGCACCAGATCACGCACTTCTCGCAAGGAGCTGGAGAACCTCTTCATGAGGCATTGGACTGTTTTCTGCATCTCATGCGAAAATGCCCCCATCATGAAGTTCCAAAATGGGAACATGTCCAGTCTTTTTACCATGGGCTCCATGACGATATCAAGCTCTTTATCAATGCAACCTATGGTGGCAGCATCATGGGTCAGCATGAAGACACAATTTGAGAGATTCTCGAGAATATATACTAGAACACCTTAAATAATGAGTCATTGGGCATGTACGACTAGATAACTACAGGTGCATTGACAAACAATTGGGCGTTATGATCAGTTGTGACTCATCATAGCTAAATCGCCTAAGTTAAGCTAGAAACGAGGTTAAACACTATCAAATTAACACATAAAAGGGGTGAAGTGTGGGAAATATGGAAAAAGACCTAAAACATCAATTTTGTGCTAAAAACGCATAATTAGGTTATTAAAAGAGATATTCTTTTGAATAAAGTTAAATGGTGATTGATATAGACGCATCTAGTTAGGTTAAAATGCCTATTCATGCATGTTCCTAGGCTTAGGTTTGCATTTCATGTTATAAATATTGCATAGTATGCATCATTCTGTATTTAGAGTAGTTGTATATATTTTAGGTTAATTACGTCCTTTTATGGTCAGGAGAGAAGAAGACTTATTTCAAGGCCTCAGATGGATGATCGGACTATACGGATTTGATTAGGACGACGATCGGAGTCGAACGCCTCTGAAATCGTCTATATCGGAGAACCGTAGCATCATACGAAGTCTAAGGAAGATCAATTTCAAGGGGGCAATGCGAATCCATAAGGGTTTCAGATGGAAAATCCGACCGTACGGATAGATCCAGAGCGACGATTGTAGTCCAACAGCGCGGGAATCATCTCGATCTGAGCACCGTGGCACCCTCTACAAAAGAAAGAATAATGGATGGCCTAGATGGCGCCACGTGGCACCATCCAAGCTGCCTAATGCCAGCCAGCAGTAGCACAGCGCATGCCAACGAGCTCGTGCACAACACGACGTGGGGAGCACAGGCACGTGAAGCGCGCAGCGCACGATGGGCGCACCAGCGGAGGATAGGCGTAGATCTTCAGTGATGCAGGCCTTTAGTGACGCTTGCAGCTGTCATTAATGGTCTGCACGTGCCAGAAAGAGGAATTGAAGCACGGATCTTCAGCGACAGCTGCAAGGATCTGTAGCGACATTTACGAACATCAGTAATAACCCAGATACGAATTTGTTCTTCCTCCACTATAAAAAGACCTACCCACCACCATTCCAAACCATCTCTTCCTTTCTTCCTCTCACCACCTCCAAGGCTCTAGAGAGAGCTTGTCCCAAGCCCAGGATGCTCCTCTAGGGTAGAAAATCAAATAGTTTTCCCTCCCCTCATCCCGATTCATGGAGCATCCCGTGGCCGTCCACTCACCGCCCTTCGGGAAGAAGATCCTCGCCGCGACGCGGTCCTGCCCCATCCTCCGTCCTCCGGCTCCGTCCTCCTTCGTCCCGCTCCTCACCACCTTCCTCCAGGCGACGTTAGGGTGAGTCGTCCTCCAAGTGACCGTCGAGGGGCATTTCTCTCACCTCATTCTATCTTTTTGAGCTTTCATAATGTAGATTTTCCGCTTTTGTAGTGTAACAAACATTCGTTTATAAATAGATGATTGTTTCTCTCTCTTTCTCTCTCTCTCTCTTATACTGTTGCAAGTAGATTAGTTAGAAGTCATTGACCTGATTTCTTGCTTGCTACAAATACCAAAAAAATCAGAAAAGATAAAAACGACCAAAAATAAATAAAAGAGAAACGCAGATTTTCAAATCCAAACGCTCGCCTCCCCGTGTTTGACCCAGGACTCACTTTTCGAGTTTCAGTTATAAATTTTATCTGATAGATGCGTTTTGCGAGCTACAATGATGGGTCCTCCGAACCCCGATTTTAATACGCGAAGCACACCTCCATCAGTGATCCAATTGCAAATTGAACACACAAATGAGCTCAAAATTACAAATCAAAAGTAAAATTGACTTCTACTATGTTCAATTGAGCTTCAATAAAAACTTAGGTGCATTTGGACATCATTAGGACCTTACAATTTAGGATTTACATTTAGGTCCTTAGTACATCACATTTCATCCTTAGAAAACTAGCTAAGGACCTATTTACTACCCACAGGGACCTATTTGCAATATCCTAGGGACTGCTCTGTCATCGTTTCTAACCACTTATGGGCATCCCTACTATTTCTCTACCCTTTTGCTGAGTGGCCTTCCCTGCAATTTCACCATTAGAACTCAGCCACCTACAGCTCCGCGCGTGCACTATAGCACCGCGAAGAACGCGAGAAATCCTCGTTGTTCATCCTCTTGACCCACTCGATCTGTGGCTCTCCTTGATTCAAAGCTTCACGCGAATCGGCGCGTAGCATCACCCTTTCCCCCAGATCTAATCCAACGAAGCTCCCTTGATTTGAATCTTCCCGCACCCTCGCAGCTACATCCTCATTGCCCAAACCCCTAGCACCTAATCTCACCATTGCAGTGAGAAGAATCACTCCCTCTCACTACTTAAGCACCTTCGCTGCCTTATGCTCAAAGGATCGCTCCCTCCTCCTGTTTTTCATCCACTCCAGTTTTCACCTCCATTCATCACTGCATCAGTGATAGGGGTGCAGCTCTCCTCCTCAACTTCGTCGCTGCAGTGATCAGCTGTAAGCTATGGATCCCATTCCTTGCTAGAGTCCTCCTCATCTCCCTTCATCGCTTCAATGACCAACTGCAGCCCAGGCATCCCATTCTTCCTTTAGATTAGGATTTTACATGCTTTCTAGAATAGCTAGGTTAGTAATTATTTTAATGTAGTTGATTAGATGATCAAGTTGTGAGATTGTAGTTAGTTTAGAGTAGTGTAGTGTAGAATCCATGCATTCCACCTCCTTTGATCATTTCAGATCAGAGGAGATGATTTCACCCCCCCACTGATCATTGATTCTCCCTCCTCATGCTTTTCACTTCGCATTCTGATTTCCCTCGATTTTTGTTTCGCAATTCACCCATCCATTAGAGTTAAACCCTCATCTCATTGCTCTCAAGCTTTGAGATGAGGATTTGTGCTCAAATCCATCTAGGGATCTCCAATCCTTTTCAGATTTTCCACAAAGGCCCCTGATCTAGTTTTAAATGGAATCAGTTTGCTTGATCTGATTTCAGTTTGGTTTTTCAAAGCAAGATCGCGAGATTTTGATCAAATTGGGTTTTGAATGGGTTTTGATCAAGTGAATCGATCTGTTTTTGAGCTAAATCAGTCCATGGCTGTGAATCTAAGACAATTTTTAATGATGAATTTTTCCTTAGATGAGCAACGGTTGATGTTGTTATGAGATTGGATTTTGATGGTTTTTCAATGTAAGGTAGAGTCAAGGAGAATCAACTTTGTTGATTCGAGGCTCTACCTAATATTTTTGTGTGGGTATTAGTATTTGAACTTTTGATTTCTCACCTAAGGGATTCTCAATATCCCTTAAGGTTTTAAACATTTGGGATTCAAGTTAGTAGTTTAATGGACTGATGTGAACCCTTCCTTCATGCTATTTATAGCATAAGGGAGAGATCAAATCAGTGTTCTCTCTTATTTGAATTGGGAATCAAGGTTTAAATTTTTCTTGAGTGAGGATTCAATGTTTTAAAGTGATTTTTAGATTATAATTCAAGGCCTCATCAGATTTTCTGGAGTGTTCACTGTGAGTTTTGAATCCCAAACTTCACACATTAAAATGTTGCAGAGCAGCAACATTTTCGTTGGATTAAATTCCAATCTAATTCCATTATCTTTGTTGTCTATGACAAAGATAAGGGATTAGATTTGTTCAATTTAGCAGTTACTGAAATCCTCATTCAAATTTACTAAAATTGCGATTGATCAAATATCATTACAACAGCCATTTTGAGTGATATTAAGACATCTGGAGTTAATTCAAATGGTTTGAATTGGTTGCTACTTTTGATCATTGTGCTGCAGCTGATGCTGTAGTTGCTACTGTTGTTGGAGTTGATGTGGTTAGCAGCAGTTGCTGATAGACATGGAGCAGTAGCTGGTTGGTTTGAATTAGTAGGATAGGAAAGGCTAGGATTAGGTTCTGTAAATTAATTAACATGTTCTCAATGTTGTGTAGTAATTGTACAAGCTTTCATGTATCTAAAATGGAATTTTAATTGCATTTTAATGGCTTGTAATTTGAATTTCAATTCCTTTGTCAACTTACTTGCATGCCTAATTGTCCAAAATCAAAATTAATGGAGATCTAAGTTGAATTTCATTCTTAACTGCTTGCGCTTCTTCCATATCATATGTTGAGCATAACTGAGCCCCCTTTATTGTCTATTCCAACCTTCAAACCCTCATTTAGGTCTTAAGTTCTCATTGAAAACACTCTTAAAGACCTAAAATGTACTTCACTGTTATATAAATAAAAATAAAATAAAGGTATAGAGAGTAGGATTAACTATTTCTCTACACATACATCAAGTTTCAAGGTAAACTGAACCCTCAGCTTGGTAGAACATACCAGTCGACGGTTTAGTCTACCTTAAAACTCAATAAAAGACCTTAAACTAAAAAAAATACAAAAAGACACACTCTCTCTCATCCCCTACCTCTACAAAATATATAAAAACCATAAAAAGTAAAAAAACTCCAAAAATACCCAAAAATATTATATATAGTATGTATATACTTGTAAATATAAGCTATATAGTATGCTATTTGTATATGATGTAAAATAGATGTATACTAGGTGTAAATAAGTTATATATATGTTGTATAATGTAAATTACATATTTAAAAGTATATAAACTGTATATAACTTAATTATATAACTATTTATTATTTATATTAACTTATAAGCACTATAACTTAAGTAAATTTATAAAACTCTGTATATAAATGTAATTACTATTTATATTGTATATACATATCTATATATTTTTTATGTATATTAGAAACCTTGTATCATAATTTAATTATATATGTAATAAATAATGAATTTATTAAGTTACTACCTAAGTTATTAAGTTAAATCAAACTAAATTAGTAAATTAAGTTATAACTGAGATAATTTATATTGTACATTGGTATTATTGTATTTTAAGTAAATTACACTAATTTAACTATATTTATAATATACTATGCTATTTATAACTTAAATTATTGGAAAACACCCTGAATTCCCATATTTAAATATAAATAAATCAAAATAAATCATGTAAAATATAATAAAAATATGCATTAAATACTTTAATATGTATATTAACTCTATACGGGGTCAATTAGACCATTAATTAACTAATATAACCATTAATTAGGAAATAAACCTAATAATCAGTATGTAAAAATTGTAAAAATTGACTAATTTTATTATATAGTAAATATAATTAATTTTGTAAATAAATTATATAATCTTGTAGCCCTGTGTAAATACTTTAATACCATATAATTTAATTTTTAATTGTAATAATTTATGGCCCTCAAATCGAGAGCCAAAAACCCCAAATCAGTACGATTGCGCTGGAAGCAGCAACACCTGAAGAGGCACAACTATAGCGCCACATCATGAGTGGCAGGACGCCCGGTGCCGCTTAAATTATTTTTCTTCCCTGGCTATTCAGTCGTCATGGGTGCCGGGTGCCCGAAACCCATTACCCCTTATACCCTTTGAGCATGTTATGGCCTATGACCATGGTTTGAAATGAAATTGGTGTGTGCGGTGCTGGCCCGGGGGCCTGGCACTGTGCATGGGTTTGAATGAGCTCATTAATGAGCTAAATCCGAATTAAAGAGGCTTAATAACGAATTATGGGTGGCCTCAGTAGAGGTTTGGTCCCACCATGTGTATCCCTCGGAAAGGCCACCCTCCAATTAAGAACCAAATTTTTGTAATTAGATGAACAGTAACTATGGGTCTTAATTATTAAGGGGTTAACTAAGAGATAACAAAGAAGAAGAAGAAGCGGATAAGTAAGAAGAATGAGTTAAGTGTATATGTGCATATGTATATATGTAATATATATATGTATATAGTATAAATATATATATATAGTATATTGTAAATATGTATAATATGTATACGTAGTATAAGTAATGTTTGAGCTATATATGTACGTAAATAACATAATAGCTTTACTTACAGACTAATCCGTCACTATAGATAGAATAAGTGTCACTATAGTCCCTAGTTTTTACCTTAGCTTATGTACATACTTTTTCCTAAGGTTTAGCAACGATTATATATGTCGCTGTACATACTATATATGTTACTGTATATGTTAGTATATTAAGTTAGTATAGTATATATTATTACTTATTATTGTATATATATGTAAGTATTATTATTATAAGTATAAATAGATAGTATATAGTACTTGATGGGAACACCATCATGAGTCATAACTAGCTCAATCTAGTCATTATCAAGTAATAAATGCCCCTACATAACCACCAGAGAGCCCTAATTCACTACAAATCCATTATGAGGGAAATAGAAGAAATCAGGGTTAAAACTGTAATTTTACCATCATATCTTGAATGCAGAATAACCGTAAGTTTTCTCAAGGGTTAATAAAGGGTCAGAGGGCCTTAAATGTCCAACAAGTGGGTTAATACAGACAGAAAAGGGTTTTTGCATGTTTTGAGAGTTAAATGACTTCTGAAATAATAAAAAATGACCCGCTTAATTAACTGAGATTTTGGTCAGGATAAAATTCACCTAAACCCTCTAAAATTCATAGAAAAATATTCTCTAGGGTTTGGTACCTTCAATTTGACCATCAGAACCCGTCTTAACCCAAAACAAAGTCCTAGATAGACATTTACCATAATTTAGGTTTTTGCATAAATTACCCAGTCAAACGAGGTCAAAACCTAAATCTAACTTCACCATTAGACTCCTTGGGTCCAAATTAGGTTTATGCCAAAATTTGGACCGAATCTGAGATCATCTTTACCAAGTTTGCATTTTGGTCCAGTCAGACTCTTTTTATCTCATTCAGATCCTTAACTTTTGAATATCTTACAAATAGCCCCCCAACTTTGTCATCATTTTCACAAAAGATCCCTGCCACCATAAATTCTAATCCTACAGGCTCCGACTACCTTAAAATGGCATGTTCTCCTTGATTCCTTGACGAATCCCTAGCAAATTTGAAAGGGAAGTTCGTTAAGGAATTCCCTTCCTTTTGAGTCAATTCCCAAGCTCTAAAACCTTCCCAATCTCTCATGCGAACGCATGAGAGATTAGGGTATCTTGGAATTCCTATCTCCGGCGAAGCTTTCCAAGCTTGGGAAGCTTGCTTCCCAAGCTTCCCAAGCACAAAACACCATCCAGAGGCCTATAAAAGGACCCCTAGATCAAACCGAAGATTCCACGCTCGAATTCGACTGGATTCCCCCTTAATTTCGTCTCTCCTCATCTGGTCGAAGCTCCTCAATGTTCGGCGAGCTCCTCTGACTCCATCCTTCGTCCACACGCAATACCGACGGCGGATTTATCTCCCTCGCTCGCTTCCGCGACGCCGGAACACTTTCTTCCTCCTTGTACCCGCTGATGCCCTGCCCTCCTTCTTCCTTGCCGATTCCTACTCACCGGAACACTTTCTTCCCCGACACCAACCATACAGCAATCGACGTCGCCTCAACTCCCCGTCGTCTGCCAACTACCTAGATAAGTCCCCTAACTCCTCTACTTCATTTTCATCCCAACCACACTCAATTTCGACCACGCTACCCCCCATTCATCATCATCCCTTCTGTGTCCGGCCACTCCTCCGGCGAGGCACATCTCGCTCCACACACCACCAAACCCCTTGCCGTTCATCCCTACACCTCCGCCTCGACCCCAAGAGCAGAACCCCTAACCTAGTTAAGTCGATTGCTCGTCCACAATCTCCGTCGAACACCGCACCTTCGCACTTCACCTTCCATCACCGTCCGACCACCTCACGCACTCTCACAGCTCACAGACATCGCCGTTCACTTCCTCGCCTCACAGCAACGCTATTGAACCTTTTAACTGGGGCTTTTAGCCTGCATTTAGTGTTTCAGGTAGTAGGTCCTTCGACCGCCATTGACAAAGCTTCGAGCGAAGCTTGAAGCTTTCTCTAGCACTTGCAGGCTCCAAGCGTCATCCCCCGTTCGCGCGGAATCGCTCCAGGAGTTTGAGTGGACCAGCAATTGGAGCCTTTGACTACCATCTTGCCTGAATTGAGCGAAGAAACTGTAGCAGCTGCATGCAGAGGAAGGGCGGTGGGATAGTCCCACCTCGGAAGCTGACGAGCACTCGCAGCCAAATAAAGTGATTTTGTCGCATAGGCTATTCGCCTCAACAGAACACAGGGGGCGAGGTCCCCGCGCCCCTCACACGCCTCGTCTGTGACACCTTACACACGGATTTGGGGCATTCGATTACCCGCCTAGCCAAGCACTCCTCGGCTGCCACTCACGGCCAGCAGCCTTAGTCCCAGGTGCGCTCTACCTGAATACCCAATAACCTGAGGCCCTGGGAGGGCAGATCTCAGAGAGAGAAGGAGAGATAGCGCGCGGGGGCAGGGGATTTTGCTCTCAGGACCAGCGGCCAACACTTAGCCGTTTAAGGAACCTCCCCCTTGCGCATAAAGAAGGAAGAAGAAGAGGAAGCCTGAGCAGAAGAGAAAGAAAGAAGAGCAGCTACAGCACAGCCAGAGGAAGAAAAAGAGAGAAACCTAAGAAGAAGAAGAAGAAGAAGAGAAGGAGCTGAAAAGGAAGAAGAAAAAGAAGAGAAGAGGAAAAATGCCCTCTTGACACTGTAGCAGCGAGTGATTTAAGCCGTCTGAACAGCTGAACAGACGTCTGAGCTTCATTTGAAGTGCCTTGTGCACTTATCCTACGTGGCATTTAATTGCTTAGTACTATTGAGTTATTTGATATAATTGTGAGGGATAATTGGTAATTCAAATCACCATTTTACCTCATTCTTTTTGCATTATCTAACATTCACTTTCATTCATATTTGCTTGGAATTCTATTGATTATATATTTGTGTTGAATTGCAATCTTGAGAAGCATTTTTGCTAATTGCTCCCTGTGTTCGACCTCGGACTTCATTTCTGATATTTGAATAATAAATTTTATTTATTTTCAAGCGATTTCGACTTATACTACAGCGCAGCATTTATAACATCGATTTTGCTCTGTAAACAATACTTAATTATAGTGTTTGATGCTTGTTTGTATATATCTATTTGCAAGCATTTTAGTTCATTCTTTTGTACACAATTAAGCTATTATTTCATTAATTGATTATTCTTTAATTCATTCATTCATAATTGTACATAAAACAAATCTTTTTGGAATTAAAGAATGATATTGGACTTAGAGAGTGATGCATATCAATAACTGCCTTCCAGTGAATGACATGGAATAAACCAATAAAAATTATGTAAATAAATAAATTTGACGCGACAATGGTTTGTATTTGTGACATGTACTATAACAACGATGATTTTTTATACGAACCGTGGTCGATCGCCTCATATTTTTGGCATCGTTGCTGGGGATAAAACCTGACAATGGCATTTTATTGTGAGTGATTGATTAACATGTCACAGAAAGTTGATCATTAGGTTACACGAGACTAGAGGCCTTTCTGCATCCGTCGATCTGGACTTGGTAGCCAGTCGCTTCTATAAGGTCTCGATCATTGAGAAGAAGGTGTTGGAACCTTATTCCACACCTTATTTTGGCGTTAAGAAAATTATTATGGATTAATATTTGCAATTGAGTGCTTTTTGGATTTAGGTGAAGATCAAGGCAAACAGGAAATGATGGAGGCATGATGATGAGAAGGTGAAGATCACGACATGGAGGAGGCAAGATGATAAGAAAGAATCAAGGAGGAGAAAATCACCTTCGATCTTTAAATTTTTAGTTTAGTTTTCTTTTTTAATTTATAGAATGTATGCCTCTTAACAAAAAATCAACTTAGATTGTAAAATTAATTAGAGATAAAACTAGGATATATACTACGATCATTTTCAAATAACGTAATTTATTAGTAATACACTTAAAACAGGTACTTGTAAGAAAGTACTGGTATATGCAAGGCACAGGTTTGAGCTTAGGTCTCAAACTGTGAACAAGTACCAACACTAACTATGAGTACCAGTACCTGATGGTCATAGTTTGAAGACTTAGTTCTGGTCTGAACTTTAAATGTACCGGTACCCATGATGAGTACTAGTACAGGCGGGTTACTGTGCCTAGTGAGTCTCAAACTTGGGAGTCAAAAGTACCGGTACCCATGATTAGTACCGATACCAGGACTTGTATGTGCTAATTGCAGAAAGATAGTGAGCAGCTAGTATCGGTACCTGTACTTCAGTACTGGTACCAGTTAGTCGTTAGCTCAAAACTGAACAGCTAGAAAATTAATTTTGGCAATATGAACGTTGAGAATTAAACCCCAACGTCTAATAGACTAGTAACCTAGGTCCTAACTCTATAAAAAGACCTTAGGACTCTTATTTTGCACACAAGAGATACAAGGAAAATTTTAGAGCTTTCAATTTCATATTTCCACCATATTTGAAGAGAAGAAAAGTGTTTGCTGCACTCAAATTCTTCTACACCTTTGCAAACTCTTCGACGAGTTTTTCTCTCGCATCTACGAAGTAATTCACGTCCATTCTACCTCTCTATTTAGTAATATAATTTTAATTATTATTGAGAGGCTTAGGTTTTTAGTTGTAAGATTTCTTTTGTCTTACACCTGTTCTTTTATTTATAATTGAGCTTATTGTTCATTGGGTTATAACAAACCCGTTGTTGTACTTGTATTGAGGTAACCCGTGAATTACCTTGTTTAGTAAATTGATTCCCTTGAGGTTGAGGAAATTGGGTTAAAAATCCTAAGCTGAGAGGCTTAGGTAATAGAGTACCCAAGCGAGTGGGGAACCACTATACATTTTGTGACAATTTCTGTGATTGAATTTTTTGTGTAAATCTTTCTTGTTATTACTAATATTTTGTTTGAGTGTTTGTGCGCATAGAATAGGAGCCATCTATTTTAGATCCTATCAGAAGATGGACGAATTGGCTCAACATCTACACCAAACCACCACCGCACCACAAAACTCATATATGCAACCACCCTCAAGTAGGGAAGCTACGCAGAATATCTACCATTCTCACCAGGGGATGGACACCTATCCACCCCCATCTGATCATGGTTCTGGAGGAAACTCCGAACCAGCCTACCTAAGTTGGGGGAACTCTGAACCCTCGTATTCTGACTTTTCCGAAGATCCTCAGACCTGCAAGGATCTCCACTCCATCTAGAACGACCTATTATCAAACACCTACAACCCTGGATGGTGCAATCACCCTAATTTCGCATGGTTGGGAAATAACCAAAATCCAAGATCTCAATTCCAACCCCGACAAGAAGCCTGCGACCTTATCAGCCTGCTCAACTAAAGCCCAACCCAACTTACCAATCCGAGCCACCTAGGGAGGGTCAAATGTCTCTGATTCTTCAAACCCTAGTTGACATGCAGAAGACAAATGCGGCTATACAAAAATAGCACAGAGATAAGATCACAAAGGTTCGAAATCAGCTGGCCTAAATGGGAATGCTCTCCAGCCTGGTGCACTTCCTTCCCAACCTTTAATTAATCCAAATAATGTGCCAAACCAGAGGTGCGTTATGAACCCAAATCAGGGCCAAGCACACTATGTTTATCAGGTCCCTTCTACTCAATCACCCAACGGGATGGAAGCTTCGACATCGTATTCATGATATCAGCAACAGACATCTATTTTGCCTAACCTAAACCAAAATCAGGCAGGACTGAACTCTGTCACCACCCATAGTGGCAAGACAACCCAGGATCTGCCCTTTCCTAGCCATGACAAGCCTGAGAAGTCAAAACTGTTGGTGCTAGAGCACCGCGATCGTTTATTTTGATGATAACAAAACACATGTCATTTAACATTTGCACTTGAAGTCTTAGATTTCAGGTTAATTGCAAATGGAGATGTGGTTAGACGGAGTTCAAGCTCACATCCAAGATGGATTAGAGGAGCTTGACGGAGAACAGAGGAGCTTCGCGTGGAGCGATAGCTTGAAGATGGAAGGACAAGAAGAATAGGATAGAATTCTGTTTATCTTTCTATGTGCTTTTGTCTTTATTTCCCTGCTCTTTCTATTTCTTAGAATATCATGTTAAAGAGCCTCAAAGTACCCTAACAGTAGTCTTAGGAACACCTGCACAACCCTAGGATACTTAGGTTTTCTGTAGAGGACTTAGAAAACCAATATAGGGTTCAAACAGCCTTTTCAGACATCTAATTTGAAACTCAAACGTCTGATAATGACTTTTAAGACGTCTGACTGTTGACTTAGATGTCCGATTATATTTAGGCTGGACTTAGTTAGTTCTGTCTGATGAAATCAGACGTCTAGACCTTAGTCCAGACGTCTTAGAAGATGTCTGATGTTTTTGCCAGACGTCCAATTAGTGGACCGTTGGTTGGCTTAGCAAACAATGAAGGAAATGACCGTTAGCTTCGTATCAGACATCCGTAGAGGATCCCAGATGTCTGATACATGATCGTTTTGCCTCGACTAACCCAAAATCTCTTCTCAGAGATTTTATAGCCGTTGCACTCTCTTGGGAATCTATTTCCGCAGAAAAGTAGATTTCTAGACATCCAGACATCATTCCAGATGTCTTGTGTATCGTCTGATGGACTTCCACTAGAACCCTGTTTCAATTTGATTCAAGTTAGGAAGGAAATCCGCCTAAAATCAAACGTCTGACTTTGTTCCTAGAGGTCTGACTTTGTTCCCAGATGTCCTAAATTGGTTTTCTAGACGCCCGATGCCAGGATCAGACATCTGATAACCCTGTCAGTGTAAGATTAACCCTGATTCCAGCCTGATTCTCTTGGAGTTTGCACCCAACAGTTATGGAAGCCTTCTAAGGCCTTCTAAATCCTTCCTAGGGCCTCTATAAATAGAGGAGAACCTTTGCCACTCAAACACACACCAAGACACAACAAGCAACACACTTCCACATCTTTTGTGTCTTTTGATCTTAAGGAGAAGCTCTAGCCCTCAAGTCTTAGTTCACCTTTCAACGAGCTTCAATCCATTTGCGCACCCGCTCTCCCGTCGTAGTTCACGAGAGCACTGTTGTGCCATTGCGTAGTTCACGCATCTACGTCGTCGACGCACTTCCACCAAAGGGAAGAATCCTAACTCCTATAGAAGCTTAGTTTAAGATTTACTTTGTTGGCTCTATAGGACTATAGTTGTAATTTACTTTGTTATTTGTGTTGGGTATTCGCTTTGCGAATTCCTGTCTCCTTCATGAGACAAAATCCTTCTCGTGAAGAGAAGGGGTTTGAGGTATGCTACCCTCGTATAAAGTAGCGTGGTTGTAATTGAGGTTGTACTACCCTTGTTTAAGTAGTACGTTAGTGGATTTGATCAACTTGGTTGATCAGAAAATCCTAACTCGAGAGGGTTAGGTGGTAGTTTTCACCCAGGTTGGGTTTCCACCTAAAAATAATTGTGTACATTGTGTGATTGTCTATTTTTGAGATTGTTATATTTTCCATTCCGCATTTTTACGTCACGCTGATCTCACCCCCTCTAAGTAGGGAATTACAAAAACCCAACCCTAGATTGGTGATCCAGGGCACCCCTATCCCAGATAAAGAGCCTAAAACCATTCTAGAGGAACCAACTAAGGTTTCATTTCCTGAGGCCTTGACCAAGGAAAAGAGGAAACCAAAACCTGTGGCTTTAAAGGAAGATCTGGTCAAGCTCTTTGAGTAAGTCTAGATAAACATCCCATTAATGGATGCAATCCGCCACATACCAGCTTACGCTCGATTTCTGAAGGATTTATATACACCCAAGCGTAAGCCACGAAGCGAAGATGGGAGCCCAATTATCTTATTTGAGCAGGTCAACTCAATCATTCTAAGTAAAGTCCCGCAAAAAGCAAAAGATCCTGGCACCCCTTTGATCTCCTGTCACAATGGTGATTTAGAGTTCGATAGAGCACTACTGGACCTAGGAGCCTCCATTAATTTGATACCCACTTCTCTACTAGACCACTTCAAGGAATCAGAGCTCAAATCGACTAAGGTGACCTTGCAATTAGCAAACCGATCAATTAAGTCACCTAGAGGAATCCTTGAAGATGTCTTGGTACAGATACGTGATTTTTACTTCCCAGTGGATTTCATTGTACTAGACATGGATACTCCTGAGAATCTGAAGAATACACCAATCATTTTAGGGAGAACCAAAACAAAGATGGCAAGCATCTCAATGTAGGAGGATGATCAGCAAGCTAGTCTATCTCGTGGCTTTCTCCCCTTCAGACCGTTGCCTCCTCTTCCTCCCCGTTTCCTCTGCAACCCCTCCCTTCCCCCTCCTCCCTTGCCTGTGGCTTTGGCTCTGCTCCCATTCGTTGTCTTGGTGCAGCCCTCGTCCTTCCCCCTCCTTGGAGGGGGAGACGCGAGGCTCCTCCACCTAGCGATGGCCCTGCCAGGCTTCACATTTGGATGGTTGCTCAAGCTTGTCTCTATGGCAGCTATTGTTCCCCTTGCTTTTGATTTGGTTGTTTTTCTTTTTCTCACTTTGTTTCTTGTTTACGGCTGGTTCCCTGGGTTTCGTCTTGAATCGATGAGATTTAGGGTTTTTACCCATGCGTCTTCACCCTACTTGGACCCAGTTCTGCAGCTTCCTCAGCCGCTGTGGGGGCTTCTTCGAGTCCCTCCTTTGCAACTGCTATGAGGGGTTCAGATGCTTCCCCTTCCTCGCCGCTTGATATTGGTCTTCAGATCCATCTTCCGAAGATTCGTGATGGCTTGCCGTGTATGGTTTTCTTTGCTGATGAGATCTCATCACTTAGAAAGGGTTTTGCCTTCTATTTGATTGCTCGTGCTTGGGGTCCCAAACCTCCTCTTCAGGCTTTATCGGATTTCTTGGTGAAAAAGATTAAGATTTCTGCTTTCTCGAATGTTCCCCTTGATTCTCGCCATTTCTTCATCAGATGTGCCTCGTATGTGGATTTCGCTAAGGTCCTTGTCCACGAGTCATTTTTCCTTGAGCGAGTTAGGATTCAACTGATTCGTTGGACCCGTTCCTTCTGTTTCGATGCCTCTACTACGCATGTTCCGGTTTGGGTGGCTTTCCCTAGGTTGAACCTTCATTTGCTACATCCTAATGCCTTGATTTCTTTGGCTTATCAACTTAAGGTGCCGATCTATGTCGACCCTTGTTCGCTTGAAGGTTTTCGCCAAGGTTACCCCCATGTTTCGATTGAGATTGACGTGATGGCTCCCAGGCCTTCCTTTGTTCTATTTGTTAATGGCTCTAAGCTAGTTGAGCAAAAGGTTATCTATGAAAGGGTTCCGCTTTTCTATTATAAGTGCCTTAAGATAGGTCACTTGGATTCAGTTTGCAAGATTTTGCCTCTGCAAGTGGTGCATATAATAAGAAAGCTAAGCCTGAAGCTTCCAGCTCTCCCCTCATTCTGATCTTGCTTCGTCCCAGTCTCCTGATGTGCCTAACGAGTACAGCTCAGCTAATCGAGAACCGTCCTCTGCCTTCTCACCTACTGATCAGGGTGGGGCTAAATCATGCAACTCCCCGAGCCACATTGATTCTTCTCCTTCTTTGGGGGGGATCCTTCTATATCTGAAGGTTAGTAGGCAAGGAAGGTCTGACGTCATAAGCGCATTCCACGGTAGCATAATGCTAAGCGCATCCGACTTGCCCATCCAACCCGTCTTTCTTCTCCTACTACATCTTCTCTTCCCCCTTCTCAGCGGCACAAGTGACTTCCTCTTCTTCTGGTGGTGTGGTTCCCTTAGATCTTTGATTTCTAAATGGTTGTGTTCTCGCTCCATTTTGATTTCTTTATCTTATGCTTGTCTGGAGATTGAAGTGTTTTCATGCACCCAGCTTTTTTCAATGATTCTGCAGTGTTGGTGCTAGAGCACCACGATCGTTTATTTTGATGATAAGAAAACACGTGTTGTTTAACATTTGCACTTGAAGTCTTAGATTTTAGGTAATCGTAAATGGAGACGTGTTTAGTCGGAGTTCGAGCTCGCATCCATGGCAGATTGGAGGAGCTTGATGGAGAATAGAGGAGCTTCACGAGAAGCGATAGCCTGAAGAAGCGTGAAGACAAGAATATGATAGATTTCTTTTTATCTTGTTCTATGTAATTTTATTTCTTTGTTTTTCTCTTTATTTCTTTCTTAGATCTTATGTTAAAGAGCCTCAAAGAACCCTTAAAGTAGTCCTAGGAACACCTGCACAACCCTAGGATACTTAGGTTTTCTGTAGAGAACTTAGAAAACCAAAATAGGGTTCTAACAGCGTAATCAGACGTTTAATATGGAAATCAGACGTCTGATAGTGACTTTTAAGACGTCTGACTGTTGACTCAGACGTCCAATAACTTAGGCTGAACTTTGTAGCTTTTGTCTGATGAAATCAGATGTTCATACCTTAGTTCAGACGTCTTAGAAGACGTCTGATGTTTGTGCCAGACGTCCAATTAGTGGAACGTTGGCTACCAAGTAAACATTGAGGAATATGACCGTTTGAATTATATTAGACGTCCGTAGAGGACCCCAGATGTTTGATATGTGATCGTTTAGCCTCAACTGACCCAAAATCTCCTTTGTTAGATTTCCTAGCCGTTAACCTATCTTGGGAATCTATTTCCACAGAACAATAGGTTTCCAGACGTCCAGACCTAGGACCAGACATCCTGTATGTCGTCTGATGGCCATGCACTAAAACCCTGTTTAGGTCTGAACCAAGTTAGGAAGGAAACCAGCCTAGAATCAGACGTCTGACTTAGTTCCCAAGCGTCTTAAACAAGTTTTCCAGATGTCTGATACCTGGACCAGACGTCTAATGACCCTGTCAAAATCATCATTGACTCTGATTGTGCCTATTTTGACTTATGTTCAACCCCAACGGTTATGGAAGTTTTCTAAGGGCGTCTAAAGCCTTCCTAGATCCTCTATAAATAGAGGACCCTTGCCTTGTAGAGACACCTTGGAAGACTACTTTCCACTCTTATTATATCACATTGATACTAAGAAGAAGTTCTAAGCTCTCCAAAGCCCGTGTCCACACCTAAGAGCTTCATCTTCATTTGCGCACCCGCTCTCCCTCTGAGATTACGAAAGTGACCAAGCACTGCCGCGTGGTTCACGTAGCCACGTCAAGCTGACGCACTTCCAAGCAAAGGGAAATATCTTTACCTATAGTAGCTAGGTTAATCTTTGTTGGCTCTATAGGTTTTTTGTAATCTTTCTTTGCTATTGGTTGGGTATTCGCGTTGCGAATTCCCGTCTCCTTCGTAAGACAAAATCCTCCTTGTGAAGAGGAGGGGTTGAGGAACGCTACCCTCATACTTGTAGCGTGGTTGTAATAGAGGTTGAACTACCCTCATTAAGGTAGTTCGTATAGTGGATTTAATCAACTAGGTCGATCAGAAATCCTAACTCGAGAGAGTTAGGTGGTGGTTTTCACCCAATTTGGGTTTCCACCTAAAAATTCTTGTGCCATATTGTGTGATTGCTCTTTTTGTGAGATTGCTATTTATTTTCCGCATTTTATTACGTCATGCATATCTCACCTCCTCCCGTAGGGAATTACAATTGGTATCAGAGCATGTCTCCGCTTTCTTGGAGTAATATCCGCGGAAGATCAAATGGAAGGGAGCGGTTCCATGACAAAGATTCTGGAGGGGCAGTCTACCACTAGACCACCATTCTTTGACGGGAACAACTACCCGTACTGGAAGTCGTTCGACATCCTAGAGAGACTCGCCGTAGGATACTCGCAGCAGCAAATCTAGGAACTCTTGCTCAACGCGAAGATGATGAATGTGTTGTATTGCACACTCGGCTCAAAGGAGTTCAACAGAATCTCGTAATGCGCCACCGCATACGAGATCTGGCACACACTCGAGGTAACTCACGAGGGTACCTCTAAGGTAAAGACTTCCAAACTCAATTTACTTTCACAAGAATTTGAGTCTTTTTCTATGAAAGCTAATGAGTCTTTGAGTGAGATGAACACTAGGTTCACTCTCATAGTAAATAATCTTAAGGCATTGGGAAAGACCTTCATTAAGGGGGAGCTTCAAGGGAAGCTTCTTCGTTCTCTCGGACCGGAGTAGGAACAGAAGGTCATCGCCATCGAGGAGGTGAACGAGGTAGAGGAGCTCAACATGGAGGATCTCCTAGGCAATCTGATGGCCTACGAGACAAAGCTGAAGCAGAAGAAGAAGGATACACCGGAACCAAAATCGAAGAAGACCCTCGCATTCAGAGCCGCATCAGATAGCATGGTAAGTTCTGATGACGAAGATTTTAAATTCTTACTTAAAAAATTTTCCAAGTTTTGTAGGGAATCAAAGAAAGAAAAGGAGAAGGAAAAGGAAAGCCCGAGACGTTGCTACCACTGCAATGAAAAGGGTCATCTTCGACCCGAGTGCCCTCTTCTCAAGAAGGAGAAGTATAAGAAGAAGGCGTTTCAACCGACTTAGGATGACTCGAGCTCGAAGGAAGAAGAAAATCCAGAGAAGAGTGAAACCGCCTACATGGGTTTCATGGAGACAACGGGCGACAGCGAAAGCGACTCCGACAATGAGGCAAATTCCGATTTACAAGATGCATTTGATGAATTATTTGAGCTTAGTAAATCACTTAAGGTAGAAAATAAAAATATTAAAAAGAATCTTAGTTTTCTTAAATCTGAAAATGATAGGTTAGAAATAAAATTTAAGGACCTAAAAAGTAGTTCTAGTCCTAAAGATGATGATTTGTCATTAGAAAATCACAATCTAATCATTAAAAACAACAAATTGATTGATGAGAACACTAATTTAAAATTAGAAGTTTCTAGTTTAAAAACCAAGATGCATATTATAGAAAAATAAATTGCTTGTCCTAGGGAAAAATCAAATAGTTTGATCAATAAAGTAGAAACTTTATCAAGTCTTAAGGTTGAGGAAGGATCCTCATCAAGGAGACCCGCTAACAGATCCGGATCCAAATTGATTTGGATAATGAAGAAAGATTTAGAATACTATTTTGTAGGTCATAAAGATTACAACACAAAGGACTGGACCTACAAGCTCAAAGATGGTCAACTCAAATTGGGAGGGCCAAGGAGTAGACCAAGGAGGAAGGAAAAGAGGAGACTGACGAGACGACGAATAACCGACCGACCCATCGCACGTCGACCGCCAGATTGGAGACCGACGTCGATGCCCTGACCTCCAAGCTACGAATGGGAACCCTATTCGATTTGGCATCCACCTTCATTTGGGCCATTCTATTGGCCATGGTAGGTGAGGTAATCTCTAAACCCTATTTTTTTCATTAGCATATAGATAGGGGGAGTTAAAATAAATGAGCTACTTGTCAATCTTTAAGGGAGAGTTTCAAAAATAAGTTAGCTATATTTCCCTTAGAAAGGGGGAGAAAAAGATATAGCTATCTTGTTATTACAAAGGGGGAGAACATTATTCTTGTTAAAAGAAATTTCACCCAAAAACTAGAAGAGCATGTTTTAAGGGGGAGTTTAGGAAAATTAAAATTTGTAATACCTTTTTGATAATGCCAAAAGGGGGGAGAATTTTATGGATTATTATTTATGATTTTGTCATCATCAAAAAGGGGGAGATTGTTGGTGCTAGAGCACCACGATCGTTTATTTTGATGATAACAAAACACGTGTTATTTAACATTTGCACTTAAAGTATTAGATTTTAGGTTAATTGCAAATGGAGACGTGTTTAGATGGAGTTCGAGCTCGCATCCATGGCAGATTGGAGGAGCTTGAGGAGAATAGAGGAGCTTCACGAGAAGCGATAGCCTGAAGAAGCGTGAAGACAAGAATATGATAGATTTCCTTTTATCTTATTCTATGTAATTTTGTTTCTTTGTTTTGCTTTTTATTTCTTTCTTAGATCTTACGTTAAAGAGCCTCAAAGAACCCTTAAAGTAGTCCTAGGAACACCTGCACAACCCTAGGATACTTAGGTTTTCTGTAGAGAACTTAGAAAACCAAAATAGGGTTCTGACAGCGTAATCAGACGTTTAATATGGAAATCAGACGTCTGATAGTGACTTTTAAGACGTCTGACTGTTGACTCAGACGTCCAATAACTTAGGTTGGACTTTGTAGCTTCTATCTGATGAAATTAGACATTCAGACCTTAGTTCAGACGTCCTAGAAGATATCTAATTGGTCGGCCCTCTCGATTCTCCACTTCGTCACGATCCTCCCCAACCAAAGGGAGAACGTGCCTCTGCCTACATCACCATCGCCGCTCCACATCTCCTTCTTCTCCAACACCGGTCAACCAAAACTGGCTGCCTCCGCCTCTCTCCCACCTAGCTAAGTCCTTATATCGCTTTCTCTCTTGCTCTATTTCTTTTTCCCGCATTTACGATACATGCACGACCACCAACCACTCCCCCCGCACTTCATCTTCTTCACAGCCAGCGGAACTCCAAGCACCACCGCCGCCACACCGCATCAAACTTCACACCACCACCTTCAAAACCTCCTCTGCGACTCTAGAAGAAAAAGCCCTAACCTAATTAGGACTATTGCCCACACATTTGTCTCCCCAAGCACACCCATCTCCACGCACCTTCTTTGACCTCGCCACACACATTCACACACATGCACGCCAAACCGACGCCACCATCGCACTCGCCGATCCTCAACGATCCTCCTGAGCACTTTAACTTGGGCTTATAGCCCATATTTCTACCTCGGGTATCTTCATCGGAACTCCGCCACCGCATAGCCTTCTTCGCCTTTGGTTGCTGCCCTCCAGCCAAGTTCTTCCTCGCTTCCATTCCCAGGTGATGCGGAAGACTCCCAGGTTCATCTCCAGGCAACCAATTGGAGCCATCAGCCATCCCTTCAATGCCAATTGCAAGCCTCAGCTGCTGAAGAGTGCACGTGGAAGAAGCGGGCATCTTTAGTCCCACATCGGCAATTCCTAATGTCCGTGTAGCGCAAAAATTGAAAAAGTGCCTTTGCCTCGTTTCCTCAGCACTCAAAGGGGGAGAGGTACCCGCACGCACGCGCATACGCATGCCCTCGCCTGCACTCACGCCTCACGGGTCTGGGCTCGGTCCATTTACTCGGATACCTGAAACGACCCACCACCCCTTTGGCCATTTAAGACGTGTGGGATGTTCACCAGACGTATGTCCGGATGTCTGGGATGTTCACCAGACTTCTAAAAATGCTTTTAGCATGGAACGTACGACCGCCATACTTCCTCCCTCACCACACCTTCTCCTACGACTCCACTCCGCGTCATGCCTCGCCTCTCCATCCCCCTCACCTCCTCTCCCTTTATAAACCTCTCCCCCCCTCCTCTTCGTTGCCACCCCGTAGACGAGAACAGAGCGAAGGCGAGAGGGAGTGAAGAGCAGAGAGCCGAGCAAGAGGAAGCGCGAGGGCAGAGGGTGCAGCGCCGTTCTGCTATAGCACCTGCAGGCAAGGGGAGCCAGAGCGGTTCCGCGGAAGTCATTTTTCTGCGGAATTAGACGGCTAGAGAGACACCCAGATGTCTTACCGGACATCCGATGGTAGAACAAGATGTCTGGTAGAGATCTACTTCCCGTACTTTTCCTCTCTGACAAGTCCTGACAGCGTACATGTGTCAGAGGGCGAGAGCATAGCCAAGGCAGTTCCAGACGTCCGGGAGCACCCCTAGACGTCTGACAGAGTCCTTGGACATTGGCATTGAGGTCCAGACGTCTGATAGCGGAACACCGAGAGAGGTATCCCTGAGAATTGTTTTAAGACGTCTGGGACCCTTCCCAGACGTCTAATTAAAGTCTGATAGCATGTTTTGAGCCGTGTAAGGCTCTATTATTATCGCTTTCCACAAACTAATCGTCTCTGTTTTTCGTACGAGTTTCTTTGTATAATGATACCTTGTTTATATCTTTCTGAACCTTTTGGCCCATCAATCCATGTTTTAGGTCTCCAGTCCGTCGAGTGTACGGGACCTGTGGAGACATTGGGAGCCACTGTACGAGCCCCCATTCCACCCGATTACCCAGGTAGAGTGGTTACAACCTTAAATCTCTAATTGAATACATGCAAGTAAGTAATCCTAGGACTTGAGATGAACCCTAGGAAAGAATAAACGTGTACTCGAAAAAAATAAATTCTTGAACCCTAGGTCTTGGCATGAACACTAGGTTTAGAAGAAACTGCATGTGAATGATTGAGTAATCAAAAGCTGTCTGTTTTTATCTAAAATGGACCCCTACTGTAATAAAATGAAAATTGTACTGTTTTGTTCCGAACATTCCAACCCGGACGTGAAAAAGAAACTCCTGTATGAACCCCATAGGGAATGTAAACAAGAACACCGTACTACGAAGAATCGGATGGTTCTGGAAATTTGCTACCTATGGGCAGCTGTTAAGGAAGGTAGGCTGACCTTCGTGTACGTGGTACCGAAGAGAGCAACTATCCCTTGTAGTGTAGAGGGGAGCTTGCCGCCTTTGGGTTGGGACCCGAGGTGGGTTTGGCCACTCTACGATGACTCTTACTGGCCCTCGTGTACGTGGTACCGAGGTGAGCTACTTAGTGTAGAGGGGAGCTATCCGCCCCAGGGGGCCCGAGGCTAGGTATGGCCACCCTACACCGACTCCCGTCAGCCCGTTGGGCAAACCGAGGTAGTCAGACGAGGGTACACAGATTGAGGGGGGCAAGACCCTTGAGGGGCAAGATCACTGTTCTGTTCTGAGAGGGAAAGGCCCTACACTGTTCCGCACTGTACATTGAGGCGTACCCGTTAGCGGAAATGACTGACCGCGTGCCAGTGCGGGGTAGCTACCTGCGTGCTTATCACGTGTGCCGTAGTCACCGCTACGTCACGACCGTGACCTCGGGGTGGTAGACCGAGTATAGGACTACCACGGTGGGACTCCCCCGGCCAGGAGAGTGCCACGTGAGCATTCTATATCACGAGAAGCTGCAAGCAAAATCGTTCCTATAAGGAACCAGAAGATTAATTAACAAATCCTAATTAGAGATCTCTACGCACCCATATGTATAATATAATTAGAAAATGGAAAATTATATGTTAAATGCATGTTACTTCTTAGCCACCACTCTATTTAGCGTTAGCTGACTCTAGTCAAATAAATTCTATACAGGTCAGGGATTTGAGCAGCCCGAGCCACCGGCTTCTAAGGACGCTGGGCCTAGTCGAGCCTAGCTTTAGTTCTGTTGCTGGATAGTGAGTTTTTTTTTAGCTTTGCCTTCTGTTACATGTACCCGTTTGATGTGATGGCTGTAATATTACTGTTCTCTTTCCCCCTGTTGAATTTGTCTTTTGCTTAGTTACTGTACTTGTGTGATTGTGGTTGTTGAACGTTACTTGGTTATTTCTTGTTGGACGACTGGATCTTAGGATAAACCGAAGCGAGCCAGTCTCAGTTCCTGTAGAGATTTGGGACCGGGTCATGACAAGATGGTATCAGAGCAGGGTCGTCCTGAGAAATGAACCAAGTAGTCCAGAAAAGACCACACTTGTACATGTAACTGAGATAACCATCACAACATTTTCTCTTGGTTATTGTATCCGAGTCTCACGTCTCCTCTTCGGTCAAATAGGCACCAATAATCTCGTTCCTCCTCGATCTTTGAGTAGGAAATGCCTCATCAGGGAGCTATTGAGGCAGGCCGCGGACATGGTCGTGGCTGAGGACGTGGTCGTAGGGGAGGACAAGCGATGGCCGAAGATAGAGCTGCTCCACCTCTCCTCCCGGGCATCCAGGCCCCGGACCACGCCCAACTAATCCGGAGTCTTATCCGGGAGGAGCTCCATTAGCCTCCTCCTCAGCCTTCCCTTCCTGAGGATGCGGAGGGGGAATCCTCCGTGGAGCAGGCAAGCCTCCACGGTGCTGGACGAGCCGTAGGGGGAGGAGGTGATCCTCTACCGCCTCCTTCAGACACTTCGAGGCACGAGTCCTCCCTACCTGGAGGTGCACCCCTTCCTCCGCTGCGGCTGCACCATGAGGTTTTTAGCCAATTCAGGAAGCTAAAGCCCCCCTCTTTCAAGGGGGAGGAAAGCCCGTCTAAGGCAGAAGATTGGCTGGAACTGATGGAGAAGATCTTCGACACCCTCTGTCCTCCTGCAGAATGCCACGTGGCCTTCGCCACGTATCAGCTGGAGAGTGCAGCCTACAGGTGGTGGAAGGCGATCAGAGGACAGGAGGAGGGAAAACTAATGTGGGACCAGTTTGTGACCCTCTTCTGTGAGCAGTACTTCCCACAGACTTGGCAGGATCAGAGGAGGCGGGAGTTCCACACTCTTTGCCAAGGGGCAATGACAGTTAGCGCGTACCGTACGTATTTTCTAGAGTTGTCACACTTCGCCCCGACAGCCGCATCCACCGAGGAGTGCCTGTGGAGATTCACCGAGGGTCTCTGACCCGCCATCCGGGGGTACGTAAAGCCCCTAAAGCTGCCTACCTTCTCCCACGTTGTCGAGGCTGCCATGACCTACGAGGAAACCAACCCATCTGCACGAGATATTGATGGAGGACAGAAGAGGCCCTACCCTCAGGAGCACTCACAGGGCCGTCGAGAGAGGAGACACCAGACACCAACGGGGGAACCATCCCGTTCTGTGGGTCCACCAGGGACCTATGGGGGTCCCCGACAGGGATCAGCCGACTGCAGTAGACCCCTGCCTAGTCACCAGCAGGGACAACAGACAGAGGGAAGTTGCGTACCCCTCTACTATCAGTGTGGCCAGCCGAGTCACATACGGAGGAATTGTCCATCTAGGACTGGAGCGCAGCCGACGCTCCTGGCACCGAGCACTGGAGGCCGATCTGGCGACCGCGGATACCAGACCCGAGGAGGAGGACAGCAGTCACGAGGAGGGTATCGGCCTGCTACCTCCCTCACGGCTATTTCTTTTGCACCGAGGACTGAAGGGCGTGTTAAAGCCCTAACTCACGGAGATGCCAGAGCTTCAGGCTCCGTAGTGGCAGGTATGGTTACTATTTCCAGCAGACTCGTCTACACTTTTTTCGATTCCGAAGCCACGCATTCATTTGTTTCTACGAGTTTCCCTGTTTGCATGGGAGTGAGCAGTGTGCTTTTAGAAGAGCCCTTCCTGATTAGAGGACCAGGTGGGTAGGGATTTGTTGCCGAGGAAGTTCTCACTAACTGTGAGGTCATGATAGGGGGATACAGTCTCCTAATACACCTGATCATGATCCCGATGGATGACTTCAGTGTGATCCTGGGGATGAACTGGTTGGCCGCATACCACGCCCTTGTAGATTGTTTTGGGAGGAAGATTGTCTTCTCCATACCACGGCTGCCTCCCTTCGAGTTTCACGGCCAGCCTGTAGACAAAGGATTCAGATGCATCTCCGCACTTCGGGCAACGAAGCTACTGAGCCAAGGGTGCGAGGGCTTCCTTGCTTGCGTGCTAGCAAAGCCCGGCCCCGTGGAAAGTATACAGAGTATTCCGGTGGTCTGTGAGTATCCCGACGTCGTCCCAGAGGAGCTACCAGGACTGCCACCTGAGGCGAGATCGAGTTCGAGATCTCACTAATACCGGGGACAGGCCCCATTTCTTCAGCACCGTACCGAATGGTCCCGCTTGAGCTGCGAGAGCTCAAGACACAGCTACAGGACCTGCTGGAGAAAGGCTCCATAAGGCCCAGTGCCTCTCCGTGGGGAGCCCTCGTTCTGTTCGTGAGAAAGAATGATGGTACTCTTCGGCTGTGCATTGACTACAGACAGCTGAACCGGGTCACCATCAAGAACAAGTACCCGTTACCACACATAGATGACCTCTTCGACCAGCTGAGGGATGCCACGGTATTTTCAAAGATAGATCTGAGGTCAGGATACCATCAGTTGAGGATTAGGGAGACCGACATCTCCAAGACAGCCTTTCGTACACGGTACGACCACTACGAGTTCTTCGTCATGCCGTTTGGATTGACCAACGCCCCTGCCGCCTTCATGGACTTGATGAACCGCGTTTTTCGGCCGTATCTGGATCAGTTCGTGGTTGTTTTCATCAATGACGTGCTCATTTATTCACGAGACTAGACGTAGCATAAGCAACACCTTCACATGGTCTTGGACACCTTAAGACAACACAGATTGTGTGCCAAATACAGCAAATGCAAATTCTGGTTGAGACAAGTCACCTTCCTAGGCCATGTGATCTCAGAGGATGGTTTAGCTATGGATCCAGCCAAGGTAGAGGCAGTACTCAGGTGGGAGAGACCACGTTTGGTGATAGAGATACGCAGTTTCCTGGGGCTGGCTGGTTATTATAGACGATTTATCCAAGGGTTCTCGCAGATTGCCCGTCCTCTGACTCATTTGACTCGAAAGGACGTACCCTTCGCCTGGACATACGAGTGTGAGTCTTGCTTTCAGAAGCTGAAGGAGAGGTTGACCTCAGCTCCTGTACTCACCATCCCTGACAGCAGCGGTGGATTTGTCGTCTACACAGACGCCTCGTTGCAAGGATTGGGGGGTGCACTTATGCAGAGGGACCATGTTGTCGCATGTGCTTTGCGACAACTGAAGCCCCACGAGCATAACTACCCCACCCATGACCTAGAACTAGCAGCAGTCGTACTAGCAATGAAGACCTGGAGGCACTATTTGTACGGAGAGACGTTCGAGATTTTCACTGACCATAAGAGCCTCAGATATCCGTTTGACCAGAAGGAGCTCAACATGAGGCAGAGACGTTGGTTGGAACTCTTGAAGGACTATGATTGCAGCATCTCCTACCACCTAGGAAAGGCCAATGTGGTGGCTGACGCCTTGAGCCGAAAGGCGCCCACCCACTTGGCTTGCTTACAAGTGATGAGTCCATTTTAATGGACTAATATTACGTCTAAGTAACTTTAATCGTACTGTTTAGGTGTGTTAATAACTGCAATTAAGTTGTAAAATATTTGTATGCATCATGATTTAAGTTTATAACATTCTATAACTTAATATGTAATGATTTTGTTGTTTTTATGATTGTAGGAATAATATTCAGAAAGAACAAGGGTGGGGGGATAAATTTCCCCAACACATTTTCTGATAACAACCGCAACTCCCCCCGCACATTGGGTTAATCTTCCGCCGCCCTTCCTCAACAAATAAGGCCAGAAATAGTTAAGGGATTTGAAAATCCCTTAACTCACGCACGCGCAAAGGAGAGGAGTTAAAAGAAGAGGCGGGGAAAGAGGAGAAGATCATTCAGGAAAAGAAGAACGGGCACCATCTTCTCCAGTGTGCACTGTGGATCATCTTCCCCCTTGCGGGGAAAAACCTCCCTTCAGCCTGCACTACACCGCACTGCCTGCAAGTGCCCACAGGCACTCCCTTCTCCAATGCCCGCAGGCACTCCCTTCTCCAGCGCCCGCAGATGCTGCTGCCACCTACACCGCCAAGCCACTGCTCCCTAGTGCAGCACCGCTCAACCGTGCCATCTGCAAGCTCGCCTACCTCCCTTCAGCCTGCAGAGCGTCCGCACGCCTCAGCACACCCGCGCACCAAGCCCGCAGGAGCTACCTCACCCTCCAGCGCCTTCCACCTCTCTGCAGGTGCACCCACAGGCGCTACCGCACCCGCAGTTGCCCACTTCGCCCATCTGCAGACCGCACCGCCCACACCACCAGACGGCCGCGCCACCTGCAGGCGCACGCGCAAGCACCCTCAATCTCCAGCCAAGCCTCGTTCCCGCTCCTGCACCGCACTGCAGCAACACCAACGCGCGCCCATCTCCCTTCCACGCGCGCTCCAGCATCTGCAGACCGCCTCGCTCGCACGCCCGCCTTCGCGCCCAACCTGCAGGCATCGCCCCCTCCTCCCTGCAGAGCGCCATCTCGCCTCACCGCAGCACTCCCCACCGACCCGCACCTCTGCCCGCAAGCTTGCGCGCGCCAACGCCACCTGCTGCCAGCACCTTCAACCTTCAACAAAACCTTCACGCCGGCGCTCCTCCTCCGCCTGCCGGCCACCTCCGGCCACGCCGCAGCCACCATCGGAGAGCCCTCGTCCTCGCCGTCCTCCTTAGCCTCTCCAAAGCCTCGCCGGTTCTCTCTTTCTTTCACGAGGAGGAGAGAGCAAAAATGCTCTGTTTTTACACCAATTAGTATTTACATTCATTGCCATTGCCACATAATTTGATTTTTATTTATTATTATTATATTATGGCAGAATTGCACATGAACACTCATATTTCATTATAATTGCATGTTATTGATATTCACTAGTTTGAAGATTGATTTTTGGGCTTAACTTAAGTACTAATTTTCTCTAGTACACATCATGTGAAAATTGCATAAATTCATCATAAATTTATTGAGGATTTCTATGAGATAAAACTGCACATATACCCTTATCTTTTTAAGTTATTGCAAATCTACTTTCCTTCGCATTTTATGTCAGATTTGAATAGGGATTTCGCACTATCCGAAATACTATTAAATAATTAAGAATTTATTGCATAATTGCCTCCCTGTGGACACGACCCTCTCTTCTACGAGTGGTTATTTTCATTATTTTTGATTAGTCAGTTTTTCAACCACTTAAATACTATAACGCAAAGCGAAAAGTCGTCTTTCAACAAGCACAAAGTTGGAGGCTCATGGAGGAGTTGAGCAACTAGCGATTCCAGGAGACACAGGGGTATTGCGGGGCAGTGACAGTCGTGAGACAAACACAACCAGAGCTGGTGGATCGCATCATGGTTAAACAAATGACGGACTCATATCTACGGGCATAGCGAGACCGAGTATTGGCAGGGAACCCAGGAGAATTCTCTTTCACTGAAGGAGTTCTACATATGAGGGGATGCTTGTACGTTCCTATAGATGAGGAGCTATTGAGGGAGCTCTTGACTGAGGCTCATGGGTCCAGATTTACCATACATCCCGGGAACACCAAAATGTATCATGACCTTCGACATGATTTTTGGTGGAGAGGCATGAAGCGGGATGTTAGCCTTTTCGTCCAGCGGTATCTAATATGCCAGCAGATGAAGGCCGAACATCAGAGGCTTGCAGGGCCATTTTAGTCACTTCCCATTCCAGAATGGAAGTGGGAGTGTCACTATGGATTTGGTAGTGGGGTTAGCTGTGACACAGAGAGGGCACGATACAGTCTGGGTGGTTGTGGATAGATTAATGAAGACGGCACGGTTTCTGCCAATCCAAGTCACTTATGGACCAGCACAGTTGGCAGAGAGATACATCAGAGACATAGTACGCTTTCACGAGGTCCCCCGCGAAATTATTTCAGACAGGGACACTTGATTCACTTTCCAGTTCTGGGCAGAATTTCAGCGAGCCTTGGGGACTTGTCTGAAGTTTAGTACAACCTATCACCCCCAGATAGACGGACAGTCAGAGCACACCATTCAGACCCTTGAGGACCTTCTGCGCGCTTGCGTATTAGACTGGAGAGGCTCCTAGGAGGAGCATTTGCCGCTGGTAGAATTCGCATACAACAACAGTTACCACTCGAGCATCGGCATGGCACCATATGAAGCTCTGTACGAGAGAAAGTGTACGACCCTCTTGAGTTGGGTAGAGGTGGGGACCAAGTGGGAGGTCGGCCCCCGTCTGATACACCAGAGTTAGGAGGTGATCGAGCAGATCCATCGACGACTGTGTACAGTCCGGAGCAAGCAAAAGAGTTACGCCGATCTAAAGCGTAAGGAGGTACAATTTGAGGTTGGAGATCATGCTTTTCTCCGTGTTTCACCGATGAAAGGCTTGCAGCGGTTTGGGATGAGAGGGAAGCTTACACCGAGATATGTGGGACCCTTTGAGGTCTTAGAGCAGGTAGGACCAGTCGCTTACCGGCTTGCCCTTCCTCCCCAGCTTTCGGGAGTGCACAACATATTTCACGTGTCCAACCTCAGAAGATACATCGCCAACCCCAGCCATGTCCTAAGCCACGAGAGCATCAAAGTGGGAGATGACCTAACCTACCCCGAGAGACCAGTACAAATACTAGATCAAGCCATTCGAAGGTTGAGGCGGAAGGAAGTACCCCTAGTGAAAGTCCTGTGGAAAAGCCAGCGGTACGAGGAGGCAACTTGGGAGCCTGCGTCGACGATGTGAGAGTAGTACCCAGAACTCTTTGAAGGTATAACTCTTCAGACCTACTTCAGTCCTCTTTAAGTTTGTTATACGCTGCTACGTTATATTTTTCGCACCCTAGTCAGTTCAAATTTTGGGGACGAAACTTCCTTTAAGTTTATTATATTGAAATGACCCACCACCCCTTTGGCCATTTAAGACGTCTGGGATATTCACCAGACGTCTGAAAATGCTTTTAGCGTGGAACGTACGACCGCCATACTTCCTCCCTCACCGCGCCTTCTCCTGCGACGCTACTCCGCGTCATGCCTCGCCTTTCCATCCCCCTCACCTCCTCTCCCTTTATAAACCTCTCCCCCCCTCCTCTTTGTTGCCACCCCATAGACGAGAGCAGAGCGAAGGCGAAAGCGAGTGAAGAGCAGAGAGCCAAGCAAGAGGAAGCGCAAGGGCGAAGGGTGCAGCGTCGTTCTGCTGCAGCACCTGCAGGCAAGGGGAGCCAGAGCGATTCCGCGGAAGTCATTTTTCTGAGGAATCAGATGGCCGGAGAGACACCCAGACGTCTTACCGGACGTTCGAAGGTAGAACAAGACGTCTGGTAGAGATCTACTTCCCGTACTTTTCCTCTCTGACAAGTCCTGACAGCGTACGTGTATGTGTTAGAGGGCAGGAGCGTAGCCGAGGCAGTTCCAGATGTCCGGGAGCACCCCCAGACGTCTCTGACAGAGTCCTTGGATGTCGACATTGAGGTCCAGACGTCTGATATCCTCATCCGTGCGATGCGAATCCAACGGTTGAGGCTCTCTGTGCACTGTGCCAATTGCAGCTGTGCCTCCTCGTGCCAGCAGAGGTGTTTGAATGTGTAGCAACACCCCCAATAGGTCTTTAGCGAGGTTTAAATGTTGCTGAAGACCCGTGCGTGCAAAACACCTCCATTCCACCACTATATAAACACCATGACCTCTTCCCTTCCAAACCATCTCTACCTACTCTACTCCCACCTACTCCTAAGGTCTAGTAGCCTACCAAAGCTCCCTTAGAGCTTATTCCCAAGCTTGAAAGGCCTCCTATTAGTGTAATGCTCCTATACCCCACCAAATATTCATCCTTCATCTCACCACCTTCATAGGAAGCCTCAGAGACGTCCTCCCACCTTCATTCCAGTAGAAGATCGCCTTTATCTCCTCATCCCCATTCCAGAGCCTTAGTGAAGCATTCCTCTACCCATCATCCTCCTGCATCTCACCTCCATCGTCCAGCACCTCACCCTCTTCGTCCAAGCTGCCACCAAGCGCTGTCGTCTCGCCAAACAGCCAATTTGGGAGATTTCTTCTCACCCCTATCTCTTTTGTATTTCTTAGCATATTGTAATAAACATTTGCATGATATATCAGATTTGTTTCCATCTCCTTTGTGAGTTATTTTTCTTGCCTTTTTTTACAAAAACACCAAAAAAATCACAAAAACCTAAAACACCAAAAAGAAACAACACGAAACGTGGATTTCAATGAAAGTAAACGTCACCTCCTTGTGTTTGACATGGGACTCCCTTGGAGTTTCGGTTAAAAATTATATTTGATAACATGTTTTGCGAACTATGACGACAGGGTTCTCAAAACCCTGATCTTTACTTCGCCAAAACCCGCCCCATCAGATGTCCAAGATAGCCATAATGTTTATAGGAATAGAGGTGAGAACATGCTTAATCAAGATCGCTCTAGCGATAGCAGAGAGAAGGTTCGCTTCCACCCCACTAGTTTAGATTGAACCTTGTTGATGATATTAGAAAAGTAGGAGTTCTTAGCCCTGCCTGTAAAAATGGGACAACCAAGATAAGTGAACGGGAAGGAGCCATTTTGATAACCCATAACATCCAGAAGATGAGGAAGATGATCTGAAGGGAAGTGTTTCCTAACATAGCAGAAGCTCGTCTAGAGACTGACCCTTTGCCCAAAAGAAACCTCAAAATCTAAAATGAACTTGGAGAGATTACGAATGGAGTTGAGATTACCATTAGTAAAGATAATGATATCGTCAGCATACAGAAGGACAGTCGGGAGAGAGATATTACAGCGAAGAACAAAAGGTAGAATTCTCCCACCTTGCACAAGGTGATTCAGGTTTCTAATAAAAGGCTTCATAAAGATGTCAAAGAGGAAGGGAGAGACAGGGTCACCTTGGCGAAGGCCACGAGAAGCCTTAAAAAAAGGGGAAGAGCTCCCATCAATCAATATAGAAGACCCCTCATGATAGAGAAAAGCCCTGAACAAATTGACAAACTGAGTGGAGAAGCCAAAGGCTTGAAGGATTTTAAAAAGGACATCCCACTCAACTCTGTCATATGCCTTGCAAGAGGATGCTTTGTCTGGGCATTGCCCCTTGCGAGAGATTTGGGAAGTGCACACACCATTTGTTGGTGTGTGCACAAATGATAAGTCCTTTTCTCTATTTGCAGCCTTATGATACTAAATAAAATTTTAGGGTTGAGAAATTTTCAAGTTCTCTTTGAATGAAATTTGCAGCTGCTATGCATATATATAATTGAGATGATGCTGTTGTTGCTACTATGATCTATTGTAGTTGTTACCTCATATCTATGAAGAATTTTGATCAGATTATGGTTTGATTTCTTTTGCATTATTACATTGGAGGATTGGATGTATGTGCTATAACCTTGGCAAGAATTTGAGCAAGTGCACACATCATTTCTTTGTGTGTGCACAAACATTTAAGTGACGTAACCTCCTTATTCACTTTGTTTAGATTTGGGATTTGTGTTCTCTCATTTGCCCTCTTTATGCAATATATTTTTAGGAGAAACTTTGGATGAGGGGCATTGTTTGGGCTATGCCTTGGTGAAATCTTGGAGAAGTGCCCTTGGTGAATCCCCTGGTGTGTGCACAATAGCTAAGTTTACTTCTCCTTCTCATTTATCATAATTAAAATGTTTCTTGGATATGCTGTTGCTCGGTCGATGTTTCAAAGCTATTATAGGGAAGATCCAATTTTTCTTGGAGTTGATGATGTATTTTTCTAGGAGCTTTCCTTAACTTTGAGAACTTTCATTTATGCCAAATTATGATGGGATTTGATGTGGTGGGTTGTTGATCGATGTTCTCAATTTTGATACAAGTCAACTTTGAAGTTTTTGTGAGCTTATGATTTATAAGCACTGCTAGAGGTGCTTGCTGTTATACATTTGGTTATGTTTATTGGATGCATCTTTTTGCAATTCTACTACCATGGATTGTTAGATCGGTTATTGTTTTGTAGAGTTTGAGGATGGAGCTTTCCTCGGAAGTTACTAGTGGTCATCTTCTTTTTGGAGATTGATGCCTTTATATTTGAGTAACACTTGTATTTTACCATTTTCTTTTATTTTTGTTTTTCCTTCGTGTAACCCTTACAAGGGCTTTTACCGTTCTTATTTAGAGGGAGATCAACAAAATTAACCTTGTCCTAACCCTTATATTTCAACCTTATTAAAAAGCAAACGTACGATGCACCCTCCCTTCATGTTGGGGAATATACCTAGAGGCCATGAAAATTGGATTCCAATCATACGTTCCCCCACATTTAATGTTATCAATTGTTATATGTAGAGGAGATTAAAAGAGTTACAATGGAAGAGATTACACTAGACCGTAAAAAGTTCCCTCAAGTTCTCCGACACAGTCGCTTGTACAAGCTGAACAGCCGCTGCAATCAACCATCGGAGAACTCTCACCACCATCGTCACTATCTTAATTAATTTCCCCATGATGTGAATTGGCGTCTCTCCATATGCTTGCTTTGATTACAACAAAATTAGTCATTGTCAATAATAGTCATACCAATGAATAACAACTTTTGTTGCTGTGTCTTTGGATTTGGTGAGCATTGTACGATATTTGTCTCGATATTATCTTCCCTTATTCTGTAATGTAAATCCTTCAAGTGTTGTCATCCCTATCATTTTTCTTCAAATGGAATATATATTTGCTAATTTTGGTTGTTAATCTTGGCTATTTAGATGTGCCCATGGTTTAATTATTTTGCATTATGTTTCAACCTATTTGCAGACTTCATGTAGCCAAACCAAAAATTCCTTTTTATTTTTTTTAGTAAAAAAGATAAATATTTACTCAAATGATCGAATGGTCGATTTCAAATTTGCACCCAACCTCTTTTGGGGAGAGAGAAAGTTATAAGCCGAAAGGGATGGGAAAATAAAAATAAAAATAACCCAACCAGGGTCCAAGTGCTACAATAGATTTAGTAGGCTGCTGAGAATATCATTAGTCACAACGACAGGTGGTTTAAGGATATCTTCATGTAACTTTTTGTTTCTAGCCTTTTATAAATTCCAGATTGTAGCTCACAATAGATGTCCCTAGTGCGTAGGATTAGTGTTCCCCAGCGCAGCCATGTGAAATGCCTCCCCCAAAGAATTTGGTACCCTTGTGTTAGGAAGTTGGGAGCCCCAAACATTTTTTCATACGATGGAGTAGTGGCATCTGAAAAATAAAAGTTGTTATGTATCTTCCTTGGCATTGTAGATTCAACCCTCACGGCAAAGCCAGGAATGAGTTAGGAGTTGATATGTCATAGCAAGTTAGAAGTAACACACCCATTTAAGAACATGTCCCTTGGACTAAATAATCTTCCAAACATCATTCTCCCACCTTGGTGGTTGAGACCTTGTCATTGGTGTCGAATGCTCACTCCCAATGATCCCCCCTTCTGAAGTTGTCTAGAATGTCCAGCCTTATTTCAACCATGCTCCTCATAGCAGCTCCTCATCCACTGGCTCCACAACAAGCGTGGCACTTGCACCAGCCTCTACACCCGATACATCGATGCCATGCATCCTCCTTATGAGATGAGAGCAAGTGAGCCCAAGTCCTCCCTTCCAAAAGGCAGTAGACAACGTTCCATGCAATAATAAGGTGAGACTTACCATCGCACAAGAAATATACCACCGTCCTCTGAATCCTCGACAAGACGCCATTTTTTAATATGGTGTTAGGCCATCAAATACCTAAGGAGGCCCATGATATCCCACGTCACCCATCTAACTTTCCCCATTTTTGAAAGCAATTTTCTCTTCCATCCACCAAGCATGTCCTTAACCTGATTCTCGAGAGATTTAAGGAGGGACAAGGATCCGCTTTAGCATCCCAAATCAATCCCTAGGTGCTTGCAAGGCCCGTCAATGATGTCTTGCGAGAGACAAATTCCCCACCTTGCCTTGCCGCTTTTAGCGAAGTAGGCACAACTTATATTACCATTCTGATTAAGCTTGCCCAAAAGGTTAAGCACATCCAATGCCTTCCTAATCCCCTTTACCGTTCCACCGTTTGCTCTTACACAAATGAGAATATCATCCGTAAAGAGTAGGTGGGTGGGGAATGCAACTCCTACCACCTTGACTGATGTAATACATCTTTCACTCATTTTGATATCCAAAAAGAGTAAAGAGAGGGTATTGATAACTAAAACAAATAGTAGAGGAGATCTCCTTACCTTAGGCCCCTTGAAGTGTGAGTCAAGCCTGACGCACCGTTAATCATAGCGGAACAAAAAGGGTCCCAAATACAATTTTTGGTCCATGAAATCTATTTTTCTCCGATGCCCAAGGAAAGTAGGACTCTCAAAATGAAATCTCTACATACTAAATCGATGGCTTTAAAAATGTCAACTTTAATGCACATTTTCAGAGCTGAGTGATAACACTACACAAGGGGGCGATAATTCTATTAAATAGGGCTCATCTTAAGAATAAAAGGCACCACATAAGTAGAATAGGGGCATTGCATGCATCATGTACCAAGATTGCTTATAAAACTATATTAATGGCCATTTGTGTAAGTACTTATCAAAACAGGCCTCAGATGAGTAATCGGACTGCACGGATGAATTCAGAACGACGAATGGAGTCCAACGGACTCAAGATCGACCAAATCCGACATCCGGAGCTCCTATAATGGGCCCAAGAAGTCCTGACTGTTGATCTGGTGATCAATGACCCTCGTTGCGCCATGTCACCCCCGCTCCACCGCACGCCGCCTCATCCATCAGCTGAGATCAAATCTCAGCCGTCGATCTTCGATCGGGCGACCGAGAACCGCGTGGTCGCCGCGACAAAGCGCGGGCGTGGCACAACGGTTAGCGCGCATACCCGCACGCACGCGACGCGGGTTCGAGCCGTGCGGTGTGTGAAATTGAAGACGAAGGAAGCACGCGGCGAAATTGGGCTGCCCGATCAGTAGCGGGCGGCCGAGATCGCGCCACGCGGTGCACCTATAGATCGCGAGCGCTCGCGCGCACGCGCACGTCGAGCGACGACGCCCGCACACACGCGCGCCCGAGGCGTGATCCGAGCGCATCCAAGGGGAGATCTCAGCAGTCCAATCTTCGATCGAACGGCTCTCACGCAGCGGCCGCGAATCGAGCGCGAAGAAGAACGGCGCGGGCGGTTGACCGGCGGGCTGGAGGGCTTCACCGATGCTTTTAGAGTGGTTTTAGCGACGTCCCAGATGTCGCTAAAGCTCCTTCTTCTTTTAGAAAGCCCTTAACCCTATTTAAAGCCCCTCCAACCACTCATTCAAGGCATTCACTTCCCTTGCAACTACACCCTTCTCTTAGCTAGCTTTAGGCCCTCTTGTAATCGCCGGAGACGACGAGCCATTGACGAAGCCTCCTCCACCGTCGTGGCTACCTCGTCGCTCTCCCTCCTCTCTCTCTCTCTCTTCTAAGCTTTCCATTACTTTTGTTTGAGCATGTATTTAATGTTGTAAGCTATTACTAAAAGTGCATGATTAATGAAGTTATTTTTTGTTCAGTTGTTTACTTTAATTTATGTTTAAGTTGCATGATCGAGCAAGAAACACTCTAACCCTAATCTCTCTCTCTATCTCTCTCTCGCTTTTCAAACCGCACCTCCGCAAGCAAAACTCCGCGCTTTCTGTGACAACAAGTGATAAGAAAAATTCGATTTTCACGCCTCCCTGAGACCGACACTCGGACTCACCTCCGTTTATTTACTTTAAAATCGACGTTGCAAGTGCGACTATAACGACACTTCTTAACACACACGCACAAGCACACGTCAGTTTTTGGCACCATTGCCGGGGCAACAACGGATTTGTTTTATCACCTCCATTCCACATTCATTCTTACATCGTCTAATGCCCTATTTTCCTTTTTACTTGATGGTTGCAGGAATTCGGCGCGTGGACGGCGAAGCGACGCATCCCACGATGGTAACAAGGGAGTAGGCGCAACAAGGACCGATAGTGAGTAATTCTTCTCTCATATTGTTTGCTTGCATGAAAAAACTAAAAAAATTGTAAAAATTGAAAAAAATTAGCGTGGTGTATGATTGCTTGACCCACATCCTTAACACATCACCCCACAAAAAAATGTACACTCTAACATCCGGAATAAATTCTTGGAGTGTTTTTTTCTTTTTCTTTTGAGTGGTGTTTGCGAAGCCACCGTGAGTTGACCTGGGCCGCACCACTCAACCCTAAAATCGACTCATCTAATAGAAGTTGCATGATCATTAGGATGAGTACATTAGGGTTTTAAAGCTTCTATAGAATAAAAGGAAATCTACTTTCACCAAATTGTGTGCAGAACTTGACGTGCCCATTAAAACTTGTCTGAAAATATTAAGACACATCAACCCTAAAAAGTACTAAAGTAAGGATGAAACACTAAAAGACACCACATCTTAAAAATCTTTGCTTGAAAATCATGTTTTGACAGAAGCACACACCTTGAAAGTGGAAAATTAAGAGGCATCACCCCAATCAATGCCTCATCACATAACCCTAGCACAAGCACTATCCTAGCCTTTTAAAACTGAGTAGACGTGCCCTAGGCAGGATTGAGTTAAGCCTCGAAAGGTGAGGTTTTGTTTGCTAGGCACTTGGCTTTCATTCCCTTGGTAGAATCTGATGACTAGGCTGCGGGGCAGTGTCAAACGACCACGGTTGTGGGCTACGGAACCGGAGGCGCAAGCCAAAGGAAGAACCTTCCCTGCAATCCCCTCGTAATCAACCTGGCCAGATTAGCCTTGGGAAGGGGAGTTAGTGCTTATGGACTTAATCACCTTTTGTGAGATTTCTAGGTCTCCTAAGGAATACACCATAAGGACTAGGCTTGTGTGCTTGATTGAAACACATTTCTCGCATCTGTCGCCCTCCGCATCCCCTCCTGTTCTTCTCTAGTGTATGCATGGGAGACGCTCATTGCATCTAGAGTTGTGTGTTTTGGGGCAGGAATCTAGGCGACGTAATTCTGTTGGAAACATGGTTGAACCTAGGGTAGATGAGGCTGAGGATCAACCCCCACCAGACGCTATGGCCATCATCCAAGCCCAAATTAATGCTAACCACCGGCTTCAGCAACAACAAATCCACACCATCATGCAAGCCATACAATGGTTACAGAACCCACAAGAACAACCACCACCACCTTTCCAAGACATACCAGGGCAACCACCACTTGATATACCACCATTTCAGGATCAGCCGAGGCCCCTCCACAATTTCTATAATCCCTCCGCTATTAGAGTTGAGCTGCACCTTAGGATCCCCGAAGGGGGAGATGATTTTGAACTGAAACCGAATGTCTTAAGTCTAATCCAAAACCACTTTCATGGAAGCTTAAATGAGGACCCCTTCCAGCATCTAGAGGATCTCGACCGCATAGCACGAACTGTGAAACCTAGGAACATTAGCCTTGACATTGTTCTAATCAAGATGTTTCCCTTCTCATTAAGAGACAAGGCTTCTCATTGGCTTAGAACCCTAGGTAGATCCATCACCACCTGGGAAGAACTGAGGCATGCATTTTTAAAAAAATTCTTCCCCATAGGAAAGACCAATGCCCTCAGAAGAGCTATCACTACCTTTACATTCCAGGGTGGGGAACAATTTCATGAGGTGTAGGAAAGATTTAATGAACTCTTGAGGAAATGCCCACACCACAAAGTACCAAGATGGCAATTGGCCTAGATTTTATACCACGGTCTGGACAGCAACCTGCGGAACTTCGTCGATGCCTCATGCGGGGGGAACTTCCTAAACAAAGATGAGGAGAGCACGTTTGAGCTCTTTGAGTCTATGAGCGAGAATTCGCTCAACAATGCCTCTATGACCCAGTTCAACATGTCCAGTCAACCTCGTGGTGGGATTTATGAGGTACAAGCAAATTCTGGAATGGTTGACATGGACATCATTGCCAAGAAATTGGATCAAGTGGAATTGGTAAAATTGATGAACTACTGAACCAGACCAGGAATCCCTTACAGACTTTCTCCCTAGCAAAGGGAGCGCATAATATTGACCTGGTCCAGCCCTTAACCCAACTGAACTTGGAACAACCCTTGACCACATTCCAGGGAGGGACCTTTGCTCCCTCAACCCTTGATTACTCCCTTCCCTCTCCATCGACATCGGCTATCCTTGAAGATGTGCAAGCTGTCCAAGGTTATGTGAAACCGGACTCTTTCTCCAACACTTACAACATTAGCTGGCGTAACCATCCCAACTTTGGTTGGACAAACCAGAAACCATCGTAATTCCAGAACCAGCCCAGGCCAAACCAGCAGCCACACTTGCCCCCTATCAGCAAGGACCACCAGTTAGACCCCAATATAATCAGAATAGGGAGGCCCCTCCCCCACAAAACCAAATGGATACCCTAATAAAAATGATGGCTGACATGAACCAGAAACATCAGGAGGAAATGGCCTTGGTAAAAGGATAGTTAAGCTAACTCTTGGACTGTAAACAACAAGGATCCTTACCTTCCCAACCACAACCGAACCAGTGAAACATAACTAACAGAGGCCCCAATTCGCAAGGGTTCCAAAGCAACCCCGGGTAGGCTCACATGGTCCAGCCAGCCCCGCAAACACCTCCTGGGTTTGGTGCTTCTTCGTCCTCGTCTTCTCAAGGATCAACCCATGGCCCCAATGCCTCTGCGAATGCGGTGACCTTGAGAAGCAGCACCAAAACCCAGGATCCCAAATGGCTGACTCTCCCCGAGACTTCACCCGCTGAAATACTTGACTCAGAAGAGGAACCAACCAAGGACCCAGAAATAGAACCAATCCACATTCAGACACCCTACCCTGAGGCCTTGGAAACAATCAAGAAAAAGAAGAATGTTGTGGAAACTGAGGAGCTGTTGGAAATCTTTAAGCAAGTACAGATTAATATTCCGCTCCTTGAAGCCGTCAAACACATCCCTGCTTATGCCAAGTTTTTAAAGGATGCCTGTTCACCCAAGCGTAAGCCGAGACCTCAAGCACCTAGGAAGGTTGTGCTCTTTGAACAAGCAAGTTCCGTAATATCAAGCAACCTTCCACTCAAGCGAACTGACCCAGGAGCGCCCCTGATTTCCTGCAATATCGGGGACATGACGTTTGATAGAGCGCTCCTTGACCTAGGTGCTTCTATCAATCTGATTCCAACAACCCTGTACCACCAATTTGGTTTTGGAGAGCTGACACCAACCCCTGTCACCATCCAGCTGGCTGATAGATTAGTGAAAACCCCGAAGGAGGTTGTCGAGGACGTGATTGTACGGGTCAAGGACTTCTATTTCCCGATCGACTTTTTGGTGCTCGACATGGAAGTCCCTGAAAAATTACAGAACACACCCATAATCTTAGGCAGACCTTTCTTAGCTATGGCTAAGGCAAACATTGATTGCGACACGAGATGTATGGAAATCGCCTTCAGGGACTGGAAAATGCAATTGGATATCTTCCGGGCGACAAAGTCTTTTGATTGCGATTGCGTTGAGGAACATGATCCTGTGGAAACTCTAATTAAGGAATGCCTCACCCTCAGTTCTGTATCAGACCACCAAACCCGTAGTGACTATTTTGACCCATCACCATCATTACCCGTGGACCTCTGTAAGGCTAAGTACCATCACACAACACCATTTGAGGAGACCGATGTTGATCAACTCCCGCCCTTTCCCTTCCCATCGACTGTGGTTCCACCTGCACCTGAACTTAAACCATTACCCGAGAATCTCAAGTATGTCTTTCTGGGACCTGACCAGACCTTCCCAGTGATTATTAATTCTCATCTAACCAAGGATCAGGAACTCAGATTGGCTGCGACCCTTTCAGAACATCGGGCCGCCATTGGTTGGACCATTTCTGACTTAAGAGGAATTAGCCCCACCTATTGCACCCATAAGATTTACCTGGAAGACGGGGCACGGCCTTCCCGCCAGATGCAGAGACATTTAAACCCAAACATGCGGGAGGTCGTTAAGAAAGAAATTATCAAGTGGCTTTACGCCGACATCATCTATCCTATCTCCGATAGCCCCTGGGTGAGCCCCACTCAAATGGTTCCAAAGAAAGCGGGGCTCACCGTTGCCACCAATGATCATGGCGAATCCATCCCCACCTACACCACCACCGCATAGCGGGTGTGTATTGATTATAGGAAGCTCAATGAAGCCACTAAGAAGGATCATTTCCCCTTGCCATTCATTAACCAAACCCTTGAAAGATTGGCAGGGCAGAAGTATTTTTGCTTCCTGGATGGATATTTAGGATATAACCAAGTCGCAATTGCTCCGGAGGATCAAGAAAAGACCACATTCACTTGCCCATACGGCACGTTTGCATTCCATCGAATGCCGTTCGGGTTATGCAATGCACCTGCGACCTTCCAACATTGCATGCTAGCCATTTTTTCAAAAATGGTGGGTGAATACTTAGAGGTCTTTATGGATGATTTCTCTATATTCGGGAATTCATTCGACCATTGTCTGAGCAACCTGGAGAAAATCCTGAAACGATGTATCGAGGTTAATCTGGTGTTAAGTTGGGAAAAGAGTCATTTTATGGTTCAAGAAGGAATTGTCCTCAGGCACATCGTATCGTATAGGGGCATCGAGGTCGATCGGGCTAAGGTTGATTTGATTTCCAAACTTCCTCCACCTAGCTCGGTCCGACAGATTTGCTTTTTCCTAGGACATGTTGGCTTCTACAGAAGGTTCATAAAAGACTTTTCCAAGCTTTCCAAACCCTTAACCGACCTTCTAGCCAATGACTCCATATTCCACATGTCTTTTGATTGCATCCAGGCTTATCACATCCTCCGGGACTTAGTCTCCACCGCACTTGTACTTCAACCCCCAGATTGGTCCCAGGACTTTGAGATTATGTGTGATGCATCAGATTTTGCCATAGGCGCTGTCCTGGGACAAAGGCAAGATAAGAAGCCCGTGGTGATCTATTACGCGAGCAAAACGTTGGACGAGGCCCAACGAAATTATACGGTCACAGAGAAAGAGCTTCTCGTTGTAGTCATTGGACTTGAAAAGTTCCGATCGTACTTGCTGGGATTCCACGTGACGATTTACATTGACCATTCAGCCATCTGGCACCTGTTGGCCAAGAAGGACGCAAAGCCCAGGCTTATCAGATGGATCCTGCTTTTACAGGAATTTGACCTGGAAATCCGAGACAAGGCCGGATCAAAGAATGTGGTGGCTGACCACTTGTCTAGACTTCATCCAGACCATATTGGACCCTCCCTACCTCTATTTGATGCCTTCCCTGATGAACACATCCTGGTTGTGCAAGACAAGAAAATGCTATGGTATGTTGACTACGTCAACTACCTGGTTATAGGACAAACCTCACACAGCTGGTCCAGACAGTAACGGGACAGGTTCTTGGCTGAGGCCAAGCACTATTTTTGGGATGATCCCATGCTGTTTCGCCTCTGTGCTGACCAGATCATCAGGAGGTGTATCCACGAAGACGAAGTTCAGAGTGTGCTTTCCTTTTGTCATGACTAGGCTTGTGGTGGTCACTTCTCTGGAAAGAAAATGGCTGCAAAGGTTCTACAGTCCGAATTTTACTGGCCGTCCCTATTTAAGGATGCACACAACTTTGCCAAGACTTGCTCACGCTGCCAAACGCTGGGGACCATGACCAAGAAAGATATGATGCCCCTCCAGCCCATTTTAATTGTTGAAATCTTCGACGTTTGGGGTATCGATTTGTTGGGCCCCTTTCCACCATCCAACGGCTTCGAGTACATCCTAGTCTCAGTCGACTATGCTTCTAAATGGATTGAAGCCATCGCCACCCGCCGATGCGATCACAGGACTGTCATGGACTTTGTTAAGAAGAACATCTTTTCCCAGTTTGGAATACCCAAGGCCATGATCAGTGATGGTGGAAGTCATTTTATCCATTCCCAATTCCGTGCCCTACTTAGAAAATACGAGGTGAACCATTGCATTGCTACCCTGTATCATCTACAAACAAATGGGTAGACTGAGGTCTCAAATAGACAAATCAAGAACATTTTACAGAAGACTGTGAGACCTAACATGAAAGACTAGTCCACACGACTTGATGATGCCTTGTGGGCATACAGGACTGCTTTCAAGACCCCGATAGACATGTCGCCTTATCGCCTGGTCTTTGGCAAAGCCTGCCATCTTCCTGTCGAATTGGAACATCGGGCTTACTGGGCTGTCAAGCAATGTAACATGGATCCCCAATTAGCCGGTGCGTAGAGGACGCTCCAATTATCTGAGCTTGAAGAAATTTGTCGGGACGTTTTTTAAAATAGTCGACTGTATAAGGAGAAAATGAAAGCCGTCCATGACCGACTCATTCATAGAAAAACCTTTGAGCCTAACCAGCAAGTCTGGTTGTTTGATGCCTGCCTAAAACTCTTCCCGGGGAAACTAAGGTCTAAATGGACAGAACCATTCCAGGTGATTAAGCCCTACTCTAATGGGGCGGTTGAAATCACTGATCCTAACACTGGGCACACTTTTACAGTTAATGGTCAAAGATTGAAGCATTTCCTGGCCCAGGTTCCCCCAAAGGAGAGTGTCACCCTCGTTGAGGGCTGACACGGAGCACCGCCCAGCTGGAGGTGTTAAACTCAGCGCTTCCTGGGAGGCAACCCAGAGGATTCAGACTGATCCGGTATTTTACGTCACTCAGGTACTATCTTTTTGAACCCTTATGCATCCATGTACTTGCCAATGAGGACATTGTCCAACTTAAGCATGGGGGGGTGATAAATTGCATAATCCTGAGCTCATTTAATCAGTCTGAATCAAATAAAATAATTAAAAAAAATTGAATTTAGGAAGAAAACTTAGGCATTAGAAACTTGTCAATAGTGGAAAATAATACAAAAAGAACTTAAACACTTAGACTTTTCAGGCCTTCAGGCTTAATCAGCCCTGGTGTCCGGTAAAATATGGATTTAGCTTCGAATCCTTGCAACCTTAAGCCATTCTAATCCACCTACTAAATAAGGTGATAAGTATACGACTTATCAACTCACCCTTTAACTCAGAAAAACTTTGAGTCTAAGCATTTGCACACATTTTTGCATAGACTCACTCCTCAGAGGTTTTAACAGAAATTGGGTAGCTAATGAACTCTCTAGGGTGGTATGACTGGCAAGTTGTCGTGGGTAACAGCCCATTGGCAGGTTGTCCAGAACCCAGCCATAGACCATTTCTTCCTCATTGCCTCTAGGTACATTTGAGATCAGGGAAGCCACCTACGAAAAAAAAAGGGGAGAAGAAAAGAAAATAAACCACACTTCACCGCACAAGTATGGCGGCAAGTGATTGTGGGTAACAACCCATTTGTCGGTTGTCCAGAGCCCAGCTCAATAATTGCACAAAAAGAACAAAAAACACTTAAGGAAGAAGCGGGGAAGTAATACAAGCCGGGGAGATATACACTGGAAAAATCCTTGTGTTGACCCCAATTAAAATAAATGTAGGGAGAAAGCTACCAATCGAGCAAATACACCTTCAGGCAAATATATTTCCTCTTTCGGTCACCTAGGGGCGTAGAAACCCGAAGTCTGTCTGAATTACCGTTAAGTGAGTCTATCATAATCGCCACACCAAGATGCTTAGCACTTAGGATTTTGACCGAGTTTTGGGTGGGTTGGGTAGCAGTAAAAAGTTACCAACCCACACTAAATTCCGAAAAAAATTCTATATATATATATATATATATACATATGTATAGTTATATACATTAAAGCAAGGATTCGGGCGATTCGTATTTTGGCAGACACTGGGCGCTGCTTAGTCTTTGTAGATTAAGATCTTCGTATATTTCCTCCTATTGACAAGTGACGAAGTGTCTAAGCAATTACTTCTTAAATTTTGAAAGAAAATAAAGGTTAGAATAAACCTTGCTAGGGACTAGCAAGGAGTAAGTATGGGGGTATGATAACACTGCACAAGGGGGTAATAATTCTGTTAAATAGGGCCCATCTTAAGAATAAAAGATACCACATAAGTAGAATGGGACCATTGCATGCATCATGTACCAAGATTGCTTATAAAATTGTATTAATGGCCATTTGTGTAAGTATTTGTCAAAGCAGGCCTCAGATGAGCAATCGGATCACACGGATGGATTCAGAATGACGAACGGAGTCCAACGGACTCAAGATCGACCAAATCCGACATCCGGAGCTCCTACAATGGGCCCAAGAAGTTCTGACCGTTGATCTGGTGATCAACAGCCCTCATTGCGCCATGTCACCCCAGCTCCACCGCACGCTGCCTCACCCATCAGCTGATATCAAATCTTGGTCGTCGATCTTCGATCGGACGACCGAGAACCGCATGGTCGCTGCGACAAAGCGCTGGCGTGGCGCAACGGTTAGCGTACACGCCCGCACGCACGCGATACGGGTTCGAGCCGCGCGGTGCATGAAATTGAAGACGAAGGAAGCGCGCGGCGAAATTAGGCCGCCCGATCAGCAGCAGGCGGCCGAGATCGCGCCACGCAGCGCGCCCACGCGCGCGCGCACGTCGGGCGACAACACCCGCGCACACGCATGCCTGAGGCGCGATCCGAGCGCATCCAAGGGGAGATCTCAGCCATCCGATCTTCGATCGGACGGCTCTCACGCAGCAGCCGCGGATCGAGCGCGAAGAACGGTGCGGGCGGTTGACCGGCGGGCTGGAGGGCTTTACCAACACTTTTGGAGTGGTTTTAGCGACGTCCTAGACGTCGCTAAAACCCCTTCTTCATTTAGAAAGCCCTTAACCCTATTTAAACCTCCTCCAACCACTCATTCAAGGCATTCACTTCCCTTACAACTACTCCACCCCTCTCTTAGCTAGCTTTAGGCCCTCTTGTAATCGCTGGAGACGACGAGCCGCCGACGGAGCCTCCTCCACCGCCGTGGCTGCCTCGTCGCTCTCCCTCCTCTCTCTCTCTCTTTTAAGCTTTCCATTACTTTTGTTTGAGCATGTATTTAATGTTGTAAGCTATGAACTAAAAGTGCATGATTAATGAAGTTATTTTCTGTTCAGTTGTTTACTTTAATTTCTGTTTAAGTTGCATGATCAAGTAAGAAACACTCTAACCCTAATCTCTCTCTCTCTTACTTTTTAAACCGTACCTTTGTAAGCAAAACTCCGTGCTTTCTGTGACAACAAGTGATAAGAAAAATCCGATTTTCACGCCTCTCTGAGACTGACACTCGGACTCACCACCATTTATTTACTTTAAAACCGACGTTGCAAGTGTGACTATAACGACACTTCTTAATACACACGCATAAACGCACGTCACTGAGTGAGCCACGTTAAACCTGATAAGAAACTCTAGGATAAGAAGATAGTAATCCAAAATGTAACACTGTCTAATAAATATCCCTTAATTGTGCACAACAAATTTGAAGAGGAGACGACTCAACTAAATTTTTAATATACATTTATAGAGGATGTTGAAATACACGACTGATCTAAATTCCTTGAGAGAGGAGATTGGATGCCTCCTTAAAAATGAAGATAAAAAATATATAATTGAGTTTCTTGACTATCTCTCCCGTCTCCAAACAGGCCGTTATCTTTTGTGTATTTTTTTTAAAATTTCCTTTTCTGATTTTTCTCTCCTCTTATTTTTATTTTTTTTTCTAGTTTTTTAAAGTTATCTTTGCATTGCTGCGCTCTGTGCACTGCCCGTCACGTAGCCAACGTTCCTCCACCCGAGTCTCTGCAGCAGCTCCCGATCAAAGAAGCTACCGATGCTCAGCGCACCGCTCCGCTTGACCTCTCGCCCTCCGCTCCTCTTCCCGCGAAGGGTCATCTCCTCCTCCTCCTCCTCCTCCTCCCGCGCCGTGCGCTGCTACTGGTCGGGCCTCGAGAGCTGGCGGGCCGCCCCTCTCAACGAGGACCGCGCATGGGGTGCCGACGGCCCTCGCCGCGTCGAGCCCTTAACCCTCGACCTCCCCTCTTCCCCCTCCTCCCTCGCCGAGTGGGGCTCTCGCGTTCTCTCCACCCCGGACCCCTTGGAGAAGGCCGCCCTCTCCCACGCTGCCTTCTCCTCCTTCCGCCTCCACAACCTCCCCATCGGCGTCCACCCCCCGCCCCCTCTCCCCGCCAGACCCCCTCTCCCTCCCCTCGTACGTTTGGCCCTCTTCCAATTTCCCATTGAGGCATTTCGTCGAACGGTTGGCGGGCGTGTCTAAGTTGGGGCCTTTTTCCGGTGTTATCAGGTCACTCAGAAGGAGGTTCCATCTGTTAAAAACTCGGGGTTGCCGCTAAATGCGTATCTGCTCCATGGACTGGCGCACGTGGAGCTCAACGCAATCGATCTCGCGTGGGACACAATGGTGAGGTTCTCGCCTTTCAGGGACGAGCTAGGGGACATGTTCTTCTCTGATTTCGCGCGTGTGGCAGATGACGAGAGCCGGCATTTCCTGTGGTGCTCGCAGAGGATCTCCGAGCTCGGTTTCAGGTTAGGATGGGTTGAATTGAATTGATCTTGTTCTTACCTTCTTTCTTGTTGCTGAGACGTGGGTGCTGCTTTGATCAAACTGAATTCTTGGAGTGGAAGTTAAGCGAACTACTCGTGGAGCGTGTGTGTGGATGCATTGTTAAGCCCCTAGGGAGTTTGCTGAGGGGCCAATCTTTCAATGGTTTCAGGTGATCTTTCTATGACTGTAGCTAACATAGGATAAATCTAAACGGAGTTGGAGGATCCCATGTGCAGACCCTAATTATTGTGGAAAAGAGAAAAAAGAAAAGCTTTGTCCTTTGTTGCCGTCTTTCTTTAGAAGGATAAGATTGAAGAAAGGAACTGGTTCATTTTAGGTTGGGTGTTTGTTGGTGATTCGGGGCATTGGAAGTATATCTGATTGGTTTGAGTTCTTCAAGTTATTTGAGACTAATACAAGCTGATGCATCATGTTATACCAGTTTCCCCAAATCTGAGATGTGAGATTGAATCTGACATGGTGCACTGTCTAGCTGTAGGACCCATGCCATCATAGCCTTAGACGTTATGTAGTTCTAACCACATAATTTGCTGATAGTGCCCTAAGCCAAGTACAAGCTAGTGGAAAGTTATTTGCTTCTAGTGTTGTTAACATGGCAGGTATGTTAGGTCATGTGGCAGTGCCACCTGGCAAGTCCAGTGTGCACCTAAGGGGCACTGGCCCTTTGGGATTTGGTTGGGGTTGCTTAGAGTCCAAGTTTTATATTTTTAGTATGATTAGGTGTCATTTAGTCAAGTTGTTAAGGGGATATGTTATTCCTTGATTTTAGAGATTTGCTTGATTTGTTTTCTTTATTTAGAGATTAAGATTAACTCTCTATATAGAAAAAGAATCTATGTAATTGAGCTTTGAGTTGAATGCAATTATTTCCAACATATCTCTCTCAACTCCTCTCCTCTCCTCTCTCACCGTTGACTCTCTTCCTCTCTTACTGTTTCACGCACCCAACAGTCTACGCGTGGACTATTCACATGTGTACCAACTCGCCAAGGAGCCTCCACGCTAGCGACAAACCTCCACAGAATCAAATCCGATCCAGGTGGATGCGGTGAGATTTGATTTGGTTAGCACCCCTACCTACAAGAGGGGATTGAGCAGCCATGCTCTATGCCGTTGGTGGTGGATGTCTTGTTGGGATCACCGAACCTTCATATGGAGGGGAAAAGTTGGTTGGGTGCCATAATATAGCTGTAGCAATGGAGGCAAGGTGGTGGTTTTGGTGGGAAGGTGTTTGGAGTGGTGGCATAGAAGAGGCAGGGGACAAGGAGGGGTTGTGGGTGTAGATGGGTGAGAAGGAAGTTGAGGAGGATAGGGGGAGAGAAGGAGATGTGGCGGGGGATATATTTTTTTTATTAATTTTTTCTAACCAAGTGTATATCTTAGATCATCTTTATTATATGTGCTAATCTAATGGGAGTTAGATAACTTAGGTTGACTTGAGTTTGATAAACTTAATGGTCCCTTACTATTGAAAGTGTTGAGTTTTGCATGTGTGCTTCTCCTTCCCAACACCTTCACATGTGCACGATGAAGAAAGAAAAGATGCAGTGCTCGAAAGATGAAGGGGGAATTGTTCTCGTGAAGAGGAGAGGAGCCAACGAAAATAAAGCTTTTATTGACAGTGTTGTAAAATTGGTCTACTCGGTCGAGTAATCGTAGTCGGCCCCTACCCAACTGAATAATCAATAATCGGTGCTATAGTTGGCCACACCGACTACTCAGTCGAGTAGTCGGTGTAATCGGCTGAGTAATCAGGTGAGTTTTACATAGAGGATAAACCTAAAAAAGTTTAAGTCACTCTGATCGACCCCCCAAACCCCCAACTCCTAGCCAACAGAAGCCCTCTCCCCAATAGAACACATGCCTAGCGAACCTCTCCCTCTCCGATCACCACCCCTCCTCCAAGGTACGACAATCCTCCTCCAATCACCACCCCTTCCTCTCCCTCTTCGATTGGAGGCGACGACGTAAGAGGTGCGACAACCCCCTCCTCCGATCATCGCCCCTTCCTCTCCATCTCCGATAGGCGGTAAAAGGCGACAACCGACATTGTGAGAGGTGCTACAGCCCCTCTTCGATCATCGCCCTTTCCTCTCCCTCTCCGATCATCGCCTCCGACGGCCCTCTCCGACACCGCGACAGCCAGCCATCTCCTCTGACCTCCTTTGACAGCGTAACCATATTTTGGGTATATTGCTCCATTTGATTCAAATAGAAAGTAGGTTTTTAGCACAATATGTTCTTGATATCTTGATATGTTGATGTTCTGTGATTTTTACCACATTTGATCCAATCAGGTTTTTCTTTCTGACAGTCTAGGATATCTTGCTTGTTTAAGACCACAATTTGTTCTTTCACATGATTGTTTAGGACCACAATCTTGTTAACTTTATGATGTTTAAGCTAGGGTTATATGAACTTGTATAATTGTATTTGATATCATTTTTTGATGTTTGTAAGTTTGTATTTTTTAAGGTGAATTCGAATTATGGCTTCTACAAATCCTCGATCCGGTGGTGAATCATGCTCGGATATGTTTTATGTCTCACTAGGATTAAGTGATCCTGGATGGAAGTTTGGATACCTCCCACACAAGGAGGATCCCAATACTGTTTGTTGTAGACTTTGTAAGAAGATGATGAAGGGTGGGATCCATAGATTCAAGAAACATTTGGCTCATATCCGTGGCAATACGACATGCTGCTCAAAAGTTGATGATGAGCAAAGAAGCTCATCAAGGAGTACATGGATTCTATCTCAAGAAAGAAGTCTACTAAGGCAAAAAGCACTTGAAGAGCTTCGGGATGAGGTTGATATCGGTGGTAGTGGTGATCCAAGCATAGTTGAATCGGGCAGGGAAGGAAAGAGGCCAAGAGCATCAGATTCTATTGAAGAAGTGCAAGTTATGAAGGATAACTTATGATAAAGTATAATTAAGAATGTTTTTGCAAAGGACCAAAGGGATAAAGTTTGCGTGTATATATGCGAATGGGCCGACATCAATACGATTCCTTTTAATGCACTCACTAAGAATGATTCTTGGAATCAGATGGTTGAGGCTATTGGGAGGTATGGTCCAGGGATGAAGCCTCTTACACGTTATGAGATTGCAACCCCATTTTTGAAGAAGGTAGTAGAGAAGACTCATAAGAACTTAGAAAATCATAGGGAGATGTGGAAAATCACAGGTTGTTTCATCATGACAGATGCATGGACTAATAGGCGTGGAAGGAGTATCATGAACTTGTGCATCCATTGCCCCCTTGGTGTTAGTTTTTTGAGGTTAGTTGACACTTCTAGTGATTCGCACACTGCTGATTACATATACAACTTGATTGTTGCATGCATTGAGGAGGTTGGAGAGGAAAATGTTGTTCAAATTGTCATTGACAATGCTTCAAACAACATGGTTGCTGCAATGTTGTTGAAGATGAAGTGTTCATAAATTTTTTGGACCTCGTGTATTGCTCACACCATTGATTTAGTGTTGGAAGAGATTGGAAAAGAGCTTAAGATAAGAAATGGAATTGCAAGAATAAGGAAGCTCATTGTATTCATTTATAGTCATGCTCAGGTTTTAAGCATGTTGTGTCACTTCACACAGCAGAAGGATATCATAAGGCTTGGGCAAACATGATTTGCCACTGCATTTCTTACATTGCAAAGTATCTTTGAGAAAGAAAAATTGAGATTGATGTTCTCTTTTGATGAATGGCAAGGATGCAAATGGCCAAAGCATCAAGATGGGGTGCATGCAACTTCAATAGTTTTGAGTACAGCTTTTTGGAATCAAATTACAATAGCAACGAGGATCTTATCACCTTTGGTTCGATTGCTACGATTGGTTGATTCAGATAAAAAATCATCTATGGGTTTTGTGTATGGAGGCTTAGAAGAAGCAAAAGAAGAGGTGAAGGCATGCTTTAGTGGCAAAGATAAAGAGCTCTCTTGTAAACCATTCTTGGATCCAATAGAGAAGAAAAAAGGATGACTTGATACACCTCTTCACATAGCCGCATACTTTCTCAACCCATATTACTTGTACAAAAATTGTACAATGTTGGAAAAAATGTAGCGGTAAAATCAGGATTGATAGATTGCATTGAGCAATTATATCCTGATTTAGAGGTGTAAGATATCATCACAAGGAAGGAATTGATTGACTATAAGCTTAGTCATGGCATATTTGGCAAGCCATTAGCTGTGAGGCAAAGATTTGTCAATGATGAACATTCTGATCCGGGTAATTCTATATATCAAGTCCAAGGTTTGTTTTTAATTGGATTATGAAGTTTACACCAATTGACTAATACTATTCATTTAATAGCTAATTGGTGGTCCCTGTACGGAAGTGAAGCACCCAATTTGCAATCACTGGCAATGAAAATCTTGAACTTAACCTCTACATCATCTGGATGTGAGAGGAATTGGAGTGCATTCGAAAAGGTAATGGCCTAACAATATGCCATATTATGTGTAAGACTTTTCACTTTCCATACCTTATAATATTTTGTTATTGATTTGCAAATTCATTCGAAATATAGAGTTAAGTTGACAATTAAGAGGTTGAACGACTTAGTCTATGTGCGCTTCAATGCTAAATTGAATGAACGGCAACAAAAGGGAGCAAGGAAGGATCCCCTTGCTTCAAAAGATCTTGCACATGCAATAGCATGGATTGTTGATTTGGAAGTTGGAGAAGACGAAGTTTTCCCAGGTTTAGGGCTCACTTGGGAGGCTATGCAGAGGCATGTGGTGCTGAAGATATTTTACAACCAAGAAGAAGCAAAAGACTTAACAAAAGCAAAGGAGCTTCTAGTTCAGCATCACTTGACTTTGAGGAGGAAGTAGTTTTGAAGAAATAGATGAAGATGAAGACGAGGAGGATGTTCCCTTGCTTTTGGATGAGGAAGATGATCAATTTTGACTTTAGATGTGTTTTCCGTTGTTTTGTTGATTAAAGCGAAGGAACATGTGCTTTTATTTTGAACTTGTGTTTTTTATTTGGAACTTGTACTTTTATTTTGAACTAGTAGTTTTGTTTCGTTGGTAACTTGGTATTATTGTGAGCTTGAAACTAATCTACTTTTATGCAATGATATATTTTACTTTTTGATGCATCATGTATGTGTGTGTTTGTATACATGTGTGTGTGTGTGTGTGTGTGTGTATTGTCGGTAGGTCACTTATTAGAGTTATTGGAGTCATTTGTCATGTTTCTTATCTTGTTGGTCATGATGTAATTTCCCAACACCTCTCTCTATATAAAGAGGTGTAGGGTTTTATTTGAGAATAAGACAAGTCATTTTCTCCGACTTGGTATCAGAGCAGCGATCCTAAATCGACGGTCTGGTATCCCACCCCTCATGAGCCTTCGTACCCCTACACCAAAACCTTAGTTTCCCGTTTTATACCCGCAGGAGCCGTCGGCCAACCACCAACTGCCGCTGACCCTAGGAGGCTACTGTAGCGGTCGCAGCGGCTGCTGGTGGTCGTTGCAGGTGTTGCTGCCCTTCGAGCGTCAAGCAAAGCCTGCTCCTTGAGCGCTAACGCGCCCAGTAGGTCTTAGCAAACCTTACTCGAGCCCTATAAGGTGCCGCCGCTCCTTTGAGGGTTTTGCAGTGCTGCCTCGAGGCCCTGTGCCGCCGCTCCTCACGTTGAGGTCTTGTCTGCGCTGCTTTGAGGTCTCTGCAGCGTCTCCTTGAGGCCTTGCGCCACCGCCCCTCGTGTTGAGGCCCGATTTGGAGGTCGTGACACCAACCTGAGGTTGTAGCACCGCTCGGAGGTTGGTCCAGCACCTTGGAGCATCGCCTCGACGCCTCCCCTGACCTTGAGGCAGTGCCTCTTGTCGCCAGAGCGCCGCCTCTGACTGTGGCAGCGCAGCTACCTTCGTCGCCCATCACCTACAGGTCGTCGTGGCGGTTCTTGGGGTCGGTTGAGCCTGCCCAAGCACTGTTAGGACACGTCCTAACATCCTAACATGTGCTAAAACCTGATCTATAGGATTTCTGTGATTCTTGAGATGTTTTCTAGGATTTTTTTGCCTTAGATCTCATGTTCAAGAGATCACTTTTCTCTAATTGTGAAATCTTTAGTTTTGACTATTGATTTCAAATTGCACTTGTAGTATCTTGTGTCAGTCCTAAGGCACGATGGCCTCCTCAGAATCTTCAGAAGTGTTATCAGTTACCGCTATGGACAATGGAGGTTATAAATCTCCTTTCTTTGTTCCTATTGTCAAGTTGAACGAGGCCAATTATGCTAGATGGTCTTAGACGTTTCTCATGACTGTTGAGGGGCATGATAAGGAACATCTACTATTGGAGATGGAGCCATAAGATAAAACAGAGAAGAATGCCACGTGGAAGAAAGATAATTCCATGGTTTGTGCATGGATCATGAATTCCGTTGAGCCTCAGATTGGAGATGGGATCATGTACTACAAGACAGTTAAGGAGATGTGGGATTCTCTACGCGATACATATTATCATGAGAAGAATTCCAGCAAGGTGTTTGAGATTCACCATGTCCTTGGTCGTCTCAAACAGGAGGGTCAGTCTTTGTCGCAGTACTATGCCACCCTAAAGGGGCTTCTTGAGAAATATAATGCCTGCTGACCTGTTTGCACGTTTGCCACTTAGAGGGCACATAGGAAGGAGTATGCTGTCCTTCAGTTTCTTGATGGACTTGGGTTTGACTATGAGGCTGCTAGGTCCCAGATCCTTACCTTGGCTGAGCTTCCATCTATGGAGGAGGCTTATAGCCGCCTGAGCAGAGCAGTTGTTAGACAACCCATGTCAGAAAGTGGACAAACCCTTGTACTTGTTGCTGCCGCATGAGGAGGACGTGGTGCTCCATTCATTAGGGGGAGAGGGTGTGGTGGTTGAGGTATGAGTGGCAGACCTCACACCATCTGCTTGCATTGTGGAAAGATCGGCCATACAGAGGCCTCTTGTTGGACAAAGCATGGTCGACCTCCCATGGCCAACCAGGTTGTTGCTTTGGAGGAGGGAAGCGACATGGTGTCTCGTGCAGACTATGATGCTGTGATCCAGCGTCTCTCCTAGTTGACCCAGGAGACTACTACTACTACCGTAGATATTGTTGCCTTAGCTACTTCAGGTATGACTTCCATTTACAGGTCTAGTAACACTGACAGTACATTGTGGTTGGTGGATTCTGGCACATCTCAACATCTCAGTGGGGATTAGGCGTGCTTTGGACATGTTCATAATGTTCCCTTAAGGAGATTTGTGCAGGTAGCAGATGGCAGATAGTGTAGGATTCATGGCAGAGGAGATGTTACAGTGACTCCTACTCTGACATTGCCTGATGTTTTTTATGTTCTAGAATTTCTTATTAGTCTTTTGTCTATCAGTAGAATTACAAAAGACTTGCACTGTCGTGCAATATTTGATGAGCTAGGCTGTATTTTTCAGGACAAACTCACAGGAAGGACGATTGGTAGCAGACATGAGGAAGGGGATGTGTATCGCCTGGTCCAGAATCTAGTTGCTGCTATGTGTTAGGGCGCGGTTGCATTTAGTGCTAGTACAGCTCTTCAGTGGCACTAGCGTCTTGGACACCCATCACTGGATAAGCTTCGACGTATCATTCCTCACATTTCACCGGCTATAGAAATTTTGAGTGATGCATGCTAGTTGGGAAAGCATCATAGGACCAGTTTTCTTTCTACTTCATCTCATAGTTCTAATGCTATCTTTGATTTATTGCATATGGATGTATGGGGGCCAAGCCGTACCCCGGACAGACTGGGTCATAGATTTTATCTACTTATTGTGGATGATTTTTCAAGGATGTCATGGTTATTTCTTTTGAAAAATAAATCTGATGTTGGATCAGTGATTGAAACATTTATTTTAGAAATAGACTTAGTTTTCTACTATTGTGAAGATTGTGCGGTCTGATAATGCTTTAGAATTCTGTACATCTAAGTTGGCAGGTTTTTATAGATCTCTTGGGATTGTTCATCAGTCATCCTGCCTACATACGTCACAACAGAATGGTGTAGTAGAAAGAAAGCACCGTTACGTGCTTGATGTGGCTAGAACATTATTGATTCAACACAATGTGCCATAGGTGGGGAGATGCAATATTGACTGCATGTTATTTGATCAATAGGTTGCCCAACTCAGCCATACAAGAACAAGTTCCGTGGCTATTTCATCCTGAGAAGGATCTATTCACTGTTCCACCTCGTGTGTTTGGCTGTGTCACCTTTGTTCACATTCTTGGACCTGGCAGAGACAAATTGACTCAAAGAGCAGTGAAGTGTGTATTTTTGGGATACAGTAGCACCCAGAAAGGAAATAGATGCTATAAGCCACATAGTAAGAAACATTATGTGACTGCAGATGTCACATTTCATGAGCCCATTCCTTATTTCTCTATAGATGGTCATCAGGTGACATTTTAGAGGAATTTGGCTCTTATGCTTGTTCGACAAGTTCCCTTGGAGCAAATCCCTATTACACATTATGAGGATATATCCACCACAGAGATTTCTATGAGGTAGAGCATAAAACACTAAGGTATATAGGCTACCCGTGACATACAGACATCATGCATGGCGACAAAAACACACCCCCACTACATCTCAGCCACCTGTCTCCTCCCCTAGTCAGGTATGTGTTGATACTGATGTTAGTTTTCCTAGTGGTACTTGTGCAGGTTCTTCTGATGAGTCTCATACTCCAGTTGTTACTGAGCATAGTGAGGATCTTGATCTCCTAATTGCTATTCAAAAGGCTCCACGCAGTCTAGAGGGACTGTTGTGCCCAGTATCATAATGTACAGGCAGTCTCCACTGCCAACCTCGGTAGTTCCTTTGCTTCATTCACAACGGCACTATCTGAAATGTATGTTCCTACCTCCCATCAGCAGACCATGATGGATCCAAACTGGCATCAGATCATGGAGGATGAGATAGTTGCTTTACAGTCTAGAGGGATGTGGGACTTGACTACCTTGCCTCCTCATGCCAGAATAGTTGGGTGCCGTTGGATCTTTGCCGTTAAATACAACCCAGACGGCACGATCTCTTGCTAGAAGGCAAGATTGGTGGCAAAGGGATTTATCCAAACATATGGGGTAGATTTCTTTGATACATTCTCTTCGGTTGCTCGATTGTCTACTATTCGGATTTTGATGTCTGTAGCAGCTCACTGTGACTGGCCTCTGCATCAGTTGGATGTCAAGAACACGTTCTTGGAGATCTTCAGGAAGAGGTCTATATGCAACAACCGCCTGGTTTTAGGCTCAGGGGGAGTGTGTATGCAGATTGAAGAAAGCAATCTATGGCTTAAAGCAAAGTCCAAGAGCATGGTTCCAGAAACTCTTGGAGGAGGCATATGTAATGGGACTTGTAAGGTCCTCTGCTGATCACTCCTTGTTTCTCAGGAAGAGTAAAAGGGGAGTGGTTGTACTTCTTGTTTATGTGGATGACTTAATCCTTTCTGGAGATGATGTTGCTGGGATAGCTAAGGTAGAAAGGAAGTTGGCTAATGCCTTTGTGATGAAGGATCTGGGTGAGCTCAGATATTTTCTTGGGATCGAAGTGGCACGCAACAAAAAGGGCATTGTTCTTAGTCAGCGGAAGTATGCCCTTGATATCTTGCAGTAGACAAGAATGGTGGGGTCCAAACCTGCCAATATACCTATTGATCCCAAAGGACATCTCTATAATACCGAGTCTCCACCTATAGATAGCAGATCATATATGCAGTTGATCGGTAAATTGTTGTATCTTAGTATTACACGTCCGGATCTTTCCCTTGCAGTAGGAAAGCTTAGCCGATTCATAGACAAACTGATCAGGCAGCACTGGGATGCGGCTATACAGGTACTGAGGTATGTGAAGAAAGCACATGGCAGAGGTGTTTTATTTCAGAGGGGCACATCTATGAGTGTTGTTGGTTATTCTGATGCCGACTATGTAGGGTGCATGATAGACAGGAAGTCGACAACTGGATTCTGTACTTATGTGGTAGGCAACTTAGTGACGTGAAGTAAGAAGCAGCAGGTGGTATCTAGATCCAACGCAGAATTAGAGTACAGGGTTATGGCTCAGACAACTGCAGAGATGGTTTGGGTCAGATTTGTTCTACATGATCTCCATATTCAGGAAGATGAACCAATGGAGATGAGATGTGATAATCATGCTACTACTTATATTACCAACAACCCAATGTTTCATGAGTAGACAAAACATGTTGAGGTTGATTGCTACTACACTACATACTTGATACAACGTGGAATTATCTACACTTCATCTGTATCATCTGAAGATCAGATTGCAGACATATTCACGAAGCCACATACTAGATCTGCTTTTGATAAGTATTGTTTCAAGTTGAGCATCATTGATATATATGCTTCAACTTAAGGGGGAGTGTTGGTAGGCCACTTATTAGAGTTATTGGAGTCATTTGTCATGTTTCTTGTCTTCTTGGATTCATAATGTAATTTTCTCAACACGTCTCCCTATATAAAGAGGTGTAGAATTTCATTTGAGAATAAGACAAGTCATTTTCTCCGACTTATATATATATATTAAAAAAATACACGACCTAGTACTCTGCAACTACTCCCCTGTATACCACATATTCCTTAGTTAGTGATCTAACTGATTGTATACCGACTATCAACTTTTACAACACTGTTTATTGATTTGCTTACCAAATACATAGACTTACCTTCCTTGTAAAGGAAGAAACCTTAACTAAAAATAGTAAATATGAAATCTGGACTCATCTAATTAAAAATAGAAAACAATGATTATTCTAATAAAGAGATAATTTGCCTTAAAGGCATTTTACCAAACTTGAGAATAAATTCCAACAACTCAACTAACTCATGCCAACTAAGACTCACCGGAGTCACCACGTGGCATTGGCATGTGGCTCTTCTACTCCACAAAAAGGTTAGCATAAAGCAAAGCAAGATTTTAGTAAATATGAATTCATCAGGTTTACTGTGTAATTGCAAAAGTTCGCAGGGGCACACCGGTAAAGCCACAATTATGAAAGGGCAGTTGTCACCTTTTAAGAATTGGATCACTTCTTGTATTTCCTCTTCTCCAACGCTTTCTACAATAACCTATACCAGCAATTTAGGAATGTGGACTCCATATGTTTTTTTTTTTGAAGAATGTGGACTCCATATGTTGGGAGCAAGATTTCTACAATTCAAGATGATTTCGTGGCACTAGTATTGTGGGACTACGAGTTTAAGGCAGCACTTCAGTTGTCAAGATATTGATTGGTAAGAAAGTTGAGCACTGAAATTGGGAAATTTAATGAAGCATAGATTTTTTTCTCTTCTGCATCTTTGCTGCCTATCTTCTCAATTATAGTGAAACCCATGGTATCACCTTCAATCAACGCATATGGAGTACCGATGGATTTCAACATTTGTAAGGTTCAAGAATCATCTTTGCATCTCAATTATGTAATTGTCTTCCTACTCGAGATGGTTTACTTTGAAACAGTAAAAACAGCAACATAATTTGATGAAATGACAGCAAAAACAATGTGTGATATGGCTGCTTCATGTGGCAAAACAATGGCTGTGAGTGCAAGTGGATATGTAGAGGGATTTTTTGAAGAAAAAAGTAACCATTGCAGAAAGTAGGCCCATATCAGTCGGTATTCAGTTAGTGAAGTCACCGATTAAGAAGTATATTGTATGCGGGTGATTAATAGGGGATTAATTGGTGTATTTTTTAATATTTAAAATTATATATATATGAATTGAAATATCACATATATATTTATATTATTTTTTTGATATATATATATATATATTCTCTTAATATAGCTTCTAATAAATAGCTATCAATATCATGACACATAAAATAAGACAAATAAACTAACATTGGTGTATTATAAATCTAAAGGGGACAAGTTTTTAATTTCAAATTCCACAAAAAGTACAAAATAGATAGTAAATTCCCAAAGAAACATCTCAAGAAAATATTAGGAATTGATTCTCCTCCTCCTCATCTAGAAATAAGGGAACATCCTCCACAATTTCATCTTCTTCGTGCGTGGGGAACTTGGGGTTATGGGAGAACTTGGTTTAGTTGGGTGCATTTAGGCGTGGGTTTAGTCTGGTTTTGGTTTGGGGGTGCATTGCACACGTATCACATTTTTTGAAACAATTTGAAAACTTGAAACTTAGTTGGACGATTAATCGGATATTCAGTCGATTAATCCGGTAGACTGACTATAGGGCCGAATATAGTACTCGGTTTGTTTTTGGACAACATACAATTATGTGGCCGATTAATCGACCACATAGATCGATTTTTGCACCCTTGTTATATAGGAGTAATAATGGAACTATTGAGTTATAAGGGTGCCTCTTATTTTCTTTACTCTGTAAGGTGGTGTTTGTAATTTCTCCCTATGTGCTCCTCTATATAAGAGCACGTAGGGTTTTGTTAATGGTATTCCGTTCATTTCCCAATATGGTATCAAAGTAACGATCCTAGACTAGTGCCTAGATATGCCACCCAAGAAGGTCTCCAACCCCATCCACCTCTCTCCTTTTGTCTCTACCCAAGAAGACCGGTGGCCTCATCACCACCGTTGGCCTCAGTGCTGTCGTCTGGCAATAGTAGCAACACCGCCACCCGGCAGCAGCAATAGTGCCGCCGCTAGGCTGCCTTTGCCTGTTGGTAGCCTCCCCTTGATGCTAGGGAGGTTCTCTTGATCTAGTAGGGGTGATCTTGCCCTCCTTCCCTCTTGTTATTAAGTCTTAGTGGCTCTTTAAGAAAAAAGGCAACCCTATCGAGGCCTCTACTCGGGCTTGGAAGGCAGTTGCTTGTTGATCCATGATCTAAAGGTTCTTTCTTAGATCTGATTTTTATTTCGAATCTGCAAATAAGGATGCTCTGGGTGACCACAAGGATCCTCTTTCTGACTCGATGGCAAAGATGTCAACCACGAGCGTCTCTTCCCATATGCAAGGGACTTCTATCAAGCTAGATGGCAGTAATTTTTTTGTTATGGTCAATGTCCTTTGCTTGGTTTGTAGGTTTGCGTTGGAAGAAGCATATTTTGACAAAGGAGCCTCCTACGCGAAGGAATTATGATTGGGAGGCTGACAACGACTGGGTAGCCACCTGCATGTTGAATATCATGGAGAACATTACCAAGCAGGTGATGTCTTATGCATTTGCAAAGAAGATGTAGGATGTACTACATGAAATACATTCCCATATGGGCAACATCAGTAGACTTTACAGAGTGTTGGAGGAGCTTCAAAGGTTCCATCAGGGAACAAGTCCCTTGGCAGAGTGTTTTGGTCTTATGAAGAATCTATGGGACGAGGAAGACACCTATTAGTAGAACTCCTTCAATGTTGTTGTAATGACAAGATAGCGTGAGGCCATCTGTTCTGTTTAGTTCCTGGCATCTTCAGGTCCGCAGTACAAGTCGGTGAAGGATCATCTTATGACTTTGGAGGAGATTCCTACACTGGCCTACATATATGCTCGCTTGTCTCGATTGAAGATGTTTAATCTTGTTCCCCTTTCTGACGCATTTGCCATGGCCTCTATGGGTCAAAGTAGGGGATCCTTTGGAGGAAGGGGGAGAGGACGTGGTATTTGTGGAGGAGGTCGTGCCAGAGGACGTGGTTTGTATTGTGAGCATTGCCATAAGACGAACCACACGATTGATAGGTGCTGATTGAAGCATGGCTATCCACTAGATCACCAGGCTCATTAGGTTGCCTTTGGAGAGGGTAGTCAGGTTGTAGAAGAGGAGCAGCCTCCTCCTCAGCCTAGCCCATAGGTGACCATATTACGTGAGGAGTATGATGGACTCCTTTCTTCTCAAGGGACTACTACTGTAGGTGCTTCTGTAATCCATTACGTGAGTACTGCCGTCGGTATGGGGAGTGTTTATACTCTTGTATGGCTTGCTGAGTTAGGTGCATCATCTCACATCGCAATAGATGCCACTCATTTTCCGTCTCTTCAATCTTTTGCCACTCCTGTTCATGTTAAGTTTGTTGATGGTGCTTTATCTCCTGTGACTGGTTTGGGAGATGTCTCACTTTCTAGCACCCTTCCATTGATGGATGTTATGCATATGCCTAAGTTTGCCTTTAATTTAATGTCTATTTGTCAAATTACAAAAGCATTGAATTGCAGATTAGTGTTTCATGACAATTTCTTCTACTTGCAGGACCTCTAGACGAGGAAGCAGATTGGAGGTGGTCTTGAGCAGGATGGTTTGTACGATCTCCACCTTCAATCCAACAATCATACCACTACTACCGCTTCTGTTACGCCTACCATCCAATGGCATTGCCGTTTCGGTCACCCAAGTATCCTGGTTTTACGTTGTGTCCTCCCTGATATGAAGTTTCTTGATTTCTTCTCCTGTGATGCTTATAACTTGGGAAGCACCATAGGACGTCTTTTCATAATAGCAATAATCGAGCTGAGTCACCTTTTACTTTGATTCATGTTGATCTATGGGGCCCATTTAGGATCCAAAGTGTTCGTGCGTTTCGTTATTTTTTTGTTATGGTTGATGATTATTCCCGGTTATGTTGGGTTGTTATGTTAAAGGAGAAATTTGGGACTTTTTTTGTTATTAAAGATTTTGTTATGGAAATAAAGACTCAGTTCTCTGTGATGATTCGTATGTTTAGAACAAATAGTTGGAATTTGTGAATGCTACCATGTCTCAATTTTTCAGATCTTTGGGTATTATACACCATACTTTTTGTGTTTATATTGTGGGTGCAAGGGCACTACGATCGTCAATTTTGATGATAACAAAACACTTGTATTTTAACATTTACATTTGAGTTTAAGATTTCGGGATAATTGCAAATGGATACAAGTGTGAATGACCTCAGAGCTCACGTCCATGGTGGATTGGAAGAGCTCGTTGGAGGAGATTCGCGAGGAGCAAAAGCTTAAGGAATGAGATGAATAATATGATAGATTTCCGTTCTTGTTCGTTGTACTTTATTTTTGTTTCTTTTGTCGCTCTTTATTTCTGTCTTAGAATATTTGTTAAAGAGCCTCAAAGTTACTTAACTGTAGTCCTATGAATACTTGCACAATCCTATGATACTTAGACAACTCTTAGAAAACTTAGAAAACCAAGATAGGCTTCAGACAGCCTGATCAGATGCCCAATCTGAAAATCAGACGTCTGATCTTACACTTTAAGACGTCTAAATGTTGTATCAGACATCCAAACTTTTAGGGCTGGTCTTAGAACTTTCTGTCTGCTGTTTTCAGACGACCGACCATTTAGTCCAGACGTCTTAGAAGACATCTGATGACTTGACCAGACGTCTAATTAGTGGAACATTGGCTTTTACAATATGATCGTTGAGATATGACCTTTAGGCTTCTATCAGATGTCCATAGAGGACCTTAGACGTCTGATAGCTGACTGTTAGCCCTCGATGGAGCCAAAATCACTTCTATTGAGGCTTATAGCCGTTTGTGCTTTGGGAAATCCATTCCCGCAGTTAATTAGGTTTTCAGACATCTAAACCTTGCGTCAGATGTCCGATATGTTGTCTGATTGAATTACACTAAAACCCTGTTTAGGTCTGAACCAAGTCAGGAAGGAAACCCGCCTGGAATTAGATGTCTGATCTAGTTTCCAGACGTCTTAAACATGACTTCCAGATATCTGATATTTTTCTCAGACGTCTGATGACCCTGTCAGAATCATTAATGATTCTGATTACGACTTAATTTGCCTTGGGATGATCCCCAATGGCTACCTAAGGCTTCCAAAGCCTTCGTAGGCCTTCCTAAGCCATCTATAAATAGGAGAGGCCCCTTACCTTGTAAACACACACCAAGCAACACATTTCCACATTATATAGTGTTAATTTGATCCTTAGAAGAGATCTAGCTCTCACAAGTTTCAGTTTTACATCTTGAGAGCTTTTTTCTCACAGCGCATCCACTCTCCCGTCGTCATTTCAAGAGCGTCGCTGTGCATTGCGTGGTTCACGCACCTGCATCGTCACGTCGACGCACCCGCGTCGTCACGTCAATGCACTTCCACCTAAGGGAAGATCCTTTACCTATAGTAGTTAGTTTCATTTATATACTTTGTGGCTCTATAGGTTTGTGTTGTAATTTTATTTGTTATTTAGTTGGGTATTCACTTTACGAATTCCTGTCTCCTTCGTGAGACAAAAACCTTCTTGTGAAAAGAAGGGATTTGAGGCATGCTACCCTTGTTCAAAGTAGCGTCGATTATAAGAGGTTGAACTACCCTCGTTAAAGTAATTCGTTAGTGGATTTTGTTTGACTTGGTCGATCGGAAAATCCTAACTCGAGAGGGTTAGGTGATGATTTTCACCCGATTTGGGTTTCCACCTAAAAATCTTTTGTGCATCTGTGTGATTATGATTTTTTGTGTGATTGCCTATTTTATTTCCGCAGTTTATTTTTTTTTTCCGCAAATCTTACCCCCTCCTGTAGGAACTTTCACATACATCTCAACGAAATGGGGTGGCTAAACGCAAGTTGCGGACTTACTTGATGTTGCGAGGTGACTTATATTTCAGATGCAAGTATTGTTTTGTTTTTGGGCTGATGCTTTTCTTACAGCAACCGTGTTGATCAATAAGTTCGCTCTTTTGTTGTTGGGGGGAAGATTCCCTATTCTGTCATGTTTCCCGATCGGGATCTTTTTTTTCCTCCATCAAAGGTGTTTGGCTGTGTGTTTTGTTCACCTTTTCAAGGTGAATAAACTTTCACCTTGGTTGGTTCGGTGTATTTTCTTGGGGTACTCGATGCCCCAAGAAGGCTATAGATGTTACAAACCCTAGGAAAATCGATTTTATGTTAGTGTTGATGTCATGTTTTTCGGGGGCATTCCTTACTATTCTACGGGGGCATTCCTTACTATTCTACTATTGGGAATGCCACTCCTATGCCTGAGGAGATCCCTTTACCAGTTCCTTCTGCACTGCCTCTAGAACCCTTTGAGCCACCCATTCCACCTACCACGGAGTCATCATTCTTTTATCTACATACTTTTCGTTGCAAGATTACTATATCTCCACCTGAGGAGTCCCTATTCACCTTTCCTACTCAGTCACCTACCGATCCTGTTGACTCCGAAGGCAATCCTTCTACACAAGCTTTAGAGGTAACTGATTTGGACCTTCCTATTGCACATCTGAAGGCCCAATGCACACATTGAGAGCTTGCTAAATATTTTGTTTCCCAATATGTTTCATTTGATCATTTACCTGTAGCAGCAAAGCAATTAACACTTGCAGTGGATAGTCATAGGGTTCCCATGAGCCATACAGAGGCTTTCTAGGATCCTTCCTGGATTGCAGCCATGGAGGAGGAGATGGATGCTCTTCACTCCCGTCGGATGTGGCATCTAGTTGATCTACCCTCTGGTGCGTTTGTTATGGGGTGTAGATGGGTGTTCACCCTCAAGTGTTGTCTGGATGGGTCCATTGAGCATTACAAGGCACGTTTGCTGGCTCAAGGCTATACCCAAACTTTTGGTGTGGATTATTTTGAGATGTTCTCTTTAATGGCGCGTCTCAATTCTATGTGGATATTGCTTTATGTGGTAATTAATAAAGGTTGGACAGGATAGTTCAATAGTTGGACATCAAAAATACCTTCCTTTATGGTGATCTAGAGGAAGAGGTCTATATGGGTTTGTGGTTTAGGGGGAATGTGATAAGTTTTGTTAGTTGAGGAAGGCTATCTATGGGCTCAAGTAGAGTCCAAGGGCCTGGTTGGAGAGGTTTAGTAAAGCTATTTAGCAATACGGCCTTACTAGATCCTCATCTGATCATTCAATGTTCACCTTGGATAGGGCATCTGAATCCGTTATCCTTATAGTATATGTGGATATCTAGCTGACAGGAAGTGATGAAGGTGTAAAAGCTATCAACGAGTTTCAACATACTCAGTTTGTGACCAAGGATTTAGGCCAGATTAATTATTTCCTTGGTATTGAAGTCCAACATATTGATGGTGGATTGTTTCTCTTGCAAAAAAAGTATTTTCTGGGCATGCTGTAGGAAGCTAGGATGCTGGGGTGTAAACCTGCATGTGTGCCCATAGATCCGTCTTTACCTCTTGTTGATTCTGATAGCCACCATTGCAGGATGTGACTAGATACAAATCAATAATGGGGAAGCTGTTATACTTAACAGTTACTCATCCTGATATAGCCTGTGCTATGGGAGGACTTAGTTAGTTTATATAGAATCCTAGGGAGGCCCACTGGATGGTGTTTGTCAGGTACCGAGGTATCTAAAGCAGTCTCCTAGAAAAGGACTTTCCTTCCAGAAGCATGGACATTTGGAGGTGATAGGATACTTTGATGCTGACTACGTTGGGGTTAATGAGGACATGAGGTCCACGACTGGCTATTGCACCTTTATGAGAGGAAATCTGGTGACCTGGCGTAACAAGAAATAGGCAGTGGTCCCGAGGTCGAGTGCCAAGTTAGAGTATCAGGCCATGGCACACACCACATGTGAGTTGTGGGTAAAGTCCATCCTCCAGGACTTTGGAGTTCATATTACAGATCTCATGCCTATGTTTTGTGACAATAAGGTTGTCACATTCATTGCTAACAATCCAGCCTTCTATGAGCGGACAAAGTACATCGAAGTTGATTGCCATTTTATCTGTGATGCTATACGTGATGGAAAGATTATCACTCCCTATATCACTACAGTAGAGTAGATTGCAGATGTCTTCACCAAGGCTCTCCCTCGAAAACGCCTTGAGTTTAATGTACCAAGCTGAGCATGGTGGATTTATTTGCTCCAGCTTAAGAGAGATTGTTGAGTTGAGTTATAGTGGTGTCTCCTTTATTTTCTTTACTCTATAAGGTGGTGTTTGTAATTCCTCCTTGTGTGCTCCTCTATATAAGAGCACCTAGGGTTTCATTAATGATATTCCACTCATTTCCCAACAGGAACAAATCAGTATAACCTGTAGCAATGATTCTTGAGTATCTCCAGGATCTGATATGAAGTTGAATAATTAAATGGCACAAGATCAGCAGCAAGAATAACAAAGATCTTGATTTACATGAAAGACGTTTCGCAAGAGAAGGGAAAACTACCGGAGAAGAGCCAGTGAAGGTTGGATATTCTTTTCATTCTTCTCTGCACAAAATAGTTCTAGAGAAACGCTTATATAGACCCATTCATCCTCACATACACTCGTAAAGAGAAGGTGGTTCTAAACTCAACCTATTATAGTAATACATGGATCCGAAAGAGGGATTCAATTATCCATCTATTCTAAATATATATCATTAACAAAGCATTCTTAGTTGCTATCTGCATTTTATCATAGAGTCTTCTCAGTAGCCATCAGCGTTTTCTGATTTTCATCCTTGAACAATGGCACATTAATTGCTGGAAATCTATATTCTTTTCCACATGAAAAACTGTTGCATTATATTATTGATTAAGGGGCATCATGTGCTTTCTATTATTTTGTTGGACTTATGATGTAATTTTTCCCTTACCTCTCTTTATATAAAGAGGTGTAGGAATGGTTTAGTAATTATGAAAAATCATTCTCTTCAACTTGGTATTAGAGCCAAGATGGGGGCTCTATTGAGAAAATCCTAACCCTACCGCTAAGCCTCACCACCGTTGCCACCATCGGTAGCGGTGCTGCCGCCGCCACCGGCCAGCAGCAGTGATATCGACTGTAGCAGCAGCGTCGCCGCCTAGCAGCAACTGGAGGAGCGACAGGAGGGTTGATCCGACCCCATCCTCTTCTCTAATGCCTTCTTCTTGCTACCAAGCCTCTTCCGATAGTAGGAAGAGGATAGTAGGCCCGCTTTCCCCTTGCAACAGGGTCTAGAAAGTTCCTTGGCATGTTGGTGACGGAGTTCTAAGGCAAGGACCTTCCGAAAGGTGTTTGTTTGAAGTTCATCTTTGATGATATGATCGAATTAGTATTTTTGATTACCATTTTGGGGTGTGTATTTCCCTTGGAGTGTTGACAAATATTAGAACCGTGTGAGTGGAATTTTTGGAGCGTGTATTCCCCAGTTGATGTATATTTTGGGGTGTGTATTCCCCATTTCTGTCATAATTTAGATCTGTATTTGAATGTGTTTGTGGTGTGATTTCACTATGACCTTATCATCGTCAAAGTTTGGAGTGACATTAGAATAGCCTGGAGAAACTACAGTCTACAAGAATTTGTGTTTTACTCCTATTGTACAGCTTGATGAGACCAATTGTCCACATTGGTCTCAGACATACCTTGTAACCGTGGAGGGACATGAGAAGCAACATGTCCTCATTGAAGCATCACCGGAGCAGAAGACAGAGAAGTATGCAACCTGGAACAGAGATAATGCCATTGTAAGGGTCTGGATGCTAAACAGTGTGATATCTTGCATTGGAGATGAAGTTTTGTACTACAATATTGCCAAACAAATGTGGGATGGTCTCAAGGATGCATGTTCTCATGAACTTAACTCTACTCAGGTCTTTCAGATTCACCATGACTTCTGTCACCTGAAGTAGGAATCCATGAGTCTCTCACAATACTATTCAATCATGAAGGGACTCTTGGAAAAGTATAATGCATGTAGGCCCATGTGTACCTCAGCCACATGCAGGGATTAGAGGAAGGAGTTCTCCGCACATATGTTTCTGGCAAGGCTTATGAGATTTAGTCTGCTGCACGCTCACATATTTTGATGTTGTCTGATCTTCCTCCTATTGAGGAGTTATATAGGAGACTTAGCAGGTTGAAGGTTCAGTCTACGCCAGAAGTTGTTACTAGTCATATCTCCTCTACTCATGCAGTTCTGAATACTCGTGGAGGACGGACAGGAGCCTTTCGGGGCAAAAGTAGGGGGCATGCTAGTGGTGGTCGTGGTAAGCCCACTTGCTCCTATTGTGGGAGAATTGGCCATATTGAGGCCAAGTATTGGAATAAACTTGGACAGCTTGCAGTTGCCAACCAAGTTTCTGTGACTACACCTCTTGCTGTGTCTACTGAGGTAGTGACCCTTCCAGAGGCGGACTATGATGCAGTTGTACAGCGTCTTGCTTGGTAGACCCATGAGCAACCTTGGTTCTCAGGCACTGTTGCTTATGCCTCCGCATTAGGTATGAATAGTTTATGGTTAATTGATTAAGGTGCTTTTGACCATTTATCAAGGAATTTCCAGTGTTTTGGAAATATGCAAACTGTATCATAGGATCGCGCAGTACAACTCACAGATGGTAGGCATGCCCCATCTGTGGTAAGGGAGGGGTGTCAGTTACTCCCTCTATGTGCCTCTCCGATGTTTATTGTACTTAACGTAGCAATGCAGTTACTGTCTGTTAGTCTTATTACTATGCAGTTAAATTGTCATGCCATTTTTTATGTGGTTGGATGTATGTTTTAGGACTGCATGACGGGGAGGAGAATTGGTGCTGGCCATGAGGAGGGGGTGTATATCAACTGGTTCAGAGTGTTGTTGCTGCAGCTTGTTACTACTGCTGGGAGTGCTTTGTAATGGCACAGAAGACTAGGCCATCTTTCACTGGACAAGCTACGCCAGATCATTCTTCATCTTTTGCTTATCATGAGGATTTAGTGTGATGTATATCAGCTGGGGAAGCATCACCGTGTCAATTTTCCAGCTTCTATCTAGTCTACTGGTTCTTGTTTTGATTTACTACATTGTGATGCTTGGAGTCCTAGCCGTGTGGTAGACGACAAAGTTGTAGATATAATCTATTAATTGTGGATGATTTCTCTCGTTAATCATGGATATTTTTGATGCGAAATAAATTAGAGGTTAGATTTATTATTTCGTAATTTGTGACGTTTGTGAAAACTCAGTTTGGTGTGTGCATCATAAAGATCAGAACTGATAATGCTTTAGAATTTTGTACCAAGAATTTGAAATCCTTGCATGGGTCACTTAGCATTGTACATCAGACATCCTGTCCTCACACGTCATAACAGAATAGGATTGCTGAATGGAAACACCGTCATATTCTAGATACAACTAGAGCCTTGCTAATCCAGAATAGTATTCCATGTAGCTATTGGGGAGATGCTGTTCTCACTGCTTATTATCTCATTAACAGGCTTTCTTCCTCTATACTCCATGAGTAGATCCCATGGAACATTCTTTATCCTGATTTAGATTTGTTTACTGTTCCACCGAAGACTTTTGATTTTGTGGCATTTGTACACCTCCTTGGGCCTGGTCGTAATAAATTGGCTCCTAAGGTGATTTAAGTGCATGTTCCTTGGTTATTCACGCACTCAGAAGGGATATAGGTGTTTTGACCTTATACATCAGAGGCACTATGTGAGTGTTGATGTGACCTTCCATGAATCTATTCCATATTTTTCCACTTCAGGTCATCAGTTGAAGGAAGTTGAGATGGCTATATCTCCTATAGCCATGGAGGATTTCTCTCAGAGCAGTAGTATACCTGCTACAGAACAGAATGTGAGCACATTCAGAGTTATACCACCAGATGATAATACCTTTAAGGGTGCTATATATCAGCTTAGAGAGAAGACACACCCTCCCTTCTCAGTGCCTCCTGAGTCACCATTGTCCTCCACTCAAGTATGTGTTGAGGATACAATCCTTCTCTTAATACTGTCTCTAGGCCCTACTTCCATGCCTACAGATGAGGATGTTCCCATTGCTATCAGAAATGCTCCACGATCTTGCGCCCAGTATTGTGTTGCTGGGAGTGTTGTTTCTGCTGATTTTTTGGGTACAGAGTTTCATGCGTTCACTGCTGCTATCTCCGGTGTTGTGCTTCCTACCTCTTACCAACAAGCTCTACTACATCCACATTGGAAGGTAGCTATGGAGATGTCTGCTCTTACTGACAGAGGCACCTTAGAGTGTACTACTTTACCTTCTGGTGTGCATCTTATTGAAGCCAGATGGGTCTGTCTTGAAATACAATCCATATGGGTCTATTTCTAGGTATAAGGTTCACCTTGTGGCCAAAGGATTCACCCAAACTTGTGGGGTGAATTTCTTTGACACATTCTCTCTTGTTGCTCAGCTCTCCACTATTTGTATATTGATTTCTGTTACAGCTTATTATGGATGGCACGTACACCAGTTAGATGTCAAAAATGCATTCCTTTACGAAGATTTGTAGGAGATATATGCAACAACCACCTGGATTTGAGATTAACGGAGAGTGTGCATGCAAGCTTCGAAAGGCCATTTATGCTCTTAAGTAGAGCCCCTGAGCCTGGTTTCAGCACCTGTCTGAGACGTTATCTGTTATTGGGATGCAGAGGTCATCGTCTGATTATTCACTATTTGTGAGAAAGATTGGTGGTACAATAGCTTTACTTGTGTATGTGTATGACCTTATCCTTACAGGTGATGACGCAGATGGTATTTCTTAGGTGAAGGTGTATTTGGCACGTTAGTTTGTCATGAAAGACCTTGGGAAGCTGAGAGTTTTTGGACATTGAGATTGCCACAAGGGATAATTGTGTCACTAAGAAAGTATGTTCTTGACATTCTTCACGAGACGGCCATGTTAGGAACTTAGGATCAAAGGATGTCGATATTCCTATGGATCTTAAAGTTCATCTGTTGATGATACTGTGAAGCTGAAGGATAAGAAGGCATATCGATAGCTAGTGGGGAAACTCTTATATCTCACCATCACTAGGACATATATTAGCTTTGCAGTGGGGAAGCTAAATCAGTTCTTAGACAAACCTACTGATGCTCATTGGCAAGCTGCGATGCAAGTATTAAGATACATTAAGGGATGCTCAGGTAGAGGCATTCTATTTCAGAAGAAGGCACCTATGTCTATCATTGCAGGAGATGTTGGAGATAGACGATCTGCCACTGGCTTTTACGCTTTTGTAGTCGGAAATTTGGTGACCTGGAGGAGCAAGAAACAAAGTGTAGTTTCACGCTCTAGTGTTGAGTCTGAGTATCGTGTCATGGCACATATTGCAGTTGAGATGATTTGGATAAGATCTTTGTTACGAGATCTTCATGTTACTATTTAGGAACCAATGGAAATGTATTGTAACAACCGAGTTGCAACATATATTGTCAATAATCCTATGTTCCATGAGAGAACCAAATATATGGAAGTCGATTGCCATTACATCAAGAGTCTAATGCAGCAGGATCTGCTTCGTACTACTTGTTTTGCCTCTCCAGACCAGATTGCCTACATGCTTACTAAGTTGTCTCACCTTTAGTTTGAGAAGTGTAGAAACAAGCTAAGTATGGTGGATATATATGCTCTAGCTTGACGGGGAGTGTTGCATGACATTACTGATTGAGAGGTGTTATGTACTTTCTATTGTTGGACATATGATGTAATTTTTTCCTTACCTCTCTATGTAAAGAGGTGTAGGGACTACTTAGTAATTATAAAAAATCATTCTCTTCAACTAAAACAATTAGATGAAATTATTCAAATCTCATTAGAAGCCCTAGGAATCTTATATAGAGAGAGATCGTAGGGTTAAAATTACATAAATGTCTCTGAGGGACAAAACACCCATAGCCCATACAATAGCCCACACAATAAGAAACATAAAAAATAATGCTCTGCCACTCTCTTTCAAGCTGGAGCATAAATATCTATCATGCTCAGCTTGGATGCACATGAATCAAATGAGGATCTGGCTAAGGGTTTGGTGAAAATATTCGTAGTTTGCTCCTCAGATGTGACTGAAGTGGTATATAGTACTCCCTTCTGAATAATATCCCTGGTATAGTGATAATCAACCTTAACATGCTTCGTTTTCTCGTGAGATACTGTGTTATTGGTAACAAAGTTGGCTGCTTTATTATCACATCGCATCTCCATGGAGCTAGAAAATTGTACCTGCAAGTCCATAAGCAAGGATCTGATCCACATCATTTCTGCAGTCATTTGAGCCATAGCGTTGTACTCAGACTCGACATTAGATCTCGCAACTGTACCCTGTTTCTTACTCCTCCATGTGATCAAATTTCCTGATAATAAGGTGTAGAACCCAGTAGTGGATTTGTGATCCACATGACATCTGGCATAGTCTGCATCAGGGTAGCCAACTAAAGTCATAAAAGAACCCTTGGAGAAGAGACCCTTCCTAGGAGCCTTCTTGACATGGCTGAGCACCATTAATGCTGCATCCCAATGTTGATGTGTCGGCTTGGCCATGAACTGACAGTCTCCCAACTGCAAAGGAGATATCTAGTCTCGTGATAGTGAGGTATAACAGCTTGCTCACAAGCTGCCTGTATCGCCTGCTATCCACCACCTGTACATCCTTGTCATAGAGTGGCATCTGGGTGTTCATAGGAATCTAGCCTCCTTGATCCTAAGCATACCAGTCTCCAGCAAGATATCTAAAGCATACTTCCTCTGAGACAAGACAACACTCTTTTTGCTGTGAGCAACATCAATACTAAGAAAGTATCGTAGAGCCTTTAAGTCCTTCATGACAAATTGCTCTGCTACAATGCGCTTAACATTAGTAATACTCTGCTCAGCATCTCCTGTGACAATTAAATCAACATAAACAAGAAGCACCATAGTACCTCGTCCAGTCCTCTTGAGAAAGAGAGAAAAATTAGTTGTCGATCTCTTGAATCCAGCTGCCTCGACAACCTATGACAACCTTCGAAATCAGGCTCTGGGACTTTGCTTAAGGCCATAGATAGCCTTCTGTAATCGGCACACACTCCCCCTTACTTTCAAAGCCAGGTGGCTGCTGCATGTAAACTTCTTGGAGATCACCATACAGGAAGGCATTCTTCACATTCAATTGATGCAGGGGTTAGTGTAACTAAACTGCCACTGCAACCAACACCTGGACTATGGGAAGTCTGGCAACTGGTGAGAAGGTATTAAAGAAGTCCATCCCATAAGTCTGGTTAAATCCTTTGCCATGAGGCGTGATTTGTACCTAGCAATACCGCCATCTGGGTTGAACTTCACAGTAAATACCCACAGACAGCCAACAATATAGCCCATCAGGAAGTGGAGTGAACTCCCAAGTCCCATGGCCTCGAAGAGCGACCATCTTATCCTCCATGGCTGCTTGTCATTTTGGATTAAGCATGGCCTCACGGTGAGTAGCTGGAATCTGCGTAGTAGGTAATGCCTGAGTAAATCCAGGAGCTAGGCTATTAGTAACAAGTGCTCCAATCGTGTGATAAGTAGTGCAAGTCCGTGGTCGCTTCCGAGTAGCTATCGAAAGATCAAGATCATCACCTGACATATTATCTGTCCTGTCCCTATGACTATCACATAGCAAACATATGTTAGTGTCTAAAGGACTCACCTGAGAAGTCGATGGTGAAGGTGAGGGTGGGGGTCCCTAATAGGTAGTATGAGGGCGAACATTTGTCTGGAGTGGCTCAGTCAGACTAGGGAAGGGATGTGTAGCAGGAAATAGTGGTGGTGTAGTAGGGATAGGAATCTCAGGAAAACTCCCAAAGCGAATAGAAATATATGGCATAGGCGCCAGCTCACTCTCAGGAGGCATCTCAGTAGCTGCCATAGAAAAGAAAGGTAACATTTGCTGAAACATAGTGCCGAAAAGTAAGTGGATCAAAGCACCGATACCCTTTTTGTGCTCGGGTGTACCTAAAAAAGATGCACTTAACTGCTCTCGGTGCTAGTTTATCCCGATCCAGTCCCAACAAATGGACAAAGGCAACACAACCAAAAGTCCGAGTGGTGACATGAAACATGGGTCGATCAAGATACATGACTTGTAAAGGAATCTATTCATGTAATGTGACATTAGGCATCTAATTGATTAAAAAACATGTTATCAAAACAGTGTCACCTCAGTAGAAAGAGGGAACCGAATGGTGAATAAAAAAAGTGCGAGCAACATCAAGAATATGGCGATGTTTTTTCTCAACAATACTATTTTGCTAAGAGGTATGAGGACATGTCTCATGGATAATGCCACAACTAGAAAAGAAATTGCGCAAACGCATAGTACAAAACTCCAAGGTATATCAGAACGAAAGCACTTCACCAAAGAAGAATGTTGAGTTTTTATTTCTTTAACAAAGTTCTTAATGATTTGTACCACATCGGACTTATATTTCAAAAGGAACACCAAGAAACATGAGAAAAGTCATCAACTAAAACAAGATAATATTTGTTCCCAAGTCGATTAGGAGTATGACTTGGACCCTACACTTTCCTATGAATCAACTTAAATGTAGCAATAGATGAAACAGAAGTAGAACTGAAAAAACTAACCTTGTGGTGCTTGCTAAACTGACAAGCATCACAAGTGAGAGTAGTAGTGGAGGGTATGTGCGGTAGAACACGTCTGAGGCAATCAATGGGTAGGTGGCCAAAGCAATGGTGCTAATGGAGAGGAGATCCAGTAGAAGCAAGGCCTTGGGTAGTAGAAGCAACAATAGCAATATGGCTTAGACGGTACACCCCATGTTCCTTACTTCTTTCACCAATCGTCTTTTCAGTGAATTTGTCCTGCAAGACACAAAAAGACGCATCAAAAATAGTTCGGTAGTTCAAATCTCTAGTAATACTGCTAACAGACAGTAAATTTAAAGGAAAATCAGGCACATAATAGATATCTGCTAGTCTCAAAGTAGGAGATAAAGACATCTCCCTTGCCAACAAGTGGTGAGTGTCTCCCACTTGCCACCTGTATTGTCCTGGCAGGTGTAACAGGTGCTAATTGAGAGAAAGAGCCTCTATTGCTACATAGGTGCTTTGATGCATCACAATCAATCAACCACTCGCAAAAAGACAAAAGCGACGACATACTAGTTGCAGGTGTCTCTGAAGAAGTAGCAAAGCTGCAGTGTCTAAAGTCTGAGAAGAAGATGCCTGAGTTAACTGAGCAATCTGCTGCCGTAAGGTCTCAATCTCTGTGCTCAATGAACTAATATCAGAACTAGGAAGGGCTGCATCGGAGATCTCTGTTGCTTGATTGGCTACAGGTGGCCTACCATGCTTTTGCCAGCATGTAGCCTCAGAGTGACCAAGTTTGTCACGTCCACGACCACATGCAGGAGAGGTGGTACCCATGTCACGTCCAGGGATCGCAGCCAGTGCGGATGACGAAGCAATAGAGTCAAGAGTAGGAGTACTCCTGTAAGTCAGGAGTATGTGCACTACAACTCTGCTAAGTCAGGAGCTACTTCCTACCATGCTTCTTCCAGGGTAGGAAGCTCAGGAGCGGTGAGAATTTGATCTCTGGCTGCTGCATACTCTGGTCCAAGGCTAGCCAAGAAAAGAGAGAACCAATTGTCTCCTAAGGCTCTTCCAGGACTTACGGGCACACCCTTACAGGTTCGAGTAATGCCTCTCCAACATTCCCTTCATGAGGGAGTAGTACTGTGACAGCGTGCGTCCCTCTTGATGCAAGTAGAAGAGGTCGTAGAAGATATGAAAAACTCGTGCGGAGTTCTTGGCATGTAGATAGGTGTCACGCAAAGACTCACTCATCTTCTTTGTTGTAGTATAGTACATGATTTCATCCTCTATTCGAGGAATAACCATTTGCATTAGTCATGCACAAACCATAGCATTGTCACCGTCCCAGTTGTCATTTGTGCTAGTCTTGTTCTTAGGCTCTAGATCTGTAAGAATATGGCTCTTCTTATGACCCCCTGACAATCATAAGAAAGGTCTGGGATCACTGCGAGTAGTTGGTCTCATCAAACTTGACGTCAGGATCGAAGAACGAGTTCTTGAGTTCCCCGGTGTCCGAAATAGAGTCTGAAGACACCTCAAACTGATCATCTGAAGTCATCTTCGCAATCCAAAAGCCTCGATCAAGTGTCTATCACCAAGAAATCATTAAAAAATATGAAACCGAATACATTCAGATCTGCATTGCTGACAAGAGGTCTCCTTGGATGGATGTTGGCCTCACCTGGGTGCAAGGAGAACCCCCGAGATGGCCCCAAGAAGGCCTAGGCTCCCTTTTGCAGCGACTACAAGGACTGCAGCCCCTAGATCAAGGCGAAAAGCCCCTCATAGTCGCCATGTATAACTTGCATAGGGACCAAGGCACCCTGCATAGCCTCCGCCATCGCTCTGCGCTGCCTATCGCTGCCGCAGATGGTCGCCGCAGCCCTAGTGCCACCTCTGAAGGTTGTCACCACTGCTGCTCACCACTGCAGATGGTCGCTGTAGCCCCAACACTGCCTCTGAAGGTCGTCGCTGTTGCTGCTAGTCGCCACAGTAGGCCTCTGAGGTCACTGCAGCTGCTGCTCACTGTTGCAGTGAGGCCAGTGCTGCCGCAACAAGGGTACTGTGCGTCGCCAGATGTACGTCAAGCGTCGCTGCCGCTGGTGGAGAGAGATTGGTGCGTCGACGTCGAGGAAGAGAGAGGGGAGATTGGGATGTGGTGATAGGGTTTAGGAGGCCTTGAGGGGTGGGATACCTAGAGAGCCACGGTTTAGGATCGATGCTCTGATATCAAATTGGATGAAATGATTCAAATCTCTTTAAAAACCTTAGGATTCTCTTATATAAAGAGAGATTGTAGGGTTAAAAGAGTCAAAAACACCCATAACCCATACAATCGCCCATACAATAAGAACCATAAAAAATAATGCTCTAACAAAAACACCTTATAGCCTTTCTTCTCATAGCTTTTCTAATTTGGGATCTTTTGCTTCCTTTTGTATTGAAATTCCCATCAAGATATTCCAAGGTTACCATCTTCAGTAATCATCATTTTCATTTGTTTTTATACATTCTTGTGTTTCGCAACTTTTGAGACTCAGTTTGATATAAGGCTTTGTAAAATGTCAGTTTAACTCTCTTCAACTTCAGCCCATCACCGGACTTCCACTTAGTCCTTTCCTTCCCTTTGGTCCTGTGCACGACCTCTTTGGCCCCTTGCTTAATACAAGTTACAGTCTATCATGTAATTGACACTATATCAAGCTCGAACCTTTGGAATTTTTAAGAATATCTTTTCTCAAGGTACTTGATTTAGATGCTGCATTCTAAGTTTTCATTATTTTTGTTTCCCATGTGTTGAGAGATATGGTGTGGTGTGATACATTTAGTATCACATAGTAGAATGGAAAGTTTTGGTGTGAGTGGGAGCTTATAAATAGCCTTGTATCGCCCTCACTTATTCTTTGAGAAGAATAATGGAAACACTAGCTCTATTGGGGCCTTCTCCCATAGTTTTCTCCCCACTCTTCGTGAGTGGGGTTTCCATGTAAATCCAAACTTTGATTATCTGTTACGCTTTGATATTTATGTTGCTTCCACATTATTTATATTTATTAACACCATGGTTGGTACTTTATTTTGAGAAATATAATAAGAATCATATTAATTGATTAAGGGCTGCATTTATGATATGGCCATATAGAACTTATATATGATTCTTAAATTTAGTTATGGAGATATGCCTGCTCATAATTTGCTGTGGAGAGAATGTGAAAGATCATCAGGAGATGTGGCAGCACGCTTGGCAGTAATACCACTCGTTCAGGTGCTCCATATTCTTTTCCTTTTTCCCTTTTTCTTATTTCTGGTTGGAGTACCGCAGATGAAAAATCCTGGTATTTGACCATTAAGAGAGACTGCTTAAAGCTTTGTGTTAAAAACTTTTTATTATGTTTAGGAGGCTAGAGGCTTGGATGCTGGGCCTAGACATGTTCAAAGAATGATGGGCTTTGGAGATCATGTATCGTCAAGTATTGTCGCTATGATTGCTGAAGAAGAAGTTGCACATGTTGCTGTTGGGGTGTGTTGGTTTCTGTCAGTATGTGCAAAAATGGGCCGGACACCTGGAAGTACATTCAATGGTGACTTTTACTTTCATGTTATAATTGTTTTGAATGATATGGGCAATCCTGTCATCTCAGATTACTTGCATATTTGTTCTAGAACTCCTTAAAGAGTATAATGTGGAGCCAAAGGGCCCATTTAATTATTCTGCTCGGGACAAGGCTGGAATTCCTCGCAAGTGGTAAGTAAAATGAATTGATGGAATACACAATCTATAGAACACACAACTAGTCTTTTGGAGATTATACAAATATCCCTTTTTATATAGGTATGATGGTTCCATCAAAGGGAAGCCTGACCTCTCAGAGGTATGATATTATCTAATTATCTTTTTACTTCTCTGTTGGACTATTCGAGTTGAGGGGATATTTGTAAGTTTTGCTAATTGCTTTACTTGTTATCTGAAAAAAATGTTTCTCTATCAGGTTCAGAACAGGCTTGCCTCCGTTATTTCCATGGAGAAAGATAACTGTAGTTTGGAGAGTTAGAGTTGCCTGGGCATCTTATAACTTTCCATTTTGTCAAGGTACTCATCTTGTGTTTCCTTATATCTTTCCAGATAAGCAATAAACCTTGTACATGGAGCCAGTAGCATGGAGTGTGGTTAGATTGTGAAGACATTTCACTTTCTGTGATTTTTGGAGGACAAGATGGTCACAACATTTATAAATCATCTGAATATCTAGAGATTAGAGGCTTTGGGAATGATTTGGACTAACTTTGTATGGTTTTATGGTTTACCTTGTTTAGTTTAATGGTTTCACTCTACCATGCGAATCACAGTGTATAAATCTTTCTTTGCCAAAATTTTGGGTGGTAGATCTTTCCAATAGAATGCTTATATGTTCTGATAAAGAAACTTCGAGCCTATCCTTTTTTTTAATATATCAATAGCCTATCATTGGATCCCAATGGATTCAATGCACATGCAAGTGAAGTTGGCATAATCTAAGATTGAGAACTTAGTTCTTACATCTTTGTTTCCATACAGCATGTTTTTATATTTCACCCTCTCAAGATCCTATGGCTGAATAGTTTTCCTGGTTTGTAGAGGGGGTGATGGTAGTTCTTTGGTGTGAAGAAAGGTAAAGACCATTTTCAACCCACACGTGTGATTTTCCATTTTTGACAATTCCTAGAATGCTTGACATGACCAAAACCATTCAACATTGCAAGGGATGTTTCCATGAAAGTTATTAGACCTCCCTGATCTTTCTCAAAAAAAAAAAGAAAAGAAAAGAAAATGAAAAAAGATCAAAATACAGATCTGAAACTTCTACAAGGATTTTGATTGAGACACTGATATTTCAACTGTAAAGTCCATTCTTGGGAGAGTGATTATGGCATAGCATATAGGCAAATGGTTGCTGTCAGAAATCTTTCACTGCATTGGGATTATGCTTCCAAGGAGTGAATGTGAATTTTTTGCAAAGGTCAGTAGGTTCATAGAAGACCCAGTTTGAACATAGATCCTCACTTATCTATATGACAAACTTGGAGGAACTGTAGTTCTGTTATGCTCTTTTACGTCATTGATGAGAAATACAGATAACCTGCTATGTAGATGATGGTGCTTGTCGTTGTTTCTCTGCATTCATCATTATTTGATGTCTTTTCAAAAAAAAGAAAAGTGGCATAGTGCACATCCATGAAAAGTTTCGTTGTCATTGGTTCTTACAAGCAAATGCATGACAGGACCCTCACAAGCAGGACTCTATTTAATGGTCTCTTCTCTCATATCAGAGGACTCACAAAACGTCTTTCAATATTTTCTCTGTTGAACTTTCAAGAAGTTAGTATCCTGTCACTTTTGTAGACTTCTTGCTATTCTTATTTGTGAAATTTCATGTATGCATTTGAAGTTTTCTTCTATAGTGTTCCTAACTTGTGCTCCTGTTTTCTGTAAATTGTTTTACAGTTCTTAACGAAAAAATGAATGTGAAGGATCTTGTGGTACTGCTGCTGGTGTTCACAGGCTCATGTTTGGCATCATCAAGGAAGATTCATTTGCAGGAGACGCACAAACCAAATAAACCGTGGATACCATCTAATGACGCAATAGATGCCCACTACTCCCGCAGTGTCATGGAAAACCATCATACTATACCTCTGAAGAACTTCAACAACTGGACTAAACCTCCACTTCAGAAAAAGAAACTGGACTAAACCTGGCTGTGAAACTTGTAAGGAAGGTGCATCGTAGTCAACATGGTCATGCTGCCAAGTTTATGCAATAAAACCCTGATGCTTTAGCAGTATGCCACCTGTGCTACAAATAACTTTCAAATGTGAGCATGTTTCCTTCAAAGCAATTGTTATGGGAATGCCCTAGTAACCAACTGAAATATATATAAAAATGTATATCCTCTTTTGGAATTTATGTTTGTCTATCCTAAGAACAACTGCTGTATGGCTGCTTCTGTAACTGGTAGCTTACTGTTGTATTTTTCCTTCGTCCTCATAACTAAAAGCTGAAGAAGTTTGCTTATGTGTCAATCTGTGCCATACTTTTTATTTGTTTATTGAGATGACTGCATGTGGTATTTATACGCTTACTTTGCATTGAGATAATTCCTAACAGAAGGTAGAAGCAACGTCCAGCAGACAATCCCAACATGTCACTGATGTCTGGATTGATGCTTTTGTGTGCGTGTCATATGCAGCTCCACTGATATGCTTCTGTTTTTGACTTTTTCCCCCTTTAGTTGTAATAACAAGCTTATAATGAGCAAGGATTGGAAAACCGAAACAGCGGTTACAAAACTTCTAACTGAACATATTTGTTGCATTAGTATGCATTTTCCTGTCAATCAGAGGGAATACAGTGGAAAACAGCTGTAGCTTCCGAATCTCTGAAACCCACTATTTCAATGATATTCTTATTTCAGAATATCTATTATATAGTGTTGCCTTCTGCAACTTCAAGAAACCCTTCACGGAAAACTATACAGCTTGAGGAAAAGTACCATCCAGATAAACAATCATGCAAAAAGTTTCGTTCTTTCCTGTCTCAAATGGAATGGTATCTTTTACCTTCAAATAATCATGTATACATGGTTCTCTTAAATTTTGTCTATCTCTCATCTGACACTCCATATAGGAATTATAGATAGTCCTTTTTTTTTTTGCATTTTTGTGTCTGCTTTTCTATTTTAATCAGGTCTGCATGGCTAAATTTCTAGAAATTGCATCGTACCCTCAAACTAGGAACAATGGGTATGTTTTTTCCAAGAATTATCTGCAGGGCACTGTTTTATAACTCAAGATTACATCATGAGGCAAAGGAATAGAAAACCTGCTATGTGGTTTGCTAGGATGCTTTTTGAAGCTGTTCAGCCCATGACTCCTTTTAGGGCAACGCATCCTATACCAGATCATTCTTCTTCCTCTGCATCACTCCTGTTGCAGTTGTTCTGTGCTTGTTCGAGACATAGGCTCTTTCCTATTCCATTTGGTCCACATTTAGAATACGTAAACTAGGTGCTTTAGATCCATTCAACTGTATGGGGATTTGAATTATCTATACTGCCATAGACAACATTGTGGTGTGAAATTAAACATATGATATGATTTGTCAAGAAGAATGATGATTGAATTCTATCGTTAGTGGTTCCACAAGAGTAGACTGCACAAAGAGAGTTTCGTCTGGCAAATTCTGCCGAACTAATTAGGTGCTTGTAATTGTTAGATTATTGGAAATTTCCACTGTGTTCAGCTTGTTATTAGATTATTTCAAGAATGATATTAAAGTCTTTGATTTGTGATTTGGCTGTCATCGCTCTGTCATTTTATGCTAATCTTGTTGAATCCTATTTCCCAGTTATTTACTTGTTCCACTTCATATTTTTAACTTGTTATTAGTTTATGACAGGTACCGAATTATTGGTCTTTATTTTGCAATTTGTCCTTTGTCATCCTTTCTGGGTTTTATGCTAATCATGTTGTATCTTATTTCTCAAATATTTGCCCTTTTTTTTTTTTTGTATTTCTGTTAAGCTACAATTATTCAAAAATCCGCAATACTTTAGGTTGATTTTTTTTAAGCATCAGCCATCAAGCAGGAGGATAGGATTATCTGTTAATAACAAAATAATAAAGATAACAGTCTTATGTTCTTAGATATTTTTAAAAGAATTGCCACTTTGATTGGCATATAAATTACTTATTATAATTTTTACAACCCATCTCCATCTAATTTGTTTCTATACATATTTTAAACAAGAGTGACCCTATTTTATGTAAAAATGTTTATTTTGATTTCTTTTGTACATAAGCTAGCGATCTATCTATCATGCATGTCTTAGATTAGGAATAAGGAAAGCAGGTTATGCTCCGTGTGATATTCCAGGTTTTGCACTAAGCAAGTTATCATGTTACCATCAGATTAACATTGTTGAGCTTTAGGCACTGATGGACATGTCACCAACTAGCATAGAATACTTAAGCTCATGTTAACTATTAATATGCCTCCTATCTTATATACCATTTACAACTCTCGAGTTAACAGAATGGTACCATATTTATGGAGTCTTAATCTCTCGAGTTTCATATTGAGAAACAAAAATGCCATTAAATTATTACTTAGTTAACATTCTCGGGTTGCAAGTTCCAATATACTTGTCACTACCTGATCCAAGGTACTTACAATCATGTTAACTAGTGATATGTCTCTCATTCTTATATATCACTCACAACTCTTTTGAATAAGTGATATGGGGATAACAGGGTATCATGCTCTCCCTCACTTTTGGATCGCATTGCTCTTGTTGCGACTCATGCATGCCTCCACCTCCTAGTAGAAGTGGGTTTACCTTAAGGGTAGCTCATTCCTATTAGCATTCATACTAATGGTGGCATCACCTCTTGAGTAGCTCCTTCCTTCCATAGAAGTTGTGTTATAACACCATTTCAAAATGTGTTGAGTACTACGACGAACGTGCATTCAAACTATTATCTAGTTAACATAATTGAGGTACATGCTTGATATGCTTATTATCAACCAATCCAAAAAAAATTAAGTTAACTAATAATGTCTTTACTACTCGCAAATATATGAAATTAATGGGCTGGTACAATCTTTATGGGAATATAGGATATCACAATCTATTATGGTTTTGTCCAAAGGGAATGATTCTTTTCTTGGGATGGTTTACGGTGGGAGTTATCTCCTTATGGCCTCCTTATCTTGAGATAATATAACTCGGGTTTGTCTGACGGATAAATTAACCTCGTACTTATCCTTCTAAATTTACTCACGTCTTTCATCACATGATAGGATAATCTCCTTTCTTAACCCACGTTTGGTAAACAAAAATAAAAGTCAACTTCTGTCCTCAAATAAATAAAAACAAGGATTATACTCTATTGGAAAGAAGTTATAACTAATATTAACTATCCCCAACTGTAAACTAAACCCCCTCTTTCAAGTGCACTATACCGTGGCCACCATTCTCCAATACTAAGCCATGATCAGGGCACAAAGTGCGCTTTTTACATCAAATGTCTCACCATTTGTGTGTAGAAAGAAAATGGCGAGGACAACCATTTTTTCTTGAATTTTGCAGTATGGTTTGCTTTAAATAATAATGATTGATATTCTTAAAAATATAGAGAAAAAAAAAAGAGAATATGAGATGCTAAATTTGGAATTACAATTTAGAAATGTAATAGTTTATTTAAAATTTGATATATATTTTAAAAAGTGGATATCACCAGTGATATTTGTTATATCGCATTGATGATATTAAAAAATCATAAATGATATTTCAAATATTATCCATTACATTTGATTTAAAAGTGAAATATTCAAATACGGTGTATGATATTTAATTTAAAATTGAAATATCATCGATTGAAAACTTAAATATTACTTATTTATGCTTAGCTATCACTAATATAATTTAATTAAAGGATAAGTAAGCATGCCAGCTTTTGCGTGAAATTTCATGTTAACATACATCAGTGCCTTAAATTACTTGCTTGCTGGGGCTTTTTTGTTTCATATGAGGAAGAAACCCAGCAATGTATGATTTTAGCATCCAGAGAACCCACCCAAATTTCAAAATTCACAGGAACATTGTAGGCGAGCGTGGCATGTAGATGTAGGGTGTTTTTCATGCATTCCGCGCTGCACTAATTTCTGCCAGTCTAGCAGATTATGATGCATGGTGTACGTACAAGAAATATCTAGCTTGGTCCCTGCGATATCCAACTTATCCAGTAAAACCTCACCAAATAATGGAACATCCCAATGAGCAAATGGACCAGAGGGAATCTCAATCCTACCATATATATATAAGTGGATTTGCCACTCCATTAATATTTCAGGAATATCTTCAACTATATATAAATTCACTCCACGTACCAATACATCCATGCTCTTGAAGCAATTCGCTTTGCATCGGTCCTTAGCTATAGGGTTATCATCAACATTCTGGATTAGATATGTATGCCGATTACAACAGTAATTACAAGATATTAGTTCATGCATGCGCTCTGTAAATGAAGCTTCTGATCGTCAGCCTTTTTCTCGTTATGTGTGTGTCCACGAGATTGTGGGTTGATCCATTGCAAACTGATCATGCAACAAATCAATATCATGTTACTAATGTTTGGCTGGCCGCAACTGTAATATATATATGTGGGTTTATATTATTTTAGATTGATAGTTGTTTGGAGTTATGAAATTCGTGTCTGATAATCTTAAATTTTGATTTGGATTATTACATTAATATATTGAAATGATTCTTTCTAAGAGTTGTTTGGTATTTTTGAAATATTTTTAGAAATTTTTGCGTAAATTTTAACTCCTAGGTTTTATTGTAGGTATGTGGGGAAAACTTATGGGAGATGCTCTCGTAATTTCTCCCACACCATTCCCCTACCCCACGTACACCACCCCTCTCCCTCAACGTACGCCACCCCCTCATTGACGACACCTCACTCCTCCACCATACCTCTCTCCCATTCCTCCTTACTCCTCATTCCATGCCCCACGCCCCGAGCTCTATATAAGCCCCCCTCCTCCTCCATTCATTCCCACACAGTAGACGAGAGGAGAGTAGGGAGCAAGAGGAGGAGAAAGCGAAGAGCAGAGGAGGTCGGAGGCCTGAAAGCAGAAGGAGACGGGGAGGTGCTGCAGTTGCTACAGCTTCTGCGGTGCGAAAGAGAGAGCTTGCAAATATTGTGGAGTTATTTTTCTGCAGAATCAGACGTCTGGAGAGATCACCAGACATCTGTCCAGACATCCAAAGGTAATACCAGACGTTTGATAGTGCATTTTCTTTCAATTATTTTTCTCCTTGCCAAATTCTGACTTCACGTGTATGTGTCAGAGGTTGGGAAGGCGCGTCGGTGCGAGGATCAAGGCAATTTCAAACGTACAGGAGCATCTCCAGACGTTTGAAGACATCTCAGACGTCTGCACGAAATTTCAGACGTCCGAAAGAAGGCACCCCTAGCAAGGTGAGTCCCTGAGTGCGTTTAAGATGTCTGAGACTCTTCTCAGACGTCTGATTTTGGTTAGAGTGGTGTTTTTGGGCCTGTTCAAGACCCAAACGGAGTCGGATTTTCGCAAACGAAATGTTATTGGTTTCCTTTCGAGTTTTCCTATGTAATGATATAATGTTTATGCAGTTTTGAGCTCGTTTGACAGGTCGGTCCATGTTGTAGGTCTCCAGTCCATGGAATATATGGGACCTGCGGAGACGTCGGGAGCTACCGTACCAGCCCCCATTCCACTTGGTTAACTAGTAAAGTGGTTTTATCTAATTTCAGAATTAATAATTGAATTACATGCTTTAGAATTATTCGATTGAATCCTAGGTTGTTAGATGAACCCTATGGTCGAAAGAGATGAATGCATGCTACTTTAGATATATTCGATTGAACCCTAAGTTGTGTAATGAACACTAGGACTAGAAGAAATGCATGTGTAGCTAATAAATTAATGAGTTACCATGATAAATCATGAGCTATCTGTACTACCTGTAATACATGCCTGTACCGAATAATCGATTGTGGAATCTTGAGCTTCCTGTTATGCATCAGATATGGAAATGAGAAAGTCTATGTACGAACACTACAGGGAATTTAGGAAGAACCAAGAATACTGTAATACGAAAAACCTAATGGTTTTGGAACACGTTGCCTATGGGTGACTGTTCGGACTTAGTTAAGGGAAGTGAGCTGGCCCTCGTGTACATAGTACCGAGGAGAGCAACTATCACTTCAGAGTAGAGGGGAGCTTGCTGCCCTTTGGGTTGAGACCCAGGGTGTGTTTGGCTACTCTACGTCAATTCTTATTTGGCCCTCGCGTACATGGTACTGAGATGAGCTACTTAGTGTAGGGGCAGTTAGTTGCCCCATGGGGTACGGGGTTAGGTATGGCCACCCTACACTGACTCTTGTTAGTCCGCTGGGCAAACCAGGATAGTTGGATGAGTGTACGTGGACTGTGGAGGGGCGAGACCCCTGTTCTGTTCTGAGGGCGAGGCTCCTGTTTTAAGAGGGCAAGGCCCTGTACTGTTCTGTGCTGTACGTTTGGGCGTACCCGCTAGCAGAAACGATTGACTGCATGCTAGTACGGGATAGCTACCCGTGCGTTTATCACGCGTGCCGTATCACAGCTACGTCGCGACCGTGACCTCGGGGTAATAGACCGGGTGTAGGACTACCGTGGGACACTCTCCCAGCCAGGAGAGTGCTACGTGTACATCCTGCATTGCGAAAAAATTATAAGCAAGATTGTTCCCTTAGGGAATAAGAAGATTGAACAATATCATGGAACTTGATAGCATACTCGACCCGAAAACACATAAACTAGGAATTGATGAAAATAAATAACAAACAATTAAATGTTTAGCTGATTGCTGTTTTAATTATGTTGCATATAAATAACTTAACCACTACTCTACTCAATATTAGCTGACTTCGGATTTTGTAACCATGTTCATGTCAATGATTCGAGCAGCTAGAGCCACCGGCTGCTGAGGGCATTGGGTCCAGTCGAGCCCAACCATAGTTCCTTTCTTTTGTTCCACTATAGATAGTTTTTGTTGTAGTGAGTACCTATAGCATTTTTTTTTTGTATTTCTACCAATTCTTTGTTATGATGACTATATTTGTATTAATACTTTTCCATTATATCGTGAAAAATTTCAGTGGTTTACTGTTCTCTTTCTTTTATTGTCAGTGATATATTTTCTGCTTAGTTATATTACTCGTGTGGTTGTAGAGTAAATATGGTATTTGATTGTTTCTTGCTAGACAACTGGATCTTAGGGATCATTGAGCTGAACTTTTTTTGGATTCTATAGAGAATCGGGAGCACGTCGAGACATATACGTACCTGCATGCATGCATGTGCCATACATATATTTCTATCTGAACCTGTGTAGGATAAGATCATAACCTGCATGCGTGTCCAATGTAAATAAGGGGCGTGGAATTTTTTGGTTCTAACGTTGGTACACTTGCGAATTTATTTTACTTAAAACACATATTAGACTTCTTGCACGCACAATCTTGTTGGTTGACCGGACGTACGGTTTTAGATCAAGCCAACTTGTTTGATTCGTTGGTTCATAAAAGTATTGAATCATATTTGTCTATTTCGGGTTTGCACGCCTATTGGTGCAAAGGGTTAGCCATCCTCTTGCAGCAATAATCGACGATTTTACAATGGGCAAGGCTGAGCTGTGGCTTTCCTTCGCTGCAACACTCCAGATCTCGATGTTTATATACGTCAGAAAAGGTTTGAATAAGTTGCGATTGGACTATCTCGATGCTTTGCATAAGCATCGGGAATGGATTGTTTTGATGTTTTTTTTATTTTTTTATTGTAATTTTTGTTTTTTTTACCTAGATTTTATTTTTGAAGCTAATTAGGGTAATATTTCCTTACTTGAAAAATTACAAAATTGAATTCGAACTGATGACCCCTTTTAAGGAGATATGGGTTTGTCATCGTCCGACCATGCCTAAACAGATAACTATCTTGATGTTTAGAAAATATCGGGAAGTGGTGTTGAGATGGAATGTGGTGAATTAGGCTTTTCTTGGTCGAACTAATCTTAACATAGAGGTATGCTAAGCAATCTTGGCATTTAAGTTAAATGTCTAACATATATATATATATATCTATTGCAACATTATTAGCATTGAAATTGCTTGATATATCTCTACGTTTAAACTTAATTTCCTAACAACCATATCGAGTAATTAAACATCAAAAGAAAGGGTTTCTTTTGAAGTTTAAACTTTTACTTTGATTTTTATCTCGACGTTTATGTTGAGAAAGGACCAGATAACAAAGGTACTTATTTTTCCTTCCTTTTTATGCTCAATACATGAACTACATATAACATTGTTTGAGTTAATTTTGCAACATTTAGTCAACTTTAAGTCTGTGAATTATAGGTTTCCATCCTCCTAAATCTATACACTATACAAAGTAGCTCATGAACTAGGACATAGAAGTCAAGCATCCAAACCTTTATCCTAAACTTAAAAATTTTTTTCTCAATGTTTGTTCTTCACTTATATCTATGTAAAAACTAGCTTGATTTATAATATAAATCAAGAATCACCCCTAAAATACTAATGAAAATATTTGTTGAGGTACATCTTGTTATGGCAAATCCATGACATTTATAGGCAATATGAATCTTCCATTGTTATCATAACCAGGGACCATTTTTGAAATATATTGTTAGGGATATTTCTTTGAATATATCCTTAACTTATATCCTTTTTTTCTTACCGTGATAACAAAAATTAAACCATTGGTGTCTCATCAGTGTAAATCTAGTTAACCAAACATGGTCTGGATTTAAGTTACTGTTGGCCGGATTGCTAATCTAGTTAACCGAACATCGATTAAAAGCAGTAAGGAAAATATAAAAGAGAATAAGTATAGCAGAAAAGTTGTACGTAATTAGATCGTAAATGGTAATTAATTTGCAGGAGAAGGCGGTCAATTAAAGGGATAATCTGATTGACACCCCCACCACACAAGACATCTTTAAGTGGGAAGCCACGATTTACTTGAATTGACATTTAATATTTCAAAGAAAAGTGTAAAGATACGGAGAATTGTTGCATGCCAACTGATTAGACCTACGGCTAATAGGATCGTCGTCTATACCGGTTGGTGACGTAAGAAGGCATTGCAGATAGAAATTTTCACTGAACGAATCTCCAACTTATTCCATATAGCAGAATCTTTATGGCGACATATTTCATGATCTTTGATACGGAAAGGAAACGCATGCAAGCATGCCACGGTACTGGAATCGATATCCCTTTGACAGAAATTAAAGTTTTCTTACCCGGTCATTATATAATGTGTCGCAAGTGTTACGAGCAATGTCATTTATATATGTCTGGATGAAGTGCTCGGCTTACCTGCATCCATATATACGCACCATTACATTCTTCAAAATCTAATTTCCGATGTCATCTTGTATAAGATATTCTTGATAAACATGAGAAGTCAAGTTAGTTATTCCAAATACCTTCACACGAGAAATGATCTTATTCCATCCTTTGCGGCAAGATTGTGTGCGGTACTCTTCGCTTGAAAGTCTAGAATGATTTTACTCTCTTTCCTCGCACCAGGATGATCGATAATCTCGAGAGTATTCCTGCTTTGACAATTGACTACATAAAAATTGCTTGAGGTTGGATGAGTACCTCTTTCCTCCTAGCACAAAACTTTGGTAGAGAGGAGGACGTTAAAAAAAATGAGGAGGACAAAGTCAAATTATGATCAATTTATTAAAACAAAAGAGTTTTAATTAAGATAGTCTTTAAACTAGATTGCTAACAAACATATGGACATAAGAGTTATCATGAGGATGGAGTCCAAGATCAACAAGGAAAGGGATACACGGAGTGAGACATAGCTGGTAGAGTTACGTGGAAGGAGCACGTGGAAGGGACGTTGACGATGTCGTACAGTGGATGTTACGTACGTAATGTCGTGGGCCTGTTGCGTTGCGGATTTGGGAAACCAGAAATATTTGGATGGCAAAGGGTGTACGAAATTTGGATAGACGGGCATTGGTCAGTTGAGATCGAGAGGGTATCGATCTTCAGAATAGTTTAATTGGATTTTCCGATTTGGGAAACAATGTCGAACGATGGTTGCAATGCACATTAAATTTTTATCTCAGTCCATCAATCGCCGTAGTTTGTTCTTTTTCTTTAAACAAAAAAAAAAAAAAAAAAAAATTACCACCGTCTATTAAGAGGGAACTTGTCATTCCTCCGCAACAACTGCATTTTACTTTTTTTTTTTTTTCTTTTTTTCTTTTTTGTCTTTCCAAAACCAATCACCGCAATAAGTTGGGAGGGGTCCAATTAGATAAATGATCAGAATGCTTTTCCTTTTTCAAAATAATATGATCACCAGGGCCTCTTCAAAATGTTTCCAAAGTTTAGGGGATGCATGTGTCACTCCCTCTAACTACTGCTATGTCCGCCCCTGGTATACGTGCAAAATCGTAACCTAAGCAGCAGTCAAATTTAACTAGGGTTTATGCCTCTCCATCCATCAACTTTGCGCAATTCGAAAGCAATTCAAATTAACTATGTCACATCATTCATTGTGTATTAGGTATTTAAGCTTAGTGCCCAGTAAAGCGGCTTGATTGCTTTGGTCCATCGTACGCTACTCAATCACCCCCCATCTACAGCCTCTAGTCTTTAGTGTCCCACTAAAATCTAACTTTCTCACCTCCTTTGGAAGTTGCGTGAATCAATTTTTCTATAGAAAGGCTAAGGATTTGCCAAAGCAACGGATCGCATCCGAAATCTACCAAGCTGTTAAGAGGTGCAACATATGTAATCCCAGACGGTACACTTATATACGCACACACATTTACAGATGCTCAGAGACTGTTGTAGTGATATGAGCTTGATGAGTTTTATCTCTATGTTCCTGTCAATAAATTACGTACGTACCAGTATATCACATGCACTGTGTCGACAATAGACGTACACGTACTTATCTAAAAAATTTAAGAGGCATTTTTCAATATTTTACTTCTTATTCCTTGCAATTTCATTCCTCTCCACACATTGAAGACTTTTTATTCCAAATTGGATGACAAATGAAGGCAATGATTGGTTCAACATTGATGCAAAAGTTTTCCGAATTAGTTTTCGCCTCATCATGCGAAGTGTAATCCTTTCTTACAAGAAGAAATAATGCTCCATTTATGCACGTCTACTATATATAACCAAATCACAAATGGCCTCGAAGATGAACTTGGTTTCTTAAATAAGCTTTGCATTATGTTTGGAAGTTATAGAGCCACGAGTATTCAAAATCGTTAGCCTAAGCATTAGACAAATTTGACTAGCGTTGTAATCCTCGCCATGCATCAACTTTTCTCAATTTGAAAGCAATTTAATCAACCATGTCACATCATTCATTGTATATACTCTGACCTTACCATTAGGTAAGATAGTGCTCGGTAAAGCGGCTTGATCGCTTGGCCCATCGTACGCTACTCAATTAATTACTTGTACATCTACACCCTCTAGTCTTTAGTCTCCCACTAAACTCCCAACTTTCTCATCTCCTCTAGAAGTTGCTTGAATGAATATTTTTTCTATATAAAGGCCAAGGATTTGCCAAATCAACAGATCACATCCGAAATCTACCTAGCTGTTAAGAGGTGTAACATATATATATATAGTTTAATTATATCCTCGTGTTGATACTAACATTAGTATCATGTTACGAAACTCTATAGGTACCGTTATGAGGAAGCTGCTCGTGCTAACCATTTTCTTGTGCTTCTTCGTACACACTGATGGCGGGCGTCGCTTGCTAGCCGATCACATCTCGAACAACATGTTTGGTATCGAAGCTAACGTTGATCAAGCCAACAGATCATGGCTTTGGGCTAATACCGGTAGCCATCACACCCAGGACTTGGCAACTTGGGCAAAGGAGCATCTTCCTAATTTCAGCAGGCCAAGGAACTAAGCAATGCGCATATATATATATATATATATATATATGTCAGAACACCAAGTTAAGTAGGAAAAGTCAGGCAATGGAGGTGTATATATATTAGTGGCTACAGAAGTACTGGATCTAAGAGCTTGGTTTTGCTAAAAGTCACTAGCTAGCTTGGTGGTAGTCAAGCATTTATATATGCTTAGATGCTAATTAATTATATGATAATGATATAGCATTACATGTAAGGACCAAGTCCTTTGTTCTGTGATGAATATTGTTGGTGCTTGAAAAAACTCTTGTTTTAGGCTGCTTGCCATGCATCTATGAAAAGAAATAATTATTGTGACAGATTATTTTCGGTATACATGCATTTGAGTACTTGTGAGACTCGACATCGATACATACACTTTCTTATGCTAATTAATTAAGCAATTAATTTTACCGTCCTGCTTCGTAAGTTAAGGAAGAATATTTAGCGGATGGTATAATTACATAAGTCAAATATCTTTCGGTACGTAAATCGCATAATATAAACCACACCAGTTAGATGGACTGATAAGAACCTTACCTACTATCTATGGCACTGAGAAAACTAAGCTCGATAGATCGTGTTTGGCTTCGGTTGGTGCGTTCTGCAAGCAACCAGGATCAGGCCAATGCATGCCATGGTAAGGACGTTCTATATATAAACAACGAGGAAACGTCGCAACGGGATGAGGTGGAGCAGATAAAACATTTTCGTGGAATTCAAAAGAAATAGGAAGTATGAGTACCAGTTTCTCGATGGCATAGTACTCATCTACGGTTATGGTAGCGAAATGTTTTGTAAACAATCTGCAGTATCAGATATATGCAAACGTACAAGTAAATAAGCTCTGTAATTAAATAGGATAAAATATAAAGATTATGGTTTCAGAATAGGGTAGTATAATATATTATGGTCGTAGCCCTCCCTTATGCTGCCTGAGTCTTCTAATTTAAGGATTTTGAGTCTTTGACCGCAGACGGCCAGCGTTACGGTCCATTTCTGTTATCATTCATTGGTGGTCTTTTCTCTTGGTTAAACACCGATTGCACTACTGGTCGATTATGCCAACTATAAGAGGGCCCTTACCGCTCATCTTGTGCTCAATTTTGTATTCAGGAGTTATTTAGGGGCCGTTTGCTTACAAGAATTGCCTGTCATATTTTTTACTTGGATACAAAAATTTTGAAAGTAAATAATGTCCGAATTAGATCTCTTGTTTTCAAACAAAATAATTCCACCTTCAAGTAAGATTGTTTACCCTCTGGTAATTTTATGAAGTGATATCCTTTTTTTTTTTTCCCCTTAAATACCTATTTTAATTCCAGATTTTTGTCCAAACATAAAAAAATTCCTAATTCCTTCGTTTATTTCACAAATTCATATACAAGCTCTTCGCTTCCATAATCGAACGGGCCCTTAATGGATTTAATTGTTAATTTGAACCGTGGGCCTTATTCCTCTCCTTGCCACAAGCTTTTGAAAGATCCAATCACTATCGAGGTCTATGGACCAGAAGGGTCGATCCGTATACCCATTTGGAGGCTAATTCATAGAGCTTTCTTGAGACTCCACAGGTACACGTAGCATGTGCATGATGCTTAGGAATTTTTGCGCTATTGGTGTGATCGAGCGGAGGGTGGGGAGGAGTGGAGCATCTAGACCCATGGATGGACTTTGAGATTTAAAGTAACCCAACATATGCTATGACTGAATCTTCAACCTCAAGCTAATGACGATACATATTTCTCGAGAATTACCATATGCAGCTAGGGTTGTCAAAAAAAGGTTCGAACTCGATAGCCATGACTTTGATATGGGTTTCTGAGCTGAACTTGATGAGTTAAACGAGTCAAGCATGAGCTAAAACTTAGATATAATGATCTTATTGAGTTGTGCTCCAATTCATCTAGCTAGGCTCAATCTGATAATAGCTCAAACTACATACATACATATATATATATATATAGGAATATGAAGTTTATAATTGACCTGTAGTATCTTCTGGGCAGAGATTCAACTCCCACTCATGATATGCAAATTTTACCAAGAGTGGGCTTGTTACGAGCCCGATAAGAGTACATAATATGTGTTTTTCATTGCATATAATATATTCTCGTTCAGTTGATAAGCTTTTGCTAACAATAACTTCTTGATGCAGGTCCAAATTTTTTCAATAAAGGTGAACTCGTGAACGGACTTGATTAGGTCCCAAATCCAACCGAGCTCGGTACAATCCCATCGAGCCTGACCCAGCCCAAGCTAAAGTGGACCTTACAGTACTCAACTGAGTTTGAGCCCAATCTTGTTAACTCCATGCCCCATCCCTGGTGGAGCCGGGCTTGACTAGTTGGGCTGGAAAGGAAGACGTAAATAAACTATTGTAGATGCTAAGAAGAGGTGGGCTGTGGCGTTCGGTGGAGGCGGCCTTGCAAAGATCAAGATTAATGTGGCATTCAGGAAAATATTATCACAATCAGAAAAGATTACCACTAAAAATAAATGATATTTTTAAATCTTGAATTTTTATTTTATTAGATGATGGTTGATAAAAAAAGAATTATGAGTATTTTAGGAATAAAATTATTTAAAATTTAATTTTAAGGATTAAAAAATATATCCAAATCTAAAAAGGTAACTTGATAGTTTGTCTCTATTCCTATAAAATTTTTGAATTTGACCGAACTTAAATGTGGGACCTTTGAATAATTTATGGAACAAATGAACAGGTAGCCTTTGACAGGCCATCCAACAGGCTTCACCGAGAAATCACCGCGAGCAAACAATCAAAGAATCAAATATGAATCATTTACATGACGCTCCACACTGTAGCCTTCGAGAACAAACATTAACAATTCAACCAAATAAGACACAATAGAACACAAACAAAATTTCAAGCACTTTTTCAGAAGAAAAATAACCCAATTTCAATTTTAAAAATGTTCGCACTGCATTACAGACACGAAAAAAGCCAAAGGCCGCAAAGCCAACTACAGTCCATATGTAACACATGACAAGGAAGTAGTCAACGCAGTCACCCATCAAACTTATTCTATCCTTTCGACAGAATAAATTTAACCTATCTAACTTTTTAAATATCAAAATTCACTTACTCAAACACCTTATTCCATATGCCTATTCTCTTTGCTGAACGCCACTCACCTACCGCCTATTAGAAAGATCAGATAAACAAAACGCAACACCACGTAGACCAAACACCCACCTTTCTCTCTACGTAAAAATAACTTAGGACACTATTTGACATACCCCAAAATCTACCGCCTTTTTTACTCGAAAAGAGTGCACAAAATTTCATGAGTAACCCACCCTCCCTATTTTATCTCATTCCCTCCAATAGGTGTTCAGGATCTCAGTATGAAATTGAATCCCTCTGCCACTGCCCTAAAAATTAGATGCACCAACGAATGAAGGGGGATCAAACTTGCCCTTGCTGCTTCTCTCCTTCCACTTCCTCCATCTCTCCCGATATCTCCTCGAGAGAGCGGCCGTTGGGCTCCGGCACGAGGAACGTCGAGAGGGACCCGAGGAGGTTGCAGACCGCCAGCACGAACAGCGTGTTCCTCACGCCGATCCCCGGCGGGTAGCCGTGGTCGGTCTTTGCGGGGTCCTGGCTCTGCGTCAGGTACAGAAACCCGAACGACCCCACGATCGCCCCGGCCTTCCCGGACGCCGCCGAGATCCCGTGGCACGTCGCCCTCAGCCTCGCCGGGAATATCTCCGCCGGCACTATGAACGTCGTGCTGTTGGGCCCGAAGTTGGCGAAGAAGAAGGTGCACCCGTAGAGGATGATGAACCCTATGCGGTTTGCCGGCATGGTCCAGTGGTCATAGGCCCCCGCGAGGACGAACATGAAGACGGCCATGGCAACGAAGCCAGTGAGCTGGATACGGAAGCGCCCGATGCGGTCGATGAAGCAGACGGTGATCCAGTAGCCGGGGACGGTGCCGCAGAGGGCGATGAGGGTCTGCGCGCGGGCGATCTTGAACACCTCCTGCATGCATGCAGATGTAGCCGCGAATTAAGTACGTCGGGAAGGACGAAGTCAGAAGGGGCTATGTCTATCAACAGGGACCTAAACGTCTAAAAGATAATTGAATATAGCAAAAATTTTTGTTATATAAGAGAGAAATTCATATCGAAATTAGTTTACACTCGTTAAATAATTTATGACAAAATATTTAATTTCGTGACTTGATATTTTATTATTTCGCGGAAAAATGATATCCAATTTTTCCCTTTTTTTTTTTTTTTTAAATTCCTTTACTCGAACAGCCTCACGAAGAAATCAAAAAGCTAGGGGACAACCATCCCCGCCTATCCTTCCCTGTCTACACCTCTACCTGGATGGCGCTCATGGTGGCGGCCTTGGGGATCCACCCGATGGCGGCGAAGATGTCCTTCTGGAAGAGGTTCTGGCTGTAGAAAGCGATGTCGAGGAGGAACCATGTGGTGGTGGTGCCGAGTAGGTGGAGGCCATGGCGGCAGGCGAATTTGCAGGAGAAGAGGCCGAAGCTGTTGGAGTCCCTGCCGGGAAGCTCCTCGGGTTGGGACTGGGGCTCGAGCTCAACCTGGAGGACCTTGGACATGTCGGCGGCTGCCTGCTTGGTGTTCTTGGCAATGAGGGCAGTGTAGCGGGCGGTCTCCGGCATCTTCATGCGCCAGTAGTAGGTGACGGCGGCGGGGAGGGCGCCGAACATGAGGATGATGCGCCACAGGTAGTCGGCCTCTGGGACGGTGGAGCCCACGGGGTCGACGGAGTAGGGCGGTGCGTCGAAGTGGCTCTTGAAGATGGCAGAGCTCACGATGGCGACCGCGCCGCCGGCCAGGATGCCAAACCCCTGCATGCAAAAGCGCGCACACACACATATAGGGATGAGATATGTCTTTTATACTAATTGCAAAGTTATTCAAAATACCTAAAGCTGTACGACGTTAGGGAAATATATTAGGAAGTAACATTGTAATCATACTGTTAGAAATTAAAGATCATAGATATGTTGTAACACCATCCCAGAATAGTAATACGCCATGAATTCAGGAAACCAAGTACTGGAATATGAAAGTTATAAAAGATTATTATCTGCAATGGAATATGAAAGTTGAAGATTATTATTTGCAAACTTGAGCTTAATCACGTTGAGAGATTGTTTTCGATCTATTCACTTTGGATGCCATTCTAATTGATGCAACTTCTTGTAATCATTCCTAACTCCAAAACCTTCCTAATCTTACTGTGTGGACTTCATTTATCACACCGGCCTTCTCTCACATCTCACCCATTAGATCGAAGACCAAATGAGGGGATTGGAGGTATGGGCCCGTGTTTTTGGTGGAGTGGGGGTGAAGGGGGAGGCGTTGCTTTTGGGGGGGGTTGTTTGGTGGAGTTGATGCATTTAATATTTCTCTTATCTATTCTATGGAGGCATTACTGGAGGCTTGTGTACTCTTCTGGCATCTTTAAATTTCTGCATCTATGATCATTTTGAATTTTAAAGGGCGATAGTTTTTGGACCCCTTTTTGTAACCTGCCGTAGATGCTGGATTTGTTCCGTGGTTGGGAATTTTGCACATTTGCCCAGTACGTGGAATGTGTCCCTCTTTTCCGTGGAGGGGCATCCATTAATTGGAGGGTTTAAAAGAGGGTCTGTCAACTCGGCAGGAGATAATTAATACAGGATAACCTTGAGAATTAAGATTAACTTTTATCTCTGTTCACAGAATAAAGGTTAGGAAAGAGAATTATCTTATGATATAACGGAAGATGTGAGTAATTTGAAAAGATAAATTAAGAGATAAGTTAACTTTTTAACAAACACAAGTTAAGTTACCTTGGGATAAAGATGTCATGAAAGATTAAGTTATCTGTGAGATAAATAAAAGTTATCTCCATAAAAAAGAGGATTGTCCCCTCCTTAAATTAGCCTTTACGCTGCAAGCTATAAATAGAAACAAACATTTATTATATTGTGGTAAAGAAAAATAGCTGCAAAGAAAATGCCACTTATATGGTGTACGCCTTTTTAATAGCGATAGATTAGGAATCGGAGGTATCAAAATAAATTCCATAAGTTAAAACAAATGTGTAATTATTTTATATAATGAAATTTTATGCTTGTAGAACTTATGCACGGGCGTAAGAATTAATAGGGAAAAAAATAAAAAATAGAAAAAACTAGCCAAATCAACCCAACTGCATTGAGATACCTGCATGGCGAAGACGGCAGCAATGAAGCCCCCGCGGGTCTTCTTGTTGGCGTACTCGGACATGATGGTGGCGGAGAGCGGGTAGTCGCCGCCGATGCCAAAGCCGAGCCAGAAGCGGAAGAAGCAGAGCGTCATCATGACGCTCTTGGGGGTGTGGCCGAAGGAGTGGCCGGAGGCAATGGAGCAGACGACCATGAGCATGAGGGTCATGCCGTAGACTCTTTTGCGTCCCATCTTGTCGCCGAGCCAGCCGAAGAAGAGCTGCCCCGAGAGCGTCCCGCAGAAGGCGACGCCGTTTACGGCAGCGGCGACGTTCGGCGGGAGGCTGCCGGGCTTCTGGGAGCCGTCGGTGTAGTAGTAGATGCGGCCGAGGAGCTTGGTGACGAGGGAGATGCAGAAGAGGTCGTAGGCGTCGGTGAAGAAACCCATCCCCGCCACGACGATGGCCGTGAAGTGGTACCATTGCGTCTTCGCCACGTCCAACGCGTTGAGCACCTCCAGTTTGCCTCCGGCCATGGTGGTGGTGGTGGTCCTCGCCTTAACCCGAACCACTTTCCTCTAATTCTCAACTGGACTCTCTGTTTTTTAAAAAAAAAACCCTACTTTTACTAATTATAGGGACTTTCGTGCAATGTACCTCAACAAATTCTATTACTTCAAGATCTCGAGTAGCGGCTTTAAATATCTCCAAAAAAACTTAAAAAACAAAGTCCTTTGTTAAGATGCAATGCTCTTGGAAAAAGTTCCTACAGCAATCAATCCTCTCAAAGAAGATCAAACATGGCCTTTTCCATATATCCGAGATTATGCCAGAAAGCAAGGACAGCGCCGGCGAAGGAAAAGTTGTTAATTTTTAGGGTATGTTGTTGGCGTACTCGTTTCCTCCAAGAATCTGTTGGCCAACAATATCAGTATTTGGGTTATAACTTATTTTTGTTTGTCAGTTTCAAAATAAAATCTTAAGTTTTAATAAGAAAAGGCAGCAGAAATGCAAAAACATGGCAGATCTTCTTCCCGGCGGGCCACACAACAGAGTCTTCCGTGGGACCTCGAACGGTCGCCATCACTAGATCCGCATGACCAAAAACGATCCCGCTTTGGTCAGGTGGGGTCCCCAAATCAGAGATCCCCCCACATATGCCCAACGTCAGGCCAAAATTAAAAGTAGCTCTGTAGAAGGAAAAAAAAGAATAGGAAATGCACATGCACGTTGAAAAGAAATGCAGCAAACCTGAAACAAAACCTCTTTGGAAGCAAATTGATCGTCGCGACACTAATGGAAATCGGAGAACTATACGAAAGAGAACCACCGAACCCTAGGATTCTTGCCGGCGCGCATCTACATGGAATATCGTTACCTCAACTCTTGTTTGCATGAGGGATGACACAAGAAGAATATCTTAGGCAGTGTCAAAATATCACGTCAAGTTTTCCTATATAATGTACTAATTTATGTATCACATCTAACTTTTAATCAATTAACTTTCAATAAAATAAAATAAAAATACATTGTCAAATATAAGATAAAATAAATTAGTATGCTCTCCTATATATTTAACTCACTTGAATGTGAAGAACACTTGAAGCGACGGAAAACTCATTGCAGAAAACCACGTTGGTCCGCAGCGGTGCAGGAGGGGAGCAGAGCGCGAGATGCGTATCTTTACCTTGCGGTTGTTGCTCCGACGGATGGGGGCGCTCCCTCGCGATCTGATAGCAAGTGCGGGGGAGGTGGTGGGGGTGTGTGCGCGCGCGCGTGTGTAGGGGGTCGACCACCGGGGACAGAGGGAGACGGAAACGGACGGGCGGCTCTCACTTGTAGGGCACCACTTGACTCGCCTCCTTACTCGCTATTTGGCCCGTCGAATCTGTCCACGAATATTCCATCTGTTCCTCCGTTCCGAACGCAACAACTATTCCTTAATTTCGCTTTTAATGAACCGTTGGGAGGAGGAGGGGGCACCTTAGACCGCCCCGTCACCGGACCGGTGAAAATCCCACTTTTGTTAATCTATTAATTGTCGTTCAGATGCAATTGTAGGTACCTTTTCTTCTTATACACTCGGAAATTCTACACGTTGCGAGGAAGTTCCATTGAAAAAAAAATTGACTCAAGGAAATCAACCGTATCTTCAATGTTAGCTTATTTTATGGGTTAGGAAATAAGTACCGAAAAAAATGAAATGATTGTTAATTTTCATTTTTATTTGCTTGTAACGTGATGTTACCATATCAATTTTTATTTACTTTAAATTGATATTAAATTGTAATATTAACTTGTGTGATGTTTACTTGAATTGATATTAATATTAATTTCTGTAGAGTGGAATTTTAGTGTAGGATGGTTATAAAGTTAACATCTATTTTACTAATACTTCATAGAATTGATGTTAGTAAAATAGCTGTTCCAAAATTGATGTTAAGATTATGAAGATTAACTCTCAAGTGAACATGGGTTAACACCCTAAAATAGAAATTAATTCTTTAAATAAACTGTTACGATTCGGTTCCCGAATTTCTACGAGATACGAGAATCGGATCGACTCGACTGATCCTAAGATCCAGTCGTTCAACAAGAAAGTAACCAAAAGAGCAGTAAAATAAACCACATTCACCATGTATATAATTAGCAGTAACAAAATACAACAGTAAAGAAAAAAAAAACTACAGTATACACCACCACAACAGTAGAGAAATAAACATGTACATAAACATGAAGCTTATAATGAAAAGAATACAGGGGTAACAGAAACTACTCACAACAACAGAAAGAAAAGTATAATGGATACTACACAAGTAACACTACTGGGCTCTACTAGGCCCAGCGCCCTCTGTAGCCGCCGACTCTGGCTACTCAACACCTGGTCCTGAAAAGATAACAAAGGTGACACGTCAGCGAAACGCTGAGTAGAGTGGCAACTAAAAGCTGAGAAACAATAAGGTGGACAGTAGCTGTTATATTTTTAACTTCTTTCTTTATATTTTTCCATTTATTCAATCTTTAATTATTTCTTAGATCCTTCTCTTGATCTTGAATGTTCATCGTGGGAACGATCTTGATTGCAGTCTTTTCCGAAAAGTAGAAGTAGCACGTGGTGCTCTCCTGGCCGGGAGAGTCCCCCATGGTAGTCCTACCCTCAGTCAACCACCCCAAGGTCGCTGACAGACGTAACGGTAACTACAGCACTTGCGATAAACGCACGAGTAGCTACCCCGCACTGGTATGCGGTCAGTCATTTCCGTTAACGGGTGCGCCCAAAGTACAGCACGGAACCAGTATAGGGCAAAGCCCTCTCAGTAACAGGGGTCCAGCCCCTCCACAGTAACCAAACAGGGGTCTTGCCCCTCCACAGTCCGCACACCCTCGCCTGACTACCATGGTTTGCCCAGTGGGCCTGACAAGTCGGTGTAGGAGAGCTAGCAGAATCCCGAGGCCCGTGGGGTAGCTAGTGCTCTCCCTACACTAGTAGCTCTCCTCGGTACTGTGTACACGAGGGCCAAAAGTCGGTACAAAGTGGCCAAACCTAACCCCGGGTCCCTTGGGCGGCTAGCTCCGCTCTGCACTAAACAGGGGGACAGTCGCTCTCCCTAGCATTCCGTACTCAAGGGCCAGCTCACTTCCCCAATTCTATTCCATTCACTTTCCAGGAGTTCTACTCCTAATTTCCCGTAGGGTTCATGCTCTTTTAACTCAGCCAATTTAGGTTTCACTATTCCATCTTTATATCCATATAACCCATGTTCTCAACAGTAATTATTCAATCATAAACAGGCAGCTGTTAACTAATTTTACAGGCAGTTATCGTTTCCTTTCTACTTTTCCAAGACTGCAACGTATAGATATTCAATCTAGTTTTCCAGTCCTACGATTCATGCAATACCCTACGATCTATTATTCAATCTAGTTTTCCAGTCATAAGATTCATGCAATACCCTAGGATCCATCATTCAATCTAATTTTTCAATTTTAAGATTCATGCAATACCCTAAACTCTATTAATTATTTCACAATTGCATAATTTTTGATAAATAATTGAAAGGGCCACTCTGCCCGCAAAATCGGGAGTATTGGGGGCGTAATCGGCAAGCCCGCGCGCTTCTGCAGCCCCCAGAGCCTCAATGGAATGGGGTCCTATCACAAGGGTCAAAGACAAGGAGCTATTCAGAATAGCATACGATTACTATAAACAAGTAGAGGAACTAAATCTAAGAAAAATGAAACTTGAAACGTGGAAAACGGACTCTGAACGGACCCTAAACGGGTCAAAAACGATGAGTCTACCCAAAATCAGACGTCTAAAACTTCTTCCAGACGTCTTAAATGACAGCTCAGGTCATACCTTGATCTGCGCAGTACTTCAGACGTCCAGAAGCCCACTGGAACGTTTGAACTTAGTTTCCAGATGTTCGACTGTCACTCTGGATGTCTGGAGACCCCCTTCGTTGTCTGGTGCTGTGCCCAGACGTCTGATCTATGTGGGATGGCGTGCCCTTGCTCCTTCCCGAACAAAACCTGCACACACACGCGCCCGCTCTCAACACCAAAGGAAGCAGAAGACTTCGGCGGAAACGGCTACATGGCCGTACACGCGAAAGAAGAAGAAGATAAAAATAATGTACCTTTTAGACGTCTGGACCTGCCTCCAGACGTCTCCTTTGTCGTCTGGACGTAAGTCTAGACGTCTGATTCTGGGAAATTTTCCCAGAATCAGGACCTCCTCGCCCTCCGCCCGCAACGCACGGCCGTGTCGTGCTGCGCCTGCCTGCTGCCTGAGCTGCAGCAGCTTCTCCGCAGCACCCCACGCTTGCTGCGCACTCGCTGGTCGGCTCTGGCTGCTCCGACGAGCTCGCAACCTCACGGTTAAGCACCCTCTTCCTCTCGCAACAACTCCTCCTCCCCACACACTCGCAGAAGTCGCGGCTGCCGCTCTCACCCGCTCGCTCTCTTGCTGACAGGGAGAAGAAGAAGAAGAAGGTGGTGGAGTGAGGGTGAGGGAGAGGAGTATTTGAAGGTAGCGTGGGGAGCGAGAAAGAGGAAAGGCTACGTCTGCAGGGAGGGAGGAAAGAGAAGGAGGAGGGTGGCGGGTTTAGTTTGCGTGCGCATGCGCCCAGTCGCGAACCTGTACGTCGAAAAAATTTAATTCCAGACGTCTGGGAAGGCTTCCAGACGTCTGACCAGACGTCTGGACCGCTTCCCAGATGTGTTAAACGATGCTTGATGTCCGGTTATAACAATATAACAAACTCAAAGGAAGTTTCGTCCCCGAAACTTGCTCTAACTAGAGTGCGGAAAAGAACGATATATGCATAACAAACTCAAAGAGGATCGAAGCCGGTCCGAAAAGACGTACCCGTGAAAAGCTCCGGGTATTGCTCCCGCATCGCCACCTCAGGCTCCCAGGTAGCCTCCTCGTACCGCTGGCTCCTCTAGAAAACCTTCATTAGGGGTACTTGCTTCCGTCTCAGACTACAGACGGCTTTGTCGAGAATTTGCACTAGCTGCTCGGGGTAGGTCAGGTCGTCGCCCACCTCGATGCTCTCGTGACTCAAGACGTGACTGGGATCGGTGACGTACTTCCTAAGGTTGGACACGTGGAACACGTCGTGCACACCAGAAAGCTGGGGTGGAAGGGCGAGCCTGTAAACAACGGGTCCAACCCGCTCTAGGACCTTAAAGGGCCCCACGAACCTCGACGCGAGCTTCCCACTCACCCCAAACCGCTGCAGGCCCTTAATGGGCGAAATGCGAAGGAAGACGTGGTCCCCAACCTCAAACAGCACCTCTCGGCATTTCAGATCTGCATAGCTCTTCTGCCTACTCCTGACAGTGCGGAGTCGCCTGTGAATCTGCTCGACTACATCCTGACTCTGTCGGATTAGCCTGGGGCCAACCTCCCACTTGGTCCCCACCTCAACCCAACTCAAGGGTACCGTACACCTATGTCCGTACAGAGCCTCGTAGGGTGCCATGCCGATACTCGAGTGATAACTGTTATTGTATGCAAACTCCGCTAGGGGCAAGTGCTCCTCCCAAGAGCCCCTCCAGTCCAGTACACAGGCCGCAAAAGGTCCTCAAGTGCCTGTATCGTGCGCTCAGACTGTCCGTCCGTCTGGGGGTCGTAAGTTGTACTGAACCTCAACCGCGTCCCTAAGGCCTACTGGAACTTAGCCCAAAAATTGGGACGTAAAGCGGGTATCCCGGTCGGATACGATCTCCCGCGGAACTCCGTGTAGACGTACCACGTCGCGGATATACCTCTCTGCCAACTGTGCTGGTCCCAAGGTGACTCAGATCGGCAAGAAACGCACCGTCTTCGTCAATCTGTCAACGATTACCCAGACTGCATTGTGTCCTCACTGGGTAACAGGTAAGCCCACCACCAAGTCCATGGTAATGCTCTCCCACTTCCACTTTGGCACTGGAAGTGGCTGTAGCGGCCTTACAGGCCTCTGATGCTCGGCTTTCACCTGCTGGCACACTAAGCACTGCTGCACGAATTCACCCACATCTCGCTTCATCCCCCTCCACCAAAAGTCGCATCTCAAGTCATGGTGCATCTTCGTGTTTCCGAGATGTATGGTGAATCTAGAACCGTGTGCCTCAGTCAGGAGCCTCTCAACAGCTCCTCATCTCTAGGAACGCATAGCCGTCTCCTCATGCGTAGCACCTCGTCTGTAAAAGAGAAGTCTCCAGGGTCTCCTGACAGTACTCTGTCGCGCAAGGACTGCAAGTACGGATCGGCCATCTATCCTGTGATGATGCGGTCTATCAGCTCTGGCCTAGTCTGTCGTGTCACAGTTGTTGGTGCTAGAGCACCACGATCATTTGTTTTGATGATAACAAAACACGTGTTATTTAACATTTGCAATTTGAGTCCTAGATTTCAGGTCAATTGCAAATGAAGACGTGTTTAGACAGAACTCGAGCTCGCATCCAGGACGGATTGGAGGAGCTTGACGGAAAATAGAGGAGGTTCGCGTGGAGCGAAAGATTGGAGATGGAAGACAAGAAGAATATGATAGATTCTTTTTTATCCTTTCATGTATCTCTTGTATTTATTTTCTTGCTCTTTATTTTCCTTAGACATTATGTTAAAGAGCCTCAAAGAACCCTAACAGTAGTCCTAGGAACACCTGCACAACCCTAGGATACGTAGGTTTTCTGTAGAACACTTAGAAAACCAATATAGGGTTAAAACTGACTTTCCAGACGTCTAATTCACGAATCAGACGTCTGATAAAGAATTTTAAGACGTCTGACTGTTGTTTCAGACATCTGATAACTGTTAGGCTGGACATAGTTAGTTCTGTCTGATGAATTCAGACGTCCAGACCTTATACCAGACGTCTTAGGAGACGTCTGATGACTTTGCCAGACGTCCAGTTAGTGGACCGTTGGCTGGCTTAGGAGACACTCAAGAATATGACCGTTAGAGCCTTATCAGACGTCCATAGGACTTCACAGACGTCTGATAAATGACCGTTTTGCCTCGGCTGACCCAAAATCTCTTCTCAGAGATTTTCTAGCCGTTGCAACGTTTGGAAATCAATTCCCACGGTAAAAGTAGGTTTCCAGACGTCCAGACTTAGTGCCAGACGTCCTCTATGTCGTCTGATGGACTTGTACAAAAACCCTGTTTAGATCTGATTCAAGTCAGGGAGAAACCCGCATAGAATCAGACGTCTGACCTTGGAATCAGACGTCTTAAAGTGGCCTTCCAGACGTCTGATGCCAGAGTTAGACGTCTGATAACCCTGTGAAGTGTAATCATTGTCCTGATTTTGGCCTGATTCTCTTGGGCTTTGCACCCAACGGCTATGGAAGCTTTTCCAAGCCTTCCAAAGCCTTCCTAAGGCCTCTATAAATAGAGGGGAACCTTTGTAACACAAAAAACACATAGAAAAACACAAGATACACACTAAGAGAAACAAGAGACACACCTAAGCAACTTAGTTCCACTCTTTTGTGTCCAATTGAGGCCCTTGCTCTCCAAGCTCTAGTTTCATTCTCTTGAGAGCATCAAGCCTTCGCGCGCCCGCTCTCCCGCTGTTGATAACGAGAGCGACGTAGCGCCGTCGCATGGCACACGCACCGCGTCATCATCGACGCACTCCTTGCAAAGGGGAGTTTCCTATTTCCTATAGAAGCTAGGTTTAATTTTGTTGGCTCTATAGGACTGTTTTTTATTCTATCTTTGTATTTTGGTTGGGTATTCGCTTTGCGAATTCCCGGGACAAAATCCTTCTCGTGGAGAGAAGGGGTTGAGGAACGCTACCCTCGTACTTGTAGCGTGGCTGTATTGAGGTTGAATCACCCTCGTTCAAAGTGATTCGGTTAGTGGATTTGATCAACTTGGTTGATCGGAAAATCCTAACTCGAGAGGGTTAGGTGGTGGTTTTTACCCGGTTTGGGTTTCCACCTAAAAATCTTTGTGCACATTTTGTGATTGCTTATTTTTGTGGGATTGCTTTATATATTTTCAATTCCGCAATTTTATTACGTCACCCCTCCTGGTAGGTACGAACCCTCAATTGGTATCAGAGCAGGTCTCGCATTTTCGGCGTTACAAACCGGCGATGATCTAAACATGGAGGGAAGCTGTTCCACAAGTAGGATTTTCGAGGGGCAGTCCACAACCCGTCCGCCCTACTTTGACGGGAACAACTACAGCTACTGGAAGCTGAGGATGAAGACGTGGCTCCAAGCCACTGAATTCGAGGTATGGGGATGTTGCGAAACCCCATACGAGATCCCGAAGCGACCCCAAGGAGGCTACTCGCAGGAACAGATTCTAGAGCTCTCACTCAACGCAAAGGCAATGAATGCCCTGTATTGCGCGTTGAGTCTGGAAGAGTTCAAGAAAATCCAAGAGTGCACCACCGCCCACGAGATATGGAGGAGGTTGGAAGGCACTCATGAGGATTCCAGCTCGGAGGAAGAAGAAGAAGAAAAAGAAGAAGAAACCACTTACTTTGGTTTCATGGCTAGAGGAACCAATAGCGACAGTGAAAGCGGAAGCGACTCCGACGAAGAGGTAAATTTTGATTTACAAGAAGCTTTTAATGAATTATTCGAGATTAGTAAATCACTAAAAATAGAAAACAAAAGCATGAAGAAGAACCTTAGTTTTCTTAAAAATGAAAATTATAGGTTAGAAAAACAACTTAAGGACATAGAAGCTAGTCCTAAGGATGATAACCTATTATTATTAGATAATCATAACCTCATCAATGAAAATAATAAATTGATTGAGGAAAATGATAGTCTAAAAATAGAAATTTCTGATTTAAAGACTAAGATGAATACTATAGAAAGAGAAATTGCATGTCTTAGGGAAAGCTCTAACAAACTAATCAACAAAGTAGATGATTTATATAGCCCTAAGATTGAGAAAGGATCTCCATCAAGGAGACCCGCTAACAGATCCGGATCCAAGCCCACTTGGATACCGAAAAAAGAATTAGAATCTTGTTTTGTAGGGTTCAGGGATAATTACAACATAAGGGACTGGACCTACAAGCTCAAGGCTGGTCAACTCAAATTGGGAGAACCAAGGAGTAGACCAAGGAGGAGAACAAGAAGACCGACGAGACGGCGAACAAACGACGGACCCGCCGCACGTCGACCACCAGATTGGAGACCGGCGCCGATGCCCGGGCCTCCAAGCTACGGATGGGAGCCCCATCCGATGTGGCATCCACCACCACCATTCGGGCCATTTTATTGGCCATGGTAGGTGAGGTAAAATTCTTAACCCTATCCTTTTTATAAGCATTTAGATAGGGGGAGTTAAAAATGATGAGCTTGTTGTCAATTTTTAAGGGGGAGATACAAGTTAGCTAAATTTCCTTTAGTAAGGGGGAGAAAAATAATAGCTATCTCGTTGTTATAAAAAGGGGAGGACATTACCTTTGTTAAAAATAAATAGAAGAGCATGTTTTAAGGGGGAGTAATAGGAAATATAAAATCAATCAAACCTTTTTGATAATGTCAAAAAGGGGGAGGATTTTTATGCATTATTATTTACGGTTTTGTCATCATCAAAAAGGGGGAGATTGTTGGTGCTAGAGCACCACGATCATTTGTTTTGATGATAACAAAACACGTGTTATTTAACATTTGCAATTTGAGTCCTAGATTTCAGGTCAATTGCAAATGAAGACGTGTTTAGACGGAACTCGAGCTCGCATCCAGGACGGATTGGAGGAGCTTGACGGAAAATAGAGGAGGTTCGCGTGGAGCGAAAGATTGGAGATGGAAGACAAGAAGAATAGGATAGATTCTTTTTTATCCTTTCATGTATCTCTTGTATTTATTTTCTTGCTCTTTATTTTCCTTAGACATTATGTTAAAGAGCCTCAAAGAACCCTAACAGTAGTCCTAGGAACACCTGCACAACCCTAGGATACGTAGGTTTTCTGTAGAACACTTAGAAAACCAATATAGGGTTAAAACTGACTTTCCAGACGTCTAATTCACGAATCAGACGTCTGATAAAGGATTTTAAGACGTCTGACTGTTGTTTCAGACGTCTGATAACTGTTAGGCTGGACATAGTTAGTTCTGTCTGATGAATTCAGACGTCCAGACCTTATACCAGACGTCTTAGGAGACGTCTGATGACTTTGCCAGACGTCCAGTTAGTGGACCGTTGGCTGGCTTAGGAGACACTCAAGAATATGACCGTTAGAGCCTTATCATACGTCCATAGGACTTCACAGACGTCTGATAAATGACCGTTTTGCCTCGGCTGACCCAAAATCTCTTCTCAGAGATTTTCTAGCCGTTGCAACGTTTGGAAATCAATTCCCACGGTAAAAGTAGGTTTCCAGACGTCCAGACTTAGTGCCAGACGTCCTCTATGTCGTCTGATGGACTTGTACAAAAACCCTGTTTAGATCTGATTCAAGTCAGGGAGAAACCCGCATAGAATCAGACGTCTGACCTTGGAATCAGACGTCTTAAAGTGGCCTTCCAGACGTCTGATGCCAGAGTTAGACGTCTGATAACCCTGTGAAGTGTAATCATTGTCCTGATTTCGGCCTGATTCTCTTGGGCTTTGCACCCAACGGCTATGGAAGCTTTTCCAAGCCTTCCAAAGCCTTCCTAAGGCCTCTATAAATAGAGGGGAACCTTTGTAACACAAAAAACACATAGAAAAACACAAGATACACACTAAGAGAAACAAGAGACACACCTAAGCAACTTAGTTCCACTCTTTTGTGTCCAATTGAGGCCCTTGCTCTCCAAGCTCTAGTTTCATTCTCTTGAGAGCATCAAGCCTTCGCGCGCCCGCTCTCCCGCTGTTGATAACGAGAGCGACATAGCGCCGTCGCGTGGCACACGCACCGCGTCATCATCGACGCACTCCTTGCAAAGGGGAGTTTCCTATTTCCTATAGAAGCTAGGTTTAATTTTGTTGGCTCTATAGGACTGTTTTTTATTCTATCTTTGTATTTTGGTTGGGTATTCGCTTTGCGAATTCCCGGGACAAAATCCTTCTCGTGGAGAGAAGGGGTTGAGGAACGCTACCCTCGTACTTGTAGTGTGGCTGTATTGAGGTTGAATCACCCTCGTTCAAAGTGATTCGGTTAGTGGATTTGATCAACTTGGTTGATCGGAAAATCCTAACTCGAGAGGGTTAGGTGGTGGTTTTCACCCGGTTTGGGTTTCCACCTAAAAATCTTTGTGTACATTGTGCGATTGCTTATTTTTAGATTGCTATATATTTTCAATTCCGCATTTTTTTACGTCACCCCTCCTAGAAGGGAACCCTCAACAGTCACTGCCCCACAGTGCCCCCGTAACTCTAGGAGTCGCCAACTGCCTATCTCCTCCAAAAGGCTCCAACTCTGCACCTGTAAACTGGCCAAGTGTGCGGGCGCCTTCCGGCTCAAGGTGTCAGCCACCACGTTGGCCTTTCCCGGGTGGTAGGAAATGCTGCAGTCATAGTCCTTCAGGAGCTCCAACCAACGTCTCTTTCTCATGTTGAGCTCCTTCTGATCAAACAGGTATCTGAGGCTTTTGTGATATGTGAAAATCTCGAAGGTCTTACCGTACAAGTAGTGCCTCCAGGTCTTCAGCGCGAAGACGACAGCTGTCAACTCCAAGTCGTGGGTAGGGTAGCTATGCTCATGGAGCTTCAGTTGCCGCGAAGCGTAAGCGACAACGTGACCCCTCTGCATGAGCACACCCGCTAAACCCTGCAAAGAGGCGTCCGTGTACACAACGAACCCGCCACTACTGTGTGGGATGGTGAGCATAGGAGCCGAAGTCAGCCTCTCTTTCAGCTCCTGAAAACATGCCTCATAGGCATTTGTCCAAGTGAAGGGCACGTCCTTCCGGGTCAACTGTGTCATAGGACGTGCAATATGTGAAAAGCCCCTGATAAACCGCTTGTAGTAGCCTGCTAGTCCCAAGAAACTGCAAATCTCAGTAATTGTATGCGGTCTCTCCCACCTGAGCACTGCCTCGACCTTGGCTGGGTCCACAGCCAAGCCATCTCCAGAGATCACATGACCTAAGAAGGTCACCTCCTTTAACCAGAACTCGCACTTGCTGTATTTGGCGTACAGCCTACGTCGTCTCAGTGTGTCCAGAACCATCTGCAAGTGCTGTCCGTGCTGCGTCTGATCTCGAGAATATATGAGCACATCGTCAATGAATACCACCACAAACTGGTCCAAGTACGGTCTAAACACCCGGTTCATCAAGTCCATGAAGGCAGCGGGGGCATTGGTCAGCCCAAACGGAATGACCAGAAACTTGTAGTGTTCGTACCGGGTGCGGAAAGCTGTCTTGGAGACGTCTGCCTCCTTGATCCTCAACTGGTGGTATCCAGACCTCAAGTCGATCTTGGAGAATACCGTGGCACCTCGCAGCTGGTCAAACAAGTCATCGATCCTCGGTAGCAGATATCTGTTCTTGACGGTGACCCTATTCGGCTGTCGGTAATCCACACAAAGGCGTAGGGTACCATCCTTCTTCTTTACAAACAGTACCGAGGCTCCCCAGGGGGACGCACTGGGCCTCACAAAGCCCTTCTCCAAAAGATCCTACAACTGAGACTTGAGCTCTCGCAGCTCAAGTGGTGCCATCCTATATGGTGCTGTGGAGATGGGGCTGGTCCCTGGTACTAGTGAGATCTCAAACTCGATCTCACGCTCGGGCGGTAGTCCTAGAAACTCGTCTGGAAACACGTCGGGGTACTCTCTGACCACCGGGATACTCTGGAAGTCTGCCACAGGGCTGGGCTCTGCCACCACACAAGCTAGGAAGCCCTCACACCCCTGGCTCAAAAGTCTCGTCGCCTGAAGTGCAGAAATGCACCTGAAGCCTCCGTCCACTGGCTGACCGTGGAACTCGAAAGAAGGCAACTTCGGTATGGAGAAGACGATCTTTCTCTCAAAATAGTCCACCAAGGCGTGGTAAGCAGATAGCCAGTCCATCCCCAGAATTACGCCTAAGTCCTCCATCTGTAACATAATCAGGTCAGCGGGAAGGCTGTGTCCCCCAACATTGACCTCGCAACCCGGGTATACCTCTTCAGCTACAAACAGCTGACCACTCAGACCTCTGATTACGAACGGATCCTCTAACAGCACACAATCCTGCCCTAGACTAACCGCGAAACTGGCGACGACAAACGAGTGCATAGCGCCGGAATCGAAAAGCGTGTAAAGGAGTCTGCCAGAAACTGAAACCATACCTGCCACCACTGATCCCGAAGCTCTGGCATCCCTGTGTGTCAGGGTGTTGATACGCCCCTCAGCCATAGGTGTGGACGAAACAGCCACACTCTGCGTCGGACGGGTAGTTGCTTGCCGGTACCCTCCTCGTGACTGCTGTCCTCCTCCTCGCGCCTGGAAACCGCGGCCTCCTGCTTGCCCTCCAGTGCTCGGTGCGGGAAGCATCTGCTGACCTCCTGCCCTAGATGGGCAATCCCTCCTGATGTGGCTCGGCTGGCCACACTGGTAGCAGAGGGGAACCCAACTCCCACCCTCAGTGGGTCCCTGCTGTCGGCTGGGTGGGGGTCCGGTGCTAGCAACTGGCCCCTGTCGAGGGCCCCTAAAGGCCACTGATGGCCATGCAAAACGTGACGGCTCTCCTGCGGGTGCCACGTGTCTCCTGTCTCGCCGGCCCTGGAAAAAGTCTGGCTGATAGGGCCTCTTCTGCCCACTGTCAATATCTCCCATGGACGGGTTGGTCTCCTCGTAGGTCATAGCTGCCTCCACCACCCTCGAGAACGTAGGCAGCTTCAGGGGTTTGACATACCCTCGAATCGCAGGCTGGAGCCCCTTGGTGAACCTCCAAAGGCGCTCCTCCTCAGTGGCTACTGCTGTCGCTGCGAAGCGGGACAACTTTAGAAAACGCATGCGGTACGCTGTCACGGTCATCGTCCCCTGGCGGAGAGTGTGGAACTCCCGCCTCCTCTGGTCCTGCCACATCTGGGGAAAGTACTGCTCGCAGAAGAGGGTGACGAACCGGTCCCAGGTCGACTCGTCCCTCTCCTATCCCCTGACCGCCCTCCACCACTTGTGTGTCGCACTCTCCAGCTGGTACGTGGAAAAGGCCACGCAGCACTCCACCGGGGGGTGAAGGGTATCAAAAACCTTCTCGATCTACTCGTGCTAGTCCTCCGCCTCGGTCGGGTCCTCATCCCCATTGAAGGAGGGGGGCTTCAGCTTCCGGAACTGCCCAAAAAGCTTGAAGTGGCGCTGCAGTGGAGATGCTAGTGCACCTCCAGGCAAGGAAGCCTCGTGCACAGAAGTGTCGGAGGAAGGTGGGGGCGGTTGCGGCCCATCCCCTCCCCCGCGTCCAGCGCCACGTCCGTCGCGTGGTCCCACAGAGGACTCCCCCTCCGCAGCCCCAGGGAGAGGCGCTCGTGGCGGCGGGTGGAGCTCTTCTCGCACTATGTTCCGTATCAGCTGGGCGAGGTCCTGGGCCTGAATGCCCGGGAATAGTGGCTGGTCCACTGAAACGTCGACCTCGACACGCCCACCCCTCCGACCTTGTCCTCGGCCGCGCCCGCGGCCCGCTTCGCTAGTCCCGCGTCGAGGCATCTCCTGCAAGGAGACACGAAAATAGAACGGAAATACGTCAATATATAAAATGACATCTAACGAAGAAGTCTAAGAGCTTATGTCAAGAGAAACGTTGTGGTGGCTACCCTAGTTACTAACACGTGAATTGTTTATTTTCCATTCAGTTGGTTCACTTCTCGGGACGACCTTGCTTTGATACCATCTTGTTACGATCCGGTTCCCGAATCCCTACGAGATACGAGAATCGGACTGACTCGACTGATACCAAGACCCAGTCGTCCAACGAGAAAGTAACCAAAAGAGCAGTAAAATAAATCACATTCACCATGTATATAACTAGCAGTAACAAAATATAGCAGTAAAGAAAAGAAATACTACAGTATATACCACCACAACAGTAGAGAAATAAACATGTACATAAACATGAAGCTTACAATGAAAAGAATACAGGGGTAATAGAAACTACTCACAACAACAAAAAGAAAAGTACAGTGGGTACTACACAGGTAACACTATTGGGCTCTACTAGGCCCAGCGCCCTCTGCAGCCGCCGACTCTGGCTGCTCAACACCTGGTCCTGAAAAGGTAACAAAGGTGACACGTCAGCGAAACGCTGAGTAGAGTTGCAACTAAAAGCTGAGAAACAGTAAGGTGGACAGTAGCTGTTATATTTTTAATTTCTTTCTTTATATTTTTCCTTTTATTCACTCTTGAATTATTTCTCAAAGCCCCCAACGTGGGCGTAGCTTTCGCGCCCACGCGCGCCGCCTTAGCTGCCCGCGCGCGAAACGCATGCGCACACACTTTGATTCTCAGCCGTCCGATCGCGAGATCGGACGGCTTAAGACGCCCCTTCGCCCGCTGTGCTGTGAGCCCGCCCACGTACGATCGCGCGTGACGCCACGCGTTCAATCTCGCGTGAGCGTTATCGGGCACGCGCGGCCGTCCGATCAAGATCCAACGCTCCACGTGCCTGCTCACTTGCGCCTGATTTGAGGCTCGCGGGACTCGATCCCGTGACCTCTGCTTCGCCCGCAGCTTCGTCTCCGCTGCGCTACGTGGTCGAAACGGTCGCGAGGATGATTTTAAAGCACCGCGTCCACAACCGTTGGATCAAGATCCAACAGCGGAGAGGGGTGGGTGCGTGGTCTTCATGGAATGTAGGCGGCCGTTTGGGCGGCCGAGATGGCGCCACGTGGCTCCATCTTGGCCGTCCATCTTCTGGAAGTTGTAGATGGTGCCACGGATGTCGGATTGACTCAATTTTTGTGTTGTTGAGCTGCGATCATCAATCAGAATTCATCCGTGCAGTCGGATTTGTCATCTGAAGTGTGGATTTGCACCATCCTGGACCTTGATCTTCTAGGATTCCCCGATCACTATCTGATGCTATGGATACCTGATTAGGGCGATCTTGGAGTCGTTGAACTCTAATCGCCGCCCTGATCACATCCATACGGTTGGATCTTTGATCCGAAGCCCCGATAAAATGTTTGCCCTGTCCAAGCACATAAAAGGAGATAATTAACCTCCATTTTATTCAAACTACTCTAAATGCAAGATGATGCATGTTATGCAATATTTATATCATGAAATGCAATCCTATGCTTAAGAACATGCAAAAATAGACATTTTAAGTAGTGTAAATATGTTTACATCATACCCCTATGCCTATCTTTTGCTAGTCCCTAGCAATAACTATATACTATTTATAAAAGAATTAGGTTGGATTATTTGGACCTGAGTTATTTTCAATCATTAAGAAATTGTCTACTTAGGAGCTGAACTTTCAAAGACACAACAGCGCCCGGGTATCAGCCAAAATGCAGACCGCCTCAAGCCCTCACCTTATTCAAAGAAAAATTTCTTTTTCTCTTTTTACTCTTCTAATTTTTTTGGATTTTCAAATTTTAGGGTTTAAGAGTGGCTTTCTACGGCCATTCAACTCACCCAAGATTTGATGAGAACCCTAAGTTTTAAGCATCTTATTGTGATTGTGATGGACTCGTTGACCAGCAGTTAAAACGGATTTCGGATTTCTACGCCTTTAGGTGACCTCAAAAAGAAATTTTCCTAAAGGTGTATCTTTACAACCGGTAGCTTTCTCCCTACTTTTATTTATTTTTATTACGGGGTCAACACAAGGGTGAATCCAGTGTATATCTCCCCGGTTTATTCTACTTCTCCGCTTCTTCCTAAGTGTTTTGGGATTTTTTAGTGCATTTTTTGAGCTGGGTTCTGGACAACTGGTCGATGAGCTGTTACCACCGACAACTTGTCAGGCATACTCGTGCAGCGAAGTGTGGCTTATTTATTTTTTTTGTTCTTTTCTCCTTTTCTTTTTGATTTTTTTTTATTTTTAAAGTAGGTGGCTTCCTTGGTCTAAGATTTACCTAAGGGCAGGAAAAAGAGAAAGGTCCAATGACTGGGCTCTGGATAACCTACCTATGGGCTGTTACCCACGATAACTTGCCAGCCATATCACCCTAGAAGGTTCATTAGCTACCCAAATTCCGTTAGAATCGCCGAACAATGAGTCAGTGCGAAGAAAGTGTGTAGATGCTTAAAACTCAGAAATTTCCTCAAACAGAGGGTGGGTTGATAAGTCGTGTACTTATCACCCAAACTTATTTATTCCAATTATAATAGAATTAAGATGATCAGGACTCAAAGACAAATCCACATTTTAGTGGATACATAGGCTAATTAAGTCCAAAGACCTGAAGGGTCTTTGTGTTCAGATTCTAATGTAAAATTTCTTAGGATTGAAAAGTCCTAATGTCCAACTAATCCTTCCTAATTTTTTTTTAATATAAGTAAGAAGAGAAAAATAATTTGTATAGATTTCACAAAGCTGACCAAATAATTCAAAAATGAATCCACCCCCCCATGCCTAGCTGATGCAATGTCCTCATTGAAAAAGTGACATGAAAGAAAGGGTAGAATATGGAAGATATCACCTGGATATGAAGCTCGTATCAGCCTTGTGTTATATGTACAACTGCTGAGTTTAATGCCGTCAGCTAGGCAAAGTCTAGCCAAAGAAGTCATAGAATGGCTAGAGCAACAGAGTCTGAGTCGGGTTCTGGAAGATTACGGTCAACAACAGGCTTCAAATGTTGACCGTTGACTTTAAAGGTGTTACCTGTCTTTGGGTCAGAAATCTGAACGGCACCATTTGAAAAAATCTGATCAATTATGAATGGGCCATTCCATTTAGATCTAAGTTTGCCAGGAAAGAGGTTAATTTTAGAATCGAATAACCAGACCTTTTGGTTTGGCTCAAAGCTCTTGCGGGAAATCAATTGATCATGTAGAGCTTTGGTCCGAGCCTTGTAGATCTTGGCATTCTCATAAGCATCATTTCTAAGCTCCTCCAACTCAGATAGTTGGAGTTTCCTGGTCTTCCCAACTAGATTCAGATCTAAATTGCATTGTTTGATTGCCCAGAATGCCCTGTGTTCAATCTCTACGGGTAGATGGCATGCCTTTCCATACACCAAACGGAATGGAGACATGCCGATGGGCGTTTTATACGCCGTACGGTAGGCCCAAAGAGTGTCCTCAAGCTTTTGAGTCCAATCCTTGCGATCAGGCCTAACCATTTTTTGCAGAATGTTCTTGATCTCTCGATTGGAGATCTCGGCTTGTCCATTCGTCTGGGGATGGTAAGGTGTGGAAATATGATGATTAATCCCGTATTTGGCCAATAAATTCTGGAATTGGGCATTAGTAAAATGAGTGCCACCATCACTGATGATAGCCTTCGGAATCCCGAACCTACTAAAGATATTGTTCTTGACAAAATTAATGACCACCTTGTGGTCATTGGTTCGGGTGGGAATCGCCTCAATCCATTTGGACACATAATCAACAGCAACAAGAATGTACTGATGTCCAAATGAAGGGATAAAGGGTCTGATGAAATCGATGCCCCAAACATCGAAAATTTCTACAGGAAGAATAGGGTTTAGGGGCATCATGTCTCTCTTAGTTATGTTCCTGAGTGACTGACATCGAGAACATGACCTTGAGAAGTCTTGAGCATCCTTGAGTAAAGACGGCCAATAGAAGCCAGATTGCAAGATTTTTGCAGCCGTCTTTCTCCTGGAGAAATGTCCACCACACCCAGATGCATGGCAGAACTCGAGTATACTGTTGAATTCATTTTCCGGTATGCATTGGCGAATAATCTGATCAGAGCCGATGCGATACAGTTCAGGGTCCTCCCAAAAGTAGTATTTGGCCTCAGATTTGAGTCTATCCCGTTGTTGCTTGGTCCAATCCTGGGGGATTTGACCAACGGCCAAATAGTTAACAATGTTAGCAAACCATGGGGTGTGGACACCTGAAACTGTAAGAATGGTTTCATCCGGAAAAGTGTCAGCAATTGGAATGTCCGGACAAGAAGAATCACCTAGGAGTCTCGACAAATGATTTGCCACCACATTTTGTACCCCAATTTTATCCTTAATTTCAAGATCAAATTCTTGAAGAAGAAGAATCCAACGAATAAGCCGAGGTTTAGCATCCTTTTTAGCCAAGAGATGTCTCAAGGCCGAGTGGTCGATATAAACGATAACATGAGACCCTAAGAGATAAGCCCTGAATTTTTCCAAAGCAAATACTATAGCTAGTAATTCCTTCTTAGTAACAGTGTAATTCCTCTAGGCTTCATCCAGAGTTTTACTAGCGTAGTAAATGACAGAGGGCTTTCGATCAATTTTCTGACCCAAAACAACCCCGACCGCATAATTAAAAGCGTTGGTCATGATCTCAAAAGGGGCTGTCCAAATTGGTGGTTGCAAAATTGGAGCACAGGTGACTGCCGTTTTCAGAAAATCAAATGCCTTTCGGCATGATTCGTCAAAAACAAACGGCGTTTCTTTGGCAAGAAGATTGCTCAAAGGACGAGAAACCTTCGAGAAATCCTTGATGAATCTTTGATAAAATCCTACTTGGCCAAGAAATGATCTGATTTGTTTAACATATGTGGGAGGAGGAAGTTTAGCGATAGCATCAACCTTAGCTTTATCCACTTCAATTCCCCATTCTGAGATCACATGACCCAAAATGATGCCCTCTTGGGTCATGAAATGACTCTTTTCCCAGCTAAGGACCAATCGTGTCTTGATACATCGCTTAAGAATCATTTCTAAATTAGCCAAACAAGAGTCAAATGATTCTCCGAAAACAGAGAAATCATCCATGAAGACTTCCATAAACTCTCCCACCATGTCGGAGAATATAGCTAGCATGCACCTTTGAAAAGTCGCAGGTGCATTGCATAACCCGAAAGACATCCTATGAAAAGCAAAGGTTCCGTAGGGACAGGTAAAAGTAGTTTGTTCCTGATCCTTGGGATGGATAAGAACTTGGTTGTATCCCGAGTAGCCATCAAGAAAACAGAAGTACTTTTGCCCGGCTAATTTTTCCAAGATTTGATCAATGAAGGGCAGGGGAAAATGATCCTTTTTAGTGGCTGTGTTCAGCTTCCTGTAATCAATACAAACTCTCCAAGAGGAAGCTGAACGAGTTGTGACAGATTCTCCTCTCTCATTAGTCACAACAGTAATCCCGGATTTCTTTGGAACAATCTGAATGTGACTTACCCAGGGACTATTAGAGATTGGATAAATAATTCCTGCATCGAGCCACTTGATGATTTCCTTTTTGACCACTTCTCACATATTTGGATTCAATCTCCTCTGCATCTGGCGAGAAGGGCGGGATCCATCTTCCAAAAATATTCTATGATTACGGTAAGATGGCTCGATCCCCCTGAGGTCATGAATGGTCCAACCAATTACCTCCTTATATTCCTTTAGGACCTTAATCTATTTAATTTCTCGCTCCTTTGTCAATTTAGCACTAATAATCACAGGGAGCATATTCTGAGGTCCGAAAAATTGATATTTTAAATTCTTGGGTAATGGTTTCAATTCAAGATGGGGTGGGGTGATGATTGATGGTAGGGTAGATGCTGAGGATTCAACAAGAGGAAGATGTTTTGAGTGAACAAAATCAGTAACCTCTTCCGAAGATGTCAGGTCAGAGGGTTGCGGGTCAAATTCATCAGCCAAAGAGGAACTTTCAATTGAAGAAATTGTCAAACAAGTTTCAATATTCACATTATCCTCATCAAGTTCCTCAATAAATCCACAATCCTCAAATTTGTTGATCGCCTTAAAAATATCCAATTTCATTCGTTGGTCCCCAAAGGCGATTTCCATGCTACCGCTTTCACAATTAATGTTGGCCTTTACGGTAGCCAGGAACGGACGCCCCAGAATGATGGGCGTGTTCCTCAGATTATCTAGTACATCCATGTCAAGGACAAGGAAATCTACAGGAAAATAGAAATCCTTAACCTTAACTATAACATCTTCAATAACGCCTTGCGGGTTTGTGACAGAACGGTCTGCTAACTGTAGCGTTACTGAAGTTGGTCGAAGTTCACCTAACCCAAACTTCTCATAAAGAGAAGTCGGAATTAGGTTGATGGATGCATCGAGATCCAAAAGTGCTCTATCAAATGTGTAATCTTCGATAACGTAAGAAATCAAAGGAGCACCAGGATCTCTCTTTTTCTGAGGGAGGTAGTGCAGGATAACTGAACTAGCCTGCTCGGAGAGTACCACCTTCTTCGGAACAGATTCTCTCGACTTACGCTTTTGTGTACATAATTCCTTTAAAAATCTTGCGTAAGCCGGTATGTGCTTGATAGCATCAAGGAGCGGGATATTGATCTCAACATTCTTAAATAAATTCAGAAGCTCCTCATTGCTATTAACAGACTTCTTCTTCTTTGCTTTGGTTAAGGCTTCAGGAAAAGGAACATGAGTCAGATCTTTGGAATCTGGTTCCTGAGCCTTGATTTCACCTCTAGAATTCTCCTCTCTCTCCTCAGATTCTTCAGGATTCAAAAGATCAGAATAGTGTGGTTGTGGATCCTGAGTCTTCTTACCACTCCTTAAAGTTACAGAATTTGCAGAAGCATAAGAATTTGGGTCTTAGGGGGGATTAGGAAAGATTGGAGGGGCTTGATTGACCATGAATTGTTGATTTGCAGAAGAAGAAGACGAGGAACCCTGCTCAACCACTTGAGCATGTGCGTGTGGGTCCTTCTGATTTCCGTACCCTTGGGCTTGATTGCCTGAATTTATAATGTTTCGCGGGTTGGGTACGGGTTGGGATGGTAGAGATCCGGGTTGACGAGAGTTAGCAATGAGCCCGGATTGCAAGTTGTCCAGCGAGTTTTTCATTTGCTACATAAGCTGGAGCATAGATCCTTGCATCTCTACCATTTGACGGTTCAAATCAGCCTGCCCTGCAGGTTGACGGGCATTTCAAGCTGGCTGATTGACCTGATTCGGAGGCAACTGAGCATATACTTGACCTTGACCCATTGGTCGTTGCGGAGCATAGTTGCCGGGTCGGAATTGGGTCTGTTGCCCTGGATTTTTCCAAGAGAAGTTAGGGTGGTTTCTCCAACCTGGATTATAGGCATTCGAGTAGGGGTTGGATCTAACATTCTCTTGTACAGCACAGACATCTTCATAGGGTGAGGATGGAGAGAAAGAATAGGAAGGATCAGAAAAACTGGGATCAAAGGCCCCAGTTGGGAACCCATGGGGTTCCAAAAAATGTTGACTCATTGGTTGAGTCGCATCGAGTTGATCCACGAACTCCCATCCAGAAGGAGCTTGTGAGGAATGGAATCCCAAATTTTGGGATTGAGTGGATTGAGAGTTGTTCACAGAATTGCCAGCCATCCACTCTTCCATTCTTTTAGCAACCAAGTCCACCTTATCAAGTTTATTACAAATCAATTCCATATCAAATGAATGAGAGTCATGGACTTCATTGACATTTGATTTGGGTTGTTGGGACCGGTTAAAAGTATCCATAGAGGCATGATTAATTGAATTCTCACTCATTTCCTCAAATAAATCATGTGCACTATCTGCATCTTTATTGAGGAAATTGCCTCCGCAAGAAGCATCCACATGGTTTCTGAGTTGCTCATTTAACCCATGATAGAAGATCTGCACGAGTTGCCATTTCGGCACCTCGTGGTGTGGACACCTTCGCAATAAGTCCTGGAATCGCTCCCAGGCCACATGAAACTGCTCCCCCGGCCGCTGGGTAAAGGTAGTGATTGCACGTCTCAAAGCATTGGTACGACCGACTGGGAAGAATTTCTTCAGAAAGGCGGATTTCAACTCATTCCAAGTTGTAATTGGTCTTTCAATTGTCCTATACCAATGCGCGGCATTATCCCTAAGAGAGTGGGGGAAGATCCTCATGATCATTTGCTCCTCGTTTACGTTTCGAGCCTTGGTGGTTTGGACCAAAGTGGTCAAATCTTCCAAGTGCTGAAACGGATCTTCGGAGCCAAGCCCATGATAATGTTTAATCAGGCTTAACACCTGGGGCTTGATTTCTACGTCACCGGTTGGAATCTGGACGTCGGGACATTCCCCGTAATTTGAAGGATCATAAAAATCCTTCAAGGGCTGATGTTACGAATGCATTCCAAGAAATTTTTTTAAGACGTCTGGGAGGTGGCCCAGACGTCTGACCAGACGTCTGGGATTTATTCTCTGTGGTGTGCGGGGTTGCGTCTGCGCGCAGGCACACGCAGACCTGCAACCGCCGCACCTCCCCTCTTTTTCCCTCTCTCCTCCTGCAGGCACAGGCTGCGCTCCCTCTCTCTCTCTCCCCTCGCTCGTCCTTAAAAGGCCCTCGCCCTCTCCCTCACTCTCATCTCCTCCGCTTCCTTCTTGTTCTTCTTTCATCCAGTGCGAGAGCGCGAGCGCGAGCGAGCAGCGGCAGTGGCAGCCGTGACGAGTTGCGGGAGGAGGTGTTGCGCGAGGGAGGAGAAGCTCGACCGTGAGGGCTCGAGCTTGCCGGGGCAGCTAGAGCCGGCCGGTGGGGGAGCAGCGGGCGTGGAGTGACGCGGGAGGGCTGCTGCAGCTCGAGCAGCAGGCGGACGAGGTGCGGCCGTGCGTCGCGGGCGGAGAGCGAGTCGAGCTCTGATTCTGGAAATTTTTCCAGAATCAGACGTCTGGGCTTCCAGCCAGACATCGGTGAAGACGTCTGGAGGACTGTCCAGACGTCTGGAGAGTGAGTTGTTTTCATCCTTCTTCCTTTTCTGCGACCGTTCGTACTGAGAAGGAGGAGTGGGTACGTGCAGGTTCTGAGATTCGTCATCCAACGCGAATCAGACGTCTGGCCGCAGTGCCAGACAACGGGGAGGACTTCTAGACGTCTGGGGTGACCATCGAACGTCTAGGAACTAGGCCAGATTCCCCCGCAGGCTTCTGGACGTCTGAGAGACTACGCAGGACAAAGGTACCATCTGACCCACATTTTAAGACGTCTGGAAGAGGTTCCAGACGTCTGATTTTGGACTGTTGCATCGTTTTCGACCCGTTTAGGGCCCGTTTGGAGTTCGTTTTCCACGTTTCAAGTTGTGTTCTTTTCGGAATAAAATCCTCTACCCGTCTACAGTAATTATATACTGTTCTGAGAAACTCCTTGTGTTTGATCCTTGTGTTAGGACCCCGTTCCATTGCAGTCTCGGGGGTTGCGGAGGCGCGCGGGATTTCCGACCACGCCCCCAGTACTCCCGTTGTAGCTGGTAGAGTCGCTTTTAAAATTATTAACATAATTTGTTACAATTATGGAACAATTAATAGAACCTAGGATATTGCATGAATCCTAGGAATGAGAAACCAGATTGAATGATAGGTCCTAGGGTATTGCATGAATCCTAGGGCTGGAAAACTAGATTGAATGATAGATCCTAGGGTACAGCATGAATCCTAGGACTGGAAAACTAGTGATATGAATATAGATATTGCAGTCTTAGAAAATGTGGAAAGGAAATAATAGCTGCCTGTTATGAATAAATGAACATGATTGATAATATGGGTTGTATGAACGTGAAATTGAAAGGGTGAAACCTGAATGTGCTGAGTTAAAAGAGCTGGAACCCTACAGGGAATTAGGAGTAGAACTCCTGGAAAGAGAATGAAATGGAACTGAGAAGGAAAGATGTGGAGGTGTGTTGTCTCTTGGGTACGTAGTGCCAGGAGAAGCACCTGTTACCTATGTAGTGCAGAGCGGAGCCAGCCGCCCCAGGGACCTGGGGTTAGGTCTGGCCACTTTGTACCGACTTTTAGCCCTCGTGTATATAGTACCGAGGAGAGCTACTAGTGTAGAGCGAGTACTAGCTACCCCACGGGCCCCGGGGTGCTGCTAGCTCACCTACACCGACTTGTTAGGCCCACTGGGCGAACCAGGGTAGTCAGGTGAGGGTGCGCGGACTGTGGAGGGGCAAGACCCCTGTTTGGTTACTGTGGAGGGCTGGACCCCTGTTACTGAGAGGGCTCTGCCTTATACTGGTTTCGTGCTGTGCTTTAGGCACACCCATTAACGGAAACGACTGACGCGTGCCAGTGCGAGGTAGCTACCCGTGTGTTTATCGCGCGTGCCGTAGTCACCGTTACGTGTGTCAGCGACCTTGGGGTGGTTGACTGAGAGTAGGATCACTACGGGGGACTCTCCCGGCCAGGAGAGCACCACGTGTTACTTCTACTTTTCGGAAAAGACTGTAATCAAGATCGTTCCCATGAGGAACATTCGAGATCAAGTGAAGGATCTGAGAAATAGATAAATTGTGAAACAATAGAAAGACGTAAATAAAGGAAGAAAGAAAATAGAACAGCTACTGTACACTTTACTGCTTCTTTAGTTTTAGCTGCCACTCTACTCAGCGTTTCGCTGACGTGTTACACTCGTTACTTTTCAGGACCAGGTGTTGAGCCGCCAGGGTCAGCGGCTGCAGAGGACGCTGGGCCGAGTAGGGTCCAGTAGAGTTACCGCAGTTCTTTTATACCCCTTTTGTTCTACTGTAGTGAGTAGTTCTTGTTACTCTCTGTACTTTTCTTCACTTGTAGTTCATGTTATGTTATAAATGTTGTTCTACTGTTGTGGTGGTACATGCTGTAGTAGTTCCTTTTCTTATTGCTGTATTTTTGTTACTGCTAGTTATATTCATGCTGAATGTGGTTTATTTTACTGCTCTTTTGGTTACTTCCTCGTTGGACGACTAGGTCTTGGGATTAGTCAAGTCGGTCTGGTTCTCGTGTCTTGTAGGGACTCGGGAATCGGGTCGTTACAGCTGAGCGCCCTGCATTCGCTGGAACCATTCCTGCATTCTCTGCATTTGTTCCAGCTGCCTTCGAAATTCTTCCTGTGGATTTCCAAGCAGAGGAAGCTGTTGTTTGGCCATGGGATCAAATTGACCAAAATCTAACTTGCGCCTCCTAGAATGTTCTAACGGTCCTTCCAATCAGGGATTCAATGACCGTCTTCCCAGCGTAAACTAGAAGGTCGGAAGGACTGGGGATAGGGATCCTGCAGCACAACAAAATAAGGTTGTCCTTAAGTGGGGTAGCCTAAGGATCTACTGACTCCCAAAACCCGCCTTAAGACTGTAAATGATTTACTCTACTTGCGTTTGTTTAATCCAACCAGTTAGAAGGAGGGACTGGGGAAAAGGTTCTTCCTTTGGCTTTCGCCTCCGGTTCCTAGTGTACCCCCCAGCCGCGGTCGTTTGACGCTACTCCCCTAGCTAGACATCAGATTAATCAGTATAAGTAGGTTAATCAAAAATAATCTCAGACTAGGCCCTGAAGAGCGAATCAAACCTTAAGGCCAACGTCTACTCAATTTTATTAAGACCTGGGATTGTGGTGCTTATGGAATGTGATGGGCCCTTACAATGGGTTGTGCCCTTAATGATTGATTGAGATTTGTGTAAGTGCGTGCACAACCAGGGTTTTCAAGCAAGATTATTGATAATGCATGAATTTTAATGTTCAAATCTTACTTAAGTAGCTTTTAGGGTTTCAAATTAGGTGAATTGCAATCAAGTTTCTAGGCAAACCAAGTTGTAAAACACGGGTGAAGATTGTTTTCCTTTAAAATCAGAAAGAAAGTGGAGTGCCTGGAATATACCTAGATTGAAAACCCTAAGGAGGAGCTACTTGATGAGTTGGTTTTATATAAAGTGATGCGGTCCAAACAACTCAAACAATTGGTCACAAATGCACTACTAAGTTAGGCACTCAAAAATGGTTAACCTAGAATAATTTCTACTCTGTTATGTGTTGCTTTGTGTGTACCGGTTCCACAGATCAGAACTCGGTTGAGTAGAAAACAAATCAAGTTGATCAAGTGCCTTGAATGTGGGTGTGTGTTGTGTGTTTGTTGGAAATTACCCCACAAAATTATCTTTTTGTTATTTTTTTTTTATAGATGAGGGTGGAATGAATGTGAGTGGAAATCCAAACAACCAAACTATTCCTAGGATTTATGCAAACACCTAGGTTAATTGGAATTTGGATTTAATGTGGCGAATGAAATTTATGAAGGGGGAAAGAATGGGGGAACACTTACAGTTGTCCTCAACTGCACTTTACTCCAATCTACCGCTTGTTGATTCCTTGATGGAGGTCTCTGCAAAACAACAGACACAAGAGAAAGCTAGTTAGAAAACAAATAAAGTGCAAGAAATGCAAAGGAAAGATCGGAAATCGTTGCCTCCCCAGCAGCGGCGGCAAAATGTTGAGCGCACGAATCGCTACGCTAACGTGTTTGGTTTTGGAAAACCTATCGTTGTAGCTTGAAACCGAAGAATTCGTGTTCAACAAATAAAATTTATACCGAAAAGAATTCCAGGTCGAACACAGGGAGGCTACGTTGATCTATATTCGCAATTATATTTTTTTAGGATTTTTGATAAGCAAGGCGATATAATTACAATGGAGCTATCAGACTAAAAGAGAGAGAGAGAGGGAGAGAAAGAGAGAGAAAGAAAGTGAACATGCATTCAATATTTCAACTGTTTATATAATCAAACTAAATAAAAGTTACACTAGAAAGCGGAAAATCAATTACACTATAAAGCAGGAAAATTCTACACTAGAAAAGCTGTAAATAAGAATGGGAGAGAGATGTTATCCTCCTCGACGATTGCTTGGAGGACGAGCCGGACGGGACGACGCCTGGACGAAGGAGAACGAAGCAAGACGAAGGAGGATGAAGTAGAAGAACGGGAACGAAGCAGCACGCCGTCGTCGTCGCGGGATCCACTTCCGAAGGGGGACGAAAATTTGGACTTCATCTCGTGAGGAGCATCCCGGGTGTGGGACAAGCTTCTCTTGAGCTTTGGAGGGGTAGAGAAGAGAAGGAAGGGATGAGAATTTCATATGGAGGGGGTCTCCTTTTATAGTTGCAAGGAGTGGGGCAAAATGGACATTACAACTTCAAAATAATAAATGAGGGGTCTTTAGTGACGGATAAATCTGTCACTAAAGCCGCCAACGTGGGCGTAGCTTCCGCACCCATGCGCGCTGCCTCAGCTGCCGGCGTGTGAAACGCATGCGCACGCACTTTGATTCTTAGCCGTCCGATCGCGAGATCGGACGGCTTAAGACGCCCCTTCACCCGCTGTGCTGCGCGCCCGCCCGCGTACGATCGCGCGTGACGCCACGCGTTCAATCTTGCGTGAGCGCTATCGGGCGCGCGTGGCCATCCGATCAAGATCCAACGCTCCACGCGCCTGCTTGCTTGCGCTTGATTTGAGGCTCGCGGGACTCGATCCGGCGACCTCTGCTTCGCCCGCGGCTTCGTCTCCGCTGCGCTACGCGGTCGAAACGGTCGCGAGGATGATTTTAAAGCGCCGCGTCCACAGCCGTTGGATCGAGATCCAATGGTGGAGAGGGGGCAGGTGCGCGGTCTTCATGGAATGTAGGCGGCCGTTTGGGCGGCCGAGATGGCGCCACGTGGTGCCATCTTGGCCGTCCATCTTCTGGAAGTTGTAGATGGTGCCACAGATGTCGGATTGACTCGATTTTTGTGTCGTTGAGCTGCGATCGTCGATCCGAATTCATCCGTACGGTCAAATTTGTCATCTGAAGTGTAGATTTGCACCATCCTGGCCCTTGATCTTCTAGGGTTCCCTGGTCACTATCTGATGCTACGAATGCCTGATTAGGGCGATCTTGGAGTCGTTGAACTCCAATCGTCGCCCTAATCACATCCATACGGTTGGATCTTTGATTCGAGGCCCCGATAAAATGTTTGCCCTGTCCAAGCATATAAAAGGAGACAATTAACCTCTGTTTTATTCAAACTACTCTAAATGCAAGACGATGTATGTTATGCAATATTTATATCATGAAATGCAATCCTATGCTTAAGAACATGCAAAAATAGACATTTTAAGTAGTGTAGATATGTTTACATCATGCCACATCCTAGGTTTCTAGTTATCCAATTCACATATGCATTCAGGTTTTATATTTAAATTAGTTGAAGACCACTCTACCAAACAACCCGAGAGTATTGGGGGCTCGAACGACAGGCTCTTGTGCCTCAGCATGCCTCGAACTTGCAACTGATTGAAGTCCCATAACAAGGAACATACCACAATGAAACATTCAGTACATTATAAAAGGCCTTCTAACAAGTAGAGGAACTCTCAAGGAAAACATCGATATCTTGTTTGTGTAAAACGGATCTCAACGGACCCTGAACGGGTCAAAGACAAGACTGCAGACTTAAATCAGATGTCTGGCACAAGATCCCGACGTCTTAAAAGTAAGCAGAAACTCACCTCAGGTTCTGCGTCGACCTCAGACGTCCATAAACTCTTCTCGATTGTCTGGACCTAGCTAAAGACGTCTGACCTCTCCTCCGAATGTCTGGGAGTGCTTCCGGTCGTCTGGTAAGCTATCCAGATGTCCGAAACATGTGGGAGGACGTGTCTCGTGCCTTCCCGAAGCAATCCCTGCACGCGACAGGCAAATCGCCTATAATTAGCCATGCAAAACGTAGCTGCAGAGCGGCCTGTATGGCCGTATCTGCAAAAGGAACGTACCTTCGTGGAGATCTGCATTAAAATGTCTGGTGTCGTCACCAGACGTCCACTCCGTCGTCTGGACGTTACGCCAGACGTTTGATTCTGGGAAAATCTCAAAACTAGAACCACCTCTTGTTCTCCCTCGTCGCGCGCAACCACGGCCTCGCCTCCTCGCCTGCAACTCCGGCTGTAGCAAGTGTCGGGGACGGCTCCCTGACACACTCCTCCTCCCGTACGCGCCGCTCCGGTCATGCGTCCTCGGGGGAGCCTCCATGAGCTCGCGAGCTCAAGCTCTTCCTCCTCTCCTCACGTCTCCTCTCCTCCTCGTCGTTGCCCTCGTGCTCTCTCTCGTGCGCGCTCCTCTCGCTGTGGTGGAGAGGAGGGGAAGAAGGTGACTGGGGTGAAGTGGGGAAGAGAGGAAGGGTGAGAGGGGCTTTATAAAGGTGTGTTAGGGTTTGGATGGAGGGGAGAAGAGGGAAAGAGAGAGAAGAGAGGTACTGTCTGCACGTAGCCCACATGCAGAAGCAAAGGCTCGTACCAAATTTCATTTTCCAGATGTTTAGGAAGGGGTCTAGACGTCTGACCAGACGTATGATCGACAGTCCAGACGTCTTAAAAGGCTCAGAATAGAACGGGTCTTTACAGTATGTCAAACCCCTGAAGCTGCCCACTTTCTCTCGTGTGGTTGAGGCAACCATGACTTACGAGGAGACCAACCCGACCGCGCGAGACACTAACAGCGGATGGAAGAGGCCCTACTAGCTAGAGTACTCTTAAAGCCGTCAGGAGAGGAGGCACACGATGCCCGTAGGAGAGCCGTCTCATTTTGCCGGGCCATCAGTGGCCTTTGGGGGCCCCAGACAGGAGCCAGTTGCCAGCACCAGACCCCCACCCAGCCGCCAGTAGGGACCTACAAAGGAGGGAGGACATGTACCCCTCTGCTACCAGTGTGGTCAGCCGGGCCACATGAAGAGGGACTGACCATCTAGGGCTGGAGCACAGTAGATGCCCCTGCACCGAGCACTGGAGGCTGAGCTGGTGGTCATGGTCACCATGCACTTGGGGGAGGGTAGCAGTTACGAGGAGGGTACCGGCCAGCTGCTGCTCGCCCGACCCAGAGTGTAGCTGTTTCGTCTGCATCGAGGGCTGAGGGGCGTATCAACGCCCTAATGATAAACACCAGTTTATCATCACTCTAATGCATTAAAACAAACCTAGCTCTTAGGATTTTACTCCGTAAATGGGTTTTTGGGCTGCATTTAGGCATAAATTAGGTTAGGCATGCATTGCATTTTTTATTGTCTTTTTAATGTGTTTTTGTGAGTGTTAGGGATGTACAGATACACAGATCCCTAAAACCCTAGCACTCAAGAAGGAAAATGGTGAAGGAGAAGCCCAGACTAGCTGAAACTCAGCTTGATCCAGCTCACCACAGCTGGAACCTAGCTTACTTAAACTAGGGTTAGCTCATCCCAGCTCCATTCAGCTAATCTCAGCTGAACGGCAACTCAAGAGAGTTCATCTTAGCTCACCCTAGCTCAAGTCAGCTTAGATCCAACTCAACTTAGCTGAGTCTAGCTCATCTCAGCTCCCACTAGTCCACAGGGAGCTCTAGCTAGCTCAGCTGAGTTGACAGGAGTTCACCCCACTCAGATCCAGCTACATCCAGCTCCACTCAACTCCAGCCAGCTGAAGAAGAACTCATCCCAGCTCAGGAAGCTCAAGTCCAGCTCCCGGGGATTTAGCTTAGCTCAACTCAGTTGAGCTAAGCTACCTTAGTTGCCTCAACCAGCTTGAGTCTCCCCGGGAGCACCAGAGCTAGCTCACCTCAGCTCATCATGGTAGAAGCTAGCTTACTTTAGCTTGGCTTAGCAACTAGCAAAGAACTAGCAAGCTAAGCTAGCTAGAGTAGCTCCATGCCAGCCTCTTCAGCAGCAGCCAGCTCCAATTTCAGCTTCAGACTTCTCCTCCTCAGCTCCTCCCTCCAAACCCTAGCTCCAACACCTTCTCCTCTACTCCACCTTTAGCTAAGCTAGCTTAGCTTATCTTATCTTAGCTTAGCTTAGCTAACAACCAGCTCCTTGGCCATCCATTACCTTCAAAATCAACCCTAGCTAGCTCCACCAACTCAAGCCTACCTAAGCTAGCTACCCTGCTCAAGTTGGCGCCACCTCCTAGCCATCCCTTCACCCCACTATCTCCACCAAAAGACACCTAAAGTTGGCACCAAAAACCACCCCTAACCACCTCTATATTGGCGCCACTTTCAGCCCCTTCATCCACCCTACACCTACCCACATAACCCATCCTAGCCATCCACATACCCCCCTTCTAGAATCCTAAGGTGGCGCCACCTAATAGCCTTCTAGAAGGCCCATTTTGGCGCCAATTCTAAAGGGCACCAAAGCCTTAACTACCCCCTTGGTGTCCCTTAAAGTGGCGCCAACTCACCTTGGCCATGGGATCTTCAACCACCTCCACCAACTCATCTTGGCCATCCATTTCAAAGGTCACCATAGCCCCCTTTCTATTCTATAAAAAGCCACCACCTACCACCATTTTGGGGCATCCTCCATTAGTGTAATTTGCTACCTAAACCACCTATACCTACGGCCAAGAAGAAGGAGTAGAGAAGGAGATTAAAGGGGCACATCACCAGCCCTTTTGGTGCCTTCTTCTCCCCACTCTCTTCAACTTGAGCCACGCCAAGGAGGAGGACTCTTCCACTTTAAGGAGGACATCCAGGAAAGGGAGAAGGACCTAGGGTGGACGTCCACCCTTGGAGAAAAGCTTAGGACACGCCCCCTTAGGGCTTGCCTTGGAGGACATTACCTTGGCGGAGCACTGCAAGGAAGGAGTTGAAGGATTCTTTTCAAGCTTGGGAGCCACCAACCTTGGAGCAAGAAGCCCTCTTCTTCACCATCTATCTAGAGGATTTGTGTTTGCTTTTCTTTATTTTACTTTTTCTAGTAGTAGAAGCATTCCTCTACTAGGCCTTTTTGTAAAATACTTTTTCAGTTATCAAGTTGCCTTCTTTGCAAGTTTTCTTATTTGCATTTCTATTTGCTTGTTTTTAGTATTCTTCACTCCCTCTCCCTAATTATTCTAGGCCTCCACTTGCCTAGAGTGAGCTTAGGGAGAGGATCTACTTGCCACATAGAAGTAGTATTTAAATTGAAGTGTAAATCATTTTTTCCGCCACCAGTTCGCATGTTGCCTTAGCTTAAAAACAAAAAAAAAATGATATATTGAAAAAATACCAAAAAGAAAGTTGAGATTTATTCCAAGAAAGTGAATCACTATTGCAAACATATTGCCTCCTTGGACGACCATAGATACTCTCCTATCTAGGAATATAAATTTAAGAGAGAAAGCGGATTTACGCGTTACAACGACCTAATTAACAAACCGCGTATTTTCGCTATCACTTAACACACAGAGACGTGGTGGGACTTGAATAGGTTTTGTTAATATGGTGATATTATCGTTGAAATTAGTATAGTGAGTTAACCTAAATCGAGTCTAACCAGCTTCACAAAATTTTTAGCCTGGCTTACTTGATTTTATCTTGGTTGCTTTTAGGCCTAGGGTTGATATCAGGGAGGCGGGAATTTGAAGATTAAGGAGTTTCTACGTCTTTCCTAAAACGTATCTTTTCTTTGTGTTTATTATGTTTTTGGTTTTTTTTCTATTTTTAAGTTTTTTTGTTGGTGATGATGTTGTCCTTGAGGTACACCCTCAGAAATCAAGTCCTTGGCCTTAAGCCAAATGGTTCTTGGCTTTTAGCCAACTAGGGGTTCTTAGAAATTGATCTTGTTATTCGCAAGATCAAGTACCTGCAAGACAAGAATTATCTTTTCTCTTTTTCTCCTCTTTTTTGTCTTTTTAATAGCAAGATATAAAAGATAAATAAAAACATTGTAGGCTGCTCGAAAAGAAAAAAATACTTAGCTTAGTACATATATGTATAGATAAATAGTGGATATAGAATATATATATATGTGTATACAGTTATATATTATATATATAGGGGTGGAGGTGGAAGTGGAAATAGAATGTAGCATAGTGTCAAGTTGGTCCACGTCTAGTATGACACAACCAACAAGATTGAGTGCCGCGTGAAGTGGGGAGCAGATGTGTGGGAGTGAGGGTGGAGTCGGTTGCTTTGCACGGATATCGGGGATGTATGTATATATATGTATATATCTATAATTATATATGTATATATATAGTTGTATATGTATATAGATATGTATATGTATATATGTATATATATGTATTTGTATATATATATTTATGTATATATGTGAGTGGATATATATATATATATGTGTGTGTGTGTATGTGTGAGTGTATAAGTGTGTGTGTGAGTGTACGAGTGTGTGTGTGTATCTGGAGGAGGAGGGGAGCGTAGCAGATAAGCCGTCTGCCGTGTTGCCCCATCGTCTGATGTGCAAGGATGCACGGGTGCAGGAGAGAGAGCGCGCACGCGGTGCGGAGTGAAGCGCAACACTCTCTTCGTGCATAGGCGGGTGCGGTGCAGCGCACAGCACTGTGGGCAGGTGAGGCGCGGGCGTTGGGATACTGGTTGGAGCAGGTAGCGTAGAGGAGAAAGAGCGCAAAGCCACCGGCTAAGTGAGAAGCGAGCCGGTGGCTACAGTGTCATGCTTGTTGGTGCTAGAGCACCACGATCATTTGTTTTGATGATAACAAAACACGTGTTATTTAACATTTGCAATTTGAGTCCTAGATTTCAGGTCAATTGCAAATGAGGACGTGTTTAGACGGAGTTCGAGCTCGCATCCAGGACGGATTGGAAGAGCTTGACGGAAAACAGAGGAGGTTCGCGTGGAGCAAAAGATTGAAGATGGAAGGAAATGAAGAATAGGATAGATTTCCTTCTTTTGTACTTGTTGTATTTTTTGTTTCTTTTGTTGCTCTTTATTTCCTTAGATATTTCATGTTAAAGAGCCTCAAAGAACCCTAACAGTAGTCCTAGGAACACCGGCACAACCCTAGGATACTTAGGTTTTCTGTAGAATACTTAGAAAACCAATATAGGGTTCAAACAGTACTTCCAGACGTCTAATTCCCAAATCAGACGTCTGATAAAGAATTTTAAGACGTTTGATTGTTGTTTCAGACGTCTGATAACTGTTAGGCTGGACATAGTTAGTTATGTCTGATGAAATCAGACGTCCAGACCTTAGACCAGACGTCTTAGGAGACGTCTGATGACTTTGCCAGACGTCCAATTAGTGGACCGTTGGCTGGCTTAGAAAACGCTCAAAGATTATGACCGTTAGAGCCTTATCAGACGTCCATAGGACTTTCCAGACGTCTGATAAATGACCGTTTTGCCTCGGCTGACCCAAAATCTCTTCTCAGAGATTTTCTAGCCGTTGCAACGTTTGGAAATCAATTCCCACAGTAAAAGTAGGTTTCCAGACGTCCAGACATAGTGCCAGACGTCCTGTATGTCGTCTGATGGACTTGCGCAAAAACCCTGTTTAGATCTGATTCAAGTCAGGGAGAAACCCGCATAGAATCAGACGTCTGACCTTGGAATCAGACGTCTTAAAGTGGCCTTCCAGACGTCTGATGCCAGAGTTAGACGTCTGATAACCCTGTCAAGTGTAATCATTGTCCTGATTTCGGCCTGATTCTCTTGGGCTTTGTTCCCAACAGCTATAGAACCTTTCCTAAGCCTTCCAAAGCCTTCCTAAGGCCTCTATAAATAGAGGGGAGCCTTTACACACCTAGACACACAAGATATACACCTAGAAAAACACAAGACACACCTAAGCAACATACTTTCCACTCTTTTGTGTCTCTCTTGCTCTCTAAGCTCAAGTTCTACATCTTGAGAGCTAAATTCAGTTTGCGCACCCGCTCTCCCGCTGTTGTTCACGAGAGCGACGTAGCGCCATCGCGTGGCACACGCACCGCGTCATCGTCGACGCACTCCTTGCAAAGGGGAGTTTCCTATTTCCTATAGAAGCTAGGTTTAATTATTTTGTTGGCTCTATAGGACTATTGTTTATTTTTATCTTTGTCTTTTGGTTGGGTATTCGCTTTGCGAATTCCCGTCTCCTTCGTGGGACAAAATCCTTCTCGTGGAGAGAAGGGGTTGAGGAACGCTACCCTCGTACTTGTAGCGTGGTTGTACTAAGGTTGAATCACCCTCGTTTAAAGTGATTCATTTAGTGGATTTTGATCAACTTGGTTGATCGGAAAATCCTAACTCGAGAGGGTTAGGTGGTGGTTTTCACCCGGTTTGGGTTTCCACCTAAAAATACCTGTGTACATTTTGTGATTGCTTATTTTTGTGATATTGCTTTATATATTCAATTCCGCATTTTTTTGTCACGCTGATCTCACCCCTCCAAGTAGGGAAATTTCAATGCTAAGAGGCGTGAACAGTGCGCTACAGTGCCGCGTGGAGGGGTGACCGGGCGGAGGCGGTTTTGCGTGCGAAGGCACGCTGTGGAGCGTCGCGCGCACGGAAAAAGGGTGAGCGCAATCTGCAGGAGAGTGCACAGTGACCGGCGGAGCTGCAGGCAGGCATGTGGTGCTGCTGGAGCTTCTGATCTTGAGAGCTTGAAGCTCTGGCAATGGCGGAGAAGATGAACGACAGTAAAAGCAAAAGGCGAATCCACCATGCCCACCTGCTCAGGAAAGAGCTAAGTGGTGGTGGAACTCACAGTGGTGGTCTGAGACCACAGTGGGTTTTCTCCTGCCCATGGTGTGCCTCTTCTCAGTGAGAAGAGATACTGTGTATTGAGAGGGGAGGAGGTCGGCCCCAGGTGACGGTGGATCTGAAGGTGTCTGAAGGTGCATGTTCGCACAAGGGAGAGACCAGGGGTTTTAAAGAGGAGAAGACATGCCACAGCCTTGCTGTTGGTAGGAAGAGATGTGCGAACATCAAGCCATGCTGTTTGGCAGGAGGAGAGGCGTGGAGAGGCACTCAAACACCATGCCCTGCAGCCACGCGAGAAAGGAAAATTCAAAATAAATAAGAAAATGAAAAATGGTGAAATTGCAATGCCACACTTGAGGAAAATGTTAATTAATAGATGGCCAATTATTCACACTCTCCTCCCTTCTTTATAAATGCATGCAGGCGTCTATTTACAAATGCAATTACAGCTACATAAGATGCAATGGCAGTGCTAGGAAATAACACAAGATGGCATATTTACTGGTGTATTTTTGCTGTGCAAACATACCCCATACCTATCTTTTGCTAGTCCTTAGCAAAACATTTTGTGTTTTATTTAGAAATGATCTTAAGATGAAGATTTTCTTCTGAAGCGACATGTGTGTGTTTATCTGTTGAATATTGTGAGAACCAATTGTAGAGAAGACTACCAGTAATTTATGTCTTACATGACATAGACCATCTTCGACTAACCTGGACTCTTGATATTTAAACCTTAAGTACGATTTCCAGGACTCAGAAGGTTTTACCGTACTCGAGAACTCAAGAGATTATGGTTTGTGCATAGTGAAGGATCAAGATTGACCAGATGAACATTAAGGCTCAAGCCCAGGGTTTCACGAATTTTTAAATGCAGGTTGGTCTCAGTTTCAACTCATGTCTTTGGATTGGCCCTCAAAAAGATGGTGGAAAACTCAACCCCACTTTTATTAATTTTGTGGCTCAAGAAATATATGGTAGAAATAGGGTATTTGTAACGTGCCCTGAAAAACTTTTTGGGGAGAAGAATTTACAGACATTTGAAAGATATACTGACTTATTTGCAAGATTTTTTTTTTTTTAAAACAAGTGTCAGTGTATCTCTTACAACTTTATTTGGAGGAGCACACATTTTTGGGTGGAGAGTACTCTTTTTTTTTTTCTTTGGTGGAAAGAGTTTCTCCTAAACACAATACTAAAGTCTGGGATAAAAAGTCTACCTGCATGCACAGGTAAGGACTCCACCTTGCCTAATGAACACTAGGGTTGGATCTTATGTTCAGTTGATCTTTCTCGATATGTGCAGTGTGAACCAAGATTACTTAGGCTCTCAAGTAGAAGCAAACCAACGACTCATGTATTGGTGACTCAGGTAGAAGAATACGTCCTTAGTTAGGAGAGATTCCGATCTATCTTATCAATGCTCAAGTGAATTAAGCCAAGCCTGAGCGAATCAAGCTTCTGTAGCCTGGAAAGTCTTTAAAACAACGATTAAATATCCATAAACACTTATTGTTTCAACCTTTAGATCATTGCTAAATACCTTTTTTTTTTTTTTGAAATAGGCTATGTACATATGTATAATGGAAGCTGCATGATACCATATAATACCCAGATCCTATGGATGCCTATCCACCCCCCCATGCCAAATGATGCTATGTCCTCATATGCATGTACGATAAAGCAAGGTCCAAGGATCAAGGAACGAGAGCTGAAGCACAAGGTTTATAGCAAGAAGGTAGGGTGGGTGGATGGTGGGTGGTGAAGTGAAAAAGTGAAGTGCGAAGTGAAGTGAAATGGAATTGTGTAAGTGATAGTGGAGTGTTGCTGGGGTGCCTTCCAACGAGTACTGAATTTAACGTCCCCAGCTGGATTCAGAGTGAGGCACGAAGTTAGTTACCCTCCAGCAGGGTAACAGTTTCATTAATGGGGGCAGGTTCATGAGTAAGATAGGGTTTTAACCGCTACCCATTGACCGTAAATCTGTGCCCAGATTTAGGATCTTCAATTTCAACGGCCCCGTTGGGAAATGGTCTCGAGACCAAGTAGGGACCAATCCATTTGGACTTTAATTTCCCTGGAAAGAATTTGAGCCAGGCATTGTAAAGCCAAACTTAGTGAGATTGCTCAAATTCCTTTCGCCAAATTCGGCTGTCGTGAAAGGCAGAACCATATGCTTCACGACGGAGCTCTTCTAGCTCCTGGAGTTGGAGTTTCCTTTCTCGACCACACAGGTCTGGGTCGAGGTTACATTGGCGGACCGCCCAATAAGCGCAGTGCTCCAGCTCCACAGGAAAATGACAAGGCTTCCCATAAACAATTCTATAAGGAGACATACCAAGAAGAGCCTTGAAGGCGGTCCGATAAGCCCAAAGTGTGTCAATCAGCTTTTCGGACCAATCCTTACAGTCAGGCCGAACCGTTTCCTGGAGAATTTGCTTGATTTGCCGGTTCGACACCTCAGCCTAGCCGTTCGTCTGAGGATGATACGGAGATACAATAAGATGGTGAACTCCATATTTCCTCAGAAGTGCCCAAAAAGAAGCATGGGTAAAATGACTTCCTTCATCAGAGATAATGGCTCGAGTGATCCCAAAGCGTGCAAAAATATGGACTTTGACAAATTGAGTAGATATAACATGGTCAGCATGGCATGTGGGAATAGTCTCGATCCATTTCGAAACATAATCAATAGCAACGAGGATGTACTCAAAGTCGTTGGAAGGAGGAAAGGGACCCATGAAATCTATTCCCCAAATGTCAAAGATTTCAACAGCTAGGATGGGTTGCAAGGGCATCATGTCACGACGTGACATTGACCCTAACAACTGGCACCTAGTGCAATGTTTAGCATAATTGTGTGCATCCTGGTGAAGGGAGGGCCAAAAGAAACCGCACTGCAACACCTTGGCTGCAGTTTTCCTCCCAGAGAAATGGCCTTCGCAGGCCTGATCGTGGCAGAAGGATAGCACACTGGGGAATTCGTTGTCAGGAATACAGCGACGGATGATTTGGTCAGCACCTATTCGGAAAAGTAGTGGATTATCCCAGAAATAATACTTTGCTTCTGCGATGAGACGCTCGCACTGGTTTTTAGGCCAGCCACGTGGAAGGAAACCAGAAGCAAGGTAATTGGCAATGTCGGCATACCAAGGTCCACTTGCCACATTAATTGCCAATAGGTGCTCATCGGGAAAAACCTCATTAATTGGCAGGGTAAGTCTAATGTGGTTAGGGTCCAGTCTCGAGAGATGATCAGCCACAACATTCTGGGCTCTGACCTTATCACGGATCTCAAGGTTAAATTCTTAAAGCAGAAGGATCCGATGAATCAGTCTAGACTTGGCATCCTTCTTGTGCATGAGATGACGAATGGCCGCGTGGTCAGTGAATACAGTAACATGCGAGTCCAGAAGGTAAGAGTGGAATTTTTCCAGCCCAAAGACGACCACTAGTAGTTCTTTCTTGGTGGTTGTATAATTACGCTGGGCCTCGTCCAACGTTTTTCTGGCATAGTACACCACGAAGGGGTGTCTATCGCGTCTTTGTCCCAGGATGGCTCCGACTGCAAGATCGAAAGTGTCACACATGAGTTCAAAGTCAAGGGACCAGTTAGGTGGCTGGAGAACAGGGGCCTTGGTGACAGCATCACGCAATTGCATGAATGCTCGTATGCAGTCGGGGCCCATATCAAAGGGTACGTCAGTTGATAGGAGATGAGTTAAAGGTCTAGAAATCTTGGAGAAGTCTTTGATGAATCTCCTATAGAAATCGACGTGTCCTAAGTAGGAGCGGATTTGCTTGACAGAACTAGGCACAGGTAAATCAGCAATCACATCAAGCTTAGCTCTGTCAACCTCAATACCCCTATCGGAGATGATATGCCCGAGAACAATTCCCTCGTGTACCGTAAAATGACTTTTTTCCCAAGAAAGCACGAGGTTTACATCAATAGATCTCCGAAGGATACGGGTCAGGTTGGCAAGACAATCATCAAATGAAGGTCCGAAGACCGAAAAGTCATCCATGAAGACCTCAAGAAAGTCACCCACCATATCATGGAATATCGCTAGCATACATCTTTGAAAAGTTGATGGCGCGTTACAAAGTCCGAAAGGCATCCTTCTAAATGCGAAGGTGTCGAAGGGGCAGGTAAAAGTGGTTTTCTCTTGGTCCTAGGGGTTAATTGCTACCTGGTTATATCCAGAGAATCCATCCGGGAAACAGAAAAATTTATTTCCCGCTACCACTCCAGGATTTGGTCAATAAAAGGTAGCAGAAAGTGATCTTTCTTTGTTGCAGCATTTAGTTTCCTATAGTCTACACACACTCTCCAAGATGTAGGAGTGCGTGTAGGGATGGATTCGCCCTTGTCATTGACACGGATGGTGAGTTCTGCCTTTTTGAGCACTACATGAATCAGGCTCACTCAGGGGCTATCGCTGATCGGGTAGATTATACCCGCATCAAGCCACTTAATGATTTCCTTTTTAACGACCTCCCGCATATTAGGGTTGAGACATCGCTGCATCTCGCGGGAAGGTCGAGCTTCCTCCTCCGTATATATACGGTGAGTGTAGTAGGAGGGGTTAATACCAGTTAAGTCAGATAAGGACCATCCGATGGCTACCTTGTGTTCCATAAGGACCTTTGTTAGTTTGCACTCTTGCTCCCAGGTCACTTTTGAACTAATGATTACGGGGAGCGTTTCATTTGGTCCCAAGAAAACATATTTAAGTGTGTCAGGCAGCTCTTTCAGCTTGGGAGTGGATGGCGAAAGATTTGGCATATCTTGGGACGAGAGTGTCCCAAGCGGATCAGAAAAAAGAAAGGCAGGAGGAAGAAGTTGGTCCTCAGATTGGCCAAGAAGAGGGGCATCTTGGATTGATGGATCCAACAAGGGTTAGCCCTAGTGATCAGTATGTGGGCTCAAAGTGCCAGTGTGGAGTTGCAATTCACCCTGATTTGGTAGGAAAGAAAGGGCAATTCGGTCTTCAAGAGGGTGGACCAAATGTGAGTAGCCCGAATATGACTCAGACCATGAGGTATGGGAAGCGGAGAAAATCTCGTCAGAAGTCTGGTCAGGAGAATGTATGGGTAAGGGGAGGGATGGGGGAACTTCACAATATGTGTCAGTCAGGCGATGGTCTGTGTTCAGGGGCAATCCACAGCAATCAGAATAGGTCCCTATAAGTCCAATACACGCACTGACGGCCATGTCCTTGTTAGATGTGTCATCCTCGATGCTATCGCAATCAAAATTCTTGGCTGCCTTGAAGATGTTTAGCTTGAACTTTTTTGAGCCAACGGCAATCTCAATACAGCCCGACTCACAGTCGATATGGGCACGGGATGTAGCCAAGAAAGGTCGACCAAGGATGATAGGACAATCAGAAAGTGAGCTAAGAACTTCCATATATCCAAAATAAGAAAGTCAATAGGAAAACAGAGACTGTTAACCTTAACTACCATGTCTTCCACCACACCTTTTGGTATTTTTACAGAACGATCTGCCAATTGTAACGTGACATGGGTGGGTTTCAAATTTCCTAAGGCAAATTTCTCGAGCATGATGGTTGGTAAAAGATTGATGGAGGATCCTAGATCAAGTAGAGCACGGTTAAAATTGCAACCTTGGATGCTACAAGAAATAAGCGATGTGCCTGGATCTTTCTACTTCGGTGGTAGATTTGACGGTATAGCACAACTGGCATGAGGCGAGGACCATCAGATTCTTTGTTTTCTTTGATTGTCACCTGGGTGTAGTGTAGTCTTTGAAAAATCGGACGACAGTTGGTATATGGTCGATAGCCTCCAACAGGGGTACTTTGATTTCAACATCCTTGAATAAATTACGAAGGTTATCAAAGGCTTGCATATCCTTTTTCTTGCCTTTTGGCTCCCTCAGTAGAGCCTCAGGGAATGGGACTGATTCTGGCACTAGTTTGGGTGTATTGCCCTCATGAGAATGCGGTGCGCATCCCAAATGAGAGGGCGATGAAAAAGATGGGCCATGATAAGGTCGAGGCAAATCGACGGTTTGCTTATCGCTCCTAATAGTAATCGCATTGGACGTCGTGGGTCCAGTGGGATCATAAGGCGAAGGAGGGTTCACAATAGGGACATAAGGGTGAGGTGCTGTTGTGGGATTAGCTTGAAATCTCGGTGGAATGCTCGAAGCTTGCAGAATTTGATAAACCTGCCCCTGAGAAGGACATACCTATGGTTGAGGACCACGGGGTACAAAATTTCGTGGGTTGGGAACAGGTTGGGCTGGAAGAGTGTCCTAAGATCGAGTCGTCATGCGTAGTTGCCTGATCTCAGCATTCTGCTGCGCCAATTGGTACTGAAGAGAGGCCATATTTTCTTCATGGCGCTTAGACATTTCCGTCACCATTCACATCAGTTTATCAAGAGGACTTGATGCGTGTTCTGTTTGAGGAGTGCAAGGACCCGATGGTGGATTTACCACAGGATTAGACTGTGCCCTTGGGATGACGAGTGCGGACGGTCGCATTGGCCCACCTGTAGGGTTTTGGCGCTACGAGTTACTGGATCATGTGAAGTTAGGATGATTTTGCCACCCTGGGTTATAAGTAGCAGAGAACGGGTTGTTCCCCAAGGTGCAAACGTCTTCTAAGCCAGAAGACGAGTCCGCATGTATATATGCATCCGAGCACACGGAGGCTTGATCCTCCGTGTCGAAATACTGGCTTGCAGAAGCTAGGTCCACATTACTTACCGAATCGCTCGGCGCGATACTCGGTAAGGACGGTCTTACAGGGTTTTTGGGAGTAAGCCTGGTATTGGAAGGATTAGGGTTGTGACGGAGTGATGAGGTGGAGGTGTTTGTCATAGAGCAGGTGGGATTGGCCAGAAGCTCGTCTAGCTTCTTGTGCACGACGGAGACTTCATCCAATTTTTGTGCAATAAGGTTAAGATCTGTGGATGAATGAGAGGGTCCCGTGTCAACTTCATGAACTTTGCGGGGTAGGTTGGTATGACTAAAGGCGACAATGGAGGCATTGTTTATTAAATTTTCAGTCATGATCTCAAATAATTCAAATGCTACATTCTCATCATTATTCATAAAATTCCCTCCACAGGAAGTGTATGCAATCTGCTTCAAAGTTTCATTTAGCCTATAATAGAAGATCTGGGCTATATGCCACTTAGGCAGACCATGGTGCGGACATTTCCAAAGGAGGTCATTATACCTCTCCCAAGCCTCATGAAACTGCTCGCCGTTTTGTTGCATGAAAGAAGTTATAGCCCGGCGAAGCGCATTGGTTCGCTCAATTGGGAAAAATTTCTTGAGAAATGCTGTTCACATCTCTTCCCAAGAATGGATGGTTCTCCTAAGGGTGCGCAACTATTGCGACGCTTTATCTCACAACGAAAATGGGAACATTTTCATGAGGACAATTGATAACCCAATGTTTCTTGGTTTAATAGTTTCAGCTAATCGCGTTAAGTCTTCCAAATGGAGAAGGGGATCTTCACTTGCAAGACCATGGAAGTGAAAGTTAATCAGGCCAATGAAATTAGGTTTTAGTTCAAAATCGTCTCCGCCCATGGGGACCCGAATTTGCCCAATGGTCTCTGTAGCAGCAGGATTTTGATAAGAGCTAAGAGACCTAGGCTCCTCCCGTTCGGGAGGGTTATGCATTTCCTCCAAAGTTTCTCTAATGGCTTCAATCTGCTCATTATACATTTCCATTTGGGCTTGGAGGTGGGTTATGGAGTCTACGGCTTCACCACCACCTAGTGGGATTTGAGGGGGGCGGTGTCCTCCCTCGGGATTTGGGGGTGGGCGTGCAATCATGTTTGTGGAGGAGGATGACTAGTAACGCTGGTAACGCTATTTTGTGTTTCGTTTTATAGTTTAAGTACAGTCGTTATAATATAAGACAAAACTGTTACCAGATTACTATTACAATTTTTTTATTTTTACTCGGAATAAGGTTTTCCCGAGGTCGAACTCAGGGAGCAACTATGTTTCTAGAAGACTAAATAAGATCTCTATTATGTTACAAAAATAAAAGAGAGAGAGAGATCTCCTCTTGGCTTCTTCTTCTTCTCTTTCTCTTTTCTTCTTCTTGTTCTTCCTTGGCCGTTTCTCTTCTTCTCCTCTTCTTCTATCTTTCTTTGTTCTTCCTTGCTTTCTTCTTCTTCTGTTCTTCTTTTCTTTTCTTTTCTGGCAGCAATGTCTTCTTCCTTCTTTTTCTTCTTTTTTTCTTCTTGCCTTCTTCTTTCTTCTTTTTCTTCTTTCCTTTCTTTAGCTGGCAGCTGTGGTGATCTTCTTCTTCTTTCTTCTTCTTCTCTTCTCTGCCTTCTGTAGCTGTGGTGATTCCGACGTCTGATGCTGTGCTCAGACGACTTATTTATGGCTTTGCTACAGTGCCTTTCTTCTTCTTTTCTTCTTCTTCTTCTGTTTCTCTCCTTCCTTCCTTCTTCTTTTCCTTTCTACCTTCTTCTTCCTTGGCCGTCTCTCTTCTTCTCCTCTTCTTCTTTTCCTTCCTGTCTTCTTCTTCTTCAGCTGCCCTGAGCGGCTAAGGCTTCAGCTGCTTCTCTTCTTCTCTTCTTCTTCTTTTCCTTTCTGCCTTCTTCTTCCTGCACGCTCACACAAGGGTCAGAGCAAAACATACCCCTACCCTTCCCCGCGTCTCTCTCTTTCTCAGATTTCTCTCTTAGGACTGCTCTCCCAGAGCTGGGTAATCGGGTGCGGGTATCGCGCCCGGGACCAGGCCCACCGGCGTGTGGTGGTGGGAGAGGAGTGTGCGGTTTGGGTAATCGGATCTTGCCCAGACCCGCGGGGTGTGAGCGCGGGCGAGGGCAAGCGGGCGCGTGGCGCGTAGCGTGCGGGAGGGGGACCTGACCCCTGTATTCGAAGGCGATCAGCCTTAGACGCCTTTTCAATTTAAGTGCGGGCGCTTGGCCACGCACTTCCGAGGTGGGACTAAAGTCCCACCTCCCAGATTGGCGCCCGCAGGTGAGCTACCTGCTGCCAATTGGGGTAGCCCGCAAGGCCTTTGCCCCAGCTGCAGGCCTGGGTGCCTTCGCAGAGACAACCCGCGTGACCTGGGACGCGCACCTGGGCTGGAGGGCGCCTGCAGCTATAGGTGAAGCTGCTGCAGCTCGTCGTCAATGGCGGCAAGGGGTCCGCACCTGAAATCACAACAAAGGCCGCTCGGCCCAGTCAGAATATGCAGTAAGCTTCGCCGGAGTGAGGCGAAGCTTGTGCGGTGGTCGGCGGGGTGCGGGATTGCGTGAGTAGGCTGACCTAGATCAGACTATGGCAGGAGAGGTGGGTTTGTTCGGGGGGTGGTCGGGTGGCGTTTGGCAGTGAATGAAGATGGGGAATCAATAGAGTGGAGTGTGAGGGAGCTTGTGGGATGGTCGGCGAGGTGTGGGAGTGTCTGTGGTCGTGAGATGGTCTCGCCGGAGGGGATGATCGGACGTGGTGAGGGTGGTCTGGACAGTGGAGGTTTAGTGGTCGAAAGGGCAGTTTAAAAGGGGGGAAATGCAAGGGAAATAGAGAGGAAGCTATCTACCTAATTATTAGACGAAGGGGGAGGGCGGAGCAGCCGGCTCGTATCTGCCGGAGCTGGAGAAGAAGAAGCCTTGGAGGAGGAGTTCGGCGATGAGGAAGCAGGCGGAGGGCGTCGGCGGGTACAGCCCGGCGCGGACGATGGAGCAAGGCAAACCCTACTGCAGGTAGGGCAGCAGAGCAAACACGAGGAAGAGGAGTTCGCCGGAAGCTTCGGGCCTTCTGACGGAGGAGGAAGGGATGAAGAGGGGGGGTGACTCTCCGTCAAAGGAAGCTTATCGGAGTCGGCAAAGTGTGTCGCTCCTTATAAAGGGGTTGGCACAGAGGGAAGGGCATGCTGGCGTCGTGCCAGCCTCGTCGGAGTAAGGCCGAAGATGACACCCATGCCTTCCGCACGTTCGCACGGAAGGCATGGTGTTTAGCAGAGGATGTGGGTGGGTCCCTGCGACAGAGGACGTCACAGGGAACCCTGCTTCTACTTTGCAGGATGGCAGCCCTGCCCTGCGCGGTGCTATACTCCGCGCAAGGTCGCCGGAGTATGGCGCTGTGTAGAAGTTGCAGGGAGGACCGTTATGCAAAGAATGATGAAAAGTTGGGGGCCTAAATATAAGGGTTTCAAAAGATAAGGGTCAAAAAGTAAATGAAGAGGACCAAATTGTAAAGTCGGTCAAGGAGGTCTCTTCTTAGGCTCAAGTTTTTATACAAGACCAACTTGAACATAAGGATTTTAATGATGAATTTTAATTCTATGTTGGACCATGTTTGACCAGCCAATTTGCATAAAAACCCAAATTAAGTTATTAATTGGGCATGGTTCTGTTTTTAGGTAAAAATAGGTTTCTAAGGCCAAATTGAAGGTTATAAACCCTAGAGAGTATTTTTATATGAATTTTAGAGGATTTAGTTGATTTTTATCCTATCTCGAACCTCGTAAATTGAAGTGAATTTATTTTAGGGTTATAGAATGTCATTTAATTCCTGGAAGTTACTACAACCCTTTTTAGATCAGATTAACCTACTTCTCTCATTGTTAAGCTTGTTTGACCTGTGTTTGGACCCTTAATTATCCTGTTTGCAAACTGCATTGGTGAAATTACAGTTTTACCGCTTATGATTTGTTTTATTCTTAAACTCAGAATTCTCTGAGTTAAGCCTTTCTTTGCGTCATGTAGGAGCTTTTTCTCACATATCTGGGTTAGATTGTGCTAGTTAGGGTTTATGATGAGGTTCTCATCATACCCTCATTCTTAGCTTTTGCTAGTCCCTTAGCAAAATATTAAGGTTTCAACCCTTGTTCTAGACCATGAAGTTCTTAATGATTTTAGATAAGTGCTTTTCCTTTTGCAAACTAGATTAGGTCAGAATGACAACCATAGGCCTAAAAGGTACTCTAGTACCAACCAAGATCCAGATCTGTCTAGCCTCAGCCTCAATCCTTAACAAAGGTTTTTAAGGCCTACAAGAACTAACCTAAGGTTTATTGGATTTTGTGGTTAAAGCACCTGTGCTTGAGATAATTTTAGCCCTGGCTCAGTTCGCAGTGCGTTTTGTAAGAAAGAGAGATAGAAGATTTATCTGTTTGGAGAGTTTTCTCTCTTTTTATTTTTAATTCTAGCTTAGGATTGGCTTTTCAACACGGTCTGTATCAGATTCTTTGTCCCCATCATCAATCCTCAAGGGTTCCTGGCAGTCGATGCTTCGAGATAGCACTGCCTATGGTAACACCCAGAACCCTGGCTGTTGAGATTTCGAGATAATCCCATCCATGGTGTTCCGTGGCCGAATTCAGATCCTGGCAATTGACATTTCGTGATAATGCCATCCATGGAATCTGAACCAGCAGAGTGCTTACATGCCCCCGGTAGGATATGTAAATATCCTAAGAGACAAGCACCGAGGAGATGATATTTTGTTACGCATCTTCGAGGGAAATTTCCCACCTCTCCGCGCTGGGAACTCGTCCAAATCAACTTGTGTTGATCGGTCGCTCGTACTCTAGGTGTCATTTTCAGAATTTTTGCAACGCTTTTACGTGATTTTGATTTTTATGCTTACTGAACCAGGATGTGTGTGAAGTTAGGGTGCTTAGGTTACTAAGTCCCGTAAACCAAAAGTTAGTTAACGAGGCTAAATACTCCCTAAGTCTTGGACCTAATACTTAAGCTTTTCATTTTCCTTAACCTCTTGAGGAATGTCTAGATCTTAATGGGTACTAAGAGTCTATCCAAGAATGCCTAAGGTTCGCGTTCTTACTAATCTTACTGTGCACTTTTCATTTCTTTTCCTGAGTGAGGTCTAGAACTTAGGTTAATTCCTTAATTTCTTTCTAACGATTATCAATTTTGTTTCATTTTGTGCTCCTTCTTTTCATTTTGTTCCTTTTTCTTCTCCTCCTCCTTTGTAGAGTCCTCAAAATTTTCTTTCCTCCTCTCATTTTATTATTTTTTTCTAAATTTTTTTTAAATTTTTATGGTATTTTTGGCATATGTGAAATTTTTGTTTAAAACCTTTTCTTACAAGTTTTGCATTTTCATACCTCCCCATGCCTAAGATTTGCAATGTCCTCATTGTAACCTAGGGGTTTTTATTCAACTTAGTTCATACATTAGGACAGATGTTTTGATGAGTGAATGGGTCGGGGTGACTATTGCGGACGATTTCTAATCTCAGGTGCGAGCACCTGAGGTGGAGTCGGCTGTCCTAAAGGGTGAACCTTAAGTGTACAAAGGTGTCAGAAAAGGTTTCAGGTTTTCAAAGAGAATGATGGGCTGCCTCCCGTTGAGCGCTGAGTTTTACGCCATCGGCTGGGTGCAATATGCTCAAAGAAAATGGAGGATAAATGATGATTCAGCCAAATCAGTAGCGGCTACATCAATGAAAGGTTTGAGTCTCTGACCGTTCACGATGAAAGGTTCGAAATCATGGCTTAGTGGACTGATCTCGACGGCTCCATTTCCAAAAACCTGTCAGACAAGGTATGGTTTGACCCACTTAGATCGCAGCTTCCTAGGGAAAAGTTTGAGTCGGGCATCGAAGAGTAGGACCTTTTGACCTGGATGAAAGATCTTTCTAGAGATGTGCTTGTCATGGAAGGCTTTAACTCGTTCCTTGTAGATTCGCGAGTTCTCGTACGCATCAAGACGTAGTTCATCGATTTGCTACGAGTTCTCGTTGATTTGAAGCTTTCTGTGGGTTCCAGCCTTAGAAAGATCTAGATTACAATTCCGTACTGCCCAATAGGCTTTGTGCTCCAGTTCGACGGGAAGGTGACACGCCTTCCCGTACACCAGTCTAAAGGGAGACATGCCTAATTGGGTTTTGTGGGCGGTCCCATAGGCCCACAAGGCTTCCGGAAGTCGGGACGACTAGTCCTTCCTGTCAGGCCGAACAGTGACCTGTAGGATTTTTTTGATCTCCTGATTTGACAGCTTAGCTAGACCATTAGTCTGGGGGTGATAAGGAGTAGAGATTCGATGAGACACCTCGTATTTGGTCATCAGTGACTTGAACTGAGCATTTGTGAAATGGGTCCCCCCGTCTGAGATGATAGCACGAGGAATCCCGAACCGTGAGAAGATATTGTGATGAATGAATTTGAGAACAATTTTGTGATCACAAATTTGGGTCGGTATGGCTTCGATCCATTTGGACACGTAGTCCACAGCCAGCAGAATGTATTCGAAACCACTCGAAACAAGAAAGGGGCCCATAAAATCAATCCCCCAAACATCAAAGATTTCGCATACGAGAATCGGCTGTAAAGGCATCATGTCACGATGGCTCATGTTGCCCAAAGTTTGGCAATGACTGCATGCCTTGCAGTGATTGTATGCATCCTTGAACAGAGTGGGCCAATAAAAGCCACACTGGAGGATTTTCGATGCGGTTTTGTGCCCAGAGAAATGGCCACCGCATGCTTGGTCATGGCAGAAGGAAAGAATATCATTGACTTCACCTTCGGGGACACATCTCTGGATGATTTGGTCAGCACCTATGCGGAAGAGGTACGGATCTTCCCAAATGTAGTACTTGGCATCAGAGCGCAATTTGTCTGTCTTGGCCTTCGGCCAATCAGACGGGATCTGATAAGATGCCAAGTAGTTTACTATATCAGCAAACTATGGAAGTCTAGTACCAATAGTCAGTAGGTGCTCATCAGGGAAATGCTCCGAGATGGGTCCGGAAGGGTTGATAATCTCAGAAGGAATGTGGGACAAATGGTCAACTACCACATTTTGTCTTCCCGCCTTGTCACGAATCTCAAGGTTGAATTCTCGCAACAGCAAGATCCATCGGATTAGTCGGGGTTTCGTATCCTTCTTGGCAAGGAGATGCCTCACAGCCATGTGATCCGAGTAGATGATGACGTGGGAACCTAGGAGATAAGATCAAAATTTTTCAACGGCAAATACTATGGCTAGCAGCTCTTTCTTTGTAACTGTATAGTTACGCTGAGCCTCATCAAGTGTCTTGCTAGCGTAGTAGATGACCACTGGTTTCTCGTCAACTTTTTGCCCCAGAATCACTCCTACAGCGAAATCAGAAGCATCACACATGATCTCAAAGGGTTGAGACCAATCAGGGGATTGTAGGATCGGGGCCTGGGTGACTCGGTCACGGAGGTTCTCAAAGGCTTGAGTGCATTCCTTGGAGATTTCAAAGGGTACATCCTTAGAGAGAAGAGTCGTCAGGGGGCGCATGATTTTCGAGAAATCTGGAATGAAACGACGGTAAAAATCAACGTGCCCCAGAAAAGAAAGGATGTCCCTGATCGAGCTAGGCATAGGAAGGTGAGAGATTAGATTAACCTTGGCTCGATCCACTTGGATGCCCTTCTCAGAAATCAGATGTCCTAGGACGATCCCCTCAGGCACCATAAAATGGCTCTTTTCCCAGGAAAGAATCAAATTAACGTCGATGCAGCGCCCGACTATATGAACCAAGTGCTGGAGGCAATCATCAAATGATGCCCCGAAAACTGAAAAGTCATCCATGAAGACTTCCAGATAATCACCTACCATATCAGAGAATATGGCAAGCATGCACCGTTGAACGTGATCTTCTCTTGCATATGTTTCGGAATGCATATGTTTCGAAGGGGCAGGTGAACGTGATCTTCTCTTGGTCCTCAGGATGAATAGCTACTTTGTTATAACCGGAGTACCCATCAAGAAAGCAGAAGAATCGATTTCCCGCTAATTTCTTGAGAATCTGATCAATGAAAGGTAGTGGGAAATGATCCTTCTTCGTGGAGGAATTGAGTCGTCGGTAATCTATGCAGACTCTCCACGAGTTGGCTAATCGGGTAGGTATGACTTCTCCGATTTCAGTCGTAATGGTGGTGAGGCCTGCCTTTTTAGGCACAACTTGAATGGGGCTCACCCAATGACTGTCGGAGATCGGGTAGATGATCCCTGCATCTAACCACTTGATGATCTCCTTTTTCACGACCTCCTGCAGATTGGGGTTTAAACGTCTCTGCATCTCACGAGAAGGTCATGCGCCCTCTTCTGAATAAATATGAGGTGTGCAATAAGAGGGACTTATTCCAGTCAAATCATCAAGAGTCCATCCAATGGCTTTGCGATGTTGCTGAAGAACAACAATTAGACGGGATTCCTGTTCATGAGTAAGCTTGGAATTTATAATTACAGGAAGGGTCTGATTAGAACCCAAAAAGATGTATTTCAAATGATCGGGAAGGGGTTTCAATTCAACGACGGGGTTATCAGTAGCAACGGGTGGTTCAGGCTAAATGTGAGGTTCAAGGGTAGGAGTTATGGATCTGTCTAAATCTAGATTTGACTCCTCTAATTGCGGTTTAAGATCTTTCTATGATTGATGAGGTATAATCAGGTCATTCTCAAAATGCGTTTCATCAACCAAAGCCCTGATATCACAAATCTGTTCGATGACACCGCAATTGATTCCTTGTTGGGCCTTAAATATATCAATTTTTAGGGTTTGATTTCCAAATTTGAGTTCTATTTGGCCCTCCTCACAGCTGATGTTGGCTCTAGTAGTAGCCAGGAAAGGTCTCCCTAGAATGATCGGAGTATCCCTAGGGTTTTCAGGTGCGTCCATGTCTAAGACTATAAAGTCTACAGGAAAATAGAAATCTCACACTCTTATAATAACATCCTCGAGAACCCCTTTAGGTGACTTTATAGATCGATCTGCTAATTGTAGTGTCACCTCAGTTGGTTTTAGCTCGGATTCTTCTAGGTGGCTAAGTAAGGATGTGGGTATCATATTTATGGAAGCACCCAAATCTAGTAATGCTCGGTCAAATTGAGTTTCACCTATTTTGCAGGAAATCAGGGGAGTACCAGGATCTTTTGCCTTAGGTGGGAGCCTGCTTAGGATTACAGAGCTAGCTTGCTCTGATAGTTCAATTGGACTCCCACTCTTGGTTCGCGGCTTATGCTGAGGTGTACACACATTCTTTAAGAATCGTGCATAAGCCGGTACGTGGCAAATTGTATCCATCAAGGGGATGTTTATTTGGACCTGCTCAAACAGCTTGACTAGGTCCTCCTCAGGAGCCACGGGCTTGGTTGTCTTCTTTCCCTTGGTCAAGGCCTCGGGAAATGGAACCTTGGTTGGTTCTTCTAGGATGGGTCCAGGTTTTTGATCTGGGACAGGGATAGGAACATCCTGGATTACTGTCCTAGGGTTGGGATCACTACCAGGCTTGGAGTGGTCTGGATAGGGTGGATCTTGGGTTTCCTTACCACGACGGGTTGTCACTGAATTCAGTCTTGCCTGGTTTTGGTTAGGGTTGGATAAGATGGGTTGCTGCTGGTAACCTGTATAGGAAGTGGAAGCCTCCATCCCGTCAGGTGAAGGAACAGAGGGGGCCTGATAGATCATGTGTGCTTGGCCTGGGTTTGGGTTCATAACGCGTCGCTGGGTCGGCACGTTATTAGGGTTAGGAAGAGGTTGGGAAGGAAGTGTGCCCGGTTGGCGAGAATTTGCCAACTGGGCTAGTTGATTTCGAACCTCTGTAAGTTCGTCCTTGTGTTGTTTCTGAATAGCCGCATTCGTTCTTTGAATGTCAGCCAGAGTCTAAAGAATGAGGGACATTTGGTCCTGGTTTGGCCCTGATGAAAAAGTCGGGTTGGGCCAAGGCTGAGGCGATTGGTAAGGACGAGGGGGTTGTGGACGGGGCTGAAAGGGTGGTCTCAGAGTTTGGGAATTTCCCACCCACTGAAAGTTGAGATGGTTTCGCCATCCAGGATTGTAGGTGTTGGTGAATGGATCATTCTGGATGACGTTGAGGTCCTCGCAGGTCTGAGGAACCTCCAAAGAATCAGAGAATGGGGGAATGGAATTCCCCTGGCTGGTATAGAAAGGATCGGATGATCCTCCGATCCGAGAATCAGATGGGGGTGGATATGGATCCATCCCAGGAGAAGGTCAGTGGAGAATGTTTTGCACAGTCTCCCGTGTGGAAGGAGGTTGTGCAAAGGAGCTATCCGTAGAGGTGGCTCGCTGCAAGTGCTGAGTCAGCTCGTCCACCTTCTTCTCAATGATGGAGACCTTGTCCAATCGATTGGACATCAGTTCTAGGTCGACTGATGCGGACAGGCCCTACGTCTCGTGTGCTCCCCTAAGGTTCGTCGATGCGCAGGTATTTGTCCTATCGAATAGTCCCATGGAGTCATTATTGATGGAGTTCTCGCACATGTTTTCGAGAATCTCCCACACGGTGTCCTCATGTTGACCCATGATATTCCCTCCGCAAGTTGCATTGACGAAAAGCCTGATATCCTCACGGAGTCCCTGATAAAAAGACTGGACTTGTTCCCATTTAGGAACTCCGTGATGGGGGCACTTTCTCATGAGATCTTGAAAGCGATCCCATGCCTCTTGGAGAGGTTCTCCCATTTGCTGAGTGAAGTGGGTAATCTGATGGCGCAAGGCATTGGTCCGACCAACGAGAAAGAACTTTTTCAAGAACTCGGACTGAAGTTCTTCCCAATTGTTGATCGCTCGGGTCTGAGTTTGGTACCAATGAGCGGCCTTGTCCATAAGGGAGAAGGAGAATGTAACGACCCGATTCCCAAATCCCTACGAGACACGAGAATTGGACCGACTCGACTAATCCCAAGACCCAGTCGTCCAACGAGAAAGTAACCAAAAGAGCAGTAAAATAAACCACATTCACCATGTATATAACTAGCAGTAACAAAATACAGCAGTAAAGAAAGGAAATACTATAGCATACACCACCACAACAGTAGAGAAATAAACATGTACATAACATGAAGCTTACATTAAAGAGAGTACAAGGAGCAATAGAAAACTACTCACTACAGCGGAAAGAAAAGTACAGTAAGTACTACAGGTAACCCTACTGGACCCTACTAGGCCCAGCGCCCTCTGCAGCCGCTGACTCTGGCTGCTCAACACCTGGTCCTGAAAAGGCAACAAAGGTGACACGTCAGCGAAATGCTGAGTACAGTGGCAACTAAAAGCTAAAAGAAGCAGTAGAGTGTACAATAGCTGTTATATTTTTACTTTCTTTCCTTATATTTTCCATTTATTCACTGTTGATTATTTCTCAGATCCTTCTCTTGATCTCGAATGTTCCTCGTAGGAATGATCTTGATTGCAGTCTTTCCCGAAAGGTAGAAGTAACACGTGGTGCTCTCCTGGCCGGGAGAGTCCCCCGTGGTGGTCCTACCCTCAGTCAACCACCCCAAGGTCGCTGACAGACGTAACAGTGACTACAACACGCGTGATAAATGCACGGGTCGCTACCCCGCACTGGCACGTAGTCAATCGTTTCCGTTAATGGGTGTGCCCAAAGCACAGCACGGAACCAGTATAGGGCAGAGCCCTCTCAGTAATAGTGGCCCAGCCCCTCCACAGTAACCAAACAGGGGTCTTGCCCCTCTACAGTCCGCGCACCCTCACCTGACTACCCTGGTTTGCCCAGTGGGCCTAACAAGTCGGTGTAGGTGAGATAGTAGAACCCCGGGACCCGTCGGGTAGCTAGTACTCTCCCTACACTAGTAGCTCTCCTCGGTATTGTGTATGCGAGGGCTAAAAGTAGGTACAAAGTGGCCAGACCTAACCCCAGGTCCCTGGGGCGGCTAGCTCCGCTTTGCACTAAACATAGGGACAGTCGCTCTCCTTAGTACTCCGTACTCAAGGGCCAGCTCACTTCCCCAATTCTATTCCATTTCCTTTCCAGGAGTTCTACACCTAATCCCCGTAGGGTTCAAGCTCTTTTAACCCAGCCAATTTAGGTTTCACCGTTCCGGCTTTACGTTCATGCAACCCATGTTTCAAGCATATTTATTCATTCATAACAGGCAGCTGTTAACCAATTTACAGGAAGTTATCATTTCCGTTCTACTTTTCCAAGACTGCAATGTTTGTATATTCAACTAGTTTTCCAGTCTTAGGATTCATGCCGTACCTTAGGATCTATCATTCAATCTAGTTTTCCAGTCCTAGGATTCATGCAATGCCTTAGGATCTATCATTCAATCTAATTTCTTAGTCCTAGGGTTCATGCAATGCCCTAGACTCTATTAATTGTTTCATAATTGTACAAATTTTGTTAAATAAATTAAAGAGCCACTCTACCCGCGAAATCGGAAGTACTGAGGGCGTGGTCGGCAATCCCGCGCGCCTTCGCAACCCAAAGAGCTGCAACGGAACGGGGACCTAACACAAGGATCAACACAAGTGGTTTCTCAGAACAGTGCACAATTACTGTAAACAGGTAGAGAAAATAAATCTGGAAAGAACTCAACTCAAAACGCGGAAAACAGACTCCGAACGGGCCCTAAACGGGTCAAAAACAACGAATCTGTCCAAAATCAGACGTCTGGAACCTCTTCCAGACGTCTTAAAAGGTTGATCATGTCGTACCTCAGTCTGCGCAGTCCTTCAGACGTCTAGAAGCCCGCTGGATCGTCTGGCCTTAGTTTCCAGACGTCTGATTGTCACCCCGGACGTCTGGAGGTCCTATCCGTCCTCTGGTACTGTGGCCAGACATTTGATTCGTGTGGAAAGGCGAGCCCTCGCGCCCTCCCGAACAACACCTACGCACACACGCATCTACTCTCATCACGAAAAGGCATAGAAGAACGCGGCATACAGCTGCATGGCCGTACCCGCATAAAAAAAGAAAAAGGAAGGAAAATATTGTACCTGTCAGTCGTCTGGGTCTTCCTCCAGACATCTTCTGCGACGTCTGGACGAAGGTCCAGATGTCCGATTCTGGGAAATTTTCCCAGAATCAGGACCCTGTCGCTCTTCGCCCGCGACGTGCGGCCGTGCCGCACCGCGCCCGCCTGCTGCCCGAGCTGCAGCAGCTCCTCCGCGACATCCCACGCCCGCTACTCCCCCGCCGGCCTGCTTTAGCTGCCCCGGCAAGCTCGCACCTCGCAGTCGAGCGTTCTTCTTCCTCCCACGACACTCCTCCCTCCCACACGCTCGCTGCAGCTGCCGCACCCGCTCGCTCGCGTTGGCAGAGAGAAGGAGAAGGAGAAGGCGGTGGAGTGAGGGTGAGGGAGAGGGCGGTGCTATATAAAGGCAGCGCGGGGAGAGAGAAAAGAGAAGTGGCGCGTCTGTAGGGAGGGAGAGAGAGAGCAGAACGAAGGCGGCTGGTTCAGTCTGAGCGTGCAAGTGCACAGACACGAACCCGTACGCCGAAAAAATTTAGTACCAGATGTCTGGGAAGGGTTCCAGACTTCTGGCCGGATGTCTGGGCCACTTCCCAGACATCTTAACTGCGTCAGGTGCTGTGTTCGTAGTAGAGAACATCTTCATGAGGAGAATGTCTCGATTTTGTGCATCTGACCCAAAAGTCTAGGCCAGATGCTTTAGCTGTTTGATGTACTGGAAGGGGTCTTCAGAATTAAGCCCATGAAATTTAGGTATGACATGAATCATATTGGGCTTTAATTCAGAATCTGGTCCTCCAATCGGGATTCTGACTTGAGGCTCAATGGCCACCGCAGCAAGATTAGAATGGTCCCGCATCATAAGACGCTGCGGTGGGTGCACAAAGTTCTGGAAGAGGTCATTGAGTCGCTGGAGCTGGTGCTCCAGATTGTTCTCTTCCTCAACTGGCTGAGCCATTGTGGAAGAAGAAGGTGAGTTGGGTTCGGAGTCGGAGGAGAGGTCGATGTGAAGTGTTGTTTTCTCAAACAAGGGCACTGAGGATCGGCCTCGAGGAGAGTGAAGTTCTAAAGGAGGTTTCAAGGACCTCCTACCAAACATACACTGTTGGAAGAGATGAGTTTAGCAGGTGCTGGACCCAATCAAGACACCCAAGATGTTGGGTGACTATAGAGGTTCAGGGCAGATGGACCCCTTAATCAGAAGATCGACCACCTGAGAATTACCTGGGCAGCCAGAGAGGGTGAGTCCCGCGAAGACCCTTACACGGTAGAGCGTCCCCACGGGTTACAGGGTTTCCCCCATCCGACCTCTCTTGTCATTGAGATTCCAGGTAGACCAGAATGGGGATCTTGACCTCTTAAGTCTACCACTTTTAGTTTAAGATCAGGGTGCTTAGATTTTCACTTGAGCTTTAGGCCTTTTGAGTGCAAAGAGTGACCTAAGTTGAAGGTTGGTTGACCCAAGAGGTCAACTTCACCTGCTATTTCTTTTGAGAGCTCATTAGGTCTTGTCTTTTAGGGTTCAAGTGTTTTTAGAGAGCCAATTGCTTAGGGTTTCTCTGAATAGGTGTTTTCAATCAATGGCTTAGGCACACTTCTTTCGGGATTTCTCAATTCTTGATTAAGGAATGTGTCTCTAAAACCCTAGTGTTAATTCCTATGTTGGCTCTACTTGGTCCAGTTAATTCGTTGTTGGGTAATTAGGGCTCAGGCAAGAAGGTGTTAGCCCTTAAATACCCTTAAGAGTGTGTGTAGGAATAGTGTTTTGAAAATATGTAGTTGTTACTAGGTATAAAAGACAGGTTATACCTATATTGTTTATTCTTTTCTTTTTCTTCCTCTTTAGAATTTAGGGGTTAATAGTGAGAGGATAGAAATTACATGTCCTTGGAGTGGTTGTTGTGCGGCTGCTTCTTGATTTTCCTGTATCTGCACACAAAAGAGAGAAGAGATTATTAGAAACTCATAAATAGAGATTTTATAGTGTCTAGAATAGCCGTTGCTCCCCGGCAACGGCGCCAAAAAATAGTAACGCTGGTAACGCTATTCTATGTTTCGTTTTATAGTTTAAGTACAGTCGTTATAGTATAAGACAAAACAGTTACCAGATTACTATTACAAAATTTTTTTTTTACTCGGAACAAGGTTTTCCCGAGGTCGAATTCAGGGAGCAACTATGTTTCTAGAAGACTAAATAAGATCTCTATTATGTTACAAAAATAAAAGAGAGAGTGATGTCATCTTGGCTTCTTCTTCTTCTCTTTCTCTTTTCTTCTTCTTCTTCTTCCTTGGCCGTTTCTCTTCTTCTTCTCCTCTTCTTCTTTCTTTGTTCTTTCTTCTTTCTCCTTCCTTGCTTTCTTCTTCTTCTGTTCTTCTTTTCTTTTCTTTTCTGGCGGCAATGTCTTCTTCCTTCTCTTTCTTCTTTTTTTATTCTTGCCTTCTTCTTTCTTCTTTTCCTTCTTTCCTTTCTTTAGTCAGCAGCTGTGGTGATCTTCTTCTTCTTTTTTCTTCTTCTCTTCTCTGCCTTCTGCAGCTGTGGTGATTCCGACGTCTGATGCTGTGCTCAGACGACTTATCTGTGGCTTTGCTACAGTGCCTTCCTTCTTCTCTTCTTCTTCTGTTTCCCTCCTTCCTTCCTTCTTTTCCTTTCTGCCTTCTTCTGCTTCCTTGGCCGTTTCTCTTCTTCTCCTCTTCTTCTTTTCCTTCCTGTCTTCTTCTTCTTCAGCTGCCCTGAGCGGCTAAGGCTTCGGCTGCTTCTCTTCTTCTCTTCTTCTTTTCCTTTCTGCCTTCTTCCTGCACGCTCACACAAGGGTCAGAGCAAAACATACCCCTACCCTTCCCCGCGTCTCTCTCTTTCTCAGATTTCTCTCTTAGGACTGCTCTCCCAGAGTCGAGTAATCGGGTGCGGGTATCGCGCCCGGGACCAGGCCCACCGGCATGAGGTGGTGGGCGAGGAGTGCGCGGTTTGGATGATTGGATCCTGCCCAGACCAGCGGGGCGTGAGGGCGGGCGAGGGCAAGCGAGAGCGTGGCGCGCAGCGTGCGGGAGAGGGACCTGACCCCTGTGTTCGAAGACGATCAGCCTTAGACATTTTTTCAATTTAAGTGCGGGTGCTTGGCCACGCACTTCCGAAGTGGGACTAAAGTCCCACCTCCCAGATTGGCGCCCGTAGGCGAGCTACCTGCTGCCAATTGGGGTAGCCCGCAATGCCTTTGCCCCAGCTGCAGGCCTGGGTGCCTTCGCAGAGACAACCTGTGCGACCTTGGATGCGCACCTGGGCTAGAGGGCGCCTGCAGCTGCAGGTGAAGCTGTTGCAGCTTGTCGTCAATGGCGGCGAGGGGCGCGCACCTGAAATCACAACAACGGCCTCTCGGCCTAGTCAGAATACGTAGGAAGCTTCACCGGAGTGAGGCGAAGCTTGTGCGGTGGTCGGCGGGGTGTGGGATTGCGTGAAGAGGCTAACCTAGGTTAGACTGTGGCCGGAGAGGTGGGTTTGTTCGGAGGGTGGTCGGGTGGCATTTGGCAGTGAATGGAGATGGGGAATAAATAGAGTGGAGTGTGAGGGAGCTTGTGGGATGGTCGACGAGGTGCGGGAGTGTCTGTGATCGTGAGATGGTCTCGCCGGAGGGGATGATTGGAGGTGGTGAGGGTGGTCTAGACAGTGGCGGTTGAGTGGTCGAAAGGGCAGTTTAAAAGGGGGGAAATGCAAGGAAAATAGAGAGGAAGCTATCTACCAATTATTAGACGAAGGGGAGGGCGGAGCATCCGGCTCGTATCTGTCGGAGCTGTCGACGAAGAAGCCCTGGAGGAGGAGTTCGGCGACGAGGAAGCAGGCGGAGGGCGCTGGCGGGTACAGCCCGGTGCAGACGATGGAGCAAAGCAAACCCTACTGCAGGTAGGGCAGCAGAGTGACGAGGAGGAAGAGGAGGAGTTCTCCGGAAGCTTCGGGCCTTCTGACGGAGGAGGAAGGGATGAAGGGGGAGGGTGACTCTTCGTCAAAGGAAGCTTATCAGAGTCGGCAAGGTGTGCTGCTCCTTATAAAGGGGTTGGCGCGGAGGGAGGGGCGTGCTGGCGTCGTGCCAGCCTCACCGAAGTAAGGTCGGAGATGACACCCATGCCTTCCACGCGTTCGCACGGAAGGCATGGTGGTCGGCAGAGGATGTGGGCGGGTCCTTGCTACAGAGGACGTCGCAGGGAACCCCGCTTCTGCTTTGCAGGACGGCAGCCCTGCCCTGTGTGGCGCCATGCTCCGCGCAAGGTCGTCGGAGTATGGCGCTGTGCAGAAGTTGCAGGGAGGACCGTTCTGCAAAGAATGATGAAAAATTAGGAGCCTAAATGCAAGGGTTTCAAAAGATAAGGGTCAAAAAGTAAATGAGGAGGACCAAATTGTAAATTCGATCAAGGAGGTCTCTTCTTAGGCTCAAGTTTTTATACAAGACCAATTTGAACCTAAGGATTTTAATGGTGAATTTTAATTCTAGGTTGGACCATGTTTGACCGGCCAATTTACATAAAAACCCAAATTAAGTTATTAATTGGGCATGGTTCTCTTTTTAGGTAAAAATAGGTTTCTAAGGCCAAATTGAAGGTTCTAAACCATAGAGAGTATTTTTATATGAATTTTAGAGGAATTAGTTGATTTTTATCCTGCCTCAAATCTCGTGAATTGAAGTGGATTTATTTTAGGGTTATAAAATGTCATTTAATTCCTGGAAGTTGCTACAACCCTTTTCAGATCAGATCAACCTGCTTCTTTCATTGTTAAGCTTGTTTGACCTGTGTTTGGACCCTTAATTACCCTACTTGCAAACTGCATTGGTGAAATTATAGTTTTACCCTTTATGATTTATTTTATTCTTAAACTCAGAATTCTCTGAGTTAAGCCTTTCTTTGGGTCATGTAGGAGCTTTTTCTCACATATCTGGGTTAGATTGTGCTAGTTAGGGTTTATGATGAGGTTCTGATCAATGACGATTCAGTTTCTATTCTTCTAGAATTATCAGACAATTCAAACAATTCAGGGTTTTGTGACCTCCTCCCAAACATGCACTACCACAGGAGGAATTGGGGAGATAAGAAGGGAAAAGGGGATGAGAGAAACAATGCCGTATGGGTACACTTAATGAAAAATCAAAGCAATCAGTTTCCTAACCTCTATAATGTGCCCTTGACCTAAAGATCTAAGTTACCTACTATCACAACCTACAGAATCGAATGAGAGCATCGCGGAACCACCAGGCCAGATTGAAAGGCCGTTTGCCTCAGTCCTAGACACCCGATAGCACGCGGAAACCCACACCATCACGTAGGCACTACACGTAGGTAGTTAGACCTCCAATCCTTAATAGAGGTCAAGTTGCTACCAGTTTTAATTTAGAGGCTTAGGATCAAGTGCTCCAGAAATGTGAAGAGCATTGTATACGGGTAATGCCCAAGTGCGTTGATTTTAAGAGTGTGTAAATCAAGCATGCAACGGGAAAATCTCCTCGAATTGGAGTTTTAGATGGTGAATGGCTTTTAGAATTTCAGCCTTATGTAGTATGGATTTTAGGATTCCACTGAGTTACCAATTCAACCAATCTCCGGGTTTTGAGAAAACACAAGTTCTTTTATGCCCAACAAACCCTTCTTCAATGTGAATTAGTTAATGCATGCTAAAAATGCAATGGGCTTCTCTAGATGAAAATTTCTATGTGTGGATGCACAAGTCTATTTTAAGTCAATGTGAAAGGGAGCCAAAACACTTCAATTCAAGTGCTCCCAATCACCAAAATAATATTCCACACAGGGCTCAACCACAAGATGATGTAAAGAAAATTAAAATGTTGGGGTTGAAATATTCGGGATCAAATCTAAGGCACTTGAAAAGTTGTGATGGGATTGGAATCAACTCAATTCCAAGTCTCCCCACCAAAAATGTGATCCCGAAATGTGAATAAATGAGGCAAGGAGGGATGGAAATCAATCAATTTTAACTTTCCTGAAAGAAAACTTCACACAATGATGGATCCAAGAATCAAGATTCTTGGATTTTTTCTATACGAAGTTTTATGGGAAATTAAGGGGCGGTGGGGGTGATAGCAAACAGTCAACAAGTGATTTTTAATCTACTTGCCCTAAGAAACTCCCAAGAAGTGTTTTTAGGTTTTTTTTATATTATATATATAGATTTTTTAGGTGACAAGATAACCTAAGTTACTAAGAGGGAGATACCTACCACTTTAGCAATGTGGGCGAAGCTCCAATGTGGCACCGGCTACTTCACGCTCTCGCTCCCACCTTAGATTTGCCCACATTTCCGACCTCCTCTGCTTGTCTCATCCTTGCAATCGGTTTACCTGCACACAAGCAAACAAAACACCCGTGAAGAGAAGGGTGTGAGAAGAGAAAATCAAAGGAATGAGAGTAGAAACTTACCTCAATTTGCGCCTCCCTGGCAACGGCACCAGAAAAGCGTGGTGGGACTCGAATAGGTTTTGTTAATATGGTGATATTATCGTTGAAATTAGTACAGTGAGTTAACCTAAATCGAGTCAAACCAGCTTCACAAAATTTTTAGCCTGGCCTACTTGATTTTATTTTGGTCGCTTTTAGGCCCAGGGTCGATCTCAAGGAGGGGAATTTGAAGATTAAGAAGTTTCTACATCTTTCCTAAAACGTATCTCTTCCTTGCGTTTATTATGTTTTTGATTTTTTTTTTCTATTTTTAAGTTTTTTCGTTGGTGATAATGTTGTCCTTGAGGTACACCCTCAAAAATCAAGTCCTTGGCCTTGAGCCAAATGGTTCTTGGCTTGTAGCCAACTAGGGGTTCCTAGAAATTGATCTTGTTATTCGCAAGATTGAGTACTTGCAAGACAAGAATTATCTTTCTCTTTTACTCTTTTTTTTTATCTTTTTAATAGCAAGATATAAAAGATAAATAAAAATAGGGTAGGTTGTTAGAAAAGAAAGAAATACTTAGCTTAGTATATATATGTATAGATAAATAGTGGATACAGAATATGTATATATATGCGTGCATACGGTTATATATTATATATATAGGGGTGGAGGTGGAAGTGGAAATGGAATGTAGCATAGTGTTAAGTTGGTCAACATCTAGTAAGACACAACCAACAAGACTGAGTGCTGCGTGAAGTGGGGAGTGGATGTGTGGGAGTGAGGGTGGAGTCGCTTGCTTTGCGTGAATATCAGGGAATATCAGCAACCGGTGAGAATATTCCCGCGATATGATGCGCGGTGGAGGGATGAGTGCACGGAAGTGTGGGTGGTGTTTGTGAAGTGTATTGATGGATATGGGTAGGTGGATGTATATGTGAATATATGTATGTATATATATGCATATATCTATAATTATATATGTATATATATAGTTGTATACGTATATAGATATGTATATGTATATATGCATATATATGTAGTTGTATACATACATACATACATACATACACATATATGTATGTATGTATGTATGCATATATATATTTATGTATATATGTGAGTGGATATATATGTATGTGTGTGTGTGAGTGTATAAGTGTGTGTGTGAGTGTACGAGTGTGTGTGTACAAGTGGGTGTGTGTGTGTATGCTGGAGGAGGAGGGGAGTGAAGCAGATAAGCCGTCTGTCGCGTTGCCCGTCGTCTGATGCGCAAGGATGCACGGGCACAAGAGAGAGAGAGAGAGTGCGCAGTGCAGAGTGAAGCGCAGTGGTTTCTTTGTGCGTGGGCGGGTGCGAGTGAGCGAGGCGCAGCGTGGCGCAGCGCACTGCACAGCGCACAACACTGCGAGCAAGTGAGGCGCGGGCACTAGAAGACCGGCTGGAGTGGGTAGCGCAAAGAAGAGAGAGCACAAAGCCACCGGCTAAGTGAGAAGCAAGCCGGTGGCTACAGTGTAACACTGAGAGGCGTGAACAGTGCGCTACAGTGCCGCACAGAGGGGTGATTGGGTGGAGGCAGTTTTGGTTGCGCCAGCGTGCTGTGGAGCGCCTGTGCGTATGGAAAAAGGGTGAGCGCGATCTGTAGGAGCGTGCGCGGTGACCGGCGGAGCTGCAAGCAGGCGTGTGGTGCTGTTGGAGTTTCTGAGCTTGAGAGCTTGAAGCTCTGGGAATGGCAGAGAAGATGAACGACAGTAAAAACAAAAGGCAAATCCACTACGCCTACCTGCTCACGAAAGAGCTGGGCGGTGGTGGTCTGAGACCATTGTGGGTTTTCTCTTGCCCACGATGTGCCTCTTCTCAGTGAGAAGAGATACTGTGTATGGAGAGGGAGAGGGGAGGAGGTTGGCCCAGGGTGATGGTGGATCTAAAGGTGTCTGATGGTGCATGCCCACACAAGGGAGAGAGCCAGGGGTTTTAAAGAGGAGAAGGCATGCCACAGCCGTGCTGTTGGCTGGAAGAGATGTGCGGACATCAAGCCATGCTGTTTGGCAATGGGAAAGGTGCGGAGAGATGCTCAAACACCATGCCCTGTAGCCACGCGAGAAAGGAAAATTCAAAATAAATAAAAAAAATGAAAAATGGTGAAATTGCAATGCCACACTTGAGGAAAATGTTAATTAATAGATGGCCAATTATTCACACTCTCCTCCCCTCTTTATAAATTCATGCAGGAGTCTATTTACAAATGCAATTACAGCTACATAAGATGCAATGGCAGTGCTAGGAAATAACACAAGATGGCATATTTATTGGTGTATTTTTGCTGTGCAAACAAGACTCCAGGGCTTTGGGTTCTGTGGTGGCAGGTATGGCTACTGTTTCTGGCAGATTAGTGTACGTACTTTTGATTTCGATGCCACACACTCCTTCGTCGTTATGAGTTTTGCCGTCAGTTTGAGGTAGGGTAATGTACTGTTAAAGGATCCGTTTGTGATCAGAGGCCTAGGTGGCCAATTGTTTGTAGCGGAGGAGGTCTACACGGACTGTGAGGTTAGTATAGGGGGACATAGCCTGTCCGCTGGCCTGATTGTGATATAGATGGAGGATTTTGGCATGATCCTAGGGATGGACTGGCTGTCCACCTATCACACCCTGGTGGACTATTTCGGGAGGACGATCGTCTTCTCCATACCGATGTTGCCTCCCTTTGAGTTTCATGGACAGCCGGTGGACGGAGGTTTCAGGTGCATCTCCGCGCTTCGGGCAGCCAGGCCTTTGAGCCGGGGGTGTAAGGGCTTTTTGGCCTGTGTAGTGGCAGAGCCTAGCCCCGTGGCTGACTTTCAGAGTATCCCGGTGGTTTACGAGTACCCCGACGTCTTTCTAGAGGAGCTACCAGGACTACCGCTTGAGTGTGGGATCGAGTTTGAGATCGCACTGGTACTGGGGACCAGCCCCATTTCTACTGCATCGTACCGGATGGCACCGCTTGAGCTGCGAGAGCTCAAGTCACAGCTACAGGACCTGTTGGTGAAGGGCTTTGTGAGACCCAGTACGTCCCCGTGGAGAGCCCTTGTATTGTTTGTGAAGAAGAAGGACGATACCCTGCGACTTTGTGTCGACTACCGACAGCTGAATAGGGTCACCATCAAGAACAAGTATCCACTGCCGAGGATTGACGACCACTTCGACGAGTTGCAAGACGCCACAGTGTTCTCCAAGATAGACCTGAAGTCGGGCTACCACCAGTTGAGGATCAGGGAGACCGACGTCTCTAAGACCATTTTCCGTACTCGGTATGGGCACTATAAGTTATTGGTCATGCCATTTGGGTTGACCAATGCCCCTACTACCTTTATGGATTTGATGAACCTTGTTTTTAGGCCTTACTTGGATCAGTTTATGGTGGTGTTCATCGATGACGTACTTGTTTACTCACGAGATCAAGCGCAGCATGGACAACACTTACTCATGATCCTGGATAACTTTAGGCGACATAGGCTGTATGCCAAGTACAGTAAGTGCGAGTTTTGGGTGAGGCAGGTGACTTTCTTGGGCCACGTGATTTTAGGGGATGGTTTGGCTGTGGATCTAGCCAAGGTTGAGGCTGTACTCAGGTGGGAGAGGTCGCACATAGTGACAGAGATACGTAGCTTTTGGGACTGGCAAGTTACTATCGGTGATTTATCAGAGGATTCTCTCAAATTGCGCGTCCTATGACGCAGTTGACCTGGAAGGACGTACCCTTTGCCTGGATAGATGAGTGCGAGGTGTATTTTCAGGAGTTGAAGGAGAGACTGACCTCAACTCCTGTACTTACCATCCCAGACAGCAGTGGCGGTTTCGTGGTTTACACCAACGCTTCGTTGCAGGGGTTAGGGGGTGTGCTCATGTAGCGGGGTCACGTTGTCGCTTACGCTTCGCGGAAACTGAAGCCCCATGAGCATAGCTACCCTACCCATGACTTAGAGCTGGCAGCAGTTGTCTTCGCGCTGAAGACATGGAGGCACTACCTTTACGGTGAGACTTTTGAGATTTTCACATATCATAAGAGCCTCAGGTACTTGTTTGACTAGAAGGAGCTTAACATGAGACAGAGACGTTGGTTAGAGCTCCTGAAGGACTACGACTGCAGCATCTCTTATCACCCAAGGAAGGCCAATGTAGTGGCTGACATCCTGAGTTGGAAGGCGCCCACCCACTTGGCCAATTTACAGGCACAAATTTGGAGACTAATGTAGGAGTTGGGCAATTGGCGACCCCGGGAGTCACAGGGGTATTGTGGGACAATGACAGAGATGCGGCAGACACAACCTGAGATGATAGACCACATCATCGCAGGGCAGATGGTCGATCTATATTTACAGACGCAGCTAGACAGGGTGTTGACAGGGGACCTAGGAGACTTTTCCTTTTAAGACGAGATACTGTGCATGAGGGGATGCTTATGTGTTCTTAGGGACGAGGAGTTGTTAAGAGAGCTCCTGACTAAGGGACATGGGTCTAGGTTCACGATACATCCCAGGAACACAAAGATGTACCATGATTTGTGACGTGACTTTTGGTGGAGAGGGATGAAGCAGGATGTTGGTGAGTTTGTGCAGCAGTGTTTGGTGTGTCAGCAGGTGAAGGCTGAGCATCAGAGACTTGCAGGGCCATTGTAGCCACTTTCTGTGCCAGAGTGGAAGTGAGAGAGCCTCAACATGGACTTGGTGGTGGGTTTACCAGTTACCCAGCAGGGACATGACGAAGTCTGGGTGATAGTAGACAGGTTGACGAAAACGGCATGTTTTCTGCCGATCCGACTCACCTTTGGACCAGCACAGTTAGCAGAGGGATACATTCGGGATGTGGTGCACCTGCACGAAGTTCCACGTGAGATCGTATCCGACAGGGATACTCGCTTTACTTCCCAATTTTGGACTGAGTTTCAGTAGGCCTTGGGGACACATTTGAGGTTCAGTACCACTTACCACCCCTAGACGGACGGACAGTCAGAGCGCCCCATATAGACACTTGAGGACCTTTTACGCACCTGTGTACTAGACTGGAGAGGCTCCTGGGAGGAGCATTTACCCTTGGCAGAGTTTGCGTACAATAATAGTTACCACTCGAGCATCGGCATGGCACCTTACGAGGCTCTGTACAGACGAAGGTGTACTGTACCCTTAAGTTAGGTCGAGGTGGGGACCAAGTGGGAGGTTGGTCCCAAGCTGATCCAGTAGAGTCAGGAGGTAATAAAGCAGATTCACAGACGACTCCGCACTGTCAGGAGCAGGCAGAAGAGCTACGCTAATCGGAAATGCAGAGAGGTGCAGTTCAAGGTTAGGGATCACGTCTTTCTCCGTGTTTCGCCCATGAAGGGCTTGTAGCATTTTGGGGTGAAAGGGAAGCTTGCGTTGAGGTTTGTGGGGCCCTTTGAGGTCCTGGAGCGAGTAGGACCCGTTGCTTACCGGCTTGCCCTTCCTCCCCAGCTTTTTGGAGTACACGATGTGTTTCACGTGTCCAACCTTAGGAAGTACGTCGTTGATCCCAGTCATGTTCTGAACCACAAGAGCGTCGAGGTAGGTGACGACCTGACCTACCCTGAGAGACTAGTATAGATATTAGACAGAGCGTCTGGAGTTTGAGACGGAAGCAGGTACCACTAGTGAAGGTCCTATGGAGATGCCAATGGTACGAGGAGGCGATGATGCGAGAGCGGTGCTTGGAGCTTTTTGAGGGTATGTCTTTTCGGACCTACTTCAGTCCTTTTGAAGTTTGTTATATATTTTTACATTCCTTTCCCGCACCCTATCTAGCTCAAGTTTTGGAGACGAAACTTCCTTTAAGTTTGTTATGATGTAATGACCCGTTACATTTTTAATCGGATAAGATGCCTGGAGTTTCAATCAGATGTCTGTCCGGACGTCTGGACATGTCCTCGGATGTCTGAAAGTGAGTTTTTTCATACTGCGCTTTGTACTTTGCGCGCGGGCGACGTGCAAAGGTTTCTCTCTCTCCCCGCACCCTCACCCCGCAAACCCTAAGCCCTCTCCTATATAAACCCCCTCCCTTCTCCTCTCCTCTCCTCACACCACTCAAGCCACCGCCACCTCCACCTTCTCCTACGACAGCCGCATTCCCCTCTGTCTTTGCTGCGATCGTGGCAAGGAAGGAGAGCCACCGGCGAGGGGAGAGCAGGGTGGAGTGAGAGCGAGAGAGTGCAAGGGAGTGAGAGCGGGGGAGGAGGAAGATGACCACGGGTGCTCAGTGGAGCTCAAGGAAGAGCTCGTAGGAGAGAGGAGTAGCCGGTGAGGAGCTGCTCAAGCTCCTACAACTGCTAGAGTTGCCGCCACAGGCGGGGGTGTGAGCGGGACGAACTGTGAGCAGGTTCTAATACTTGAAGTTTTCCAATATCAGATGTCTGGAGTGAAGACAAGACGACTAGCAAGGCACTAGGATATCCGGAGCTAAGGCCGGTCGTCTAAAAGCACGTATCGCACGAGGTACATACGTTCCTACGCTAATTTCCGCCATGCAGAAGATCTCAGCGCAAGAGTTGTTGGGCTAAAGTCGTGCCTGCATTTTCCTACGTAGGGCAGGCTTTGGGAAGGCACGTGGTGCGCTTTCCTGAATACTTTTGGACGTCTGATTATGGCGTTGGACATCTGATCACGCTGGCAGACGTCCAGAGGTGCTTCCAGACCACCGGAGACCTTGTCCGATGTCTTGAGCTGCCCTTAGACGGTCGCAGAGGGAGTTTGGATGTCTGATCAGCTGTAGGAAACATAAGGTGAGTTCTGACGTCTTTTAAGACGTCTGGGATTAGTCTCAGACATCTGATTTTGAACAGTAATCGTGTTTTTGGCCTGTTTAAGGCCCAAATGGAATCGAATTTCCGTAAACGAAGTACTGCTATTTTCCACTTGAGTTCCTTTGTGTATTCGTGTTGAGTATCTACTATTTTGAGCTCGTCTAATGTACATTGGTCGCTGGTACAGGTTACAAGCCAGTGGCATGTTTGGGGCCTGTGAAGACGACGAGATTTGCGGCACAGGCCCCCATTCCTCCCGTGATACCTGGTAGAGTGGTCTAACTCAGTTATTAATATTTAAATAAGAATGTACTATATTTTGAGACGGCTGTTTTATTTTCTTTATTGCTTCATTCTTTACTTTTGATTAGTTATATTGCATTTGTGAATGTGGTTTATTTTCCTGCTTTTGGTTATTTCTTGTTGGACGACTAAGTCTTATGATTAGTCGAGGCGAGCCAGTCTCAGGTCCTGTAGGGATCCAGGAACCGGGTCATAACAAGAGGTTCATCAAATCCATAGAGGCAGCGGGGCACGTTGTCGCTTATATTTCGTAGCAACTGAAGCCCCATGAGAATAGCTACCCTACCCATGACTTAGAGTTGACAACAGTTGTCTTCGCGCTGAAGACATGGAGGCACTACTTCTACGGTGAGACTTTCGAGATTTTCATAGATCATAAGAGCCTCAGGTACTTATTTGACCAGAAGGAGCTTAACATGAGACAGAGATGTTGGTTAGAGCTCCCGAAGGATTACGATTGCAGCATCTCCTACCACCTAGGGAAGACCAATGTGGTGGCCGATGCCTTGTGTCGGAAGGCGCCTGCCCACTTGGCCAGTTTACAGGCACAGAGTTAGAGACTCATGGAGGAGTTGGGTAGTTGGTGACCCCGGGAGTCACGGGGGTATTATGAAACAGTGATAATGATGCAGTAAACACGACCTGAGTTGATAGACCGCATCATCGTAGGGCAGATGATAGATCCATACTTACAGATGTTGCGAGACAGGGTGTTGATAGGAGACCCAGGAGACTTTTCCGTTTTCTATTGTTATTGTTGTAGCATGTACTGAGACAGTTGTTTTACTTTCTTTACTGTTTCGTTCTTTTATTCTACTTAGTTATATTGGATGTACGAATGTTGTTTACTTTCATGCTTTTGATTATTTCTTATTGACCGATTAGGTCTTGAGATTAGTTGAGGTAAGCGGATCTCAGATCCTGTAAGAATCTAGGAATCAAGTCGTAACATTTGAAAATTGACATTAGCTTATGTAACGACCCGGTTCCCGAGTCCCTACGAGACATGAGAACCGGACCGACTCGACTAATCCCAAGACCTAGTCGTCCAACGAGGAAGTAACCAAAAGAGCAGTAAAATAAACTACATTCAACATGAATATAACTAACAGTAAGGAAGTACAGCAGTAAGGAAAGAAACTACTACAGTAGATACCACCACAACAGTAGAACAACACTTATCATATAACATGAACTGCAGGTAAAGAAAGTACAGCGGAAACAAGAATTACTCACTATAACAGAAACAAAAGAGGTACAAAAGACTGTGGTAAACTCTACTGGACCCTACTCGGCCCAGTGTCCTCTGCAGCCGCTAACCCTCGCAGCTCAACACCTGGTCCTGAAAAAGGTAACGAGTGTAACACGCCAGCAAAACGCTGAATAGAGTGGCAAACTAACTACAGACAACAGTAGAGTGTACAGTAGCTGTTATGTTCTATTACTTCCTTTATTCACATCTTTCAATTTTCTCACTATTTCATTTATTTCTTAGATCCTTTACTTGATCTCGAATGTTCCTCGTGGGAACGATCTTGATTGCAGTCTTTTCCAAAAGTAGAAGTAGCACGTGGTGCTCTCCTGGCCAGGAGAGTCCCCCGTGGTGATCCTACCCTCAGTCAACCACCTCAAGGTCACTAACAGACGTAACGGTGACTACGGCACGCGCGATAAACGCACAGGTAGCTAACCCGCACTGGCACGCGGTCAGTCGTTTCCGTTAATGGGTGCGTCCAAAGCACAGCACGGAACCAAGGCAGAGCCCTCTCATTAACAGGGGTCCAACCCCTCCACAGTAACCAAACCGGGGCCTTGCCCCTCCACAGTCCGCGCACCCTCGCCTGACTACCCTGGTTTGCCCCAGTGGGCCTAACAAGTCGGTGAAGGAGGCTAGCAGAACCCCGGGGCCCGTGGGGTAGCTAGTACTCTCCTAACACTAGTAGCTCTCCTCGGTACTACGTACTCGAGGGCCAGCAAGTCGGTACAGAGCGGCCAATCCTAACCCCGGGTCCCTGGGGTGGCTGGCCCCACTCTGCACTAAACAGGTACAGGTACTTCCCTTGGTACTGCGTACCCAAGAGACAGTACAAACTACATCTCAGTTCCATTCCTTTTTCTTTCCAGGAGTTCCACTCCTAATTCCCCGTAGGGTTCCAGCTCTTTATCTCAGAACATCATATGTTTCACTTTCCAGTTTCACGTTCTCACAATCCATGATCTCATTCATGTTTCTTTATTCGTAACAGGCAGCTGTTAATTCAATTTACAGGCAGCTTTATATTCCTTTCCATTTTTTCCAAGACTGCAGTATTATACATTCCACTAGTTTTTCCATCCTAGGATTCATGCCACATCCTAGGATCTAGCATACAACTAGTTTTCCAGCCCTAGGATTCATGCATCACCTAGGAGCTATCATTCCATACATTTCTCATTCCTAGGATTCATGCAATGTCCTAGATTCTAGTTATGGTTCCATACTTTAACAGATTTTAATAATAAACTTAAGCCACTCTACCAGGTACAACGGGAGTAATGGAGGCGTGATCGGGAATCCCGCGTGCCTCCGCGACTCCTAAGACTGCAACTGAACGAGGTCCTATCACAAGGATCAAACACAAGGAGTGTCTCAAAACAGTGTATAGCTACTGTAGACGGGTAGAGGAATTAATTCTGAAAAGAACGCAACTCGAATCGCAGAAAACGGAGCCCGAACGGGCCCTAAACGGGTCGAAAAAGACGATACTGTGCAAGATCAGACGTCTGGAACTTCTTCCAGACGTCTTAAAAAGTTGATCAGAGAATTACCTGTTCAGCGTGGTTTCCCAGACGTCCAGAAGTCTGCAGGGACATCTGGCCTATCTCCCAGACATCCGATTGTCACCCCGGACGTCTGGAAGTCACTCCCGCCGTCTGGTACAACTTCCAGACGTCTGATTCACAAAGGATGACGAATCAGCGAGCCTGCGCACAGCCAACTCCTTCCCTTAGTACGGTCAGTCGACAGGAAGGAAGAAGAAAGCGGAATACTCACCTTTGAGACATCTGTATGAGCTACCAGACGTCGTCCTCGCCGTCTGCCTATCAACCCAGACGTCCGATTCTTGAAAATTTTCCAGAACAGGGCGCCACCCGGCTTCCGCTCGCGACGCTGCCCGCGTCGCACCTCGCGCGCCTGCTGCTCAGACCACAGCAGTCCCCCCCCCTCCGCGTCGCTCCGCGCCCCCTGCGCCCTCCGCCGGCCGGCCCTAGCAGCCCCGGCGAGCTCGCCCTCACGGTAGAGCTCCGCTCTCGCACGCAGCACCTCCTCCGCACTCATTGCGGCCGCCGCTGCCGCCCTCGCGCTCACTCTCGCGCTCTGGCTGAAGGAGAAGAGAAAGGAGACGGTGGTGACGGAGTGAGGGGAGGCGTGCCCTTTTAAGGCCGCGCGGAGATGAGAGAGAAGGATTCGCGGAAGGGGAATCTGCAGCCGCAGGAGGAAGGAAAGGCGAATATGCGGTCTGCGCGCTCAGGCGCGCAGACGACTCGCGTGTGTCGAAAATAACGGATTTCCAGACATCTGGAAACTATCTCAGACGTCTGGTCAGACGTCTAGACAACCTTCCAGACGTCTTAAAAGATGTCTGGACCACACGCCCGTTACAGCTTACTAATTAAAATAAATGTTAACTCTTTAAGTAAATTAGACCTCAAGTATTGATGTTACTTGACCATTTGGATCTAAACATCTTTAAATGATTACTCGGATCCTGTTTCACCCAATTTAAAAAAAAGTAATATGTTGATAAAATGGTTAAGCGTTGCTCCTTAATAGTGGGGTTCATCCACTTCGGATGATTGATTGGGCATATAATTTTATAGCTATCAAATCATTGGGGCGGCTTTTTATTAAAAAAAAAAAAGTCTTAAATAGATTAGGCACATCATACATTGTTTTGGAGAAATTAAGTAGACAAAAATACAAGAACAAGTGTCATGGGGTTAAATGCTGCAACACAAACGCGACAGTGGGAGCCACATCTAGAACAAGCATGAGTTATTTCTAGAGTCCCTCAGCACCTAATACTCGACTAATTGTTTAATTGTTTAAATTCTAACAAAGATATAGGGAATTGTAACATGTCAAAATAGTACTGATCATGAGTCTCAAGGAAGTGACATGTGACTAGTAGTTGATTAAATTCATGCAGTCCATATCTTCTATGCTGTTAGTACCACTCTTTCTCAATCAGGCTTAATCCAGCACATGGAAGTTGGTAGAGATCTTTGTAAATCTTTTGACATATTTTTCAATTTTTTTCTTCTCTGTTAAATAAAGATCCTTCTTACAAATAAATTATTTCTAGATGTCTCTTGTATTTAGACGTTCCTCAATGCCTAAGAAACCCACTTGTGCGAAGCACAAGGACTAAACACTAGTTGATTATTATTACAAATTGTTGAAGGTATTAAGTGGCCACACAAATGTGTTTCTTAGAATAATTAACTCCAAGCTAGTGGACTAAGATAGTTTTTTGCTGATACTGTTCCATATTCGTTCTCACCACTTTATGGCTTTAGTGCAATGGTTTGGAGCTTTCAATAGAGTAAATTCTACAAAGCCGAGAAGCAAATGCCAATATGTTTCTACATACGTACACCTCCCACTTGCAATTTGGCAGTCCTTAATATAGCCATGGAAGAAGAAATCCAACTCATTATTCATGTTATGTATGTTCTAAGATACTTGGAACAATATCGTCTATTGCTTGCTTTAATAAGATGATTTGGGTGACATACTCCAAATGAAGGTTGTGGGCTTTCAACTTTTCTCTTTATTTGCAGGCCTTTCATCGATGGTCAAGTCTTCTTAGCTTGCTGGACACAATGAGTTGGTACACGTTCCTGGACAAGATTGCAAATGGCTATGCAGCTTGACATCAATAGCTGTCTTCTCTTAAAATTCTTACAGCCTTACTCGATGCCCTTTTCTATATCACTTTTTTCTTGAAATTCAATCTATTTCCTTCATTCATGGTAGGAAAGACAAGTATTGAAAGCACTAGGAGATGGCATAGTGCTAATCAAGGTAGCAAGAATTTAATGCAATTTACAATGAATGAGAAATTAAATTGGTTACAATTACTCACAAAAATAAGGATTCATGGTGAAAAATTATTTTAATGGGGAAAATTCGATATTGATATCTTTTATCTTTGGATTTTTCCTGTAAATCTGGGAATCACTATATTTGCTACTTTAGAGGATAGCTTGATCTTAGAATGGTATACCTAATATGAAAACTTTGTATTTGCAATGTGAGTTTAGGTGTTTTGCTTAATTGTCATGAGAGGAAATGTGCTACAGTTTTAAAATATTATGAATAAAGCAAAAAAGTAAAAAATTGCTTGCCTCGAAATTAAGAATGGAGCCAAAGACATCGATAAAGTGATATATGATACTTGTCAATACATAAAGAACATTAGAAAATACCATTAACCATTAAAAAATTAAAAACAAAGTGAAAGAAAACAAATAAAACTAACCATGTAGGTGCCACGGTTTTTAAATATAGAATAAATACACATGGATAAAAAAATGAAATGATTATTGTAAATAAAAATTTAAAAAATTAAAATGAGAAAGTAATTGTGTCTAATATTATTTTTTGGCCCCCCAAAATGTGTTGTACCTAAAATATGCTAATAGGGGAAGTAGCATGTAGCAGTGTAAAGTGAAGCCTACAGTGTCACATGTGTTGCGTGGCACATGAATGGTTGGTCGAGTAGATGTGTGGCACATCGTTCTGAAGTTCAAAGATAAGAAATGTGGCCATGAAATGCAAATAGAGAGACTTCGGGCTTGAGATATATAGAAAATCGGATGAGTGAGATGGAGAGAACTTGAAGGGAGAGTGAAATGAGTGAGTGAGAGAGAAGACGGATCCAAGAGTGGAGTGAGAATGGGGATAGGAGGTGTTAAATAGTGTCCAAAAGCATAGGGGTGGGTCGTGGGTTAGATCATAAGGCCCCTCCCCCCTCCAATACAACTTGTGTAATTAAAAATGATAACACTTTCCTGGTCTTGGAAAATTTTCCAATCGAATGCCTTCGACGGTTTTTGAAGTGGATCCAAAGTAGAGGAAGAGTTAGCTATAACCAGTCTAATGTGCCAATAGGGTGCTGAAAATTTAGGTTAGATCTTGAATTTCTTTACAATTTTAAATCACTTGATAAGGCTTAAGATAATACAAATCTTAATTTTTATATTTTAATACTACAAATCTTAACTACCACATGCAGTCCTTTTACCTTTTTTTGTCTTAGGTTTGTGTAGTGAAGCCCAATTATATCGGTAGGATTTGAACTTGCACTCAACACCTAATCGTTGATGAGGAACACCATGGTCACGCAGGGTACCTCTTACTTGACATTGGTGGGATTCGATTTTCGTATGATGAATTACTCATCAGTTACGTCGTAGTTGGTTTATTATATACTCTGAAGCCAAGATTTAACTAGTGCAAAATCTCAAGCTGAAATAAAGCCTGTATACACCCTAGCCTCTTCTTTTTTTTTTTCGTTTTTCTTAAATTTAATTATTTTTTTTTTTCGAGAAGAATCATCTTCGCTAGCTAGATGGCAATATTTGAGGTTGTGGGCCTTGGGATCTCCCATCTTGCCCTATTTTGGGCCCCCGTTTTAGTTGACCTGGCCTAGGTAGAACAGGCACCAGTTTCGTCCAACCCCGTTGACGGCCCAACATCTCGATTCCACAATAATCGCGTGACTTTTTCCCGAAATTTTACCCTTTCTTTTCCCTTCAAAGTCCAAAACCATTCCTTACTTTTTGAATTTTTCCGGTGTCCCCCCTCTGCTCACGTTATTAGATCAAAGTCCAAAATTATTCTTTTCTTTGAGTTCCACGAGACGGATTCCGTCTCTGCAGTTGTGGTGTTGACGCCGAGAAAGTAAAAATTTGACGTAGGCCTTTGGTTGTTTTGGTGGTGGCGTTGCGTTGCGATTTCCGTCTGGTGTACTTCGAATATTTACTTTTCACGATATAAAATTTGAGCAATTCCATCTTAACTTGAAATGAGGCTTTCATCTTGTTTTTTCTTTACGACCGATCTAAAGAAAAATATTCTTTTACATACAGTTTCAATCTACTTGAGTACTTGAACGATCGACACTGGCGCAAGAAAGAAAAGTTAATTGTTGTAGTTTAATTGTTCCTCTAGTAAGAGCGATTAGAATAAATTTAATTAATTTTTAACCCCTCTGTTGCAACGATGGTGTAAAAAATTAGTCATCGTGGTAGTTTAAATATCGATTATATAAAAATTTAATATAATTTTCAGCTAATATATCAATTAATGAAAGATTAATCTATTATTTATTGTAAAATATATTATTTGATATATTTTAATTTTCCATCAATTAAAAAAATAAAATATTAATCAAAAATTAAAATATATCATACATTACAAAATATATTATTTGATATATTTTAATTTTAAACAATGTGTTATATATATATATATATATATATATATTCTCATAAAAATATCTTAATATTTATTACTAATGAAATAATTGATGATAAAAATAAAATTTGAAATGAACATATATAATAGATATTATAAAAAAAATAAAATAAGAAAAAAAATTGAGAGGGGCCGGGCGGAAGAGGGAGAAAAAAAAATCCAAATGGTGTAAAATCTACGGTGTATATATATATATAAATCTACAGTGGCTATGTCAACGGTTCTCCGTGATATATGTAGAATGTTTTGCACATTCCTGGAGGGTGGAACGAGAAACCAACGTTGACCATTCCTTCAAATGGCGGTCGCCTACGTTGACCGCTAACGTGGAATCACGTCCAAATAATACGTAAAGACTTTTCACAGGCACCACAATGATCCCTGGTAAACTTTATGAATGGTACACGTGGTTCAATTTTTTTTTTTCGTAGTTTTTTACCCGAGGGGGGTCGTCGGCCCACCATTGCTCCGTCTCGTTTCCTTTGGGATACGAATCTTCGACCATCCAATTAGGGCATCTGACATAAGCTTAATGGATATTTTTTTTCTCAACGAATTTTACCCAGCAAAAACCAAAAAGAGAACCTCTTGATCCATAAATGATGCATGGAACCGTGATACTCAGTAAGTTGGAGGCCAAATAACTTAAACTTTCCAATCACAATATTCAATTTCTGAGAAATCCATAAGATTTGAAATGAAAAAAAAAAAAAAAAATCAATTAGCAATAATTACATAATCATAATTTAAATCTTCTAAATAGTGATCAAAGTATTTAACGAGAAATTTGAATTAATCCTGCCAGGTTGGCAGAACAATCATAACTCAAACTATAATTTCCTAATCTTTGGGAATTGATTTACGACTGCAGATACTGCAACGCTTACCTGCACTTGACAGAAAAAATGCCATCTAGGTAAAAGTTCGAAGTCAACTGCAATTATTTTTCCTTCTACTTCTTTTTCTTTTGACTAAAAAATTATCCTTCACTTTACCATCTATCTTTACGTACAAAGATAACATAAATATGTTTCTTGTGTGAAAGAATAGTATTGCTCCAATTAATCCGCAATGCATTTAGTTAATTACCCCGTCGAAATTAATTTGGGAAGGCCTAATCCACCGTTCTTGCTCAGTGGCGACTTTCCTTTCCTCCAAAATTCCATTCGGTAGTTTTCATTTGCCTTGGAGGAACCTTTGGCCCCCCTCTGTCCCTCTTCCTTGCGATGGATGGGAAGTAGCTTTATTCCAGGAATGGCAAGTTGACATATTGCTTGGTTACTTCTACTGCTTACGAGAAATCCCAAATCAAACATAGAATGGATAACCTATCCCATCCATTTTCCACCATGAGCATAATTCAAATAAAAGTTACAGTGCAGTTATATTTTCCGCTTTTGAGAAGGCAAATGTCAGAGGTTATAAGATTTAATCCCATAATTTGATAAATGCCAATTGAGTTTGGGAGGGGGGTGGTGGTGTTGTCAAGGAGCCAACCTTTTGAGCGCTTGTATTTTCGTTTACGTAGGTGCATCCATGGAATTGTGGAGGCAGCCAAATAACTTTTACTACGGTAAGTTGTCTGACGGGTAACAACCATGATGATATGGAAACAAAAATCATGCACGGCAACAACGCACCAATCGGACACAGGATATGATGGTGGGCTACTACTCGTTGTTACCATTGTTGAGCGCTTGATGGTGGCTGGCTACTCTTTGTTATCATTAGTGTGCGTCAGGCTTGCACTTTGCGTAATCAAGTCTCTCAATGTATTATACGTTAATTAATAAATTTTTAGAAGGAAAATGTTATTGTAAATTTATTTTTGGATCGGATTTTTTTTAGAGAGATTTATATATATATATTTTTCTATAAAATTTAGATAAGATGTATATATCATTATGTTCTTAATATTTACGTACATACCTCTATAAACTTAACGATCGTTAAGGTCATATGTCTCTAGTCTATTAAATCTAATCGAAAGTGTCAAAATATATATATATATATATATTGAAATATATCACTTCCTTAGTTTTTTCCTTAAATCCTCACATTGCTTCCTCCTCGAAGAGGCTCTCCTCCTCCTCTTTGATTCCACTGCACACCAAGAGCCCGACGTGGAAGCCTACGTGTCCATTCTTAGACTTTGTGAGAGCAAGCATGCGGCGAAGGAGGTGTATCACGTCCATGGCCACCTAGGTGCTCGCAGGCGGAGCTTGAGCATTCAGCTCAGGAATGTGTTGCTAGACGTTCTGGCCAAGGTCGGGGACATGCGTAACGCACGGAAGGTGTTCGACGAAATGCCCCAGAGGGATACCTTCTCCTGGAATGCAATGCTTGGTGGGTACGTGAAGTTGGGTTTCCTCGACAAGGCCCTAGAGCTTTATGACGGGATGTTGCGGGTAGGGAGAGGTCGAACGCATACACATTCCCATCCATTCTGAAGGCTTGCGGCTATGCTGGGGACGTGGGGAGGACCAGGGCGGCGCACTCCCATGCCCTTAGGTTTGGGTACAGGTCCGACGTCGATGTGCCCACTGTGTTGTCCTCCATGTACCTGAAGTGCGGGGACACGCTGAGCGCCCGAAAGGTGTTCGTCGAAATGCCCAGCAGAGACCAAAAGACATGGGGAGTGATGGTTTCGGGGTACCTGAAGTATGAGAAGTACATGATGGTGCTCGAGTTGTTTCAGATAATGAGGTGCCTCTATGTGATTCTTGATTCGAGGACCATGACTGGTGTTATCAAAGTTTGTCGTTTGGTGGGTGATGAGAGCTTAGGGAAGGAGCTACATGGGTATGTGGCCAAGATTGTTGCACTTGATGGTAAGGTGTCGGTGCAGACCTCTCTGATCAAGATGTACTTCTCCTTCGATGATAAGGAGGAGGCCGAGGTCTTCCTCCGTATGCCTTCTAAGGACCTCTTGTTGTGGAGCACGATGGTCTTGGGTTACGAGAGGAATGGGTTGCCTGAGGATGCTGTCAGGGTGTACAAGGGATGGAAACATCAGGGTCTACCAAGAGGAGGAGGAGGAGGTGTGAGGGTTTAGGAGGAAAAATAGGGGAGAGATATATTTAGGATGAAAATATAAATTTTCCTACTTTTTTTATATTTTTTTGACGTTTTCAATCAGGTTTAACGTAGCAGGAGCATACGGTTTTAACGAAGTAAGTTTATATAGATATAAACGTAAATATCAAGAATATGGGGATATATATATCTTATCAAAAATTTACAGGGATATATATATAAAAACCTCGTCTTTATATATGCCTCCACCTCTTCATAAATATTTAAAATAAAAATAATTTTAAATACATCGATGATTTTGATTTTATACATGTGATTTTTTTAGTGGACTTTTAGGTGATTTTTTATTTTCGATCAAAATGCATTTGTGACTTTTTATTTTAAATGATTTTGCACATGTACAATTTGATTTTCAACCATTTTACTTTGGTGCAAAGCCAAATTGCATAGATATAAAATGGTTTAGAACCAAATTGCACATGCGCAAAATTATTGTTGAATTGTTGAAGCGATCGATCACGGTTCGTATAAAAAATCGTTGTTGTTGTAGTATATGTCACAAATACAAATAGTTATCACGTCAATTTTATTTATTTATTTAATTTTTACTGGTTTATTCTAGGTTGTTCACTGGGAGTCAGTTATTGATATACATCATTCTCTAAGTCCAATATATTCTTTAATTCAAAAAAGATTGATTTTATGTACAATTATGAATGAATGAATTAATAAATGATCAATGAATGACATAATAACCCAATTATGTACAACAAAATGAACTAAAATGCTTTCAAACAGATATATACAAATAAGCATTAAACACTATAATTAAGTACTATACATTATCTATTTATACTTATAATAACAATACTTACTGTAACAAACGCGTGCCCCAGACGTCTTTTAAGACGTCTGGGAGGTGGCCCAGACGTCGGTACAGACGTCTGGGATCACATCCAGACGTCTGGAAAACAGTTATTTTCGCACGGGAGAGTCGTCTGCGCGCCTGTGCGCGCAGACCCGCGATTCCTCTCTCTCTCCCTTTTTCCCTCTCTCTCTCTGCCGCTGCAGGCGGCCTGCCACCCCCTCTCTCCTCCTCGCGCGGCCTTAAAAGGGCCACGCCTCCCCTCCCGTCTCCACAGTCTCCTCCTTCTTCTCCTTCCTGTGCGCGAGAGCGAGCGGACGCGAGGGCGGCAGCGACGGCCGCAGTGAGCGCGGAGGTGCGGCGTGCGAGGGCGGAGCTCTGCCGTGAGGGCGAGCTCGCCGGAGCAGCTTGGCCGGCCGGCGGAGGGCGTAGGGGGCGCGGAGCGAGGCGGAGAGGGACATGCTGCGGTCTGAGCAGCAGATGCGCGAGGTGCGATGCGGGCGGCGTCGCGAGCGGAGGCCGAGCAGCGCCCTGATTCTGGAAAAATTTCCAGAATCAGACGTCTGGGTTGACAGCCAGACGGCGAGATAGACGTCTTTAAGCCCTTACAGACGTCTGAAAGGTGAGTTTACCGCCTTCTCCTTCCTTCCTGTCGACTGACCGTACTGAGGGAGGGAGTTGGCTGTGCGCAGGCTCGCTGATTCGCCATCCTTTGCGAATCAGACGTCTGGAAGTTGTACCAGACGGCGGGAGTGACCTCCAGACGTCCGGGGTGACAATCGGACGTCTGGGAGCTAGGCCAGACGTCCCCGCAGACTTCTGGACGTCTGGGAAACCACGCTGAACAGGTAATTCTCTGATCCACTTTTTAAGACGTCTGGAAGATGTTCCAGACGTCTGATTTTGCACAGTATCGCCTTGTACGACCCGTTTAGGGCCCGTTCGGGCTCCGTTTTCCGCAATTCGAGTTGCGTTCTTTTCAGAATTAATTCCTCTACCCGTCTACAGTAGCTATACACTGTTTTGAAACACTCCTTGTGTTGATCTTTGTGATAGGACCTCATTCAGTTGCAGTCTTGAGAGTCGCGGAGGCACGCGGGATTCCTGATCACGCCCCCATTACTCCCGTTGTACCTGGTAGAGTGGCTTTAAGTATTAATAAAATCTGTTAAAGTATGGAACCATAACTAGAACCTAGGGCATTGCATGAATCCTAGGAATGAGAAATATATGGAATGATAGCTCCTAGGTGTTGCATGAATCCTAGGGCCGGAAAACTAGATTGTATGATAGATCCTAGGATATGGCATGAATCCTAGGATGGAAAAACTAGTGGAATGTATATTACTGCAGTCTTGGAAAAATGGAAAGGAATATATAAAGCTGCCTGTAAATTGAATTAACAGCTGCCTGTTATGAATAAGGAACATGACTGAAATCATGGTTTGTAAGAACGTGAAACTGGAAAGTGAAACATAAGATGTTCTGAGATTAAAGGATGGAACCCTACGGGGAATTAGGAGTGGAACTCCTGGAAAGAGAAAGGAATGGAACTGAGATGTTGTTCGTACTGTCTCTTGGGTACGCAGTACCAAGGGAAGTACCTGTACCTGTTTAGTGCAGAGTGGGGCCAGCCACCCCAGGGACCCGGGGTTAGGATTGGCCGCTCTGTACCGACTTGCTGGCCCTCGTGTACGTAGTACCGAGGAGAGCTACTAGTGTTAGGAGAGTACTAGCTACCCCACGGGCCCCGGGGTTCTGCTAGCCTCCTTCACCGACTTGTTAGGCCCACTAGGGCAAACCAGGGTAGTCAGGCGAGGGTGCGCGGACTGTGGAGGGGCAAGGCCCCGGTTTGGTTACTGTGGAGGGGTTGGACCCCTGTTACTGAGAGGGCTCTGCACTGGTTCCGTGCTGTGCTTTGGGCGCACCCGTTAACGGAAACGACTGACCGCGTGCCAGTGCGGGCTAGCTACCTGTGCATTTATCGCACGTGCCGTAGTCACCGTTACGTCTGTCAGTGACCTTGGGGTGGTTGACTGAGGGTAGGATCACCATGGGGGACTCTCCCAGCCAGGAGAGCACCACGTGCTACTTCTACTTTTGGAAAAGACTGCAATCAAGATCGTTCCCACGAGGACATTCGAGATCAAGTAAAGGATCTGAGAAATAAATGAAATAGTGAGAAAAATTGAAAGATGTGAATAAAGGAAGTAATAGAACTTAACAGCTACTGTACACTCTACTGTTGCCTTTAGTTAGTTTGCCACTCTACTCAGCGTTTTGCTGACGTGTTACACTCGTTACCTTTTTCAGGACCAGGTGTTGAGCAGCCAGGGTCGGCGGCTGCAGAGGACGCTGGGCCGAGTAGGGTCCAGTAGAGTTACCACAGCCTTTTGTACCTCTTTTGTTTCTGTTCTAGTGAGTAGTTTTTGTTTCCGTTGTACCTTCCTTACCTGCAGTTCTTGTTATATGATAAATGTTGTTTTACTGTTGTGGTGGTACCTACTGTAGTAGTTTCTTTCCTTACTGCTGTACTTTCTTACTGTTAGTTATATTCATGCTGAATGTGGTTTATTTTACTGTCTTTTGGTTACTTCCTCGTTGGACGACTAGGTCTTGGGATTAGTCGAGTCGGTCCGGTTCTCGTGTCTCGTAGGGACTCGGGAACCGGGTCGTTACACTTACATATGTTTATAATAATCAGTAATAATATATACTATACTAACTTAACTTAATATACTAACATATATAGTATGTACAATGACATAAATAAACGTTGCTAAACCTTAGGAAAAAGTATGTGCATAAGATAAGGTAAAAACTAGGGTTTATAGTGACACTTCTTCTATCTATAGTGACGGATTAGTCCATTACTAAAATTATATTATTATTTATGTACATATATAGCTCAAACATTACTTATACTACGTATACATTTTATACGTATTATTTATTTACAGTATACATATACATATATACATATATATATTACGTATATACATACGCACATATACACTTAACTCATTCCTCTTCTTCTTTACTTATCCGCTTTTTCTTCTTCTGTGTTCTCTCTTAGTTAACCCCTGAATAATTAAGACCCATGGTTACTGTTTACCTAATTACAAAAAATAGGTTCTTAATTGGTGAGAGGCCATTTCGAGGGATACACAGCACCCTCTCGGGTGAGACTTGACCTCTATTAAGGCCACCCTGATTCGTTAATTAACCTCTTATTTCTACTTTAAGCTCATTAATGGACTTATTCAAGCTCTCGCACAGTGCTAGGTCCCCAGCCTGCATTACACATGCCAATCACATTTCAAACTAAAGCCATATGCCAAATGCTCAGAGGGATAAGGGGTAATCGGTTTTGAGCACCTGGCGCCCATGGTGACTGATAAGGATAGGAAGAAAAGCAATATATGTGGCGCCGAGCATTCTACCACTCACAATGTGGCACTATAGTTGCGCATCTTTAGGCGCTGTTGCTTCCAGTGCAGTCGTTCTGATTTAGGGTTTTTGGCCCTCGATTTGAGGATCATAAATTATTACAATTAAAAATTAAATTACATAGTATTAAAGTATTTACATAGGGCTAGAATATTATGCAATTTATTTACAAAATTAATTATATTTACTATAGAAATAAATTACTCAAAGTTTACAATTTTTACATACCGATTATTAGGTTTATTTCCTAATTAATGGTTAAATTAGTTAATTAATAGTCTAATTGACCCTGTACATAGTTAATATACATGTTAAAGTATTTAATACATGTTTTTATTGTATTTTACAATATTTATTTTAATTTATTTACATTTAAATAGGTAAATTCAAGGTGTATACATATAATTTAAGTTATAAATAACATACTATATTATAAATATAGTTAAATTAACTTAATTTACTTAAAATACAATAATACAAATATACAATATAAGTTAGTTCAGTTATAACTTAATTTACTAATTCATTTTAATTTAACTTAATAACTTAGCTAATTACTTAATAAATTTAATATTCATTACATATATAGAATTAAATTATATTATAGGTGTTATAATGTACTATATACATATATAAATACATATATACAGTATCATTAACAAATAAGGTTATTTATAGGGGTTTATTGATTTATTTAGTGTATAGTACATATAAGTTAAAATAATTAATAGTTAAGTATATAAATAAGTTATGTATAGTTTAAGTTATCTTAAATATATAATTTACAATATATAATATATATATATAAGTTATTAACACCTATTATACATCTATTTTACATCATATACATATAGCTTACTATATAGCTTATATTTGCAAGTATATACATACTATACATAGTATTTTTGGGTATTTTTGTAATTTTTTTTCTTTTTATGATTTTTATATATTTTATAGATGAAGGGAATGAGAGAGAAAGAAAGAGATGAGAGAGACTGTGTCTTTTTGTATTTTTTTAGTTTAAGGTCTTTTATTGAGTTTTAAGGTAAATTGAACCGTCGATTGGTATGTTCTACCAAGCTGAGGGTTCAGTTTACCTTGAAATTTGGCATATGTATAGAGAAATAGTTAATCCTACTATCTACATCTTTATTTTATTTTTTTGAAAATTTTCAATTATTTTTATTTATATGCAAGTGAAGTACATTTTAGGCCTTTAAGAGTGTTTTCAATGAGAACTTAAGACCTAAATGAGGGTTTGAAGGCTGGAATAGACAGTAAAGGAGACTCAGTTATGCTCAACATATGATATGGAAGAAGTGCAAGCAGTTAAGCATGAAATTCAACTTAGATCTCCATCAACTTTGATTTTGGATAGTTAGGCATGCAAGTAAGCTGACAAAGGAATTGAAATTCAAATTACAAGCCATTCAAATGCAATTAAAATTTCATTTCAAATACATGAAAGCTTGTACAATTACTACACAACAAAGAGAGCATGTCAGCTAATTTACAGAAGTTAATCCTAGCCTTTACTATCCTACTGATTTAGATGAACCAGTTACTGCTCCATCTCAGTCAACAGCTACTGCTAACCGCATCAACTCCAACAACAACACCAATTGCAGCATTAGTTGCAGCACAATGATCAACAGCAGCAACCAATTCAGACCATCTGAATTAACTCCAGACGTCTTAATTGAATTTCCATAGGTTGTTGTAGTGATAAAACCCCAATTCCAGAACTGAAATACATTTTGATACATTAAACACCCAAGCTCAAACTTGGTGAAGTCTGATATGGGATGTTTAATGTCCCAATCAGATGTGAATTAAGACTGGAAACCATTTTAAAATCAAAGAAAAAGATCTACAATCAATTCTATACCATGCCACCTTCATTCTCTTTTGACAAAACATTTCAAATCCTCTTCTAAAGATCTTTTAAACCTCACTCAAATCTTCCAACATACAATTATGAAAGTAAATTCATGGAGGAAGAAATGTCACCCCATTTGGGCTTTTACTTTGGGTCTTATACAGATTTCTTCACTTGATCTCCTTGAACACCATTGATGGGTGTTCAAGGAAATCATGTGGATAGATCAAGACCCATTGGATCCTTGTCTTATCTCAAATCAGAGTTAACTGATTTTCCTTGATAGACACTCGAACATAGGAATTTACTTAGATACATGCTCATCCATATAATCAAAACAAAACTTAAAACCATTGGAATCTTTGCATATACCTAATTAACCCCATCCAATCTTAAAAAGCTCGAATGAATTTGATAAAGCCCAAATGAATTTTAAATCACTGATCTGAGCAATAAACACCATTCTAAATAAGGTCGAGTAATTCGAGTTGGTGAACTAAGATCGGGGGTCTTTGTGGATTTGCAAAATGAGTGGGAAACCCCCCAAATTGGTCTTTGGCACTAATTTCAAATCTAAGACACGAGGTCCTCAGATCTAAAATTAGACTTGATGGTTGGGTGATCAATGAAATTAAAATCGAGGAAAAATAGAATGCGGAATGGAAATATGAAGGGGAAGAAATGTGATCAATGGGGAGGGGGTGAATTCGTCTCCTCTGATCTGAAATGATCAAAGGAGGTGGAATGCGTGGATTCTACACTACACTACTCTAAACTAATTACAATAACACAATTTGATCATCTAATTAACTACACTAAACTAATTACTAATCTAACTATTCTAGAAAGCATGTAAAGTCCTAATCTAAAGGAAGAATGGGATACCTAGGTTGCAACTGGTCACTGCAACGATGAAATTGAGGAGGAAAGCTGCACCCCTATCACTGACGTAGTGATGAATGGGGAAGAAAACTTGAGTGGATGAAAGTGATCACTCAAGGAGGAGGGAGTGATCCCTCGTGCGCGAGGCAGCGGAGGTGCTTAGGTAGCGAGAGGGAGTGATTCTCCTCACCGCAATATTGAGATTAGGCGCTAGGGGTTTGGGCAATGAGGATGTAGCTGCGAGGGCGCAGGAAGATTCAAATCAAAGGAGCATCGTTGGATCAGATCTGGGGGAAAGGGTGATGCTACGCGTTGATTTGCATGATGCTTCCAATCAAGGAGAGCCACAGATCGAGTGGGTCAAGAGGATCAACGGCGAGGATTGCTTGAGTTCATCACGTGAACAGTGCACGAGACTTGCAGTTGCGCTGGGTTTCTTTTGGTGTTTTTGCAGGAACACCCCTCAGCGAAGGGGTAGAGAAATAGTAGGGATGCCTATAACTGGTTAGAAATGATAACAGAGCAATCCCTATGATATTGCAAATAGGTCCTTGCAGATATTAAATAGGTCCTTGCTAGTTTTCTAAGGATGAAGTGTGATGTACTAAGGACCTAAATGTAAATCCTTAATTGCAAGGCCTTAATGATGTCTAAATGCACCCAAGTTTTTCTTGAAGCTTAATTAATCATTTAGGAAGTTAATTACACTTTTGATTTGAAATTTTGAGCTCATTTGTGTATTCAAATTACACTTGGATCATTATTTAACCTTATTTAATAGAATATCTCATTTAATGACCTAATTATGCGTTTTTAGCACAAAATTTATGTTTTAGGTCTTTTTCCCTATTTCCCACACTTAACCCTTTTTATGTGTTAATTTGATAGTGTTTAACCTCGTTCTAACTTAACTTAGGCGATTTAGTTATGATGAGTCGCAACTCATCAATTGTTCGGGTCAATTTTGTTTTGAACTATTTTACATCGGTACAAAATATGGGAAGGAGGGAGGGGGAGAGAGAGGGGGCTAATCAAGTTTGAGGAACACTGTTGAAGGGAGGAAAAATTAGGAAATTGGTAGCGGTTATAGTACCACAATGTTGAAATCAAAACTTTGTTGTGTACAAAAATAAATGAATAAAGACCGACATTAATGTGTACAGTATCATATCGACAACCCTTATTAGTATAAAGGATTGGGGAAATGATTTTATATCAAAATTAAAAAGTACTATTATATATGTACCCAACAACATATCCAAGCATTATATACACCCTATTACATACCTAACAACATACCCGATCATAGTTGAAATCCTAATAGGATTCCACATGTAACCACCTTCACACCCCCAATCGCCCCATACATAGAATGAGCTCCATGGTGAGCTCCTCAACTGTAGTAGCCTTGGTGATCTCCACATCAAGCTCCTCCACGTGGCCATGGTGACCATGGGAAGCTCCATGGTGAGGCTTTCAACAAACTCCTTGACCATGGCAATCCTGGTGAGCTTTACATACTGTTCCTCAACAGTGAGCTACATAACTAGGCTCCTCAAGCTCCTTCAATCCACTCCCCACCTCCACTAATCTCTCCTCCACCAAGTTCGTCTGAAAGAAAACATCTTTGTTTATAGATCATAGATGCAAGGAAGGAGGAGGTGGTGAGGACCAAAAAGAGGAAGAAAAAGAAAGGTGGATAGGGATCACCATTATTTTTTAAAAATTTTTATAACTTTCATCTTTTAATCTTCATCCTAACTAAGTGAGAATTAAAATGACATTATATTATCATTTGGCACATAAAATTATTATTCTTGTTTTGCTCTTTTTTTTTTGAGAAGATGAAAATGGCATCTTAGTTTTCTTTTTTAGAAGTGTCATTGACATCTTAACCTAAGTTGATTGATCCAGTTATCTTTATTTTAGGTGCCATTGGCATCTCAAATTATGTTTAGTTATCTCAATCTTTTTAATTTATGTGCCATTGTCATCTTAATTTTTGTTTATTCATCACAATCTTTTTCAATTGAGGTGCCATTAGCATCCCAACATAGGATGATTGATCCCATACTTTTTTATTTTAAGTACCATTTTCATCTCTTGTTATGTCATTCATCCAAATCTATTTAATTTAGTTGTGATTGCCATCTCAACTTTTCTTTATTCATCTGATTCTTTTTGGTTTAATTAAGGTGTTTAATTCAATTGTCATTGTTATCTTAGTTTATATTTATTCTTCTCAATCTTTTTTAATTTACATGTCATTGACATTTCAACATAGGTTGATTTAACCCCATTTTTTTTAGGTGCCACTAACATCTCAACTTAAGTTGACCAGTCCTAGTTTTTATTTTAGGTGCCATTAACATCTAAAGTTATGTTCACTTATCCTAATCTTCTTAATTGTGGTGCCATAGGCAAAGGAATATAACTAACACATTAACACTAAATATCATTGGTGATATTCTGAAATAGAGAACAAAAATCCTCAATAAGCTTAAAAATCAACAATGCAAAATGAAGGTCGTAATAGTGATATTCCCAATAGAGAGAAAAGTTGTTGATTCAAAATAAAGATTGAGCAAAAAACCATAAGTAATCCCAAAAACCATCAATGAATTTCCATTTGTGCATTGATGATTTTTGTCCAAATTAGAGTATGAGGTGATTTTCGCTTGAGTCAACGGCGATTTTGGCACAACATTGATTCTAGCTCCAATCAAAGATGAAGATGCTTCTTTTAGCATGAAGCACTGATGATATGCACGATATCTCTAATGATTAGGACACTAATCAAATATTGAGGTGTTTCTTAGCATGAATCACTAGTGATACACACGAACATCATCGGTTATTTTTGAAAACCACAGGTGCATTTCCATTTTTGCACCGATGATTTTTGTCCAAATTAAAGGGACTCGACAATGGTTTTGGCACAAATTATCGCTTATTTACCCTCCTTTTTTCACTTGAAGGTGCCATTGGCATCTCAACCGAAGTTTATTTATCTTTTGTTTTCTTTACATGAGGTGTCATTTGCATCTCAAAATTTTTTCATTCATCCCTATCCTTTTCACTTAACTTGTATAGCAACATCTCAACTTACCTTGATTCGCCCATGTCTCTTTTGTGCTCAATTTGTCGTTAGCATTGTCATCGGGGAAATTTATTTCAGCTGCAAGTGTTGTATGGATGATGCATCTATCATTGTCGACCGCAAATAATGTATATACAGGTGTCATTGGTCATCTAAAATTATAATGTATGTGATTAATTACATTAGCATTGGTATCATGAGAGAAAAATCATAAGGCATTTGAATTATCGGGTGCATTAGAATCCATCATAACAAGTGAAAAAGATTTTCCTCTCCCACAGCTTCCCTCTCCTCTTCATCCAAATTTAAAGTTAAACCTAACTGACACATGAAAGAAATGTACCAATCAAAAAATAACAACAAAACTTGTAAAAGACAGACTTACGTTTTCCTCACACAAGTTAAAAAAGCAAAACCACTCTGGCAACCAAAAAAAAAAAACCACGCATGTGACGTAGGACGGATATAATGATATCTGCATCAAGGAATAACTCTGTTATTTTCCTTTGACTTGTACTTTGTCCATCACTACAGTAAACAAGCCATCGTTGGAGACGGCTACCTAAGATTGAGTTTGCAGTTTGACCTTTTGCGACAATTAAATGTGATTGATAACGTTTGGAAAATGAGAGCTCGAGAACTCCTCGCCTTTATTAAATGTGTAACATTATAAAATCAATCCGAAAGAGTTAGCGATCTATGACTTCTAAATCAAGTCAAACCTTTGGTAGTTTAAAAGAGGGTTGTCATGACATGTTTTTATTTGAGTAAAGTTATCGCCAGAAATTCTAATGAGGAGCAAAGATCGTCTCTATGTAATAAAGATCTCGATGATTACCAAGAAGTGTGATCAAGCATGCAACAAGTAATTCTTGAGAATTCTTGTCGGGCGCTAGTTTAAGCACAAAGCATTGGCAAATATACTAAAGGATAAACACCTAAAGCTTACCAGAGGAGATGATTTTCGATCAAACTTCAACTACACCTTTGGTATCTCGAGTGTTAGCATGCATCGTTCCAACTCTCGCCAAAATAATATCCTTGGCTATAAATAATGTACTCCTTGAGCTGAAAACAAGATATAACATTCAGGTATTTGAGAAATATTTAGTATCTATTTTGTAGAAGCTACATCAATGAAATGAAGATCGCCTATAAATATATAAATATCCAAATAACAATAATCCTATCATCACATTAGTCAAAAATAAATGTATAGCTAACTTTATCGTGACACATATAAGCAATGTACCAATAAAATGGTAACAACAAAATTGGTAAAAGGCAAAAATGCGACTTGCTTTTTCCTCTCTTGGGTAAAAAATGTAAAACCACTCTTGAAATTCAAAAAAGAAGTCCAACAAAAAAAAAAAAAAAAAACTACAAACCACGCTCGATGTGACTTTTCTCCCTCCTCATCCACATAATAATTCACCTTACGCATGTGACGTTGGATGGATATAATGGTAGGTATTTCAAGGAATAACTTTTTTATTTTCCCTTGACTTGTACTTTCTCCATCACTACACTAGCCATCGTTGGAGACCGCTTCGGAAGATTGAGTTGTACTTGACCTTCTGCGATAGTTAGATGTGAGTAATAATGCCATATCTTTTGACTTATACTTTTTCCATCACTAGTTAGCAAATGAAACTTCGAAGACTCCGCTCCTTCATTAAGTGCATAATATTACAAAATCAATCCCAAAGAGTTGGCCATCTATAATTTCTAACTCAAAGTCAAAACTTTGGTAGTTCAAAACAGAGTTGTCACCACATGTTTCTATTTGATTAAAGTTGTTGCCAAAAATTTTGAAGGAGGCTGAAGACTTGCAATTTTATTAGAGCAAAACTTGTGATTCTTCATTTATATAAGTGCTTGGACCTTCCCAAACACATTTCATGTTCAATTGTGGTCGGAATACCTTCTTCTTCTTCCTCGTTGACGTGTTGATGCACCTCGAAGCAAACTTCATCCCACATCCTTGCACTCTGTCACGTACAATAGGTAGAAGGCTTTCCTTCTTCCTCCCATGGAGCTTCTCACGAAGTTACGTGGTCCAATTCACCGTCTTCCGCTCCGACGACCCCACCTCCTTTCACCTCTTCGGCACACCTCCGACAAGTCTCTCTCCTCCTTTCCTCAAATTGGCATAGGGATTCTATTCCTCACCCTCTCAATTAGAAATCTGGAGTTCTAGAGCTCCAATCATCACCTTTAACCCCTTCTCCGACTCCCTCCACAGTTGACGACCACCACCACACCATCTCAACTTCCCCACCTTCCCCTCACCCAATTGACTTGGGAAAAAGCTTTTCCTCACCCTCGCCAAGCTTTTACCTAGGCCAATTAGACCCTACATCACCTCCATCGTTATTCACCATCGTTGCTGATGAGCTTCTTTGAAGCTTCACCATCACCGCCCTTCGTTTACATTCATTTCCAATAGGTTTAGGGCTTTTTTCTGGCGTGCTTCGCCGAAGCTATTGGTGTTTCTAATTAAGGCCAAGAGGTCGTATTCTTGAGTGTAGGTAAAGGCCAGAGTTTTCTTCTCCAGTGACGAACAACAGCTAGCGTCTGGCTACTCAAAGACGAGGGTCTCAACTCCAACAGTTGCGGATCTCTTGCAGCTTCTCATCTCATCCCTGGATTAAAAATCCTACAACCAATTGACCTCCAAATCACTAGTAGCTACTTGCAGATGAAGACGAAGGAGAAGGTGGGACCTCGTGAAGGAGATGACCCGTAAATAGACACAAAAAGAAACTTGTACCATATCGACTTGCTCAAGTAAGAGCAGGTCGAATCCCCATCTCCTCATGCGCACGCACACATGCGGTTGCAGGTCTGAGTCTGGGTCCTGACCCGATTTTGGATCCGACTGTGAGAGCCTTTGGCTGGAGGCTTTGGGCTAAGAGTTTGGCTAGTTTTGCTTAGGCTAAGGCTTGGTTCAAAAGCACATTCTTTTTGCCTTAGCTCTGATTTCGAGTTTGATTGTGAATATTTATTGGGTAATTACTTTCTTTTGGCATCAAACTCCTGTGCTTTATTTTCTATTCAATTGATTAATGGAATTTGTGATTTCTTGCTCCCTTAGACGTCCTCGAAACTCATATTTTAAGATTATAAATTTTAAATATTTTTGTCGCTTTAGTCGCTATATTACAATGCCTATTTCAAATCTCGACGAAAGTGAATGAACATTTTAATGTTGTTGCCATGGAGCAATGCACATTTACCACTATTCATTTTATCTTCTTCTAACTTGATTTCTAACTTGTCTTTGTTTTGATTGTTTCGAGGTGAACCAATCATGAGGTAACACTCAAGACCACTGGCTTGAATCAACCACACCAAAGTAACATTAGTCTTCTTTCCTTTCTTCCCCATCCCCCTCTATCTTGTGGAGATAAAAATGGAAAAAACAAAAAAAAAAGGAAACCAACCTTGCCTTACTTTTCTAGAATAATCATTTAAGGTAAGAAATTCTTGATTTGATTGCGATTAGATTTGATTGGGTTAGATACACCCAACCCTTGGTTCCTGTGCCTATTAGAGACTTGCAACACCTTGGACTAATCACCTTCTTATTTGATCCCAAGGTGCCATATTTGGAATCAAATTGGAATAGGGCCAATTAGGGTTTTGAACATTCGGATTTGAAGTGCTAGTACACACTTGTCAATTATTAAAGGAAAAAATGTTCCTGCATTTGTGTGCTACTTAAGCCCTTGGTTGAATTGATCTAATTATTAAACCCTAAAATCAGTGCTCTAAGATCACTTGAATCATAAAAATTGAGACCTAATAACCTGTTTAAGAACCAAACCAGGGTGGTTTGGTTGACTTGACTCGTATTTCATCCTAAACATTAGGGTAAATCAGGTGAAGTTGATCAACTAACCTAAAATTAGGTCACAATTTCAATCAACTCCTTAATCAAGTGATAATTCAAGGCACATATAGGCTTAAAATTGGTATACTTAGAGCTCAATTCGCACATTTTGGTTTACTTGGAATTGCAGTGACAAGGAAAATCGGGTGAGAGAAATCCTGTAACCCGTGAGGATGCTCTACCGTGTAGGGGTCTTTGCGAGGCTCTCCCTTCTTGGCTGCCTAAATAATTCTCAGGTGGGTTAATTTTTGATTCAGAGGTCCATCTACCTTGAACCAGCCAAAATCATCCAATTATTTTGGGTGCCTTGATTGGGTCCAGAACATCTCTAGTCACTCATCTGCTTCTGTAGTGCATGTACGGAAGGAGATCTTTAAGACTTGTCTTAAGACCTCCAGTAGCGAGTCTCACTCGTTGAGGTCAACCTCTACTCACTTGTTTGGGTTCTCTTCTGATCCACTTGTTAGCTCTTCTGATCCATCTACATCTGAACCCGGTTCTCCATCATTTGATTCTATGGAGAACCAAAATCAAGACGGGGGTGATGATATTCAACACCTGTAGGGCCAGTCATAGACTCTGACTAACTTGATTCATGCACTGGCCAACCCTTGACTGCGTCCACAGATGCGAGATCACTATAATCCCACATCTGTGGCTATCGAGCCCAAGATTCAAATTCCAACTGAGGGACCTGAAATAGAGTTAAAGTCGACTATTATTAACTTGATCCCCCACTTTCATGGATTGGGTTTTGATGACCCTTTCCAACATATTCAAGAATTAAAACACCTGGCCCAGACTCTCAGGCCAAATGTTCAGAACCGGAACACCTTGCTCATGAAAATGTTTCCCTTCTCATTGAAAGATAAGACTACCCATTGATATCGGTCTCTAACTCGACTGATCAACACTTGGGAGGAGTTACAAGTAGAATTTCTTACGAAAATGTTCCCAATAGGGCGCACTAATGTCCTGAGGCACCAAATCATGCATTTCATGCAAAATGCGGGGGAACATCTTCATGAGGCATAAGATCGCTTTCTTGTTCTCATGTGGAAATGTCCTCATCACAGAGTTCCACAATGGGAACAGATCCAATCTTTTTACCGAGGACTCCTTGAGGATAACAGACTCTTTGTTAATGTGGGCTGTGGACGTAACTTCATGTGTAAAGATGAAGACACCGTTTTGGAGATTCTTCAGAATATGTATGAGAACTCTATAAACAATGAGTCTCTGGGTATGCTCGACTAGATGACTATCCACGCATTAACAAACACATGAGGGATACACGAAACATGAGACCTGATGAGAACCTCATCATGAGCCATAACTAGTTCATTTTGACCCAATACAAAGGATAAAAGCTCCTACATATCTCAAGGAAAGGCTTAACTCAGAGAATTCTGAGTTTGAAAAGAAAACCAGTCATAAGGGGTAAAAGTGCAATTTTACCAGTACAATCTGCATACAGGGTAATTCAGGGCCCAAACACAGGTCAAAACAGCTTAATAAGAATAAAAGTGGGATGAGATGATCTAGCAAGGGCTACAGCACTTCCAAGGAACCAAATGATAACCTGTAACCCTAAAACAACCCGCTTCAATTCACAAGGTTCGGGGCAAAGTAAAAATAGAATAAACCCTCTAAAATTCATAGAAAAATAATCTCTAGGGTTTAGAACCTTCAATTTGGCCTTTAGAACCCATTTTGACCTACATTGAGAACCATGCCCAATTAATAACTTAATTTGGGTCTTTACGCAAATTGACCGGTCAAACAAGGTTTAAGATGAAAATAAAATTCACCATCAGATTCCTTAGGTCCTAATTAGTCATGTATAAAAACTTGAGCCTAAGAAGAAACCTCCTTGACCGACTTTACACTTTGGTCCTCATATATTTACTCTTTGGCCCTCAACTTTTGAACCCTCGCATTTTGGCCCCTAACTCTCCTTCGTTCTTTGCAATCAGGTCCCTCCTGCAAAACCCTGCCAGCACCATGCTCCGGCGACCTTGCGCGGAGCATGGCGCCGCGCAGGGTGAGGTGGAGGACCTGGCATGTATACCGGGGGTGCCCTGCGTCGTCAGCCGTCGCAGGAGCACCCCCCTGGTCATTGTAGGCCACCATACCGGCCGTGCGAACGCACGGACGGTATGGGTTCATGTTCCGACCACTCTCCGGCGAGGGAGACACGTCGTCTCCCTCCGCCTTCCTCCCTGCTTCATCCCTATAAATACCCCCCGCCGCTCCACCGACGAGGGCAGCCTGGATCTGACGGAGAAAACCCCCAGCTTTCTTCTCTTCTTCCTCCGGCAGACGCTCACCAGCTCCGGCGGCTTCCTCCCCCTCCACCTCTTCGCTCTGCCGCAATACCAGCAGCAGAGATCTCCTCCCCTGTTCTTCCCGCGCCACGCCGCACCCAGCTGGCGCCTCTCCAGCCCTCTGCTCGCCGCCGCCCCTCTCCCTGAGCATCGTCTTCTCCGGCGACAGTCGATACGACTGTCGCCCCATTCCTCCCCCTTCGTCCCTGCAAGTAAGTTAGACCTACTCCCCTTCTCCTCCTCTTTCTTTCCCCGCTTTCGATTTAGTCAATTAAGCCCTCTACCGACCCTGTTCACCCTCATCCTCTCCGCCTCCGACCACCCTCCGGCGAGCCGCTCCCATCACCTCAGCGACCCACACGGCTCGCCAACCACCGCAGAACCTCCGCCTCCTCACCCTGATCCTCTTCCGCCCCTCCACTTCCCACCAAACACCCTCTGCAGATCCACCGAACACACCCACTTCCTCGCTCACAGTTTGACCTAGGACGACCTGTTAGCTCCATCTCGCCCCCTGCAAACCCCCTGACCACCTTCGCCGTGCCACGGCGAAGGTCCCCCGCCTGTCTGATTTGGCCGAGAGGCCGTTCTTCTGTGACCAGGTGACTCGCCCGCCGTCGCCATTACTGCGCAGGCAGAGCTGCTTCACCTGCAGGTGCAGGCACGCCTTCGCCCAGGTTTGACTTCCAGGTTGCGCAGGGACTCTCCGCGAAACGTCCTTGGTTCACAGACGGAGCGAAGGCCGCGCGGGAAGCCACGATCGACCACTGCTCCATCCGCGACGCGCGCTCAATTGGGGTGGGACATTTAGTCCCACCTCGGAACCTCTCGAAGGCGCGCGGACGCATAAAGGCAAAAACTGCCTTATGCTGTCTGCCTCCTGACCACGGGGTGAGGTCCCTCTCACCCGACCCGACCCGACCCGGCCTCGTCCGTGACCACGCTCCGCGGACCTGGCCCGACCCGATTAGACTGACCTGCACTCCTCGCCCACCACGCACGCCGGTGGGCCTGGACCCGGGCCTGACCCGAACCCGATTACCCGGTAGCGCTCTGGGAGAGCTTCCGAAGAGTGATTTCAGAGAGAGAGAAACGCGGGGGAGGGGGGTAGAGTAGGTTTTTGCCCTCTGATGCTGGACTCTTGAGCGTGCAGGCACAGGTGAAGGACTGCGGAAGAAGAACTGAAGCGGCACTGTAGCATCCACGGGTTAAGTCGTCTGATTTTCCAATCAGACGACGTACTGAAGACAGGTGAAGACAAAGAAGAAGAAGAAATGAAGAGAAGCAAGAAGCAAGAGAAGAAGAAGAAGATCTGAAGAAAAAGAAAGAAAGGAAACAAGGAAGAACAGAAGAAGAAGAGCACGAGGGGAAGATCTGAAGAAAGCAGAAGAAGAAGAAGAAGAAGAAGAAGAACAGGAAGAACAAAAGCCAAAGAGGAGATAAGACAAAGAGGAAGAAAGAAGAGAAGAAGAAGAAGCCAAATTTTCATCTCTCTCTCTCTCTCTCTCTCTCTCTCTCTCTTTCTCTTTATTTTTGTAATAGAACTTGTATATCTCTAGAATACAACTTGCTCCCTGAGTTCGACCTCGGGAACTCTTTCATTTTTCCGAGTAAAAAATTTTTATATGAAACGTTGGTAACAATCGGCTTTACTACAACGTTATAACAACCCGGTAAAACCCACGTCTTCACATTTTGGCGCCGTTGCCGGGGAGCAACGGCTATTCTAGAGGTAAACATTCCTGTTTCTTTTAAGTTCTGATAAACTCCTCTCTTTTGTGCAGCTACAGGAACTCAAGAAGACAAGCAACCACACAACCACTCCGAAGACAGGTAAAATCTTTTCTCTCACTATTAACCCCTACACTCTAAAGAGGAAGAAAAGAAAAGAACAAGCAATATAGGGCTAACCTGTCTTCCATACTTAGTAACCATAAAAAGTTGCATGTTTTCAACTCATCACTCCTGCACACTATTAAGGGTATTTAAGGGCTAACACATTCTTGCTTGAGCCCTAATTGCCCAACAAAGAGTTAAATGGACCAAGTAGAGCCAACATAAGGTCAAACATTAGGATTTCAGTAGAGACACACCCCTTAATCAAGAATTGAGGAAATCCAAAAGAGGTGTGCCCAAGCCATTGATTGAAAATAATTAACAAGAAAAATCCTAAACAATTGGCTCTCTCTAAACACTTGAACCCTAAAAGACAGGACCCAAAAAGCTCTCAAAGAAAACAAGAGGTAAAGTTGACCCCTTTGGGTTAACCAACCTTAAATTAGGTCACTCTTTGCACTGAAAAAGACTAAAGTTCAAGTGAAACCTTAAGCACCCTGATCTTAAAATTGGTAGACTTAAGAGGTCAAGATCCCCATTCTGGTCTACCTGGAACCGCAGTGACAAGAGAGGTCGGGTGGGGGAAACCCTGTAACCCGTGGGGACGCTCTACCGTGTAGGGGTCTTCGCGGGACTCTCCCTCTCTGGCTGCCCAGGTAATTCTCAGGTGGACGATCTTTCTGATCAAGGGGTCCATCTGCCCCGCACCTCTATAGTCACCCAACACATTTTTGGGTGTCTTGATTGGGTCCATCACCTTCTAAACTTACCTCTCCCAACTGTGCATGTACGGAAGGAGGTCTCTAAGACCACCCTTAAGACCTCCATTAGAAATTCGCTCTCGTCAAGGCCAAGCCTCGACGCCCGTATTTGTGCAGCAACACCCTCACATTATTCTCTCTTCTGATTCAGAACCAAGTTCTTCTTCTTCCCCCATCATGGCTCAGCCAGTTGAGGAAGAAAATAATCTGGAACACCAGCTCCAGCGACTCAATGACCTCTTCCAAAACTTCATGCACCCACCACAGCGTCCTATGATGCGGGACCACTACAATCCTGCTGCGGTGGCCATTGAGCCTCGAGTTAGAATCCCGATTGGAGGACCTGATTCCGAACTAAAGCCCAACATGATTCACGCTATACCTAAATTCCATGGGCTTAATTCTGAAGATCCCTTCCAGCACATCAAACAGCTAAAGCATCTGGCCCACACTTTTGGATCAGATGCGCAAAATCGGGATATTCTTCTCATGAAGATGTTCTCCTTTTCTCTTATGGACAAGGCCGCCCATTGGTATCAAACTCAGACCCGGCCGATCAACACTTGGGAAGAACTTCAATCCGAGTTTTTGAAAAAGTTCTTTCCCGTTGGTCGGACCAACGCCTTGCGCCATCAGATTACACACTTCACTCAACAATCAGGAGAACCTCTCCATGAGGCATGGGATCGTTTTCAGGATCTCATGAGGAAGTGCCCCCATCACGGAGTTCCTAAATGGGAACAAGTCCAATCTTTTTACCAGGGACTCCGTGAGGACATCCGCCTTTTCGTCAATGCAACCTGCGGAGGAAACATCATGGGTCAACATGAAGACACCGTATGGGAGATTCTCGAGAACATGTGCGAGAACTCCATCAACAATGACTCCATGGGATTATTCGACAGGACGAATACCCGCGCAGCGACGAATCTTAAGGGAGCACATGAGACGCAGGACCTGTCCGCATCAGTCGACCTGGAGTTAATGGCCAGTCGATTGGACAAGGTCTCAATTATTGAAAAGAAGGTGGATGAGCTGACTCAGCACTTGCAGCGAGCCACCTCTGCGCGTAACTCCTTTGCACAACCTCCTTCCACACAGGAGACTGTGCAAAACATCCTCCACCGATCCTCCCCTGGGATGGATCCATATCCATCCCCATCTGATTCTTGGACTGGAAGATCATCCGATCCTTTCTTCACCAGCCGGGGGAACTCCATTCCTCCTTTCCCTGATTCTCAGGAGGTTCCTCAGACCTGCGAGGACCTCAACGCCATCCAGAACGACCCATTCTCCAACACTTACAACCCTGGATGGCGAAACCATCCCAATTTTCAGTGGGCGGGAAATCCCCAAACCCAAAGACCACCTTTTCAGTCCCGCCCACAGCCCTCTCATCACTACCAGCCGCCTCAGCCTCGGCCCAACCCTACTTATCCATCAGGGCCAAATCAAGATCAAATGTCCTTAATCCTTCAGACTCTGGCTGACATTCAAAAATCGAATGCGGCCATTCAAAAATAGCACAAGGACGAGCTTACTGAAGTTAAAACTCAACTGGCCCAGTTGGCAAATTCTCGCCAGCCAGGCACACTCCCTTCCCAACCCCTTCCTAACCCAAATAACGTGCCAACCCAGAAGCGCGTTATGAATCCAAATTTAGGCCACGCTCAATGGATTTATCAGGCCCCTACTGCCCCATCTCCAGACGAGATGGAAGCCTCAACTTCGCGTGCGGGATTTCAGCAGCAGCCACCCCTCCTACCAAACCCAAACCAAAATCAGGCCGGATTAAATTCTGTAACAACACGTAGTGGTAAGACAACTCAGGACCAGCATTATCCAAACCACGCCCAGCCTGATAACCATGACCCTAGCCAAGGTACCGCTGCTCCAGACCCACAACCTGGACCTATCCTAGAGGAACCAACCAAGATCCCGTTTCCCGAGGCCCTGACCAAGGGAAAGAAGACCACCAAACCCGTGGCCCCTGAGGAGGACCTGGTCAAGCTCTTTGAGCAGGTCCACATAAACATCCCCTTGATGGATGCAATCCGCCACGTACCAGCTTACGCACGATTTCTAAAGAATATATGTACACCCCAGCGTAAGCCGCGAACCAAGGGAGGGAGCCCAATTGTTCTGTCAGAGCAAGCCAGCTCTGTAATCCTTAGTAGACTCCCACCCAAGGCAAAAGATCCTGGAACTCCCCTGATCTCCTGTAAGATAGGTGGTACCCAATTTGATAGAGCATTGTTAGACTTAGGAGCATCTATAAATCTGATACCCACATCCTTACTTGACCATCTGGAAGAATCTGAGCTGAAACCAACCGAGGTGACATTACAATTAGCAGATCGATCTATAAAGTCACCAAAAGGGATTCTCGAGGATGTTATCGTGAGAGTGCGGGATTTCTATTTTCCAGTGGACTTTATAGTCTTAGACATGGATGCACCTGAGAACCCTAGGGATACACCAATCATTCTAGGGAGACCTTTCTTGGCTACTGCTAGAGCCAACATCAGCTGTGAGGAGGGCCAAATAGAGCTTAAGTTTGGAGATCAAACACTGAAAATCGATATATTTAAGGCCCAGCAAGGAATTAATTGCGGCGTCATCGAGCAAATTTGTGACATCAAGACTTTGGTTGATGAATCACACCTCCAGAATGACTTGAGTATGCCTCATCAACCACAGAAGGATCTTGACCCGCAAACAGAGGAGTCCAATCCGGATGTGAACAACCCAGTAACTCCCACCCTTGAACCTCACATCTATACTGAACCACCCGCTGCTGCTGAAAACCCCATCCTTGAACTGAAACCCCTTCCTGCTCATTTGAAATATATCTTTTTGGGTTCTAATCAGACCCTTCCTGTGATCATCAATTCCAACCTCAGTCCTGAACAGGAATCCCGTCTGATTGTTGTCCTCCAGCAACATCGCAGAGCCATCGGATGGACCCTCGATGATTTGACTGGAATAAGTCCCTCTTATTGTACTCATCATATCTATTCAGAAGAGGGCACACGACCTTCTCGTGAAATGCAGAGACGCTTAAACCCCAATCTGCAGGAGGTCGTGAAAAAGGAGATCATCAAGTGGTTAGATGCCGGGATCATCTACCCGATCTCCGATAGTCGTTGGGTGAGCCCAATTCAGGTCGTGCCTAAGAAGGCAGGACTCACCACTATAACGACTGAGACCGGAGAAATCATTCCTACCCGATTAGCCAACTCGTGGAGAGTCTGTATAGATTACCGTCGACTCAATTCCTCCACGAAGAAGGATCATTTCCCACTACCCTTCATTGATCAAATTCTCGAAAAACTAGCGGGAAATAGGTTCTTCTGCTTTCTTGACGGGTACTCCGGTTATAACCAGGTGGCAATCCATCCTGAGGACCAAGAAAAGACCACATTCACCTGCCCCTTCGGAACATACGCTTTCCGAAGGATGCCTTTCGGTCTTTGCAATGCACCCGCTACTTTTCAGCGATGCATGCTTGCCATATTCTCAGATATGGTAGGTGATTATCTGGAAGTCTTCATGGATGACTTTTCAGTTTTCGGAGCATCATTCGACGATTGCCTCCAACGCTTGGTCCAGATACTCAGGCGGTGCATCGACGTGAATTTGGTTCTTTCTTGGGAGAAGAGCCATTTCATGGTGCCTGAGGGAATTGTCCTGGGACACTCAATTTCGGAGAAAGGTATCCAAGTGGATCGAGCTAAGGTTAATCTGATTTCTCACCTTCCTATGCCTAGCTCGATCAGGGACATCCGATCCTTTTTAGGGCATGTCGGTTTTTATCGACGCTTTATCCCTGATTTTTCAAAAATCGCACGCCCCCTGACCACTCTTCTCTCCAAGGATGTTCCCTTCAAAATCTCCAAGGAATGCACTCAAGCATTTGAAATCCTGCGTGACCGAGTTACCCAAGCCCCGATCCTACAGTCCCCTGATTGGTCTCAACCCTTTGAGATCATGTGTGATGCATCCGACTTCGCTGTAGGAGCGGTTTTGGGGCAGAAAAATGACAAGAAACCTGTGGTCATTTACTACGCCAGCAAAACACTCGATGAGGCTCAGCGTAACTATACAGTTACTGAGAAAGAGCTGCTAGCTGTAGTATTTGCCCTGGAGAAGTTCAGATCGTACCTTCTGGGTTCCCATGTCATCATATACTCGGATCACACGGCTGTGAGGCATCTCCTTGCAAAGAAGGACGCGAAACCTCGATTGATCCGATGGATCTTGCTGTTGCAAGAATTTGACCTCGAGATTCGCGATAAAGCGGGAAAACAAAACGTGGTAGCTGATCACTTGTCCCGTCTTCCTTCTGAAATGATAGACCCTTCCGGACCCATCACTGAGCATTTTCCCGATGAGCACCTGCTGACTATTGGTACTAGCCTTCCATGGTTTGCTAATATTGTAAATTACTTGGCATCTCATCAGACCCCGTCCGATTGGCCGAAGGCCAAGAAAGACAAATTACGCTCCGATGCCAAGTATTACATTTGGGAGGACCCGTACCTCTTCCGCATAGGTGCCGATCAGATCATCCGGAGATGTGTCCCGGAAGGGGAAGTCAACAATATCCTCTCTTTCTGCCATGACCAGGCATGCGGTGGCCATTTTGCCAGGCATAAAACCGCATCAAAAGTCCTCCAGTGCGGCTTTTACTGGCCCACACTGTTCAAAGACGCATACAGTCATTGCAAGGCATGCAGTCGTTGCCAGACTTTGGGCAACATGAGCCATCGCGACATGATGCCTATGCAACCGATTCTAGTATGCGAAATCTTTGATGTTTGGGGGATTGATTTTATGGGCCCCTTTCCTGTTTCGGATGGTTTCGAATACATTCTGTTGGCTGTGGACTACGTGTCCAAATGGATCGAAGCCATACCGACCCGAACCTGTGATCACAAAATCGTTCTCAAATTCATTCATCAACACATTTTCTCAAGGTTCGGAATTCCTCGTGCAATAATCTCTGATGGGGGGACCCATTTCACAAATGCTCAGTTTAGGTCACTGATGACCAAATACGGGGTGTCTCACCGAATCTCTACTCCTTACCACCCCCAAACTAATGGTCTAGCTGAGCTGTCGAATCGGGAGATCAAGAAAATCCTACAGGTCACTGTTCGACCTGACAGGAAGGACTGGTCGTCCCGACTTCCGGAAGCATTGTGGGCCTATAGGACCGCCCACAAGACCCAATTGGGCATGTCTCCCTTTAGATTGGTGTACGGAAAGGCATGCCACCTTCCCGTCGAACTGGAGCATAAAGCCTATTGGGCAGTACGGAACTGTAATCTGGATCTTTCTAAGGCTGGGACCCACAGAAAACTCCAAATCAGCGAGATCGATGAATTGCGCATAGACGCGTACGAGAACTCGCAAATCTACAAGGAGCGGGTTAAAGCCTTCCACGACAAACACATCTCAAGAAAGATCTTTCATCCTGGTCAAAAGGTCCTACTCTTTGATGCCCGACTCAAACTCTTCCCAGGAAAACTGAGATCTAAGTGGGTCGGACCATATTTGGTCCGACAGGTTTTTGGAAATGGAGCAATCGAAATCAGTCCACTCAGCCACGATTCTGAACCTTTCATCGTGAATGGTCAAAGACTCAAGCCGTTCATTGATGTAACTTCTACTGATTTGGCTGAGGCATCTTATATCCTCCTTTCCCCTTGAGCTTATTGCGCCCAGCCGATGGCGTAAAACTCAGCGCTTAACGGGAGGCAGCCCGTCATTCTCTTTGAAAACCTGAAACTTGTTCTGACACCTTTCAGCACTCGAAGTTCACCCTTGTAGACAGCCGACCCCAACTCAGATGTTTGCATCTGGGATTTGAAATCGTCCCGCAAAAATTCAACCCGACCCATTCACTCATCCAAATTTCTGTCTTAACGAATGAACTAAGACCCCCTAGGTTACAATGAGGACATTGCAAATCTTGGGCATGGGGGGGTAGGAAAGTGCAAAAACGTGTAAGGAAAAGGTTTCAAACAAAAAATTCACATATGCCAAAAAAAAAAAAAAAAAAAAAAAAAAAAAAAAAGAGAGGAGAAGAGGAGAAGGAAAATTTTGTGAAGGAGAAAAGAAACAAAATGAAAAAGGAGCACAAAATTATGAGAAAAAGTGATAGTCATTAGTAAGGAACTAAGGAATTAACCTAAGTTCTAGACCTCATTCAAGAAAATAACTGAAAAGTGCACAATGAGATTAGTAAGAATGCAAACCTTAGGCATTCTTGAATAGACTCTTAGTACCCATTAAGATCTGGACACTCCTCAAGAGGTTGAGGAAAATGAAAAGCTGAAGTATTAGGTCTAAGGCTTAGGAAGTATTCGGCCTCGTTAACTAATTTTTGGTTTACAGGACTCAGTAACCTAAGCACCCTAATCTCACACACAGCCTGGTTCAGTAAGCGTAAAAATCAGAATCACGCAGAAGCGTCGCAAAAATCTGAAAAGAACACCTAGAATAGGAGCGGCCGATCAAGACAAGTTGATTTGGACGAGTTCCCAGCGCAGAGAGGCGAGAAATCCCCTCGAAGACGCGTAACAAAATATCATCTCCTCGGTGCTTGTCTCTTAGGATATTTACATATCCTACGGGGGGCATGTAAGCACTCTGCTGGTTCAGATTCCATGGATGGCATTATCTCGAAGTGTCAATTGCCAGGGTCTGGATTCGGCCACGGAATACCATGGATGGGATTATCTCGAAATCTCAATAGCCAGGGTTCCGGGGGTTGCCATGGGCGGTGCTATCTCGAAGCATCGATCGCCAGGAACCCTTGAGGATTGATGATGGGAGCAAGGAATCTGATACAGACCGTGTTGAAAAGCCAATCCTAGGCTAGAACTAAAAAGAAAAAGAGAGAGAAAACTCTCCAAACAGAAAAAACTTTCTATCTCTCTCTTACAAAACGCACTGCGAACTGGGCCAGGGCTAAAATCATTTCAAGCACGGGTGCTTTAACCACGAAGTCCAATAAACCTTAGGTTAGTTCTTGCGGGCCTTAAAAACCTTTGCTGAAAGACTGAGGCTAAGGCTAGACAGATTTGGATCTTGATTAGTACTAGAGTACCTTTTAGGCCTATGGTCAGCATTCTAACCTAATCTATGCTCAAATAAAAAAGGCACTTATCTAAAACCATTAAAAACTTCATGGTCTAGAACAAGGGTTGAAACCTTAAGTTTTTGCTAAGGGACTAGCAAAAGCTAGGCATGGGGGTATGATGAGAACCTCATCATGAGCCATAACTAGTTCATTTTGACCCAATACAAAGGATAAAAGCTCCTACATATCTCAAGGAAAGGCTTAACTCAGAGAATTCTGAGTTTGAAAAGAAAACCAGTCATAAGGGGTAAAAGTGCAATTTTACCAGTACAATCTGCATACAGGGTAATTCAAGGCCCAAACACAGGTCAAAACAGCTTAATAAGAATAAAAGTGGGATGAGATGATCTAGCAAGGGCTACAGCACTTCCAAGGAACCAAATGATAACCTGTAACCCTAAAACAACCCGCTTCAATTCACAAGGTTCGGGGCAAAGTAAAAATAGAATAAACCCTCTAAAATTCATAGAAAAATAATCTCTAGGGTTTAGAACCTTCAATTTGGCCTTTAGAACCCATTTTGACCTACATTGAGAACCATGCCCAATTAATAACTTAATTTGGGTCTTTACGCAAATTGACCGGTCAAACAAGGTTTAAGATGAAAATAAAATTCACCATCAGATTCCTTAGGTCCTAATTAGTCATGTATAAAAACTTGAGCCTAAGAAGAAACCTCCTTGACCGACTTTACACTTTGGTCCTCATATATTTACTCTTTGGCCCTCAACTTTTGAACCCTCGCATTTTGGCCCCTAACTCTCCTTCGTTCTTTGCAATCAGGTCCCTCCTGCAAAACCCTGCCAGCACCATGCTCCGGCGACCTTGCGCGGAGCATGGCGCCGCGCAGGGTGAGGTGGAGGACCTGGCATGTATACCGGGGGTGCCCTGCGTCGTCAGCCGTCGCAGGAGCACCCCCCTGGTCATTGTAGGCCACCATACCGGCCGTGCGAACGCACGGACGGTATGGGTTCATGTTCCGACCACTCTCCGGCGAGGGAGACACGTCGTCTCCCTCCGCCTTCCTCCCTGCTTCATCCCTATAAATACCCCCCGCCGCTCCACCGACGAGGGCAGCCTGGATCTGACGGAGAAAACCCCCAGCTTTCTTCTCTTCTTCCTCCGGCAGACGCTCACCAGCTCCGGCGGCTTCCTCCCCCTCCACCTCTTCGCTCTGCCGCAATACCAGCAGCAGAGATCTCCTCCCCTGTTCTTCCCGCGCCACGCCGCACCCAGCTGGCGCCTCTCCAGCCCTCTGCTCGCCGCCGCCCCTCTCCCTGAGCATCGTCTTCTCCGGCGACAGTCGATACGACTGTCGCCCCATTCCTCCCCCTTCGTCCCTGCAAGTAAGTTAGACCTACTCCCCTTCTCCTCCTCTTTCTTTCCCCGCTTTCGATTTAGTCAATTAAGCCCTCTACCGACCCTGTTCACCCTCATCCTCTCCGCCTCCGACCACCCTCCGGCGAGCCGCTCCCATCACCTCAGCGACCCACACGGCTCGCCAACCACCGCAGAACCTCCGCCTCCTCACCCTGATCCTCTTCCGCCCCTCCACTTCCCACCAAACACCCTCTGCAGATCCACCGAACACACCCACTTCCTCGCTCACAGTTTGACCTAGGACGACCTGTTAGCTCCATCTCGCCCCCTGCAAACCCCCTGACCACCTTCGCCGTGCCACGGCGAAGGTCCCCCGCCTGTCTGATTTGGCCGAGAGGCCGTTCTTCTGTGACCAGGTGACTCGCCCGCCGTCGCCATTACTGCGCAGGCAGAGCTGCTTCACCTGCAGGTGCAGGCACGCCTTCGCCCAGGTTTGACTTCCAGGTTGCGCAGGGACTCTCCGCGAAACGTCCTTGGTTCACAGACGGAGCGAAGGCCGCGCGGGAAGCCACGATCGACCACTGCTCCATCCGCGACGCGCGCTCAATTGGGGTGGGACATTTAGTCCCACCTCGGAACCTCTCGAAGGCGCGCGGACGCATAAAGGCAAAAACTGCCTTATGCTGTCTGCCTCCTGACCACGGGGTGAGGTCCCTCTCACCCGACCCGACCCGACCCGGCCTCGTCCGTGACCACGCTCCGCGGACCTGGCCCGACCCGATTAGACTGACCTGCACTCCTCGCCCACCACGCACGCCGGTGGGCCTGGACCCGGGCCTGACCCGAACCCGATTACCCGGTAGCGCTCTGGGAGAGCTTCCGAAGAGTGATTTCAGAGAGAGAGAAACGCGGGGGAGGGGGGTAGAGTAGGTTTTTGCCCTCTGATGCTGGACTCTTGAGCGTGCAGGCACAGGTGAAGGACTGCGGAAGAAGAACTGAAGCGGCACTGTAGCATCCACGGGTTAAGTCGTCTGATTTTCCAATCAGACGACGTACTGAAGACAGGTGAAGACAAAGAAGAAGAAGAAATGAAGAGAAGCAAGAAGCAAGAGAAGAAGAAGAAGATCTGAAGAAAAAGAAAGAAAGGAAACAAGGAAGAACAGAAGAAGAAGAGCACGAGGGGAAGATCTGAAGAAAGCAGAAGAAGAAGAAGAAGAAGAAGAAGAACAGGAAGAACAAAAGCCAAAGAGGAGATAAGACAAAGAGGAAGAAAGAAGAGAAGAAGAAGAAGCCAAATTTTCATCTCTCTCTCTCTCTCTCTCTCTCTCTCTCTTTCTCTTTATTTTTGTAATAAAACTTGTATATCTCTAGAATACAACTTGCTCCCTGAGTTCGACCTCGGGAACTCTTTCATTTTTCCGAGTAAAAAATTTTTATATGAAACGTTGGTAACAATCGGCTTTACTACAACGTTATAACAACCCGGTAAAACCCACGTCTTCACAAGACCTATCCACTTCCTTCGATTTGGAGTTAATGGCCAGTCGATTGGATAAGGTCTCTATCATTGAGGAGAAGTTGGACGATTTGACCCACCAACTCCAAAGGTCTACTTCTTCTCAGTAAAGCATGTATATACGTCTACCCACAGGAAGGGAGGTCGTAGATAATGCTCACCACCACCACTCTTATCCAGGGATGGATGCTTATCCACCCCCATCTGATCTAGGTTTTGGAGGAAACTCCAAATCTTCTTACTCTTGTTAAGGGATCTCTGAACCGTCGTATCCTGATTATTCTAAAGCTACTCAGCCCTGCGAGGAGCTTCACACCATCATTAATGATCCTTTCTCTAACTCCTACAACCCTGGATGGCGTAATCATCTTAATTTCTCCTGGTCGAGGAATACTCAGAATAAGAGACCTCAATTCTAACCTCAACTACAAAATCCCCACCCATATCAGTCTGCTTATCGTAGGCCCAACTCGACCTTTCAAACTGGGCCTAATAAGGAAGATCAGATGAGCCAGATTTTGTAGACCTTGGCTGATATGTAGAAGTCTAATGCTGCCATTTGGAGGTAGCATAATGCAGAGATTACAGATGTTCGTAATCAACTAGCACAGATGGCTGAGACTCGCCAGCCTGGTGTACTTCCTTCCAACCTCTACCAAACCCGAAAACGTGCTGTACCAGAGGAACGTTATGAACCCAAATCAGGGCCAAGCATATTATATTTATTTGGCCCCTTTCGTACCTCCACTTGATGGGTTGGAGGCTTCTACTTCATACACGGGATATTAGTAGCAACCTCATATACTTCCAACCTCCTATACTTCACTTCTCGTAGTGGCAAAACTACTCAAGACCCACCTTACCCTAGTCAACCTAGTCCTAGTCTATGGATTTGACAAATAATGTATATACTTGATATTATATAACCTCCACAATTCACTGTATTCAGTGAAAAGATCATCCCAGGTTGAACCGTGTATCATTTGAGTAAATAGCAATCCAGCATAGTTCATAATGTGGGTTGTTGTTTCTGGTATGCTAACTTGAATCCTATTAACTGGATTTAAGGTCCTAAAATAGTCATCATGGTGTTTGAGAGCAACCTCAATCATCTTCTCTTTTATGCTTGATAGGAACACTATTATGAGTCCTAACTAGCTCATTTTGACCCAGAAAAGAGAACAAAAGCTCCTACATAACCAATTGGAGGTCTTAACTCAAGGAATAACCCTTCTGAAAGAAAAGCAAGAAACAAGGGGTAAAACTGTAATTTTACTATTGCAGTGCAACAATGGGATTTCTCATAGGCTAAACACAAGTCAAATGATCTTAACAAGATAAAAAGTGAGTTGGTTCAAACAGAAAAGGGTTCATCGAAAATCTGCAAATTAAATGACTTCTTGTAACCCAAAAACAGACTCACTTAATTTAACAAGGTTTTGGTCAGGATAAAATTCACCTAAACCCTCTAAAATTCATGGAAAAATATCCTCTCAGGTTTAGAACCTTTAATTTGGCCCTTAGAACTTATTTTGACCTAAATTGAGGTCTCAGTCAATTGTTTGCCCTAAATTAAGTTTTTTTGTAAATTGCCCAATCAAACGTAATTAAACCTAAAATCCAACTTCATCATTGGATTCCTTAGGTCTAAATGAGGTTTGTACCAAAATTTGAACCTACGAGGAATTCACCTTGACCAACTTTGCAAACAAGTCCAGCCCAATTACATTTCTACCCCTAACTTTTGAAAACCTCTGCAAAAACCTCCCTAACTTCCTCATTGTTCTTTGCAATTAGGTCCCTCCTCCATTACAGTAGAGGGAATCCTACTCCGGCGAGGTATCGAGGGAAAGAACTCCCTGATTCCTTAGAATCCCTATCAAATTTGAAAGGGAGATTCTCTGAGAAATCTCCTCTGATGTGAACCCATTATCAAGCCCTACTTTTTACCCAATCTCTCATGCGAACGCATGAGAGATTTGGATCTATCTGAGTTTCCAACTTCGGCGAGGTTGCCGTGCTTGGAAGCTTGGCTTCCAAGCACAAGACCTTCTGTCAGGGGCTATAAAAGGGTGCCCAGATCATTCCGCACCTCTCAAGCTTGAAATTGGCCTGAGATACCCCCAATTAATCCCTTCCCCTCCGATCAACCACCTAGAAAGCTCCGGCGACCCCTATCTCTCTCTCTCGTCGCTCTGCCACAATACCAATGGCAGAGTTCTCTTTATCCTCTTCGTCCGCATTGCGCCACACCAGTCGACGTCTCTACAACCCCCTCGTCGTCGCCGTCCTCCTCCCACTGGGTCCTTCGTCTCCGGCGACAGTAGTACGAGCCGGTCGCCTCCTCAGCATCCCCCTTCGTCTATCTACCCTCAGTTAAGTCCTCTCTCTCGTCTCATCATTTTTCTATCATTTATTTATGCAAATACACCTCGACACTTGCAAACCACCACCACCTTCTCCACCTCCGATCAGACCTTCGACGAGGTGTTCTTTCCGCTCCACACCTCCATCCACCTCGCCACCTACCTTACGAGCACCGCCACACCTCACTGACCCTAACCCCTCACTCCATCCACCACGCCAAGCCCACAGAATGCCCCCCGAACACACCCACAGGGTGACCTAGGCACGCACGCTCAGGCCACCCCACGCCACGCTGACCACCGTACCACCTTCGCCGTGTTCAGGAGAAGCTCCGTATGTTTTCTGACAAGGCCGCAAGGTCGTTTTCTTGCTGACAGGGTTTGAGGCCTTTGCCACCATTGACGAAGCACGAAGCTCACTTGGAAGCTTCGCCCAGGACTCCTCGCTCCAGGTAATCAGTCCTAAGTCACGCGGATTCCCTTCGTGCACATCTTCGGCCTAGCAATTGGAGTCGACGTCCATGCAGTTGCTGCAATTCGAGGAAACATCTGGTGCGGACGTACGCAACAGGAAGGTGGGACAACATAGTCCCACCTCAGAAGATCGTGAGCAGGCACAGTGATAAGTTGAAAAAGTCACAAAGGCTTATCACCTCCTAACCACAAGGTGAGGTCCCACTCGTCCACTGCCTCGTTCATGACCCCACTACCCGCAGACCTGGCCCTGACCCGTATACCCGGTTAACCTGCACTCCTCGCCCACCACGCACGTCGGTGGGCCTGGTCCCGGGCGTGCACACCTAACCCAATAACTCGAGAAGGCTCTGGGAGAGCGAGCCTAAGAGAGAAGGAAGAAGAGAGATCGCGGGGGAGGGTAGGGGAAGGTTTTGCTCTCAGGAGAAGAAAAGGAAGCCAAGGAAGGAAAGGGCGGCAGCTAGAGAAGCTAAGGAAGGAGAAGGCAAAGTAGAAGAGGAGAAAGCTGCAAAGGAGCTGAAGGTAGAAGAGAAGGAAAGAAGAAATCAGAGAAGAAAGAAGAAGAAGACAAGGGCCAGAGTAGCTGTAACGACCCGGTTCCCGAGTCCCTACGAGACACGAGAACCGGACCGACTCGACTAATCCCAAGACCTAGTCGTCCAACGAGGAAGTAACCAAAAGACAGTAAAATAAACCACATTCAGCATGAATATAACTAACAGTAAGAAAGTACAGCAGTAAGGAAAGAAACTACTACAGTAGGTACCACCACAACAGTAAAACAGCATTTATCATATAACAAGAACTACAGGTAAAGAAGGTACAACGGAAACAAAACTACTCACTAGAACAGAAACAAAAGGGGTACAAAAGGCTGTGGTAACTCTACTGGACCCTACTCGGCCCAGCGTCCTCTGCAGCCGCCGACCCTGGCTGCTCAACACCTGGTCCTGAAAAAGGTAACGAGTGTAACACGTCAGCAAAACGCTGAGTAGAGTGGCAACTAACTAAAGGCAACAGTAGAGTGTACAGTAGCTGTTATGTTCTATTACTTCCTTTATTCACATCTTTCAATTTTTCTCACTATTTCATTTATTTCTCAGGTCCTTTACTTGATCTCGAATGTCCTCGTGGGAACGATCTTGATTGCAGTCTTTTCCAAAAGTAGAAGTAGCACGTGGTGCTCTCCTAGCCGGGAGAGTCCCCCGTGGTGATCCTACCCTCAGTCAACCACCCCAAGGTCACTGACAGACGTAACGGTGACTACGGCACGCGCGATAAACGCACAGGTAGCTAGCCCGCACTGGCACGCGGTCAGTCGTTTCCGTTAACGGGTGCGCCCAAAGCACAGCACGGAGCCAGGGCAGAGCCCTCTCAGTAACAGGGGTCCAACCCCTCCACAGTAACCAAACCGGGGCCTTGCCCCTCCACAGTCCGCGCACCCTCGCCTGACTACCCTGGTTTGCCCTAGTGGGCCTAACAAGTCGGTGAAAGAGGCTAGCAGAACCCCGGGGCCCGTGGGGTAGCTAGTACTCTCCTAACACTACTAGCTCTCCTCGGTACTACGTACACGAGGGCCAACAAGTCGGTACAGAGCGGCCAATCCTAACCCCGGGTCCCTGGGGCGGCTGGCCCCACTCTGCACTAAACAGGTACAGGTACTTCCCTTGGTACTGCGTACCCAAGAGACAGTACAAACTACATCTCAGTTCCATTCCTTTTTCTTTCCAGGAGTTCCACTCCTAATTCCCCGTAGGGTTCCAGCTCTTTATCTCAGAACATCATATGTTTCACTTTCCAGATTCACGTTCTCAAAATCCATGATCTCAACATGTTTCTTTATTCATAACAGGCAGCTGTTAATTCAAATTACAGGCAGCTTTATATTCCTTTCCATTTTTCCAAGACTGCAGTATTATACATTCCACTAGTTTTTCCATCCTAAGATTCATGCCACATCCTAGGATCTAGCATACAACTAGTTTTCCAGCCTTAGGATTCATGCATCACCTAGGAGCTATCATTCCATACATTTCTCATTCCTAGGATTCATGCAATGTCCTAGATTCTAGTTATGGTTTCATACTTTAACAGATTTTATTAATAACTTAAGCCACTCTACCAGGTACAACGGGAGTAATGGAGGCGTGATCGGGAATCCCGCGTGCCTCCGCGACTCTCAAGACTGCAACTGAACGAGATCCTGTCACAAGGATCAAACACAAGGAGTGTCTCAAAACAGTGTATAGCTACTGTAGATGAGTAGAGGAATTAATTCTGAAGAGAACGCAACTCGAATCGCGGAAAACGGAGCTCGAACGGGCCCTAAATGGGTCGAAAAAGACGATACTGTGCAAAATTAGACGTCTGGAACTCCCTCCAGACGTCTTAAACGGTGGATCAGAGAATCACCTGTTCAGCGTGGTTTCCCAGACGTCCAGAAGTCTGCGGGGACGTCTTTCCTAGATCCCAGACGTCCGATGGTAACTTCGGACGTCTGAAGGTCACTCCCGCCGTCTGGTACAACTTCCAGACGTCTGATTCGCAAAGGATGGCGAATCAGCGAACCTGCGCACAGCCAACCCCCTCCCTCAGTACGGTCAGTCGACAAGAAGGAAGAAGAAGGCGGAAACTCACCTTTCAGACGTCTGTATGATCTTACAGACGTCGACCTTGCCGTCTGGCTATCAATCTAGACGTCTGATTCTGGAAAGTTTTCCAGAATCAGGACCCTGCTCGGCCTCCGCTCGCGACGCCGCCCGCGTCGCACCTCGCGCGTCCGCTGCTCCGACCGCAGCAGGTCCCTCTCCGCGTCGCTCCGCGCCCCCTGCGCCCTCCGCCGGCCGGCCAAGCCGCTCCGGCGAGCTCGCCCTCACGGCAGAGCCCCGCCCTCGCACGCCGCACCTCCTCCGCGCTCACTACGGCTGCCGCTGCCGCCCTCGCGCTCGCTCGCTCTTGCGCACAGGAAGGAGAAGAAGGAGGAGACGGTGGAGACGGGAGGGGAGGCGTGGCCCTTTTAAGGCCGCGCGAGGAGGAGAGAGAAGGTGGTCGCAGCGCGCCTGCAGCCGCAGAGAGAGAGAGAGGAATCGTAGGTCTGCGCGCACAGGCGCGCAGACGAATCTCCCGTGCGAACATAACTGTTCTCCAGACGTCTGGAAACGATCCCGGACGTCTGGTCAGACGTCTGGATGTGATCCCAGACATCTGGTCCGACGTCTGGGCCACCTCCCAGACGTCTTAAAAGGCGTCTGGGGCACGCGTTCGTTACAATATAACAAACTCAAAGGAAGTTTCGTCCTCGAAACTTGCGCCAACTAGGGTGCGGGAAAAAGATGTCCAACTAACCATAACAAACTCAAAGAGGACCGAAGTCGGTCCGAAAAGACGTACCCGCGAAAAGCTCCGGGTACCGCTCCCGCATTGCCGCCTCAGGCTCCCAGGTAGCCTCCTCGTACCGCTGGCTCCTGCACAAAACCTTTACCAGGGGTACTTGCTTTCGTCTCAACCTGCGGACAGCTCGGTCTAGGATCTGCACTGGCCGCTCGGGGTAGGTCAGGTCGTCGCTCACCTCGACGCTCTCGTGACTCAGTACGTGGCTGGGATCGGCTACGTACTTCCTGAGGTTGGACACGTGGAACACGTCATGCACACCAGAAAGCTGCGGGGGAAGGGCAAGTCTGTAAGCAACGGTTCCAACCCGCTCCAGGACCTCAAAGGGCCCCACGAACCTCGGCGCGAGCTTCCCTCTCACCCCAAACCGCTGTAAGCCCTTCATGGGCGAAACACGAAGGAAGACGTGGTCCCCAACCTCGAACAGCACCTCTCTGCGTCTGCGATCTGCGTAGCTCTTTTGTCTGCTCCTGACAGTGCAGAGTCGTCTGTGGATCTGCTCAACTACCTCCTGACTCTGCCGGATCAACCTGGGGCCAACCTCCCACTTGGTCCCCACCTCAACCCAACTCAAGGGTGCCGTGCATTTCCGTCCGTACAGAGCCTCGTAGGGAGCCATGCCGATGCTCGAGTGATAACTGTTGTTGCATGCAAACTCCGCCAGGGGCAGGTGCTCCTCCCAAGAGCCCCTCCAGTCTAGTATACAGGCACGCAAAAGGTCCTCAAGTGTCTGTATCGTGCGTTCCGACTGTTCGTCCGTCTGGGGGTGGTAAGCCGTGCGAAACCTCAACCTCGTCCCCAAGGCCTACTGAAACTCAGCCCAAAACTGGGACGTAAAGCGGGTATCCCGGTCGGATACGATCTCCCGCGGAACTCTGTGTAGTCGCACCACATCACGGATATACCTCTCTGCCAACTGTGCTGGTCCCAAAGTGACTCGGATCGGCAAGAATCGTGCCGTCTTCGTCAATCTATCCACTATTACCCAGACTGCGTCGTGTCCTCGCTGGGTAACAGGTAAGCCCACCACCAAGTCCATGGTGATGCTCTCCCACTTCTACTCTGGCACTGGAAGCGGCTGAAGCGGCCCTGCAGGCCTCTGATGCTCGGCTTTCACCTGCTGGCACACTAAGCACTGCTGCACGAACTCACCCACATCCCGTTTCATCCCTCTCCACCAGAACTCGCGTCTCAAGTCATGGTACATTTTCGTGTTTCCGGGATGTATGGCGAATCTGGAACCGTGTGCCTCAGTCAGGAGCTCTCTCAACAGCTCCTCGTCTCTGGGGACGCACAACTGTCCCCTCAAGCGTAACACCTGGTCTGTGAAAGAGAAGTCCCCTGGGTCCCCTGATAGTACTCTGTCGCGCAAAGACTGCAAGTACGGATCGGCCATCTGTCCCGTGATGATGCGGTCTATCAACTCTGGCCTGGTCTGCCGTGTCACCGTCACTGCCCCACAGTACCCTCGTAACTCTAGAGGTCGCCAACTGCCCACCTCCTCCAAAAGGCTCCAACTCTGTAACTGTAGACTGGCCAAGCGTGCGGGCGCCTTACGGCTCAAGGCGTCAGCCACCACATTGGCCTTTCCCGGGTGGTAGGAGATGCTGCAGTTGTAGTCCTTCAGGAGCTCCAACCAACGTCTCTGTCTCATGTTGAGCTCCTTCTGGTCAAAAAATATCTGAGGCTCTTGTGATCTGTAAAAAATCTCGAAGGTCTCACCGTACAAGTAGTGCCTCCATGTCTTCAGCGCGAAGACAACAGCTGCCAACTCTAGATCGTGGGTAGGGTAGGTATGCTCATGGGGCTTCAGTTGCCGCGAAGCGTAAGCGACCACGTGACCCCTCTGCATGAGCACACCTCCTAACCCCTGCAAGGAAGCGTCCGTGTACACAACGAACCCGCCACTACTGTCAGGGATGGTGAGCACGGGAGCCGAGGTCAACCTCTCCTTCAGCTCCAGAAAACACGCCTCACAGGCGTCTATCCAAGCGAAAGGCACGTCCTTCCGGGTCAACTGTGTCATAGGACGTGCAATCTGCGAAAACCCTCTGATGAACCGTCTGTAGTAACCTGCCAGTCCCAGGAAACTACGAATCTCAGTGACTGAACGCGGTCTCTCCCACCTGAGCACTGCCTCGACCTTGGCGGGGTCCACCGCCAGGCCGTCTCCAGAGATCACATGACCCAAAAAGCTCACCTCCCTCAACCAGAACTCGCACTTGCTGTATTTGGCATACAGCCTGCGTCGTCTCAGAGTGTCCAGAACCATCCGCAAGTGCTGTCCGTGCTGCGTCTGATCTCTAGAATAGATGAGTACATCATCTATGAAAACCACCACAAACTGGTCCAAGTACGGTCTAAACACCCGGTTCATCAGGTCCATGAAAGCAGCGGGGGCATTGGTCAGCCCAAACGGCATGACCAAAAACTCATAGTGTCCGTACCGGGGGCGGAAAGCTGTCTTGGAGACGTCAGTCTCCCTGATCCTCAACTGGTGGTATCCAGACCTCAAGTCGATCTTGGAAAACACCGTGGCACCCCGCAACTGGTCAAACAAATCGTCGATCCTCGGCAGCGGATATCTGTTCTTGATGGTGACCCTATTCAGCTGTCGGTAGTCCACACAAAGGCGTAGGGTCCCATCCTTCTTCTTCACAAACAGTACCGGGGCTCCCCAGGGAGACGCACTGGGCCTCACGAAACCTTTCTCCAAAAGGTCCTGCAACTGAGACTTGAGCTCTCGCAGCTCAAGCGGTGCCACCCTGTATGGCGCGGTGGAGATGGAGCTGGTCCCTGGTACTAGTGAGATCTCAAACTCGATCTCACGCTCGGGCGGTAGTCCTGGTAACTCATCTGGAAACACGTCGGGGTACTCTTTGACCACCGGGATGCTCTGGAAGTCTGCCACGGGGCTGTGCTCTGCCACCACACAAGCTAGGAAGCCCTCACACCCCTGGCTCAAAAGTCTCGCCGCCCGAAGTGCCGAAATGCACCTGAAACCTCCGTCCACTGGCTGCCCGTGAAACTCGAAGGAAGGCAACTCCGGAATGGAGAAGACAATCTTCCTCTCAAAACAGTCTACCAAGGCGTGGTAAGCGGACAACCAATCCATCCCCAGAATCACTCCAAAGTCCTCCATCTGTATTATAATCAGGTCAGCTGGCAGGCTATGTCCCCCGATGCTGACCCCGCAACCCGTGTACACCTCCTCAGCTACAAACAGCTGACCACTCGGACCTCTGATTACGAACGGATTCTCTAACAGTGTATAATCCTGGTCCAAACTAACTGCGAAACTGGCTGCGACAAACGAGTGCGTAGCGCCGGAATCGAAAAGCGTGTAAACGAGTCTGCCAGAAACTGAAACCATACCTGCTACCACGGATCCCGATGCTCTGGCGTCCCTGTGTGTTAGGGCGTTGATATGCCCCTCAACTCTAGGTGCGGACGAAGCAGCCACACTCTGCGTCGGACGGGTAGGTGCTGGCTGGTACCCTCCTCGCGACTGCTGTCCTCCTCCTCGTGCCTGGGAACTGCGGCCTCCTGCGCGCCCTCCAGTGCTCTGCGCGGGAAGTATCTGCTGACCTCCTGCCCTAGATGGGCAGTCCCTCCTGATGTGGCCCGGCTGGCCACACTGGTAGCAGAGGGGAACCCGACTCCCGCCCTCAGTGAGTCCCTGCTGTCGGCTAGGCGGGGGTCCGGTGCTGGCGACTGGCCCCTGTCGAGGGCCCCCAAAGGCCACTGATGGCCCTGCACAACGTGACGGCTCTCCTGCGGACGCCACGTGTCTCCGTTGAGTTCTCCTAACACGCCTGGTGTGGCAGCGGAAATCTCGTTCCACCACTAACTCCCCTGTCGTACGCTCGGAAGGGGGAGGGGGTGGCGACGTGGGTGGAAGCTGAAATTCTTCTCGAACCACCTCTCGAATCAGTTGGACGAGGTCCCGAGACGATATACTCAGGAGAAGAGGAGGGGTAGTATGTATTCCAAGCCCGACACATCTGTCCCCCGGGCCCTGACCTCGGCCGCGCCTGCGGCCCACCCTCCTAGCTCCACGACGCGGCATCTCCTACAATGGAGACGCGAGACAAAACGGAAACGTCAAAACAGACGGTACCTAACAAAACTTCTAAGAGCTCATGTCAAGAGATATGTTGTGGTGGCTACTCTAGCTATAAACATGTGAATTGGTTATTTTCCAGTCAGTTGATTCACTTCTCGGGACGACCTTGCTCTGATACCATCTTGTAACGACCCGGTTCCCGAGTCCCTACGAGACACGAGAACCGGACCGACTCGACTAATCCCAAGACCTAGTCGTCCAACGAGGAAGTAACCAAAAGACAGTAAAATAAACCACATTCAGTATGAATATAACTAACAGTAAGAAAGTACAGCAGTAAGGAAAGAAACTACTACAGTAGGTACCACCACAACAGTAAAACAGCATTTATCATATAACAAGAACTGCAGGTAAAGAAGGTACAGCGGAAAAAAAACTACTCACTAGAACAGAAACAAAAGGGGTACAAAAGGCTGTGGTAACTCTACTGGACCCTACTCGGCCCAGCATCCTCTGCAGCCACCGACCCTGGCTGCTCAACACCTGGTCCTGAAAAAGGTAACGAGTGTAACACGTCAGCAAAACGCTGAGTAGAGTGGCAACTAACTAAAGGCAACAGTAGAGTGTACAGTAGCTGTTATGTTCTATTACTTCCTTTATTCACATCTTTCAATTTTTCTCACTATTTCATTTATTTCTCAGGTCCTTTACTTGATCTCGAATGTCCTCGTGGGAACGATCTTGAGTGCAGTCTTTTCCAAAAGTAGAAGTAGCACGTGGTGCTCTCCTGGCCGGGAGAGTCCCCCGTGGTGATCCTACCCTCAGTCAACCATCCCAAGGTCACTGACAGACGTAACGGTGACTACGGTACGCGCAATAAACGCACAGGTAGCTAGCCCGCACTGGCACGCGGTCAGTCGTTTCCGTTAACGGGTGCGCCCAAAGCACAGCACGGAACCAGGGCAGAGCCCTCTCAGTAACAGGGGTCCAACCCCTACACAGTAACCAAACCGGGGCCTTGCCCCTCCACAGTCCGCGCACCCTCGCCTGACTACCCTGGTTTGCCCTAGTGGGCCTAACAAGTCGGTGAAGGAGGCTAGCAGAACCCCGGGGCCCGTGGGGTAGCTAGTACTCTCCTAACACTACTAGCTCTCCTCGGTACTACGTACACGAGGGCCAACAAGTCGGTACAGAGCGGCCAATCCTAACCCAGGGTCCCTGGGGCGGCTGGCCCCACTCTGCACTAAACAGGTACAGGTACTTCCCTTAGTACTGCGTACCCAAGAGACAGTACAAACTACATCTCAGTTCCATTCCTTTTTCTTTCCAGGAGTTCCACTCCTAATTCCCCGTAGGGTTCCAGCTCTTTATCTCAGAACATCATATGTTTCACTTTCCAGATTCACGTTCTCAAAATCCATGATCTCAACATGTTTCTTTATTCATAACAGGCAGCTGTTAATTCAAATTACAGGCAGCTTTATATTCCTTTCCATTTTTCCAAGACTGCAGTATTATACATTCCACTAGTTTTTCCATCCTAAGATTCATGCCACATCCTAGGATCTAGCATACAACTAGTTTTCCAGCCCTAGGATTCATGCATCACCTAGGAGCTATCATTCCATACATTTCTCATTCCTAGGATTCATGCAATGTCCTAGATTCTAGTTATGGTTTCATACTTTAACAGATTTTATTAATAACTTAAGCCACTCTACCAGGTACAACGGGAGTAATGGAGGCGTGATCGGGAATCCCGCGTGCCTCCGCGACTCTCAAGACTGCAACTGAACGAGATCCTGTCACAAGGATCAAACACAAGGAGTGTCTCAAAACAGTGTATAGCTACTGTAGATGAGTAGAGGAATTAATTCTGAAGAGAACGCAACTCGAATCGCGGAAAACGGAGCTCGAACGGGCCCTAAATGGGTCGAAAAAGACGATACTGTGCAAAATTAGACATCTGGAACTCCCTCCAGACGTCTTAAACGGTGGATCAGAGAATCACCTGTTCAGCGTGGTTTCCCAGACGTCCAGAAGTCTGCGGGGACGTCTTTCCTAGATCCCAGACGTCCGATGGTAACTTCGGACGTCTGAAGGTCACTCCCGCCGTCTGGTACAACTTCCAGACGTCTGATTCGCAAAGGATGGCGAATCAGCGAACCTGCGCACAGCCAACCCCCTCCCTCAGTACGGTCAGTCGACAAGAAGGAAGAAGAAGGCGGAAACTCACCTTTCAGACGTCTGTATGATCTTACAGACGTCGACCTTGCCGTCTGGCTATCAATCTAGACGTCTGATTCTGGAAAGTTTTCCAGAATCAGGACCCTGCTCGGCCTCCGCTCGCGACGCCGCCCGCGTCGCACCTCGCGCGTCCGCTGCTCCGACCGCAGCAGGTCCCTCTCCGCGTCGCTCCGCGCCCCCTGCGCCCTCCGCCGGCCGGCCAAGCCGCTCCGGCGAGCTCGCCCTCACGGCAGAGCCCCGCCCTCGCACGCCGCACCTCCTCCGCGCTCACTACGGCTGCCGCTGCCGCCCTCGCGCTCGCTCGCTCTCGCGCACAGGAAGGAGAAGAAGGAGGAGACGGTGGAGACGGGAGGGGAGGCGTGGCCCTTTTAAGGCCGCGCGAGGAGGAGAGAGAAGGTGGTCGCAGCGCGCCTGCAGCCGCAGAGAGAGAGAGGAATCGTAGGTCTGCGCGCACAGGCGCGCAGACGAATCTCCCGTGCGAACATAACTATTCTCCAGACGTCTGGAAACGATCCCGGACGTCTGGTCAGACGTCTGGATGTGATCCCAGACATCTGGTCCGACGTCTGGGCCACCTCCCAGACGTCTTAAAAGGCGTCTGGGGCACGCGTTCGTTACAGTAGCTACAGGAGAAGAAGAAGAAGCCAAGAAGAAAGAAGGCCGTCAACGATAGAGAATAAAAGAAAGAAAAGAAGGAAGAAGAAGGAAATCAGAGACAGACAGCCAAGCAATTGAAGCACTATAGCAATTTCATATTTGAGATGTCTGATTTTCAAATCAGACGTCCATATTTTTGTGCTTCTATGTACATTGATATTTTGTGGATCTACTTACATTTTTTGCATTATACTTTGATTTTCAATGCATATTATATTCAATCTTGGAATTGTGTTCTTGATTTTTGAACCCCAATTTGCTCCCTGTGTTCGACCTCAGACTTAAAACTTCGAGTAATAAATTGTATTTTACTTTGAACGCTTTTTCGACTATACTACAACACGACCTTTTTAAAACCCAATCAATCACTCTTAACAATGCTCATTTGGGATTCAGGTTTGCTAAACAGTTTTCCTAAAATGTCAAGTTGCATTTTCAAATCAGGTGGTGGAATCAAGATTTAGAATTAAACTCAGGTTCAGATTGGAACTGATTAGATCCGAAAGAAATTCCCACGAGGATATAATGAGGCCTGTTAGGTTAAAAACCTAATGACCTTCTTGTGTATGTGCTCTATAGAAAACATGAGGGACTGGATGTTATTTGGACCCAATCAAGGTACCCAAAGCTTTTTTGATGACTAAGGCTGTTTCGAGGTGAGTGATACCTCTAAATCAGAAATCCTCACACCCGAGAAATACCTAGTTAAGCGATCGACCACGGTTCGTATAAAAAATCATCGTTGTTGTAGTATATGTCATAAGTACAAACCGTTATCGCATCAATGTTATTTAATTACATAATTTTTATTGGTTTATTCCAGGTCGTTCACTGGGAGGCAATTATTGATATACATTACTCTCTAAGTCCAACGTTATTATTTAATTCCAAAAAGATCAATTTTATGTACAATCGTAAATGAATGAATTAATGAATGAAAGAATTAAACAAATTTATGTGTTGAAATGCTTGCAAATACAAATTTACAAACAACCATCAAACACTTTACATATATACTATATACTATCTATTTATTACTTATAATACTAATACTTACATATATATACAATAATAAGTAATAATATATACTATACTAACTTAACTTAATATATTAACATATACAGCAATATATATAATATGTACAGCGACAGATATAACATCGCTAAACCTTAGAAAGACTATGTACAGAATCTAAGGTAAAAACTAGAGTCTATAGTGACACTTATTCTATCTACAATGACGGATAATTCTGTCAGTAAAGCTACATTGTTATTTATATACATATATATCAAACACTACCTATACTATGTATACTTTTAATATACATATACTTTACAGTATACTTTTAATAGACATACATATATACACTATACATATACACGTACATCTTTTTCTTTCTTCTACTCTCTTCTTAATCACGGCTCTCATTCTCTCTTTCAATTTTAACACTTAGCCGTTCGTTCTCTCTTCTTAATCCCCTTATTAGGCCTTACTCAATTCAAAAATTATGTTTATTAGTTGACAGACGACCTTTCTGAGGGACGCACAGCACCCTCTTGGGTGGAACCAAATCTCTACTAAGAGCTGCCCTAATTCGTTAATTAGGCCTCTTAATCTCGATTTAGGCTTATTAATGGGCTCACTCAAGCCCTCGCACAATGCATGGCTCACAACCACACATCGTACACTGACATCACAGATCAATGTCTCAGATATGCATGTAAGGGTATATGGTTTGCTCACGCCAAGCACGTGTCGACTTACTGATGTGAAAATATAAGCACCCTCAGGCACTTGCGACTTACTGATGTGGCGCTAAATGTGCTACTTCTCAGTGCTGGAATTCCAACACACAAGTTTCGATTTCATGAATTTGGCCCTCGATTTAACAACCATAATTTTTTATAAATTAAAATTAAGTTATATGATATTAAATTATTTACATAGTACTACATAATTGTATAATTTATTTAAAAAATTAATTATGTTTATTATATAAATAAATTAGCTAAAGTTTGCAAATAATTCAACCTGATTTCAAGGTTTATTTCTTAATTAACGTATAAATTAATTAATTGATGGTCTAATTGACCTTGTACAGTATTAATATAAAAATTAAGGTATTTAATAAAGATTTTTATTGTATTTTTAAACATTTATTTTGATTATATTTACATTTAAATACCTATTTTCAGGTCATTTTACATGTAAATTAGGTTTGAATAGTATAATACATTATAAATATAATTAAATTAACTTAATTTACTTAAAATACGGTAATACAAATGTACAGTATAAGTTAGTTCAATTATAACTTAAATTACTAATTTATTTTAGTTTAATCTAATAACTTAGCTAGTAAATTATTAAATTAATTATTTATTCTATATACATAATTAAATTATGGTACAGGGTTTATAATATACATAATATATATATATAAATACGTATGTACAATATCATTCATAAATATGTTTATTTATAGGACTTTATTAATTTACTTAGAGTATAGTACATATAAGCTAGTATAATTAATAAATAATTATATAAATAAGTTATATACATAATAAGTTATCTTAAATACTTAAGTTACATTATAGAATACATACATAAGTTATATATATATATTATATATCTATTGTACAATATAAACATTTATAACTTAGTATAAAGCTTATATTTACATGTATAAACATAGTATACAAAGTATTTTTGGGTATTTTTGGAGTTTTTTTTACTTTTTATGGGTTTTATATGTTTTGTAGAGGTAAGGGATGAGAAAGAAAGAGAGAGATGAGAGCTAGAATGTATTTTTGTCAATTTTTTAAGTTTAGGGGTTTTTATTAAGTTAAGAGCTATACTGAACCGTCGGTTGGTATATTCTATCAGGGTGAGGGTTCAGATGACCTCAAAACTTTGCATATGTGTAGAGAATTGCTTAATCCTACTTACTACAAATTTATTTTATTTTTTTTGAAAATTTTAAAGTATTTTTATTTATTTACAAAGTTCATACAATCTTGACCTAAGAAGGGTTTTAAAGTTTAAACTCAAGGCCTAGAAATGAGTTCTAAGTGCTAAACAGGCAGTGAAAGCACTAAAATGTGTTCTAAATAAGTTATACAAGATATGAAATCATAATATCAAGCTTTCCATTTCATTTTACATTTATTTCAAATATTGGACAGTTAGGAATACAATTTAGCTGACAAATAAAGAATTGACATGAAGCAAGCCATTCCAAATTAAATTTGAAATTACATAACATTACATGGAAGCTTGTATACCTAAAATACAACATTTACAGTGTGTCAGCTATTTTAAATAGCTAAAATCCCAGGTCACTGTCCACTACATCAGACCAAAGAAGCTCATGCAGCTATTGAATTTCTGCCAGACTAGCTCCTACAGCTGCTGAAACAGCAGCTATTGGGTAAGCTGCTACTATTGTGTCACTCACTTCAGATCATCCAAAAGGAGTTCAGACATCCTAAGTAATTCCAGATGCCATAGAAAAATTCTAGACGTCTGAAAATCATTTTCAAAGCCTATTGTTGCAGCCATTTCCTTTAGTTTCGACTATCTATTGTGGATTTCATTACCAAGATCATCCAAGATTAGACAAAAGAAAGTCTGATCTTGGATCATTTAATGCCCAAATCAGAAAGTAATTCTTGTCTAAAATTCTCCTTGAAATCAAATAGGAATATCTGAAACTTTTGCTTATGAAAATAGAATATTAAGCCCCTTTGAAAACCATTTCAAATCTTTTTTCCAAAGAGCCCTTTTAAAAACTCAACCAATCCTCCAATATCAGATCATGAAAGTGGATGCATGGAGGGTGAAATGTAGCCCAATCTGGGCTTTTAATGTGAATTGATATCTGAATGATCATGTGATCTGCCTAAACAACATTGTTTGATGTTCAAGATGATCTCATGATTAATCTAGAATCAATTGGATCCTCGTTTGACCTGAAATCAATTTCATTGATTATTCTTGGGTAAACTCTCCAGCACAAGGCTTGATGCAGACATATGCTCATCCAGAAATTAAAAATCAAATCTAAATCCCAAAATCATTGAAATCCTTGCATAGTACGTCATCAAGCTCCTTAAACCTCAAAAAGCGTGATTCAAATCAATGAATTGGACATTGAAAACTTGTTTAAACAAGATCGAGCAATTTGAGTTGATAAAACACAATCGGGGGGTCTTTGTGGATTGATGGAGTGAACGGGAGACCCCCCAAGATGGTTTATGACGCTAGTTTCAGATATGAGATCCAAAGCTCTTAGATATGAAATTAGATCTAATGAGGGTTGAACAGAAAATTTCAAATCGAGGGAAAAGAATGTAGTAAAATGGAATGCTAGGGAAGAGTCATGATCAAGTGAATGTGGGTGGATTCTTCTCCTCTGATCTGAATTGATCAGAGGAGGTGCAGGATCTATTCTATCTCTACTCCTAAATTGCACTAACAGTCACACATCAGCAGATTAGAGTTAATCTACATCTAAATTCTACTGCTAAACTACTCTAATTAACACTACAGCTAATCTGGAAAGCAGTAAACCTAATCTAAATGGAGGAATGGGACCTTTGGATCTCCACCTAGTGGATGGAGAGGAAGAATGGAGGGAGGAAGTGCACCAGCGAAGTGAAAACTCGCTAATGGTGTTCTTGGTTGCCCTCAGGTGCTACGGAGTCCTTAGCGGCGAGGAGAGTCGGGGAGAAAGTGGAATTTCTTAGCCGATGGCCGTGAAAAGGGGAAATATGGGGAGGAGAGCTGGAGGGGAAGTATGATTGGCTCGAGAGGTGTAAAAGGGAGCAATCACTTGCACGCATAGTTGTGGAGCTCCTTAAGTAGAGTGAGAGAGTGAATCAAGTCACCTCACGGTGGAATTAAGCTATTAGGGGATTTGAGGAGAGAGTGCACGCGAGCTTAAATCAAAAAGCGGCCGTTGGATAGGATTTGGGTGAGGAGGTGATCACACACACCGATTCGTATGAAGCTTCGAATCAAATTGAGCCACAGATCAAGAGGTAAGGGAGATCGATGACCAGGATGGCCCATGTTCTTCGCGTGCTACAGTGTGCACACGGGCTACAGGTGGGCAAAAGTTCTTTTGGTGAATTTATGCTAGAAGCCCCTACACTATGGGGTAGAACAACTGCAGAGAGGCCCATTAGTGGTAAGGAAAGCTATCAGAGTAGTCCATAAAATATTGTAAATAGGTCTCTGCAGGTATCAAATGGGTCCTTGGAGGTTTTCTGATGAACAAAATATGATGTATGGACCTAGATGTGAATCCTTAATTGCAAGACCCTAGTGATGTCCAAATGTACCTAAGTTTTTATTGAAGCTCAATTGAACATATTAGAAGTTAATTTTACATTTGATTGAGAATTTTAAGCTCATTTGTGTGTTTAATTTACAATTAGATCACCATTTTACATTATTTAAAAGAATATCTCAATAATTGACCTAATTATGCATCCATAAAAGTTAGTATAATTAATAAATAATTATATAGATAAGTTATATACATAATAAGTTATCTTAAATACTGAAATTATGCTATAGCCTACATACATAAATTACATATACATATTATATACATATTATATATTATATATGTAAATAGCTTAGTTTATAGCTTATACAACATGCATTTACATAATATACATAGTGTTTTTGTGTATTTTTGGGGTTTTTCTTCTTTTTATGGGTTTTATATATTTTATAGAGGTAGGGGATGAGAGAGAGAGAAAGTGATGAGAGAGTGTGTCTTTTTGTCATTTTTAGTTTAGGGGTTTTTATTAAGTTAAGAGGTATACTGAACCGTCGGCTGGTATGTTTTACCAGGTCGATGGTTTAGATAATCTTAAAACTTTGTACATGTGTTGAGAATTAGTTAATCCTACTAACTACAACTTTATTTTATTTTTTTGGATTTTTTTTATAGTGTTCTTATTTATTTACAAGTAAGTATAATTCTAGGCCTTAAAGAGTGCTTTCAAGGATAACCTATGGCATTAGAGTGTATGTTGGGGGCTAGAATAGCAGTAAAGACATTCAGTGATGTTCCACATATCAACTATAAGGTGTTCAAGCATATAAAAGTGAATTTCAACTTAATTTCATCCAATTTCTATGTTTGGGCAGATTTACACATAATTGGCTGACAAAGGATGTTTAACTAAGGAATTACAAGCTATTCAAATGTAATTAAAAGACACTAACAGTACATGAAGGCTTGTACAAGTGAAATACACATATATAACAAGTCAGCATCTCAAAATAACCTAAATCTCATCCATTGCCCCATCAGCTGCAGCTAGCAGCGGGAGCAACACAGCCACTGAAACAGCAGCTATGAAGATCTATCGTAGACGCAATATCTCACTTCATACCTTCCAAAACTGCTCTAGACGACTTAAGTATGATTCAAATCCCTACTACAGTACATCTAGAAATCAAAGCAATAATTGAAGCATGGTCTAGATCCTCAAATCAGCAAATCAGTCCCTAATTCAGTACATGCATATCCCAGATCAGACTTGAGAAAGTCTGATCAGGGATATGAAATGTCTGCTATTGTTTAATCACAGTTCGTATGAAAAAATCATTGTTGCTGTAGTATGTATCACAAATACAAACCATTTTCGCATCCATTTTATTCAATTTATATAATTTTTACCAGTTTATTCAATTTTTACCAGTTGCTGGGAGGCAGTTATTGATATACATCACTCTCTAAGTCCAATATTACTCTTTAATTTCAAAAAAATCAAGTTTATGTACAATAAAGAATGGATGGATTAATGAATCAACAATGAATGAAATGATAGCTTAATTATGTACGAAAGAATCTATTAAAAATGCTTGTAAACATCTAATTACAAACAAGCATCAAACACTGCTATATATACTCTATACTAACTATTTATAACTTATATTACTAGTACTTACATACATATATAATAATAAGTAATAATACATACTACACTAACTTAACTTAACATACTAACATATATAGTAACATATATAAGAGCTACAGCGACAGATGCAAATGCCGATAAACCCCAAAAAACTATCTACAGACTCTTAAAGTAGAAACTAGGGTCTATATCAACACTTATTTTACTTATAGTGACAGTTTATTCTGTCAGTAAAGCTATGAAGTTATTTATATGCATATATAGCTCAAACACTCTTATACTACTTATACATACTATACATATACTTATTATTTATGGTGTACTTGTTTACATTTATATATATTTTTACACTATACATTATACGTATACACTATACTTCATCACTTCTCTATTCTTCTATGTTCTTTCTTCTCCTTTAGCTTTATACCTAATCATTTTTCCTACGTTTTATCTTCTCTTCATTCTTTCCTAACTCATTATGGCCTTCACTAATCCAAAAAGTAGTGTTTAATTGGCGGGCAGCACCGTTCGAGGGATACACAGCACCCGAAGATCGGGTGGGACCAGACCTCTACTAAATGTCACCCTAATTCTTAATTAGGCCGGTTAATCATGGTTTATACTCAGATTTGGGTTTAATCAAGCCCTCGCACAGTGTGGGGCCCTCGGCCCACACCGCTCAGTATTACAATGCATGCTCAAGTAATCGGGTCACATAAGATGTTCAATTGCTTCGGGTGCCCAGCACCCGTGACGATTGAATGGCTATACAACTTTTTCAATTTATATCACATAGTGTGCTCCATCATTTCCGATGTAGCGCTATGTTAGCGCCGTTCTTACGCTGGAATTCCAGCGCCCAATATTGATTTTGTGATTTTGGCCCTCAATTCGAAGGCTATAATTTATTATAAAATTAAATTAAATTATAGGCTAATAAAATATTTACATAGTACTATACATTTGTACAGTTAATTTAGAAATTTAATTATATTTACTATATAAATAAATTCACTAAAATATATAGTTTAAACATACTTAATTTTAGGTTTTATTCCTTAATTACGTATAAATTAGTTAATAAATGGTCTAATTGACCATATACCAAGTTAGTCTACATATTAAAGTATTTTATAAATATTTTTATTGTATTTTACAAGTTTTATTTCAATTTTATTTTCATTTAAATAGCCTATTTTGGACTATTTTATTTGTACGTTAAGTTTAAATACTATATACATTATAAATATACTCAAATTAGGTTAATTTACTTAAAATACATTAGTATAGATGTACAGTATAAGTTAGCTTAATTTTAACTTAAATTACTAATTTATTTTAATTTAACTTAATAACTTAACTAGTAACTTAATAAATTAATTATTTATTCTATATATATAATTAGGTTATGGTACAGGGTTAAATGTGTTCATAATATACATGTAAATACGTATGTGCAGTATCATTACTTAATATGCTTATTTATAGAGTTTATTAATTTATATAGCTTATTAGTACATATAAGTTAGTTTAATTAATAAATAGTTATATAATTAAGATATATATAGCAAAATCTAACTTAAATACTTAATTTACATACTACAATATATACGTGAGCTATTTATACTATATATATATATATATAATTTACATTATAGATATCTGTACTTTCCATATACCTTATATTAACAAGTATATACATAGTATACAACAGAGTTTTAGGTATTTATGGGGTTTTTTCACTTTTTATAGTTTTTATATCTTTTATGGAGGTAAGAGATGAGAGAGAAAGAAATAGATGAGAAATAGGAAATGTTTTTGGTGTTTTTATGTTTAATTTCTTTTATTAAGTTCCATGGTATACAGAACCGTCGGCTGGTATGTTCTACCAAGCCGAGAGTTCAGAATACTATAAAACTTGGTATGAACTTAGAAAAATACCTAATCTTCAATAAGATAGGTTTATTTTATTTTTTTAGATTTTTTATATAATTTTTATTTAATTACAAAGTGAACACATTTTAAGCCTTTCAAAAGATTTTTCTGAATTGAATTAAGGCTTAGAATGGAACTTAAGTGTTTTGACAGGCAGTAAACTACCTCAACTGACTCCATACAGGATATAGAAAAGGATACAAGCATTTAAGCAAGAAATTCACTTGGCTTTCAATTAATTAACTATTGTTGGACAGTTAGGATTAAAAAACTAGCTGACAAGGGAGATTTAAACAATTTACAAGCCTTCAAATGATGTTAAACATGCATTGAAAATACATGAAGGCATGTATACAACTCAATACACCATTATACATAAGTCATCTATCTAACAGAATGCAACCTAGGCCTACAGTCCATTGAGCTTCAAACACTGCTGCAAATAAGATACCAAGCACCACACCAGCTGAAAAACATCTGCTAGAACAATCAGCAGCAAGGTAGTTGATGAAAACCCAGCAGAACACACAACTAACACACACCAGCAATACTGCATGCAGGCCAGACATGATTCCAGACGGCTTAACTGCTGCTGCAGTTAATCCATATGGAAGAAAAATAGATCTGTAGCAAGGAAGGGACTTAAATTCATCTTTTATCTCCCAATCCAGTCATTTATATCCCAAGTCAGATAAGAGAGAACCTGATTAGGGATACAAAAGAACTAGTTAAGGGAATACTTAGCTGGATTTAAAATGGGAATGTAGCTACTTTTGCAGCAATTTACTATAACTGCTGGGATTCAAAACATAAGCAGAAAACTCTAAATCACAATCTGACAAGGGTTACAGATCACATAAAGAGCCACTCAGAAATACAGCTTAAAATCAAAATCCCTTGTCACAAATATCATCAAATCAGATCAGAAACATAGCTGATCTAATTCCTTCTAATGCTATAGACAGCATGTAGAAAGGAATTAAATCAGTTAATTTAATACAAAAACTTAAATCCCAGAACTCTGAAACCTTAAGGAATATTGAGAATTCCTTAGGTTGAAAATCAGAATTGCAACTTAAAAGCAACTTATGAATACAAGGTAGAGTCTCAAATCAACAAAGTTGATTTTCCTTGGCTCTACCATTCATTCAACACATTTAAATCCTTGAGAAGAATAGATCAGATTATGGCTCATCTAAGATGAATTTTGACATTAGAATCATCTGAAATTCTTAGCCAATCAGTGAATAAAAATCAAAATACTTCAGTTTACACGATTTAAAGCTCATTTGGTTTAAAATCCTTGCAATCCAAATTCAAGGTAAATCAAGTAAACTGAATCCATTTTTAGCTCGGATTAGGGGCTTTTGTGACAAAGATGGACTAAATGAAAAGCCCCTAATATGGTTGTTGATGGGAACACCATCATGAGTCCTAACTAGCTCATTTTGACCCAATGAAGAGAATAAATGCTCCTACATAACAAATTGAAGGTCCTAATTCACTGCATAACCATTCTGAGAGTAAAATAAAAACTAGGGGTAAAACTATAATTTTACCAATGCAGTACAAACCATGGGTTTTCTCAAGGGCTAAACAAAGGTCAAATGATCTTAATAAGATAAAAAGTGAGTTGGATTTGACAGAAAAGGGTTTGTGTGAGTTCTGTGAAGTAAATGACTTCTTGAAACCCTAAAACAGACCCACTTGATTAACCAAGGTTCTGGTCATGATAAAATTCACCTAAACCCTCTAAAAATCATAGAAAAATATCCTCTAGGGTTTGGTGCCTTCAACGTGGCCATTGGAACCCATCGTGACCTAGATTGGGGTCTCGGACAGATATTTATCATAAATTGGATTTTTGCATAAATTTCCCAGTCAAACTTAGTCAAACCTAAAATCCAACTTCACCATTGGATTCCCTAGGTTCAAATTAGGTTTGTGCCAAAATTTGGACCCAAGATGAGTTTGCATCGACCTAGTTTGCAAAAAGATCTAGCCTGATTACATTTCTACCCCTATCTTTCAAAAACACTTACAAATAGCCCCCTATCTTCTTCATCATTTTCGCAATTAGGTCCCTCCACCATTATAGCGGAGGAATTCTACTCTGATGAGCTTTGGAAGGAGAGTTCTCTCTGATTGCTCAAACGATCTCTGCCAAAATTGGAAGGGAGATTCTCTGAGAAAATCCCTCCAATCTGAACCCATCCTTGATCCTAGATTCTTTTCCAATCTCTTATACGAACATATGAGAGACATGGGTATCCTAATGGATTCCAACTTTGGCAAGCTTTCCTTGCTTGAGAAGCTTGCTTCCCAAGCCCTAACTGACCTTCAGAGCTCTATTTAAAGGAGCCCAGATCTCCCTGATCTCTTCACGCTCAAATTCGGCCGTGAACACAACTGATTCCTCTCTTCTCCTCACTCCCGAAGGCTCCTCGATGTGCAGCGACCTTTCCTACCATTTCTCACCGTTTGACCACCATACCTACAGCGGATTCCTCCTCCTTGTTCTTCTCTGGTCTCGCCGTACCAGCAGACGCTCGTTCCTCTTCATCCTCGCCGTTCCCACCTCATCGGAGCTGCCTTCGTCTCCGAAGTCGGCCATACCAGACCCCACGCACTCACTGCCCCCCTTCGTCCATCAACTTCCTAGCTAAGTTCCCTCTACCCTCTACTTTCTTCTCCACTCCTTACTTTTCAAAATCGACCACTGATGCCCTTTCGCACCTCCATCCCTTCCATCTTCGACCACCAACTCCAACGAGGCAGCTCCACCTCCACAGGCCATCCCACCCCTCGTCGACAAGCTCATAAGCTTCCCCTCATGCCATTGAACACTTCCCCTCACATATTCTCCTCGCCACTCACCCAAATCACCCCCCGAACACACCCACACCTTTGCACATAGTGTGCCATAGGCACGCTCGCACAGATGTCCCCACGCCATGCCAACCACCCCAGTAGATTCACCGTGCTCCGACGATCCCCCCTAAGCAATTTAACATGGCTACGAGGCCGTTCTGTTGATTTCAGGTCACAGGCCTCATCCGCCATTGGCAAGTAAGCTTGAAGCTTGATTGAGGCTACCCCAGGTGCTGCTGTCCCAGATTGCTGCCCCAGGACGCACGAATTACCTCGTGCACGGTTCCAGGCCCTCAATTGAAGTCGTGTGCCACCGCAGTAGTTGCAATTGGAAGCCTTGTCTCTGCCGTAGGTGCGTGCAAAGGAGGGTGGGTGGATAGTCTCACCTCTGATACGAAAGAGTGCCTGCACTAGAATAAATTTAAAAAGTGATATCATCTCATCGCCTCAGTTACCATGGGGTGAGGTCCCACTCACCCTTCACTGGTCTCATTTGTGATCCTGCCTTCGTAGTCCTGGCCTGACCCAACCCGTCTGCACTCCTCGCCCACCACCGCATGCCAGTGGGCCTGGTCCTGGGTACGCACCCGACCTAATTACCCAACTGTCTGTGTGGCTCTGGGAGAGCAGAACCTAAGAGAGAGAGAGAGGAGAGCTACACGTAGGTAGGGGTAGGTTTTGTTGTAGGCGAAAGCTAAAGAGAAAGAGAAGGATCGCAGGAGGAAGAGGAAAAGGAAGAGGATTTCAGAGAAGGAAGCCAAGGCAGAAGAAAGTAGAAGTGAAGGCCTGAAGAGAAGAAGAAGAACAAAGGCAGAGAAAGAGAAAAAGCAAAGAAAAAGAACTTAGACATTTAAGTCATCTAATTTCCAAATCAGATGACAGATTCCAGCTTACATTGCATATTCTTATATTGAGTTCCTTGGTAATATTGGAGGAGTGTTTGGTGACATAAATCACCATTTTACTCCCATATTTTTGCATTTTGATACTGATATTACTGCATACTCTTTTGATTCTAAATTGTGATCTTGATTTCTAAATACCAATTTGTTCCCTGTGTTCGACCTCGGAAATCTTTTCGAGTAATAAAATTGTATATGTTTTCAAAGTGATTTCGACTATACTACAATGCAATTATTTAAATATCGATCTCATCGCGTTAACATTTTGGCACCGTTGCCGAGGAGCAATGGGCAATTTAGAATTCTTGATTACAATTCCTGATTTGATACTAACTTGATATATCTCTTTTTGTTGTTGTTGTTTCAGGGAGAAGATTCAAAGAAAGACAGCCGCCATCAAACACGCCAGGGGCAGGTAATTTCTGATTACTTTCTCTCTTAAGCCCCTCATTCTGAAAAGGAAAAGATGATAAAATCAATTAGGGCTACTTGCTTTACATTCGTAGTTAACCCATCAAGTTGCCTGATTTGATTTCAACAACAAAATCTGATTTGTGCACCCACTTAAGGTAACTATGGCTACCACATTCTTACTTTGAGCCCTAGATACCACATTTGGCAAATTAAATTGGACCAAGACTAGAGCCATAATAAGGATCTCAATTTAGGGTTTTAGAGATGCACCTTCATAAGCAAGAATCAACTCTCCAAAAAGATGTTTACCTAAGCCTTGGTTGAAGTGATTTATTCAAGCAAACCCTAAAATTCAAGCTCTTAATCTCACTTGAATCCTAAAAGAATGGACCTAAAACTTCTCAAAGGACAAATAGGTGAAGTTGACCCACCTTGTTGGGTCAACCAACCTTGAAATTATGTCACTTTTTTGCACTGAATACATCTAAAGTTCAAGTGAAATCTTAAGCACCCTTGCTCTTTAATAAAACTGGTAGACCTAAGAGGTCAAGTCCCCATTCTGATCTACCTGGAACATCAGTGACAACAGAGGTCGGGTGGGGGAAGCCCTATAACTCGTGGGGACAGTCCACCATGTAGGGGCTTTTGCGGGACTCTCCCTCTCTGGCTGCCCAGGTATTTCTCAGGTGGACGGCTTTTTGACTAAGGGGTATCATCCGCCCCGAACCTCTATAGTCATCCAAATTTTTGGGTGTCTTGATTGGGTCCATCACATTCTACTCTCATCTAGACCATCGGTGCATGTTCGGTAGGAGGTCCTTAAGACCATCCTTGAGGCCTCCATTAGTTATTCACTCCCGTCGAGGCCAAGCCTCGACTTCCATGTTTGTATAGCAACCCCATCACATAGACATCTCCTCTGATTCATCTGAACCGAATTCTCCTTCTTCCATCACAATGGTACAACCCGTAGAAGAAGAGAATAACCTTGAGAACCAACTTCAGCGCCTTAATAATTTATTCCAAGCCTTTGTGAATCCACCGCCGCATCCTATGATGCGAGATAACTACAATCCCGCTGCGATGGCGATCGAACCTCGAGTCCAAATCACAGCTGGAGGTCCTGATTCTGAACTCAAGCCCAACAAGATTCATGCTATTGCAAAATTTCATGGGCTTAATTCCGAGGATCCTTTCCAGCACATCAAACAATTCAAGCATCTAGCCCAGACCTTTGGGTCCAATGACCAAAATCGAGATATTCTTATCATGAAGATGTTCTCCTTCTCTCTCTTGGACAAAGCAGCTCATTGCTATCAGACTCAAACACGTCCAATCAACACATGGGTTGAACTGCAATCCGAATTTCTTTTTGTTTTTGAAACATGCAATCCGAATTTCTTAAAAGGTTCTTTGCAATTGGTCAGACGAATGCCTTACGACATCATACCACGCACTTCACACAATAGCCTGGAGAACAACTTCACGAAGCATGGGATCATTTTCTGATCTCATGCAAAAGTGCCCCCATTACGGAGTTCCTAAATGGGAACAAATCTAGTCTTTTCACCAGGGACTCCGTGAAGATATTCATTTATTCGTCAATGCAACTTGCGGAGGAAGTATCATGGGTTAACACGAAGACACTGTGTGGGAGGTTCTCGAGAATATGTGCGAGAACTCCATTAATAATGACTCCATGGGCTTATTCGACCGGACGAATGCCTGCGCATCAGAAAATCCAAGGGGAGCACACGAGACACAAGGCCTATCCGCATCTGTCGACTTGGAATTGATGGCCAATCGTTTAGACAAGGTCTTTATCATTGAGAAGAAGGTGGTTGAGCTAACTCAACATCCACAGCGAGCCACCTCTATGCAAAACCCGTTCGCACAGCCGCCCTCTAGGAGGGAAGCTGTGCATAACATCTATTATTGTATCCACCCCCGTCTGACTCTAGGACCAGAGGAAAGTTTGACCCTGCATACTCTACTTAGGGGAACTCTGAACCCTCGTACTCTGACTTTTCTGACGTTCCTCAGACCTGCGAGGACCTCAATGCCATCCAGAATGACCTATTTTCTAATACCTATAACCCTGGATGGCGGAATCATCCCAATTTCCTGTGGGGGGGAAATAATTCAAATCAGAGACCACCATATCAACCCCGTCCACAAGCTCCTCGTCTATATTAGCCGCCTCAGCCTCAGCCCAACCCCAATTATCAATCTGGGCCAACTCAGGGAGATCCAATGACTCTTATCCTTTAGACTCTAGCTGACATTCAAAAGACGAATGCGGCTATGCAGAAACAACACAAAGATGAGATCATAGAGGCTGGTAATCAACTCTCCCAGATGGCAAATTCCCACCAACCTGGTACAATCCCTTCTCAACCATTGCTGAATCTGAATAACGTGCCGAATCAGAGGCACGTTATGAACCTAAATCCGGGCCAAACCCACATGATTTATCAGGCCCCTTCTGCTCCATCACCCGACGGGATGGAAGCTTCAACATCATACTCAGGATTTCTACAGTAGCCACCCATTTTTCCTGCACCAAGCCAAAACTAGGCAGGATTGAATTCAGTAACAACCCGTAGTGGCAAAACAGCACAAGACCCACGTTACCCAATCCACTTACAGCCTGGTAGTGCTAACCCAAGCCCTAGGATAGTCATTCAGGATACCCCTGTCCCAGATCAAGAACCTCGACCTATTATAAAGGAACCAGCCAAGGTTCCATTTCCCAAGGCCTTGACTAAGGGAAAGAGGCTACCAAACCCATGGCACCTGAGGAGGATCTGGTCAAGCTCTTTGAATAGGTCCAGATAAACATCCCCTTGATGGATGCAATTCGCCACGTACCGGCTTACGCACAATTCCTGAAAGACGTGTGTACACCTAAGCGTAAGCTGTGAACCAAAAGTGAGAGCCCAATCGTATTGTCAGAGCAAGCCAGCTCTGTAATTTTGAGCAAACTCCCACCTAAGGCAAAAGATCCAGGTACTCCCTTGATTTCCTGTACAATTGGTGATACCCAATTTGATAGATCTTTATTAGATCTAGGAGCCTCCATAAACCTAATACCTACATCCCTACTTGACCATCTTGAGGAATCTGAGCTCAAACCGACAGAGGTGACATTACAGTTGGCTGATCGATCTATTAAGTCACCTAAAGGAGTTCTTGAGGATGTCATTGTTAGGGTTTGGGATTTCTATTTCCCAGTGGACTTCGTAGTCTTAGATATGGATGCTCCAGAAAATCTGCGGAACACACCAATCATACTAGGGAGACCCTTTCTGGTCACTGCTAGGAACAAACATAAATTGTGAGGAGGGCCAAATTGAACTGAAATTTGGAAACCAGACATTAAAGATTGACATCTTTAAGGCCCAACAAGGGATTAATTGTGGAGTTATAGAAAAGATATGTGATATCAAGGCTGTGGTTGATGATACGTATATTGAGGAAAACCTGACTACTTCTGATCAACCACAAGAGGATCAAAACCTGCAATCAGAGGATTCCGAACTCAACCTAGACACACCCATAACTCCTTCCCTTGCTCCTAACACACACCCCGAACCACCCGCTGGTGCTGATAACCCTGTTTTGGAACTCAAGCCTCTTCCCGATCATCTAAAGTACGTCTTTTTGGGTTCCAAGCAGACCTTTCCTGTGATTATCAATTCCAGACTCACACCAGATCAGGAATCCCATCTGGTTACTGTTCTCCAGCAACATTGAAAAACCATTGGATGGACTCTCGATGATTTGACTGGCATCAGGCCCTCTTACTGCACATACCGCATCTATACTGAAGAGGGCACACGACCTTCCCGTGAAATGCAAAGACGTCTGAATCTTAATCTGCAGGAGGTCGTGAAAATGGAGATATCAAGTGGTTAGATGCTGCGATCATCTGCCCAATCTCCGACAGTCGGTGGGCGAGTCCAATCCAGGTTGTACCTAAGAAGGTAGGACTCACCGTGATCACAACTAAAATTGGAGAAATCATACCGACCCATGTGGCGAATTCATGGAGAGTCTACATTGATTACAGAAGATCAATACCTCCACAAAGAAGGATCATTTCCCACTGTCGTTTATTGATCAGATCCTCGAGAAACTAGCAGGAAATAGGTTCTGCTTTTTGGATGGGTACTCTGGTTATAACTATGTTTCAATTCATCCTGATGACCAAGAAAAGATCACTTTCTCTTGCCCCATCAGGACGTACATGTTCCGAAGGATGCCTTTCGGTCTCTGCAATGCACCCGCTTCTTTTCAGCTGTGCATGCGTGGCATATTCTCAGATATCGTAGGTGATTATTTGGAAGTTGTCATGTTTGACTTTTCAGTATTTGGCGAATCACTTAACGATTGCCTCCTGCTTGGTCCAGATCCTCAGGAGATGCATTGACGTGAATCTGGTTCTTTCCTGGGAAAAGAGCCATTTCATGGTGCCTGAAGGAATTGTCCTGGGACATCTCATATCGGAAAAAGGCATCCAGGTCGATCGAGCCAAGGTGAATCTGATTTCCAAACTCCCTATGCCTAGCTCAATCAAGGACATCCAATCTTTTCTAAGGCATGTCGATTTTTACCGTTGATTCATTCCTGATTTCTCAAAGATCTCACACCCCCTGACCACTCTACTATCTAAGGGTGTTTCTTTTGAAATCTCCAAGGAATGCACTCATGCATTTGAAATCCTACGTGATCGAGTTACCAAGCTCCAATCCTACAGTCTCCTGATTGGTCTCAACCCTTTGAGATCATGTGCGATGCATCTGATTTCATTGTAGGAGCGGTACTTGGCAAAAAATTGATGGGAAACTCGTGGTCATCTACTACACTAGCAAGACTCTTGATGAGGCTCAGGGTAACTACACAGTTACTGAGAAAGAGCTGCTAGTTGTAGTATTTGCCCTGGAAAAGTTCAGATCATATCTTTTGGGTTCCCGTGTTATCATCACATAGCAGTGAGGCATCTCCTTGAGAAGAAGGACGCGAAACCTCGATTAATCCGCTGGATCTTGCGGTTGCAAGAGTTTGACCTCGAGATTCGTGACAAAGTGGGAAAATAGAATGTGGTAGTTGATCACCTGTCCTGCCTTCCTTCTGATATTATCGGCCCTTCCGGTCCCATTACAGAACATTTTCCAGAAGAGCACCTCCTGACTATCAGTACAAGGCTCCCATGGTTTGCTGATCTAGTAAACTACCTGGCATCACATCAGATCCCGTCCAATTGGTCGAAGGCTAAGAAGGACAAATTGCTTTCCAATGCCAAGTATTATTTCTAGGAAGACTCGTATCTTTTCCGCATCGGTGCTGATAAAATCATTCGACGATGTGTCTCGAAAGCGAAAATTCAAGGCATCTTGTCCTTCTGCCATGACCAGGTATGCGGTGGACACTTCTCTGGTCGTAAAATCGCATCTAAAGTCCTCCAGTGCGGCTTCTATTGGCCCACGATTTTCAAAGTCGCATACAATCACTGTAAGGCATGCACTCGTTGTCAGACCTTAGGCAACATGAGCCACCATGACATGATGCCTTTACAGTCTATTCTCATAAGTGAAATCTTCAGCATCTGGGGGATTGATTTTATGGGACGCTTTCCTATTTCGGACGGCTTCGAGTACATTCTACTCGCTGTTGACTACGTGTCCAAATGAATCGAAGCCATTCTGACCCGAACCAATGATCATAAGGTGGTTATCACATTCATTCATCAGAACATATTTTCTCGGTTCAAGAGTCCACATGTTGTAATCTCTAATGGAGGGACCCATTTCACTAATGCTCAGTTCAGGTCATCGATGACCAAGTATGGGGTGTCACATCGAATCGCTACTCCTTATCGCCCCAAAACTAATGGTATAGCTGAGCTATCAAATTGGGAGATCAAGAAAATCCTCCAAGTCACTGTTCGACCTAACAGGAAAGACTGGTCATCTCGACTTCCGGAAGCTTTGTGGGCTTATAGGACCATCCACAAAACCCAATTAGGTATGTCTCCCTTCAGATTAGTGTACGGGAAGGCATGTCACCTCCCCGTCGAATTGAAGCACAGAGCCTATTGGGCAGTATGGAAGTGCAATCTAGATCCTTCTAAGGCAGGAACCCACAGAAAGCTTCAAATGAGCGAGATCGATGAATTACGCCACAACGCGTATGAGAACTCACGAATTTACAAAGAGCAGGTTGAGGCCTTTCACGACAAGCACATATCTAGAAAGATCTTTCACCTTGGCCAAAAAGTCATACTCTTTGATGCCAAGCTTAAACTGTTCCCAGGAAAACTAAGATCAAAATGGATCGGACCTTACCTCGTCCGACAAATCTTTGGAAATGGAGCCGTCGAGATCAATCAACTCAGCCATGATTCAGAGCCTTTCGTCATGAACCGTTAGAGACTCAAACCGTTCATTGAACTTACTGATACAAATTTGGCTGAGACATCCTTTACTCTCTATTCTCCCTGAGCTCATTGCACCCAGCCGATGGCGTTAAACTCAGCGCTTAACGGAAGGCAACCCATCATTTTGAAAAATCCGAAACCTTTCTTGACAGCTTATGCTGAACTCATATTACACTTAAGGGTTCATCCATTAGAACAGCCAACCCCACCTTTGGTACCCGTATCTGAGCTTGAAATCGTTCGCAGCAATCATCCCTGACCCATTCGCCCACCCAGAACTTGTTCTAATAAATGATCTAAGCTAAACTCGAACCCACCTAATTTACAATGGGGTCATTGCAAATCGTAGGCATGGGGGGGAATGAAAATGCAAAATGCCGTGAAAATCATCTCACAAGAAAAGGTTTCATCAAAAAAAAAAATCACATATCCCAAAAACTCCAAAAGAAAATGAAAAAAATTCTTGAGAAAGAACAAAAAAAAAAATGGAGAGAAAATTTTGAAGGCATATCAATTTTGAGGAGAAAAAGGGGAAAAGTGAAAACTGTCAAAAAGGAGCACAAGTGGAAAAAGAAAAGAAAAGGAGTCATTAGTAAGAAATTAAGGAATTAACTGAGTTCTAAACCATACCAAAAGAAAAAATGAAAGGCAAAAAGTGTTAATGAAAACACAAAAGAGATTAGTACGAACGCTGATTTTAGGCCTCTTGGGCTATACTTCTAGGCTTGAAAATTCAAGTATCCGCTAAGATCTGGATAATCCTCAAGAGGTTGAGGAAAATGTGAAGCTTAAGTATTAGGTCTAAGGCTTAGGGAGTATTCGGCCTCATTAACTGACCTCTCGTTTGGACTCGGTAACCTAAGCACCCCAATCCACACACAGTCTGGTTCAGTGCGCATAAGTATCAAAATCATGCAAATGCATTTAAATTGTTCTGAAAAAGTCGCCTAGATTAGGAGCGGCCAATCAATACAAGTTGATTTGGATGAGTTCCCGACGTGGAGAGGTGGGAAATTCCCCTCGAAGATGTGCAATAACATATCGTCTCCTCGGTGCTTGTCTCCTAGGATTTCTGCATATCCTACTAGGGGCATGTAAGCACCCTGTGCTGGTTCATATGCCATGGGCGGCATTATCCCAAAATGTCGATTGCCAGGGTCAAGATTTAGCTACAGAATGCCATGGGCGAGATTATCTCGAAATCTCGAAAGCCAAACTTCTGGGAGTTGCCATGGGCGGTGCTATCCCGAAGCATCGATTGCCAGGGACCCTTTGAGGATTGATGATGGGTGATAAGATGGTTTTCGCTTTTGAATAATGTGATTAAGATGATTTGTTATTTTAGTAACAAAGTGGTGGAAAATCGCTTAACAAAACAATTACAATAAAAATTAACCACTCACATAAGAGCGGGTCATGTCCATAAGGAGGCAATGATGCAATAAAATCTCGATTATTTCGTATTCGTTCAATCAAGTGAGAAATCCATAATCAAATCTAACGTAAAATGCGATGGAAAGAAGATGCACAATAACTCGAAAATATAAGGGTAGATGTGCAATTTTTCTTCACTGAAATACTCAATAAATATGTGATGAATCTATGTAATTTCCAATTGACATGCATTAGAGAAAATTTGTGCACATCTTAATCCAAAACCAATGTCAAACAATGTGAATCACAAAAGCCACGTAATTGTAAGAAAGCTTGAATATGTAGTCGCAATTTCACTCAATATTATAATCATAAATCAAAATTCGTTTTCATGGAAATGGCATTCAAATGTAATTATTAATTAAAGTAAAAGTAGAAGATGGGAGAGAGGCTCATTTGAGGATCTCCTCCTTGCGCATGGGAGAGAGGCTCATTCGAGGCGCTACTCCTACAAGAGGTTGGCTGAAGCGAGGCCTTTGTGGTGGTGGCAGTGGTGTGTCGTGAGATGGCCAGAGCTGGCCTGCCAGAGGAGGAGTGGCAGCGGTGGAGGAGCCTACTGCTGGCCGCACGTGCTGCAGGTGCAAGGAGAGCAGCGTGCGGGAACTGCAGGCGCTGTAGACGCACGCGGAGCGTGGGCGCATGGAGGTGCGACCTTTGCAGGGCGCACAGGCAGGAGCGAGCGTGACAATGGCGCCGGCTGCAGGTGCTACAGTGAGGTGCTGGAGTGTGGACGAGTGGAGGCGCGGCTCTGCAAGCCGCAAGGGGTGCACAGGCGTGGGTACTGGAGTGTGAGCTGCTTGCGTGAGAGCGTGAAAGCGCATGGAGCGCGCGCTATGGGCGAGCGGAGGTGCGGAAGTGCAGGGGTGCTTGAGGTTCTAGAGAAGGCGAGGAGGCGCAGGCATGCTGGCTGAGGAGGCATGGGCATGCTGGCTGGTGGGTCTGATGGAGCAGGGGGGGCTGCTGGCGCGTGCGCTTGCTGAGGTGAGGGTGCTGGGGTGAGAGCGCGTGTGCGCAGGTGGGTTGGAGCAGCTGGTGAAGGCGAGAACGCGGGCGTGTGCTGGCTGAGGTGAGGAGTTGCGAAGACTCTTTGCCGGTGTGGGCTATCACCCTACACGCCCATGGTGGTGAGTCATTCTGCTGCGGTGAGGCCGGTGGTATGGAATGGAAGAGGAGAAAGGTCCTCTAAACACAGTGAGGAACAAAGGGTGGTGGCCTCCTCTCAACGGTAGCTCTCCCTTCTCCTTTTGTAGCCCCAGCCACACTGATTTCAAATTCAAAATGCCGTAGCATGAATGTGATGCGCAGTAGGAGGAGGCGGAGCCGGAGGAGTTACCTGTGCTAGGAGAAAAAGAATAAAATAATAAAATAATTAGGGTTTTTTATACATAACACCATAACTTCTATGTTAATTAAAATAGTGCATCTAATTAATTAACTAATTAAATGTATGCAACCTTAGGTTAATTCTAAATGCATGAATTATGTACTTAAGCTAAAAATATGAATTAATTTATTTACATCCTAATGTATGCTACCTAAATGTTAAAATTAATTTAATGTCTAGACATTTAGATACTTAAATAGCCCATGAATATGGGCTAATCAAATACCCACTTGCCTAGTTTTCTCTAGTCCCTAGAAAAATCAAGCAAAACCTAGCACTCTAAGTAGACTAGCCAACCCAATCGGTCTTCCTTTAGAAACATATTAAGTTCAGACTTTAGACCTAAGGTTCCCAAGTCCTAAGGGCCACCCATGGTACCTGAACCACATAATGCACTTACAAGCCCCCAGTAGGATGGATATCCTCCTAAGAGACAAGCGCCGAGGAGGTAATATGTTTCATCGCATCCTCAAGGCGAGTATATGCTCCACATCTCCTGCGGTAGGAACTCTTCTGATCAAATTGTGTTTACAAGCCTCTCCTAAGTTAAAACTAAGAGAACCAAATTTCTTTTAAGAAAGGAATTAAGGTGTTCACATACTTACACAAGACCAAGTGTGTGAAATTTGGATACTTGGGTTACAAGGACTCGTAAACCAAAAGGTAGAATAAGACTCCAGGTACGACCCCACCTTTTAACTCAATCCCTTGCTTTCCTTCCTCAACCTCTTGAGGAATGGTCCGCAACTTAACTTCTACTTAAGTTTTTAAGTCCACAATGGACCCTAAAGGTCTAAAGCTAGTAGCTCATTTAGCTTCTAAAGTTTGACCGTAGAATCAACTTAGTCTAACCTAGAGTTCTGATTTGCTTAAGAATACAGGACCTAGCCAGTTAAGCTCAAAACTTTTTTTTATTTTTTTATTATTATTTATTTTTTTTAAATGCAATATGCATGAATGAATGCAAAATATAGACATGCTATAAACAAAATGCCTCAGGTCCTCTCCCCCATGCCTGGTTCAAACAATGTCCTCATTGAAAACAAAAATAGTTAAAGGAAGATATTACCTGAGGCGGAGAATGGTAGGAGCTAAGGCTCCTCAAGAGTGACCTCGTCAACCAAATGGCCATCCAAAGTAATGTATGGTTTTAACCGTTAACCGTTGACGATAAAGGGAGTTGCTGAAGAGGAAGGGCTTTTAATCTCCACAGCTCCATGCGGAAACACTTTAGTGATTATGTAAGGCCCATCCCAATGAGATTTTAACTTCCCAGGAAAAAGCTTAAGTCTGGAATTGAAAAGCCAGACTTGTTGGTTGGGCTCAAAGGTCTTTCGAAGTATATACTTATCATGCAAGACCTTAGTTCTTTCTTTATAAGCTTGAGAGGTGTCATAAGCATCATTCCTCAGCTACTCAAGCTTACTTAATTCTAGAAGTCGTGCCTTACCCGCCTTCCCTAAATCCATGTTAACACTTCGAATAGCCCAAAGTGCCTTATGTTCTAACTCAACAGGTAAATGGCACGCTTTCCCATACATAATCTGAAAGGGAGAAGTACCCAAAGGGATCTTATTGGCTGTTCGATATGCCCACAAAGCATCATCCAGCTATTGGGCCCAGTCTTTCCTATCAGGTCTAACGATCGTTTCCAAAATATTTTTTATCTCCCTATTCGACAATTCAACCTGGCCACTCGTCTGAGGATGGTAAGGGGTAGCGATTTTGTGAGTCACTCCCAGACTCTTGATTAGCCGATTGAAGTGGTGGTTTTGGAAATGAGGTCCCCCATCACTTATAATGGTCTTGGGGTAGCTGAAACGAGATATGATATTGGCCTTCACAAATTTCAAAGCCACAGAGTGGTCATTTGTGCACGTAGGAATGGCCTCTATCCATTTAGAGACATAATCAACTGCCACCAAGATATATCCATAACCATGGGACGACGGGAAGGGGCCCATAAATTCAATTCCTCACACATCAAAAATTTCAATAGATTAAATAAGGTGTTGAGACATTTCATTCCTCTTCCCAATCGTTCCAGTCTGTTGACATCTAACACAGGCCTTAAAAAAATTATGAGAATCCTTAAATAAGGAAGGCCACCAAAAATTGGACTGGAGAACCTTAAAAGCAGTTTTCTTAGCACCAAAGTGTCCTCCACAGTGAAGTTCATGGCAAAAACTCAGCACACTTTGTTGTTCCTCTTCAGGTACACAACGTCTCAATACTTGGTCTTGTCCAATTCTAAATAATTCTGGCTCTTCCCAATGAAAATATCTTGCTTGGGAAATGAATCTCTTTCTGTTCTACTCATCCCAAGAGCCAAGAGTTTGTCCAGTGACCAAGTAATTTACGGTATCTGCATACCAAGGTAAAGTTGGTGTTACCGCCATCAGATTTTCATCGGGAAATGTCTCACGAATGTCTCCAGGAAAAAGAGTCATTAAGTGGAAGGCGAGACAGGTGGTTAGCCACAGCATTTTCTACTCCTTTCTTTTCACGTATCTTCAAGTCAAATTCTTGAAGGAGTAGGATCCACCTAATCAGTCGTGGCTTAGAATCTTTCTTAGCAATGAGATGTTTCACTACAAGCAGATAAGACCTAAACTTCTCCAAAGCAAAAACTACAGCAAGTAATTCTTTTTCAGTGACGATGTAGTTTTGCTGAGGTTCGGTTAAAGTCTTGCTTGCATAATGCAGCACATGAGGTCTTCCCTCAACCCTTTGTCCAAGGACTACTCCCACTGCATAATCCGAAGCATCACACATTAGCTCAAATGGGTGTGTCCAATCAGGAGATTGGAGAATAGGCACAGAGATCGAGGCCTTCTTCAGAGTTTGAAAGGCCTCGGCACACTTTGAATCAAAATTGAAGGAAGATTCCTTCGCCAACAAGTCACAAAGTGGCCTAGAATTTTACTAAAATTTTTAATAAAGCGCCTATAAAAGCCGTCATGGCCCAGAAAGGATCTAATCTATTTGACGTTCGTGGGCAATGGGAGTTTGGAAATAGAATCAATCTTGGCTTTATCTACTTCCAAACCTCGCTCGGATACAATATGCCCAAGTACAATTTATTTCTGTACCATGAAATGACTTTTCTCCCAGCTGAGGACTAAACTAGTCTCCTTACATCGCTTCAACACATTCTCCAAGTGCAGGTGACACTGGTTGAAAGACGAACCATAAATGGAGAAGTCATCCAAAAACACTTCAACACACTTGTCAATCATGTCCGAGAAAATAGACATCATACACCGCTGGAAGGTTGCAGGGGCATTACATAATCCAAACGGCATATGCCTGAATGCAAAAGTACCGTAAGGACTCGTGAATGTCGTCTTCTCCTGGTTATTAGGAAAGACTGCGACCTGGTTGTACCCAGAATATCCATCGAGAAAGCAATTGTACTTATTCCCTGCCAATTTCTCGAGAATTTGATCAATAAAAGACAAGGGAAAGTGATCCTTTTGGGTAGCGATGTTCAACTTGCAGTAATCAATACAGGCCCTCCATCCAGTTGAGGGTCTAGTGACAACTTGTTCACCTTGGTCGTTGAATTCCACAGTAAAGCCTGCCTTCTTTGGCACCACATGAATAAGACTTACCCATTTACTATCTGCAATGGGATATATGATCCCAGCATCCAACCACTTCAGGATTTCCTTTTTTGCCACCTCCCTCATATTAGGGTTCAGACGTCTCTGCATGTCCCTAAATGGCTTGATGGAATCATCAGTATAAATGTGGTGCATGCAGAGTGTAGAGTCTATACCCTTAATGTCAGCAATGCTCCAAGCAATAGCTTCCTTGTGCCTAGACAAGCATTCAATCAGGGCTCCCTCATGTGCCTCAGATAGCATAGCCAAAATGATAATGGGGAGCGTATCATTGGCACCAAGGAAAACATACTTGAGTGTCAGGGAGTGGTTTCAACTCAAGGTCGGGGGCTTGTATGGTTGAGGGTTTCATAATAGATGTCCCCATCTCATGTAGCAGATCTACCTTAGGCAGAGATGATGGGGGAAGAGGCTCAGTAGAAACACCCAGCAATTCCTCAAGTTCTAGTATATCCCCTTCACATTCCTCCAAGAGATGGGAATGCTCATTTAGCATGACATACTGAAGGGGGTCATCACATAACATTGCAGGGGTTGCCTCTTCAATCAGGTCATCTATCACCTCAACTTGAGAACAATCCTCAAGTCCGGCTTGTTTGTAAGCATCAAACACATTAAGCCAAATTTTCCTATTCCCAAAGCCCATTTTCAATGCCCCAGTATTGCAATTGATTGAAACATGCGAAGTTGCAAGGAAGGGGCAGCCCAAAATGACGGAGGGTTTGGTTGGCTTGTTAGTAGGGTCAGTGTCCAAAACTAAGAAGTCAACGAGAAAGAAGAGATCCTCCACTCTTACGAGGACATCTTCCAAAATTCCTCGTGGTGTCTTAAGTGATCCATCAGCAACTTGAAGGATTACAGGACTAGGCTTCAGATCCGAGGTCTAGGACGGAACCCTTGAGCGGCATTCAGATCCGCTTGTACAAGCTCAGGGAATTGGGAGGCCAAGTGGCAATCCACAGTGGCATGTGTATTGCCCTGGAAAATCAAGCATTCGGAAACTTGGGATGTGGAGGTGTTAGATACGAATGGACTCGGGTTCGACATAAGCCTTTCCATGTTTTGATTCAATAATTGAATCTGATAGGCTAAATTCTAGGTGTCCCTTGCCTCATTAGCCTCCAACTTTCTTTGCATGAGAGTGGGCTTTCTATCTATGTAAGCAGAATTCAAGTGAATAGAATTCTCACTCAAAGTGTCAAAAAGGTTCCAAGCTTCATCCTCAGTCTTAGATAGAAAGGTTCCTGCACAGGTACCATCCACAGTTTGCCTATGCGAATCATTAAGTCCGATGTAGAACCTTTCAACCAGTTGCCATTTAGGCACCTGGTGATGTGGGAAAAGTCTCAGCAAGTCGTTAAAGCGCTCCCACGCATCATGGAAAGCTTCCCCATCCTTTTGAACAAAACTCGTAATTTCCCTCCTGAAGTTATTGGTTTTTCTCATGGGGAAGTACTTCTTCAAAAAATCCTTCTTCAAGGCATCCCAAGTGTTAATATTATTAAGGGTATGATACCAATACTTGGCTTTGTCCTTAAGGAAGAAGGGAAAGAGGGTCCGCATTTGGGTGTCATCAGTAACGCCCTACAGCTTCACCGCGGAACAGACCTCGGTGAATTCCTCTATATGCCTGTAAGGGTCTTCCCTAGTAGTACCATAAAAGGAGGGCAGCAAGGATATGGTACTGCTTTTGATCTCATAAGGATTGTCCCCTCCAAGTCTACGTAGTGCAGGGCTAGCTTGATTGGTTGGTGTTACGACCTGATTCCCGAATCCCTACGAGACACGAGAATCAAACCGACTCGACTGATCCCAAGACCCAGTCATCCAACGAGAAAGTATCCAAAAGAGTAGTAAAATAAACCACATTCATCATGCACGTAACTAACAGTAACAAACGTATAACGGTAAAGAAAAGAACTACTACAGTACACATAAACCACAACAGTAGAAAATTAAACAGGTACGTAAACATGATGCTTACAATAAAAGAGTACAATTTTAACAGAAAATACTCTCTATAGCAGAAGAAACGGTATAGTAGGTACAACACCAGTAAAACTACTGGGCTCTACTAGGCCTAGCACCCTCTGCAGCCGCAGGCTCTGGCTGCTCAACACCTGGTCCTGAAAAGGGTGACAAAGGTGACACGTCAGCAAAACGCTGAGTAGAGTGGCAACCAACTAGCTAAGAAATAGTAAAAGTGGACAAGTAGCTATTGTTTTTAGCTTCTTTCTTTATTCCTCTATTTACTTGTTCTCGAAATATTTCTCAAATCTTTCTCTTGATCTCGAATGTTCCTCGTGGGAACGATCTTGATTGCAGTCTTTTCCGAAAAGTAGAAGTAGCACGTGGTGCTCTCCAGGCCAGGAGAGTCCCCTGTGGTGGTCCTACCCTCAGTCAACCACCCCAAGGTCACTGACAGATGTGACAGTGACTACGGCACATGTGATAAACGCATCGGTAGCTACCCCGCACTGGCACGCGGTCAGTCATTTCCGTTAACAGGTGCGCCCCAAAGCACAGCACGGAACCAGTATAGGGTAGAGCCCTCTTAGTAATAGGGGTCCAGCACACTAACCAAATAGGGGTCTTGCCCCTTCACAGTCTGCGCACCCTCGCCTGACTACCCTGGTTTGCCCAATGGTCCCAACAAGTCGGTGTAGGACGGCTAGCTGAACCTCGGGCCTTGTGGGGTGGCTAGCTCTCTCCCTACACTAGCAGCTCTCCCCGGTACGGTGTACGCGAGGGCCAGAAAGTCGGTGCAAAGTGGCCAAACTCACCCCAGTCTCGACCTGAGGGCGGCAAGCTCCCCTCTACACTAAGAGGTAAGATATGCTCTCCTTGGTACCACGTACCCAAGTGACAACACACTTTCCTGTTTTCTTTTCCAGTTCCATTCCATTTATTTTCAGGAGTTCTACTCCTAATTCCCCGTAGGGTTAATGCTCATGTTTCCTCAGGCCAAGCCATACTAGGTTTCATCAGGTTTATTCGCATATAGTACATATTCCCAACATCCAAACTTCTTTTCCTTTCCAAATGCAAGCAGCTCATATTTAGATTCCACACAACAGTAATTACATGTAGCAATTACTAGCGATAGTACTCTACATTTCACAGGCAGCTGTTATCCAATTACAGGTAATTATCATTATTCTATCTACTTATCCAAGACTGCAATTCAGGCATTCAAGACATTCATTTCAGTGTTTCTGTTCCTAGGATTCAGGCCACACCCTAGGATCTATCATTCAATTTAGTTTTCTATCCTAGGATTCATGCCATGCCCTAGGGTCTAACACTCAATCTAGTTTTCAGTCCTAGGATTCACGCCATGCCCTAGGATCTAACATTCAATCTAGTTTTCAGTCCTAGGATTCATGCCATGCCCTAGGATCTAACATTCATTCTAATTTTCAGGTCCTAGGATTCATGCCATACCCTAGGATCTATCATTTAATTCATGATAAGCATCAATGTTTGTAATTAACTAAGGGAAGCCACTCTACCCGCAAAACCAGGAGTACTGGGGGCGTGATTGGCAGGTCCGCGTGCCTCCGCAACCCCTGGATCCGTAACAGAACGAGGTCCTAACATAAGAATCAAACACAAGGAACCACTCAGAATAGGATACAAGTGCTTTAAACAAGTAGAGGAACAAATTCTGAGAAGAACGAAATTTCAAACGCGGAAATCGGACCTCGAACAGACCCTAAACAGGTCAAAAATGACCACTCTACCCTAAATTAGACGTCTGGAACATCTTCCAGACATCTTAAATGATGGTTCAAGTCATACCTTGCTTCTGCACGATTCTTCAGACGTCTAGGATCCCGCTAAACTGTCTGGACTTAGTTCCAGACCTCCGACTGTCACTCCGGACATCTGGAGGTTCTCTCCGTCGTCTGGTGCAGTGAGCAGACATCCGATCTGTGTGGGAGGGCGTGCCCTTCCACCTTCCCAAACGAAACCTGCACGTGTACGCGACTGACCTCAACACGACAAAGAGGTAGAATCCTTCGGCAGAACGGCCTGCATGGCCGTACACGCGAAAGGAAGAAGGAAAGAAATATTGTACCTTTCAAACGTCTGGGTCTCACTCCAGACGTCTCCCGCGTCGTCTGGACGTAGGTCCAGACGTCTGATTCTGGGAAAACTTCCCAGAATCAGGACCTCCTCTCCCTTTGCCTGCTGCGCACGGCCGTGCCGCGTCACGCTCGCTTGCTACGAGAGGTGCAGCAGCACCTCCCCAGCGCCACGCTCCTGCTGTGCACCCGCCGGCCGGCCCTGGCTGCTCCGGCAAGCTCGTACTCTCGCGCTCTACCTCTTCTCCCTCTCGCTGCACTTCCTCCTCCCCGCGCACACCCAACAGCAGCTGCTACCCTCTCCCTCTCACTCTCACGCTATCACTGGAAGAAGGAGGAGACGGTGGAGTGGTGGTGAGGGAGAGGAGAGTGGGAGATATTTGAAGGCGCCGTAGGAAGAGAGAGAGGAAGAAAAAGATGGCGCTGCAGGATGGGAAGGGAAGAGAGAGAAGAAAAGAGAGTGGCGGGTCAGTCTGCGCATGCATGCGCGCAGACTCACAATCGTACGCCGCAAAAAATTAATTTCCAGACATCTTGGAAGGCTTCTAGACGTCTGATCAGACGCCTGGACCAACTCCCAGACGTCTTAAACGACATTTGATGCTGTGGTCTTAACAGTTGGAATGAAATATTCCTTAAGGCTCCTTTGACTGGCCATTTCTACCCTTGGAAGGTTTCTTCTTAAGATTCTTTCAGGTTCAGGATCAAACACAAGTTGTCTCCTAAGAGAATGCCTACCAAGCAAGCACTACAAACACAATTCAAAAGGACTTGTTCAGTCTTTACAAATTTAGGCTTTTGACTTTAGTTCAAATTGTAGGTGACAAAGCAAGTTGCCCAATCAATTACGCGCCTACTGTCAACCTTCGAGATGCCTAAAAAGACCTAGTTGGAGCTTAGGTGTTCTTCCCTAAATCTCAAATGGTAAAGCAAATCCAAAGATGGAAGATCGAGGGATACAAGTAGGCCTAACCCTTCCTTTGAAGTTGTGCTTTCACGGTGCTTCTCAACTACCCCCAAAAATCCGTGACAGGGTATCCCCCTCTTTGGATTTACAAAACCTTTGATCTCAAGTTCCGAACACTTCAGAATCCAACGGTAGGAGGGCTCTTGTCCTAGTCGTTCCAAGACTTAGGAGTGTCTAAATGTGCGCCGTGGAGCAAAAGATATAAGTGTGCATACACCGCAAAAAGATTTTGAATTTTGAATTGCACACCACGTTCGAAAATCAAGTCCTTGAATTTTAGATGTCCCTCCTTTAATTAGTCCTTTTTCAAGAATATATGTGACCACTTGTTAGATCGCTTCAAGACAAATTATGTGGTCTTCGAATTAAGTCCAAATGCAATGCGTGATCAAGAATAGGATGCAAAGTAAGAGAATGCGTACCTTGCTTCCAGTAATCAACGATGCGAGAATTCACACAATGCAGAGAAATAAATTTAGAGGCTGCTTATACAGACCTAAATGGTTCATCTTAGGGGCAGGAAGCTTCTATCAAGCAGCTCATTTTCATTTTTTTAACTTACTTTGAACAAGCAAATAAAGGGTAAACAATCCACAAAAGAAATTAAAAACCTAAATCTAACGAAAAGGGAACAAGCTCCCAAAAATCAGCCCCAATTACTACAAGGGCGAGAAAACAGAAATAAAATTTATGAAATGGGGAATCTCCTATAGAGGTAGAATCCAGGTCTCCTTCGTCTTCCTTGCATGTAAGCGTCGCTCAAGGTCGACGTCTTCTCCCTGATGTGCCTGTCATCTCTCTCAAATTCCTCGCACAAATTCCTCGCACAGAAAAGATAACAAATGGTCAAATTACTGTGTAATGAGAAATAATCAGAAATGAAATCAGGTGAAATTATTACGTCTATTGCCTCCACGGCAACGACGCCATTTGATAAGATGGTTTTCGCTTTCGAATATGTGATTAAGATGATTTGTCGTTTTGGTAACAAAGTGGTGGAAAATCGCTTAACAAAACAATTACAATAAAAATTACCACTCACAGAAGAGCGGGTCGTGTCCACAGGGAGGCAATGATGCAATAAAATCTTGATTATTTTGTATTCTTTCAATAAAGTGAGAAATCCATAATCAAATCTGACATGAAATGCGATGGAAAGAAGATGCACAATAACTCAAAAATATATGGGTAGATGTGTAATTTTTCCTCACTGAAATATTCAATAAATATGTGATGATTTAATGTAATTTCCAATTGACATGTATTAGAGAAAATTTATGCACATTTTAATCCCAAAACCAATGTTAAAACATTTGAATATCAATAACCAGGCAATTATTAGAAAGCATGAGTATGCAGTCACAATTTCACCATAATAAAATAATCATAAATTAAAATTGATTTTGGTGGAAGTGGCATTCAAATGTAAATTTTAATTAACATAAAAACAGGGGATTTTACCTCTTTCCTCCTTGCGCATGGGAGAGAGGTTCAATCGAGGAGTTACTCCTACAAGAGGTTAGCTGAAGCGAGGCCTTCATGGTGGTGGCAGCAGTGCGTCGTGAGATGGCCTGAGCCGGCTTGCCGGAGGAGAGGAGTGGTGGCGGTGGAGAAGCCAGCTGTTGGCTGCGCTTGCTGGTGAAGGCGTGCGCGGGTGCAGAGGGCGCAACAGGCACATGAAGGCGCGGAGGCGTAGGTGCTGGGCGCTCTGCAGAGCGCGTAGGCGCGAGCGGGCGTGGTGGTGGCGCCGACTGCAGATGCTGCGTGGGGTGATAGCGCGGGCTTATGCAGAGGTTGAGGCGCTGTAGGGTGCATGCAGGTGCTGCAGTGGGGGCGGGTGGAGGTGCGGGTTCTGTAGAGGCTGAGGCACTGTAGGGTGCGCGCAAGTGGTACTGTTGGCACCACTGCAGGTGCTGCAGAGGGCACTGCAGATGACGGCACAGGTGCGTGTAAGTGCTAAGGCTTGGAGATGCGGGCGTACGGTGGCTGGGCTGGAGGCAGGGTGCGCTGGAGAAGGAAGTGAGGGCACGTGGTGGGTTGCTGGGCTGGAGGAGTGTGGTGGGTTTGATGGAACGGGGGGAAGCTGCTGGTGCGTGTGCTGGCTGAGGTGTGGGCGCGGGCGTGCAGGTGGCTGGTGCTGCAGTGATGAAGTGAGGGCGTGTGTTGGCTGAGTTGAGGGTGAAGGCGCGGTGGGCAGATGGCTGATGGCTGGAACTGAAGTGAGAGCGCGCACGGTGGTGTCTGATGGAGCGGTGGCAGGCGCTCTTGGCTCGGAGTGGGCGTGAGTTGCTGGCTAAGATGAAGTGTTGCAGAGACTCTTTGGCGATGTGGGCTGTCACCCCACACGTCCACAGTGATGAGTTGTTCTGCCGCGGTGAGGCAGGTGGTATGGAATGGAAGAGGAGGAAGGTCCTCTCAACACAGTGAGGAGCCAAGGATGGTGGCCTCCCTCAACGGTAGCTCTCCCTCCTCCTTTTGTAGCCACGGCCATGATTTCAAATTCAAAATGCCGTAGCATAAATGTGATGCGCAGGAGGAGGCGGAGCCGAAGCTAGAGGAGTTACCTGTGCAAAGGAGAAAAAAATAAAAGAATAAAATATTATGGTTATTTATGCATAAGCCCTTAACTTCTATGTTAAATTAAAACAATGCAAGTAATTCACCTAATTGATTAACTAATCAAATGCATGCAAATCTAAATTAATTCTAAATGCATGCAATGAATGAATTATGCAATTAGACTAAAAATATGAATTAATTTATTTACATCCTAATGTATGCTATCTAAATGTTCAAATTAATTTAATGTCTAGACATTTAAATACTTAAATAGCCCACGAATATGGGCTAATCAAGGAGTTTTGAAGAGTGGAGCACAGCGGAGTTGATGGAGGTGATAGTGGCGCAATTCGTGTAGTGGAGCGGTGGTTGGACGTCGCCGGAGCTTCACTGGAGTGGAAGAAGACGGAGGGGAAGACATGTGGTCGACGGTTGTTTTGAGAGATAGAAAGAGGGAAAAGTAAGGAGGGAAGTAGAGGAAGCTAAAGAACCAAATATAATGGTCGAAGGAGGTAGAAAACCCATGCCGGTGTGATGGCCGGACATGGGGAAGATGAATCCTCTGAGAGGGGACGACGGCGAAGAAAGGGATCCGGATGCCGTAAGTTTGGCCCACCAGGCGCAGACGAAGATGAGGAAGAAGGAGGACAGGCCAATTTGGCTGTTGGCCGTCCATAGGAAGGTGGGGGAGGAGCTCGCTGGAGCTAAGTTGGAGGAGGGTCGAAGGGAGAGTTTTGAAGAAGTTTTTGGCCCTAAAACTAGCTGAAGAGCACGGTCACGCATTGGGCATGCTTAAATAGGGCCTAGGATGGGGTTCCAAGCTTGGAAACAAGCTTGGGAACCTTGGAGCTTACACAAAAATAGGATACCCATTCCTTCAAAGTGTTCGCATGAGCTTTTGGGAAGGAATTGGGATCCAAGGTTGGTCCCAATGGAAAGAGGATTTCCTAAAGAATCTCCGGTTTGATTTTGGGAATGTTTCATCAATCAATCAAGGAGATCTCTCCAAATGAAGCTCACTAGAGTAGGATTCCTGAGAGATAATGGTGGAGGGACCTTTTTGTGAAGACGACGACAATCTGGGGGGCTATTTGCAAGGATTTCAAAAAGCTAAGGGTCTGAATGAGATAGAAAGAGTCTGACTGGACTAAAATGCAAACTTGGTGAAGATGATCTTAAATTGGGTCCAAATTTTGGTACAAACCTAATTTTGACCTATGGAATCTAATGGTGAATTTAGATTTAGGTTTTGACCTCGTTTGATTGGGTAATTTATGAAAAAATCTAAATTAGGGCAAATGTCTGTCTAGGACTCTATTTTGGGTCAAGATGGGTTCTAATGGTCAAATCAAGCATACCAAACCCTAGAGAATATTTTTATATGAATTTTAGAGGGTTTAGGTGAATTTTATTCTGACCATAACCTCAGTTAATTAAGCAAGTCTGTTTTTAGGATTTCAGAAATCATTTAATTCTCAAAACACGCGAAAATTCTTTTCTGTCTATATTAACCCACTTGTTGGACATTTAAGGCCATTTGACCTTTAATTAACCCCTGAAAAATCCTGTGATTGTTCTACAATTGAGATATACTATTAAAACTGTAGTTTTACCCCTATTTTCCTGCTTTCTCTCATAATGATTATGTAATGGATTAGGGCTCTCTGGTGGTTATGTAGGAGCATTTAATGACTTAATCATCAGATCAAATTGAGATAGTTATGGATCATGATGGTGTTCCCATCAATGGGTCGTCTACTAGATGTTGGGGTTTAAATCCCAACATTCATATTGCCTAAATTAATTTTCTAGCCGTTCAATTTTGAGCCAACGGCTAACAGGTACCAGTACTCGTTGCTTCCATACTTGGGTTTGAAACACTTAACACAAATCTATAACCCACTTGTACCAGTACTGATCATAAGTACCGGTACTCGTTACCTCCAGTAGCAGTATTGTTCATGAGTACTGGTACTCGTGGGGTACAGGTTTGTTTCTTTGAAAAAATCCAAACCTGTAGCTCATATGTACCGGTACTAAACTTTAGTATTGGTACTTATGGGTTAACAAGTACCTTTTCTAAGTAAATTAATCAATTACGTTCTTTGAAAATGATCGTAGTATAAATCCTAGTTTATCTCTAATTTATTTTACTATCAAGTTGATTCTTTATTCAGAGGCATACATTCTATAAATTAGAAAAACCTAAACTAAAAACTAAAGGACGAAGATGATATTCTCCTCTTCAATTCTTCCTTGTCATCTTGCCTCCTTCATGTCATGATCTTCTCCTCATCATTGTGCCTCCATCATTTCTTATTTTCCTTGATCTTTACCTAAATATGAAAAGCACTCAATTACAAATATTAATCCATAATAATTTTGTTAACACCAAAATAAGATGTGGAACAAGGTTCCAACATATAGCTACTCATGCAGCACTTTACAGTGCTAATTAATTGGGATCCACAAACAACATAAGACACTTTCAAAGTCTGACAAAGTCTGAAAATCACATTGAAACCAGATTGTGGTGTTAAAATTCTCATCAAACAATTCTCAATAATGATATTCAATTCAAATCATAAAAAACCACTTATCTATCACCTTCCTAATGCTATAGACAGCACGTAGGAGGATCTTAGAACAGGTGTTCATGCACTAAATCGATGTTTTAAGAATGTCGCGTTACAATATAGCCAAAATAATGCTTAAATAAATAAATTTTATTACTTGGAGAAGGTTTCGAGGTCAAACATAGGGAGCAATATGGAATTTAGATCTCAAGAATTACAATTTAAGCACAATATAAGCAATTTATAATAGAACTCCAAACAATAATGATATGTAAATGAAAACAAATGTCAATAGTGCAGAAAGAATGGGGTAAAATGGTGATTTGAATCACCAATTACCCCTCACAATAACAGCGAATATCAACCAAATAATGTCTAGCAATCAAATATCAAACAGTTGAATGTTTAATCAGATGGCTTAAACATCTCGAGCTACAGTGTATAGCCCTCTGTTTCTCCCTCTACTTTCGCTTCTCTGCTGTGGCTTCTTTTTTTCTTCTTCCTCTTTCTTTCTTCTGTAGCTTCTCCTTCTTCTTCCTTTCTTCTTCTTTGTTCAGCCACTTCACATAGGGAGGGGAAACTTCCTAAATTGGCTAAGTGTCAACCAATTTCCTCTGTAGTAGAAACCCTCCCCCTTCCCCGTGCAAGCTCTCTCCTCTCTTTCTATACATAGGTCGCGCTCTCCCAGAGCCTTCGACAGTACCTGGGACCAGGGCTGCTGTCGCGGGTCACTGCCAAGGAGTTCTTAGGGTTAAGCTGGTTATCGTGCGCACCAGGTCCACGGGGTCAGAGTCACAGACGAGGCACGTGAGGTAGGTGTGAGGGGACCTCACCCCCTGTGCGTGCTAAGGCGATAAGCCTATAGCACAAATACAATTATGCGCTAGCGAGTGCTCTGCAACAACCGATGTGGGACTAATCCCACCACCTTTCTTCTATTTGCAGCTACAGATGCTTCTTTGTCCAATTTGCACATAAGGAGCGGGCAACGGCTCCAATTGACCAAGAGAGCGTGTTTCTGGACCAAATCTGCTTCGTCTGGAGTCGAAGACCTGGAGCTATCAGCTGGGAAGCAAGCTTCAAGCTTCAGTTGAAGCTCTGTCAATGGGACTATGACTTGGGACTTGAAAAAGGTGAATACAGTCTTTCGACCTCGTCAGACAAGCTCAAAAGGTCCATCGGACATTGGCGAATGCAAAGGCAATGGTTTTGCAGAGGATGAAGGTGCAAGGTGGCCAGATGGAGACGGATGGTAAAGTGCAAAAGTGCGATGTTCAGCAGTGGTTGTGGAGGAGCAATCGACTTAACTAAGTTAGAGCTTTTGCTCCTGGGGTCAAGGCAGAGGTGTAGGTATGAACGGCGGCCGATTTGGTGGAGCATAGTTATCGTGCGAGCTCGCCAGAGGTACGTCGGTGAGGTGGAAGACGGAGGACGCTGGGGCAAGTCAGCGGTCGAAATGGAGCGGCGAGTGTCTAAAAATGAAGAGTGGGAGACGAGGAGTCATTTAGGAAAGGAGGCGGACGAAGGGGATCGGAGTTGGCGCAGGTTGAGGTGTGGCCGGCATTGGAGACGAAGCTGCTCTACTAAGAAGTGGACAACGAGGATGAATGAGACAGGGGCGCCGGCGGGTGCTATGAGACGTGAAAGAAGGCAAGGAGGAAGAGTCTACCACTGGTATCGTGGTCAGACGACGAGGGGAGGTAGGGAGAGTCGTCGAGGCTTGAAGAGAAAATCGGCCATAGGAGGAGAGAGGAAATTGAGGGATTCTCTTATCGAATTCAAGCTTGAATGGTTTGGTATGAGCAGGAGATGCTTTTGTAAACCTCAAGAGGATGGTTAGTGATTAGCCCATATTCGTGGGCTATTTAAGTATCTAAATGTCTAGACATTAAATTAATTTGAACATTTAGATAGCATACATTAGGATGTAAATAAATTAATTCATATTTTTAGTCTAATTGCATAATTCATTCATTGCATGCATTTAGAATTAACTTAGAATTGCATGCATTTGATTAGTTAATCAATTAGGTGAATTACTTGCATTGTTTTAATTTAACATAGAAGTTAAGGGCTTATGCATAAATAACCATAATATGTTATTCTTTTATTCTTTTTCTCCTTTGCACTGGTAACTCCTTCCGCTTCGGCTTCGCCTCCTCCTCCTACGCATCACATTTATGCTACGGCATTTTGAATTTGAAATCATGGCCGTGGCTACAAAAGGAAGAGGGTGAGCTGCCGTTGAAGGAGGCCACCATCCTTTACTCCTCACTGTGTTTAGAGGACCTTGCTCCTCTTCCATTCCACACCACCGGCCTCACCAAGGCATAACGACTCACCACCATGGGCGTGTGGGGTGACAGCCCACACCGCCAAAGAGTCTCTGCAACTCTTCATCTTAGCCAGCAACTCACGCCCACTCCCAGCCAAGCGCGCCTACCACCGCTCCATCAGACACCACCGTGTGCGCTCTCACTTTAGTTCCATCCATCAGCCATCTGCTCACCGTGCTTTCACCTTCATCCAGCCAACGCACGCCCTCACTTCATCACTACAGCACGAGCCACCTGCGCACGCGCACCCTCACCTCAGCCAGCGCACACGCCAGCAACTTCCCCCCACTCCATCAATCCCACCACGTGCCTCCAGCCCAGCCTGCAGAGCCAGCGCCTCCTTGACTTCTCCAGAACCTCCAGCCCCCCTGCACCGCACCTCCACTTGCCCACAGTGCGCGCTCCACATGCCTTCACGCCCGTGCGCCAGCAGCCCACGCTCCAGCACCCCCGCCCACGCACCCCTTACGGGCCTGCAGAGCTGCGCCTCCACGCGCCCACGCTCCAGTAGCTTCCTGCAGCACCTACAGCCGGCACCACCACCACGCCCGCGCGTGCCTGTGCGCTCTGCAGAGCGCCCGCGCGCCCATGCCTCCGCTCGCCTGCAGCACCCCTAGCACCCGCGTGCGCTTCTCTCCTTGCACTTGCAGCACGCGCGACAATAGCAGGCTTCTCCACCACCGCCACTCCTCTCCTCCGGCAAGCTGGCTTCGGCCATCTCATGACGCACCGCTACCACCACTGCGAAGGCCTCGCTTCAGCCAACCTCTTATAGGAGTAACTCTTCGATTGAACCTCTCTCCCATGCGCAAGGAGGAGAGAGGTGAAATCCTCTATTTTTACGTTAATTAATATTTACATTTGAATGCCATTTCCACCAAAATCAATTTTAATTTATGATTATTTTATTGTGGTGAAATTGTGACTGCATACTCTTGCTTTTTGATAATTGTGTGGTTATTGTTATTCACATGTTTTAACATTGGTTTTGGGATTAAAATGTGCATAAATTTTCTATAATACATGTCAATTGGAAATTACATAAAATCATCACATATTTATTGAATATTTCAGTGAGGAAAAATTGCACATCTACCCATATATTTTTGAGTTATTGTGCATCTTCTTTCCATCGCATTTCATGTTAAATTTGATTATGGATTTCGCACTTTATTGAAAGAATACGAAATAATCGATATTTTATTGCATCATTGCCTTCCTATGGACATGACCCGCTCTTCTATGAGTGGTAATTTTTATTGTAATTGTTTTGTTAGGTGATTTTCCACCACTTTGTTACTAAAACGACAAATCATCTTAATCACATTATTCGAAAGCGAAAACCGTCTTATCAAATGGCGTCGTTGCCGTGGAGGAAATAGACGTAATAATTTCACTTGATTTCATTTCTGATTATTTCTCATTGCACAACGATTTGACCATTTATTATTTTTTTCTGTGCGAGGAATTTGAGAGAGGCGACAGGCACATCGGGGAGAAGACGTCGACCTTGAGCGACGCTTACACACAGGGAAGACGAAGGAGACCTGGATTCTACCTCTATAGGAGATTTTCCATTTTATAAGTTTTATTTCTATTTTCTCACCCTTGTAATAATTAGGGCTAATTTTTGGGAGCTTGTTCCCTTTTTCTTTAGATTTAGGTTTTAATTTATTTTGTAGATTATTTACCCTGTATTTGCTTGTGCATAAGTAGCTAAACAAAAACAATGAGCTGCTTGCTAGAAGCTGCCTGCCCCTAAGATGAACCATTTAGGTCTGTATGAGCAGCCTCTAGATTTATTTCTCTGCATTGCGTGCATTCTCGCATCATTGATTGCTGGAAGAAAGGTACGCATTCTCTTACTTTGCATCCTATTCTTGATCACGCATTGCATTTGGACTTGATTCGAAGACCACATAATTTGTCTTGAAGCAATCTAACAAGTGGTCACATATATTCTTGAAAAAGGACTAATTAAAGGAGGGACATCTAAAAATCAAGGACTTGATTTTTAAACGTGGTGTCCGAGTCAAAATTCAAAATCTTTTTGCGATGTATGCACACTTATATCTTTTGCACCACGGGACGCATTTAGACACTCCTAAGTCTTGGAATGACTAGGACAAGAGCCCTCCTACCATTGAATTCTGAAGTGTTCGGAACTTTAGATGAAAGGTTTTGTAAATCCAAAGTGGGGAATACCCTGTCACGGATTTTTGGGGGTAGTTGAGAAGCACTGTGAAAGCACAGCTTCAAAGGAAGGCTTAGGCCTACTTGCATCCCTCGATCTTCCATCTTTGGATTTGCTTTACCATTTGAGATTTACAGAAGAACACCTAAGCTCCAACTAGGTCTTTTTAGGCATTTCGTAGGTTGACAATAGGTGCGTAATTGATTGGGCAACTTGCTTTGTCACCTACAATTTGAACTAAAGTCAAAAGCCTAAAATTGTAAAGACCGAACAAGTCCTTTTGAATTGTGTTTGTAGTGCATGCCTGGTAGGCGTTCTCTTAGGAGACAACTTGTGTTCGATCCTAAACCTGAAAGAATCTTAAGAAGAAACCTTCCAAGGGTAGAAATGGTCGGTTAAAGGAGCCTTAAGGAATATTTCATTCTAACCAATCAAGCTGGCCCTGCATTACGTAGACTTGGAGGGGATAGTCCTTATGAGATCAAAAGCAGTACTATATCCTTGCTGCCCTCCTTTTATGATACTGCTAGGGAAGACCCTTACAGGCATATAAAGGAATTCATCGAGGTCTGTTTCACGGTGAAGCTGCAGGGCGTTACTGATGACGCTCAAATGCGGACCCTCTTTCCCTTCTCCCTTAAGGACAAAGCCAAGTATTGGTATCACACCCTTGATAATATTAACACTTGGGATGCCTTGAAGGAGTTTTTGAAGAAGTACTTCCCCATGAGCAAAACCAATCACTTTAGGAGGGAAATTATGAGTTTTGTTCAAAAGGATGGGGAAGCTTTTCATGATGCGTGGGAGTGCTTTAACGACTTGCTGAGACTTTGCCCACATCACCAGGTGCCTAAATGGCAACTGGTTGAAAGGTTCTACACCAGACTTAATGATTCGCATAGGCAAACTGTGGATGGTGCCTGTGCAGGAACCTTTCTATCTAAGATTGAGGATGAAGCTTGGAACCTTTTTGATACTTTGAGTGAGAATTCTATTCACTTGAATTCTGCCTGCATGGATAGAAAGCCCACCATCATGCAAAGAAAGTTGGAGGCGAATGAGGCAAGGGACACCCAGAATTTAGCCTATCAGATTCAATTATTGAATCAAAACATGGAAAGGCTTATGTCAAACCCGAGTCCATTCGTATCTAACACCTCCACATCCCAAGCTTCCGAATGCTCAATTTGCCAGGGCAATACACACGCCACTGTGGATTGCCACTTAGCCTCCCAATTCCTTGAGCTTGTACAAGCGGATCTGAATGCCGCTCAAGGGTTCCGTCCTAGATCTCGTAATGACCCTTTCTCCAACACTTATAATGAGGGATGGAGGAACCACCCAAACTTTTCATGGAGACAAGGAAATGTCTCAAATTCAAGGAATTATAGACCACAATCCTTTCAAAACCATCAAATGAACCAACCTCATATCTTTGCCCAACCTAAGACCTCTGAGATGGATGAATTGAAGGCAATGTTAAAAACTATGCAAGAAAGTCAAAGTGCCATCATCCAATCTCATGACAAGGCTATACATGAGATGAAATCACAAATAGGACACCTTGTTGAGGCCGTTAGACAGAGGGAAACTGGGAAGCTCCCCAGTGTTGCTGAGGAGAATCCTAAAGGAAAAGGGATTGTCTTTAGGGAGTAAGCTCAGGCGGTGACTATTCTGAGGAGTGGGAAAGAAGTTTCCAAACTCGATGCTCCTGTAGTCTCACCCCCTAAAAAACCATCCACCCCGACTTTCACCCCCACTGGAGAAGACTTGCCCAAATCTTCTCCGCTTGAAATCACCTCACCGGAAGAAGTTGCCCCCGTTCCACCCCTTACTGGACATGACAACCCTTCCACCTAGAGATCGAGAGTGCCCTTTCCAGAGCACTTATCCACCTTTGGGAAAACTTCTGCTGGCTCATCTGGAGCCAAAGATAAGATGGATGAGATCATGGAAACTTTTAAGCAAGTGCAGATTAACCTGCCTTTGCTTGAAGCTATCAGGCAGATTCTATCTTATGCCCGCTTCTTAAAGGACCTGTGCATGAAAAAGCGGCATTCTAGGAAACAGGTCCAATCAAAAGTTGTCCTACCTGATTCTGTTAGCTCAATTGTTCAACATGGTACACCCCCGAAACTTAAGGAACCAGGAGCCCCATACATCTCAGTAGTTATTGCTGACTTACAAATAGATGAGGCTCTACTTGATCTGGGTGCGGGGGTGAACATCCTTTCGAGGTACGTGTATGAACAACTTGGGGGAGGCAATCTGAAGCCTAGCCCTATAATCCTTCAAGTTGCTGATCAATCACTTAAGACACCACGGGAAATTTTGGAAGATGTCCTCGTAAGAGTGGAGGATTTCTTCTTTCCCGTTGACTTCTTAGTTTTGGACATTGACTCTACCAACAAGCCAACCAAACCCTCCATCATTTTGGGTCGCCCCTTCCTTGCAACTTCACATGCTTCAACCAATTGCAATACTGGGTCATTGAGAATGGGCTTTGGGAACAAGAAAATCCGGCTTAATGTGTTTGATGCTTACAAACAAGCTGGACTTGAGGATTATTCTCAAGTTGAGGTGATAGATGACTTGATTGAAGAGGCAACCCCTGCAATGTTATGTGATGACCCCCTTCAGCATGTCATGCTAAATGAGCATTCCCATCTCTTGGAGGAATGTGAAGGGGATATACTAGAACCTGAGGAATTGCTGGGTGTTTCTGCTAAGTCTCTTACCCCATCATCTCTGCCTAAGGTAGATCTGCTACCTGAGATGGGGACATCTATTATGAAATCCTCAACCATACAAGCCCCCGACCTTGAGTTGAAACCCCTCCCTGACACCCTCAAGTATGTCTTCCTAGGTGCCAATGATACGCTCCCCGTTATCATTTCGACTGTGCTATCTGAGGCACAAGAGGGAGCCCTGATTGAATGCTTGTCTAGGCACAAGGAAGCTATTGCTTGGAGCATTGCTGACATTAAGGGTATAAACTCTACACTCTGCATGCACCACATTTATACTGATGATTCCATCAAGCCATTTAGGGACATGCAGAGACGTCTGAACCCTAATATGAGGGAGGTGGTCAAAAAGGAAATCCTAAAGTGGTTGGACGCTAGGATCATATATCCTATTGTAAATAGTAAATGGGTAAGTCCTATTCATGTGGTTCCAAAGAAGGCAGGCTTTACTGTGGAATTCAACGACCAAGGTGAACAAGTTGTCACTAGACCCTTAACTGGATGGAGGGTCTGTATCAATTACCGAAAGCTGAACATCGCTACCCAAAAGGATCACTTTCCCTTGCCTTTTATTGATCAAATTCTCAAGAAATTGGTAGGGAATAAGTACTATTGCTTTCTCGATGGATATTTTGGGTACTATCAGGTTGCAGTCTTCCCTGATGACCAGGAGAAGATGACATTCATGATTCCTTACGATACTTTTGCATTCAGGCGTATGCCATTTTGATTATGTAAATGCCCATGCAACCTTCCAGCGGTGTATGATGTCTATTCTTTCGGACATGATTGACGAGTGTGTTGAAGTGTTTATGGATGACTTCTCCATTTATGGCTCGTCTTTTGACCAGTGTCTCCTGCACTTGGAGAATGTGTTGAAGCGATGTAAGGAGACTAGTTTAGTCCTCAACTAGGAGAAAAGTCATTTCATGGTACAGAAATGAATTGTACTTGGGCATATTGTATCCGAGCGAGGTTTGGAAGTAGATAAAGCCAAGATTGATTCTATTTCCAAACTCCCATTGCCCACGAATGTCAAATAGATTAGATCCTTTCTGGGCCATGCCAGCTTTTGTAGGCGCTTTATTAAAAATTTTAGTAAAATTTCTAGGCCACTTTGTGACTTGTTGGCGAAGGAATCTTCCTTCAATTTTGATTCAAAGTGTGCCGAGGCCTTTCAAACTCTGAAGGAGGCCTTGATCTCTGTGCCTATTCTCCAAGCACCTGATTGAACACTCCCATTTGAGCTGACGTGTGATGCTTCGGATTATGCAGTGGGAGTAGTCCTTGAACAAAGGTTTGAGGGAAGACCTCATGTGCTGCATTATGCTAGCAAGACTTTAATCGAACCTCAGCAAAACTACACCGTCACTGAAAAAGAATTACTTACTGTAGTTTTTGCTCTAGAGAAGTTTAGGTCTTATCTGCTTGGGTCTAAGGTGGTTATTTTTACTGATCATGCGGTAGTGAAACATCTCATTGCTAAGAAAGATTCTAAGCCACGTCTGATTAGGTGGATCCTACTCCTTCAAGAATTTGACTTGGAGATACGTGAAAAGAAAGGAGTAGAAAATGTTGTGGCTGACCACCTATCTCACCTTCCACTTAATGACTCTCTTTCTAGAGACATTTGCGAGACATTTCCCGTTGAAACTCTGATGGTGGTAACATCAACTTTACCTTGGTATGCAGATACCGTAAATTACTTGGTCATTGGACAAACTCCTAGCTCTTGGGATGAGCAGAAAAGAAAGAGATTCATTTCCCAAGCAAGATATTTTCATTGGGAAGAGCCAGAATTATTTAGAATTGGACAAAGACAAGTATTGAGACGTTGTATACCTGAAGAGGAACAACAAAGTGTGTTGAGTTTTTGCCATGAACTTCATTGTGGAGGACACTTTGGTGCTAAGTGATAACACTACACAAGGGGGTGATAATTATGTTGAATATGGCCCATCTTAAGAATAAAAGGCACAACGTAAGTAGAATGGGAGCATTGCATGTATCATGTACCAAGATTGCTTATAAACTGTATTAATGGCCATTTGTGTAAGCATTTGTCAAAACAGGCCTCAGATGAGCAATCAAACCGCACGGATGGATTCAGAACGACGAACGGAGTCTGACGGACTCAAGATCGGCCAAATCCGACATCCGAAGCTCCTACAATGGGCCCAAGAAGTTCTGACAGTTGATCTAGAGATCAACGGCCCATATTGCGCCACGACAGCCCCCGCTCCACCGTGCGCTACACCATCATCCAGCCAAGATCAAATCTCCACCGTCGATCTTCGATCGAACGGTCGAGACTTGTGTGCCCGCCCGCAGTCGCTGCGACGAAGCGCAGGCTTGGCGCAATGGTTAGCGCGCACGCCCGCACACACGCAACGCGGGTTCGAGCTGCGCAGAGTTGAAATCGAAGATGAAGAACGCGCGTGGTGAAAATAGGCTGCCCGATCAGTAGTGGGAGGTCGAGATCTCGCCACGTGGCGCAAACGGAGCTCACGGGTTCCCATGTGTGTGCGCATCCCGGGCGATGACGCCCGCGCACACGCGCGCCCGTGGTGCGATCCCAGCGCAACCGAGGAGGGTTCTCAACCGTCCGATCTTCGATCGGATGGCTCTCGTTCAGCAGCCACGGATCGCACGAGGGGAAGAAACGAGGCGGGCGGCTGGCCAACGGCTGGAGGGCTTCATCGACGCTTGTGGTAGTGGTTTTAGCGACGCTCTGGACGTCGCTAAAGCCCCTTCTTCTTTTAAGAAGCCCTTAACCCTATTTAAACCCCCTCCAACCACTCATTCAAGGCATTCACTCCCCTTGCAAATACTCCACCCCTCTCTTAGCTAGCTTTAGGCCCTCTTGTAATCGCCAGAGACGACGAGCCACCGACGGAGCCTCCTCCATTGCCGTGGCTGCCTCATCGCTCTCCACCCTCTCTCTCTCTCTCTTAAGCTTTCCATTACTTTTGTTTGAAGCATGTATTTAATGTTGTAAGCTATGAACTACAAGTGCATGATTAATGAAGTTATTTTCTGTTCAATTGTCACTTTAATTTCCGTTCAAGTTGCATGATCAAACAATGAACTTTCTAACCCTAATCTCTCTCTCTCTCTCTCTCTCTCGCTTTTCAAAACTACATCCTTCGCAAGCAAAACTCCATACTTTCTGTGACAAGTGGTAAGCAAAAATCCGATTTTCACGCCTCCTTGAGACCGACACTCGGACTCACCTCCGTTTACTTATTTTAAAATCAACATTGCAAGTGCGACTATAACGACACTTCTTAGCACATACGGACAACGACACGTCAGTTTTTGGCGCTGTTGCCAGGGAGGCAACGGATTTGTTTTATCACCTCCATTCCACATTCATTCTCACATCATCTAATGCCCTATTTTCCTTTTTACTTGATGGTTGCAGGAATTCGATGCATGGACGGCGAAGCGATGCATCCCACGACGGTAGCAAGGGAGTAGGAGCTACGAGGACCGATAGTGAGTAATCTCTCTCTCATTGTTTGCTTGCGTGAAAAAACTAAAAAAAATTTGTAAAAATTGAAAAAAATTGGCATGGTGTACGATTGCTTGACCCACATCCTTAACACATCACCCCACAAAAAAATGTACACTCTAACATTCTGAATAAATTCTTGGAGTGTTCTTTTCTTTTTCTTGAGTGGTGTTTGCGAAGCCACCATGAGTTGACCTGGGTCGCACCACTCAACCCTAAAACTGACTCATCTAATAGAAGCTACATGATCATTAGGATGAGTACACTAGCGTTTTAGAGCCTCTACAGAATAAAAGGAAATCTACTTTCACCAAATTGTGTGCAGAACTTGACGTGCCCTCTGAAACTTGTTTGAAAACATTAAGACACGTCAACCCTAAAAAAATACTGAAGGATGAAACACTAAAAGACATCACATCTTAACAAATCCTTGCTTGAAAACCATGTTTTGCTAGAAGCACACACTTTGAAATTGGAAAATTAAGAGGCACCACCCCAATCAACGCCTCATCACATAACCCTAAGCACAAGAACTATCCTAGCCCTTTAAAACTGAGTAGATGTGCCCTAGGCAGGGCTGAGTTAAGTCTCAAAAGGTGAGGTTTTATTCGCTAGGCACTTGGCTTTCATTCCCTTGGTAGAATCTAGTGACTAGGCTGCAGGGCAGTGTCAAATGATCGCGGTTGTGGGGTCTATGGAACCGGAGGTGCAAGCCAAAGGAAGAACCTTCCCTGCAATCCCCTCGTAATCAACCTGGCCAGATTAGCCTTGGGAAGGGGAGTCCAGTGCTTACGGACTTAATCACCCTTTGTGAGATTTCTAGGTCTCCTAAGGAATAAACCATAAGGACTAGGCTTGTGTGCTTGATTGAAACACATTTCTCGCATCTATCGCCCTCCGCATCCCCTCCTGTTCTTCTCTAGTGTATGCACAGGAGACTCTCACTGCATCCCGAGTTGTGTGTTTTGGGGCAGGAATCTAGGCGACGTAATTCTGTTGGAAACATGGCTGAACCTAGGATAGATAAGGCTGAGGATCAACCCCCACCAGATGCTATGGCCATCATCCAAGCTCAAATCAATGCTAACCACTGGCTTCAGCAACAACAAATCCACACCATCATGCAAGCCATACAACGGTTACAGAACCCACAAGAACAACCACCACCACCTTTCCAAGACATACCAGGACAACCACCACTTGATTTACCGCCATTTCAGGATCAGCTAAGGCCCCTCCGCGATTTCTATAATCCTTCTGCTATTAGAGTCGAGCCACACCTTAGGATCCCCGAGGGGGGAGATGATTTTGAGCTAAAATCGAATGTCTTAAGTCTGATCCAGAGCCACTTTCATGGAAGCTCAAATGAGGACCCCTTTCAGTACCTAGAGGATCTCGACCGCATAGCACGAACTATGAAACCTAGGAACATTAGTCTTGACATTGTTCTAATCAAGATGTTCCCCTCCTCATTAAGAGACAAGGCTTCTCATTGGCTTAGAACCCTAGGTAGACCCATCACCACCTGGGAAGAACTGAGGCATGCATTTTTAAAGAAATTCTTCCCCATAGGAAAGACCAATGCCCTCAGAAGAGCTATCACTACCTTTACACTCCAGGGTGGGGAACAATTTCATGAGGCGTGGGAAAGATTTAATGAACTTTTGAGTAAATGCCCACACCACGAAGTACCAAGGTGGCAATTGGCTCAGATCTTCTACCATGGTCTGGACAGCAACCTCGGAACTTCGTCGATGCCTCATGTGGGGGAAACTTCCTGAACAAAGACGAGGAGAGCGCGTTTGAGCTCTTTGAGTCTATGAGCGAGAATTCGCTCAACAATGCCTCCATGAACCAGTTTAACAGGTCCAGTCAACCTCGTGGCGGGATTTATGAGGTACAAGCAAATTCTGGAATGGTTGACATGGACATCATTGCCAAAAAGTTGGATCGAGTGGAATTGGTGGACAAAAAGATTGATGAGCTACTGAACCAGACCAGGAACCCCTTGCAGCCTTTCTCCCTGGCAAAGGGAGCACATAATGTTGACCTGGTCCAGCCCTTCACCCAACTGAACCTAGAACAACCCCTGACCACGTTCCAGGGAGGGACCTTTGCTCCCTCTGATTACTCCATTCCCTCTTCATCAACATCGGCTATCCTAGAAGATGTGCAAGCTATCCAAGGTTATGCGAAACCTGACCCTTTCTCCAACACTTACAACATTGGCTGGCGTAACCACCCCAACTTTGGTTGGACAAACCAGAAACCACCGCAATTCCAAAACCAGCCTAGGCCAAACCAGCAGCCACACTTGCCCCCTATCAGCAAGGACCACCAGTTAGACTCCAATATAATCAGAATAGGGTGGCCCCTCCCCCACTCCAATAAAGATGATGGCTGACATGAACCAGAAACATCAGAAAGAAATGGCCTTGGTAAAGGGATAGTTAAGCCAACTCTTGGACTGTAAACAACAAGGATCCCTACCTTCTCAACCACAACCGAACCCGCGAAACATAATTAATAGAGGCCCCAATTCTCAAGGGTTCCAAAGCAACCCCAGGCAGGCTCACATGATCCAGCCAGCCCCGCAAACACCTCCTGGGTTTGGTGCTTCTTCGTCTTCGACTTCTCAAGGATCAACCCATGGCCCCAATGCCTCTACAAATGCGGTGACCTTGAGAAGCAGCACCAAAACCCAGGATCCCAAATGGCCGACTCTCCCCGAGACTTCACCCTCTGAAAGACCTGATTCAGGAGAGGTACCAACCAAGGACCCAGACATGGAAGCAATCCACATTCAGACACCCTACCCTGAGGCCTTGGAAACAATCAAGAAAAAGAAGAATGCTGTGGAAACTGAGCTGTTGGAAATTTTTAAGCAAGTACAGATTAATATTCCACTCCTAGAAGCCGTCAAACACATCCCTGCTTACGCCAAGTTTTTAAAGGATGCCTGTACACCCAAGCATAAGCCGAGACCTCAAGCACCTAGGAAGGTTGTACTCTCTGAGGAAGCAAGTTCCATGATATCAAGCAACCTTCCACTCAAGCGAACTGACCCAGGAGCACCCCTGATTTCCTGCAATATCGGGGACATGACGTTTGATAGAGTGCTCCTGGACCTAGGTGCTTCTATCAATCTAATTCCAACAACCCTGTACCACCAATTTGGTTTTAGGGAGCTGACACCAACCCCTGTTACCATCTAGCTGGCTGATAGATCAGTGAAAACCCCGAAGGGGGTTGTCGAGGACGTGATTGTACGGGTCAAGAACTTCTATTTCCCGGTCGACTTTTTGGTACTTGACATGGAAGTCCATCAAAAATTACAGAACACACCCATAATCTTAGGCAGACCTTTCTTAGCTACGGCTAAAGCAAACATTGATTGCAACACGGGATGTATGGAAATCACCTTCGGGGACAGGAAAATGCAATTGGATATCTTCGGGGCGACAAAGTCTTTTGATTGTGATTACATTGAGGAACATGATCCCGTGGAAACTTTAATCGAGGAATGCCTCACCCTCAGTTCTGTCTCAGACCACTAAACCCGCAGTGACTGTTCTGACCCGTCACCATCATTACCCATGGACCACTGTAAGGCTGAGTACCATCACACGACACCTTTTGAAGAGATCGATGTTGATCAACTCCCGCCCTTTCCCTTCCCATCGACTGTGGTCCCACTCGCACCAGAACTTAAACCATTGCCCGAGAATCTCAAGTACGTCTTCTTGGGACCTGACCAGACCTTCCCAGTGATTATTAATTCTCATCTAACCAAGGATCAGGAACTCAGGTTGACTGCGACCCTTTCAGAACACCGGGCTGCCATTGGTTGGACCATTTCAGATTTAAGAGGAATTAGCCCCACCTATTGCACCCACAAAATTTACCTGGAAGACGGGGCCCGACCTTCCCGCCAGATGCAGAGACGTTTAAATCCAAACATGCGAGAGGTCGTTAAAAAAGAAATTATCAAGTGGCTTGACGCCGACATCATCTACCCTATCTCCGATAGCTCCTGGGTGAGCCCCACTCAAGTGGTTCCAAAGAAAGCTGGGATCATCGTTGTCAATAATTATCATGGCGAATCCATCCCCACCCGCACCACCACCTCATGGCGGGTGTGTATCGATTATAGGAAGCTTAATGAAGCCACTAAGAAGGACCACTTCCCCTTGCCATTCATTGACCAAATCCTTGAAAGATTGGCAGGGTAGAAGTATTTTTGCTTCCTGGATGGATATTCAGGATATAACCAAGTCGCAATTACTCCGGAAGATCAGGAAAAGACCACATTCACTTGCCCGTATGGCACGTTTGCATTCCATCGAATGCCGTTCGGGTTATGCAATGCACCTGCGACCTTCCAGCGTTGCATGCTAGCCATTTTTTCAGAAATGGTGGGTGAATACTTGGAGGTCTTTATGGATGATTTCTCTGTATTCGGGAATTCATTCGACCATTGTTTGAGCAACTTGGAGAAAATCCTGAAACGATGTATCGAGGTTAACTTGGTGTTAAGTTCGGAAAAGAGCCATTTTATGGTTCAAGAAGGAATTGTCCTCGGTCACATCGTTTCGCATAGGGGCATCGAGGTAGATCGAGCTAAGGTTGATTTAATTTCCAAACTTCCTCCACCTAGTTCGGTCCGGCAGATTCGCTCCTTCCTAGGACATGTTGGCTTCTACCGAAGGTTCATTAAAGACTTTTCCAAGCTTTTCAAACCCTTGACCTACCTTCTAGCCAACGACGCCATATTCTACATGTCTCCTGATTGCATCCAGGCTTATCACATCCTCCGAGACTTAGTCTCCACCGCACCTGTACATCAACCCCCAGATTGGTCCCAGGACTTTGAGATTATGTGTGATGCATCAGATTTTGCCATAGGTGCTGTCTTGGGACAAAGGCAAAACAAGAAGCCCGTGGTGATCTACTATGCGAGCAAAACATTGGACGAAGCCCAACGTAATTATACTGTCACAGAGAAAGAGTTGCTCGCTGTAGTCTCTGGACTTGAAACATTTCGATCATACTTGCTGGGATCCCACGTGACTATTTACACTGACCATTCATCCATTCGGCACCTGTTGGACAAAAGGGACGCAAAGCCCAGGCTCATCAGATGGATCCTGCTTTTACAGGAATTTGACCTAGAAATCCGAGACAAGGCCGGATCGAAGAATGTGGTGGGTGACCACTTGTCGAGACTTCATCCCGACCACATTGGACCCTCCCTACCGCTATCTGACACCTTCCCTAATGAACACATCCTAGCCATGCAAGACAAGAAAATGCCATGGTATGCTGACTATGTCAATTACCTGGTTGTAGGACAAACCCCACACAGCTGGTCCAGACAGCAACAGGACAGGTTCTTAGCTGAGGCCAAGCACTATTTCTGGGATCATCCCATGCTGTTTCGCCTCTGTGCTGATCAGATCATCAGGAGGTGTATCCTCGAAGATGAAGTTCAGAGTGTGCTTTCCTTTTGTCATGACCAAGCATGTGGCGGCCACTTCTCTGGAAAGAAAACTGCTGCAAAAGTTTTGCAGTCTGGATTTTACTGGCCATCCCTATTTAAGGATGCACACATCTTTGCCAAGACTTGCTCACGCTGTCAAACGTTGGGGACCATGACCAAGAAAGATATGATGCCCCTTCAGCCCATTTTGATTGTCAAAATCTTCAACGTTTGGGGTATCGATTTTATGGGCCCCTTTCCACCATCCAACGGCTTCGAGTACATCCTGATCTCGGTAGACTATGTTTCCAAATGGATTGAAGCCGTCGCCACCCGACGATGAGATCACAGGACTGTCATGGACTTTGTTAAGAAGAACATCTTTTCCCGATTTGAAATACCCAAGGCCATGATCAGTGATGGTGGAAGCCATTTTATCCATTCCCAATTCCATGTCCTACTTAGAAAATACGGGGTAAACCACCGCATTGCCACCCCGTATCATCCACAAACAAATGAGCAGACTGAGGTCTCAAATAGACAAATCAAGAACATTTTACAGAAGACTGTGAGACCTGACAGGAAAGACTGGTCCACACAACTTGTTGATGCCCTGTGGGCATACAAGCCCGCTTTCAAGACCTCGATAGGCATGTCGCCTTATCGCCTGGTCTTTGGCAAAGCCTGCCATCTTCCTGTTGAATTGGAACACCGGGGTTACTGGGCTGTCAAGCAATGTAACATGGATCCCCAGTTAGCCGGTGCACAGAGGATGCTCCAATTATCTGAGCTCGAAGAAATTCGTCGGGACGCCTTTGACAATAGTCGACTGTATAAGGAGAAAATGAAAGCCGTCCACGACCGACTCATTCATAGAAAAACCTTTGAGCCTAACCAGCAAGTTTGGCTGTTTGATGCACGCCTAAAACTCTTCCCAGGGAAACTCAGGTCCAAATGGACAGGACCATTTTGGGTGGTTAAGCCCTATTCTAATGGGGCGGTTGAAATCGCTGATCTAAACACTGGGCACACTTTTACAGTTAATGGTCAAAGATTGAAGCATTTCCTGGCCCAGGTACCCCCCAAGGAAAGTATCACCCTCGTTGAGGGTTGACACCGAGCACCGCCCAGCTGGAGGCATTAAACTCAGCGCTTCCTGGGAGGCAACCCAGAGGATTCAGACTGATCTGGTAGTTTACGTCACTCAGGTACTATCTTTTTGAACCCTTCTTGCATCCATGTACTTGCCAATGAGGACATTGTCCAACTTAAGTATGGGGGGTGGTAAATTGCATAATCCTGAGCTCAATTAATCAGTCTGAATGAATAAATAAATTTAAAAAAAAATTGAATTTAAGAAGAAAACTTAGGCATTAGAAACTTGTCAATAGTGGAAAATAATACAAAAAGAACTTAAACACTTAGACTTTTCAGGCCTTCAGACTTAATAAGCCCTGGTGTCCGTTAAATATGGATTTAGTGGCGAATCCTTGCAACCTTAAGTAATTCTAATCCACCTACTAAATAAGGTAATAAGTATACGACTTATCAACTCACCCTCTAACTCAGAAAACCTTTGAGTCTAAGCATCTGCACACATTTTTGCACAGACTCACTTCTCGAAGATTTTGACAGAAATTGGGTAGCTAATGAACTCTCTAGGGTGGTATGGCTGGCAAGTTGTCGTGGGTAACAACCCATTGGCAGGTTGTCCAGAACCCAGCCACAGGCCATTTCTTCTTCATTGCCTCTAGGTACATTTGAGATTAGGGAAGTCACCTACGAAAAAAAAAAAGGAAGAAGAAGAAAAGAAAATAAACCACACTTCACAGCACAAGTATGGCTGGCAAGTGATCGTGGGTAACAGCCCATTGGTCTGTTGTCCAGAGCCCAGCTCAATATTTGCACAAAAAAAAGACCAAAGCACCTAAGGAAGAAACGGGGAAGTAGTACAAGCCGGGGAGATATACACTGGAAAAATCCTTGTGTTGACCCCAATTAAAACAAACGTAGGGAGAAAGCTACCAATTGAACAAATACACCTTCAGGCAAATTTATTTCCTTTTCCGATCACCTAGAGGCGTAGAAACTCGAAGTATGTCTCAATTACCGTTAAGTGAATCTATCACAACATTCACACCAAGATGCTTAGCACTTAGGGTTTCGACCGAGTTTTGGGTGGGTTGGGTAGCCGTAAAAAGTTACCAACCGACACTGAATTCCGAAAAAATTCTAAAAATATATATATACATATACATATGTATAGTTATATACATTAAAGCAAGGATTCAGGCGATTCATATTTTGGCAGACACCCGGGTGCTGCTTAGTCGTTGTAGATTAAGATCTTCGTATATTTCCTCTTATTGACAAGTAACGAAGTGTCTAAACAATTACTTCTTAAATTCTGAAAGGAAATAAAGGCTAGAATAAACCTTGCTAGGGACTAGCAAGGAGTAAGCATGGGGGTATGATAACACTACACAAGGGGGTGATAATTATGTTGAATATGGCCCATCTTAAGAATAAAAGGAACAACATAAGTAGAATGGGAGCATTGCATGCATCATGTACCAAGATTGCTTATAAACTGTATTAATGGCCATTTGTGTAAGCATTTGTCAAAACAGGCCTCAGATGAGCAATCGGACCACACGGATGGATTCAGAATGACGAACGGAGTCCGACGGACTCAAGATCGGCCAAATCTGACATCCAGAGCTCCTACAATGGGCCCAAGAAGTTCTGACCGTTGATCTGGAGATCAACGGCCCATATTGCGCCACGTCAGCCCCTACTCCACCACGCATCGCACCTTCATCCAGCCAAGATCAGATCTCGACCGTCGATCTTCGATCGAACGGCCGAGACTCGCGCGCCCGCCCGCAGTTGCCACGACAAAGCGCAGGCGTGACGCAACGGTTAATGCACACGCCCGCACACACGGCAAGCGGGTTCGAGCCGCGCGGAGTCAAAATCGAAGACGGAGGACGCACGGGGTGAAATTGGGTCGTCCGATCAGTAGCAGGCGGCCGAGATCTCGCCACGCTGCGCAACCGCAGCTCACGGGCACTCAAGTGCGCGCGCACACCGGGCGATGACGCCCGCGCTCACGCGCGCCTGAGGCGCGATCCTAGCGCAGCCGAGGAGGGTTCTCAACCGTTCGATCTTCGATCGGACGACTCTCGTTCAGCAGCCACGGATCGCACGAGGAGTAGAAACGAGGTGGGCGGCTGCCCAACGGCTGGAGGGCTTCACGATGCTTGTGGGAGTGATTTTAGCGACGCTTTGGACGTCGCTAAAGGCCCTTCTTCTTTTAGGAAGCCCTTAACCCTATTTAAACCCCCTCCAACCACTCATTCAAGGCATTCACTCCCCTTGCAACTACTCCACCCCTCTCTTAGCTAGCTTTAGGCCCTCTTGTAATTGCTGGAGATGACGAACTGTTGACGGAGCCTCCTCCACCGCCGTGGCTGCCTCATCGCTCTCCACCCCCTCTCTCTCTCTCTTTTAAGCTTTCCATTACTTTTGTTTGAAGCATGTATTTAATGTTGTAAGCTATGAACTACAAGTGCATGATTAATGAAGTTATTTTCCGTTCAATTGTCACTTTAATTTCCGTTCAAGTTGCATGATCAAACAATGAACTTTCTAACCCTAATCTCTCTCTCTATCTCTCTCTCGCTTTTCAAAACCGCATCCTTCGCAAGCAAAACTCCGCACTTTCCGTAACAACAAGTGGTAAGCAAAAATCCGATTTTCACACCTCCCTGAGATCGACACTCGGAGTCACCTCCGTTTACTTATTTTAAAATCGACGTTGCAAATGAGACTATAACGACACTTCTTAGCACATACACACAATGACACGTCACTAGGAAAACTGCTTTTAAGGTTCTCCAGTTCGATTTTTGGTGGCCTTCCTTATTTAAGGATACTCATAATTTTGTTAAGGCCTATATTAGATGTCAACGGACTGGAACGATTGGGAAGAGGAATGAAATACCTCAACACTCTATTCAATCTGTTGAAATTTTTGATGTGTAGGGAATTGAATTTATGGGCCCCTTCTTGTCGTCCCATGGTTATGAATATATCTTCGTGGCAGTTGATTATGTCTTTAAATGGATAGAGGACATTCCTACACGCTTAAATGACCACTCTGTGGATTTGAAATTTGTGAAGGCCAATATCATATCTCATTTCGGCTACCCCAAGACTATTATAAGTGATGAGGGACCTCATTTCCGAAACCACTACTTCAATCGGCTAATCAAGAGTCTGGGAGTGACTCACAAGGTCGCTACCCCTTACCATCCTCAGACGAGTGGCCAGGTTGAATTGTCGAATAGGGAGATAAAAAATATTTTGGAAACGATCGTTAGACTTGATAGGAAAGACTGGGCCCAATAGCTGGATGATGCTTTGTGGGCATATCGAACAGCCAATAAGATCCTTTTGGGTACTTCTCCCTTTCAGATTATGTATGGGAAAGTGTGCCATTTACCTGTTGAGTTAGAAGATAAGGCACTTTGGGCTATTCGAAGTGTTAACTTGGATTTAGAGAAGGCGGGTAAGGCACGACTTCTGGAATTAAGTGAGCTTGAGGAGCTGAGGAATGATGCTTATGACACCTCTCAAGCTTATAAAGAAAGAACTAAGGTCTTGCATGATAAGTATATACTTCAAAAGACCTTTGAGCCCAACTAACAAGTCTGGCTTTTCAATTCCAGACTTAAGCTTTTTCCTGGGAAGTTAAAATCTCATTGGGATGGGCCTTACATAATCACTAAAGTGTTTCCGGATGGAGCTGTGAAGATTAAAAGCCCTTCCTCTTCAGCAACTCCCTTTATTGTCAACAGTCAACGGTTAAAACCATACATTACTTTGGATGGACATCTGGTTGACGAGGTCACTCTTGAGGAGCCTTAGCTCCTACCATTCTTCGCCTCAGGTAATATCTTCCTTTAACTATTTTTGTTTCCATTGAGGACATTGTTTGAACCAGGCATGGGGGAGAGGACCTGAGGCATTTTGTTTATAGCATGTCTACATTTTGCATTCATCCATGCATATTACATTTTAAAAAAAAAAAAGAATAAAAAAAAGAGTTTTGAGCTTAACTGGCTAGGTCTTGCATTCTTAAGCAAATCAGAACTCTAGGTTAAACTAAGTTGATTCTAGGGTCGAACTTTAGAAGCTAAGTGAGCTACTAGTTTTAGACCTTTAGGGTCCTTTGTGGATTTAAAAACTTAAGTAGGAGTTAAGTTGCGGACCATTCCTCAAGAGGTTGAGGAAGGAAAGCTAGGGTTGAGTTAAAAGGTGGGGTGATACCTGGAGTCTTGTTCTACCTTTTGGCTTACGGGTCCTTGTAACTCAAGCATCCAAATTTCACACACTTGGTCTGGTGTAAGTAATCAACTTAATTCCTTTCTTAAAAGAGATTTGGTTCTCTTAGTTTTGACTTAGGAGAAGCTTGAAAACATAATTTGATTGGAAGAGTTCCCGTTGCAAGAGAGGTGGAGTATATACTCACCTTGAGGATGTGATGATAACATATTACCTCCTCGGTGCTTGTCTCTTAGGATATCCATCCTACTGGGGGCATGTAAGCACATTGTGCAGTTTAGGTACCATGGCCGTCCCTATCTCGAAGTGCCGATTGCCACAAGCCTGAATTCGCTTAAGAAATCCATGGGTGATACTATCTCAAAGTGTCAATTGCCAGGAGTTCTTGGGGTCATTATGGGCAGTGCTATCTCGAAGCATCGAAAGCCAGGCACCCTTCAAGGTACAGTAATGGGGACAATGAATCCAACACATACCGTGTTGATAGTTGATCCGAGGTTAGACTTAGAGGAATCAAAAATAAAAATTATTCAAAAAAAAATCCTTTTTCCTTTAACTCAAATAACTCAGACCAATGCATATGCACGGATGCTTTAATCTCAGGAATCAATAAACCTTAAGGTAGAATCAGAAATCAAGGAAACTTGTGCCTGCAACTCGTCTTTAGCCGACCTAGTCTGTAACTTAACAACTACTTGGGAACCTTAGGTCTAAAGTCTGAACTTAATATATTTCTAAAGGAAGACCGATTGGGTTGGCTAGTCTACTTGGAGTGCTAGGTTTTGCTTGATTTTGCTAGGGACAAGCAAAAAACTAGGCATGGGGATATTTGATTAGCCCATATTCGTAGGCAATTTAAGTATCTAAATGTCTAGACATTAAATTAATTTGAACATTTAGATAGCATACATTAGGATGTAAATAAATTAATTCATATTTTTATCCTAATTTCATAATTCATTCATTGAATGCATTTAGAATTAACTTAGAATTGCATGCATTTGATTAGTTAATCAATTAGGTGAATTACTTGCATTGTTTTAATTTAACATAGAAGTTAAGGGCTTATGCATAAATAATCATAATATTTTATTCTTTTATTCTTTTTCTCCTTTGCACAGGTATTTTGAAATCATTTATGCTACGGCATTTTGAATTTGAAATCATGGCCGTGGCTACAAAAGGAGGAGGGAGAGTTGCCATTGAAGGAGGCCACCATACATTGCTCCTCACTGTGTTTAGAGGACCTTTCTCCTCTTCTATTCCATACCATTGGCCTCACAGCGGTAGAACAACTCACCACCGTGGGCGTGTGGGGTGACAGCCCACATCGCCAAAGAGTCTCTGCAACTCTTCATCTTAGCCAGCAACTCACGCCCACTCCCAGCCAAGCGTGCCTGCCATCGCTCCATCAGACACCACCGTGTGCGCTCTCACTTCAGTTCCAGCCATCAGCCATCTGTCCACCATGCCTTCACCTTCATCCAGCCAACGCACACCCTCACTTCATCGCTGCAGCACGAGCCACCTACGCACGCACGCCCTCACCTCAGCCGGCGCACGCGCTAGCAGCTTCCCTCTGCTCCATCAGACCCACCGTGCACCTCCAGCCCAGCCTGCAGAGCTAGTGCCTCCTCGACTTCTCCAGAACCTCTATCCCCCTGCATCGCACCTCCACTCGCCCACAGCATGATCTCCATGTGCCTTCACGCCCGCGCGCCAGCAGCCCACGCTCCAGCACCCACACCCGCGCACCCCTTGCGGGCCTGCAGAGCTGCGCCTCCACGTGCCCACGCTCCAGTGGCTCCCTGCAGCACCTGCAACTGGCGCCACCACCATACCCACGCGTGCCTGTGTGCTCTGTAGAGCACCCGCGTGCCCACGCTTCCGCGCCTTCACGCACCTGCAGCACCCCCAACAGCCGCTCGCGCTCTCTCCTTGCGCCTGCAGCACGTGAGGCAGCAGCAGGCTTCTCCACCGTTGCCACTCCTCTCCTTCGGCAAGGTGGCTCCAGCCATCTCACGATGCACCGCTGCCACCACCGCGAAGGCCTCGCTTCAGCCAACCTCTTGTAGGAGTAACTCCTCGATTGAACCTCTCTCCCATGCGCAAGGAGAGAGGTAAAATCCTCTATTTTTATGTTAATTAATATTTACATTTGAATGCCATTGCCACCAAAATCAATTTTAATTTATGATTATTTTATTGTGGTGAAATTGTGACGGCATACCCATGCTTTCTGATACTTGTGTGGTTATTGTTATTCACATGTTTTAACATTGGTTTTGGGATTAAAATGTGCATAAATTTTTTCTAATACATGTCAATTGAAAATTACATAAAATCATCACATATTTTTTGAATATTCAGTGAGGAAAAATTGCACATATACCCTTATATTTTTGAGTTATTGTGCATCTTCTTTCCATCGCATTTCATGTTAGATTTGACTATGGATTTCGCACTTGATTGAAAGAATACGAAATAATCGAGATTTTATTGCATCATTGCCTTCCTGTGGACACGACCCTCTCTTCTGTGAGTGATAATTTTTATTGTAATTATTTTGTTAAGCGGTTTTCCACCACTTTGTTACTAAAAAGACAAATCATCTTAATCACATTATTCGAAAGCGAAAACCATCATATCAATTAAAGCTAGGGAAGACAGCTTCCCAAGCTTGGAAAGGTCGCCGGATTTGGGAAATCTCTTGAGACTCAAATCTCTCATGCATTCGCATGAGAGATTGGGTAAGTTCTAGGGCTTAGGATTTGGTTCAAAAGGAAGAAAATTTTTTTACGAACTTCAATTTCAAATTTTGATGGGATTCGTCAAGAAATCAGAGAGTTCTTTCCAATTTAAGGTCGCTGGAGCAAGTAGGAATAGGATTAATGGTGGCAGGGGCCCTTTTGTGAGAACGACGATAAAGTTAGCGGTCTGTTTGCAAACATTTTGAAAGTTAAGGGTAGAAATGTAATTAGACAGGACCAATTTGCAAACTAGGTCAGGACAAACTCATCTTGGGTTCAAATTTTGGTACAAACCTAATTTGGACCTAAGGAATCTAATGGTGAAGTTGGATTTTGGTTTTGATCACATTTGATTGGATAATTTATGTAAAAATCTAAATTAGGGCAAATGTCTGTTTGTGATTCTATTTTGGGTCAAAACGGATTTTGATGGTCAAATTGAAGGTTCTAAACCCTAGAGAATATTTTTTTATGAATTTTAAAGGGTTTAGGTGAATTATATTCTAATTAGAACTTCAGTTCATTAAGTGGGTCTGTTTTTAGGATTTTAAAAGTCATTTAATTCTCAAAATACGTGCAAACCCTTTTCTGATTGTTATAACCCACTTGTTATCTTTTTAAGATCATTTGACCTTCATTCAACCCGTGAGAAAACCCGTGGTTGTACTGCATTCATGATAAGCTGGTAAAATTACAGTTTTAACCCTAGTTTCTTATTTTTCCCTCAGAATGATTATGCAATGACTTGTGACTCTTTGGCTGTTACGTAGGAGCATTTAATAACTTAATTGAGTCAAAATGAGCTAGTTATGGCTCATGATGGTGTTCCCATCAACAGGCGATTAAATTCAACCAATCATGAGTCCCAAATACATAGGAATCTTAAGGAATACTGAAAATTCCTCAGGTTAGAAATAGGATTCTCACTCAAAATAATTCAGAAATTCTTGATAGATCCTCAAATCAACATCATTGATTTTCCTTGTTTCAATCACACTCTTTAAAATCCTAATTCATGCCAAATTTAGATAGTTTATTTGAGGAAAGATTTTTCATCAAGAACAACTCAGATTCACTACCATGAACTGAATAATACAAAAACATATCAATTCGCTTCATCAAAACCCTTCAAAACTCAATCAGATCAAAATCTCATGATTTCTCCTCGAAAATCAGATTAAAATCAGATTAAGAAAACTGATCCTTTTCAAATCAGATTAGGGGTCTTTGTGAATAAAATGATATAAGTGAAGAGACCCCTAGATGGTTTTTGAGCGTAAATCTTCATCTCAAAGCTAGAGAGCAATTAGATGAAGGTTTGACTCTAATGGGTGGGGGGAATTGCGAATTAAAACATGAGGGAAATTAAGAATGCGAAGCGAAAACATGAAGAGGGGAAAATCAATGATCGGTGGGGGGGTTGAAATCATCTCCTTTGATCTGAAATGATCAGAGGAGGTAGAGTGCGAATTCTACTCTAAACCTACTCGTAAGACCATCACATTCAGATCAGACAATTCTATGTCTAATTTCTACTCCTAAACTACTATAATTATCACTACAGCTACTGGAGAAAGTAGTTAATCCTAATCTAATCAGACGAATGGGACCTTTGGATCCAGAGCCAGCGGCTAAGGAGGAGGAATGGAGGGGGATCTCCAGCGAGTGAAAATCTCTTTAATGAAGCTTCAAGGTGTCCTCAGGCATATGTCATCCCTAGCGACGAGGAGGAAAGTGAGGTGAAAAACCACACCACTGTCACTGATGTGGCGATTGAAAGGGTTAGGAGAGCTGGAGAGGATGAAGGGATCGACCTTAAGGAAGTAGGAGAGGAGGTTGATTGGTGCGCACGTGATCAATGAAGGTGCTTAATCAGAGTTAAGAGTGAATCTCCTCACCGCACGGTGGGAGTAGACAAGTAGGCCATGAGTGGTGACGATAAGAGGAGAGGCACACGCGGGGATTCAAATCAAAATGTGGCCGTAGGATGGAATCTGTGTAAGGTGGTGATCGCATGCGCCAAGTCGCGTGAAGGTTCGATTCAAATCAAGCCACAAATCGAGCGGATCAAAGGATGAACAGCCAAGATTAGCTGTGTTCATCGCAGCTACAGTGCATGCAAGAGCCTACATGTGTGCTGGGTTCTATTGGTGAAATTGCACGAAAGGCCCTCAGGCGAAGGGGTACTAAATTTGTAGGGAGGCCCATAAGTGATAAGGAATGGTGACAGAGTAATCCCTATGGGCTTGCAAATAGGTCCCTACGATTTTTAAAAAGGTCCTTAGAGGATTTCTAATGCATAAAATGTGTTATATGAAGGACCTGAATGTAAATTTATAATTGTAAGGCCCTAATGATGTCCAAATGCAACTAGGTTTTTATTAAAGCTCAATTGAACACCATCTTGGCCCTTGTCCTCTGGCCTTCCTCGAACTATATTTGGTGCTACGGATGTCCGATCAAGGAGATCTTGGAGTCGTTGAACTCCCGTCGTCGCCCTGATCATATCCGTACGGTTGGATCTTCTGTCCGAAGCCTCGATTAAAAGTTACCCTATCCCTGGCCATAAAAGGAGATAATTACTATACAATTTATACAATTTGATTTAAATGCATGATTATGCATGTTATGTAATATTTACAATGCATAATGCTAATATGGTACTAAGACCCTGCATTAATAGACATTTCTGGTTATTTAGATGTATGCACATCACACCCCCATGCCTATCTTTTGCTAGTCCCTAGCAAAAACTACATGCTATTTATAAAAGAATTAGGATTGGATTACTTAGGCAAAAGTCATTTTCAACATTAAGAAATTTTTACTTAGGACCTGAACTTTCAAAGACACAATAGCGTTCGGGTATCTGCCAAAATGTAGACCGTCTCAAGCCCTCGCCTTATTCAAAGAAGGATCTCTTTTTCTCCCATGTCTTCTTTTCTAATTTTTTTGGGTTTTTTAATTTAGGGTTACAGAGCAGCTTTCTACGGCCACTCAACTCACCCAAGACTTGATAAGAACCCTAAGTTCTAAGCATCTTTTTTGTGAATGTGATAGACTCGTTGATCAACAATCAGAATGGACTTCAGGTTTCTACGCCCCTACGTGACCTTAAAAAGAATTTTGCCTAAAGGTGTATCTATACGACCGGTAGCTTTCTCCCTACTTTTATTTGTATGGGGTCAACACAATGGTGAATCCAGTGTATATTTCCCCAGCTTATTCTACTTCTCCGCTTCTTCCTAAGTGTTTTAGGAATTAAACGTGCATTTCTTGAGCTGGGATCTGGACAACCTACTAATAGGCTGTTACCCACGATAACTTGCCAACCATACTCGTGCAGTGAAGTGTGGCTTATTTTATTTTCTTTTTTTTAAAGTAGGTGGCTTCCCTGGTCTAAGATTTACCTAAAGGTCCTATGACTAGGCTCTGGACAACCTACCTATGGGCTGTTACCTATGATAACTTACCAACCATACCACCCTAGAAGGTTCATTAGTTACCCAATTTCTGTTAAAATCGCTGAACAACGAGTAAATGCGAATAGTGTGTAGATGCTTAGACTTAAAGTTCCCTCAAATCAGAGGGCGGGTTGATAAGTCGTGTACTTATCACCCAAACTTATTTAATAAAATTGAAATAGAATTCAGGATGTCAAGGACTCGATGAATAAATCCACTTTTTAGTGGATACCCGGGCTGATTAAGCCCAAAGACATGAAGGGTCTTAGTGTTCAGATCCTACTATAATATTTTCTAAGATTGAAAAGTCCTAATGCCCAAATATTCTCTCCTAATTTTTTTTTTTGAGAAAACAAGTAGAATTTACAAGAATTTCACAGAGTTGACAAAATGATTCAAAAATGAATCCACCATCCCATGCCTAGCAGATGCATTGTCCGCATTGAGAATAAAAGACATGAAAAGAAGTGTAGAATGTAGAAGATAACACCTGAATATGATGCTCTAGTCAGCTTTTAGGCAGACTATACAATTGTTGAATTTAATGCCATCAGCTAGGCGAAGTCCAGCCAAAGAAATCACAATGTGATTAGAGCAACCGTGTCTGAGATGGGTTCTGGAACAATACGATCAATAAAAGGCCTCAGACGTTTACCGTTGACTATAAATGAATTACCCGTCTTTGGGTCAGAGATCTGAATGGCCCCATTTGGAAATATCTGATCGATGATGAATGGGCCATTCCATTTTGACCAGAGCTTGCCAGAAAAGATCTTAAGTCGTGAATCAAAGAGCCTGACCTTCTAGTTCGGCTCAAAGCTCTTGCGGGATATCAATTGGTCATGAAGAGCTTTGGTCAGAGACTTGTAGATCTTGGCATTCTCGTACGTGTCATTTCTAAGCTCTTCCAACTCAAATAGTTAGAGTTTCCTGGTCTTTCCGGCTAAACTCAAATCCAGATTACACTGCTTGATTGCCCATAATGCCCTATGTTCAATTCTACGGGTAAATGGCATGCCTTTCCATACACCAGACGAACTGGTGACATGCTGATAGACATTTTGTAGGTCGTACAGTAGGCTCAAAAAGTGTCCTCAAGCTTTTGAGTCCAGTCTTTATAATCAGGCCAAACCATTTTCTAAAGAATATTCTTAATCTCCCAATTGGAGATCCCGGCCTGTTGATGTAAACACATTTACAGTACTTAAAATGTCTATTTATAAATGTTCTTAAGCATAGGATTGCATTTCATGAAATAAATATTGCATAACATGCATCATCTTGCATTTAGAGTAGTTTGAATAAAATAGAGGTTAATTGTCTCCTTTTATGTGTTTAGACATGGCAAATCGGGGCCTCGGATCAAAAATCCAACCATATGGATGTGATCAGGGCGACGATTGGAGTTCAACGACTCCAATATTGCCCTAATCAAACATCCGTAGCGTCAGATAGTGACCGGGGAACCCTAGAAGATCAAGGGCCAAGATGGTGAAAATCCACACTTCAGATGACAAATCCGATCGCATGGATGAATTCGGATCGACGATCGCAGCCCAACGACGTAAAAATCAAGTCAATCCGACATCCGTGGCACCATCTACAACTTCCAGAAGATGCACGGCCAAGATGGATCCACGTGGCGCCATATCGACTGCCCAAATGGCTGCACGCATTCCACAAAGGCCCCACACCCGCTCGCTCTCCGCCGTTGGATCTTGATCCAACGACTGTGGTCGACCACGCCTAAAAGCGTCTGCTCGACCATCTGCGCCCCATAGCGTAGTGGTCGAGCATGCTTTCGCGAGTGGTGGGCCCGGGTTCGAGCCGAGGCGAGGGGCTGGAAGGCGCGGGCAATTGAGGCACGTGGAGTGTCAGATGGAGATCGGACGGCCACGCGCACCTAATAGCGTTCACGCGCGATTGAACGCGCTGCTTGAACGCGTGATCGCACGCGCCAGGTGGGCGCACAACGAGCGGGCGGAGACGCATCTTAAGCCGTCCGATCTCGCGATCGGATGGCTGAGAATCGACGAACTTACGCAAGTTCCATCACTAAAGACCCCTCATTTATTGTTTTGAAGTTGTAATGTCCATTTTGCCCCCACTCCTTGCAACTATAAAAGGAGACCCCCTCCATACGAAATTTTCATCCCTTCCTTCTCCTCTCTACCCCTCCAAAGCTCAAGAGAAGCTTGTCCCACACCTGGGATGCTTCTCGCGAGATAAAGTCCAATTTTCGTTCCCCTTCGGAAGTGGATCCCGCGACAACGACGGCGTGCTGCTTCGTTCCCGTTCTTCTGCTTCGTCCTCCTTCGTCCTGCTTTGTTCTCCTTCGTCTAGGCATCGTCCCGTCCGGCTCGTCCTCCAAGCAACCGTCGAGAAGGATTTCTCTCTCCCTATTCTTTTTACTGCTTTCTAGTGTAGTCTTGTTCATCCTCCAAGCAATCGTCGAGGAGGACATTTCTCCCTCCATTCTTTTAATGCTTTCTAGAGTAAATTTATCGCTTTCTAGAGTAATTATTTTATGCTTTGTAGTTGTAGGAGTGAAATGAACAATCTCCTTAATGAAAAATTTCTTGTTTATTCTACATCTCATTTTGATTTCTTTGTGTAATATTCTCTTTCTCTCTTACTCTCTCTCTCTTCTATTTATTGTAAATAATTAGATAGTTTTAAATTGAATTATTCTGTGACAAATAAAAAGAAACGTGTAGTTTTTAAATCAAATGTCCGCCTCCCTATGTTTGACCCGGAATTTTAATTTCGGTATAAATTTTATTTGTTGAACAATAATTCTTCGCTTTCGAACTACAACGACAGTTTTTCCAAAATCGAACACATTAGCGTAGTGATTCGTAAACGTTCAACACCTGTCCATTCGTCTGGGGATGGTAAGGTGTTGAGATTCTGTTATTTACGCCGTATTTTGCCAGTAAATTACAGAACTGGGCATTCGTAAAGTGAGTACCACCATCGTTGATGATGGCCCTCAGAATCCCGAACTAACTGAAGATGTTCTTCTTGACGAAATTGATGATGCCTCGATCCACTTAAACACGTAATCAACAACGACGAGAATGTCTAGTGTCCAAATGAAGGGTGGAAGGGTCCCATGAAATCGATGTCCCAAATGTCGAAGATTTCGATGGGAAGAATCGAGTTTAGAGGCATCATGTCTCTCTTGGTTATGCTCCCAAGTGCCTGGCATTAGGAACACGACCTCAAGAATTCCTAGGCATCCTTGAATAAAGACGGCGAATAAAATCTAGATTGCAAAATATTTACAGCCATCTTTTTCCCAGAGAAATGTCCACCACACGCAGATCCATGGCAGAACTCGAGTATACTTTTGAATTCATTCTTCATAATACATTGGCGAATAATCTGATCAGAGCCGGGGTGGTACAGTTCAGGGTCCTCCCAGAAGTAATATTTGGCCTCAGATTTGAGTCTATCTCGTTGTTGCTTAGTCCAATCCTGAGGGATTTGACCAACGGCCAAATAATTTACGATGTCTGCAAACCACGGAGTTTGGACACTTGATACTGCAAGGATAGTCTCATCCGAAAAGGTATCAGCAATCAGAATATCCAGATGAGAAGAATCACTCAATAGTCTCAAAAGATGATCTTCCACCACATTCTGTGCCTCGGATTTATCTTTAATTTCAAGATCGAATTCTTGAAGCAGAAGAATCCATCGAATAAGCCGGGGTTTGGCATCCTTTTTGGCCAAGAAATGTCTCAAGGCCAAGTGGTCGGTATATACTATGATGTGAGACTCTAAGAGATAAGCCCTGAATTTCTCTAAAGCAAATACTACAGCTAATAATTCCTTCTCAGTAACAGTGTAATTCCTCTGGGCCTCGTCTAAGGTTTTTATAGCATAGTAGATGACAGAGAGCTTCCTATTGATCTTCTGACCCAAAACAACCCCGATCGCGTAATCAGAAGCGTTGGTCATGATCTCGAATGGGGCTGTCCAAACTGGTGGTTGCAACACCGGAGCACAAGTGACTGCCATTTTAAGAAAATCTAATGCCCTATTGCATGATTCATTGAAATCAAATGGCGTATCTTTGGCGAGAAGGTTGCTCAGAGGGCGAGCAACCTTAGAGAAGTTCTTGATGAACCTCCTATAGAATCACACATGACCAAGAAATGATCAAATTTGTTCGACATATGTGGGAGGAGGAAGTTTAGAGATAGCATCATCCTTAGCTTTATTAACTTCGATTCCCCATTCAGAGATTACATGACCCAAGATGATGCCTTCTTGTGTCATGAAATAGCTCTTTTTCTAGCTAAGGACCAATCTTGTTTTGATACATCTTTTAAGAATCATTTCAAGATTAGCTAGGAAAGAATGAAACGATTCTTTGAAAACAAAGAAATCGTCCATGAAAACTTCCAAGAACTCTCCCACCATGTCTGAGAATATGGCTAGCATACACCTTTGAAAAGTCATGGGAGCATTACATAAGCCGAATGGCATCCTACAGAAAGCAAAGGTTCCGTGGGGACAAGTGAAAGTCATTTTTTTCCTGATCCTCAGGATCCATAGGGACTTGATTGTATTCCGAGTAACTATCTAGGAAACAGAAGTACTTCTGCCCGGCTAGCCTTTTTACGATTTGGTCGATAACGGGCAAAGGGAAGTGATCCTTTTTCGTGGCAGTGTTCAGCTTCCTGTAATCAATACAAACCCTCCAAGAGGAAGCTGAACGAGTTGTGACAGATTCTCCTTTCTCGTTAGTCACAACGGTAATCCCGGCTTTCTTAGGAATAATTTATACGGGACTTACCCAAGGACTGTCAGAGATTGGAGAAATGATTCCTGCATCGAGCCACTTAATAATTTCCTTCTTGACCACTTCTCGCATATTAGGGTTTAATCTCCTCTGCATTTGGCGAGAAGGGTGGGATCCATCTTCCAAGAATATTCTATGATTGCAGTAAGATGGCTCAATCCCCAAAAGGTCATGAATGGTCCAACCAATTGCCTCCTTGTGTTCCTTTAAGACCTTGATCAGTTTTATCTCCTGCTCCGTAGTTAATCTAGCACTGATAATCACAGTGAGTGTCTTTTGAGGTCCTAAAAACTGATATTTCAAATTCTAAGGCAATGGTTTCAGTTTGAGCTGGGGCGGGTTTTGGATTGAGGGTAAAGATGATGCTGAAGAAGATTCATCAAGAGGAAGAGGTTGAAAGTGAATAAAATCAATAGCCTCTTCAGAATGTGGCAGGTTTGCCATAGAAGGTTGCGAGTCAGATCCATCACAACAGGAGGAACACTCAATTGTAGAAACCACCATACATGTTTCAATGTTCAAGTTGTCATCCTCAAGTTCCTCCACAAATCCACAATCCTCAAATTTGTTAATCACCTTAAAAGTACCCAATTTCAATTTCTGATCCCCAAAGGTGATTTCCATGTTACCGCTCTCACAGTTGATATTGGCCTTAGCAGTAGCCAGGAACGGACGCTCCAGAATGATGGGCGTGTTCCTTAAATTTTAAAGTACATCCATGTCAAGAACAAGGAAATCTATAGGAAAATAGAAATCCTTAACCTTGACAATAGCATCTCTAACAACACCTCGTAGATTTGTAACCGAACGGTCCGCTAACTACAGTGTTACTAAAGTTGGCCGAAGTTCACCTAATCCGAACTTCTCGTAAAAAGTTGGAATTAGGTTAACGGATGCACCTAGATTCAAAAGTGTTCTATCAAAGGTGTAATCTCCAATGACACAAGAAATCAAAGGAGCACCTGGATCTCTTTTTTTCTAAGGAAGGTACTGCAGGATAACAGATCTAGCCTGCTCGGAGAGTACCACCTTCCTCAAAACAGATTCCCTCGACTTACGCTTCTGTGTGCATAAATCCTTTAAAAATTTAGCATAAGCTGGTATGTGTTTGATAGCGTTGAGAAGTGGGATATTGATCTCGACATTCTTGAATATATTCAAGAGCTCCTCGTTACTATCAACAAACTTCTTCTTCCTAGACTTAATCAAGGACTCAGGAAAAGGAACTTGAGTTAGATCATTAGAATCAGGTTCCTAAGCCTTGGTTTCTTCTTCAGAGTTCTCCCTTCTCTCCTCAGGCTCTCCAAGATTTGGTAGATCAAAACAGTGTGGTTGTGGATCCTGAGTTTGTTTTCCACTCCTCAAGGTAACTGAATTAGCAGATGCATACGGGTTTGGGTCATGGGGTGGGTTAGGAAAGATTGGAGGGGCTTCATTAGCCAGAAACCTTTGATTTGAAGGAGAAGTAGAAGAGGAAGGACCTTGCTCAACCACCTGAGCATGTGCGTGCGGGTCCCTCTGATTCCCATACCCTTGGGCTTGATTGCCAAGATTCTGGATATTACACAGGTTGGGTATGAGTTGAGATGGCAAAGATCTGGGTTGACGAGGATTAGCAATGAACTCGATTTGCAAGTTATCCAACGAGGTTTTCATTTGCTGCATGAGCTAGAGCATAAATCCTTGCATCTTTATCATCTGACGGCTCAAATCAGCCTGCCCTACAGGTTGACAGGCATTCCAAGCTGGTTGATTGTCCTAATTCGGGGACAGCTGAGTGTAAACATAACCCTGACCCATTGGTCTTTGCGGAGCATAGTTGCTGGGTCGGAATTAGGTCTGCTGCCCCGAGTTTTTCCATAAGAAGTTAGGGTGGTTCCTCCTGCCCGGATTATAAGCATTGGAATAAGGCTTGGACCTAACGTTCTCTTGTACAGCATAGACATCCTCATAGGGTGAGGATAGAGAAAAAGAAAGGGAGGGATCAAAGAAATTGGGATCAAAGGTCCCAGTTTGGAACCCGTGGGGTTCCGAACAATGCTGGCTCACAAGTTGAGCCGCATCAAGTTGATTCACGAACTCCCGTCCAGAAGGGGCTCTCGACGAATGGAATCCCCAATTCTGGGATTGAGTGGATCGAGAATTATTCATTGAGTTGCCAGCCATCCACTCCTCCATCATTTTAGTAACCAGGTCCACCTTATCTAGTTTATTGCAAATCAATTCCATATCGATTGAATGAGAGTCGTGGAGGCAAGATTGATTAACATTTGATATGGGTTGTTGGGACCGGTTAAAAGTATCCATGGAGGTAAGATTGATTGAATTTTCACTCATCTCCTCAAACAAATCGTGCGCACTATCTACGTCTTTGTTGAGGAAATTGCCTCTGCAAGAAGCATCCATGTGATTTCTGAGTTGTTCAGTCAACCTATGGTAGAAGATCTGCACGAGCTGCCATTTCAGCACCTCGTGGTGTGAACACTTCCGCAATAGATCCTGGAATCGCTCCCAGGCAACATGAAATTACTCCCCCGACCGCTGGGTGAAGGTAGTAATCTCCCGTCTCAAAGCATTAGTACGTCCGACAGGGAAGAATTTCTTCAGGAAAGTCGATTTCAGATCATTCCATGTTGCAATTGGCCTTCCTATGGTCCTGTACCAATGAGCGGATTTTTCCCTTAGAGAGTGGTGAAAGAGCCTTATGATCATCTGCTCTTCATTCACGTTTCGCACCTTGGTGGTCTAGACCAAAGTAGTCAAGTCCTCCAAATGCTGAAATGGGTCTTCAGAGCCAAGCCCATGAAAGTGTTTGATCAGGCTTAATACCTGGGGCTTGATTTCCACGTCTCCTGCAGGAGTCTAGATGCCGGGACGTTCCCCATAATTTGAAGGATCATAAAAATCCTTCAAGGGCTGAGCGCCCTGCATTCTCTGGAACCATTCTTGCATTCTCTGCATTTGTTCCAGCTGCCTTTGAAACATCTCTTGTGGATTCTGAAGCAGAGGAGGTTGTTGATTGGCCATGAGATCAATTTGGCCAAAATCCAATCTATGCATCCTAGAATACTCTAGTGGTCCTTCGAATCAGGGATTCAATGACGTCCTTGCCAACATAAACTAGGAAGTGGTCCGAAGGACTGGGGATAAGAACCCTGCAGCATAATAAAACAAGCCTGTCCTTAAGTGGGCTAGCCTAAGGATCTACAAACTCTCAAAATCCACCTTAAGATTATAGACAGTTTACTCTACTTGCGCCTCTAGTTCCTAGTGTACCCCCCAGCCGCGGTCGTTTGACGCTACTCCCCTAGCTAAACATCAGATTGATTGGTACAAGCAGGTTAATCGTAAACAATATCAGACTGGGCCCCAAAGAGCGAATTAGTTCTTAAGGCCAATATCTACTTGATTTTATTTAGGCCTAGGATTGTAGTGCTTATGGAATGTGGTAGGCCCTTAAGATAGGTTGTGCCCTTAATGATTGATTGAATTTGTGTGAGTGTGTGCACAACCAAGGTTTTCAAGCAAAATTATTTTTGATGAGTGGATTTTAAGGTTCAAATCTTGCTTAAGTAGCTTTTAGGATTTGGAATTAGGTTAACTCAATCAAGTTTCAGAGGCAAACTAGATTTTCAAACATGGGTAAAGATCTTTTTCCTTTTGAAATCAAAAGTAAAGTGGAGTGCCTGGTATTGACCTAAATTGAAAGCCCTAAAAGGGAAGGTACTTGGTGAGTTGATTTTAGATTAAGTGATGTGGGCTAAACAACTCAAACAATTGGCCAAAATTGCACCACTAAGTTAGGCACATAAAATGATTGGCCTAAACTAATTGCTACTCTTCTATATGTTGATTCACGTGTACCGGTTTCACAGATCAGAATCCAGTTGAGTAGATAAAAATCAATTAGATTATGTGCCATGAATGTGGGTATATGTTGTGTGTATGTTGATTTACCCCACAAGAAATATCTTTTTGTTAATTTTTTTATATATAAGGGTGAGATGAATGTGAGTGGAAATCCAAGCAAACAAACTAACCCTAGGATTTATGCAAACACCTAGGTTAATTGGGATTTGAATTAATGTTGTGAAATGAAATCTATGGAGGGGGAGGAATGGGGAGCACTTACAGTTGTCTTCGACTGCACTTTACTCTGATCTACCACTTAAAGATTCCTTGTTAAGGTACCCGCAAAATAATAGATGGGAAATAAAGCAAGTTAGAAAATAACAAAGTGCGCGAAATGCGGAAAGAAAATCGAGAATTGTTGCCTCCCCAGCAATGGTGCCAAAATGTTGATAGCAAATAACTACGCGAATGGAATTGGATTTTGAAAACCTGTCGTTGTAGTTCAATTTGTGAAGCAATCCATCAACAGATAAAATTTTACTGAAATTCGTAAAGAAATTCCAGGTCAAACACAGGGAGGCTACGTCGATCTAAAATCCGCGATTATATTTTTTTGGTATTTTGTTTAAAGGCGAGATAATTACAATGGAATTGATATTAACACTAAGATAGAGAGAGAGAGAACAATCACTCGATATAATAATATTATTTTTACAACTAGAAAGCAGGAGATGATTATAGCTACAAAGCAGGAAATTCTATTCTAGAAAGAGATAAAAAGAAGGAAGAGAGATGTTATCCTCCTCGACGACTGCTTGGAGGACGAGCTGGACGAGCGACGCTTGGAAGATGGAGGACGAAGCGGGAAGGAGGATGAAGTAGGAAGAAGCGGGAACGAGGCAGCACGTCGTCGTCGTCTCGGGATCCACCTTCGAAACGACGGCGAGAAAACTTTGGATTTGGCTCCAAAGGATGTTAAGACCCATTCTGTCCTAAGCCTTTTAAGTCGTCTAGATTGTCGGTCAGATGTCTGGTCAGACGTCTGGACACCTTCCCAGATGTCTGGAAATCAAAATTTTTGGGCACGAGCTCGCGTCTGCGCACGGGCTGCGTGCAAACAGTACATTCTCTTTTTCTTCCCTTCTTCTCTCTCCCCAACTCCAGCAAACCCTAACACCCCTCCCTTATAAAACCCCCCTTCCTCCTCTCTCGTTCTCCCCACTCCGACCACTTCTTCCCTTCCTCTTCACTCCAGCGAGAGAGCCAGCGTGAGCAAGTGAGCGCGAGAGCGGCAACGAGGAGGAGCGGCGTGAGGAGAAGAGGAGGAGTTGTGGTCGCGAGCTCGTGTGGGAGCTCACCGGAGGGCGCACCGTCGGGAGGTGCATGCGGGAGGACTACGTCGAGGAAGTCATCCCCGACATTGCTGCAATCGGAGTTGCGAGCGAGTAGGCGAGCCGCGGCTGCGCGTGGTGGGAGCGAGCGGGCGCAGGTTCTGGTTCTGGGTTTTTCCCAGAATCAAATGTCTAGAGTGACATCAAGATGATGGTGCGAACGTCTGGAGGCGGTTCCAGATGTCTGAAGAGAGATCTCAGCGAAGGTACGTTCCCTTTGCGGATACGACCATGCAGGTCGCTCCGTTGCTACTCTTCGTGTGGCCCTTTTGAGAAGATTTTGTGGTGTCATGTAGAATTTACTTCGGGAAGGCATGGGGCACGCCCTCCCACGCATTTCAGATGTCTGGGAGGCTTACCAGATAGCTGGAAGCACTTCCAGACATCCGAAGAGGTGGTCAGACATCTGGAGTTGGGTCCAGACGGTCCAGAAGAGTTCCTGGACGTCTAGGGTGGATGCAGAGCTTGAGGTGCATTTCTGGACACTTTTAAGATGTCTGAAAGTTGTTCTAGACGTTTGATTTGAGTCAGTAGCCCTGTTTTTGACTCGTTTAGGGTCCGTTTGAGGTCCGTTTTGCGCAAATAAGATACCGGTGTTTTCCTTGCGAGTTCCACTACTTGTTAGCAAGCTTTCTATATTGTTATGAATGTTCCATTGTGATTGTTCCTTGTTATAGAATTTCATTCCGTTGTGGGTTTGGGGCTTGCTGAGACACGTGAGCTTGCCGTTCGAGCCCCCAATACTCCTGGGTTGACTGGTAGAGTGGCTTCCCTAATTTAAATACAAATCTGAATATATCTGTGGAATGAATGATTAGAAACTAGAATATGGCATGAATCTTAGGACGAGAAACACTTGAAATGTCTGTATGCGTGTTTTGCAGTCTTGAATGAGTAGATAGAAACAATTGCCTGTTAATGAACAAGAGCTGCCTGGGAAATATGAATTAACTGTGCTAGTGAAACAGTTGCATGTAACCTTACCTGTTATATACGTTGAATACTAGAATACGAGCTGCATGTATATAACCTGAGAATGGAAACGTGAATGATAAAAATACGACCTGCATGTATGTAACCTGAGAATGGAAATGAGAATAATAGAAATACCAGCTGCATGTGTATACCCTGAGAATGTAAACGTGAATAATAGAAATACGAGTTGCACATATATAACCTGAGAATGGAAATGTGAATGATGAAACCCGGTACGAAATGGCATGAGAAACATGAGCATGGATCCTACGAAGAAATTAGGAGTAGAGCTCCTGGAAATATATGAAATGGATCTGCAAATGTGACGGGAAGTGTGCTAGCCCTTGAGTACGTGGTACCAAGGGGAGCGCATGTTCCCTTTTAGTGTAGAGGAGAGCTTTCCGCCTTCGGGTTGAGACCCAGGGAGGGTTTGGCTACTTTGCACCAACTTCGTGGCCCTCGCATACACTGTATCGGGGAGAGCTACTAGTGTAGGGGGAGAGCTAGCCACCCTACATCGACTTGTTAGGCCCATTAGGTAAACCAGGGTAGTTAGGCGAGGGTGCGCGGACTGTAGAGGGTCAAGACCCCTATTACTGAGAGGGATAGGCCCTATACTGTTCCATGCTGTACTTGGGCGCACTCGTTAACGGAAACGATTCACCACTTGCCAGTGCGAGGTAGCTACCCGCAGTCACCATTACGTCTGTCCGTGACCTTAGGGTGGTTGACTGGGTGTATGACTACCACAGGGGACTCTCCCGGCCAGGAGAGCACCATGTACGACTTCTACTCTTTGGAAAAGACTGCAATCAAGATCGTTCCCACGAGGGACATTCGAGATCAAGAAAGAGATCTGATAAATAAACCAAGTGGTGAAAAAGAATAATTAGTTGAAGAAAGTAATTGAAAAACAATAGTTACCTGTCCACTTTTATTACTTTAGTTAGTTGGTTGCCACTTTACTCATCGTTCGCTGACTTTATATACTCATAACCCCTTTTCAGGTCCAAGTGTTGAGCAGCCCGAGTCTTATGGATGTAGAGGGTGATGGGCCCAGCAGAGCCCAGTAGCTGTAGTTCTCTATTGTTGTACCTTTTATAGTAGTGAGTTTAGACTCTCATACTTTTACATTCTGTACCTTTACTTTTCTGTACCTTTATGTTTCTGTACCTTGTTACTGTTCTATTGTTGTGGTGGTGATGTTCTGTAGCAGTTTTTACTTTCTTTACTGTTGTACTCTTTTACTGTTAGTTGCTTAGCATAGTGAATGTGGTTTACTCTCCTGCTTTTGGTTATTTCTCGTTGGATGATTGGGTCTTGGGATCAGTCGAGTCGGTCCAGTCTCGTGTCCTATAGGGATTCAGGAACCGGGTCATAATAAAGGAGCATCCCAGGTGTGAGACAAGCTTTTCTTAAGCTTTGGAGAGGGAGAGAGGTGAAGGAAGGGATGAGAATTTCATAGGGTAGGGGTCTCCTTTTATATTTGCAAGGATTGGGAGCAATTTGGACATTACATATTCAAAAACATTAAAATCAGGTCTTTAGTGATGGATTTATTCATCACTAAAGACCTGTCGTGGGCGACGTGTGCGCACGCCTCCTCCTCTCCCGCGCACCTAATGCAAGCGCACGTCTAAGACATCACAGCCGTCCGATCGCGAGATCGTTCGAGTCAAATCGCTCCTCACCTACTTCAGCTTCGCGCACCTGCTCGTGAGATCGAGCATGAGGCGAGGCGTCCAATTGCACGTGCGCCTGATTAGACGATTTGGGCCACTCACAGCCGATCGCACGGTCGAGATCGTGCGCGTCCATGCAAGAGGAGGCGCTTCATAACATCTCGAACGCGGATGCTTCGCACACATAGGCCTTAACCGCTGCGCTACGCAGCAGTTTGAGGCGCGGCGGACAAGATCTCATGTCAGGTGCTCCTTCAGGAGTTGAGCGGAGGGGGGGTGGTCGGGTGCGGATGGTTAGGATGATGCTACGTGGCACCATCCTGATCGTCTATCTTCTTTGTGTTGTAGATGGTACCACGGATGTGGGATTGGACCGATTTTCCTGCCGTCAGGCTATGATCGTTGATCCGAATCCATTCGTGCTATCAGATTTGTCATCTGAAGTGCGGATTGACACCATTTTGGCCCTTGATCTCTGGGCTTCCTCGAACTATATCTGATGCTATGGATGTCATATTAGGGCAATCTTAGAGTCGTTGAACTACCATCGTCGCCCTAATCAGAACCGTATGGTTGGATCTTCTGTCCGATGCCCCGATTAAAAGTTGCCCTGTCCCTAGCCATAAAAGGAGACAGTTACTATACAATTTATATAATTTGACCAAAATGCATGATTATGCGTGTTATTCAATATTTACAATACATGATGCTAATATGGTACTAAGAACATGCATTAATAGACATTTTTGGCTATTTAGATATATGCACATCAGTGTCCAATTGGATAGAAACCATTCTGATCTGAACTAATACTCACAAAGTAATGATCAAATTTATTCATGAGCACATCTTTTCTCGGTTTGGTATCCCGCAAGCAATCATCTCTGATGAGGGGACCCATTTCGTGAATATGCACTTCCAGTCCCTGTTGAAGAAATATGGGGTGTCGCATCGGATTTCGACATGGATCCACTACCTTGCGTCTTCATGCGAGGCGGTGGATCACTGGGATAGTGCCACGAGGCACCATCTTGACCATTCATCTTCCCGCCTTTGTTGTTGATGTTATAGGGCTTCGATTGAGCCAATTTTTGCATTGTTTAGCTGCGATTGTTGATTCAAATTCATTCATACAGTCGGATTTGACACCTGATGCTTGGATTTATGCTATCATGCTCCTTGGCCTCTGATCTTCTATGGGTTGTATGTGATGCTATGGAAGTCTGATCAAGATGATTCCGAAAGCGGTGGACTCCCGTTGTCGTCTTGGTCAAATCCGTTCGATCTGATCTATCATCTATGACAACGAATCATTTGCAATTAATATCATCTCTCTTTTAAAGCATAAAATAGCCTTATTATCTGTAAAGCTAACAAATTAACTATAATGCAAATTCTGATGCTTACGCATGCATTGTTCCTAAGTTAAGCTAAAATCTAACTTAATTCAGGTAAATTAGGTCTTATAATTGCTGTGCAATCATGCGTGCACAACTATCATCGTTGACCCATCATCGTTGGTTCTTCCGCTCTTTTCCTTCATTTCTCCCTCTTCTCGATCATTTTCATCTTCTTCTTCAACCTCTATGCACCTTCTCAAGAACCCGTCACCACCATCGTCCACCTGCTGCTCTCACGCCAACTCAGGCTCCTCCATCACCACCACCGTAACTACCAGCCTGCTCTCCTCTTTGCCGAGGACCCATCACCACCACCCGCCAACAAGCCCACGCCTCTTCATCTTCGTTTTCTTCTTCTTCCTCTTCCTCTGTTTCACAAAGAAACCCATCACCACCACCCACCAACAAGCCTCAAAGTCGCCATCTTCAACCACCTCCCACCACCAGCATCCTCCACGACCTCCACTATGCCTTTGCCAACATCCACAACGGCCCTGAAGCTCTCCTCGCCGTCAACCACCAATGCCACTATCCTCCTCCACGTGTGGCCGCCGTCTCCGGCCACCATGGACCAAGCCCCCACCGCCATCATAACGCCCTCGTCCCAACGGATCTTCCCCGTGATTCTCACAGCCAGCCGCGACCTTCCACGCGTGCAGCGAGGGCGAGGAGATCCCCTGTTTCATGTGCTATTAGTTTTTACATGTGATGCAGAAAATTATTTGTGAGTTTAATACGTCAAGCCCTTCCCATGAAAATAACCTAACCAATTTGTGATTAAACTTTAATTATTTAATATTTTGATAATCAAGTTTCCATCACACAGAAAATTACAACAACAAAACAATTCTTGTTTACTCTTTTATTGAAAGGAAAAATCAATTTATCACTTGTCACCACCAAATGGCTTTTCATGAACCAGATAAATAGCAAGTGTATCAAGTCACTGAATCATTGTTTTTGAAATTGTCACCATGCTTATTTATTGACAATAAATCACAAGGTTATGGACCATCTCAACTTGTCATTTTTTTTTAAAATTCTAGATTTATATTTTACAGTTAAAATGTTAATGTATATCCTAATATTGAGGTCAAACCTTGTTGCAGTGGAGGTGGATTAGATGGTTTCATTAAAGATGGAGGATGGAAATGGTCTACTTCTTCCTATCATTGTCTGTATGTAATTTCATGAACACTTGCTCTATGGATTCATCTATAGGTAATGATTATGGTTTTTACATATTAAATGTAAACCTTGCATTCATTTTTACATTTTCAATTGTCTTTCGTTATGTAAATGTCTTTTACTATAAATATGCCTATTGTTTTGTTATAACTTTCTTGTTCTTCTATGGATCGGTGTCAACTAAGTAAAAGTTCACTTGCTGCATAGTGTTGTGAAAAGTGGGGAGAAAGATTCAGACATGGTTTTCACAAGAATTTGCAATAGATCTGCACCAAATGAGCTTAGATTGTAATAGTTTAAACTTCTATTGTAAAGAGGAATAGAAAACAAGACTTGAATGCTCTTTTGTATTATGATGTATTTTTTGTATTGTTTTTTTTTTTGTAATTTTTTTATAATATTGTAACAAGTACTTTGTATTTTCATTTTAATAAAAATAATGTCTTATGTCAAAGTTCACTTTTGTTAAACTATCCAAGTTATGTGTATTACTAAAATTAAGAATATTTTGATGTTTTATCTTAATAGTTTACATTCATAATTACATAATCCTTAAAAGATTATGAGTGACACTTATTTTTAATCTTAAAACTTGTATAGACAAAGCAATTCGTCTCTAAAAAGATTAAATGCCAAGTCATTACCTTATTTTGTGTCTAATATATCGTAACTAATTTTTTGTAACAATAATTTTGGGGATGGAAAATATCTCCAAAACTATTAGTGACCCTCATTTGGGAACAATTTTTCGTTACCCGTCCTAAAATTTATCCCCATAATCTTCAATTACATCCTTAAAGACCGTCACTCAAAGTATATTTTGGTGTGGTACCGTGTGAGATACCTACTCTACCGATTCCTTTAAACAATTTCATTTATCCTCTGATTTGATCCATTCTTCTTCTAAATATCAAAATTAATTTTATCTATCACTTATAAAATTTATCTTTCAAAATTTATCCAATAAAATAAGTAAGCCTTTGATGTATAAAACATGCTCGAGCGACAGAGTGCGAAATACCGATTAGATTTTTTGTCAGGTTATCAAGAAGTTTTCATTTGATTTCTGGACAGCATTTGAGGGCCGACTTAAAATCGTCACCGTTTCTGTACTGTCCTTTTCCCGGTTAACGTAAGGAGGAATGGGACATGCCAAGTGGGTCTAACAGTTTTACTCTACGAGTACGCCAATCTCTTTCCCTGTCAGAGATTTCATACCAAGTAGACATGGCTATATATCCAAACTGGACCAGAGGCCAGGGCTGCCCTGTGACAACTATATAAATATATATATATATATATAAGAGAAGTGGTAGGTCCCTCCGCCCGCCATGGTTTTGTCCTCTTCTGCTCAACAGTACACCATAAATGCCACGCAAAATTATTAATTGTTTTCTCTGTTAGTTCATCTGTTCTGACTTTTCCAACCAGTGGGCGACATTGCTGTCCCCGTCCAGACCGCATGGGCCACGCCACTGCTTTGTCTCCCTTCCTTTGGGTGAAGAATCACTATATTATACAATCCAACTAATTAGGACAACCGAAGATATATCCTCATCCCTCTTTCCTTTTTCAACGTCAGCGACACGGTACCGGTAAAAGAATCACTCCTTGTTAGGAGATCTTGTGACGTGATTCGCAATGCTCATTACGACCAGGGAATGTGATCGTCAGCTCTTCTTGGATGATGAGTTTAGTAGATTTCATGTCGCTGCTCATCCATTCATAAATCAAATATTATTGATAATTTTTATTTTTTTTGATTGTATCAAATTTTATTGATAATTTTTACATATTAATCTGACATCATTGATAATTTTTATAATTTTTAATTTTAAATCAAAGTTTACACCAATGATTTTTTACATCCGAATCATTCAAATCACATATTAGTGGTGATCTTTAAAATATCATTTAAATTATCATTAATAATTTTTATATCTATATTAAATATCATAGATTACTTTTACCTCCAAATCATGTATCATCGACGACATTTTAAATATCGAAGATGAAATCTCTAATTATTTCTTCAATTTTAATATCCAGTGATTCCACCACATACATTATAATAAACAGGTATCTTTTCCCATGAAAATGATAAATATTATTGATAATATTTTAAATATACTGATACATCACACGAGATGATTTCACTTAGGTAAAGATATATGTTCTCACATTAAAAAAAAAGAAAAAAAAAAAGAAAGAAAAGAAAAGACCCCTGACGCGAATCACTAATTTTATGCTACACTTTACCTTATAAAATGTATTTCCTTGCATATAGCCACGGGAGATTATCTGAATCTATACGGTTGTACGGTATCCAGTCACATTTTCGTTCGCGCATGCACATCCGCCGATTTGCACAGGCAGCCAAATTTTAAGATCCACGAGGAGATCGAACACAGGAATCGTGCACAGCATGGTAGTGGTATACTATTTCTGAGGAAAGGACTTTGTACTTTAGAGCACCATACCGCACCTTCATTAAACACATATGTAGTAAGGATCAATCCCAGAGCAACATTGACTTACCACTTTTAAGTGAAGTCAAACTTTTGCGGTGAAGGCCCATTTACGCCTAACATAATACTCATTATGTTTCGCGGGGTTTTGGGGGAAGTTTCTCTCACCGTGGAGTTTTTATTGAAAGTTTTTTTAATTATATAGACACAAATTTTTATATAATTATTTTTAATAATTTTAATTAAATCATAATAATCTTTACTCTCCACGACATCTTTTACTTTTACTTTTAATATTAGATAAATATCCACTGATACTCTTCATTCAAACTAATTATACTATTAAATAAATATCTACTAATATTACATTGTTATACCAATCATTTTATCTTATCACTCAATATTTTCTTTATTGTACCACTCAAACAAACACCCATCAATTTTTATGCCATTTTAACTTCACATTATAATATTTTATCCTTCCTCCAAATAAGCCCCTGAAATAAAGTATCATTAGAAGTTTTTCTTTTGAAAAGGTTGTTAGAAGTTTTTTTTTGCCCCCCAAATCCGCTTTGGGTAAAATGAAGAGGAATTAATTATCTTTCACATGTCAATCCTTTAAGGTGATGTAGTGGTGGAAACTTCAACTTGGATCTAGGCCATAACCTAGTGGGTGTCATAAGAAATTCTCATGAGGATCGGCGATTGTCTCAATTTAATGAAGGTACTGGTGATTATTCATTATTATCATCAAGAGAGCTATTTACGAAAACTCTTTTCAGGCATTCGAACGTAAGCTCAAAAAGCATTAATCACAACTATATTTTTATGTTATTGTTTTCCTATTAACCCACTAATCCCAAGATCAATCCACCATATTTCCTCCCAACTTTCCCACTGAAAATGATTTCTTTTTAATCCTTTTGTGTCAATTAAATTGTGCTCACGACTAAAACAAAAGATACCTATTTTGTTTTACCCGGTACAAAAAGGGAAAAGAAAAACAAAATGTACCATTTCTAGGAATATTTGTAGCTAATTGGATGTTATTTGTTGGCCAAGATCCACCTTGATTCAAGGAAAAAACTTTTTATAGAACATTTTTCCACTTATCTCTGTTGTATTTCCTTCCAATTTCTTCATTAAAAAGGTTTACCTTTTATTGAAATAGAATCCATGGTAACCCACAAATCCCAAGTCCCATCCATCATATTTCCTTCCGATCTACCCAGTGATTAAAATGCTTTTTCGTTTCTTATCCTTTAGTGTAAATTAGATTGTGCTCATGATCGAAACGAAGAATAACTACTCTGTTTAACCATAATAATAATAATAATAATAATAATAATAATAATAATAATAATAAACAAACATAGTGTACCATTTCTAGGATTTTGTAATTTGTTGGCCAAGGCAAGACCTTCCCTGACCTGAGAAAAGAACATTTGATGAAACATTTTTCCTGCTATCCCCACTAATCATAAGTCCCATCTACCGTGTTTCCTTCCCATCTTCCCATTAAAAAAGTTTTATTTTTAATCCCTTTAATGTCAATTAAATTGCGCCCATGACCCAAACATAGGACACCTATATTGCCAAAAGAAAAAACGTGCAATCATTTCCAAGATTTTCTGTGGCTAATTGAATATCATTTGTCGGTAAAGGTCTTTCTCACTCCACGAAAATTTTTGCTATGTAATAATATAATCCAGAAAAACGGTAATGCCTAATTTCTATTATTTCTATCTATATTAATTGCCTTATCCCGTCAGAACAGATCCCCGCCGCCCACGTGTCCTTGCAAGCTGCATACTTTTCTTAACTCCAAATCCCTCTTTATTAAGGCCCTCCAGCTTTCGAACCCCACTTCTTCCACAAATCTTTATTAAGGTAAAATCTCCACTTCCTTCCGTCTCCCGGATCCATATGGACTCCATCTTTCGCCACCAATCTCCACCCACCATATCCCTCTTCTCCTCCCCGCCACCACCACCATCTGCCACTGCAGCCCCCACGTCCCTTCCTTTCAACGAGAACGATACAGAGGAGATGCTGCTCTTCCACATGCTCGAGAGGGCGCACAGTACTGCATCTGCACCAGCGGAGCCCCCCGGTGGTGGAGCTCCAGATCAAGTGGTGCAAAAACCCAACAGCTACAAGGCTTACAGGGGCGTGCGGAAGCGACCGTGGGGGAAGTTCGCGGCGGAGATACGCGACTCCACGAGGAAAGGGATACGCGTGTGGCTCGGCACCTTCGACACGGCGGAGGAGGCGGCGTTGGCGTACGACCAGGCGGCCCTCGCCACGAGGGGGACGCTCGCGCTGCTCAATTTCCCCGTGGAGCACGTGAGGGACTCTCTGAGAAGCATGGGGCACGACGGCATCACCGGCGGCGGGGGCTCCCCCGTGGTGGCCCTCAAGAACAGGCACTCCTTAAGGAAGAAGAAGAAGAAGACCACGGGGAGGAAGGAGAGCTGTGGAGGAGGAGATGGTGACCAACAACAACAAGTGGTGGAGTTGGTGGACTTGGGGGAGGACTTCTTGGCAGAGCTCCTCACTTCTTCCGAGCTCTTCACGTGCGTTTCCCCTTCCTATTCTACTACCACCACCTCTCCTTTTTCCCCCACCTCCTCCTCCTCCTCCTCCTCCTCCTCCTCTTCTTCTAAGTTAAAACCCTAATAATTTTTTCTTTTATGCGGACTCCATTAGATTTGATTGGTGTGAATATTAATTTAGGAGGTCGGGGGCAAAAGGCATATGGTTTGTGAAGTTTGTATGTACGGTCCTTTGAATTGCGAAATGGCAATTGAAGTTACCATTTTATTATCATGAAGTCTGATTGCATGTATATATCTTTCCGCTGCATAAAATAATATTTCCTGGTGCTTAATTATAATGGCCTGGGCTTTGCATGAGGCGAAGCAATAGCCTAAAATGCTCTGCTTCTTTGAGAATTGATACAGCTGATCGGCTCCTATACTTCAGTCCAAACGTGCTTTTATCATACACGCTCAGAGTAGTTTAATCAGAAATTAAGAAATTAAAGAAAGCTGCTCAGATCGATGCAATACCAACATATTTCACAAGAATTGTTCCAATGGCGTACGTAGATTGGTGCTTTACTATTCTCGATCTTTGGTATGTAAAATTTGGCTGATCTCTGTGCAAATTTGTCAATCCAACGTCCAATTGTTTGATTAAGGCAGGAAAGGAATTTGTTTTAGATGGGAAGGATTTCTATATATAGCATGAGGATAACAGCAAAGTTAATTTGCAGGATGTCATCTCAAAATCAGATATATCTTGTAGAGAAGTGAATGGTTCAAAATAAGCACAACCGTGGAGGAACAATACTTGGTAATTAGAATAGTTTAGTTTAGTTTTTCTTCTTTCATTCTGATGTATTATTTTCCTCTGTTAAAATGTAAAGAGCCTTGATATTCTTGAAAATATCCACAAGATGTATCTTAGAACCTACCTAAACTTTCCATATTCTCAAGATCTTGAAAAATCATCCTGGAACTTTCAGATGTTTATTCTTGTCTTCAAATGGTTGAATCCTCTATTTAACCTTGGGTCTGAGACATCTATCTTCATTGTAGACTTCTTTCATTCTCATCTTAAATCTTCTTATGATTTAAGACGTCTACTTTGTTTTTTAGATGCCTGTATGAGTTTGAAAAATCCATCAACGATCATATATTTCAGATTCCAATGTTCAAACCTTAATTAACGATTAGTTACTTTTATTTGAATTAGGTTTCATTCTTCAAACTTTTGTTTGTTTATTTGAGATTTTTGATTCTTCTTATCAAACTTCTGTCATTCTAAGCATCATACACTCTAGTGCTCTTCTTGCTCATTGCTATCATTGAGAGCATCCACACTCCCTCCACTCCATTGTTGCTTGTTTTAAATTTTCTAAAATCAATAGTGATTTGGCCCTCATTAAAGTTCTCGGTCATGCAATTATAAAATCCACTACTTGAGATGATCAATTGTAGGTTGTGACCGATTCCACCTTACTGTACTACTGGTGGAATGGCAAGCTCTAGGTGGCTTAACATGTTCGTAAGGAGTTCTCTGCTCTCCAATTTGCTCGTACCAGAATACAATCAATGGATTTTATTCATCCCTCCATTAACATCTTAGCCAAGAGAATTGTTGATATTGGAGGACCTCAATGGAAAGTTTTTGGCTCATCCCAATAGTTACCATGTCTAATTCAAGGTCTTACTAATCTTGATAGCATTCAAATGCCTTATGTAGGTTGCTGAGGATTTTGGGTTGTTTTGTCTTCTACTTTTATCTTTTTATATTTGGCCACAAGTTGTGGTCATTCTTTTCTTGTATTGGGCAGATATTGGTCCAGCTCCCTTGCCGTTTTATTACCGCTTGGGAGTGGAGGATGAATAAGAGTGAGTCCCATATTTTCTTTTAAAAAGAAAAGGTTTGACAAAGGAGTATCTTAGCCTTGATTTATATTCTATATATATCATTTTAAAGGGTTTTGGGATTTTTATTATGCTGCTTTTTATTAGTTTGTTTGGGTACTCAGTTTGTGGGTTTCTTGTTTTCTCTTAGAGAGGGGCAAAACTCTTGTTATGAGAGAGAATTTTTAAGCTATTTAATAGTGATTTCCATTGTTTTACGGGCATAATTCTATATTAAGAGATCTAGGTAAATATTTTCCTACAAGTGTTTCCTCTATAAATATCCCATTGTTTTCCTTTATTGCACAATTCAACCCCTCTTCTTGTGCCAATAATAGGAATACCTCATCTCGAGGGTATCCCAGATCTCCTTTGCCAAATCTTTATAGAGCATGCTGGCAACAATTGATTAGTCAATGTTGTTCGTCAACTAATTGATTATGAAGAAGTTATCTTTCTCCTACCTCGTACACAATTAGATCCATCTTTGGAATCTAGTACTTTCAATGTCAGGATATGTAGCTTGTCCTTCCCACCCATGAAGATGAGGAAAGCGTGGGACCATATTACATAGTTCAAGGAACTCGATAATTTAATTGTGGTTCTCTGAACAAATACAAAGACTGAGATCTTGGCCTTTGAAGTCACCGTGGATATTTCTCCATCAACCATCGCAGCAATTAATATCTCGCTAACCAAGGACAAGGTGATACCCTGATGTAGAGGCTTGGTTGAATCCCTTAACTAGACCTACCAGATAACTGCCCTCGTTGTGCGATAAGGCACCATCAGTTGATGCTGGGCCTAAGTTCGATCCTGATGGTCAGTGCAGCGGTGGAGATAGACCATGAGATGGTGGTAGTGGTGCTTGGCAACACTCCGAAGCATGAAAGGAACAACATAGAGATGAGAAGAATGGTTGACATGATGATCTAAGGAGCAACTCTTAATGTAGTAGGCAAAGGGGGTGAAGCACGCACCCCAAGGTAGTAGAAAGGGGCCAACGACTCCGCTAGGTAGGGTGTGGCCTCATTCGGGTCTTAGGATTAAACCTACTCCAATACCATCTACGAGTTTTCGTAATTAGTATTGATTCTATTAAAAGAAAATGAAGAGTAGTTCATCCCAATTTATATGGAGAAAGAAGTTACAAAAATAAAGTCTTAATCCTAATTCTAAATAAGGAAATAAATCAAATCTATAGCAAACTAAAAACATATTCCCCAAATGTAGAAAAAGATAAAATCCTAATATTTTATTTCCTAAATCCTATTTTTGGAATATTCTCCAACTATTTTTGGAGGATATCTATGATATGGCAATTTGGTGTCGTGGGGGTCCCTTTGGGAAGTTTACATACAAAATGAGTTTTTCAATTCTTAATTATTGGTAAGCTTGATTGGGACACTGATGCGTAAAACCCACCATAGGTTAATTCTATTGTTGTAGTACGAGAATATGCGATCGCTCAAATTGAAATTCTGAACTTGTAACTGAATAAAATCATAATATATACATAGGAGCCAAGGTCGTAACTCAGGGAGGTGTTCGGCTGGGTTACTTTCTAACTAATCTTATGTATGAGTACTTATGAAATTTGGTGATTTTTGGAAGTGTGGAAAAGTCAACAAATTTTGAAAGACGAACTTGCGAAGCAGTGTGAAAATGTGGGAAATGAAAAATTGCGAAAACACAACACACTTTTTTTTTGGATTTTTTGAAATAATAAAGCAAATAAACAACTAGATAACAAGCAAATTGATAGAGAGAGATATATAAAACCATGAATATATTACTACTAATCAAAAGTTCATAAATACAACTAAGAACAAGAAGAAGAAGAAGTAAAGAAAGGAAAAGAAGACAGAGAGAGTAGAGTAGAGATAGCCATGAATCTCGAGATGAAAATGGAGGCTCGCGATGATAGTGAAGGAGAAGTCTCCATGACCTCCGGAAAGTGGAGGGATGCTTGGAGAAGACCGAGGGAAACTCGAAGAAGTAGTTGGAGAAGAAGTTGAAGTCGAATGTGGTGGCAAGGGAGAACCTAAGTAGCTAAGGGATTACCTAATAATCTAAAGGACCTAAAGAGGTTGTTAGAAGGTGGAAGAAGGTGGAAGAAGGTGGAGGAAGGTGGAGGACCTAGGAAGAAGGAGGAGGAGGTGAAGGTAGGAAGAAGCTCTAGAGGAGGAAGAGGCTAAGCAGGCAGAAGAAGACCTATAAGGAGGAAGAAAGAGTAAGGAGGAGAGTTGCCTCTCGACAAAGGAGGCCATACGGTGTTTATATAGACTTAAGGGGAGAAGATTGATGTCCATAGGTGTTTTGGTGGCCAAGGAATAGGTTTAGGTTTTGGAAATTAGGTTTAAGTTTAGGATTTATCTAAATTGGAAAGTAGGACCCTTAATCTTCAATTTTCTGGCCTCTTTATATTCTGAATTTCAACTTTCACATAAAGCAAAAGTTGTAGTCATTGAAATCTTCTTTCAAATGCAACTTGAATTACTTAATTTGGATTTAAATTGAGAAGGTTTTGACCAAAATAATAAAGATGTATCAAGCTGTCACGAATTTTGAGAGTAGGATTGGGATTAGGTTCTTAAGTGGCTAAAATAATGGCAGGAAGGGTATTGGAAACTCCTTGGGCAAGAATAGTATTTGGGAAGTGATTATTTAATGGACATCCATAAGTGGCGGAGGGTGTCTTCGAGCCTATTACGGGCTCCTATAATGTGGGTCCAATCATTCGCAATTTATGTTCACATTAGATCTTAATTGTAGAGATTTTTTGAGATGATTCGAGGCCTAATTAGATTTAATTAAATGCCACATTTTAGCAATTAAATCAAGGAATATTTATGATAAATTAAGGTGTAGAAAAATCATGTGGCAAGTGAATAAGGTGTAAGAACTTACAGGATAGAAATAAGAGTGAGCTAGTGTCAATAGAGTGTGAATTGGATTTTAAGGACTAGGTTTAGGATTAATCCTAGGGCCAAGGTAATGGTTTAGGGAGCTAAATGGAGCTGGTTTAGGATTAGGGTTAAGAATCAAAATTAGGGTTTTGAGTGAGGCTGAACTAGGTAGGTTTTAACTAGAGTTACAGGAAGGATTTAATTTTTTTAGCTTGAAACGATTCTTCTTCTCTTAATTGAAGCTCTAGTAACCTAGATTCTTGCTTCTTCTCCTCATGAGCCCATGTAAAGGATTCTTCCACATAGTAAGACTTCAAATTAGTACAAAATAGACTCAAAATGAAAGTTTAACCCTTAACATGCAAATTTGTAATTACATACAATATGACCTAATTCTAATGCACCTAACACCCAGAATCAATAGATCTAAGTATGTTAACATATAATTATACTTACTTATCAAGCACTCCTCGTGAGTTCACGTTTCACCCCCCTTGCCTTGGCTAATTAGATCTATTATGCCTTGACCCTTCAATAATGTAATATGCATATGGGAGGAAAACATAAAATTGCCTTCTCAATTTTGGAACATTGTATTTAGAGCACGCTTGGAAGTGTATTAGTTAGAGACTATGGAAGCATTTTGATGCAAGTTTAACCCGTATTTTGAGGGGCCTTTCTTAGGCTAAAGTTAACTTTAAAAAGCATCCATATTCCAAGATAAATTAAGCTATTCCACCTCAATAATTAGTGGTTTATTTTCTAGATATTTTTTAGTCGATTATTAGTGTGATTGTAAAGTTTCTTATGAATTTTGGTCCATTATTCTAACTCTCTGTCCGTTTATCTACCAAAGGTTTTTCAAGCTTATATTTTTTGATAATCAATTTCAATGGTTTCTCACACTAGGCTTTTGTGCATTGGACCTCTAGTTGCAAAGTTTTATTGACTGGGCTATGTACTCAAGCTCTAGGGCTTTACAAAATCTAAAGATATGTAGTTGGGTGTAACTCTACCTGATTGCTGAGGCAGGTGCTTACAAGCACAAGGATGTCCATAATTTTGCCGCATTTTAAGACCCGTGCATGATTTTTATGTTGTATTTGCATGTGCATTTCTTATAATTGCATGAGCGTGCATATAAGTTGCTTAGATCCTTTCATAAATCTGACACGTTGAGAGCTTAGATGCTGAAGAACTTGTTTATCTCTATTAATGAATAGAAAGAGATTTAAAAAGTACCCACTCAAAAAAGGGTAGAATCTTGCAAAATAGGCTGCATTTTCAACGGTCAGTCACACTATGGAGACTTAGACCAATGAGATTGGCTCGTGAATTATTGACTAAAAGGGTCATTAGAGTTTGAATATTATAACATCGAATTTTTTCACTATTTGTATCATAAAAGCAGAGGTATAAAAAAGAACTACAGACATTTTTATAAAATAATAAAAAAATTTTGGGACTGACGAAAAATCGGAATTGTGTGTGCGTGATTGTTTTTGTGTGTGTGTCTGTGCTTTTAAGGCTTACACTTGGTTTTATGATGATCATGACCTTTCTGTGTCATAGCACCTAATAGAAGCGTGCAATTTCCTTTTTCTTCCGTTGAAAGTTTTCTTTTGATATATAAAGGGATCCGAACTCATAACTTGAAACCTCCTTATCCCTCCACATATAAGCTACAATAGTAATTCAGTAAAGCAAAATTTAGCGTATGTAACAAGCTAAAAACATGCAAATTGTATGTCCATATAATTAATAGAAGTTAGAGTTTTTAGACCGTTGAAATGGATAAGATCTATCATAGACTGCTCTACAGAAGAAGGGCCAACAACTCCTTCAATAGGACCTAAATTTTGAAACCGAGGCCAATTGCAAGCTTCCTTCATACCCCCTCCTTTTTCCCTTTTTCTGTATATGGTATATATATAGCAAATACTTCCTTCGCTTGTTCCAAATATCATCACTTCAACTCACCAAAAGAATCATTGTAGTATATAGAAATATGTGCAAGATAATAATATGGCTAGGGATGAAAGTGGGTTAGAATGGGTTTAAATATAAGTTTTTATATATCGCATTTATCTTTCAATATTAAACGCCAATATAGATCCAGAATTAAGTTAGATGGGAATTTTTATTATCATATAATAATAAAATTAAATATAAATTTAAATATAGATCGGATATTAACCAAATTTAAATTTATATTAGACGTTAATTGAATATGAATACAAATACGAATATGACTCTAATATTGATTAAAATTGGATATGAATTCAAATTTATTATTTATTAGATAAATATAAGTGGAAATAAAACTCGAAAGGAGATTTGCACGATAACCAATATTTCATACATAGAAAGTGAGTAATATTAAAAAAATTTTATATAAGTTGAAATAAAATTAAATAACTTTGTTATTTAAAGATTGATGCCTCTCTTAGAAATGACTCGTGTATAAACATCAACAAGTGTCATGTGTAGATTATTAACTTTTCTATAAGCATAAGAAAAGAATAAATAATTAGTTAACTAGATAAGAGTAATTAGATTAAAATACACTCTATAAAATAAAAATCGATAAAATAAGAATAAAAAAATTAATGAAAATAAAATATGTTCTTTACATCTTTTGTACACTTCCTTATAGGCATGATTAATATTAGAATAAGATTTTAGAAAATCATATTCTCTATAGCTTATGATGATTTAATCAATAATTTACCATCTTTGTACTCAGGATGATATGTTAACCTGAAATCCCATGATACCTACAGATTAGATGGTAGGTTAATTTCCATTAAGCAAGTTTATAGGTAAGATGGGTACATGTTAAAGTGGTAGGTGATGTCAAATATGAATCTGAATGTGAGAGTTTGAGAGTTTCTCCTATCAGAATATGAAAATTATTCAAATTTAAAAATTACATGAATCTGAATTACTAAATGCAATTAAAATGAAATACGATATCCAAGGAGATATCTGATTCAGATTTGAACTCATTTACATCCTCAAATTTAACCCAACTCCTTTCGGGTAAGTGTGGGTTTACTCATTTTAGACTGGGGACTTCCTGTTTTCACGACGGGGAGCCCCATCAATTTCCTACGGAATGCGTAACTGAGATTGCAGAAAATTATGCTTCCCAATTTCCACACAACATGTCGTGGAAGAAAGCCAAGGCTTCCACCAGCTAAACTTTGCCCAAGTTGGCTGGCCTAAGCTACCACTAGAAAGGGCAGATTTGACGTGCGATCAAAGTAAACAGATAAATAAGATTACCATCCTTAGCAGAAATGATCGTTCTAAACAAATCTCACATAAGAATACAATACAAATCTTAGATAGCTTTAAATGTATATATCATGCAAACTTTATCTGATTGGGCAAACGTTTTGCAGATGCTGAATCCTACGGCGCCGACGTCCGGCGCTGCTACCCGGGTGGACCCCATGTCCCAATTCTGTTTGCAAGCGTGGATCCAACGCATGGAGTGTCCATCTTGAAATGTGGCGTGAGAGAATTGACATGTAAGAGCCATTGCTCTCAATATGTCACTGCAAACGTCTAGATTAATTGCGTGACTCGTGATTCCGGCGTCCCTTTTTCTCGAAGGATAATGACGAAATTCGTTACGACGTCGGAGATTACAAGGAAATGCAAGAGAGTCCTCCCTAAGAACCTTGACCAAGAAAAGAAGAGGAGTAGAGGAAAGTAAAGATTTACATTGATGTACCATGTGTTTTGACCCGCAATGAGGTCGTAAAAGATTAAGTATTTGACTCACGGGACCAGTAGCGTCGCTGGAGATAGAATCCGTTTCAATAGCCAAATTCAAGGCTGGGAAAAAGCCTTGATGTATAGCATGAATTTCTGCCTCGAGGGGATCGGTAGTAGGTAATTTGATCGCCACTGCAGCGGAACACTGACCACCAACATCTTTTAAGTAGAGCTGCGGCACAAGAGAATGAAGATCTGACCGCAGCATCCACTTCAATGGAAAAACCAGCAGGGAGTTGAGCAGCAATAGAATTGTCATGAGTGGTGATTTCTGGACCAGACAATGGCAAGCTTCCTGAGAATGAGATGTCATGAGAATAGAATTTTTCCATGTTATATGCTCTGCTGACAGCACACGAAATCTACAAGTTTGTGCCACCCATAATGTATTTGTTCCTTTGAAGTCATAAGACATGTATAATATAAAACGAGAGTAGAGAACTTTGTCCACAAGTAGCAAACATATCACCCACAACTATAGCCTTTTCCATCCATGTGCCATTCCATCCTTCCACACGAATGCCCAACGAGAACCAAACAGCTCTCGTCAGCTGATGGTTGAACAGAATATGATCAATGTTCTCATTAAGATCTCCACATAAATCACAGCAGAGATTTACATTTGGAAGCCTGAGAGCTAATACTGCCTTTGTTGGCAAGGCATTTGTTGCGGCTCTCCAAAAGAAAATTTTGGTGCAAAGAGCAAGGGGCTTGATTGCCCAAATTTTTTTACAAGTGGCAACCACCTCAGAATCATGGGTAATTTGAAACGTACGCATCTCCATCATATTGAGATTTAAGGGTAGAATAGTTACATTAAAGATTTAAGTTTGAACATGAAATGACCCGCTGCCTTTTAGGTTATTTAAGATGTTTGGATTAGTCGTCAGACGTCTAGATAGAGAGTCGAACGTCTGAAAGTAGAAGAACCGTACCTTGTATTCTTTTTCCGCGCGCGCACACACACACACACCCCTCTCCTCACCCCAAACCCTAACCCTTTTCCTATTTAAACCCCCCTCACCTATGCTACTCTCCCCATCACCACTAGCCACCACCTCCATCCTTCCCTCCTGCCAACCGCAACCTTCCTCCCCGCCTCCAATGTAGCGAGTAGAGAGGGAGACGAGAGACGGGATGTGGAGGAGAGGAGAGTGTGAGCATGGGAGGAGCTTGAGAGGAGGAACTCGCGAGGGAGCCGTGGGAGCTCGAAGGAGCTCGTGCGAGAGGAGTCGAGGGCACGAGTCAGGAGGAGGAGCTTGCAAGTAGAAGCCTTGGCCTCCTGCAGCCGCTGGAGGCACTGCTGCAACTCCTATGGGCGAGCTCGCGAAGGAGACAGCTCGCGTGAGAGTCCAGCATACTAAATATTTTTCAGTATCAGACGTCTGGAGTAGCAGAAGGACGTACGAAGCTGAAGCCGGACGTCTGAAAGTATGCTCAGTGCCAAGGTACGTGCTTTTATGCGGTTTATGGCTATGCAGGCCTTACCTCAGGAGATTTGTCTAGCCATTTTTAACTGCGCGTACGTACGCAGGGGGTAGAGTGTTGGAAAGGCATGGGGCACATCCTTCGAGGTGCTTTTTGACGACTGGACACGTCGCCAAACGTCTGACCATACCTTCAAACGACATGGAAGGAGAGTCCGACGTCTGGAACTCTCCTCAGACGATCGCGGAAGGATTCGGACATCCGAGGGAGCCGCAGGAAACCTAGGGTGAGTACTGAAGCATTTTAAGACATCTGGGCCTAGTTTCAGACGTCTGATTTTGGACAGTATGCATGTTTTGACCCGTTTAGGGTCCAAACGGAACTGGTTTTCCGCAAACGAAGTACTGTTATTTTCAGCTTGAGTTCCTCTACGAGTTAGTGTCACTTGTATACGATTTTGGGCTCGTTTTATGTGATAGGTCAATTGTATAGGTCTCTAGCCAATTGAGTACGCGGGACCCGCGGAGGCAATGGGATCTGCGATCCAAGCCCCCATTTCTCCTGTATTTTCTGGTAGAGTGGTTTACATTAATATTTTGATTTAAACAAATAAACGATATGTTTAGAATAACTTGAATGAACTCTAGGGCAAGAACAAATGAGTATGGCTGGGCTACACTGTTTACTTGAGATGCATGTCAAACCCTAGGATGAGAATGAACCCTAAGGTAGGAATAAATGAGTATGGTTGAGCTACACTGTTTACTTAAGATGCATGTAAAACTCTAAATACTAGCAAATGTATTGGTCATTTTTAATGTGATGCTTCTCAGTTAGTAAATCATGAGCTGCCTGTTTTAAGAATGAAACTGGTAATGTAATAGAGAGATCGGAAAGGTTGGAAGATGAAACGAAAGGAATACTAGCATGAACCCTATGGGGAATTAGGAGAACTCTTGTAGACAGAAAGTGAGCCAGCCCTTGAGTACGCCGTACTAATGAGTGCAACTGTCCCCTTTAGTGTAGAGGAGAAGCTAGCCACTCCTTTGGGTTGAGATTTAGGGTTTGGCCTAGTCACTCTACACCGACTTTTGTTGTTGGCCCTCGTGTACGTGGTATCGAGGTGAGCTACTCAGTGTAGGGAGGGAGCTAGTCGCCCCTTAGGACTCGGGGTTAGGACTAGCTACCCTACACCGACTCTTTTTAGGCCCATTGGGCAAACCGAAATAGTCGGACAAGGGTACATGGATTGTGAAGGGGCAAGACCCCTGTTCTGTTCTGAGGGGTGAGACCCCTATGCTAAGAGGGCAAGGCCCAGTACTATTCCGTGTTGTACCTTTAGGCGTATCCGCTAGCAGAAACGACTGACCGCGTGCCAGTGCGGGATAGCTACTGTAACGACCCGATTCCCGAGTCCCTACGAGACACGAGAACCGGACCGACTCGACTAATCCCAAGACCTAGTTGTCCAATGAGGGAGTAACCAAAAGAGCAGTAAAATAAACCACATTCAACATGAAATATAACTAGCAGTAACAAAATACAGCAGTAAGAAAAAGAACTACTACAGCATGTACCACCACAACAGTAGAACAACATTTATAATAAAACAAGAAGTACGAGTGAAGAAAAGTACAGAGAGTAACAAAAACTACTCACTACAGTGGAACAAAAGGGCACAAAAGAACAGTGGTAACTCTACTGGACCCTACTCGGCCCAGCGTCCTCTGCAGCCGCTGACCCTGGCTGCTCAACACCTGGTCCTGAAAAGTAACGAGTGTAACACGTCAGCGAAACACTGAGTAGAGTGGCAGCTAAAATACAGAAGCAGTAAAGTGTACAAAAGTTGTTTTAGTTTTTTCTTCCTTTATTTACGTCTTTCTATTGTTTCACAATTTATCTATTTCTCAGATCCTTCACTTGATCTTGAATGTTCCTCGTGGGAACGATCTTGATTGCAGTCTTTTCCGAACAGTAGAAGTAGCACGTGGTGCTCTCCTGGCCGGGAGAGTCTCCCGTGGTGATCCTACTCTCAGTTAACCACCCCAAGGTCACGGACAGACGTAAAGGTGACTACGGCACGCGCGATAAACGCACAGGTAGCTAACCCGCACTGGCACGTGATCAGTCATTTCTGTTAACGGGTGCACCCAAAGCACAGCACGGAACCAGTACAGGGTAGAGCCCTCTCAGTAACAGGGGTCCAACCCCTCCACAATAACCAAACAGGGGCCTTGCCCCTCCACAGTCCGCGCACCCTCGCCTGACTACCCTGGTTTGCCCAGTGGGCCTAACAAGTCGGTGTAGGTGAGCTAGCAGAACCCCGAGACCCGTGGAGAAGCTAGTACTCGCCCTACACTAGTAGCTCTCATCGGTACTGCGTACACGAGGGCCAGCAAGTCGGTACAAAGTGGCCATACTTGACCCCGGGTCCCTGGGGCGGCTAGCTCCGCTCTGCACTAAACATGGGGACAGTCGCTCTCCTTGGTACTCCGTACTCGAGGGCCAGCTCACTTCCCCAATTCTATTCCCTTCACCTTCCAAGAGTTCTACTCCTAATTCCCCCTAGGGTTCCAGCTCTTTTAACTCAGCACATTCAGGTTTCACCTTTCCAGTTTCACGTTCATACATCCCATATTCTCAATCATGCTCATTTATTTATAACCGGCAGCTGTTAAGCCAATTTACAGGTAGCTATTATTTCCTTTCCACATTTTCCAAGACTGCAGTATTCATATATTCCACTAGTTTTTCCCATCCTAGGATTCATGCCATACCCTAGGATCTATCATACAATATAGTTTTCCAGCCCTAAGATTCATGCACACCCTAGGATCTACCATTCATTCTAGTTTCTCATTCCTAGGATTCATGTAATGTCTTAGGTTCTATTTATGGTTCCATAATTTAACAGATTATACTAATAAATTCTAAAGCCACTCTACCAGTTACAACAGGAGTACTGGGGGCGTGGTCGGGAATCCCTCATGCCTCCGCAACCCCCGAGACTACAATGGAACGGGGTATTATCACAAGGATCAAACATAAGGAGTTTCTCAAAATAGTATCTAATCACTGTAGATGGGTAGAGGATTTAATTCCGAAAAGAACGCAACTCGAAACGCGGAAAACGGACTCCGAACGGGCCCTAAACGGGTCGAAAACGACGAAACAGTGCAAAATTAGATGTCTGAAACTTCTTCCAGACGTATTAAAAATGGAGATCAGATGGTACCTTGTCCTGCGTAGTCTCTCAGACGTCCAGAAGCCTGCGGGGGCGTCTGGCCTAGTTCCCAGACGTCCGATGGTCACCTCGGACGTCTGGAAGTCCCTCCAGTCGTCTGGCACCGCTGCCAGACGTCTGATTCGCGTTGGATGCGAATCTCAGAACCTGCACTTACCCATCCTCGTGCTCAGTACGGACGGTCGAAGGAAAGGAAGAAGGTACGAAAAATAACTTACTTACCAGACGTCTGGACAGTCCTCCAGACGTCTTCCCCGTCGTCTGGTTGGAAGCCCAGACGTCTGATTCTGGAAAAACTTCCAGAATTAGAGCGCTACTCGCCCTCCGCCCGCGACGCACGGCCGCGCCGGATCTCATCCGCCTGCTGCTCGAGCTGCAGCAGGCCTCCCGCGTCACTCTGCGCCCGCTGCGCTCCCGCGGCCGGCTCCCGCTGCCTCGGCAGGCTCGAGCCCTCACGGCGGACGCCTCCTCCCTCGCGCAGCAAATCCTCCCGCACTAACCGCGGCTGTCGCCGCCACCGCTCGCTCACGCTCGCACTCGCTGGAAGAAGAAGAAGGAGGAGTGGAGGTGATGAGAGTGAGGGAGAGGGCGAGGGCCCTTTTTAAAGCCGCGTGGGGAGAGAGAGCGAGAGAAAGGGGCGTAGCCTGCGCCCGCAGGAGGAGAGGGAAAAAGACGTCGCAGGTCTGTGGGCGCGCAGACGAAATCGCGCGTGCCGCAGAAAACGAATCCCAGACATCTAGAAGGGGTTCCAGACGTCTGGTCAGACGTCTGGGCCACCTCCCAGACGTCTTAAAATACATCTGGAAGCCGCGTTCATAACAATATAACAAACTCAAAGGAAGTTTCGTCCTCAAAACTTGCGCTGACTAGGGTGCGAGAAAACGTCATAATAACCATAACAAACTCAAAGAGGATCGGAGCCGGTTCGAAAAGACGTACCCACAAAGAGTTCCGGGTACTGCTCCCGCATTGCCACCTCAGGCTCCCAAGTAGCCTCCTCATACCGCTGGCTCCTCCACAAAACCTTTACCAGGGGTACTTGCTTTCGTCTCAGATTGCGGACGGCACGGTCAAGAATCTACACTGGCCGCTCAGGGTAGGTCAGGTCGTCGCCCACCTCGACACCCTCGTGACTCAGTACGTGACTGGGATCGGCTACGTACTTCCTGAGGTTGGACACGTGGAACACGTCGTGCACACTAGAAAGCTGGGGAGGGAGGGCAAGCCTGTAAGTAACGGGTCCAACCCGCTCCAGTACCTCAAAGGGCCCCACAAACCTCAGCGCGAGCTTCCCTCTCACTCCAAACCGCTACAGGCCCTTCATGGGTGAAACACGAGGAAAGACGTGGTCCCCAACCTCAAACTGCACCTCTCTACATCTCCGATCCGCGTAGCTCTTCTGTCTGCTCCTGACAGTGCGGAGTCGCCTGTGGATCTGCTCGACTACCTCCTGACTCTACCGGATCAACCTGGGGCCAACCTCCCACTTGGTCCCCACCTCAACCCAACTCAAGGGTGCCGTACACCTCCGTCCGTACAGAGCCTCGTAGGGAGCCATGCCGATGCTCGAGTGATAACTGTTGTTGTATGCAAACTCCTCCAGGGGCAGGTGCTCCTCCCAAGAGCCCCTCCAGTCCAGTACACAGGCACGCAAAAGGTCCTCAAGTGTCTGTATCGTGCGCTCAGATTGTCCGTCCGTCTGGGGGTGGTAAGCTGTACTAAACCTCAACCGCGTCCCCAGGGCCTGCTGAAACTCAGCCTAAAACTGGGACGTAAAGCGGGTACCCCGGTCGGATACGATCTCCTGCGGAACTCCGTGTAGTCGTACCACGTCGCGGATATACCTCTCTGCCAACTGTGCTGGTCCCAAAGTGACTCGAATCGGCAAGAATCGTGCCGTCTTCTTCAGTCTATCCACAATACCCAAACAGCGTCGTGTCCTCGCTGGGTAACAGGTAAGCCCACCACCAAGTCCATGGTGATGCTCTCCCACTTCCACTGTGGCACTAGAAGCGGCTGTAGCGGCCCTACAGGCCTCTGATGCTCGGCTTTCACCTGTTAGCACATTAAGCACTGCTACACGAATTCACCCACATCCCGCTTCATCCCCCTCCACCAAAACTCGCGTCTCAAGTCGTGGTACATCTTCGTGTTTCTGGGATGTATGGTGAATCTGGAACCGTGTGCCTCAGTCAGGAGCTCTCTCAACAGCCCCTCATCCCTAGGAACGCACAACCGTCCCCTCAGGCGTAGCACCTGGTTTGTGAAAGAGAAGTCCCCTGGGTCTCCTGACAGTACTCTGTCGCGCAAGGACTGCAAGTACGGATCGACCATCTATCCTGTGATGATGCGGTCTATCAGCTCTGGCCTAGTCTGTTGTGTCACCGTCACTGCCCCACAGTGCCCCCGTAACTCCAGGGGTCGCCAACTGGCCACCTCTTCCAAAAGGCTCCAACTCTGTAACTGTAAACTGGCCAAGTGTGCGGGCGCCTTACGGCTCAAGGCGTCAGCCACCACATTGGCCTTTCCCGGGTGGTAGGAGATGCTGCAGTCGTAGTCCTTCAGGAGCTCCAACCAACGTCTCTGTCTCATGTTGAGCTCCTTCTGATCAAAAAGGTATCTGAGGCTCTTGTGATCTGTGAAAATCTCGAAGGTCTCACCGTACAAGTAGTGCCTCCAGGTCTTTAGCGCGAAGACGACAGCTGCCAACTCCAAATTGTGGGTAGGGTAGGTATGCTCATGGGGCTTCAGTTGCCCGAAGCGTAAGCGACAACGTGACCCCTCTGCATGAGCACACCTCCTAACGCCTGCAAGGAGGCGTCCGTGTACACAACAAACCCGCCACTACTGTCAGGCATGGTGAGCACGGGAGCCGAGGTCAACCTCTCCTTCAGCTCCTGAAAACATGCCTCACAGGCGTCTGTCCAAGTGAAGGGCACGCCCTTTCAGGTCAACTGTGTCATAGGACGCGCGATCTATGAAAACCTCTGATGAATCGTCTGTAGTAGCCTGCCAGTCCCAGGAAACTGCGAATCTCAGTGACTGGACGTGGTCTCTCCCACCTGAGCACTGCCTCGACCTTGGCTGGGTCCACCACCAAGCCGTCTCCAGAGATCACATGACCTAAGAAGGTCACCTCCCTCAACCAGAACTCGCACTTGCTGTATTTGGCGTACAGCCTACATTGTCTCAGAGTGTCCAAAACCATCCGTAAGTGCGTCTGATCTCTAGAATAGATGAGTACATCATCAATGAATACCACCATGAACTGGTCCAAGTACGGTCTAAACACTCGGTTCATCAGGTCCATGAAAGCAGGAGGGGCATTGGTCAGCCCAAATGGCATGACCAAAAACTCGTAGTGTCCGTACCGGGTGCAGAAAGCTGTCTTGGAGATGTCGGTCTCCCTGATCCTCAACTGGTGGTATCTAGACCTCAAGTCGATCTTGGAGAACACCGTGGCACCCCGCAACTGGTCAGACAAGTCGTCGATCCTCGACAGCGGATATCTGTTCTTGATGGTGACCCTATTCAGCTGTCGGTAGTCTACACAAAGGCGTAGGGTACCATCCTTCTTCTTCACAAACAGTACTGGGGCTCCCCAGGGAGACGCACTGGGCCTCACGAAACCCTTCTCCAAAAGGTCATGCAACTGGGACTTGAGCTCTCGCAGCTCAAGTGGTGCCATCTTGTATGGCACGGTGGAGATGGGGCTGGTCCCTGGTACTAGTGAGATCTCAAACTCGATCTCACGCTCGGGCGGCAGTCCCAGTAACTCATCTGGAAACACGTCAGGGTACTCTCTGACCACTGGGATGCTCTGGAAGTCTGCCATAGGGCTGGGCCCTGCCACTACACAAGCTAGGAAGTCCTCCCACCCCTGGCTCAAAAGTCTCGCCGCCCGAAGTGCCGAAATGCACCTGAAACCTCTGTCCACTGGCTGTCCATGAAACTCGAAAGAAGGCAACTCCGGAATGGATAAGACGATCTTCCTCTCAAAACAGTCCACCAAGGCGTGGTAAGCGGACAACCAATCCATCCCCAGAATCATGCCAAAGTCCTCCATCTGTATCATAATCTGGTCAACTAGCAGGCTATGTCCCCCGACGCTGACCTCGCAATCCGTGTACACCTCCTCAGCTACAAACAGCCGACCACTCGACCTCTGATTACGAACGGATTCTCTAACAGTGTATAATCCTGGTCCAAACTAACTGCGAAACTGGCTGCGACAAACGAGTGTGTAGTGCCAGAATCGAAAAACGTGTAAACGAGTCTGCCGGAAACTGGAACCATACCTGCCACCACCGAGCCCGAAGCTCTGGCATCCCTGTGTGTCAGGGCGTTGATACGCCCCTCAGCTCTAGGTGCAGACGAAGCAGCTACACTCTGCGTCGGACGGGCAGGTGCTGGCCAGTACCCTCCTCGTGACTGCTGTCATCCTCCTCACGCCTGGGAACCGCGGCCTCCTGCGCGCCCTCTAGTGCTCTGCGCGGGAAGTATCTGCTGACCTCCTGCCCTAGATGGGCAGTCCCTCCTGATGTGGCCCGGCTGGCCACACTGGTAACAGAGGGGAACCCGACTCCTGCCCTCAATGGGTCCCTGCTGTTGGCTGGGCGGGGGTCCGCTGCTGGCGACTGGCCCCTGTCGAGGGCCCCCAAAGGCCACTGATGGCCTTGCAAAACGTGACGACTCTCCTGCAGACGTCACGTGTCTCCTCTCTCGCCGGCCCTGTGAAAAGTCTGGCTGAAAGGGCCTCTTCCGCCCGCCGTCAGTGTCTCGCGCGGACGGGTTGGTCTCCTCGTAAGTCATGGCTGCCTCCACCACCCTCGAAAACGTAGGCAGCATTAGGGGTTTGACATACCCCCGAATCGCAGGCCGGAGCCCCTCGGTGAACCTCCAAAGGCGCTCCTCCTCAGTAGCTACCGCTGTCGCTGCAAAGCGGGACAACTCCAGGAAACGCGTGCGGTACGCGCTCACGGTCATCGTCCCTTGGCGGAGAGTGTGGAACTCCCGCCTCCTCTGGTCCTGCCACGTCTGGGGAAAGTACTGCTCGCAGAAGAGGGCGACGAACCGATCCCAGGTCGGCTCGTCCCTCTCCTGTCCCCTGACCGCCCTCCACCACCTGTGTGCCGCACTCTCTAGCTGGTACGTGGCAAAGGCCACGCGGCACTCCACCAGGGGGCGAAGGGTGTCAAAAATCTTCTCCAACTGCTCGATCCAGTCCTCTGCCTCTGTCGGGTCCTCATCCCCCTTGAAGGAGGGCGGCTTCAGCTTCCGGAACTGCCCGAAGAGCTCTGAGTGGCGCTGCAGTGGGGATGCTGGTGCACCTCCAGGCAACGGTGCCTCGTGCACAGAAGTATCGGAGGAAGGTGGGGGCTACGGCGGCCCATCCCCTCACCCGTGTCCAGCGTTCGTCCGTTGGGTGGTCCCACAGAGGACTCTCCCTCCGCAGCCCCAGGGTGAAATGCTCAGGGCGGTGGGTGGGGCTCCTCTCGCACAATATCCCATATCAGCTGGGCGAGGTCCTGGGCCTGGACGCCCGAGAGTAGTGGCTGGTCCACTGAGGCGTCGGCAACAGCACGCCCACCTCGCCGACCTCGTCCTAGGCCGCGCCCGCGGCCCGCCTCACCAATCCCATGACGAGGCATCTCCTGTAAGGAGACGCGAAACAAAACGGAACACGTCACTATGGAACGATACCTAACGGAAACGTCTAAGAGCTCATGTCAAAAGATATATTGTGGTGGCTACTCTAGTTATAGACATGTGAATTGGTTATTTTCCAGTCAGTTGATTCACTTCTCGGGACGACCTTGCTCTGATACCATCTTATTCCCGAGTCCCTACGAGACACGAGAACCGGACCGACTCGACTAATCCCAAGACCTAGTCGACCAACGAGGAAGTAACCAAAAAAGCAGTAAAATAAACCACATTCAACATGAAATATATCTAGCAGTAACAAAATATAGCAGTAAGAAAAAGAACTACTACAGCATGTACCACCACAATAGTAGAACAACATTTATAATATAACAAGAACTATGAGTAAAGAAAAGTACAGAGAGTAAAAAAAAACTACTCATTACAGTGGAACAAAAGGGCACAAAAGAACAGTGGTAACTCTACTGGACCCTACTCGGCCTAGCGTCTTTTGCAACCGCTGACCCTGGCTGCTCAACACCTGGTCCTGAGAAGTAACGAGTATAACACGTCAGTGAAACACTGAGTAGAGTGGCAGCTAAACTACAGAAGCAGTAAAGTGTACAAAAGCTGTTTTAGTTTCTTTCTTCCTTTATTTACGTCTTTCTATTGTTTCACAATTTATCTATTTCTCAGATCCTTCACTTGATCTCGAATGTTCCTCGTGGGAACGATCTTGATTGCAGTCTTTTCCGAACAGTAGAAGTAGCACGTGCTCTCCTGGCTGGGAGAGTCCCCCGTGGTAATCCTACTCTCAGTCAACGACCCCAAGGTCACGGACAGACGTAATGGTGACTACGGCACGCGCGATAAATGCACAGGTAGCTAACCCGCACTGGCACGTGGTCAGTCGTTTCCGTTAACGGGTGCGCCCAAAGCCCAGCACGGAACCAGTACAGGGCAAAGCCCTCTCAGTAACAGGGTTCCAACCCCTCCACAGTAACCAAACAGGGGCCTTGCCCCTCCACAGTCCGCGCACCCTCGCCTGACTACCTTGGTTTGCCTAGTGGGCCTAACAAGTCGGTGTAAATGAGCTAGCAGAACCCCGGAGCCCGTGGGGTAGCTAATACTCGCCCTACACTAGTAGCTCTCCTCGGTACTGCGTACACGAGGGCCAGCAAGTCGGTACAAAGTGGCCAGACCTAACCCCGGGTCCCTGGGGCGGCTAGCTCTGCTCTGCACTAAACAGGGGGACAGTCGCTCTCCTTGGTACTCCGTACTCAAGGGCCAGCTCACTTCCCCAATTCTATTCCCTTCACCTTCTAGGAGTTCTACTCCTAATTCCCCGTAGGGTTCCATCTCTTTTAACTCAGCACATTCAGGTTTCACCTTTCCAGTTTCACGTTCATACATCCCATATTCTCAATCACGCTCATTTATTTATAACCGGCAGCTGTTAAGCCAATTTACAGGTAGCTATTATTTCCTTTCCACATTTTCCAAGACTGCAGTATTCATATATTCCACTAGTTTTTCCCATCCTAGGATTCATACCATACCCTAGGATCTATCATACAATCTAGTTTTCCAGCCCTAGGATTCATGCACACCCTAGGATCTACCATTCATTCTAGTTTCTCATTCCTAGGATTCATGCAATGTCCTAGGTTCTATTGATGGTTCCATAATTTAACAGATTATACTAATAAATTCTAAAGCCACTCTACCAGTTACAACAGGAGTACTGGGGGCGTGGTCGGGAATCCCGCGTGCCTCCGCAACCCCCGAGACTGCAATGGAATGGGGTCATATCACAAGGATCAAACACAAGGAGTTTCTCAAAATAGTATCTAATCACTGTAGACGGGTAGAGGATTTAATTCCGAAAAGAACGCAACTCGAAACGTGGAAAACGGACTCCGAACGAGCCCTAAACAGGTCAAAAACGACGAAACAGTGCAAAATCAGACGTCTGGAGCTTCTTCCAGACGTCTTAAAAATGGAGATCAGATGGTACCTTGTCCTGCGTAGTCTCTCAGACGTCTAGAAGCCTGCGGGGGCATCTGGCCTAGTTCCCAGACATCCGATGGTCACCCCGGACGTTTGGAAGTCCCTCCAATCATCTGTAACCGCTGCCAGACGTTTGATTCGCGTTGGATGCGAATCTCAGAACCTGCGCGTACCCATCCTCGTGTTCAGTACGGACGGTCTAAGGAAAGGAAGAAGGTACAAAAAATAACTTACTTACCAGACGTCTGGACAGTCCTCCAGGCGTCTTCCCCGTCCTCTGGTTGGAAGCCCAGACGTCTGATTCTGGAAAAACTTCCAGAATCAGAGCCCGACTCGCCCTCCGCCCGCGACACACGGCCGCGCCGCATCTCGTCTGCCTGCTGCTCGAGCTGCAGCTGGCCTCCCGCGTCACTCCGCGCCCGCTGCGCCCCCGCCGGCCGGCTCCCGCTGCCCCGGCAGGCTCGATCCCTCACGGCAGACGCCTCCTCCCTTGCACAGCACCTCCTCCCGCACTCACCGCGGCTGTCGCCGCCGCCGCTCGCTCGCGCTCGCACTCGCTGGAAGAAGAAGGAGGAGCGGAGGTGATGCGAGTGAAGGAGAGGGCGAGGGCCCTTTTTAAAGCTGCGCGGGGAGAGAGAGCGAGAGAGAGGGGTGCAGCCTGCTCCCGCAGGAGGAGAGGGAAAAAGACGTCGCAGGTCTTCGGGTGCGCAGACGAAATCGCACGTGCCTCAGAAAACGAATCCCAGACATCTGCAACGGGTTCCAGACGTCTGGTCAGACTTCTGGGCCACCTCCCAGACGTCTGGTCAGACGTCTGGGCCACCTCCTAGACGTCTTAAAATACGTCTGGAAGCCGCGTTCGTAACAGCTACCCGTGCGCTTATCATGCATGTCGTAGTCATCGCTACGTCACAACCATGACCCTAGGGTGGTTACTGGGTGTAGGACTAGCACGGGGACTCTCCAGGCCAGGAGAGCACCACGTGTACATCCTACATCACAGGAAAGACTGCAACCAAGATCGTCCCCTTGAGGGACAACCAAGATCAACAAATGACTGGTTCTTAAGAGAATAAACAAATTAGAACTACTCGTTTGAGCTAAATGGAAAATTTGAAAAAATAACTAGTTGCTTGTCTTAAATTAACTTGCATGTAAATGTTTTAGTTACCACTCTACTCAGCATTCGCTGACTCCGAAAACTTATAACCTTGTCTAAGTCAAGGAGTTGAGCAGCCAGCTCCACCGGTTGCAGAGGGGCTACGCCCAGTCGAGCCCAGCCTTAACTGCGTTTCTTTTCAATTTCCTAGCCACTATTGTAGTGAGTATTTTGTTCTGTTGAAACTTCCATTAAGTTTGTTATGTTGAAATGACCCGCTGCCCTTTGGGTTGTTTAAGAAATCTAGATAGAGGGTCGGACGTCTGAAAGTAGAATAACCGTATCTTGTATTCTTTTTCCATGCGTGCACACATGCACACACCCCGCTATCCTCACCCCAAACCCTAACCCTTTTCCTATTTAAACCCCCATCACCCACGCCACTCTCCCCATCACCACCAGCCACCACCTCCATCCTTCCCTCTTGCCAGCCGCAACCTTCCTCCTCGCCTGCAGTGCAGCTAGTGGAGAGGGAGACGAGAGACGGGACGTGGAGGAGAGGAGAGTGTGAGCGTGGGAGGAGCTCGAGAGGAGGAACTCGCGAGGGAGCCGCGGGAGCTTGGAGGAGGTGGAGCTTATGAGCAGAAGCCCTGGCCTCCAGCAGCTGTTGAAGGCATTGCTGCAGCTCCTGCGGGTGAGCTCGCGAAGGAGACAGCTCACGGGAGAGTTCTACGTACTGGATATTTTCCAGTATTAGACGTCTGGAGTAGTAGAAGGACGTCCGGAGCTAAAGCCGGATGTCTAAAAACACGCTCAGTGCCAAAGTACGTGCTTCTGTGTGGTTTATAGCCATGCAGGCCTTACCGCAGGAAATTTGTCCAGCCATTTTTAGCTGCACGTACGTATGTAGGGGGCAGAGCATTAGAAAGGCATAGGGTGTGCCCTTCGAGGTGCTTTTGGACGTCTGGACATATCACCAAACGTCTAACCGTACCTTCAGATGACCGGAAGGAGAGTCCGACATCTAGAACTTTCTAGATGATTACGAAAGGATCTGGACGTCTGAGGGAGTCGCAAGAAACCCAGGGTGAGTACTAACGCCTTTTAGGACTTTTGGGCCTAGTTCTAGACATTTGATTTTGGACAGTATGCGTGTTTTGACCAGTTTAGGGCCCAAACAGAACTGATTTTCCGCAAACGAAGTACCGTTGTTTTCCGCTTGAGTTCCTCTACGAGTTAGTGTCACTTGTATACAGTTTTGGACTCATTTGCTGTGGTTGGTCAATTGTATAGGTCCCCAGCTAGTTGAGTACGTGGGACCCGCGGAGGCGACGGGATCTACGATCCAAGCCCCCATTCCTCCCGTGTTTTTCGGTAGAGTGGTTTACATTAATATTTGATTTAAAGAAATAAATGGCATGTTTAGAATAACTTGACTGAACCTTAGGATGAGAATGAACTCTAGGGCAGGAACAAATGAGTATGGTTGAGCTACACTATTTACTTGAGATGCATGTCAATCCTTAGGATGAGAATGAACCCTAGGGCAGGAATAAATTAGTATGGCTAAGCTACACTGTTTACTTGAGATGCATGTAAAACTCTAAATACTAGTAATTGTATTGGTTATTTTTAATGTGATGCTTCTTAGTTAGTAAATCACGAGCTGCCTGTTTTAATAATGAAACCGGTAATGTAATAGAGAGATTGGAAATGTTGGAATACGAAACGAAAGGACTACTAACATGAACCCTACGGGGAATTAGGAGAAGAACTCCTATAGACGGGAAGTGAGCTAGCCCTTGAGTACGCGGTACCAAGGAGAGCAATTGTTCCCTTTAGTGTAGAGGGGAAACTAGCCACCCCTTTGGGTTGAGACCTAGGGTTAGGCCTATTTACTCTACACCGACTTCTGTTGTTGGCCCTCATGTACGTGGTACCGAGGTGAGCTACTTAGTGTAGAGAGGGAGCTAGTCGCCCCACGAGGCCCGAGGATAGGACTAGCCACCTTACACCGACTCTTTTTAGGCCCACTGGGCAAACCAGAATAGTCGGACGAGAGTACGTGGACTGTGGAGGGACGAGACCCCTATGCTGAGAGGGCAAGGCCCTATAATGTTCCGTGCTGTACTTTTAGGCGTACCCGCTAGCAGAAACGACTGACCGCATGCCAGTGCAGGATAGCTGCCCGCGCGCTTGTCACGCGTGCCGTAGTCACTGCTACATCACGACCGTGACCTCGAGGTGATTGACAGGGTGTAGGACTACCACAGGAGACTCTTCAGGCCAGGAGAGCACCACGTGTACATCCTACATCATGGGAAAGACTACAATCAAGATCGTCTCCTTGAGAGATAGCCAAGATCAAGAAATGACTGGTTCTTAAGAGAATAAACAAATTGGAACTACTCGTTTGATCTAAATGAAAAATTTGAAAAAATAACTAGTTGCCTATCTTAAATTAACTTGCATGTAAATGTTTCAGTTACCACTCTACTCAGCGTTTGCTAACCCCAGAAATTTTATTACCTTGCCCAAGTTAGGGAGTTGAGCAGCTAGCACCACCGGTTGCAGAGTGAGCTGAGCTCAATCGAGCTCAGCCTTAGTTGCGTTTCTTTTATGTTTCTTAGCTCTTGTTGTTGTAATGAGTATTTGTTCTCTGTAATACTGTTCGAGTTACTTTTCCACTGTACTTTTCTATGTTGTAGTTATGATGACCTGTAATAATTGATAGACTATTTGCTCTGTTTCTTTTACTGTCTCTTGGTTATTTTCTACCTAGTTACATTGCATGTGTGGTAGTGAATTATTTCCTGCTTTTGGTTATTTCTCGTTGGACAACTAGGTCTTGGGATTAGTCAAGGCAGACCGATCTTGAGTCCTGTAGGGATCTAGAATCGAGTCGTAATAGAACCCTCGTTCCTATATCATCTAAGATGTAATTTATTTGAGGGGTTAATTCTTTAAAAGTGGAGTTAATATTTATTTATTTGACTACTTAACTCTTTATTTGTTAACTTAGGTTAAGTCAATTTAATATGGGTTCATCCAATATCAATTTTGACTGATGTTAACTAAATCTGTGTTAAAATTAGACATCACTCTTGTCTCTGACAATCTTCATGTTTCATACTCTTAACAACATGTTAAGATCGGTGACATCAAAACACTTTAAGACGTCTGGGAGTTGGTCCAGACGTCTAGTCAGACATCTGGACGCCTTCCCAGATGTATGAAAATTAATTTTTGCGTGCGTACGATCGTGAGTCTACTCGCGTGCCGCGCGCAAAATGAAACCCGCCGCCCTCTTCTTTTTCTCTCCCCTCGCCGACCTGCAGAAACCTTCTCCCAACGCCTACAAATACCTTCCTCCTTGCCCTCACGCCACCCACATCCACCCATCTTCTCCTTCCTCCAGCACGAGAGCGAGAGTGAGAGCGAGCCGCAGCTGCTGCCAGGTGTAGTGGCGGAGAGGAGAGGTGCAGTGAGAGGGAAGAGGAGAGAGCGTGCAAGTTGTGAGAGAGATAGAGCTCGCCGGAGCAGCTCGAGGCCAGCCGGCGTGCGCGCGGAGGTGCGTTGTGCTGGGGCGGTTTCACCGATGCTGCTGTAGCTCGGGCAGCGGGTGGACGAGCGTGGTGCGGCCGCACGTAGCAGGAAGAAGATGAAGGAGGTTCTGATTCTTGGAATTTTTCCCAAAATCAGACATCTGGACCTACATCCAGACGACGCAGACGACGTCTGGAGGAAGCTCCAGACGACTGAGAGGTTTAACTCCCAATCAGTTCAGACGTCTAGGCGAGTCACCAGGCGGCGGAGAGCGTCTTCAGACGTCTGGAGAGGTGGTCGGACGTCTGGAACTGGGTCCAGACGATTCAGCAGGACCTTTGGACATCTGAGGAGCAACGCAGAGTGAGGACCTCGTTCTGTTGCGGCCTTGGGGGTTGCGGAGGCACGTGGACCTGCCGATCACGCCCTCATTACTCCTGGTTTTGCGAGTAGAGTGGCTTCCATTAGTTAATTACAAACATTAATGCATATCTGAAATAAATAATAGATCCTAGGGTGTGGCATGAATCCTAGGACCTGAAAACTAGATTGAATGATAGATCCTAGGGTATGGCATGAATCCTAGGACCTGAAAACTAGATTGAATGATAGAACCTAAGATGTGGCATGAATCTTAGGAACAGAAACACTGAAACGAATGTCTTGAATGCCTAAATTGCAATCTTGGATAAGTAGATAGAATAATGATAATTGCCTGTAATTGGATAACAACTGCCTGTGAAATGTAGAGTATTATTGCTAGTAACTGTTACATGTATTTTCTGTTGGTTGAAAGTAAATATGAGCTGCTTGTATATAAATTGGAAAGGAAAAGAAGTTTGAATGTTGGAAACACGTACTATATGCGAATAAACCTGAAATGATGAAACCTAGTATGGCTTAGCCTGAGAAACATGAGCATGAACCCTATGGGGAAATAGGAGTAGAACTCCTGGAAATAAATGGAATGGGACTGGAAAAGTGAATGGGAAAGTGTATTGTCTCTTGGGTACTTAGTACCAAGGGAAGCACAGGTTACCTCTTAGTGCAGAGCGGAGCCAGCCACCCTAAGGACCTGAGGTTAGGTCTAGCCACTTTTTATCAACTTTTGGCCCTCGCGTACACCGTACCGAGGAGAGCTACTAGTGTAGAGAGGGAGCTAGCCACCCCACGGGGCCCGGGGTTCAGCTAACCGTCCTACACCGACTTGTTAGGCCCACTGGGCAAACCAGGGTAGTCAGGCGAGAGTGCGTGGACTGTGGAGGAGCAAGACCAATGTTTGGTTACTGTGGAGGGGATAGACCCCTGTTATTGAGAGGGTTTTGCCCTATATTGGTTCTGTGCTGTGCTTTGGGCACACCCGTTAACGAAAATGACTGATCCCGTGCTAGTGTGGGGTAGCTACCCGTGCATTTATCGCGCGTGTTGTAGTCACCGTTATGCCTGTCAGCGACTTTGGGGTGGTTGACTGAGCGTAGGACCACCACGAGGGACTCTCCTGGCCAGGAGAGCACCACGTGCTACTTCTACTTTTCGGAAAAGACTGCAATCAAGATCGTTCCCACGAGGAACATTCGAGATCCAGAGAAGGACCTGAGAAATAAACCAAGAAAGAGTAAAATAAAGAAAGAAATTAAAACAACAGCTACTTGTCCACCTTTACTGTTTTTCTTAGCTAGCTGGTTGCCACTCTACTCAACATTTCGCTAACGTGTCGTACTTACCACATTTTTCAGGACCAGGTGTTGAGCAGCCCGAGCCTACGGCTGCGAAGGGTGCTGGGCCTAGTAGAGCACAGTAGTTGTACTTTTGTTGTACCCATTTTTCTGTAGTAGTGAGTATTCTCTTACACCTTTATACTCTTTTATTGTAAACTTCATATTTCTGTACCTGTTTTTAATTCTCTACTATTGTGATGGTGTGTACTGTAGTAGTTCCTTTCTTTACTGCTGTACTTGTTACTGTTAGTTGCTTGCATGGTGAATGTGGTTTATTTTACTGCTTTTTGGTTACTTTCTCGTTGGACGATTGGGTCTTGGGATCAGTTGAGTCGGTCCGATTCTCGTGTCCTGTAGGGATTCGGAAATCGGGTCATAACAAGTGGTATCAGAGCAAAGTCATCCCGAGAAGTGAACCAAGCAGCTGGAAAATAACCAATTTACGTGCTTGTAACTAGAGTAGCCACCACAACGTACCTTTTGACATTTGTTTTATGGTTCCTTCATTGAATATCGATTAGTATTGACGTCTTTTCTGTTCCGTGTTCGCATCTCCTTGCAGGAGATGCCTTGATGAGGAGGTAGCGAGGCTGGCCACGGACGCGGCCGAGGACGAGGTTGGAGGGTCGAGCACGCTGAGCCCGACACCTCAGTGGACAAGCCATTGCTCCCGAGCATTCAGGCCCAGGACCTCGCCTAGCTGATACGAGACATCGTGCGAGAGGAGCTCCACCCGCCGCCACGAGCGCCTCTCCTTGGGGCTGCGGAGGGGGAGTCCTCTGTGGGACAACAAGACAGACACGGCGCTGGACGCGGGGGAGGGGGTGGGCCTCCACCGCCCCCACCTTCCTCCGGCACTTCTAAGCACGAGGTCTCTTTACCGGGAGCTGTACCAGTGTCTCCACTATGAGCTTTTCAGACAGTTTCGGAAGCTGAAGCCCCCCTCCTTCAAGGGGGATGAGGACCCGACCGAGGCAGAGGACTGGCCCGAGCAGATCGAGAAGGTATTTGACACCCTTCGCCCCCCTGTGGAGTGCTGCGTGGCCTTTGCCACGTACCAGCTGGAGAGCGCGGCATGCAGGTGGTGGAGGGTGGTCAGAGGTCAAAAGAGGGATGAGTAGACTTGGGACCAATTTGCCACCCTCTTCTGCGAGCAGTACTTCCCCTAGACGTGGCAGGACCAGAGGAGGTGGGAGTTCCACACTCTCCGCCAGGGGACGATGACCGTGAGCGTGTACCGCACACGTTTCTTGGAGTTGTCTCGTTTCGCAGCGACAGCTGTGGCTACCGAGGAGGAGTACCTTTGGAGGTTCACCGAGGGGCTCCGGCTTGCTATTCAAGGGTATGTCAAACCTTTGAAGCTGCCTACGTTCTCGAGGGTGGTGGAGGCAACTATGACGTATGAAGAGACCAACCCGTCTGCACGCGACACTGACAGCGAGCAGAAGAGGCCCTATCAGCCAGACTTCTCACAGGGCCGACGAGAGAGGAGGCACGTGGCGCCCACAGGAGAGCCTTCACGCTTTGCGGGGCCGTCAGTGGCCTTTGGGGGCCCCTGATAGGGGCCAGCTGGCAGCACCAGACCCCCGCCCAATCGTCAGCAGGGACCCACTAAGGGCAGGAGTCGAGTCCCCCTTTGCTACCAGTGTGGCCAGCCGGGCCACATCAGGAGGGACTACCCGTCTAGGGCTGGAGGTCAGTAGATGCTCCCCGCGTCGAGCATTGGAGGGCGAGCAGGAGGCCGTAGTTTCCGGGTGCAAGGAGGAGGACAGCAGTTGCGGGGAGAATACTGGCCGGTGGCTACCCGTCCGACTCAGAGTGTGGCTGCTTCATCCGCACCTAGGGCTTTGTGAGGCCCAGTGCATCTCTGTGGGGAGCCCTGGTATTGTTTGTAAAGAAGAAGGATGGTACCCTACGCCTTTGTGTGGACTACAGACAGCTAAATAGGGTTACCATCAAGAACAGGTATCCGCTGCCGAGGATGGATGACTTGTTTGACCAGCTGTGAGGTGCCACGGTATTCTCCAAGATAGACTTGAGGTCTGGATACCACCAGTTGAGGATCAAGGAGGTAGACGTCTCCAAGACAGCTTTCCACACCCGGTACGGACATTATGAGTTTTTGGTCATGCCGTTTGGGCTGACCAATGCCCCCACTGCCTTCATGGACTTGATGAACCGGGTGTTCAGACTGTACTTTGACCAGTTCGTGGTGGTATTCATTGATGATGTGCTCATCTATTCTCGAGATCAGACGCAGCACGGACAACACTTGCGGATGATTTTGGACACACTGAGACGACGTAGGCTGTACGCCAAATACAACAAGTGTGAGTTTTGGTTGAGGGAGGTGACCTTCTTGGACCATGTGATCTCCGGGGATGGCTTGGCGGTGGACCCAGCCAAGGTTGAGGCAGTGCTCAAGTGAGAGAGACCGCGTATTATTACTGAGATCCGCAATTTCTTGGGAATGGCAGGCTACTACAGGCAGTTTATCAGGGGTTTCTCACAGATTGCACATCCTATGACATAGCTGACTCGGAAGGACGTGCCCTTTACTTGGACAGACGCTTGTGAGGCGTGTTTTCAGGAGCTGAAGGAGAGGCTAACTTCGGCTCCCATGCTCACCATTCCAGACAGTAGTGGCGGGTTCGTTGTGTACACGGACGCCTCTTTGCAGGGGTTAGTTGGTGTGCTCATGCAGAGGGGTCACGTTGTTACTTACGCTTCGCGGCAACTGAAGCCCCATGAGCATAGCTACCTCACCCATGACCTGGAGCTGGCAGCTGTCGTCTTCGCGCTGAAGACTGGGAGGCACTACTTGTATGGTGAGACCTTTGAGATTTTCACAGTTCATAAGAGCCTCAGATACTTGTTTGATCAGAAGGAGCTCAACATGAGACAGAGACGTTGGTTGGAGCTCCTGAAGGACTATGACTGCAGCATTTCCTACCACCCAGGAAAGGCCAAGTGGTGACTAACGCCTTGAGCTGGAAGGCACCCGCCCACTTGGCCAATTTACAGGCGCAAAGTTGGAGCCTCATGAAGGAGATGGGAAGTTGGCGACCCTTAGAGTTACGGGGGCACTGTGGGGTAGTGACTGTGACACAACAGACGAGGCCAGAGCTGATAGACTGCATCATCACTGGACAAATGGCCGACCCATACTTGCAGTCGTTGCTTGACTGAGTACTATTAGGAGACCCTGGGGACTTCTCCTTTACAGATGAGGTGCTGCGCATGAGGGGACGTTTGTGCGTTCCCAAGGACAAGGAGCTGTTGAGAAAGCTCCTGACTGAGGCACACGGTTCCAGGTTCACCATACATCCCAAAAACACAAGGATGTACCATGATTTGAGATGCGACTTTTGGTGGAGGGGAATGAAGCGAGATGTAGGTGAATTCGTACAGCAGTGTTTAGTGTGCCAGCAGGTGAAGGTCGAGCATCAGAGGCCTGCAGGGCCATTGCAGCCACTTCCAATGCCAGAGTGGAACTGGGAGAGCATCACCATGGACTTAGTGGTGGGCTTGCCCGTTACCCAGCGAGGACACGACGCATTCTGGGTGATCGTTGACAGATTGACGAAGACGGCACGTTTCTTTCCGATTTGAGTCACCTTGGGACCAGCACAGTTGGCAGAGAGGTATATCCGCGACGTGGTACGTCCACACGGAGTTCTGTGGGAGATCGTATCTAATCAGGATACCCATTTTACGTCCCAGTTTTGGGCTGAGTTTCAGCAGGCCTTGGGGACATGATTGAGCTTCAGTATGGCATACCACACCCAGACGGACGGACAATCTGAGCACACGATACAGACACTTGAGGACCTTTTGCGTGCTTGTGTACTGGATTGGAGGGGCTCTTGGGAGGAGCACTTTCCCCAGGCAGAGTTTGCTTATAATAACAGTTATCACTCGAGCATCGGCATGGCACCCTACGAGGCTCTGTACGGACGGAGGTGTACGGCACCCTTGAGTTGGGTTGAGGTGGGGACCAAGTGGGAGGTTGGCCCTAGGCTGATCCGGTAGAGTCAGGAGGTGATCGAGCAGATTCACAGGCGACTCCGCACTGTCAGGAGCAGACAGAAGAGCTATGCAGATCGGAAATGCAAAGAGGTGCAGTTTGAGGTTAGGGATCAGGTCTTCCTTCACGTTTCGCCCATGAAGGGCTTGCAGCGGTTTGGGGTGAAGGGAAGCTCGCACCGAGGTTCGTGGGACCCTTTGAGGTCCTGGAGCTGGTTGGACCCATTGCTTATAGGCTTGCCCTTCCTCCCCAGCTTCCTGGTGTGCATGATGTGTTCCATGTGCCCAACCACAGGAGATACGTCACTAATCCCAGCCACATTTTGAGCCACGAGAGCGTTGAGGTGGGTGACGACCTGACCTACCCCGAGCGGCCAGTATAGATTCTCGATAGAGCCGTCCGGAGTCTGAGACGGAAGCAAGTACCCCTAGTGAAGGTTTTGTGGAGGAGCCAGCGGTACAAGGAGACTACCTGGGAGCCAGAGGCGGCGATGCGGGAGCGGTACCCGAAGCTCTTTGAGGGTACGTCTTTTCAGACCAGCTTTGGTCCTCTAAGAGTTTGTCATGCGTATATTATTCTTTCTCCGCACCCTAGTTAGCGCAAATTTTGGGGACGAAACTTCCTTTGAGTTTGTTATGTTGTTAAGACCCGTGACATCAAAACACTTTAAGACGTCTGGAAGTTGGTCCAGATGTCTGGTCAGACGTCTGGATGCCTTCCTAAACGTCTGGAAATTAATTTTTGTGTACGTACGAACGCGAGTCTACGCGCGTGCTGCGCGCAGACTGAAACCCACCGCTGATGAGAACCTCATCATGAGCCATAACTAGCTCATTTTGACCTAATACAAAGAATAAAAGCTCCTACATAACCTTAGAAAGGCTTGGCTCAGAGAGATTCTGAGTTTGCAAAGAAAACATAAACTGAGGGGTAAAAATGCAATTTCACCAATCCGATCTGAAAATAGGGTAACTCAGGGCCCAAACATAGGTCAAAATAACCTAATAAGAAGAAAAGTGGGATGAGATGACTCAATAAGGGCTACAGCAACCCCAAAGAATTAAATGACAGCCTGTAACCCTAAAAACAAACCCACTTCAATTCACATGGTTTGAGGCAATTTAAAAATCAACTAAACCCTCTAAAATTCATATAAAAATAATCTTTAGGGTTTAGGACTTTCAATTTGGCCTTAGGAACCCATTTTGACCTACATTGAGAACCATGCCAAATTAACAACTTAATTTGGGTTTTTGCGTAAATTGACCATTCAAAAAAGGTTTAAGCTAGAAATAAAATTCACCATCAGAATCCTTAGGTCCTAATTAGTCATGTATAAAAACTTGGGCCTAAGAAGAAACCTTCTTGACCAACTTTACACTTTGGTCCTCATATATTTACTTTTTGGCCCTCAACTTTTGAACCCTCGCATTTTGGTCCCTAACTCTCCTTCGTTCTTTACGTTTAGGTTCCTCCTGCAAAACCTGCGCAGCACCATGCTCCGACGACCTTGCGCGGAGCATGGCGCCGCGCAGGGTGAGGGAGGGGCCCTGGCAAGTTAATGGGGGGTACCCTACGTCGTCAGCCATCGCAGGGACACCCCCCTGAGTACTGCGACCGCCCATACCGCCTGTGCGAACGCACGGACGGTATGGGTCTCCTTCCTCCGACGTCCTCCGGCGAGGGAGACACGTCGTCTCCCTCCGCCCTCCTCTCTGATTCCGCCCCTATAAATACCCCCGTCGCTCCGCCGTTCTTCGCAGCTCGGATCTGACGGAGACACCCCCCTAAATTCCTCCCTTCCCAATCCGACAGACGCCCCCTTGCTCCGGCGGCCATCTCCTCCTCCTCATCGTCGCCCTGCCGCACTACCAGCAGCAGGGTTACCTTCCCTCGATCCTTCCACGTCACGCCGCACCCAGCTGGCGCCTCTCCGGTCCCTTCCACTCCGCCGACCCTTCCTCTGGGCAATTTCTTCTCCGGCGACAGTCGATACGACTGTCGCCTGCTGATAGCGATGGCGTGAAGAGATAACCGGGTTTTATTGTTATGTCGTTGTAGTATAGCCAGTTATTGCCATCATTTCAAATATATAATTTTTTACTCAGAAAATAAAAGAGTTCTCGAGGTCGAACTCAGGGAGCAAGTTGTATTCTAGGGGTACAAAGTTTCTTTTACAAAAATATAGATAGATAGAGAGAGAGATGAAAATTTGTTGGCTTCTTCTTTCTCGTCTGTCTTCTTCTTTCTTTTCTCTTCTCTTTGGCTTTTGGTTCCTTTATCTCCTTGTGGTCTTCCTCTTCTTTCTGTCTTCTTTATCTGCAGCAGTGGGTGATGTTCTTCTTCGTCTTTCATCTCTTGTTTCTGCTTTGTCTCTTTCTTTTTCTGCAGAGCGGTCCTTGTCCTGTTCTTCTTCCTCTTTTCTGCCTTCAGAGCGTCGTCTGATTTTCCAATCAGACGACTTAAACCGCCACTACTACAGTGCCGCTCGGTGCTCCTTCCTTCAGCTTTCGTCGTCCTTCTTCTCTGCCTCGCTCGTCTTCTTCTTCTTCGCCTTTTCCTCTTTGCTTCGAGCAGTCCTGGCTGCTCTTCTTCCGTCAGTCTTCTTCTCCGGTTCTTCTTCTTCACCTGTGCCTGCAAACTTGCACCGCTTGATCAGAGGGGCAAAACCTATCTCTACCCTCCCCCGCGTCTCTCTCTCACAGAAGCCGCTCTTAGGAAAGCTCTCCCAGAGCTGCCGGGTTGCCGGGTACGGGTCACGCCTGGGACCAGGCCCACCGCCGTGAGTGGTGGGCGAGGAGTGCAGGTCAATCTAAGTCGGGTCGGGCCAGGTCCGCGAGGCGTGAGCGCGGACGAGACCGGGTCGAGCGAGCGAGCGAGTGAGAGGGACCTCACCCCGTGCTCAGGAGGCAACGAGCATAAGGCGCTTTTTGCCTTTATGCAGGCGCTCTCCTCTGAAAGGTTACGAGGTGGGACTAAATGTCCCACCCCAATTTGGGTGCCTGCGCGGAGGAAGCAGCGGCAGTCGAGGCGAAGCGCGGGGGCTTCACGCGAGAGCTTCGCCTCAACTGCAGCCTAACGTTTTGCCGAAGTGCCCCCGCACAGCCTGGGAGGGTGTCCTGGGCGCTTCGCACCTGGGGCAGCAGGTGAAGAAGCTGCTTCGCTTCAACAATGGCGGCGACGAGCGTAGGTACCTGCCCACAGAAAAATGGCCTCTCGGCCCAATCAGAAACGCGGAGGACCTTCGCCGTGTTGGGCTCCGCCCCGCCGCCTGCACACCCCCCGACCACCTTCGCCGTGGCACGGCGAAGGTGGTCGGGGGGTGTGCAGGCGGCGGGGCGGAGCCCAAGAGCTGCCCTAGGTCGGACTGTGGGTCGGAAGATGGGTTTGTTCGGTGGACTTGCAGAGGGTGATGTGGGGGAAGTGGAAGGGCGGAGGTTGATCAGGGTGAGGAGGCGGAGGTTCTGCAGTGGTCGGCGAGCCGTGTGGGTTGCTGGAGTGATGGGAGCGGCTCGCCGGAGGATGGCCGGAGGCGGAGAAGGTGAGGGTGATTGGTCGGAATCGAGGTAACAGTAAAGATGTAAAATGAGGAAAAGGAAGAGGGGAGGAAGAGGAGGAGTTCTACCTACTTAGCAGGAGGAGGAGGGGCCGGAGCGGGCGACAGTCGTATCGACTGTCGCCGAAGAAGAAGATGCCCGGGGGAAGGGGCGGTGGCGAGTAGAGGGCCGGAGAGGTGCCAGCTGGGTGCGGCGTGGCGCGGGAAGAGCGAGGGAGAGCAATCCTGCAGCTGGTAGTGCGACAGAGCGATGAGGAGGAAGAGGGGAGGCCGCCGGAGCTGGAGGGCTTCCTGTTGGAGTGGGAAGAGAGGAAGTGGGGGTCTTTCTCCGTCAGGACCGAGCTCCCCAGAACGGCGGAGCGACGGGGGTATTTATGGAGGCGGAATCAGAGAGGAGGGCGGAGGGAGACGACGTGTCTCCCTCGCCGGAGGACGCCGGAGATGGAGACCCATACCGTCCGTGCGTTCGCACGGCCGGTATGGTGGGTTGCAGCGACCAGGGGGGTACTCCTGCGACGGCTGACGACGCAGGGCACCCCCATTTGTCCTGGCAGGCCCTCCCCCTCACCCTGCGCAGCGCCATGCTCCGCGCAAGGTCGCCGGAGCATGGTGCTGGCAGGTTTTGCAGGGAGGACCTGAACGCAAAGAAAGAAGGAGAGTTAGGGGCCAAAATGCGAGGGTTCAAAAATTGAGGGCCAAAAAGTAAATAGATGAGGACCAAAATGTAAAGTTGGTCAAGAAGGTTTCTTCTTAGGCTCAAGTTTTTATAGATGACTAATTAGGACCTAAGGAATCTGATGGTGAATTTTATTTCTAGATTAAACCTTGTTTGACTGGTCAATTTACGTAAAAACCCAAATTAAGTTATTAATTGGGTATGGTTCTCAATGTAGGTCAAGATGGGTTCCTAAGGCCAAATTGAAGGTTCTAAACCCTAGAGATTATTTTTCTATGAATTTTAGAGGGTTTATTCCATTTTTGCTTTGCCTTGAACCTCTTGAATTGAAGTGGGTTTGTTTTAGGGTTACAGATTATCATTTAGTTCCTTGGAATTGCTGTAACCCTTATCAGATCATCCCACTTTCCTTCTTATTTGGTTTGTTTGACCTATGTTTGGACCTGTATGCAGATTATACTGGTAAAATCGCATTTTTACCCCTTTTGACTTGTTTTCTCCTTAAACTCAGAATTCTCTGAGTTAAGCCTTTCCTTGAGTTATGTAGGAGCTTTTATCCTTTGTATTAGGTCAAAATGAGCTAGTTATGGCTCATGATGAGGTTCTCATTATACCCCCATGCCTAGCTTTTGCTAGTCCCTTAGCAAAAACTTAAGGTTTCAACCCTTGTTCTAGACCATGAAGTTCTTAATAGCTTCAGATAAGTGCTTTTTCATTTGAGCTTAGATTAGGTTAGAATGCTGACCATAGGCCTAAAAGGTACTCTAGTACCAATCAAGATCCAAATCTGTCTAGCCTCAGCCTCAGTCCTTAGCAAAGGTTTTTAAGGCCCACAAGAACTAACCTAAGGTTTATTGGACTTTGTGGTTAAAGCACCCGTGCTTGAAATGATTTTAGCCCTGGCTCAGTTCGCAGTGCGTTTTGTAAGAGAGAGAGATAGAAAAATTTTTCTATTTGGAGAGTTCTCTCTCTTTTTCTTTTTAATTCTAGCTTAGGATTGGCTTTTCAACACGGTCTGTATCAGATTCATTTCTCCCATCATCAATCCTCAAGGGGTCCTGGTGATCGATGCTTCGAGATAGCACCGCCCATGGCAACCCCCGGAACCCTGGCTATTGAGATTTCGAGATAATCCCATCCATGGTGTTCCGTGGCTGAATCTAGGCCCTGGCAATTGACACTTCGAGGTAATGCCATCCATGGAATCTGAATCAGCAGAGTGCTTACATGCCCCCAGTAGGATATGTGAATATCCTAAGAGACAAGCACCAAGGAGATGATATTTTGTTACGCATCTTCGAGGGGATTTCCCGCCTCTCCGCGCTGGGAACTCGTCTAAATCAACTTGTGTTGATCGGCCGATCCTACTCTAGGTGTACTTTTCAGAATTTTGTGACGCTTCTGCGTGATTTTGATTTTTACGCTTACTGAACCAGGCTGTGTGTGAGATTAGGGTGCTTAGGTTACTAAGTCCCGTAAACCAAAAATTAGTTAACGAGGCCAAATACTCCCTAAGCCTTAGACCTAATACTTCAGCTTTTCATTTTCCTCAACCTCTTGAGGATTGTCTGGATCTTAATGGGTACTAAGAGTCTATTCAAGAATGCCTAAGGTTTGCGTTCTTACTAATCTCATTATGCACTTTTCAGTTATTTTCTTGAATGAGGTCTAGAACTTAGGTTAATTCCTTAGTTCCTTACTAATGACTATCACCTTTTCTCATAATTTTGTGCTCCTTTTTCATTTTGTTTCTTTTCTCCTTCTCCTTCACAAAATTTCCTTCTCCTCTTTTCCTCTTATTCTTTTTCGAAAATTTTTAATTTTTATGGTGTTTTTGGCATATGTGAATTTTTTGTTTGAAACCTTCTCTTACAAGTTTTGCACTTTCATACCCCCCCCCCATGCCTAAGATTTGCAATGTCCTCATTGTAACCTAGGGGTTTGTATTCAACTTAGTTCATGCATTAGGACAGATGTTTTGATGAGTGAATGGGCCGGGGTGACTGTTGCGGACGATTTCTAATCTCAGATGCAAGCACCTGAGGTGGAGTCGGCTGTCCTAAAGTGTGAGCTTTAAGTGCAAAAAGGTGTCAGAACAAGTTTCAGGTTTTCAAAGAGAATGACGAGTTGCCTCCCGTTGAGCGCTAAATTTGATGCCTTCAGCCAAGCGGGAAATGCGATGGAGAGGGGATGGTCAAATCAGCAGAGTTTTGTAAGACAAGCACCTTGATTAAGAGCCTGGTTGGTCCAACCAGGTGCTTGTTCAGATCAACAGGCTGATGATGCAGCCCAAACCCAATCAATCTGGTGGGTTGATAGATGTGGATAAAAAGGTGTGGAACCCACCATATACTATGAAGCTCAGATGGATGTGGAAGTGTAAACGCAGGGTTTGGCTGAGTCGAATCAGCCTGGTCAGAGTAGGGATCCGTAGAATAATCAATGAATGACGCGGAAACCCTATAGGGGTGATCAGAGAATGATGGGGCGTGGTATGTAGTCTGATCAGTGTTCAGAACCCGAGTTGGAAATGCAATCGGCTCGGTGAGAGGTGAATCTGAATAGAAATTGAGTCCAGTTGCGGGTTGGGGTTTGGAAGAGGTTTTGATCCGTTCTGTGTGTGCGGATGAGGTGGCCATTGTGTACGAGGGCGCTTCTAGAAACGGATGATAGGTGGTTTTCTGTAGAGAGTCCTCTGGGTAACTATCAAATGCCGGAAGAGTGTCTGTAGGATGAAAGAAATCTGAATTGGGAAAAGATTTGGATTCTGGGTTACAATCACTCTTGGCATTTTCTGTTTTTGGTTCCTGAGGATCGAAAAGGAATGATTCTGTGTTATCAGTGATCTCGGGAATCAGGACCTCAGAGTCGGAGTCAGAGTCATGAGAACTGAGGTCGTAGATAGGCCTGGTGTGTTCAGGAAGGGGAATCTCTCCGCAATTATAGTCGGATCTGAAATTGTCGGAGAGTTGGCGAAAATGAGATTCATGATCATGAATTCCACCACAGCAAAAATCCTCAGATGTGGAATCAGCAGCCTGATTGGGGTCTAGCCTATATGTCAATTCTGGGCTCGAAAAGGTATTCTGTCTAGGCTCAAGCTCCAAGCTGGTAGGATAGACCCAATTAAAATCCAACTCGTCCAACTCCTCAGTCTCTGTATCATAAATTGGCATGTTCTCTGGAAAATCGATCAGATTTTCTGAAGATGTTGGAGAGGGATATTCATCAAATAGAGGCCCGGAATCATATTCTGTAAAAATTTGATCTTTCTCATATGGGGCCTCATAATCTTCCCAATAAGTTTTAGATCTAGGTTCTAGGCTTAGGATGTGGGTAGAATTATTAGAACCTAAGTCCGAATAACCTTCGAGGGCCACCTTATCAAAATAAGGGACGGAATTTATACCCTCAGAAGGTTCAGTTCTGATCTCATTATTGCAGGAGTTTTGAAATTCTAGGCTTGGCAATTCATGGTCTAAGTTTGGCTCATCATTGTGTTCTCCTGCAATATCCCAACCTAATTCAACATTGTCTTCTATCTGGGTTGGGATTCCACAACCATTTTGTGCCTCAGTCCCGAGATCTGGGAAACTGGATTGTTCCTTAATACTGTTCCAAGATGGTTCATCCTCTATTTCTGGTATATACGGGTATTTCTGGTTGATAATTTGTTCTACTGATTTCATCATTTCTACCCGTTTCATAAGGGCATCTTGGTGTTGTTCCCAAAGTACAGGATTTGTCAAGCATTGAAGGTATTCAGATTGGTGTAATTTTTCTATCTCAATGTATCCTGTCATGAGCATATCTCGGGTTGATCCTTTTGAAATTTCTGTCAATAGAATCTGGGCACAGTTTATGATGAAAGCTGTGGTTGTTGGGACATCAACCTGAATGTTTTCTATTGGTGTTGAGGGTTTATATTTGATTTCATAAAATTCAAGGGCATCCTCAATCATCTTATCTTTCATGGATCTCAGATATTCAGGTTTTTTATATGGTAGTCTTGCTAGGTAATTAGGCTGCATCTTCGAATCAGGTGGTGGAATCAAGATAGAATCAGAAGTTTGAATTAATGGAAGAAGGGGACTTTGTTCAGAATCAGAGGAAAGAGGGGCTATGTGAATGATTTCTGCAAAAACAAGGGAGCCGAGGCTTAGCTTCGGGGAGAGTGAATTTCTATAGGAGGTTTCATGGACCTCCTGCAAAATACTGAAGGACTGGATGAGATAAGCAGGTGCTGGACCCAATCAAGACACCCAAAAATGTTGGGTGACTGTAGAGGTTAGGGGCAGATGGACCCCTTGATCAGAAAGATCGTCCACCTGAGAATTACCTGGGCAGCCAGAGAGGGAGAGTCCCGCGAAGACCCCTACACGGTAGAGCGTCCCCACGGGTTACAGGGTTTCCCCCACCCGACCTCTCTTGTCACTGCGGTTCTAGGTAGACCAGGATGGGGATCTTGACCTCTTAAGTCTACCAATTTTACTTTAAGATCAGAGTGCTTAAAGTTACACTTGATCTCTTAGGTATTTTGAGTGAGAAAGTGACCTAATTTTAAGGTTGGTTGACCCAAGGGGTCAACTTTACCTCTTGTTCCTTTGAGAGCTTTTGGGTCCTTTCTTTTTGGGTTCAAGTGTTTAGAGAGCCAATTGTTTAGGGTTTCTCTGAATAAGTATGTTCAATCAATGGTTTAGGCACACTTCTTTTGGATTTTCTCCATTCTTGATTTAAGTAGTGTGTCTCTAAAACCCTAATGTTGAATCTTATGTTGGCTCTACTTGGTCCAGTTAGTTCTTTGTTGGGTAATTAGGGCTCAAGCAAGAATGTGTTAGCCCTTAAATATCCTTAATAGTGTGCAGGAATAATGGGTTGAAAACATGCAGCTTTTTATGGTTACTAAGTATGGAAGACAGGTTAGCCCTATATTGCTTGTTCTTTTCTTTTCTTCCTCTTTAGAGTTTAGGGGTTAATAGCGAGAGGAAAAAATTACTTGTCCTCGGAGTGGTTGTCGTGCGGTTGCTTGTCTTCTTGATTTCCTGTAGCTGCACAAAAGAGAGGAGATTATCATAAACTAAAAAGAAACAGGAATGTTTACCTCTAGAATAGCCGTTGCTCCCCGGCAACGGCGCCAAATTGATAGCGATGGCGTGAAGAGATAACCGGGTTTTATTGTTATGTCGTTGTAGTATAGCCAGTTATTGCCATCATTTCAAATATATAATTTTTTACTCGGAAAATAAAAGAGTTCCCGAGGTCGAACTCAGGGAGCAAGTTGTATTCTAGGGGTACAAAGTTTCTTTTACAAAAATATAGATAGATAGAGAGAGAGATGAAAATTTGTTGGCTTCTTCTTTCTCTTCTGTCTTCTTCTTTCTTTTCTCTTCTCTTTGGCTTTTGGTTCCTTTATCTCCTTGTGGTCTTCCTCTTCTTTCTGTCTTCTTTATCTGCAGCAGTGGGTGATGTTCTTCTTCGTCTTTCAGCTCTTGTTTCTGCTTTGTCTCTTTCTTTTTCTGCAGAGCGGTCCTTGTCCTGTTCTTCTTCCTCTTTTCTGCCTTCAGAGCGTCGTCTGATTTTCCAATCAGGCGACTTAAACCGCCGCTGCTACAGTGCCGCTCGGTGCTCCTTCCTTCAGCTTTCGTCGTCCTTCTTCTCTACCTCGCTCGTCTTCTTCTTCTTCGCCTTTTCCTCTTTGCTTCGAGCAGTCCTGGCTGCTCTTCTTCCGTCAGTCTTCTTCTCCTGTTCTTCTTCTTCACCTGTGCCTACAAACTTGCACCGCTTGATCAGAGGGGCAAAACCTATCTCTACCCTCCCCTGCGTCTCTCTCTCACAGAAGCCGCTCTTAGGAAAGCTCTCCCAGAGCTGCCGGGTTGCCGGGTACGGGTCACGCCCGGGTCCAGGCCCACCGGCGTGAGTGGTGGGTGAGGAGTGCAAGTCAGTCTAAGTCGGGTCGGGCCAGGTCCGCGAGGCGTGAGCGCGGACGAGACCAGGTCGAGCGAGCGAGCGAGTGAGAGGGACCTCTCCCGTGCTCAGGAGGCAACGAGCATAAGGCACTTTTTGCCTTTATGCAGGCGCTCTCCTCTGAAAGGTTACGAGGTGGGACTAAATGTCCCACCCCAATTTGGGTGCCTGCGCGGAGGAAGCAGCGGCAGTCGAGGCGAAGCGCGGGGGCTTCGCGCGAGAGCTTCGCCTCAACTGCAACCTAACGTTTTGCCGAAGTGCCCCCGCACAGCCTGGGAGGGTGACCTGGGCGCCTCGCACCTGGGGCAGCAAGTGAAGAAGCTGCTTCGCTTCAACAATGGCGGCGACGAGCGCAGGTACCTGCCCACAGAAAAACGGCCTCTCGGCCCAATCAGAAACGCGGAATCGAGGTAACAGTAAAGATGTAAAATGAGGAAAAGGAAGAGGGGAGGAAGAGGAGGAGTTCTACCTACTTAGCAGGAGGAGGAGGGGCCGGAGCGGGCGACAGTCGTATCGACTGTCGCCGGAGAAGAAGATGCCCGGGGGAAGGGGCGGCGGCGAGCAGAGGGCCGGAGAGGCGCCAGCTGGGTGCGGCGTGGCGCGGGAAGAGCGAGGGAGAGCAACCCTGCACCTGGTAGTGCGGCAGAGCGACGAGGAGGAAGAGGGGAGGCCGCCGGAGCTGGAGGGCTTCCTGTCGGAGTGGGAAGAGAGGAAGTGGGGGTCTTTCTCCGTCAGGACCGAGCTCCCCAGAACGGCGGAGCGACGGGGGTATTTATAGAGGTGGAATCAGAGAGGAGGGCGGAGGGAGACGACGTGTCTCCCTCGCCGGAGGACGCCGGAGATGGAGACCCATACCGTCCGTACGTTCGCACGGCCGGTATGGTGGGTTGCAGCGACCAGGGGGGTACTCCTGCGACGGCTGACGACGTAGGGCACCCCATTTGTCCTGGCAGGCCCTCCCCCTCACCCTACGCGGCGCCATGCTCCGCGCAAGGTCGCCGGAGCGTGGTGCTGGCAGGTTTTGCAGGGAGGACCTGAACGCAAAGAACGAAGGAGAGTTAGGGGCCAAAATGCGAGGGTTCAAAAGTTGAGGGCCAAAAAGTAAATTGATGACGACCAAAATGTAAAGTTGGTCAAGAAGGTTTCTTCTTAGGCTCAAGTTTTTATACATGACTAATTAGGACCTAAGGAATCTGATGGTGAATTTTATTTCTAGATTAAACCTTGTTTGCCCGGTCAATTTACGTAAAAACCCAAATTAAGTTATTAATTGGGTATGGTTCTCAATGTAGGTCAAGATGGGTTCCTAAGGCCAAATTGAAGGTTCTAAACCCTAGAGATTATTTTTCTATGAATTTTAGAGGGTTCCTCCTGAGTATATGGACCAAGTGTTTGAGGCAATCGTCAAATGATTGTCCAAAAACTGAAAAGTCATCCATGAAGACTTCCAGATAATCACCTACCATATCTGAGAATATGGCAAGCATGCACCGCTGAAAAGTTGCAGGTGCATTGCAGAGACCGAACGGCATCCTTCGAAACGCGTACGTCCCGAAGGGGCAGGTGAATGTGGTCTTTTCTTGGTCCTCTGGATGGATTGCCACCTGATTGTAACCGGAGTACCCGTCAAGAAAGCAGAAGAATCTATTTCCCGCTAGTTTCTCGAGGATCTGATCAATAAACGGTAGTGGGAAATGATCCTTCTTCGTGGAGGAATTTAGTCTTCTGTAATCAATGCAGACTCTCCACGAATTAGCTATTCGGGTAGGAATGACTTCCCCGGTTTCAGTCGTGATGATGGTAAGTCCTGCCTTCTTAGGTACCACTTGTGTTGGACTCACCCAACGACTGTCGGAGATCGGGTAGATGATCCCTGCATCTAACCACTTAATGATCTCCTTTTTCACGACCTCCTGTAGGTTAGGGTTTAGGCGCCTTTGCATTTCTCTTGAAGGTCGTGAGCCTTCTTCTGTGTAGATTCGATGCGTGCAGTATGAAGGGCTTATACCAGTCAAATCATCTAGAGTCCATCCAATGGCTCTACGATGTTGCTGGAGAACAGAAATCAAACGGAGTTCCTGGTCAGGTGTGAGTCGAGAATTGATAATCACAGGAAACGTTTGATTTGAATCCAAAAAGACATATTTTAGATGTTCGGGAAGGGGCTTGAGTTCCATGACAGGATTGTCAGCAGCAGCGGGTGGTTCAGGGTTTGTATCGGGAGCAATGGTAGGAGTCATAGGTGTGTCTAGATCGTGTTCGCACTCCTCTGTAAGCGGTTTTTGATTTTCTAGTGGTTGATCAGGAATAATCAGGTTGTCCTCTATATGCAGTTCATCAACCACGGCTTTGACATCACAAATTTCCTCTATAACCCCGCAATTAATCCCTTGTTGGGCTTTGAAAATGTCAATCTTCAGATTTTGATTCCCAAATTTTAATTCTATCTGGCCCTCTTCGCAGTTTATATTGGCCCTAGCAGTGGCCAAAAAGGGTCTCCCTAGTATGATTGGTGTGTCCCTTGGGTTCTTAGGTGCATCCATGTCCAGTACTATGAAGTCCACTGGGAAATAAAAATCTCGTACCCTAACAATAACATCCTCGAGTATTCCTTTGGGTGACTTGATGGATCGATCGGCTAACTGCAATGTCACCTCAGTGGGTTTAAGTTCAGATTCTTCAAGGTGGTCAAGGAGGGATGTAGGTATTAAATTTATGGAGGCACCTAGGTCTAGTAGGGCTCTATCAAGTTGGGTTTCACCAATTTTACAAGAAATCAAGGGGGTTCCTGGGTCTTTAGCCTTGGGTGGGAGTTTGCTCAGGATGACAGAGCTGGCTTGCTCTGACAGTACGATCGGATTCCCATCCTTGGTTCGCAGCTTACGTTTAGGTGTACATATGTCTTTCAAGAATCTTGCGTAAGCCGGTATGTGGCGGATTGCATCCATCAACGGGATGTTTATCTGGACCTGTTCAAAGAGCTTGACCAGATCCTCCTCAGGAGCCACAGGTTTGGTTGTCTTTTTTCCTTTGGTCAAGGCCTCAGGAAATGGGATCCTAGCTGGTTCCTCTAGGATAGGTCCAGGTTCTTGATCTGGGATAGTAGTATCTTGGATGACTACCCTAGGGTCTTGGCGATTATCAGGCTTGGAGTGGTTCAGATAATGTGGGTCTTGTGTTGTTTTACCACTACGTGTTGTTACAGAGTTTAATCCAGCCTGACTTTGGTTTGGGTTAGGTAGGAGAGGTGGCTGCTGCTGAAATTCTGCATAAGATGTAGAAGCCTCCATCCCGTCTGGTGATGGAGTAGCAGGGGCCTGATAAATCAAATGTGCGTGGCCTGGATTTGGATTCATAATGCGCCTCTAGGTCGGCACGTTATTTGGGTTGGGCAGAGGTTGCGAAGGAAGGGTGCCAGGTTGGCGAGAATTTGCCATCTGGGCCAGTTGGTTGCGAACCTCTGTGATCTCGTCCTTGTGCTGTTTTTGCATTGCGGCATTCGTCTTTTGAATGTTAGCCAGTGTTTGAAGGATAAGAGTCAGTTGATCCTGATTTTGCCCGGATTGGTAGGTGGGATTGGGCCGAGGCTGAGGCGGCTGATATGGACGAGGAGCTTGTGGGCGGGGTTGATATGGTGGTTTTTGAGAATTTCCCACCCACTGAAAGTTAGGATGATTTCGCCATCCAGGGTTGTAGGTATTGGAGTATGGGTCATTCTGGATGGCGTTGAGGTCCTCGCAGTTTTGAGGAACCTCAGGAAAGTCAGAATACGAGGGTTCAGAGTTCCCCCAACTCGAGTAGAAGGGATCGGAGGTCACTCCGGTCTGGGAGGTAGACGGGAGTGGATAGGGGCCCATCCCCTTGGCAGGTTGGTGATAGATGTTTTGCACTGTTTCCCTTGCCAGAGGAGGTCGTGCAAAAGAGTTTTGTGCAGAGGTGGCTTGCTGCAAATGTCGAGTTAGCTCGTCCACCTTATTTCCTATGATAGAGACCTTGTCCAACCGACTGGCCATCAATTCCAGGTCAACAGAAGTGGACAGGTCCTGCGTCTCATGTGTCCCTCTTAGATTCGTCGATGCGCGGGCATTCGTCCTGTCGAATAAGCCCAAGGAGTCATTGTTTATGGAGTTCTCGCACATGTTTTCGAGAATCTCCCATACCGTGTCCTCGTGTTGGCCCATGATGTTTCCTCCACATGTTGCATTGACGATTAGACGAACATCCTCACGGAGTCCCTGGTAAAAAGACTGGACTTGTTCCCACTTAGGAACTCCGTGATGGGGACACTTTCGCATGAGATCTAGGAATCGATCCCAAGCTTCGTGAAGAGGTTCTCCCTGTTGTTGAGTGAAATGAGTGATCTGGTGGCGCAAGGCATTCGTCCGGCCAACAGGGAAGAATTTTTTCAAAAATTTGGACTGTAATTCCTCCCAAGTGTTGATCGGGCGGGCCTGAGTCTGATACCAGTGCGCGGCCTTGTCCAAGAGGGAGAACGAAAACATTTTCATGAGTAGGATATCCCGATTTTGTACATCTGACCCGAAGGTCTGGGCCAGATGCTTGAGTTGTTTAATGTGTTGGAATGGATCCTCAGAGTTAAGCCCATGGAACTTTGGTATGGCATGAATCATATTGGGCTTTAGATCAGAATCGGGTCCTCCAATTGGGATTCGTACTCGGGGTTCGATTGCCACCGCAGCGGGATTATAGTGATCTCGCATCATAGGTCGCTGTGGTGGGTTTACAAAGTTCTGAAAGAGATCGTTCAAGCGTTGAAGTTGGTGTTCAAGGTTATTCTCCTCTTAAATGGGTTGTGCCATGATGGGAGAAGAAGGAGAATCAGGGTCTGAATCAGATGAAAGATTTATGTGGTGGGGTTGCTGCACAAACAAGGGCGTCGAGGCTTGGCCTCGGCGAGAATGAATTTCTAGAGGAGGTCTTAAAGGTGGTCTTAAGGACCTCCTACCAAACATGCACCGGAAGATGTGATGAGATTAGAAGGTGCTGGACCCAATCAAGACACCCAAGAATTGTTGGGTGACTATAGAGGTTCGGGGCAGATGGACCCCTGGATCAGAAGATCGTCCACCTGAGAAATACCTGGGCAGCCAGAGAGGGAGAGTCCCGCAAAGACCCCTACACGGTAGAGCGTCCCCACGGGTTACAGGGTTTCCCCCACCCGACCTCTCTTGTCACTGCGGTTCTAGGTAGACCAGAATGGGGATCTTGACCTCTTAAGTCTACCTTTTTTATTTTAAGATCAAGGTGCTTAATGTTCCACTTGAACTTTTAAGTATTTTGAGTGCAAAAAGTGACCTAATATTAAGGTTGGTTGACTCGAGGGATCAACTTCACCTCTTGTTCCTTTGAGAGCTTTTAGGTCCTTCCTTTTATGGTTCAAATGGATTATCAGCCTGATTTGCTTAGGGTTCCTCTTGTATAAATCTTTTCAAACACGGTTTAGGCACACTTCTTTTTGGAAAGTTTGTTTCTTTGTTTTAGAGAAGATGTGTCTCTAAAAACCCTAGCTTTGCAATCCTAACTTGGCTCTAATGGGTCCAATTTAGTTGCCTTAGAAATTAGCACCTAGGGCTCAATCAAGAAAGTTTTAGCCCTAGTTGCCTTAGTTGGATGACAGACAAAAATATGTTGAAATGAAAATCAGGCAACTTGATGAGTTACTAAATATAAGACAGGTAGCCCTAAGTTGATTTCTCTCCTTTTTTTTTTTCTTTTTTTTTTTAGATTGTGAGAGGGTTAAGGGAGAGGGCTTATGGAGATTACCTGTTCCAGTCTGTTGTGCAGTTGCTATTCTTTCCTTTTTGTTTCGCTTTCCCTGATTGAACACAACAAAAGAGAAGTTAAGTCAGATATTAGATAGAAAAGTTGTACTCAAAAGCTTTAAAAGTGCCCGTTGCTCCCCGGCAACGGCGCCAAAATGTTGTCAACGTTTTTGTGCGGATTTAAAGGCGTATTACGTTGCAGTAGAACCGACAAAACGTTTAAACAAATATAAATAATTTTATTACTCGAACAACTAGAGTATCCGAGGTCGAACACAGGGAGCAAACTCAGTACTTTGTAAAACCCAAGAATACAACTGTTAAATGCAAATATAATTAATTCAAAGAGTTTTAAAAAAGATGTAAAAAAATAGAATTAGACATCTGATTTATGTATCAGACGTCTTAAATGTGATCTTTCTTTCTCTCTTCCTTCTTCTACTTTGCCTTTCTGATCTCTTTGCAATCTTCCCTTGTCCTTCTTCTTCTTCTCTACGAAGACTTCTTTCTTTCTTCTTCTGTCTTGCTCCTCCTTTCTTCGTTGCCTTCTTCTTCTTCTTTGGCTTGCTTTTCCTTCTTCTGCAGCGGCCAAGTCCTTCTCCTGCGATCAGCTTGCCTGCACAGGAGCAAAACCTAACCCTTCTCCCTCTACCCGCGCGTCTCTCTCTCTCAAGCAATTCACTCAAACCGCTCTATCAGAGCCACAGTCTGAATCGGGTCGGATCGTACCCGGGACCAGGCGCACCTGCAGGTGTGTGATGCGCGAGGAGTGCGTAGGTCTAGGTCGGGTCAGATCCGCCAGGTCCGCGTGGTCAGGCCGCGGACGAGGCGGGTGGGGTCAGTGAGGGACCTTACCCCTGTGCTTACTGAGGCGGTAAGAGTAAAATGCAAAAACAACTTATATGGTACCTGACGGTTGCAATCCCACGATGTGGGACTATCTGGTCTCACCTTCACGCGCGCCTGCAGAAGCCTCGTCGTGCGATTGCCCCGCAGCTGCTGGCTCTGCTAGCGCTCCTTGGCTGGACTCGTTCACCTCGCGACACTCGCGCTAGTATGCAGCACCTGTAGCCTGGAAGACCGGGTGCCTGGAGCTTCGTGGGAGCTTCATCAGAGGTCGTCCATGGCGGCAGCAGCTCAAACCCTATCCTACACAAAACGCGCCTTTCGGCCAAATCAGAATAGCTAGAGACCTTCGCCGTGGCACGGCGAAGGCGGTGGGCAGTGCTGCAGGCCGCAGGTCGGCCTAGGCGTGCGTGCCGAGGTCAACCTGTGGCCGGAGATGGTGGGTTGGTCGGGGGGTGATTGTGGAGGGCTGGAGTGGCAGTGGTAGGGTGGAGTGTGTTCCTGGAGGTGAGGCGGAGCTTTCGAGGTGGTTGGCGAGCCGTGTGGAGGGCTGGAGTGGTGTGGGCGGCTCGCCGGAGTGTGGTCGGAGGCGAAGATGATGGAGGTGGTTAGCGTCTGTCGAAGGTCGATCAAGGGAGATAACAGGGGGAAAAGAGAGAGGAGAGGGTGGAGAACATATCTGGGGTTGTCTGGAGGGAAGGGAGGCGGCGGAGAGGACGGCTCGTGACTGCCGTCGTCGGAGAAGAAAGACCCTGGGGGAGGAAGCGGCGACGAAGATGAGGTCAGGAGCTTGCGCGCAGGGTACAGCGTGCCGCGGGAGGAAGAGGCGGAGAGGACTCTGCTGCTGGTATGGCAGCAGAGTGACGAGAAGGAGGGAAGGCGGTCGCCGGAGCTTGTGGGTCGTTTGGCCGGAGATGGGAGAGAAGAAATTTGGAGGGGATCTCCGTCAAAATCAAGCTTAAGATGAGCGGCCGGGTCCGGGGGGTGTTTTATAGGTGCTGGCCGCTCCTATCAGTGCGTGAAAAACGCGCAATTAGGTCAGCCGGCTCGCCGGAGTTGGAAGGAAGAAAGATACCCAAATCTCTCGTGCGTTCGCACGAGAGATTGGGTTCACGCCAGCGAATTTGATTGGCTTTAGAAGGAAGGGAATTCCTCAGAGAATCTCCCTTCCATTTCTGGGAGAGAATCTCTCAGGAATTAGAGAGCAATCTCTCTCGAAACTTCGTCGGAGCTCGGTTCTGCCCTAGCAATGGCGGCAGGACCGGTTTGCAAAGAAGGCGAAGAACCTAGGGGGCTCTCTGCAAGGATATTCAAAAGATAGGGACCTATTTGTGATTTGGGTGTACTAACTTGCAAAGTAGGTCAAGATGACCTCCCCTTAGGTCCAAATTTTGGTACAAACCTAATTTGGACCTAAAGAATCCAATGGTGAAGTTGGATTTTAGGTTTGACCTCGTTTGACTGGATATTTTGCGTAAAAACCCAAATTAGGTTAATTGAAGAGCTAAGACCCTAATCTAGGTCAAACTAGGTTCCAAAGGCCAAATTAAGTGTTCTAAACCCTAGAGGATGTTTTTCTATGATTTTTATAGGGTTTGCTTGATTTTTATTCTGATCGGAACCTTGTTAATTTAAGCGGGTCTGTTTTAGGGTTACCAAGTGTCATTTAATTCTTAGATTGCACATAAACCCATTTCTGATTAATTTAACCCACTTTTTATCTTATTTGGACCATTTGACCTATGTTTTGCTTCTGAGAAATCCCGTTTATGTACTGCAATGGTAAAATTGCAGTTTTAACCTTTATTTCATGTTTTCTTCTCAGAGCACTTGTTCCTTCAGTTAAGCCTTCTTCTAGGTTATGTAGGAGCTTTTATCTTCTTTATTAGGTCAAAATGAGCTAGTTATGGCTCATGATGAGGCTCTCATCATCGTCCAACCAAGAAATAGAGGAAGCAAGAAATGAAGAAGAAGAAGAACATGAAGAACAAAAGCCAAAAGAAGAGAAGACAAAGAGAAAGAAAGAAGAGAAGAAGAAGAAGCCAAACTTTCATCTCTCTCTCTCTCTCTTTATTTTTGTAATAAAACACGTATATCTCTAGAATACGACTTGCTCCCTGAGTTCGACCTCGGGAGAACTGTATTTTCCGAGTAACAAATATTAGCAAATGATGACAATAACTATCTGTACTACAACGACTTAAGAAAAGCTAGTTGCTGCCACCGTTTCGCCAGTTGGCGCCGTTGCCGGGGAGCAACGGCTATTCTAGAGGTAAACATTTCTGTTTCTTTTTAGTTCTAATAATCTCCTCTCTTTTGTGCAGCTACAGGAAATCAAGAAGACAAGCAACCGCACGACAACCACTCCGAGGACAGGTAATTTTTTTCCTCTCACCATTAACCCCTAAACTCTAAAAAGGAAGAAAAGAAAGGAACAAGCAATATAGGGCTAACCTATCTTCTATACTTAGTAAACCATAAGAAGTTGCATGTTTTCAACCCATTATTCCTGTACACTATTAAGGATATTTAGGGGCTAACACATTCTTGCTTGAGCCCTAATTACCCACCAAAGAACTAACTGGACCAAGTAGAGCCAACATAAGATTCAACATTAGGGATTTAGAGACACACTTCTTAAACAAGAATTGAGAAACCTTAAAAGAAGTGTGCCCAAGCCATTATCTGAAAATACCTATCCAAAGAAACCCTAAAAGACAAGACCTAATAAGTAAAACTAGCAGGTAAAGTTGACCATTTGGGTCAACTAACCTTCAAATTAGGTCACTCTTTGCACTTAAAAGACTAAAGTTCAAGTGGAACCCTAAGCACCTTGCTCTTGAACTAAAATTGGTAGACTTAAGAGGTCAAGATCCCCATTCTGGTCTACCTGGAACTGCAGTGACAAGAGAGGTCGGGTGGGGGAAACCCTGTAACCCGTGGGAATGCCCTACCGTGTAGGGGTCTTCGCGGGACTCACCCTCTCTGGCTGCCCAGGTAATTCTCAGGTGGTCGATCTTTCTGATCAAGGGGTCCATCTGCCCCTCACCTCTATAGTCACCCAACACATTTTTAGGTGTCTTGATTGGGTCCAGCACCTTCTAAACTCATCTCTTCCAACAGTGCATGTACGGTAGGAGGTCCTTAAGACCACCCTTAAGACCTCCTTTAGAAATTCACTCTCGTCAAGGCCAAGCCTCGACGCCCGTGTTTGTGCAGCAACCCTCTCACATTATTCTCTCTTCTGATTCAGAACCAAGTTCTTCTTCTCCCCCCATCATGGCTCAGCCAGTTGAGGAAGAAAACAATCTGGAGCACCAGCTCCAGCGACTCAACGACCTCTTCCAAAACATTGTGCACCCACCGCAGCGTCCCATGATGCGAGACCATTATAATCCTGCTGCGGTGGCCATCGAGCCTCGAGTCAGAATCCCGACTGGAGGACCTGATTCTGAATTAAAGCCCAATATGATTCATGCTATACCTAAATTCCATGGGCTTAATTCTGAAGATCCCTTCCAGCACATCAAACAGCTAAAGCATTTGGTCCAAACTTTTGGGTCAGACGCACAAAATCGGGATATTCTTCTCATGAAGACGTTCTCCTTTTCTCTTATGGACAAGGCCGCCCATTGGTACCAAACTCAGACCCGGCCGATCAACAATTGGGAAGAACTTCAGTCCGAGTTCCTGAAAAAGTTCTTCCCTGTTGGACGGACCAACGCCTTGCGCCATCAGATTACACACTTCACCCAACAAATAGGGGAACCTCTCCATGAGGCATGGGATCGTTTTCAGGATCTCATGAGAAAGTGCCCCCATCACGGAGTTCCTAAATGAGAACAAGTCCAATCTTTTTACCAGGGACTCCGTGAGGACATCCGTCTTTTCGTCAATGCAACCTGCGGAGGAGATATCATGGGTCAACATGAAGACACCGTGTGGGAGATTCTCGAAAACATGTGCGAGAACTCCATCAACAATGACTCCATGGGATTATTCGACAGGACGAATACCCGCGCAGCGACGAATCTCAGGGGAGCACACGAGACGCAGGGCCTGTCCGCATCAGTCGACTTGGAGTTAATGGCCAGTCGATTGGACAAGGTCTCGATTATCGAAAAGGTGGATGAGCTGACTCAGCATCTGCAGCGAGCCACCTCTACGCATAACCCTTTCACACAGCCTCCTTTCACAAGGGAAACTGTGCAAAACATTCTCCATCGATCTTCTCCTAGGATGGACCCATCATCCGAATCTTTGCCCGGAGGTCCTTCCGATTCCTTCTACACCTGCCAGGGGAATTCCATTCCCTCTTTCTCTAACTCTCTGGAAGTTCCTCAGACCTGCGAGGACCTCAACGCCATCCAGAACGACCCGTTCTCCAATACCTATAATCCTGGATGGCGTAACCATCCTAACTTTCAGTGGGAGGGAAATTCCCAAACCCAAAGACCATCCTTCCAACCCCGCCCACAACCTCCTCGTCCTTACCAGCCGCCTCAGCCTCGGCCCAACCCTACTTATCCATCTGGGCCAAATCAAGATCAAATGTCCCTTATCCTTCAGACCCTGGCTGACATTCAAAGAACGAATGCGGCTATCCAAAAACAACACAAGGACGAACTTACAGAGGTCCGAAACCAATTGACCCAGTTGGCAAACTCTCGCCAGCCAGGTACTCTCCCTTCCCAACCTCTGCCTAATCCCAATAACGTGCCCACCCAGCGGCGCGTTATGAACCCAAACCCGGGCCATGCCCATATGATTTATCAGGCCCCCTCTGTTCCTTCACCTGACGGGATAGAGGCCTCCACTTCTTTTGCAGGTTACCAGCAGCAAGCTATCTTACCCAATCCCAACCAAAACCAGGCAGGACTTAATTCCGTAACGACCCGTAGTGGTAAGGAAACCCAAGACCCACCTCATCCGAACCACTCCAAGCCTGGTATTGATCCCAAGCCTAGGACAATAATCCAGGACGTCCCCACCCCTGTCCCAGATCCACAACCTGGACCTATCCTAGAAGAACCAACCAAGATCCCGTTTCCCGAGGCCTTGACCAAGGGAAAGAAGACCACCAAGCCCGCGGCACCTGAGGATGACCTGGTCAAGCTCTTTGAGCAGGTCCACATAAACATCCCCTTGATGGATGCAATCCGCCACGTACCAGCTTACGCACGATTTTTAAAGAATGTGTGTACACCCCAGCGTAAGCCGCGAACCAAAGGTGGGAGCCCAATTGTTCTATCAGAGCAAGCCAGCTCTGTAATCCTCAGTAAACTCCCACCCAAGGCAAAAGATCCTGGTACTCCCCTGATCTCCTGCAAGATAGGTGATACCTAATTTGATAGAGCTTTGCTAGACTTGGGTGCATCCATAAACCTGATACCCACATCCTTACTTGACCATCTAGAAGAATCTGAGCTAAAACCAACTGAGGTGACATTACAATTAGGAGATCGATCTATAAAGTCACCAAAAGGGATTCTCGAGGATGTTATCGTAAGGGTGTGGGATTTCTATTTCCCAGTGGACTTTATAGTCTTAGATATGGACGCGCCTAAAAACCCTAAGGATACACCAATCATTCTAGGGAGACCTTTCTTGGCTACTGCTAGAGCCAACATCAGCTGTGAGGAGGGCCAAATAGAGCCTAAACTTGGAGATCAAACCTTAAAAATTAATATATTTAAGGCCCAACAAGGAATTAATTGCGGTGTCATCGAACAGATTTGTGACGTTAGGATTTTGGTTGATGAGTCACACCTCCAGAATGACTCGATTATGCCTCATCAATCATAGAAGGATCTTGACCCACAAACAGAGGAGTTGAATCCAGACATACACAACCCAGTAACTCCTACCCTTGAACCTCACATCTACACTGAACCACCCGCTGCTGCTGATAACCCTATCCTCGAGTTAAAGCATCTTCCTGCTCACTTGAAATACATCTTTTTGGGTTCCAATCAGACCCTTCCTGTGATTATAAATTCCACCCTCAATTCCGAACAGGAATCCCGTCTGATTACTATTCTCCAGCAACATCGCAGAGCCATCGGGTGGACTCTCGATGATTTGACTGGAATAAGCCCCTCTTATTGTACTCATCATATCTATTCAGAAGAGGGCACACGACCTTCTCGTGAAATGCAGAGACGTTTAAACCCTAATCTGTAGGAGGTCGTGAAAAAGGAGATCATTAAGTGGTTAGATGCCGGGATCATCTACCCGATCTCCGATAGTCGTTGGGTGAGCCCAATTCAAGTTGTGCCTAAGAAGGCAGGACTCACACACCACAACGACTGAAACCGGAGAAATCATTCCTACCCGATTAGTCAATGCGTGGAGAGTCTGTATAGATTACCGCCGACTCAATTCCTCCACAAAGAAGGACCATTTCCCACTACCCTTCATTAATCAAATTCTCGAGAAACTAGCGGGAAATAGGTTCTTCTGCTTTCTTGACGGGTACTCCGGTTACAACCAGGTGGCAATCCATCCTGAGGACCAAGAAAAGACCACATTTACCTGCCCCTTCGGAACGTATGCTTTCCGAAGGATGCCTTTCGGTCTTTGCAATGCACCTGCTACTTTTCAGCGGTGCATGCTTGCCATATTCTCAGATATGGTAGGTGGTTTCCTGGAAGTCTTCATGGATGACTTTTCAGTCTTTGGAGAATCTTTTGATGATTGCCTCCAACACTTCTTCCAGATACTCAGGCGATGCATTGAGGTGAAATTGGTTCTTTCCTGGGAAAAGAGCCATTTCATGGTGCCTGAGGGAATTGTCCTGGGACACTCAATTTCAGAAAAAGGCATCCAGGTGGATCGAGCTAAGGTTGATCAGATTTCTCGCCTTCCCGTACCTAGCTCGATCAGGGACATCCGTTCCTTTTTAGGGCACATCGATTTTTACCGCCATTTCATTTCAGATTTCTTGAAAATCGCACGCCCCTTGACTTCTCTTCTCTCTAAGGATGTACCTTTTGAAATCTCCAAGGAATGCACGCTAGCCTTTGAAAACCTGCGTGACCGAGTCACCCAGGCACCTATCCTACAATCCCCTGACTGGTCTCAACCCTTTGAGATCATGTGCGATGCGTCTGACTTCGCTGTAGGAGTGGTCCTGGGGCAGAAAGCTGACGGGAAACCCTTGGTCATCTACTACGCTAGCAAGACACTTGACGAGGCTCAGCGTAACTATACGGTTACGGAGAAAGAGCTGCTAGCCGTAGTATTTGCCCTTGAAAAATTCCGATCGTATCTTCTGGGTTCCCATGTCATCATTTACTCGGATCACACGGCTGTAAGGCATCTCCTTGCCAAGAAGGACGCGAAGCCCCGACTAATCTGTTGGATCTTGCTGTTGCAAGAATTCGATCTTGAGATTCGCAACAAGGCGGGAAGGCAGAATGTGGTAGCCGACCATCTGTCCCGTCTTCCTTCTGAGATCATCAACCCTTCCGGACCCATCACCGAACATTTTCCTGATGAGCACCTGCTTTCTGTTGGTACTAGACTTCCATGGTTTGCTGATATAGTAAACTACTTGGCATCTAATCAGACACCGTCTGATTGGCCGAAGGCCAAGAAAGACAAATTGCGTTCTGATTCCAAGTATTACATTTGGGAAGACCCGTACCTTTTCCGCATAGGTGCTGATCAAATTATTCGGAGATGCGTCCCGGAAGAGGAAATCAGCAATATCCTATCTTTCTGCCTTGACCAGGCATGCGGTGGCCATTTCTCAGGGCATAAAACCGCATCCAAAGTCCTCCAGTGTGGCTTCTACTGGCCTACACTTTTCAAAGACGCATACAGTCACTGCAAGGCATGCAGTCGTTGCCAGACTTTGGGCAACATGAACCATCGTGACATGATGCCTTTGCAGCCGATTCTCGTATGCTAAATCTTCGATGTATGGGGGATTGATTTTATGGGCCCCTTTCCTGTTTCGGATGGTTTCGAGTACATTCTGCTTGCGGTGGACTACATGTCCAAATGGATCGAAGCCATACCGACCCGAATTTGCAATCACAAGATTGTTCTTAAGTTCATACATCAAAACATTTTCTCAAGGTTCGGGATTCCCCGTGCTATTATCTCTGATGGGGGGACCCATTTTACAAATGCTCAGTTTAGATCACTGATGGCCAAATTTGGGGTGTCTCATCGAATCTCTACTCCTTACCACCCCCAAACAAATGGTTTAGCTGAGCTATCAAATCGGGAGATCAAGAAAATCCTGCATGTCACTGTTCGGCCTAACAGGAAGGACTGGTCGTCCCGACTTCCGGAAGCATTGTGGGCCTATAGGACCACCCACCAGACCCAATTGGGCATGTCTCCCTTTAGACTGGTGTACGGAAAGGCATGCCACCTTCCCGTAGAACTGGAGCATAAAGCCTATTAGGCAGTACGGAACTGTAATATAGATCTTTCCAAGGCTGGAACCCACAGAAAACTCCAAATCAGCGAGATCGATGAATTACGCCTAGACGCGTACGAGAACTCGCGAATCTACAAGGAGCGGGTTAAAGCCTTCCACGACAAGCACATCTCGAGAAAGATCTTTCATCCTAGTCAAAAGGTCCTACACTTTGATGCCCGACTCAAACTTTTCCCGGGGAAACTGAGGTCCAAGTGGGTCTGACCGTATTTAGTCCGACAGGTTTTTGTAAATGGAGTAATTGAAATCAGTCCACTCAGCCATGATTCCGAACCTTTCATCGTGAACGGTCAGAGACTCAAACCGTTCATTGATGTGACTTCTACTGATTCGGCTGAATCATCCCTCATCCTCCATTCCCCTTGAACTTACTGCGCACAGCCGATGGCGTAAAACTCAGCGCTTAACGGGAGGCAGTCCGTCATTTCTTGAAAATCTAAAACCTTTTTTTTCTGACACCATTGTGCACTTAAGGTTCACCCTTTAAGACAGCCGACTCCACCTCAGATGCTTGCATCTGAGATTAGAAATCGTCCGCAGAATTCATCCCGACCCATTCACTCACAAAAATATCTGTCTTAAGGAATAAATTAAGTAAATAAAAACCCCTAAATCACAATGAGGACATTGCAAGTTTTAGGCATGGGGGGGTATAAGTGCAAAACTTGTAGAAAAAAAGGTTTTAAACAAAAAATTCATATATGTCAAAAACACCATAAAAATTAAAAATTTTTCAAAATAAAAAGAATAAGAGGAGAAAGGAAATTTTGAGAAGGAAAAGAAACAAAATGAAAAGGAGCACAAAAAGATGAAAGAAAAGAGTAATAGTCATTAGTAAGAAGCTAAGGAATTAACCTTAGTCTAGACCATTTTTTCAAGAAAAGAAATGAAAAGTGCTTGGTAAGATTAGTAAGAACGCAAACCTTAGGCATTCTTGATAGACTCTTAGTACCCATTAAGATCTAGACAATCCTCAAGAGGTTGAGGAAAATGAAAAGCTTAAGTACTAGGTCCAAGGCTTAGGAAGTATTTGACCTCGCTAACTAACTTCTGATTTACGGGACTCAGTAACCTAAGCACCCTAACCTCACACACAGCCTGGTTCAGCAAGCGTAAAAATCAAAATCACGCAGAAGCGTCGAAAAAATTCTGAAAAGTACACCTAGAGTAGGAGCGGCCGATCAACACAAGTTGATTTGGATGAGTTCCCAGCGCAGAGAGGCGGGAAATCCCCTCAAAGATGCGTAACAAAATATCATCTCCTCGGTGCTTGTCTCTTAGGATATTCACATATCCTACTGGGGGCATGTAAGCACCCTGCTGGTTCAGATTCCATGGATGGCATTATCACGAAGTGTCAACTGCCAGGGTCTGGACGCGGCCACGGAACACCATGGATGGGATTATCACGAAATCTCAATAGCCAGGGTTCTGGGGGTTGCCATGGGCGGTGCTATCTCGAAGCATCGATCGCCAGGAACCCTTGAGGATTGATGATGGGGACAAGGAATCTGATACAGACCGTGTTGAAAAGCCAATCCAGAATTAAAAAGAAAAAGAGAGAGAAAACTCTCCAAAAATAGAAAAATTTTCTACCTCTCTCTCTTACAAAACGCACTGCGAACTGAACCAGGGCTAAAATCGTTTCAAGCACGGGGTGCTTTAACTACAAAGTCCAATAAACCTTAGGTTAGTTCATGTGGATCTTAAAAACCTTTGCTAAGGACTGAGGCTGAGGCTAGACAGATTTGGATCTTGATTGGTACTAGAGTACCTTTTAAGCCTATGGTCAGCATTCTAACCTAATCTAAGTTTAAATGAAAAAGCACTTATCTGAAGCTATTAAAAAACTTCATGGTCTAGAACAAGGGTTGAAACCTTAAGTTTTTGCTAACGGACTAGCAAAAGTTAGGCATGGGGGTATGATGAGAACCTCATCATGAGCCATAACTAGCTCATTTTGACCTAATACAGAGAATAAAAGCTCCTACATAACCTTAGAAAGGTTTGGCTCAGAGAGGATCTGAGTTTGCAAAGAAAACATAAACTGAGGGGTAAAAATGTAATTTCACCAATCCGATCTGAAAATAGGGTAACTCAGGTCCTAAACATAGGTCAAAATAACCTAATAAGAAGAAAAGTGGGATGAGATGACTCAATAAGGGCTACAGCAACCCCAAAGAATTAAATGACAGCCTGTAACCCTAAAAATAAACCCACTTCAATTCACGTGGTTCGAGGTAAGGTAAAAATCAACTAAACCCTCTAAAATTCATATAAAAATAATCTCTATGGTTTAGGACTTTCAATTTGGCCTTAGGAACCCATTTTGACCTACATTGAGAACCATGCCCAATTAACAACTTAATTTGGGTTTTTGCGTAAATTGACTGGTCAAACAAGGTTTAAGCTAGAAATAAAATTCACCATCAGAATCCTTAGGTCCTAATTAGTCATGTATAAAAACTTGGGCCTAAGAAGAAACCTTCTTGACCAACTTTACACTTTGGTCCTCATATATTTACTTTTTAGCCCTCAACTTTTGAACCCTCGCATTTTGGCCCCTAACTCTCCTTCGTTCTTTGCGTTTAGGTCCCTCCTGCAAAACCTGCGCAACACCATGCTCCGGCGACCTTGCGCGGAGCATGGCGCCGCGCAGGGTGAGGGAGGGGCCCTAGCAAGTCAATGGGGGGTACCCTGCGTCGTCAGCCACCGCAGGGACACCCCCCTGAGTACTGCGACAGCCCATACCGCCCGTGCGAACGCGTCTCCTTCCTCCGGCGTATGGGTCTCCTTCCTCCGGCGTCCTCCGGTGAGGGAGACACGTCGTCTCGCTCTGCCCTCCTCTCTGATTCCACCCCTATAAATACCCCCGTCGCTCTGCCGTTCTTCGCAGCTCGGATCTGACGGAGACACCCCCCTAAATTCCTCCCTTCCCACTCCGACAGATGCCCCCTTGCTCCGGCGGCCATCTCCTCCTCCTCGTCGCCCTGCCGCACTACCAGCAGCAGGGTTACCTTCCCTCGATCCTTCCGCGTCACGCCGCACCCAGCTGGCGCCTCTTCGGTCCCTTCCTCGCCGTCGCCCCTTCCTCTGGGCAATTTCTTCTCCAGCGGCAGTCGATACGACTGTCGCCTGCGCCAACCCCTCCTCGTCCATCTTAGCAGGTAGAACTTCTCCTCTTCCTCCCCTCTTTCTTTTCCATACTGAAACCCTTACTGTCGGCCCCGATTTCCCACCGATCACCCTCACCTTCTCCACCTCCAGCCAAACTCCGGCGAACCGCTCCCATCGCTCCAGCACCCCACACGGCTCGCCGACCTGTGCATAACCTCCACCTCGTCACCCTGATCCTCTTCCACCCCTCCACTTCCCACCAAACGCCCTCTGCAAATCCACCAAACACACCCACTTCTCCGCCCGCAGTTTGACCTAGGGCGATCCGTTGGCTCCACCACGCCCACTGCAAACCATCCGACCACCTTCGCCTGTCTGATTAGGCCGAGAGGCCGTTCTTCTGCGACCAGGTGACTCGCCCGCCGTCGCCATTACTGAGCAGGCAGAGCCCCTTCACCTGCAAGTGCAGGCACGCCTTCCCCCAGGTTCGACTCCCAGGTTGCATGGGGCGTCTCCGCGAAGCGTCCCAGGCTCGCAGTTGGGGCGAAGGCCTCGCGTGAAGCCACGATTGCCCGCTGCTCCCTCCGCTGCGGGCGCTCAATTGGGGTGGGACATTTAGTCCCACCTCGGAACTTCTCAGAGGCGCGCGGACGCATAAAGGCAAAAAGTGCCTTATGCTATTCGCCTCCTGACCACGGGGTGAGGTCCCTCTCACCCGACCTGGCCTCATCCGTGACCACGCTCCGCGGACCTGGCCCGACCCGATTAACCTGACCTGCACTCCTCGCCCACCACCGCACGCTGGTGGGCCTGGACCCGAGCGCGACTCGTACCCGATTACCCGGTTGCTCTGGGAGAGCTGTCCTAAGAGCGAACTCAGAGAGAAAGATACGTGCGGGGAAGAGGGGTAGAGTAGGTTTTGCCCTGACTCTGAACTCTTGAGCGTGCAGGCACAGGTGAAAAAGAAGGAAGCTCAGGGAGACACTGTAGCAACAAGAGGTTTAAGTCGTCTGATTTTCAAATTAGACGACGTCCTGAAGACAGGTGAAGGCAAAGAAGAAGAAGGAAGGCGAGGCAGAAGAAAGAGAGGAACACAGAGCAGCCAAGTGAAGACTCTCCAGACATCAGAAGACAAAGAAGAAGAAGAAAAGAAGAGAGGAGCAGCCAAGTGAAGAAACAGAAAGCAGAAGAAGAGCACGGGAGGCAGATCTGAAGCAAGAAAAGAAGAAACAAAGAAAATAAAAAGAAGAAAAAGACAGGATCGTCCAACCAAGAACTAGGGGAAGCAAGAAAAGAAGAAGAAGAAGAACAGGAAGAACAAAAGCCAAAAGAAGAGAAGACAAAGAGAAAGAAAGAAGAGAAGAAGAAGAAGCCAAACTTTCATCTCTCTCTCTCTTTATTTTTGTAATAAAACATGTATATCTCTAGAATACGACTTGCTCCCTGAGTTCGACCTCGGGAGAACTGTATTTTCCGAGTAACAAATATTAGCAAATGATGGCAATAACTATCTGTACTACAACGACTTAAGAAAAGCTAGTTGTTGCCACCGTTTCGCCAACCGCCCTCTTCTTTTTCTCTCCCCTCTCCGACCTGCAGAAACCTTCTCCCAATGCCTACAAATACCCTCCTCCTCTCCCTCACGCCACCCACATCCACCCGTCTTCTCCTTCCTCCAGCGTGAGAGCGAGAGTGAGAGCGAGCCGCAGCTACTACCGGGTGCAGTGGGGGAGAGGAGAGGTGCAGCGAGAGGGAAGAGGAGAGAGCGCGCGAGCCGTAAGAGAGAGAGAGCTCGCCGGAGCAGCTGGAGGTCGGCTGGCGTGCGCGCAGAGGAGCGTTGTGTTGGGGAGGTTTCCCCGGTGCTGCTGCGGCTCGGGCAGCAGACGAACGAGCGCGGCGTGGCTCGCGCATCGGGAAGAAGACGAAGGAGGTTTTGATTTTGGGAATTTTTCCCAGAATCATACGTCTGGACCTATATCCAAACGACGCGGGCGATGTCTGGAGGAAGCTCCAAACGACTGAGAGGTTTAGCTTCGAGAAGGCGCGGGACATGCCCTCCCACGCAGTTCAGACGTCTGGACAAGTCACCAGACGACGGAGAGCGTCTCCAGACATTCGGAGAGGTGATCGAACATTTGGAACTAGGTACAGACGGTTCAGCAGGACCTCTGGACGTCTGAGGAACAGCACAGAGTGAGGACCTCGTTCTGCTGCAGCTTTGCGCATTGCGAAGGCACGTGGACCTGCCGATCACGCCCCCATTACTCCCGGTATTGCGAGTAAAGTGGCTTCCCTTAGTTAATTACAAACATTAACGCATATCTGAAATAAATGATAGATCTTAGGGTATGGCATGAATCGTAGGACCTGAAAACTAAACTGAATGATAGATCCTAGGGTATGGCAAGAATCCTAGGACCTAAAAACTAGATTGAATGATAGATCCTAAGGTATGGCATGAATTCTAGGACCTGAAAACTAGATTGAATGATAGAACTTAGGGTGTGGCATGAATCCTAGGAACAGAAACACTGAAACGAATGTCTTGAATGCCTAAATTGGAATCTTGGATAAGTAGATAGAATAATGATAATTACCTGTAATTGGATAACAGCTGCCTGTGAAGTGTAGAGTACTGTTGCTAGTAACTGTTACATGTAATTTCTGTTGGTTGAAATTAAATACGAGCTACTTATATATAAATTGGAAAGAAAAAGAAGTTTGAATGTTGGAAACACGTACTATATGCGAATAAACCTAAAATGATGAAACCTAGTATGGCTTGGCTTGAGAAACATGAGCATGAACCCTACGGGGAATTAGGAGTAGAACTCCTAGAAATAAATGGAATGGAACTGGAAAAGTGAATGGGAAAGTGTATTGTCTCTTGGGTACGTAGTACCAAAGGAAGCACAGGTTACCTCTTAGTGCAGAGCGGAGCCAGCCGCCCTAGGGACCCAGGGTTAGGTCTGGCCACTTTGTATCGACTTTTCGCCCTCGCGTACATCGTACCGAGGAGAGCTACTAGTGTAGGGAGGGAGCTAGCCACCCCACGTGGCCCGGGGTTCAGCTAGCCGTCCTACACCGACTTGTTAGGCCCACTAGGCAAACCAGGGTAGTCAGGCGAGGGTGCGCGGACTGTGAAGGGGCAAGACCCCTGTTTGGTTACTGTAGAGGGGCTAGACCCCTGTTATTGAGAGGGCTCAGCCCTATATTGGTTCCGTGCTGTGCTTTGGGCTCACCCGTTAACGGAAATGATTGATCGCGTGCCAATGCAGGGTAGCTACCGGTGCGTTTATCGCGCATGCCGTAGTCACTATTACGCCTGTCAGCGACCTTGGGGTGGTTGACTGAGGGTAGGACCACCACGGGGGACTCTCCCGACCAGGAGAGCACCACGTGCTACTTCTACTTTTCGGAAAAGACTGCAATCAAGATCGTTCCCACGAGGAACATTCGAGATCTAGAGAAGGACCTGAGAAATAAACCAAGAAAGAGTAAAATAAAGAAAGAAATTAAAACAACAGCTACTTGTCCACCTTTACTGTTTTTCTTAGCTAGCTGGTTGCCACTCTACTCAGCGTTTTGCTGACGTGTCGTACTTACCATATTTTTCAGGATCGGGTGTTAAGCAACCGGAGCCTACGACTGCGGAGGGTGCTGGGCCTAGTAAAGCCCAGTAGTTGTACTTTTGTTGTACCCGTTTTTCTGTAGTAGTGAGTATTCTGTTACACCTTTGTACTCTTTTATTGTAAACTTTATATTTCTGTACCTGTTTTTAATTCTCTACTATTGTGGTGGTGTGTACTGTAGTAGTTCTTTTCTTTATTGCTGTACTTTGTTACTGTTAGTTGCTTACATGGTGAATGTGGTTTATTTTACTGCTTTTTGGTTACTTTCTCGTTGGACGACTGGGTCTTGGGATCAGTCGAGTCGGTCCGATTCTCATGTCCTATAGGGATTCGGGAATCGGGTCGTAACACAACACTATCAAGTAAATGCCACAAGTATTAACACCACAACTTAATACTTATTCAACTAAACATAAACTGGTGTTAACACTACTTTGTAAGTAAATATAATTGTGGGTTAAAACCAGTTTCACATTTCTCAACATGTGAAACAAATGTTAATCATAATTGTGTTTACTTGCATAGTGGTGTTAATCCCAGTTTGTATTTACTTGAATTGGTATTAAGTTGTGGTCTTAACCCTTGCGACGCTTACTTGGTAGTAGTGTTAGGTATATAAATATGAGAGGTGTCAAAGGTGCGAGTGGTGTACAATTTTAACACGGATTTTTCTAACACCAGTTAAAACTGGTGTTAGATAAACTCGTATTAAAGTGACTAAAAATGGATTAATAGATAAAGGATTAGTAGTCAAATAATTAAACGAAAGTTAACCCTCTTTTTGAGATGTTAACCCCTCAAGTAAACTAAGCCTCATTTCGTTGGCTATGAAATTGGTGTTAAGAAATGTGAAACTGGTGTTAACCCTCATTTCTGTTTACTTGCAGGTTGGTATTAACACCATTTTTTATTTACTTAAACTGTTGTTAAGCTGTAATGTTAACTCTTGTGGTTACTTGAAATGGTGTTAACACAAGTTTTTATAAAATTGAGTTTGGGTGTGTGGGAGTTACGAAATTAACACCTATTTTGCTAACACCCCTTAGAACTGGTGTTAGCAAAACAAGTGTTAATCCTACAAAACAAGTGTTAAGATTATGGGAGTTAACCTTTCAAGTAAACGAGAGTTAACCCCCAAAAAATGGATTAATCCTCCATGTAAACTAACCCTAAGAGCAAGTTTGGATGGTGTGATAGATTTCATGGAATAACTTTTTTACAGATGGGTTATCCTACATTTTGGTTTGGAAGTCATAAAGATTATCCCAATGTGTTAACCTATGGCTGTTTGGAAAGTTTGTAGGTTAACCTGCAAAAATACACGGAATAATTCACAAAAACAATTTATCACAAATCATTCCTAGAATAACTTATCCCAGGTTAAATCCTCTTAATTCAAGTTAAAATATCCTTTCCACCAAATAATATTAATCCTTATTTTAATAGATTATCTCCCTTAATAAACTAGGCCTAAAAGAATAGACGTGAGGAAAATAGTCAATGCTTATCTGATTTCTTCGTTCAGATTCGGGGTCATTAAAAGAAATAAATGACAAAAAAAAATTGCATCTTGTATACTGTTAGATCAGATCTTTTTTTCGAAGGAAAATATATTTCATTAAAAAAGGAAAGTACCTTATACAAAAAGGACGCACGTCGAAGGAGAAGGGAGAGGAAGAGAATATCCTAAACACCCTTGAGATGGGGAGGTTACGCCCGTAGAAATGGGGGAAAGATAAAATTCAGAGAAATAACAGACAAGAAATAAAAGTTAAAGAAAACAAAGCGACCTCCCAAAGGGGGTCGAGCTCTTGCTCATTGAAACGGCAAAGCGCCTACAAAATAAACTCGAAAATCATACTAACGATTGACCGAATAAATCGACTCCTGACCTAAGTCAAGAAACTCCACCGAAAAAACTTAGGATCACACGTGATCCCCAAAAAAAAACATCACTACACTAAAAAAAATAAGAAAAAAGAAAACCTAGATCCACCAACAAAGCAAAGAACATCCGCAACAACACGGTACAAACACCCGCGTCCTCGCTAGCTTCCCTGTAGCTGCAACAGAACAAGAGAACAGCGACGAGGCTCCACCCAGCCACACGTCCAGCGACGAGGCGATCTCGCGCAATTGAACGATGGCTCGACGGCGAATCGACCTCCGCAGCGGCGCCACCAACGTTGAAGACGAAACGTTGGCCATGCTCCCCCCAAACACGCTCCAACCATTGTGAACACTGCGAGCGCCGTAGCCATCCTCCCCACGTCGACGATCATTGAAGATGAGGGAGGTCAACCACAACCAACACATCAAGAAACATGAGTCCAAGTGCTTTGCATGTCAAAATGGTTCTTTAATCCAGGTAGAGGGAGGTCAAGGGAAGGAGAGGGGAGGTCTGGAGGAGGTGAAGAGACTCCGATCAGCCTGTGTTCCTTTTCATACCCGCTCTGCTTCTTAGTAGACGAAAAAAGAACCCTTATGTTTGGGGCTCCGATGGACCGGCACCAGATGTATGGGGCCGGTCGGAGTCCCAGGACGTAAGGGTTCTTTTTTGGTCCAAATGGAGGGGAGCGGGGATGAAAAGGGGTACATGAGGCTGGATCAGATCTTCGAGCGTATCTGAAAGAAAAGATTCGGTGGAGGTAAAAAAGTAAAGTAGAATATAAATTCCCACCAGCTATCTCTCTCTCTCTCTCTCTCTCTCTCTCTCTCTCTCTCCACCCCCCTCCACAACCCTCACCAGTGGAGACCGCTTCTTTTGACCCCAACAGCGTCGCTTATTCTGAAGCATGGAGGAGACCCCCTGAGGCCATGACACACCTCCTAGGGCCAGAGGAGGAGGAGGTGAAGGTCGAGGTGAGGGCATGTCGAACTTTCTCCTTAATGGAGAGAGGAAGTAAGAGAAGATCGACACTTCCTGTCGTGGAGCAAGTTGTACTGATCACTGCTGGTAACTTCTCCTCCAGGTAAATAAGTAAATTTAAGGATACCGAGTGCAGGAAGTTCTCAGGTCGATCTGGACCTTCTTTATATGTTTGAATAAAATATAATTAACAAGTCGGGGCTCGAAAATGACAGCTAATACCGATGGTTGGAGATGTCTCGTTCTCATTGTTTCGTGGGTATCTTGCAGGGCGGGGAGAGTTGGGTTGGATTTTAGCTGAGTGGGCGTTTGTGGGGCCGGGGTGGTTGAGGGAAGGGGAAGGGGGGATGTATGTTGTTTGACCTGGGAGTCACCCGGAGGGAGGGGGTGGTGGGGGCTTGCATTGACTGCGATGGGTTGAGGACGTTGGAGTGTGTGCCGAAGCATATGCTCTTCTCGCCTTTGAAACTCGACCGGCAGTTGGTGGCCGCAGCGACATTGCACGGCATCCCTACCAATAGGGGTATTCAGTTTCCTGCGGTACCATTTTGACCTGCATCAGCCGCATTCATCCATTGTATGCTCAGGCTGTGCTTGGCAAGATGATAAAGTACATATCAAGAGGGGTGTTTAATTGGTAGTATAAGGATAATTAGTGGAATAATACGATTGGAAATATGATGTAATGTTGGTGAAGATCGTTTAATATTTTGATATAAGTATGAGAGTATTAATATGATATAATAAATATATTTTAATGAATATGTTATGTTGAAGTAGATATATTTTATTATATAATGATGTTGATGTGATGTAATAGATAATTTGATATTGATGTTGATTAGTCGAGTAGAATAAATTATATTCTTTGACTTAGTTGCGTTGACTTCTTCTTATGATCCTTTGATCGAATCTTTAAATCGGAGCCTTAGGGTTTCTCAAAAGGACCCCTTCCATCACATTGGAAAAGTGTGATTTTCATTGCCAATCAAGGAACAAATGCCTCATTACTGCAACCAAACGGTAGCTAAAGGCCCTTCACATAGTGGGGATAAAGGAATATCTTGACATGGGTTTGGCCCAAATCTCGAGTTTGGATGATCTCAAGTTTGAGGTCGGGATGCATGAGTGGGTCTTGTGCTTTCATCGCTTATCCATCCCTAGGTTATCTCCTCACCAAGCAAACACAACAAGAGTATATCCCATGTTTACAAATTTCAGACCTAATTCTTTCCCCTTTTCATAAACCAACCCTAGGAATGGGTCGGAGACTAGTGTAGGCCCTTTGCTGTTTTTTTTGCAATGGGCGTAGGTTATGAGTGTGAGCCACATAGAGAAGGATGAACTTGTTGGAAGTAATCGTATTGTTACTGAAGGTTCGTTAAAGATGCAAAGTCACAATATTTGTGACTTTCTATCATTCATGCTAACACTGAAGAAAGAATGAGGGTATCAGAAAAGGAGCTTAGGGAGGAGACTATTGAGACTGGATGATGCAAAAAAAGGTATCTCCAAGATATGCCTGCTCATATCTAATTCAACTTCAGGTGATTGGCATTTTATTGTTTCATTCTGTTAAAAATATTTGAGATCATCTTATTTTTAAGGCTTAGTTTGCTGACGAGTAACTTCTCAAAAGTAAGGTTAATTTTTATTTATTTAACTACTTAATCTTTCATCTAGTAATCTGAATTTAGTCACTTTAATATGAATGTCTGATATTAGTCAAATTCACATTAAAATTTTATACTACTCGTGCGTCTGACAACCCTCACATCTCATATTCGTAGAATCACTATAAAGTAAATGTTGCAATGGTTAATGAAATGACCCTTTCAAAGACTGTTGGGAGTTTTCCGAAAAGTTAGGAACGTAAACACGAAAATTTTGACTATTTGAGTTGTGCGTGGGCTTTACGGGAAAGGAGAGGAATGCGAGGGGGTGTCGCGCTATTTTTCCCTCTCTCTCCTCTCCCTCACCATGCTCACGCACACACACACGCACACTTTTCCCCCACTCCAAAACCCTAATCCCGCTCCTATTTAACCCCTCCACCCCACTTCATCTCCACACCACCACCTTCATCTCCTTCCCCCTGCCGGTGGCCATCTTCTTCCCTGCCCCCCTGCCGCAGCGAGTGGAGAGGAAGGAGAGGGATGGGACAAGGAGGAGAAGGAGAGACGGTGAGAGCAAGGGCATAGGAGAGAGGAGGAAGCTTGGGGAGTTTGAGTGTGCGGCCGAAGGAGCACGAGTGTAGGAGCTCGCACGCGAGGAGCACCTTGCTGCCAGTGCAGCCGCAAGTGCCGGAGTTGCGAGGGGGAGGAGCCACGGTCGGAGGAGCTGCGAGAGCTCAGAGGAGCTCGTGCGGGAGGAGGCGAGCACGCACACGAGGAGGAGGGGCGCATGGAGAGAGCCTCTCGACCCTCTGCAGCAACTGTTGCTGTGCTGCGGGTAAAGGCAGGAGGAAGAGGGGCTGTAGGAGGAGTTTCTGGATACTTGATTTTTCTAGTATCAGACGTTTGGAGCATCTGCCAGACATCTGGAGCGGCAGCAGACGTCCAAAGCTGAAGCTGGACGTCTAAAAACTCGCGGAGTGCCGAGGTAAGCTTCCTGAATGCGCATGCATGCGCGTACGTTACGTACATAACATTGCGTTGTCGAAGGTTTTAACCTGCGAATGTGTACGCAGGTACAAGCCTTGGAAAGGCACGCAAGCATGCTCTTCGAGGTACTTTAAGACGTCTGGAGACGGTACCAGACGTCCGACGGCACCCCCAAACGACTAAAGGGAGTATCCAATGTCTGGGATTACCCTCAAACGGTTGCAGAGGGGTTCGGATGTCTAAGGAAGCTGCAGGGATGCAAGGTGAGGTTCTGAGCTAGTTTAAGACGTCTGAATCTAGTCTCAGATGTCTGATTTTAGACTATGTGCATTTTTGGGCCGTTTGGGGCCCAAACGGAATCGATTTTACACAAACGAAATATCATTATTTTCCGCTAGAGTTTCTCTACGTGTTAGTGTCGATTATATACTGTTTTGAACTCATCTGGTGTGACTTGGTCACTGGTATAGGTCTCCAACCTGTAGCGTGTTCGGGACCCACAGAGACGACAGGACCTGCAATTCTAGGCCCCATTCCTTCCGTGTTTCCCAGTAGAGTGATTTACTATAATATTAAGATTTAAATAATTAAGTGCATGTTTAGAATAACTTGATTGAACCCTAGGATGTGAAATGAATCCTAGGGCAGAAACGAATGAATATAGCTTGAGCTGCACTGTTTACTTTGAGATACTTGTTAAAATCCTAAATTATATTTGACACATGATGTGATGCTTCTTCAGTTATAAAAACACGAGTTGCCTTATATATGAATGAGAATCAGAAGATGAACAACGAATTATGCATGTTGAGAAATGAAATGAAACAAATACGAGCATAAACCCTATGGGGAACTAGGAGCAGAACTCCTGTATACGGAAAGAATCTTGTAAGTAGATGGGAAGTGAGTTGGCTCTTGTATACACGGTACCAAGGAGTGCAATTGTCCCTTTTGTGTAGAGAGGAGCTAGTCGTCCCTTTGGGTTGAGACCTAGGGTTATGACAAGTTACTCTACACTGACTCCTGTTTGGCCCTTGTGTATGTGGTACCGAGACGAGCTACTTAGTGTAGGGAGGGAGCTAGCCGCCCCACAGGGCCTAGGGTTAGGATTAGCCACCCTACACTGACTCTTGTTAGGCCCACTTGGCAAATCAGGATAGTCGGACGAGAGTACACGGATTGTGGAGGGGTGAGACCCCTATTCTGAGAGGGCAAGGTCTTGTGTTGTTCTGTACTATACCATTAGGCGTACCCGTTAGCGGAAACGACTGATCGCGTGCCAGTGTGGGTAGCTACCCGTGCGCTTATTACACGTGCTGTAATCACCGCTATGTCGCGACCGTGACCTCGGGGTGGTTGACTGGGTGTAGGACTACCACAGGGGATTCTTCCTACCAGGAGAGTACCACGTGTACATCCTACATTACAGGAAAGACTAGAATCAAGATCGTCTCCTTGAGGGACAGTCAAAATCAAGAAATGACTAGATTCCTAAGAATAAATAAATTAGAACCACTTAGTTGAGCTAAATGAAATTGAATAATAAATTAGTTGCTTGTCTTATGTTAATTGCATATAAATGGCTTAACTTCCACTCTACTCAGCATTAGCTGACTATGGAGTTTATAACATTGTTTAGGTCAGGGAGTTGAGCAGCCAGCACCACCGGCTGCAAAGGGAGATGGGCCCAGTTGAGCCTAGCCTTAGTTGTGTTCTTTTTCATTTCAAAGCTTCTTTTGTTGTAGTGAGTATTGATATATGTATATTATTTCTGTTATGTTTCTGTTCCAGTTATATTTCCACTTTATTTTTTGCTGTTGTAATTGTGATGGCCTGTAATATTGTAAGACCTTCCATTCTGTTTCCTTTACAGTCTTTATATTATTTTCTGCTTAGTTACATGGCACGTGTGGTTGTGAAATATTTTCCATTTTTTGTTATTTGTCGTTGGACAATTGAGCCTTGGGATTAGTCAAGGTGGGCTGATCTCAGATTTTGTAAGGATCGAAGATCGGGTCGTAACAGTTAACAAAATAACTTAATACCAATTTAATTAGATAAATATAAATTGATATTAATATCATTTTACTAGTAAATATAATTACATATTAACATTCATTTATATTTCTTAAAATTACTTCATTAATCCTTCATTTAAACTAATCTTAAATATATAATGTGATAACTAAAAAATGCAAACTTGTCATAGCAAATTTCAAAATTTATGCCTATCAAATCAAAGCTAAAAACTTTTAGGATCCATTTTGTGGTGAGGTTAAGGGGGTTTAAAATTGAAAAAGTGGAAATGGTATTTGCCTGGGTGGTAGAATAAGGATAGGGTTAAGTATAAGGTTAAAATGATTGGTGTATTGATGTGATGTTAATAAATATTTATTTAATAATATAAGTGGGAGTGGAGAAAGTTAGTAGGTATTTATTTATTAAAAGTGAGAGTAGATGGTATAGTGGATATTTTTCTAATAGTAAAAGTGAGTGGAGAATGATTGGTGTATTGATGTGACATTTATGTTGAAATGATGGGAAAAACTTGGGATAACCCTTAACCTGGGTTAACCCCACCTACAAATGAGGCCTTAGGGTGTGTTTGGCGGTGGGGTTAAGGGGGGTTAAAATGGAATAATTGGAAATGGTGTTTGTTTGGTAATTGCACAGCAATCATAGGCCTTAATTTGCCTGAATTAAGCCAGAACTTAGCTTAATGTGAACATTCTACATGCATATGCATTGTATTTTACATCATAGTTGATATATGTGTTTTATGCATAAAACTATGCTATTTGAGAGGTATCACTCATTGCAGGTAATTCGGGGCTGCGGATGACCGATCCAACCGCATGGATCTGTTCAGAACTACGATGGGAGTCCAACGCTTCCAAGATTGCATCAATTAGACTCCCGTAGCATCTTAGGGAATTCGCAGAAGATCAAGAGCTATGGGGAAAATTAAAGAAGATCCAGATCTTAGATGATAAATCCAGCCGCACGGATGGATCCGGATCAATGTTCGCAGCCCAACGGTGTAGAAATTAATTGAATCGAAGGCCTACATCACTAGATACAAGGAAAAGAAGATGAACAGCTATGATGGCACCACATGGCACCATCACAGCCTCTCCCTCACCACCGCCCCATCCAGGAAGGATGCACTTCACGCTGTGGACTATTGGATCTTCATCCAACGGCCACAAGTGTGACACATCGCCCGCCCAGATCGGATAAGCATAATAGAAACAAACAAGTATATATAACAAAAGGTTTGCACAGCGCGTTAGCTCACGCGCGAGTGTGTAAGCGTGGGACGCAGGTTTGAGCTGTGCGCTGTGTGAAATTGAAGCGACATTGGCTGTGCGGGCGCGTGCAGGCGCAATTGCGCGATCAGAGGGCAGAGGGGTGACCAAGTGGCACGATCAGAGCGCACCGCGGGCGGACGCGGGATCGCACGCGTTTTGCGAGATTAGGAAGGCGAGGCAAGTGCGCGTAAGCAGTTCGATTGCAAGATCGGACGGTTGAGGTTAAAGCGCTCAGAAGACGCGAACAGCGAAGGCGAAAGTGTGAATTGCACGCGCGAGCAATCTGCGGCCATGTGATGGAGGATCGACGCCCCACAGAGCGCCATGTGGCAGCATCAGAGCAAAGAGAGGGAAAAAGAGGGATTTGGAAGGCTTTTGCACGAGATTAAGGGGGCCAAATGCCCTCTTTATCCCCCACCAACGCAAAAGGCCCCCCTTTGAAGGCATTCCTTCATTCTCTTCTTCTTCCTCCTTCTTCAACCTTTATTTCTTCTTCTTCCCGCCTTCTCTGCATCCCCATCTAAAGCGTCTATTGGGCCTCCCCGACGGATCGTTGCTGCTCCCCCCATCCTATCCAAAAGGCCACCACGAACCACTCGTGGTGTCCTTGTTCTGTTACAACAGTAGTTTATTTATTTTATATTTTATTCAAATACATGTATCCAGTTTATGTTCAATCTCTTCTTGTGATATAAATATTGTGATTAATTATTCCTTTTACTTATTCTTTATATTTGAAATAAATGCATGAAATAAAAAGTGTTTTCTGCCTTCCTATGATCGATCGAGACTCACCAGTTCCGTTAATTGTTTGCTCGAGACGTATTTCGCACTATACTACAATGCGTTCATCCTTTACGCGATCTACGTTGCGAACAAATTGATGCCATTGCCAGGGAGGCAAGGCGACCTTTGATTTTTTCTCTAATACAATATTTTTGTGTGCAGGAACAATGACACAAAGTAGTGAACGAGGAAAAGCGGGTGCTGCGAAAATCAGGTGCACACATTCCTACTAGAAATTCAGCCACAAAGTATGTGTCATCTTTAAAATTCAATAGTTGTGTTTTCTATGCTCCAAAAATTCTAAAATTTGGACTAGAACTATATCTTCAAATTATCTTTCCAACGCCACCTTCCCAAAAAGAAATTTTTTCTGTGGAATTTTTGAAAATGTGTAGAGTACATACTAGTCAGATTGCTTGAAAACAACACTTTTATGAACTTTAAAAATTAATTATGACTAACATACAAATCAGATTGACTCAAAATTTGTGGGGTGTGAAAGATAATCAAATTAGCTTTCAATATTATATTTTTACAAAATTTTTGGAGTGTATTTGATATAGTTTCCAATAGAAAAACCAACACGGGGTATAAATCCTAAATTTCACCCCTGGTTAGCTAAAAATTCATAACAAATTTTTGGAAATAGAAAAATTTTTTGAAAAATACTCTCTAAAAGGCTTATTGTAAAAGGAATCATCTCGTGAAGTTTCAAACCATTTGGATTACATCTCACCTTAGAGTATACTTTGGAATTGTGGTTTACAATTTTAAAAAAAACTTAGAAGTACATGAGCTAATAGGACCACATTGACTAATTTGGACTCCAACGAGCACAAAAGTTAGTTAGTGAGGTGAGCAACCTTGTGGATTGCCCACCATCTACTACATTGAAGAAACAGATTAAGAATTTATGAAAATACATCAAATAACCTGCATTTGGCTTGAAACTACTGGGTAGTTCCAACCTCTCTTGCAAAACCTGGTAACTAAGCCTGCGGGCCAGTGTCAAATGACCGCGGCTGTGGGGTAACGGAACCGGAAGTGAAAGCCAAAGGAAGAACCTTCCTCGTAGTCCCCTTGTAACCATAGTGGTCGGGTTAGCCTGAGAGGCAGGAATTCCTTACAGTTGGTCTCTAGCCAAATTTTCAATAACACACTTAAACGAAAAATCAGGTCATCTGATCTAAAGGACCACTCTGATTAACAAGGCCTTGGCCTTGTTCTACTTGACTACACCAACCCTTTGAGTTGGTGTATGCATCGAAGAAGGTCATTGAGACCTGAACTTGCGGGACCTTGGGAGCCAAACCCAAGGCAGCGAAGGCGATTTTCACCCGACCTCTTTTCTCAACCTTCTTCCATCTGATTAGCTACGATGGCTAATCCCAGCCCTCGAATTCGTCAGGACCTTGAGAATCAAGACCCAATGGCTCGTCTGGAAGCTAGGGTCAAGGGAACGGAGTAGAAATATGAGCAGAGCATTAATCGGATTCTCATGACACTCGACAGGATGTAGCATCCTCCACGCGGAGAACAACTGCGGGACTTCTATGATCCGGCGGCAACAATCATAGTACCTCAGGTTCGGATTCCCGCAGGGGGAGACGCATTCGAGTTAAAGCCGAATATCATAAGTCTAATTTAGACTCATTTCCAAGGAAACACGAATGAGGATCCCTTCCAGCACCTCGAAGACCTGAGTCAGATTGCAGAGTCAGTATGACCCAGGAATATAGATATTGGAATTGTTCTCATGAACTTTTTCATTTTTCTCTCAAGGATAAAGCTGCTTATTGGTTCAAGACCATCGGGTGGCCAATTGGAACCTGCGAGGAATTATGTCGTGAATTTCTCCAAAAGTTCTTCCCGATCGGTCGAATAAATGCCATGAGGCGTGCAATCACAACCTTTGCTTAAGGTCTTGGAGAGAAGCTATGACGTATCGTTGTGCGTGTGTGTTAAGGAGTGTCGTTATAGTCGCACTTGCAACGTCGGTTTTAAAATAATTAAATGGAGGTGAGTCCGAGTGTCGGTCTCAGGGAGGTGTGGAAATCGGATTTTTGCTTATCACTTGTTGTCATGGAAAGTGCGGAGTTTTGCTTGCGAAAGATGCAGTTTTGAAAAGCGAGAGAGGGAGATAGAGAGAGAGAGAGTTTAGGGTTAGAAAGTTCTTTGCTTGATCATGCAACTTGAACGGAAATTAAAATGACAATTGAACGAAAATAACTTCATTAATCATGCACTTGTAGTTCATAACTTGCAACATTAAATACATGCTTCAACAAAAGTAATAGAAAGCATAAAAGAGAGAGAGAGAGAGAGGGAGAGTGTGTGGAGAGCGACGAGGCAGCCACGGCGGTGGAGGAGGCTCCGTCGGTGGCTTGTCGTCTTTGGCGATTACAAGAGGGCCTAAAGCTAGCTAAGAGAGGGATGGAGTAGTTGCAAGGGGAGTGAATGCCTTGAATGAGTGGTTGGAGGGGGTTTAAATAAGGTTAAGGGCTTCCTAAAAGAAGAAGGGGCATTAGCGACGTCCAGAGCGTCGCTAAAACCACTCCCAAAAGCGTCGGTGAAGCCCTCCAGCCGTTGGTCAGCCGCCCGCCTCGTTTCTTCTCCTCGTACGATCCGTGGCTGCTGAACGAGAGCCATCTGATCGAAGATCAGACGGCTGAGAATCCTCCTCAGCTGCGCTGGGATCACACCTCGGGCGCGCGTGTGCACGGGTGTCATCGCCCGACGTGCGCGCGCGTGGGCGCGCGTGAGCTGCGGTTGCGCCGCGTGGCGAGATCTTGGCCGCTCGCTGCTGATCGGGCGGCCCAATTTCACCGCGCGTGTCCTCTGTCTTCGATTTCGACTCTGCGCGGCTCGAACTCGCGTCACGTGTGTGCAGGCGTGCGCGCTAACCGTTGCGCCACGCTCGCGCTTTGTCGCGACAACCGCGGGCGAGCGCGCGATTATCGGCCGTTCGATCGGAGATCGACGGCCGAGATTTGATCTCAGCAGGATGAAGGCGCGGCGTGCGGTGGAGTGGGGGCTGACGTGGCTCAATATTGGCCGTTGATCTCCAGATCAACGGTCAGAACTTCTTGGGCCCATTGTAGGAGCTCTGGATGTTGGATTTGGCCAATCTTGAGTCCGTTGGACTCCATTCGTCGTTCTGAATCCATCCGTGTAGTCCGATTGCTCATTTGAGGCCTGCTTTGACAAATGCTTACACAAATGGCCATTAATACAGTTTTATAAGCAATCTTGGTACATGATGCATGCAATACTCCCATTCTACTTATGTTATGCCTTTTATTCTTATGATGGGCCATATTCAACATAATTATCACCCCTTGTGCAGTGTTATCATACCCTCATGCTTACTCCTTACTAGTCCCTAGCAAGGTTTATTCTAGCCTTTAGTTCCTTTCAGAATTTAAGAAGTAATTGCTTAGATACTTCATTACTTGTCAATAAGAGGAAATATATGAAGATCTTAATCTACAAAGACTAAGCAGCACCCGGGTGTCTGCCAAAATACGAATCGCCCGAATCCTTGCTTTAATGTATATAATTATACGTATATATATATATATTTTTTAGAATTTTTTCAGAATTCGATGTGGGTTGATAACTTTTTACGGCTACCCAACCCACCTAAAACTCGGTCAAAACCCTAAGTGCTAAGCATCTTGGTGTGAATGTTGTGATAGACTCACTTAACAGTAATTGGGACAGACTTCGAGTTTCTACGCCTCTAGGTGACCGGAAAAGGAAACAAATTTGCCTGAAGGTGTATTTGTTCGATTGGTAGCTTTCTCCCTACGTTTGTTTTAATTGGGGTCAACACAAGGAGTTTTCCAGTGTATATCTCCCCGGCTTGTACTACTTCCCCGCTTCTTCCTTAGGTGTTTTGGTCTTTTTTGTGCAATTATTGAGCTGGGTCCTGGACAACCGACCAATGGGCTGTTACCCACGATCACTTGCCAGCCATACTTGTGCGGTGAAATGTGGTTTATTTTCTTTTCTTCTTCCTTTTTCTTTTTTTCGTAGGTGGCTTCCCTGATCTCAAATGTACCTAGAGGCAATGAAGAAGAATGGCCTGTGGCTGGGTTCTCGACAACCTACCAATGGGCTGTTACCCACGACAACTTGCCAGCTATACCACCCTAGAGAGTTTATTAGCTACCCAATTTCTGTCAAAATCTCCAAGAAGTGAGTCTGTGCAAAAATGTGTGCAGATGCTTAGACTCAAAGTTTTTCTGAGTTAGAGGGTGAGTTGATAAGTCGTATACTTATTACCTTATTTAGTAGGTGGATTAGAATAGCTTAAGGTTGTAAGGATTCGCTGCTAAATCCATATTTTAACGAACACCAGGGCTGATTAAGCCTGAAGGCCTGAAAAGTCTAAGTGTTTAAGTTCTTTCTGTATTATTTCCCACTATTGACAAGTTTCTAATGCCTAAGTTTTCTTCCTAAATTCAATTTTTTTTTTTAATTTATTTATTCATTCAAACTGATTAATTGAGCTCAGGATTATGCAATTTACCACCCCTCATGCTTAAGTTGGACAATGTCCTCATTGGCAGATACATGGATGCAAAAGGGTTCAAAAAGATAGTACCTCAGTGACGTAAACTACCAGATCAGCCTGAATTCTCTGGGTTGCCTCCTGGGAAGCACTGAGTTTAACGCCTCTAACTCGACAGTGCTCGGTGTCAGCCCTCAACAAGGGTGATACTTTCCTTGGGGGGTACCTGGGCCAGGAAATGCTTCAATCTTTGACCATTAACTGTAAAAGTGTGCCCAGTGTTTAGATCAGCAATTTCAACCGCCCCATTAGAATAGGGCTTAACCACCCGAAATGGTCCTGTCCATTTGGACCTGAGTTTCCCTGGGAAGAGCTTTAGGCGTGCATCAAACAGCCAAACTTGCTGGTTAGGCTCGAAGGTTTTTCTATGAATGAGTCGGTCGTGGACGGCTTTCATTTTCTCCTTATACAGTCGACTATTGTCAAAGGCGTCCCAACGAATTTCTTCGAGCTCAGATAATTGGAGCTTCCTCTACGCATCAGCTAACTGGGGATCCATGTTACATTGCTTGACAGCCCAGTAAGCCCGGTGTTCCAATTTGACAGGAAGATGGCAGGTGGCTAACGGTGGCAGCAACTAGCTTTTCTTAAGTCGTTGTAGTACAGATAGTTATTGCCATCATTTGCTAATATTTGTTACTCGGAAAATATAGTTCTCCCGAGGTCGAACTCAGGGAGCAAGTCGTATTCTAGAGATATACATGTTCTATTACAAAAATAAAGAGAGAGAGAGAGAGAGATGAAAGTTTGGCTTCTTCTTCTCTTCTTTTCTTCTTCTTTGTCTTCTCTCCTCTTTGGCTTTTGTTCTTCGTGTTCTTCCTCTATTTCTTGGTTGGACGATCCTGTCTTTTTCTTCTTTTTATTTTCTTTGTTTCTTCTTTTCTTGCTTCAGATCTTCCTCCCGTGCTCTTCTTCTTCTTTTCTTCTTGCTTCTCTTCTTCTGCTTTCTGTTTCTTCACTTGGCTGCTCCTTCTCCCTTCTTTTCTTCTTCTTCTTTGTCTTCTGATCTCTGCAGAGTCTTCACTTGGCTTCTCTGTGTTCCTCTCTTTCCTCTGCCTTGCCTTCCTTCTTCTTCTTTGCCTTCACCTGTCTTCAGGACGTCATCTGATTTCTCAATCAGACAACTTAACCCGCGGATGCTACAGTGTCGATTCAGTTCTTCTTCCGCAGTCCTTCTTCTTCTTCACCTGTGCTTACACGCTTAAGAGTTCAGCATCAGAGGGCAAAAACCTACGCTACCCCCCTCCCCCGCGCGTCTCTTTCTCTCTCAGAATTCGCTCTTAGGATAGCTCTCCCAGAGCAACCGGGTAATCGGGTACGAGTCGCGCCCGGGTCCAGGCCCACCGGCGTGCGGTGGTGGGCGAGTGGTAGTCAAGTCGGGTCGGGTCGGCCGGATCCACGTGATGAGCTCGCGGACGGGCCGGGTGAAGCGGTGTGAGAGGGACCTCACCCCGTGTGCTGAGGCGACAAGCCTACATCACTTTTTCAACTTATATCGGCGCTCCTCTTCGAAGTCTTCCAAGGTGGGACTAAATGTCCCACCCCAATGTGAGCGCCTGCGCGGAGGAAGCAGCGGCAGGGAGAACTTCGCGTGAGGGCTTCGGGCGAGGGCTTCGCCCGAACTGCAGCCTGACACTTCGGGAAGCTACCCTGCGAAGCCTGGGAGTCTGACCTGGGCGTGGTGTTGCCTGGAGCAGCAGGTCGAAGGAGCTTCGCTGCTCAGCAATGGCGATGGCGGGCGCGACACTTGTTCACAGAAGCACGGCCTCTCGGCCTAATCAGATATGCGGAGAACCTTCGCCGTGGCACGGCGAAGGTGGTCGGAGGGTCTGTAGTGGGCGTGGTGGAGCAAAAGGGTCGCCCTAGGTCAAACTGCGGGCGGAGAAGTGGGTGTGTTCGGTGGATCTGCAGAGGGCGTTTGGTGGGAAGTGGAGGGGTGGAAGAAGATCAGGGTGAGGAGGCGGAGGTTATGCACAGGTCGGCGAGCCGTGTGAGGTGCTGGAGCGATGGGAGCGGTTCACCGGAGTTTGGCCGGAGGTGGAGAAGGTGAGGGTGATCGATGGGAAATCGGGGCCGACAGTAAGGGTTTTCAGTATGGAAAAGAAAGAGGGGAGGAAGAAGAGAAGTTTTACCTATTAAGCTGGACGAAGAGGGGTTGGCGCAGGCGACAGTCGTATCGACTGTCGCCGGAGAAGAAACTGCGGCGAGGAAGGGACCGGAGAGGCGCCAGCTGGGTGCGGCGTGACGTGGAAAGATCGAGGGAAGGTAACCCTGCTGCTGGTAATGCGGCAGGGCGACGAGGAGGAGGAGGAGAGGCCGTCGGAGCAAGGGGGCGTCTGTCGGAGTGGGAAGGGAGGAATTTAGGGGGTGTCTCCGTCAGATCCGAGCTGCCAAGAACGACGGAGCGACGGGGGTATTTATAGGGGTAGAATCAGAGAGGAGGGCGGAAGGAGACGACGTGTCTCCCTCGCCGGAGGACGCCGGAGGAAGGACACCCATACCGTCCGTGCGTTCGCACAGGCGATATGGGCGGTCGCAGCACTCAGGAGGGTGTCCCTGCGGTGGCTGACGACGCAGGGTACCTCCAATTGACTTGCCTGGGCCCCTCCCTCACCCTGCGCTGTGCCATGCTCCGCGCAAGGTCGCCGGAGCATGGCCCTGCTCAGGTTTTGCAGGAGGGACCTAAACGCAAAGAACGAAGGAGAGTTAGGGGCAAAATGTGAGGGTTCAAAAGTTGAGGGCAAAAAAGTAAATATATGAGGACCAAAGTGTAAAGTTGGTCAAGAAGGTTTCTTCTTAGGCCCAAGTTTTTATATATGACTAATTAGGACCTAAGGATTCTGATGGTGAATTTTATTTCTATATTAAACCTTGTTTGACAAGTCAATTTACGTAAAAACCCAAATTAAGTTGTTAATTGGGCATGGTTCTCATTGTAGGTCAAAATGGGTTCCTAAGGCCAAATAGAAAGTCCTAAGCCCTAGAGATTATTTTTCTATGAATTTTAGAGGGTTTAGTTGATTTTTACCTTACCTCGAACCACGTGAATTGAAGTGGGTTTGTTTTTAGGGTTACAGGCTGTCATTTAATTCCTTGGAGTTGATGTAGCCCTTATTGAGTCATTTCATCCCACTTTTCTTCTTATTAGGTTGTTTTGACCTATGTTTGGATCCTAAGTTACCCTATTTTCAGATCGGATTGGTGAAATTACATTTTTACCCCTCAGTTTATGTTTTCTTTGCAAACTCAGAATCTCTCTGAGCTAAGCCTTTCTAAGGTTATGTAGGAGCTTTTATTCTCTGCATTAGGTCAAAATGAGCTAGTTATGGCTCATGATGAGGTTCTCATCATACCCCCATGCCTAGCTTTTGCTAGTCCCTTAGCAAAAACTTAAGGTTTCAACCCTTGTTCTAGACCATGAAGTTCTTTAATAGCTTCAGATAAGTGCTTTTTCATTTAAACTTAGATTAGGTTAGAATGCTGACCATAGGCTTAAAAGGTACTCTAGTACCAATCAAGATCCAAATCTGTCTAGCCTCAGCCTCAGTCCTTAGCAAAGGTTTTTAAGACCCACAAGAACTAACCTAAGGTTTATTGGACTTTGTAGTTAAAGCACCCGTGCTTGAAATGATTTTAGCCCTGGTTCAGTTCGCAGTGCGTTATGTAAGAGAGAGAGGTAGAAAATTTTTCTGTTTTGAAGAGTTTTCTCTCTCTTTTTCTTTTTAATTCTAGCTTATGATTGGCTTTTCAACACTGTCTCTATCAGATTCCTTGCCCCCATCATCAATCCTCAAGGGTTCCTGGCGATCGATGCTTCGAGATAGCACCGCCCATGGCAACCCCTGGAACCCTGGCTATTGAGATTTCGAGATAATCCCATCCATGGTGTTCCGTGGCCGCGTTCAGACCCTGACAGTTGACACTTCGTGATAATGCCATCCATGGAATCTGAACCAGCTGGGTGCTTACATGCCCCCAGTAGGATATGTGAATATCCTAAGAGACAAGCACCGAGGAGATGATATTTTGTTACGCATCTTTGAGGGGATTTCCCGCCTCTCTGCGCTGGGAACTCGTCCAAATCAACTTGTGTTAATAGGCCGCTCCTATTATAGGTGTACTTTTTAGAATTTTTTCGACGCTTCTGCGTGATTTTGATTTTTACGCTTGCTGAACCAGGCTGTGTGTGAGGTTAGGGTGCTTAGGTTACTGAGTCCCGTAAATCAGAAGTTAGTTAGCGAGGTCAAATACTCCCTAAGCCTTGGACCTGGTACTTAAGCTTTTCATTTTCCTCAACCTCTTGAGGATTGTCTAGATCTTAATGGGTACTAAGAGTCGATCAAGAATGCCTACGGTTTGCGTTCTTACTAATCTTACCAAGCACTTTTCATTTCTTTTCATGAAAAAATGGTCTAGACTAAGGTTAATTCCTTAGCTTCTTACTAATGACTATTACTCTTTTCTTTCATCTTTTTGTGCTCCTTTTCATTTTATTTCTTTTCCTTCTCCTCAAAATTTTCTTTCTCCTCTTATTCTTTTTATTTTGAAAATTTTTTAATTTTTATGGTATTTTTGGTATATGTGAATTTTTTGTTTAAAACCTTTTTTTTTACAAGTTTTGCACTTATACCCCCCCATGCCTAAAACTTGCAATGTCCTCATTGTGATTTAGGGGTTTTTATTTAGTTAATTTATTCCTTAAGACAGATATTTTTGTGAGTGAATGGGTCGGGATGAATTCTGCGGACGATTTCTAATCTTAGATGCAAGCATCTGAGGTGGAGTCGGCTGTCTTAAAGGGTGAACCTTAAGTGCACAATGGTGTCAGAAAAAAGGTTTTAGATTTTCAAGAAATGACGGGCTGCCTCCCGTTAAGCGCTGAGTTTTACGCCATCGGCCGGGCGCAGTAAGTTTAAGGGTAATGGAGGGTGAGGGATGATTCAGCCGAATCAGTAGAAGTCACATCAATGAACGGTTTGAGTCTCTGACCGTTCACGATGAAAGGTTCGGAATCATGGCTGAGTGGACTGATTTCAATTGCTCCATTTCCAAAACCCTGTCGGACTAAATACAGTCCGACCCACTTGGACCTCAGTTTCCCCGGGAAAAGTTTGAGTCGGGCATCAAAGAATAGGACCTTTTGACCAGGATGAAAGATCTTTCTCGAGATGTGCTTGTCGTGGAAGGCTTTAACCCGCTCCTTGTAGATTCGCGAGTTCTCGTACGCGTCTAGGTGTAATTCATCGATCTCGCTGATTTGAAGTTTTCTGTGGGTTTAAAGATCTAGATTACAGTTCCGTACTGCCCAATAGGCTTTATGCTCCAGTTCTACAGGAAGGTGACATGCCTTTCCGTACACCAGTCTAAAGGGAGACATGCCCAATTGGGTCTTGTGGGCGGTCCTATAGGCCCACAATGCTTCCGGAAGTCGGGACGACCAGTCCTTCCTGTCAGGCCGAACAGTGACTTGCAGGATTTTCTTGATCTCCCGATTTGATAGCTCAGCTAGACCATTTGTTTGGGGGTTGTAAGGAGTAGAGATTCGGTGAGACACCCCATATTTGGCCATCAGTGACCTGAACTGAGCATTTGTAAAATGGGTCCCCCCATCAGAAATAATAGCACGGGGAATCCCGAACCTTGAGAAAATGTTTTGATGTATGAACTTAAGAACAATCTTGTGATTGCAGGTTCGGGTCGGTATGGCTTCGATCCATTTGGACACGTAGTCCACCGCAAGCAGAATGTACTCGAAACCATCCGAAACAGGAAAGGGGCCCATAAAATCAATCCCCCATACATCGAAGATTTCGCATACGAGAATCGGCTGCAAAGGCATCATGTCACGATGGTTCATGTTGCCTAAAGTCTGGCAACGACTGCATGCCTTGCAGTGACTGTATGCGTCTTTGAAAAGTGTAGGCCAGTAGAAGCCACACTAGAGGACTTTGGATGCGGTTTTATGCCCTGAGAAATGGCCACCACATGCCTGGTCATGGCAGAAAGATAGGATATTGCTGATTTCCTCTTCCGGGACGCATCTCCGAATAATTTGATCAGCACCTATGCGGAAAAGGTATGGGTCTTCCCAAATGTAATACTTGGAATCAGAACGCAATTTGTCTTTCTTGGCCTTCGGCCAATCAGACGGTGTCTGATGAGATGCCAAGTAGTTTACTATATCAGCAAACCATGGAAGTCTAGTACCAACAGAAAGCAGGTGCTCATCAGGAAAATGTTCCGTGATGGGTCCAGAAGGGTCGATGATCTCAGAAGGAAGACGGGACAGATGGTCGGCTACCACATTCTGCCTTCCCGCCTTGTCGCGAATCTCAAGATCGAATTCTTGCAACAGCAAGATCCAACGGATTAGTCGGGGCTTCGCGTCCTTCTTGGCAAGGAGATGCCTTACAGCCGTGTGATTCGAGTAAATGATGACATGGGAACCCAGAAGATACGATCGGAATTTTTCAAGGGCAAATACTACGGCTAGCAGCTCTTTTTCCGTAACCGTATAGTTACGCTGAGCCTCATCAAGTGTCTTGCTAGCGTAGTAGTTGACCACGGGTTTCCCGTCAGCTTTCTGTCCCAGGACCGCTCCTACAGCGAAGTCAGACGCATCGCACATGATCTCAAAGTGTTGAGACCAGTCAGGGGATTGTAGGATAGGTGCCTGGGTACTCGGTCACGCAGGTTTTCAAAGGCTAGCATGCATTCCTTGGAGATTTCAAAAGGTACATCCTTAGAGAGAAGAGAAGTCAAGGGGCGCGCGATTTTCGAGAAATCTGGAATGAAATGGCGGTAAAAATCGACGTTCCCTAAAAAGGAGCGGATGTCCCTGATCGAGCTAGGTACGTGAAGGCGAGAAATCCGATCAACCTTGGCTCGATCCACCTGGATGCCTTTTTCCGAAATTGAGTGTCCCAGGACAATTCCCTCAGGCACCATGAAATGGCTCTTTTCCTAGGAAAGAACCAAGTTCACCTCAATGCATCGCATGAGTATCTGGACCAAGTGCTGGAGGCAATCATCAAAAGATTCTCCAAAGACTGAAAAGTCATCCATGAAGACTTCCAGGAAATCACCTATCATATCTGAGAATATGGCAAGCATGCACCGCTGAAAAGTAGCGGGTGCATTGCAAAGACCGAAAGGCATCCTTCGGAAAGCGTACGTTCCGAAGGGGCAGGTGAACGTGGTCTTTTCTTGGTCCTCAGGATGGATTGCCACCTGGTTATAACCGGAGTACCCGTCAAGAAAGCAGAAGAACCTATTTCCCGCTAGTTTCTCGAGAATTTGATCAATGAAGGGCAATGGGAAATGATCCTTCTTCGTGGAGGAATTAAGTCGGCGGTAATCTATACAGACTCTCCACGCATTGGCTAATCGGGTAGGAATGACTTCTCCGGTTTCAGTCGTTATGGTGGTGAATCCTGTCTTCTTAGGCACAAACTGAATTGGGCTCACCCAACGACTATCGGAGATTGGGTAGATGATCCCGGCATCTAACCACTTGATGATCTCCTTTTTCACGACCTCCTGCAGATTAGGGTTTAAACATCTCTGCATTTCACGAGAAAGTCGTGCGCCCTCTTCTGAATAGATATGATGAGTACAATAAGAGGGGCTTATTCCAGTCAAATCATCGAGAGTCCACCCGATGGCTCTGCGATGTTGCTGGAGGACAGCAATCAGACAGGATTCCTGTTCGAAATTGAGGGTGGAATTTATAATCACAGGAAGGGTCTGATTGGAACCCAAAAAGATGTATTTCAAGTGAGCAGGAAGAGGCTTTAACTCGAGGATAGGGTTATCAGCAGCAGTGGGTGGTTCAGTGTAGATGTGAGGTTCAAGGGTAGGAGTTACTGGGTTGAGTATGTCTGGATTCGACTCTTCTGTTTGCGGGTCAAGATCCTTCTATGGTTGATGAGGCATAATCGAGTCATTCTGGAGGTGTGACTCATCAACCAAAATCCTAACGTCACAAATCTGTTCGATGACACCGCAATTAATTCCTTGTTGGGCCTTAAAGATATCAATTGTTAAGGTTTGATCTCCAAATTTAAGCTCTATTTGGCCCTCCTCACAGGAGATGTTGGCTCTAGCAGTAGCCAAGAAAGGTCTCCTTAGAATGATTGGTGTATCCCTAGGGTTTCTAGGTGCGCCCATATCTAAGACTATAAAGTCCACTAGGAAATAGAAATCTCGCACTCTTACGATAACATCCTCGAGAATCCCTTTTGGTGACTTTATAGATCGATCTGCTAATTGTAATGTCACCTCAGTTGGTTTTAGCTCAGATTCTTCTAGATGGTCAAGTAAGGATGTGGGTATCAGGTTTATGGATGCACCCAAGTCTAGCAGAGCTCTATCAAATTGGGTATCACCTATCTTGCAGGAGATCAGGGGAGTACCAGGATCTTTTGCCTTGGGTGGGAGTTTACTGAGGATTATAGAGCTGGCTTGCTCTGACAGAACAATTGGGCTCCCACCCTTGGTTCGCGGCTTACGCTGGGGTGTACACACATTCTTTAAAAATCGTGCGTAAGCTGGTATGTGGCGGATTGCATCCATCAAGGAGATGTTTATGTGGACCTGCTCAAAGAGCTTGACCAGGTCCTCCTCAGGTGCCACGGGCTTGGTGGTCTTCTTTCCCTTGGTCAAGGCCTCGGGAAACGGGATCTTGGGTGGTTCTTCTAGGATAGGTCCAGGTTGTGGATCTGGGATAGGGGTGGGGACGTCCTGGATTACTGTCCTAGGCTTGGGATCACTACCAAGCTTGGAGTGGTTTGGATGAGGTGGGTCTTGGGTTTCCTTACCACTACGGGCCGTTACGGAATTAAGTCCTGCCTGGTTTTGGTTGGGATTGGGTAAGATAGCTTGCTGCTGGTAATCTGCAAAAGAAGTGGAGGCCTCTATCCCGTCAGGTGAAGGAACAGAGGGGGCCTGATAAATCATCTGGGCATAGCCCGGGTTTGGGTTGATAACGCGCCGCTGGGTGGGCACGTTATTGGGATTAGGCAGAGGTTGGGAAGGAAGAGTACCTGGCTGGCGAGAGTTTGCCAACTGGGTCAATTGGTTTCGGACCTCTGTAAGTTCGTCCTTGTGTTGTTTCTGGATAGCCGCATTCGTTCTTTGAATGTCAGCTAGGGTCTGAAGGATAAGGGACATTTGATCTTGATTTGGCCCAGATGGATAAGTAGGGTTGGGCCGAGGCTGAGGCAGCTGGTAAGGACGAGGAGGTTGTGGGCGGGGTTGGAAGGATGGTCTTTGGGTTTGGGAATTTCCCACCCACTGAAAGTTAGGATGGTTACGCCATCCAGGATTATAGGTGTTGGAGAACGGGTCGTTCTGGATGGCGTTGAGGTCCTCGCAGGTCTGAGGAACCTCCAGAGAGTTAGAGAAAGAGGGAATGGAATTCCCCTGGCAGGTGTAGAAGGAATCGGAAGGACCTCCGGGCAAAGATTCGGATGATGGGTCCATCCTAGGAGAAGATTGATGGAGAATGCTTTGCACAGTTTCCCTTGTGGAAGGAGGCTGTGCGAAAGGGTTATGCGCAGAGGTGGCTCGCTGCAAATGCTGAGTCAGCTCATCCACCTTCTTTTCGATAATCGAGACCTTGTCCAATCGACTGGCCATTAACTCCAAGTCGACTGATGTGGACAGGCCCTGCGTCTCATGTGCTCCCCTGAGATTCGTCGCTACGCGGGTATTCGTCCTGTCGAATAATCCCATGGAGTCATTGTTGATGGAGTCTTCGCACATGTTTTCGAGAATCTCCCACACAGTGTCTTCATGTTGACCCATGATATTTCCTCCGCAGGTTGCATTGACGAAAAGATGGATATCCTCACGGAGTCCCTGGTAAAAAGATTTGACCTATTCCCATTTAGGAACTCCGTGATGGGGCACTTTCTCATGAGATCCTGAAAACGATCCCATGCCTCATGGAGAGGTTCCCCTGTTTGTTGGGTGAAATGTGTAATCTGATGGCGCAAGGCATTGGTCCGTCCAACAGGGAAGAACTTTTTCAGGAACTCAGACTGAAGTTCTTCCCAATTGTTGATCGGCCGGGTCTGAGTTTGATACCAATGGGCGGCCTTGTCCATAAGAGAAAAGGAGAACATCTTCATGAGATGAATATCCCGATTTTGTGCCTTTAGCTGTTTGATGTGCTGGAAGGGATCTTCAGAATTAAGCCCATGGAATTTAGGTATAGCATGAATCATATTGGGCTTTAATTCAGAATTTGGTCCTCCTGTCGGGATTCTAACTCGAGGCTCGATGGCCACCATAGCAAGATTATAATGGTCCCGCATCATGGGACGCTGCGGTGGGTGCACAAAGTTTTGGAAGAGGTCGTTGAGTCGCTGGAGCTGGTGCTCAAGATTGTTTTCTTCCTCAACTGGCTGAGCCATGATGGGGGAAGAAGAAGAACTTGGTTCTGAATCAGAAGAGAGAATAATGTGAGGGGGTTGCTGCACAAATACAGGCGTCGAGGCTTGGCCTTGACGAGGGTGAATTTCTAAAGGAGGTCTTAAGGGTGGTCTTAAGGACCTCCTACCGTACATGCACTATTGGAAGAGATGAGTTTAGAAGGTGCTGGACCCAATCAAGACACCCAAAAATGTGTTGGGTGACTATAGAGGTGAGGGGAAGATGGACCCCTTGATCAGAAAGATCGACCACCTGAGAATTACCTGGGCAGCCAGAGAGGGTGAGTCCCGCAAAGACTCCTACACGGTAGAGCGTCCCCACGGGTTACAGGGTTTCCCCCACCCGACCTCTCTTGTCACTGCGGCTCCAGGTAGACCAGAATGGGGATCTTGACCTCTTAAGTCTACCAATTTTAGTTCAAGAGCAAGGTGCTTAGGGTTCCACTTGAACTTTAGTCTTTTAAGTGCAAAGAGTGACCTAATTTGAAGGTTAGTTGACCCAAATGGTCAACTTTACCTGCCAGTTTTGCTTATTAGGTCTTGTCTTTTAGGGTTCAAGTGTTTAAAGAGCCAATCTTATTTTAGGGTTTCTTTGGATAGGTATTTTCAGATAATGGCTTGGGCACACTTCTTTTAAGGTTTCTCAATTCTTGTTTAAGAAGTGTCTCTAAATTCCTAATGTTGAATCTTATGTTGGCTCTATTTGGTCCAGTTAGTTCTTTGGTGGGTAATTAGGGCTCAAGCAAGAATGTGTTAGCCCCTAAATACCCTTAATAGTGTACAGGAATAATGGGTTGAAAACATGCAACTTCTTATAGTTTACTAAGTATAGAAGACAAGTTAGCCCTATATTGCTTGTTCTTTTCTTTTCTTCCTCTTTAGAGTTTAGGGGTTAATAGCGAGAGGAAAAAATTTACCTGTCCTCGGAGTGGTTGTCGTGCGGTTGCTTGTCTTCTTGATTTCCTATAGCTGCACAAAAGAGAGGAGATTATCAGAACTAAAAAAAAAATAAGAATGTTTACCTCTAGAATAGCCGTTGCTCCCCGGCAACGGCACCAACTGGCTAACGGTGGCAGCAACTAGCTTTTCTTAAGTCGTTGTAGTACAGATAGTTATTGCCATCATTTGCTAATATTTGTTACTCGGAAAATACAGTTCTCCCGAGGTCGAACTCAGGGAGCAAGTCGTATTCTAGAGATATACATGTTCTATTACAAAAATAAAGAGAGAGAGAGAGAGATGAAAGTTTGGCTTCTTCTTCTCTTCTTTTCTTCTTCTTTGTCTTCTCTCCTCTTTGGCTTTTGTTCTTCGTGTTCTTCCTCTATTTCTTGGTTGGACGATCCTGTCTTTTTCTTCTTTTTATTTTCTTTGTTTCTTCTTTTCTTGCTTCAGATCTTCCTCCCGTGCTCTTCTTCTTCTTTTCTTCTTGCTTCTTTTCTTCTGCTTTCTGTTTCTTCACTTGGCTGCTCCTTCTCTCTTCTTTTCTTCTTCTTCTTTGTCTTATGATCTCTGCAGAGTCTTCACTTGGCTTCTCTATGTTCCTCTCTTTCCTCTGCCTCGCCTTCCTTCTTCTTCTTTTCCTTCACCTGTCTTCAGGACGTCGTCTGATTTCTCAATCAGACGACTTAACCCGCGGATGCTACAGTGTCGATTCAGTTCTTCTTCCGCAGTCCTTCTTCTTCTTCACCTATGCCTGCACGCTTAAGAGTTCAGCATCAGAGGGCAAAAACCTACGCTACCCCCCTCCCCCGCGCATCTCTTTCTCTCTCAGAATTCGCTCTTAGGACAGCTCTCCCAGAGCAACCGGGTAATCGGGTACGAGTCGCGCCCGGGTCCAGGCCCACCGGCGTGCGGTGGTGGGCGAGTGGTAGTCAAGTCGGGTCGGGTCGGCCGGATCCGCGTGATGAGCTCGCGGACGGGCCGGGTGAAGCGGTGTGAGAGGGACCTCACCCCGTGTGCTGAGGCGATAAGCCTACAACACTTTTTCAACTTATATCGGCGCTCCTCTTCGAAGTCTTCCGAGGTGGGACTAAATGTCCCACCCCAATGTGAGCGCCTACGCGAAGGAAGCAGCAGCAGCGAGAACTTCGCGTGAGGGCTTCGGGCGAGGGCTTCACCCGAACTGCAGCCTGACACTTCGCGTAGCTACCCCGCGAAGCCTGGGAGTCTGACCTGGGCATGGTGTTTCCTGGAGCAGCAGGTCGAAGGAGCTTCGCTGCCCAGCAATGGCGATGGCAGGCGCGACACCTGTTCACAGAAGCACGGCCTCTCGGCCTAATCAGATATGCAGAGAACCTTCGCCGTGGCACGGCGAAGGTGGTCGGAGGGTCTGTAGTGGGCGTGGTGGAGCAAAAGGGTCTCCCTAGGTCAAACTGCGGGCGGAGAAGTGGGTGTGTTCGGTGGATCTGCAGAGGGCGTTTGGTGGGAAGTGGAGGGGTGGAAGAGGATCAGGGTGAGGAGGCGGAGGTTATGCACAGGTCGGCGAGCCGTGTGGGGTGCTGGAGAGATGGGAGCGGTTCGCCGGAGTTTGGCCAGAGGTGGAGAAGGTGAGGGTGATTGATGGGAAATCGGGGCCGACAGTAAGGGTTTTCAGTATGGAAAAGAAAGAGGGGTGGAAGAAGAGAAGTTTTACCTATTAAGCTGAACGAAGAGGGGTTGGCGCAGGCGACAGTCGTATCGACTGTCGCCGGAGAAGAAACTGCCCAGAGGAAGGGGCGGTGGCGAGGAAGGGACCGGAGAGGCGCCAGCTGGGTGCGGCGTGACGCGGAAAGATCGAGGGAAGGTAACCCTGCTGCTGGTAATGCGGCAGGGCGACGAGGAGGAGGAGGAGAGGCCGCCGGAGCAAGGGGGCGTCTGTCGGAGTGGGAAGGGAGGAATTGAGGGGGTGTCTCCGTCAGATCCGAGCTGACAAGAACGACGGAGCGACGGGGGTATTTATAGGGGCAGAATCAGAGAGGAGGGCGGAGGGAGACGACGTGTCTCCCTAGCCGGGGGACGTCGGAGGAAGGAGACCCATACCGTCCGTGCGTTCGCACGGGCGGTATGGGCGGTCACAGCACTCAGGGGGGTGTCCCTGCGGTGGCTGACGACGCAGGGTACCCCCCATTGACTTGCCAGGGCCCCTCCCTCACCCTGCGCGGCGCCATTCTCCACGCAAGGTCGCTGGAGCATGGCGCTGCTCAGGTTTTGCAGGAGGGACCTAAACGCAAAGAATGAAGGAGAGTTAGGGGCAAAAATGTGAGGGTTCAAAAGTTGAGGGCCAAAAAGTAAATATATGAGGACCAAAGTGTAAAGTTGGTCAAGAAGGTTTCTTCTTAGGCCCAAATTTTTATATATGACTAATTAGGACCTAAGGATTCTGATGGTGAATTTTATTTTTAGATTAAACCCTGTTTGACCGATCAATTTACGTAAAAACCCAAATTAAGTTGTTAATCGGGCATGGTTCTCAATGTAGGTCAAAATGGGTTCCTAAGGCCAAATTGAAACTCCTAAACCCTAGAGATTATTTTTCTATGAATTTTAGAGGGTTTATTTGATTTTTACCTTGCCTCGAACCACGTGAATTGAAGTGGGTTTATTTTTAGGGTTACAGGCTGTCATTTAATTCCTTGGAGTTGCTGTAGCCCTTATTGAGTCATTTCATCCCACTTTTCTTCTTATTAGGTTATTTTGACCTATGTTTGGACCCTGAGTTATCCTATTTTCAGATCGGATTGGTGAAATTGCATTTTTACCCCTCAGTTTATGTTTTCTTTGCAAACTCAGAATCTCTCTGAGCCAAGCCTTTCTAAGGTTATGTAGGAGCTTTTATTCTCTGCATTAGGTCAAAATGAGCTAGTTATGGCTCATGATGAGGTTCTCATCAGCAGGCCTTACCAAAGACCAGGCGATAAGGCGACATGCCTATCAGTGTCTTGAAAGCGGTCCTGTATGCCCACAGGGCATCATCAAGTCGTGTGGACCAGTCTTTCCTGTCAGGTCTCACGGTCTTCTGTAAAATGTTCTTGATTTGTCTATTTGAGACCTCAGTCTGCCCATTTGTTTGTGGATGATACGCGGTGGCAATGCGGTGGTTTACCCCATATTTTCTAAGTAGGGTAAGGAATTGGGAATGGATAAAATATCTTCCACCATCACTAATCATGGCCTTGGGTATTCCAAACTGGGAAAAGATGTTCTTCTTAACAAAGTCCATGACAGTCCTGTGATCGCATCGTTGGGTGGCGACGGCTTCAATCCATTTGGAAACATAGTCTACCGAGACCAGGATGTACTCGAAGCCGTTGGATGGTGGAAAGGGGCCCATAAAATCGATACCCCAAACGTCGAAGATTTCGACAATCAAAATGGGCTGAAGGGGCATCATATCTTTCTTTGTCATGGTCCCCAGCATCTGATAGCGTAAGCAATTCTTGGCAAAGATGTGTGCATCCTTAAATAGGGACGACCAGTAAAATCCAGACTACAAAACTTTTGCAGCTGTTTTCTTTCTAGAGAAGTGGCCGCCACACGCTTGGTCATGACAAAAGGAAAGCACACTCTGAACTTCGTCTTCAGGGATACACCTTCTGATGATCTGATCAGCACAGAGGTGAAACAGCATGAGATCATCCCAGAAATAGTGCTTGGCCTCAGCCAAGAACCTGTCCCGTTGCTGTCTGGACCTGCTGTGCGGGGTTTGTCCTACAACCAAGTAATTGACGTAGTCAGCATACCATGGCATTTTCTTGTCTTTCAAGGCTAGGATGTGTTCATCAGGGAAGGCATCAGATAGAGGTAGGGAGGGTCCAATGTGGTCGGGATGAAGTCTCGACAAGTGGTCAACCACCACATTCTTCGATCCGGCCTTGTCTCAGATTTCCAGGTCAAATTCCTGCAAAAGCAGGATCCATATGATGAGCCTGGGCTTTACGTCCTTTTTGGCCAATAGGTGCCGGATGGCTGAATGGTCAGTGTATATAGTCACGTGGGATCCCAGCAAGTATGATCGGAATTTTTCAAGTCCAAAGACTATAGTGAGCAACTCTTTCTCTGTGACAGTATAATTACGTTGGGCCTCGTCCAACATTTTGCTCACGTAGTAGATCACCACGGGCTTCTTGTCTTGCCTTTGTCCTAGGACAGCGCCTATGGCAAAATCTGATGCATCACACATAATCTCAAAGTCCTGGGACCAATCTGGGGGTTGAAGTACAGGTGCGGTGGAGACTAAGTCCCGGAGGGTGTGATAAGCCTGGATGCAATCAGGAGACATGTGGAATATGGCGTCGTTGGCTAGAAGGTTGGGCAAGGGTTTGGAAAGCTTGGAAAAGTCTTTAATGAACCTTCGGTAGAAGCCAACATGTCCTAGGAAGGAACGAATCTGCCGGATGGAGGGAGTTTGGAAATTAAATCAACCTTAGCTCGATCTACCTCGATGCCCTTATGTGAAACGATGTGACCGAGGACAATTCCTTCTTGAACCATAAAATGGCTCTTTTCCCAACTTAACACCAAGTTAACCTCGATACATCATTTCAGGATTTTCTCCAAGTTTCTCAAACAATGGTCGAATGAATTCTCAAATACAGAGAAATCATCCATAAAGACCTCCAAGTATTCACCCACCATTTCTGAAAAAATGGCTAGCATGCAACGCTGGAAGGTCGCAGGTGCGTTGCATAACCCGAACGGCATTCAACGGAATGCAAACGTGCCATACGGGCAAGTGAATGTGGTCTTTTCCTGATCTTCCGGAGCAATTGCGACTTGGTTATATCCTGGATATCCATCCAGGAGGCAAAAATACTTCTGTCCTGCCAACCTTTCAAGGATTTGGTCAATGAATGGCAAGGGGAAGTGATCCTTCTTAGTGGCTTCATTAAGCTTCCTATAATCAATGCACACCCGCCATGCGGTGGTGGTGCGGGTGGGGATGGATTCGCCATGATCATTGGTGACAACGGTGAGCCCAGCTTTCTTTGGAACCATTTGAGTGGGGCTCACCCAAGGGCTATCGGAGATAGGGTAGATGATGTCGGTGTCAAGTCACTTGATAATTTCTTTTTTAACGACCTCCCACATGTTTGGGTTTAAACGTCTCTGCATCTGGCAGGAAGGCCGGGCCCCGTCTTCCAGGTAAATCTTGTGGGTGCAATAGGTGGGGATAATTCCTCTTAAATCCGAAATGGTCCAACCAATGGCGGCCCGATGTTATGAAAGGGTCGCAGTCAACCTGAGTTCCTGATCCTTAGTTAGATGAGAATTAATAATCACTGGGAAGGTCTGGTCAGGTCCCAAGAAGACGTACTTGAGATTCTCGGGCAATGGTTAAGTTCAGGTGCGGTTGGGACCACAGTCGATGGGAAGGGAAAGGGCGGGAGTTGGTCAACATCGATCTCTTCAAAAGGTGTCATGTGATGGTACTCAGCCTTACAGAGGTCCACGGGTAATGATGGTGACGGGTCAGAACAGTCACTATGGGTTTGGTGGTCTGATATAGAACTGAGGGTGAGGCATTCCTTGATTAAAGTTTCCATGGGATCATGTTCCTCAATGTAATCGCAATCAAAAGACTTTGTCACTCGGAAGATATCCAATTGCATTTTCCTATCTCCGAAGGCGATTTCCATACATCCCGTGTCGCAATCAATGTTTGCTTTAGCCGTAACTAAGAAAGGTCTACCTAAGATTATGGGTACGTTCTGTAATTTTTCAGGGACTTCCATGTCGAGCACCAAAAAGTCGACCGGGAAATAGAAGTCCTTGACTCGTACAATCACGTCCTCGACAACCCCCTTCGGGGTTTTCACTAATCCATCAGCCAGCTGGATGGTGACAGGGGTTGGTGTCAGCTCCCCAAAACCAAATTGGTGGTACAAGGTTGTTGGAATTAGGTTGATAGAAGCACCTGGGTCCAGGAGCGCTCTATCAAACGTCATGTCCCCGATATTGCAGGAAATTAGGGGCGCTCCTAGGTCAGTTCGCTTGAGTGGAAGGTTGCTTGATATCACGGAACTTGCTTGCTCAGAGAGTACAACCTTCCTAGGTGCTTGAGGTCTCGGCTTACACTTGGGTGTACAGGCATCCTCTAAAAACTTGGCGTAAGCAGGGATGTGTTTGACGGCTTCTAGGAGCGGAATATTAATCTGTACTTGCTTAAAAATTTCCAACAGCTCCTTTGTTTCCACAGTATTCTTCTTTTTCTTGATTGTTTCCAAGGCCTCAGGGTAGGGTGTCTGAATGTGGATTGGTTCCATGTCTGGGTCCTTGGTTGGTGCCTCTTCTGAATCGGGTATTTCAGCGGGTAAAGTCTCTGGGAGAGTCGGCCATTTGTGATCCCGGGTTTTGGTGCCGCTTCTCAAGGTCACCGCATTTGTAGAGGCATTGGGGCCATGGGTTGATCCTTGAGAAGACGAGGACGAAGAAGCACCAAATCCAGGAGGTGTTTGCGGGGCTGGCTGGACCATGTGAGCCTGCCCGGGGTTGCTTTGGAACCCTTGCGAATTGGGGTCTCTGTTAATTATGTTTCGCGGGTTTGGTTGTGGTTGGGAAGGTAGGGATCCTTGTTGTTTACAGTCCAAGAGTTGGCTTAACTGTCCCTTTACTAAGGCCATTTCCTCCTGATGTTTCTGGTTCATGTCAGCCATCATCTTTATTAGGGTATCCATTTGATTTTGTGGGGGAGGGACCGCCCTATTCTGATTATATTGGGGTCTAATTGGTGGTCCTTGCTGATAGGGGGCAAGTGTGGCTGCTGGTTTGGCCTAGGCTGGTTTTAGAATTGCGGTGGCATCTTGCGCAAGTGGCATCTTCTCAGGAAATGCCTACACCATGGTGTACCCAAGTGGCATCTTGCGCAAGTGTTTTACCATGGGTTGGATGACACACATCGGTACCTAGCCGATGCATCTAGCCATGGGAATTTTCTCGTGAAGGATGAGAATAGCGCATTTGAACTGTTCGAGTCCTTAGCAGAGAACTCGATGAACGCCGCCTCAATGAACCAATTCTAGCGACCTGGACAGCAACGAGTTAATGGCCACGAAGCTCAAGCAGAGTCCGCTCGAGCCGACATGGACATTATCACCAAAAAGCTGGATAAGGTGGATCTACTCGATAAGAAGCTCGATGAATTAATGCGTGCGAGATCCGAATCTGCTGGCAGCACTTCTCCATCTTACTCCTCTCAAGCATCCTGAGCCCCCTCTGCTCGTACATATCCGGTTACTCGTTATGTTTTCTCTCTATCTTCACGGGATCCTGCATACCAGGAACCCCTGAACAATATGGATCTAGCACCATACAATCAGGGTTATGCACCACATGATGATGCAAGTGCGTATTATATTGATGAATTTGCATCTGAGACGTCTTCGGCTTACGAAGATGTCAATGCCATTCAGGGATATGGGCATAACAACCCGTATTCTGAAACATATGACCCTGGTTGGCATCAGCATCCCAATTTCGCCTGGTTTGGTAATCCACAATGACCGAGTCAACTTCCATACTACCAGACCAGACAATACGAGAACGCGCAGAACATGTATCCAAGGCAGCTGCCATTCCTGTCTCAGCAGCAATAGACACGCTCTATCTATCGGCCGCTGCACCAAGCTGCCAACTACCCTCTAAAGCGGGCCGACCCTATGGAGTTGCTGAAGGAGGAATTGCAGGCATCAATTCGGAAATCTACTCATGACAAAATCCAAATAATGAAGGCAATGGCTTAGCAAATACAGAGCATACAAAACACGCAAAACTAGATGATGCAGGAGCATAGATCATAGGGAGCTTTGCCCTCCCAACCTGTCCCAAACCTGAGATATGTGCAGAATCAGGGTGCCCCTCCTAGATTCCAAGCACCACAGGGGCAGGCACACGCTGTTATGCAAGCACCTCCCTCACCACCTGGTTATGGGCTCGGTCAACCACCTCTGTCGCCAAACCCTGTGTATCCAGACCAACCCGCTCCTCTACCCCTGCATGGACAGCACGCCGATGCAAAAGCTGTCACCTTATGGAGCAGAAAGACTACACAGGACCCGTTACCTAGGCAAGTGGGTAGCGATTTTCCCTGTGCTAGACCACGAGATGATTCACAACCCTCTTCCTCTCAGAAGCCATCTTCATTAGATAAGGGAAAGATGCCCCTAGACCCTGAAATTCCTGTCCCTTTTCCTGCAGCCCTAACACGAGATTCAACATGGAGAAAGGACATGAAGAATTTTGAGTACTTGAAATCTATGTTCAAGGAAGTTCACATTCAGTTCCCTCTCCTCGAAGCGATAGATCACATCCCAGCTGTTGCTAGGTTCTTTAAGGACTATTATACTTCAAAGCGACAACAGAGGATCGGACGACAAGAGGTATTATCTGAGGAAGCTAGTGCAGTTATTTTAGCTGACTTACCGCCCAAGGAGAAGGACCCGGGCACACCATTCATTTCCTGCTTGTTGCAGGATTCCCCTTTTGATAGGGCCCTTCTTGACTTGGGGTTGTTCATCAACCTAACTCCCACCGCAATATTTGATCGATTTCAATTTGGGGAGTTAAAACCCACCTTGGTTATCATACAGTTGCCTGACCGATCTATAAAAACACCGAGGGGGGTGGTTGAAAATGTGATAGTAAAAGTCCAAAGATTTTGCTTTCCAGCAGACTTTTTTGTTGTTGACATGGAGGTTCCACCTAATCTCCGTGATTCACCGATTATTCTAGGTCGCCCGTTTCTGGCATCGGCCCATGCAAACATCGACTATGCATCAGGGTGCATGGAGATTGCCCTGGGAAATGAAAAGCTTAGATTGGACATTTTCAGGGCATCAAAGAACTTTGATTGTGATTTGATCGAGGATGATAGTGAAGACGAAGATTCAGCTTTCTGTCGGAACATTGGGCTCCTCTGTAGCGACCCAATGACACATTCATCCTCATTATCATGGATCTTTGATCGCGATCCACACGGGACTGAGACTAATGATATATACATTTCATCCCATGGATTTAGTTGTCATGGGTGTTCATCTACTCTTAACACCCCTGATCCTAACTATCCTGTCCTATCCAATGCGGATATCTTAAGACAGGATTACATGACCATTGCAGGTGGATTCTTCATTAGTCAGGATTAGCAAATTTCCACTATTATTTCCTCCCCTCCCCTGCACAACCCTCCTCCTCACCCTCCACCACTAGAGTTGCAGCCCTTACCTGATTCGCTCAAATACGTGTTTCTGGGAGAAAGTAAGACATATCCAGTGATTATCAATGCTCACTTTACTCTGGATCAGGAACACCAGTTGATCTCCATTCTGCAAGCACATAAGGCTGCTATTGGGTGGGGCATTGCTGATCTCCACGAAATTCGCCCCTCATATTGCACTCACCATATATACACTAATGAAGGGGTTGTTGGTGCTAAAGCACCACGATCATTTGTTTTGATGATAACAAAACACGTGTTATTTAACATTTGCAATTTGAGTCCTAGATTTCAGGTCAATTGCAAATGTGGACGTGTTTAGACGGAACTCGAGCTCGCATCCAGGATGGATTGGAGGAGCTTAATGAAGAACAGAGGAGGTTCGCGTGGAGTGACAGATTGAAGATAGAAGACAAGAAGAATATGATAGATTCTTTTTAATCCTTTCTTGTATCTCTTGTCTTTATTTTCTTGCTCTTATTTTCCTTAGAATATTATGTTAAAGAGCCTCAAAGTACCCTAACAGTAGTCCTAGGAACACCGGCACAACCCTAGGATATTTAGGTTTTCTGTAGAATACCTAGAAAACCAATATAGGGTTCAAACAACACTTCCAGACGTCTAATTCTAAAATCAGACGTCTGATAAAGTATTTTATGACATCTGACTGTTGTTTCAGACGTCTGATAACTGTTAGGCTGGACATATTTAATTCTGTCTGATGAAATCAGACGTCTAGACCTTAGACCAGACGTCTTAGGAGACGTCTGATGGATTTGCCAGACGTCCAATTAGTGGACCGTTGGCTGGCTTAGCAAACACTGAAGATTATGACTGTTAGAGCCTTATCAGACGTCCTTAGGCCTTTCCAGACGTCTGATAAATGACCGTTTTGCCTCGGCTGACCCAAAATCTCTTCTCAGAGATTTTCTAGCCGTTGCAACGTTTGGAAATCAATTCCCACAGTAAAAGTAGGTTTCCAGACGTCCAGACATAGTGCCAAACGTCCTGTATGTCGTCTGATGGACATGCGCAAAAACCCTGTTTAGATCTGATCCAAGTCAAGGAGAGACCCGCCCAAAATCAGACGTCTGACCTTGGAATCAGACGTCTTAAAGTGGCCTTCCAGACGTCTGATGCCAGAGTTAGACGTCTGATAACCCTGTCAAGTGTAATCATTGTCCTGATTTCGGCCTGATTCTCTTGGGCTTTGTTCCCAACGGCTATAGAACCTTTCCTAAGCCTTCCAAAACCTTCCTAAGGCCTCTATAAATAGAGGGGAGCCTTTACACACCTAGATATACAAGATACACACTTGGATACACTTAGCTACACACTTTCACACTCTTTTGTGTCCAGAAAAGATCTTGCTCTCTAAGCTCAAGTTCTACATCTTGAGAGCATCAAGCTTCGCGCACCCGCTCTCCCGCCGTTGTTTACGAGAGCGACGTTGCGCCGTCGCGTGGCACACGCACCGCATCATCAACTCGACGCACTCCTTGCAAAGGGGAGTTTCCTGTTTCCTATAGAAGCTAGGTTTAAATTCCTTTGTTGGCTCTATAGGATTACTTGTTTTATTTTATCTTTGTTGTTTGGTTGGGTATTCGCTTTGCGAATTCCCGTCTCCTTCGTGGGACAAAATCCTTCTCGTGGAGAGAAGGGGTTGAGGAATGCTACCCTCGTACTTATAGCGTGGTTGTACTGAGGTTGAATCACCCTCGTTTTAAAGTGATTCGGTTAGTGGATTTGATCAACTAGGTTGATCGGAAAATCCTAACTCGAGAGGGTTAGGTGGTGGTTTTCACAAGGTTTGGGTTTCCACCTAAAAACAATTGTGTACATTGTGCGATTGGTTTTCTTTGGTGAGATTGCTTTATATTTTATTTCCGTATTTATTACGTCACCCCTCTTCGAAGGGAAAACTACAATTGGTATCAGAGCAGGTCTCGCAAAATCGACGTTACAAACCGACGAGGATCTAGATATGGAGGGAAAAGCATTCGTGTGCATCGAAGGACACGATACCTCGCGACCACCATACTTTGCAGGTATAGATTTCATTTATTGGAAAAATCGTATGACTATGTGGTTGCAGGCCTACGACTTCCAGGTGTGGGAAAAATGCGAATCCGCATTTTTGATTCCCAAGAAACCTGCAAAGGTTACTCAGAAGATCAGGTTCGGAATCTCAACCTCAACGCAAAGGCAATGAATGCCTTGTATTGCGCATTGAGTCCGAAGGAATTCGAACAAATCGAAGAGTGCACCACCGCCCACGAGATATGGAGGAGGTTGGAAGGCACTCATGAGGAGACGAGCTCGGAAGAAGATCTCGGGGAGAAGGAAACCGCGTGCCTTGGTTTCATGGCAATTGGAGAAAGTAACAGCGACAGCGAAAGTGGAAGCGACTCCGACAACGAGGTAAATTTTGATTTACAGGAAGCTTTTAATGAACTATTTGAGATTAGTAAATCACTTAAGATAGAAAATAAAAGCATTAAAAAGAACCTTAGTTTTCTTAAAAATGAAAATGATAGGTTAGAAAAACAACTTAAGGACATAGAAGCTAGTCCTAAAAATGATAACCTATTATTAGAAAATCATAACCTCATCAATGAAAAAAATAAATTGATTGAGGAAAATGTTAGTCTAAAAATAGAAATTTCTGATTTAAAGACTAAGATGAGTATTATAGAAAAAGAAATTGCATGTCTTAGGGAAAACTCTAACAAATTAATCAACAAAGTAGATGATTTATATAGCCCTAAGATTGAGAAAGGATCTCCGTCAAGGAGACCCGCTAACAAATCCGGATCCAAGCTCACTTGGATACCGAAGGAAAAATTAGAATCTTGTTTTGTAGGGTTTAGGGATAATTACAACACAAAGGACTGGACCTACAAACTCAAGGCTGGTCAACTCAAGTTGGGAGAACCAAGGAATAGACCAAGGAGAAGAACAAGAAGACCGACGAGACGGCGAACGTCGACCACCTTGTTATTGGTGCTAGAGCACCACGATCATTTGTTTTGATGATAACAAAACACATGTTATTTAACATTTGCAATTTGAGTCCTAGATTTCAGGTCAATTGCAAATGTGGACGTGTTTAGACGGAACTCGAGCTCGCATCCAGGATGGATTGGAGGAGCTTAATGAAGAACAGAGGAGGTTCGCGTGGAGAGATAGATTGAAGATAGAAGACAAGAAGAATAGGATAGATTCTTTTTAATCCTTTCTTGTATCTCTTGTCTTTATTTTCTTGCTCTTATTTTCCTTAGAATATTATGTTAAAGAGCCTCAAAGTGCCCTAACAGTAGTCCTAGGAACACCGGCACAACCCTAGGATACTTAGGTTTTCTGTAGAATACTTAGAAAACCAATATAGGGTTCAAACAGCACTTCCAGACGTCTAATTCCAAAATCAGACGTCTGATAAAGTATTTTAAGACGTCTGACTGTTGTTTCAGACATCTGATAACTGTTAGGCTGGACATATTTAATTCTGTCTGATGAAATCAGACGTCCAGACCTTAGACCAGACGTCTTAGGAGACGTCTGATGGATTTGCCAGACGTCCAATTAGTGGGCAGTTGGCTGGCTTAGCAAACATTGAAGATTATGACCGTTAGAGCCTTATCAGACGTCCTTAGGCCTTTCCAGACATTTGATAAATGACTGTTTTGCCTCGGCTGACCCAAAATCTCTTCTCAGAGATTTTCTAGCCGTTGCAACGTTTGGAAATCAATTCCCACAGTAAAAGTAGGTTTCCAGACGTCCAGACATAGTGCCAGACGTCCTAAATGTCGTCTGATGGACTTGCGCAAAAACCCTGTTTAGATCTGATCCAAGTCAGGGAGAGACCCGCCTAAAATCAGACGTCTGACCTTGGAATCAGACGTCTTAAAGTGGCCTTCCAGACGTCTGATGCCAGAGTTAGACGTCTGATAACCCTGTCAAGTGTAATCATTGTCCTGATTTCGGCCTGATTCTCTTGGGCTTTGTTCCCAACGGCTATAGAACCTTTCCTAAGCCTTCCAAAGCCTTCCTAAGGCCTTTATAAATAGAGGGGAGCCTTTACACACCTAGATATACAAGATACACACTTGGATACACTTAGCTACACACCTTCACACTCTTTTGTGTCCAGAAAAGAACTTGCTCTCTAAGCTCAAGTTCTACATCTTGAGAGCATCAAGCTTCGCGCACCCGCTCTCCCGCCGTTGTCTACGAGAGCGACGTTGCGCCGTCGCGTGGCACACGCACCGCGTCATCAACTCGACGCACTCCTTGCAAAGGGGAGTTTCCTATTTCGTATAGAAGCTAGGTTTAAATTCCTTTGTTGGCTCTATAGGATTACTTGTTTTATTTTATCTTTGTCGTTTGGTTGGGTATTCGCTTTGCGAATTCCCGATCTCCTTTGTGGGACAAAATCCTTCTCGTGGAGAGAAGGGGTTGAGGAATGCTACCCTCGTACTTGTAGCGTGGTTGTACTGAGGTTGAATCACCCTTGTTTTAAAGTGATTCGGTTAGTGGATTTGATCAACTAAGTTGATCGGAAAATCCTAACTCGAGAGGGTTAGGTGGTGATTTTCACCCGATTTGGGTTTCCACCTAAAAACAATTGTGTACATTGTGTGATTGGTTTTCTTTGGTGAGATTGCTTTATATTTTATTTCCGCATTTATTACGTCACCCCTCTTCGAAGGGAAAACTACAGGGGTGAGACCGTCGAGACAACCTCAGAGATGCCTAAATCCAAATATGTTGGAGGTTGTCAAGAAGGAGATCATTAAATGGCTGGACGCGGACATTATCTATCCAATTTCCGACAGCCAGTGGGGGAGTCCCATTCAGATAGTGCCCAAAAAGGCAGGACTCACTATAATAAAAAATGAATTGGGCAAATCCATCCCAACTTGCACCACGACTTCTTGGCAGGTCTGCATTGACTACAGGAAGCTAAACTCGGCTACCAAAAAGGATCATTTTCCTTTTCCCTTTATTGATCAGATTCTCGAACGGCTAGTCGGGCATAGTTTCTTCTGCTTTCTGGATGGATACTCTGGGTACAATTAAGTTGCAATCAACCCGAAAGACCAAGACAAGATGACTTTTATATGTCCCTTTGGAACATTCTCTTTTAAGCGGATGCCTTTCGGCCTTTGCAATGCACCAGCTACCTTTTAGCGATGCATGATGGCCATCTTTTCAGACATGATCGGGGACTGCGTAGAAGTGGTCATGGACAACTTCTCCGTGTTTGGAGATGATTTCTCATCTTGTCTCAATAACCTCACAAGAATTCTGAGGAGATGTATAGAGGTTAACCCAGTACTTTCATGAGAGAAAAGCCATTTTATGGTAAGGGATGGCATCGTGCTAGGTCACAGGATCTCCTCTGATGGACTCGAGGTCGACCGAGTTAAGTCTGAAATCATTTCGCAATTACCTCTGCCTAGCTCGGTTAGGCAAATCAGATCATTCTTGGGGCATGTCGGATTTAATCTAAGATTCATTCGAGATTTCTCAAAATTGCTCATCCATTAACTAATCTTCTGGTAACTGACACGCTCTTTGAGTTCGATTCCTAGTGTCTTAGCGCTTTCGAGAACTTGAGAAGCGCTATCTCCAGTGCACCTATTCTCCAACCCCCCGACTGGTCACTCGACTTCGAGATGATGTGTGACGCTTCTGACTTCTCTGTCGGAGTCGAGCTTGGCCAGTGTCGGGAGCACCATCCATTTGTAGTATACTACGCAAGCAAAATGCTGAACGAGGCCCAGCGTAACTATATAGTCACTGAGAAAGAATTGCTAATCGTAGTATTCGGGTTGAAGAAATTTAGGTCATGCTTACTCGGGTCCAAAGTTATCATCTACACTAACCATTCCGCCCTCCAGCATTTGTTCGCAAAGAAGGACACCAAATCTTGCCTTATTAGATGGATCCTTCTTTTGCAGGTGTTTAATGTCAAAATCCGCGACAAAGCCGGAGCACATAATGTTGTAGCGGACCACTTGTCTCGGCCTGACCTAGACTACATTCCCTACTCCCCACTGATATCAAATCGATTTCCGGATGAGTCTCTGCTATCTATCAACTCTGTTGAGTTTCCTTGGTATGCTGATATAGCAAACTATCTTGTTGCAGGCAAGCTACCTGCGGGATTATCCAAGGATCAAAAGCTCAAATTTATATCAGAGGATAAATTCTATTTTTGGGATGACCCATTGCTCTTTTGCATTGGGGTTGATTAGATCATCTGTAAATGCGTCCCTGATTCGAAAATCTCTAGTGTACTATCCTTCTGCCATAGTGATGCTTGTGGGTGTCATTTCTTAGGCCGAAAAACTACTGCAAAGATTTTGCAGTCGGGATTTTTCTGGCCAAACATTATCAGAGATACACATGAGTCTGCCAAGTGCTGTAAGCAATGCTAGGCAGTCGGTTCTATGACTCGGAGAGATATGATGCCTCTCCAATCCATTCTGGTCGTAGGGATCGACTTTATGGGCCCATTCCCGAACTCGCATGGCTTTGACTACATACTCCTCGCAGTAGACTATGCCTCAAAGTGGGTAGAAGCTATCCCAACAAGATGAGCTGATAATAAGACTGTTATATCCTTTGTCCGGGAATTTATTTTTGCGAGATTCGGAGTTCCCCGCATCCTGATAAGTGATGGGGGAAGCCACTTCATCCATGCCCATTTCAGGTCATTATTGAAAAAATATAGGGTGCAGCATCGCATTGCTACCCCATATCACCCACAGACCAATGGACAGGCTGAAGATCAAACCATCAAATCAAGCTTATCCTTCGAAAGATGGTTAGACCTGATAGGAAAGATTGGTCCGATTGATTGAATGATGCACTATGGGCATATCGGACTGTGTACAAGGCCCCGCTCAGAATGCCACCATACCGCATGGTGTATGGAAGGGTCTGTCACATTCCTGTGGAGCTGGAGCACCGTGTGTTTTGGGCGGTGCAGAAGTGTAGTTTTAACCTCGAGGCTGACGGTTATGAAAGAAAGCTCCAGCTCAGTGAGTTAGAGGAGATTAGGCGGGAAGCTTACAAGAATGCAAAAATATACAAAGACAAGACAAAAGCTTTACATGATCGACACATCCAGAGGAAGGAGTTTGCACCTAACCAACAGGTTTGGTTGTTTGACTCCCGACTTAAATTCTTTGCGGGAAAGGTCAAGTCCAAGTGGACTGGGCTGTTCCTGGTGGTCCACCCGTATCCTAACGGGGCGGTCCAAATCTGAGCAAATTTTTACGGTTAATGGCCAGCGCCTCAAACCATTCTTTGCTCAGGAACCTCCTCCTGTTGACGAAACGATACATTTTCTTGAGGACGTATGACTGATGAGTTTCCCATTTGGAGGCGTTAAACTCAACACGTATACATATATACATACCATATATACAGAGCATATTTCATTTACGCATAATATTTTGCATGTTGTTTTACATATTGTGTATGGCATTGCAGTAATGACATGAGCTTAATGACAACTCAGAAGCAGTTACAGGTGATTTCTATCCATATACACCCAGCCTTATTTCTTTTGTTCATGCATGAGGACATGCAAACACTTAGGCATGGGGGGTAGTCCATAAAAACTAAAAATTTTATGCCAACAATTGGGGGATTAGATCACTTTATTAAGAGGTTTTATTAGAGAATTATTCTTTAGTAGATTCCTACACTTAGAATCCGGTATAATTTCATACTTGTATGTAGAATTTGCAATGGATCCACTGTAAAAATAGATAGACATCTCTAGTTTGTCGAGAAGAAGCATTGCTTCTTCTCCTAAACCCTTGGATAGCAATTAGGGAGTCAGGTGAACCATCTTCTAGTAGATCCACCAAAACATACGTGAGATGAGAGTAGAGAGTCTACTGGTACTTTAAGGCTAGTGTAAGGAATCTTTAATCTTTAATAATTGAATAATGATACTCGGAGATGGGCATAGTTTTCGCACTCAGTTCTTGCGTACTACATCTGTGAAAAATTCCATATGAGAGCCACCAAATAAGGCAAAAATACAGAGAGCGGGTTCTGATAAAACTAGAACTGAGGAGGCAAAAACACCTACTATTAATGCGGCGAAATCGAGTTTTAAAATAAAGCGTTGTAATATAATCGAAATCGCATTGAAAACAAATAGATTTTATTACTCGAAAAAGTTTCGAGGTCGAACACAGAGAGCAATATGGGAATTTAAAGCTCAAGTTCACAATTTAAAGTAAAATAATTTGCAGTAATAACAAGATCAAGGTGCAAAAAGATGGGAGTAAAATGATGATTTAGATCACCAAATACTCCTACAATATCAACTAAAGAACTCAATATATATGTATGAAATCAAACCAAACCGTCATCTGATTATGAAATCATACGACTTAAACTTCTGTTTTTCTTCTTTTCTTCTGCTTCTCTTCCTCTTCTTCTCGTGCGGCTCCTCTTCTTCTCTTTTCTGCCTTGGCTTCTTAAGCCTTCTCCTTCTTCTTCCTTCTGCACACAGGGGAGGGGCTTCTTGAATTGGCTAAGTGTCAACCAGACTCTCCTGAGAGCAAAACCCTTCCCCTACCCCACGTGCAAGCTCTCCTTCTCTTTCTCTCTTAGGCTCCGCCCTCCCAGGGCCTCTATAAGGATAGTCGGGTTATTGGATCGTACGCACAGGGGTCTAGGCTCACCAGCATGCGGTAGTGAGCAAGGAGTGCAGGTCAGTCTAGACGGGTAAATGGGTCGGCCAAATCTGTGGAGGAAAAAGTCGCGGACGAGGCGCAAGTGTGCATGGGTGATGGGGACCTCACCCCATGTTATGAGGCAAATAGCCTCTAACACTTTTTCAATTTATTCGACTCTCCTATTCTCACGTTCCACGATGTGGGACCATTGTTCTACCTTCTTTTTCGTGCATCTACAGCAACAGCTCCTTCGTCGAATTTGTGCAATGAGGAGGTAGACTCCTCCAATTGTCAGCCCGGACAAAGTTCTAGAGGCTTTTTGCTTCGCCTGGAGATGACTTCTGGGGCGAAGATGTCCTGGAGCAGCTCTCAAGCAAGCTCGTGGTTGTGTTAATGGCGAGCTCCACCTAAAGACCTGAAATCAGCAATAGGGCCTTTCGGCCACGTTAAAACATTCAGGAATGATCACCGGAGCACAGCGAACGTAATAGGGGTGGTGGCGTGGAGTGAGAGTAGCTGTGGTGGCTGGACGGTGATGGAAACGGTCAGAGACGACTGGTTTGTTCGGGTGTGAGTTTGAGTGAGCGAGAGGATGAAATATGAGGTGGGTTTTGTTCGTGAAGGTGAGGCGGAGCTTATAGGGTGGTCGGCAAAAGGGATGGCCGTGTGTAGCAGGCAGAATTCTTCCCTGGAGTGGTCACTGGAGATGGAGGAGATGTAGTTGCGGAGGGTCGTCGGTGGTCGATTTAAAGTGGGGTGAGTGTGAGAATGAAGTACAGAAGGTAAGGGACTTAGCTAGGAGGTTGTTGGATGAAGTGAGGTGGAGATGGTGTCAGTTGAGGTTATTGCTAGCACCGGAGACGAAGGTGGTTCCCGTGAGGGAGAAAACGGTAAAGATGAATGGAAAAAGGATGTCTGCTGGTACGGCGAGATGCGGAAATGAGGTGAGGGAGATGAATCCACCGCTGGTATGGCGGACGGACGACGAGGAGAAGAAGAGGTCGCCAGACGTTGAGGAACCTTCAGTCGTGAAAGAGAGAGAGGAATTATGGGGAATCTCAGCCGATTTGGAGCGTAGGAAGTTCGGGGGGATCTAGGCTCTCTTATATAAGGATCTAAAAGCGGTTTGAGCTTGGGAAACAAGCTTTCCAAGCTTAGAAAGCCTCACCAGACTTGGGAATTCCTTAATACCCAAATCTCTCATGCATTCTCATGAGAGATTGGGTAGGTTTTAGGGCTTGGGATTAGTTTCAAAAGGAAGGGAATTTCTTGACGAACTTCCCTTTCAATTTTGAAAGGGATTCATCAAGAAATCAAGGAGTTCTTTCCATTTTAAGGTTGCCAGAGCAAGTAAGAATAGGATTAATGGCAGTAGGGACCTTTTTGTGAGAACGAAGACAAAGTTAGGGGCCTATTTGAGAGGATTTGAAAGCTAAGGGTCGAAATGAAATTAGACAGGACCAATTTGCAAACTCAATCAAAACAAACTCATCTTAGGTCCAAATTTTATTACAAACCAAATATAAACCTAAGGAATCCAATGGTGAAGTTGGATTTTGATTTTGACTACGTTTGACTAGGTAATTTATGTAAAAACCTAAATTAGGGTAAATGTCTGTCGCTGGTTCTGTTTTGGGTCAAAACGGGTTCTGATGGTCAAATTGAAAGTTCTAAACCTAAGAGAATATTTTTTCTATGAATTTTACAGGGTTTAGGTGGATTTTATTTTGATCAGAACTTCAGTTTATTAAGCGGATCTATTTTTAGGGTTTCAAAAGTCATTTATTTCTCAAAGCACGTGCAAATACTTTTCTGATTATTCTAACCCACTTGTTATCTTTGTAAGACCAATTGACCTTCATTTAACCCCTGAGAAAACCTATGGTTATACTACATTCATGATAAGCTGGTAAAATTACAGTTTTAACCCTAGTTTCTTATTTTTCCTTCAGAATGATTATAGAGTGACTTGCAACTCTCTGGCGGTTATGTAGGAGCATTTACTGACTTAATTGGGTCAAAATGAGATAGTTGTGGCTCATGATAGTGTTCCCATCACCTACCACCCTCACGAACCACCAAATAGAGCCTAAACCTATTTTTCTGTATCTCTGACCACCTGAATACGTGCTAAGGAATTTGACTTAACCGTAGGGTTATCAAAACCTAATTAAAGTGTAATGCCATGTAAGACCACCAAATACAGTCGCAAATTTGGCAAGATGTGAGCTTAGGAAAGAAAAGAAAAAGAAGAAGAAGAAAAAGAGAGAGAAAGAGAGAAAAGAAAAAGTACAAAAGGTTAAAGAGAGCACAGTTTTCCAGCCTTCTCTAAGTTAAGTTATTCAATAATCTAATAATCTAGATTATGAAATACTAGTCTCTATGTAGCACCAGAAGTGAGTGAACCACCAAATAGAAATCCAATTAACTCAGACGTCTTCTACCTAAGCTAGAAGCTCTGGCTAAAATCAGAGAATATTTTATATCCCCAAGAGAAGAGGTTTGCATATCCCAATAGAATTTTACTAGGGGGTAAGTACAAACTTTAAATGTGTGTCGACTCCACTTGGATCCGTTGAAGAAGCTATAACATCATATATACATAGTTATCTGGATTCTGAATTTTTTGATGAAACAAAAAGAAATAAATCTATAGTTAAACTCTTAATAAAATGCATTTAGTCTTACACTTGCTAGGGACTAGCAAGATTTAGGCATGGGGGTATGATTGCACAGTAATCATAGGCTTTAATTCGCCTAAATTAAGCTAGAACTTAGCTTAACATGAACATTCTGCATGCATAAGCATTGTATTCTACATCGCAATTGATATATGTGTTTTATGCATAAAACTATGCTATTTGAGAGGTATCACTCATTGAAGGTAATTCGAAGCCGCAGATGACCGATCCAACCGCATGGATCTGTTCAGAACTGCGACGGGAGTCCAACGCTTCCAATATCGCATCAATCAGACTCCCGTAACACCCTAGGGAATCCGCAGAAGATCAAGAGGTAGGGGCAAATTAAAGAAGATCTAGATCTTAGATGACAAATCCAACTGCACGGATGGATCCGGATCGATGTTCGCAGCCCAACGGCACAGAAATCAATTCAATCGGAGGCCTAAACGACTAGATACAAGGAAAAGAAGATGAATGGCCATGATGGCGTCACGTGGCACCATCATAGCCACTCCCTCACCACCGCCCCATCCAATAAGGACGCACCGCACGCTGTGGACCATTGGATGTTCATTCAACAGCCATGAGCACGGCACGTCGCCCGCCTAGATTAGATAAGCATAAATAGAAACAAACAGGTATATATAACAAAAGGTTTGCGCAACACGTTGGCTCGCGCACGCATGCGTAATCACAGGATGCGGGTTCGAGCTGTGCGCTACGCGAAATTGAAGCAGCATTGGCTGAGTGGGCGCGTGCAGGCGCAATTGCACAATCAGAGAGCAAACGCGCGACCAAGTGGAGTGATGAGAGCGTACCGTGGGTGGGCGTGCAATCGCACGCGTTTTACGAGATTAGGAAGGCGAGGAAAGTGAGTGTAAGATGTCCGATTGTAAGATTGGATGGCTGAGGTTTAAGTGCTCAGAAGAGGCGAGCGACGAAGGCGAAAACGCGAAGGGCACGCGCGGGCGATCTACGGCTGTGAGATGGAGGATCGACACTCCACAGAGTGCTAGGTGCCAGCATCAGGGCGAACTGAGGGACAAAGAAGGATTTAGAAGGCTTTTGCACGAGATTAAGGGGGCCAAATGCCCTCTTTGTGCCCCACCAAAGCTATAGAATGAGCCCAAAGGGCCCCCCTTTGAAGGCATTCCTTCACTCTCTTCTTCCTCCTTCAGCCTTTCTTTCTTCTTCTTCCCTCCTCTGCATCCCCATCTAAAGCGTTCGTTGGGCCACCCCGACGGATCATTGCTGCTCCTCCCAACCTCTCCAAAAGGCCACCACAAACCACCCGTAGTGCCCTTGTTCTGTTACAACAGTAGTTTGTTTATTTTATGTTTTATTCAAATACATGTATCCAGTTTATGTTCAATCTCTTCTTGTGATATAAATATTGTGATTGATTGTTCCTTTTACTTAGCCTTTATATTTGAAACAAACGCATGAAATCAAAAGTACTTTCTGCCTCCCTGTGATCAACCAAGACTCACCAGTTCCGTTAATTATTTGCTCGAGACGTATTTCGCGCTGTACTACAACGCGTTCATCTTTTACATGATCTACGATGCAAACATTTGGGTGGTGGAATAAGGATAGGGTTAAGTAGATGGTTAAAATGATTGGCATTTTAATGTGATGTTAGTGGATATTTATTTAATAATATAAGTGAGAGTGGAGAATGTTAGTAGGTATTTGTTTATTATTAAATGTGAGAGTGGAGGGTATAGTGGATGTTTTTTTAATAGTAAAAGTGGGAGTGAAGAATGATTGATGTAATGATGTGATGTTTATGTTAAAATGATGGGAGAAATTTGAAAAAACTTAGGATAACCCTTAACTTGGGTTAACCCACCGACAAACGGGGCCTTAGAGAAACAAATTTCATACAATAGATTCCATGCATTATCTGATGCTCCCCGTCTTATCTGGTATCGACATCGCATTCGGAAGGAGAAATCGCTACCCATTTTTGTCAGCATCCGAAGAGAGAATGGTGAGGATCGTCCACTTGAAAAAGTGAGTGAGGTCTTGCTTGTAACAATTAAGGGTGTATATGGATAGGATTTAATTTAAATTTAATTTGATTGGATTGAATTGGGTTGGATTGCATATTGGATTGGATTAAGATATTTTAAAATGTAACTCGATATATATATATATATATATATATATATGAGATTATCCATTTAAATTTCATAAGGAAAAAAATCCACTCAAAGGGAAAAAGAACCCATCTCATTCCAAACATCAAAGATAAAAAGCTAGTTTCTTCAAACTTGATAGTGGAAGAAAATAAACTTGCAAAATAATGGCACTGAAGTCCTGGGGCTGTGTCGCCTTTGACTTGCACTTCCTCGTCTACTTGGATTGTTAATGCATCATAAGTAGAAGCTTTTGGATCACCCTCTCTCTCCTACAAGGCCTCTCCTCTTCATCGATGGAGGTCCCTCGCCGACGACATGCATGATGATTGGCTACTCTCTGTGTCTAGGCAGCAACGACGTGGTCAAGGGGTTCGATGGTGAGGCCCGACAATCGTCGAGGGGCTACTTGGTGGCTATCGTGAGACACTCGACGTGCTGTGCCATGTAGCGATGAGGGCACGATCGATGTTCAGTCTGCGGGTTGTCACTGATGAGCGGCACTGGGTGGGGGTTGTGTAGGGGCATTGCCGTTCATTGTCGGTGGCGTGGCGGTCTAGTGCTTCGCTTTTGGTCGGTCATCCTGTAGGTTGTAACGGAAGGGGTGAGATTTGCGTGAAATGAAATAATGCGAAATAAACAATCTCCCAAAGATGCAATCATAAGTTCACAAGGGATTTTTATGTAGAAACCCAAATTCGGGTAAAATCCACTACCTAAGCCTTTCAACTTAGGATTTTCTGATCGACCTAGTAAATCAAATCCACTATCCAAACTACTTAACACGAGGGTAGTTCAACCTCTTACAACTGACACTACTTTGAACCCGAGGGTAGTGTACCTCAAACCCCTCCTCTTCACAAGGAGTATTTTGACTTGCGAGGGATATGGGAATTTGCAAAGCGAATAGCCAAAACAAAGACAATAACAAAAAGTCCTATAGAGCCACAAAGTGAATAAGTAAATCTAGCTACTATAGGCTAGGGAAACTTTCCTTTGATGGAAGTGTGTCAGCTATTAATGCGAAGTGCATGAACCACGCAAGGGCACAACAGCGCTCTCGTATACGTAGACAGGAGAGCGGGTGTGTAGCAAAGATGGTGCTCTCAAGAGTGTGGATAAGGGTTTGGAGAGCAATTGCACTTCTAGGTGATTCTTTTCTACTTTTGAACACAATATGAGTGGAAGTAGTCTTTCTTGGTGTGTCTAACAAAGGAAGAGCCTCCCTCTATTTATAGAGGCCCTAAGGAGGATTTAAAAGGCCATGGAAGACTTCATAAGCCGTTGGGAATAAATTTAAGGCAAATCAAGCCGAAATAAGGGTCATTTATGATTCTGACAGGGTTATCAGACGTCTGGATGTATTAACAGACACCTAGGTCTTCATTTGATCTAGGGATCGGTCATCTGATCTATAAGAATGGAAGATCTGGACTAAGTTGGACGAAGATGGATGCCTAAGATTCAATTATAAGACGTATGGAAGAATAATCAGACGTCTAATCCTAAGATGGTTTCCTTCTTGTTTTCATCAAATCGAAAAGGGTTCTAGGTCTAAGTTTCACAGACGACAGATTAGACGTCTGACAATAGGTCTGGATGTCTGGAAACATAAATCACTGCAGTAATGAATTTCCTGAGGCTCAAACAGCTATAATCATCTGACAAAAGTGATTTGGGATGGATTGAGCCTAACGTCTATTTATTGGACGTTTGAAAGTAGATGTAAATCAGATTAAAGGTTAATCCTTAATGATTAAGTCTGACAAGCCAACGGTCCTTTAGTTGGATGTCTGGCAAGATCTTCAGACGTCTTCTAAGATGACTGGACTAAGGGTTGCACGTCAGAAAATGGCAGACAGAGAGTGGGTTTCCAACATAAGTGTTTTGGACGTCTAACTGAACAATCAGACGTCTTTAAGTCCAATATCAGACATCTGATGTCTAGATTGGACATCTGATCAGGTTGTCTGTTGTCTACTTTGATTTTCTAAGTTCTCTACGAGATGTCTAAGTATCCTAGGGTTGTGTTTGTGTTTGTAGGACTACTGTTTGTTACTTTGAGGCTCTTTAACAAATAATCTAAGTAAAAAAGCAATGAATAAAAAAACAAATACATAAAACAAAAATAGAAAGAACTTCTATCCTATTCTTCATATTATTGTCTTCAAGCTCTCGCTTCACGCAAAGCTCCTTCTCCTCCATCATGCTTCTCAAATCCGTCATGGATGCGAGCTTGAGTTCCTCCACACTTGTAACCATTTGCATTTATCTTGAAATTATAACTCAAATGCAAATATTAAATAACAAGTGTTTTGTTATCATCAAAATTAACGATCGTGGTACCCTTACACCAACAATCCGATCTCTTCGCCTCACGGTGCAGGGGGCATACGGCTGGTCATCTTCCGTCCTCGACATGTGGTCGTCAGTGAGTGGCAGCTCTCCAGTGTGCTCCTATGCCTGGAGGTCGTGCTCATGTGGCCAAACAATCGTCAGTGATTGGTGTTGGTGATCTATGTAGATGTAGATGTGATTGCTCTCTTCTTTCTTTGTTTTTTCTTTATTTTAGTTAGTTTTATTTTGATTGGGATCACGTGTGACTCCGTGCTTATCACGGCCGGGTTCCCCTTAGGTGTTTCAGGGATTACTCGTTTGTGCGGTCTTCGAGATTTTTATCCCGTTGGTGGTTTGCACTTTCTACTAGTGTGGGGTCGACTCCTTCGAGAGATCATCCGGTTCCGATCCTGGGTCGCTTCTTATTCTTTTTCCTTTGTTTTTTGTCTTATTTTTTGTGTTTTAACGTTCGTTTCTATGGGATATATTTTCTTCCCCTTTTAAGGGTAGGCTTCTCTTTCTTTCCTTCCCCCTTTGAGGTCCATCCTATGTATGAGGTTCTTTGCATTTTTCATTAATGGAATGATCTTTTCCCCTTGTGGGGAAGGACCACAAAAAAATAAAAAAAGCAAAAACCAGTAGGACTGCTCCCACCCTCCAACTCCAATTAGACAGGCTAGTTTTCCTGGAGCAGTTGATTGCTATCATTACTGGATTCTTAATTACTATTTGATGTGAGTGTGGTACATCGACATTGCTTCTTCCTGCAATGTTGGAATTGGTCTTAGTTCTCACACTTATTGAACCGTTGAGGGGGTTTACTCCAACACACGATATTTTATATCCATAAGATATAAACTCTTCTTATTTTTCTAACTGAAATTCATTTATGGAGAGGAGCATTCGAATGGAATTTAAAGGGGGCAAAGTAGCTCGAGAACAAGTTCAAGAAAGTTCAAGAACACAAAGCCGGGAGGTTATGAAAGAAGGTCTAAATGCCTTCCACTTAATCGGTCGTCCAAAGAAGGTCTGCGCAACAATGGGTTCAACAAGTGTAGGTTGAAATCCATTTTCTCTCGGTGTCTCAGCTGGTGGGCTCCTATACTCGTCAAAGGGGGAGCGGAGGATCGAAGGTTTAAGCCTGAGATTTGCTTGGTGGTGTGGGCAAGCGATGGTTCCCATCGTCACCTTAGATTTGCCTACAAGGATTTCCCTATCATAAAAAAAAAGGTACCATCCAGAGATGTCAATGAAAGTGCATATCATATGCATCTCCAAACCACCAACAAAAACAAATGATAACAACACAACAAAAACCACAACCAACCTAAATGAAATAAATAGTACTCTGAAATGTACGATTTGCAATAGTTACTTAGCGAGAGTTGTCTAACCGTCGATAATCGCAATATGTAAGGATGGTTATATGAATAGCTGTCCCCAGAGCCAGGATCAAATATTGAATTTAATGAAACATAAGGAATACTCAAGTAAAATGATTAATCACAATAAAAATATTTAATAAATAAAATTTACTCAAAATGATATTCAATACTAGTAAATGTATCTCAGAAAATAATGGGATAAAAAGAATGATAAAACTGTAAAAATAATTATTTGAATCATCAATTAATTTCCATTTTTAAGCAAATATCTCAATATTTCAAATCAATTTAATTTTCCTATAGCATTTCTCAATAACTTGCCACGTTAGCACCAAGATATCCAAGTCGTCACAAGTATCAGATATGTCAATAGTACCAAAACCAAGGGCAACTGATGTGCACATATCTAATTGACCTAAAATACCTATTTATGCATGTTTCTAGTGTCATAGAATCATTATTATTATAAATATTGCATAACATGCATCATCATGCATTTAGGTTTGATTGTATAAGTTTTAGGTTAATTTTCACTTTTTATGGTCAGGAACAGGGCAACATTTATTGGGGCCTTAAATTAAATATTCAATCATATAGATCTGATTAGGGTGACGATCGGAGTTCAACGACTCCAAGATCACCCCGATCGGATTTCTGTAGCATCGGATACAGTCTGAGAAAGATCAGAGATCAAGGAGCTAGGTTGTGTAAATCTGTACCCTAGACGATAAATCCAACTGCACAGATGGGTTCGGATCGACGATTGTAGCCCAACGGCATAAAAATCGGTCCAATTCGACATCCGCAGCATCATCTACAAGTTAGAGAAGATGGACAGCTAGGATGGTGTACCTTTAGAGATGGAGCGAGGGGTTTGGCTGGTGTTGGGCGGCTGGGATGGCGCCACTGATCAAGATGCGATCTCAATCATTGGATCTAGATCCAACCGCTGAGTTCACGTGTGCCTTAAAACGAAAGCGCACCTCAAACACGGGCGTAGCGCGTTGGCCGAATGCTCTATGCAGAGCGAGATGCGTAGGTTCGAGACCGTACGCAGCTCAAATTGGATGGGCAAGTGGGCGCGGATGAAATCGCGTTGTTGGATTGTGATCGAGCGACAGATGTGGACACTACATGGCAACGTGGATGAGCACAGACGTGCATGGTCAATCTGACGCGCGAACACACACGCGATCTCACGCGGGCGACTGAAAAGGAAGCAGTGAGCGTTCATTTAAGCCGTCCGATCAGGTCCGATCTCTCGATCGGACGGCTGAGGATGCGTGATCGTGGATGAACGCTCACCGACTTAAGATGAAGGGGTGGGGGCGCATGCGCTTGTTCAGCGACATTGGGGCTTTAATGACGGTTATATCCATCACTAAATACCCTTAGATTAATGTTTTATGACTGAAATAAGCTATTTTCCCCCGTATTCTTTACCTATAAAAGGCCCGATGCCCTCCACATTTTCATCATCTCTTCCTCTCTTCTCTCATCCCCTCCAAATCTCTAAGAGCTTGTCCCAAGCCCAGGATGCTCCATTAGGTTTAAAAATACAATATTTCCACCTTCTCACCCCTTTCGTGGAGCATTCCAAGGTTGTCCTCTCATCGCCGTTCAAGAAACAAATTCCGTTACGACGTCGCCCTACTTTGTCCACCTTCCTCCGTCTTCGTTCTTCTTCGTCCAACCTCTCACCATCTTCATCCGAGTGCTCCGTCAACGCGGCTCATCCTCCAAGCAGCCGTCGAGGAGGATAACTTCTCTCCCTCTTCTTTTTATCGCTTTCTAGATTAGATTTCTCACTTTCTAGTGTAACGAGTAGTTGTAATGAACATAATTATGTGGCTATGAAATATTTATCTATTCACTCTCTACTTTATCTTTATTTGTATTATTTTATCTCTATCTTTTATTAATTTTTATTTAAGTATATAACTAGCATAGATCTAATTCATCCAGCTAATCTGCTTCGTGACAACAAATATAAAAGCAATTTTTGATGAAATGTACGCCTTCCTGTGTTCAGCCCGGGACTCACCAGAGTTTCGGTTAAATTATCTGTTTGTCAGATTTTTACGCGACTACCACGACAGGGATTTCAAAACTCCAATTTTTAGTGTAGAAATCCCATTCAACAGCAAGCATAAGAGTCTCAGGCGCAGCACTGTGTCAACACGAATACCAAGGCACAAGCAAGCATTCTCTTGAAATGCCTGAGTGTTGGGCACGTGTGGGCACGAATACCAAGGCACGTGCATGCAACTCAAGCCAAAACCACCCGTCACCCTCAAAATCTCTTTTCTCCTCAATCGGGTAAATAGGTGAACAGTAGCGGGTTACCGGGTCATGCACATTGTCCACGCTTACCGGCAATGGATGGTAAGCGAGGAGTGGATGGGCATGTGAGGTGGGGACCTCACCCCCGCTGTGTCGAGGCGATAAGGCTTTGTCACAAAAACAACTTATATAGTGTCTGCAAATCTCCCACATACAATGTGGGACTATAAGCCGAGAAGCTTCCTTCGTGCGTGAAGCTGTAGAACCTCGTGCAATTGCAGCAGCTGCTGCTGCTTCTCGAATTGGAGGCCTGTCTGGAAGAGGTTCGCTCCAGCTGAGGGTGGTGTTAGTTGTGATGATAGCCGGAGCACGGCGGACGGAGGTGGCGTAACGGCGATGATCCGACGATGACCTGAAACTCAAAGTACGGGCGCCAGGCTCCAATTAGATGGTTTAGTTGGGTCGCCGTGAGGTTAGGAGTGTAGTGGTGGTGATAATTTGATACTTCGTGAGGTGTAAAGGGTTGGCTGGTGGCTGCGTGTGGTGATAGGAGTGGGTGTGTTCGATTGGTGGTTCCAGAGGTCAAAAGCTCCAATAAACTTGGGGCTTTTGATCTCTGGGATGAGAGGAAGGTTCGAGTAGTGGTGGTTTGTTGGTGTGGAGGCAGAGAAGGCAATGGGGGAGCGTGGTGTTCGGCAATCAAAATAAGAAGATGAGGGTAGGATTCAAAGCCAGGGAGAGAGAGGGAGTGAGGGAACCTAAACTACAGATGAAAGGGTTTGGGTTTTGCACTGGTGTGCCTTGCCGGATGCGAAGAAGGTGAAGTTCTCCATTGATGCACGTGGGTGGAGAGCCTCTGCTTTGGCTAGCTGGAGGCCGACGAAGGTGAGGAGGATGGGGGACCAGCCAATTTGACCGTTGGCCAACTTGAGGAAGATGTCGAAGAGGCTCATCGGAGCCTTGGTCGGAGATGGTTAGTGGGAGAAGGAGAAGATTTTTCTTGGTCTAAACCGAGCTAAGAAGTATGGTGGGAGCTGGACGAACTTAAATAGAGGAATTGGGTCTCAAATCAGAGGGATTCGTGAGATTTCCTCGCAATTGAAGCAACACAAATCTGTGTTTTCGAAGAGCTCACCGGTAGTGTAGGAATCGAATCAAGCCTCATGGCGTTGTGCATTTGATAGAGGATCACCTTAAGATCAATCCCCTCCAAATTTAGAAGGATTTGATCTTGAAGCAAGCGAGAAATCAGCAGATGGAGTTCGTGGGTTTGGGTGGAGATGATGTTCACACCATTCATGGTGGAAAGGGTATTTTTGAGGATACAACAATAAAGTTGGGGGCTAAATGCAATAAACTCAAAAGCTAGGGATCTAAATGTGAGAAATAGAGTTTCTAAGGGTTAAAATGTAAATTAGGTCAATATGAACTTTGATTTGGTCCAAATTTTGAAGTTAACCTAATTTTAACTCAAAGAATCTGATGGTGAACTTAGATTTGAGTTTGGCCACGTTTGACTGGCTAAATTACATAAAAGCCCAAATAGGGTAAATTCTGGTCTGAAACTCTATTCTAAGTCAAAATGTGTTCATATGGTCAAATCAATGTTACTAAATCTCTTGGAATATTTTTCATTGAATTTTAGGAGGTTTAGATTGATTTTACCATGACCAGAACATTTTAAATTTAAGTGGTGTTGATAATTAGGATTTTTAGTCTTTTTTTTATCTTCAAAATGTGTGAACCCCTGTTTCAGTCAGTGTGGACCCACTTCTTGGTCTTTAATGCTTAAATGACCTTTAATTAATCCATGAGTAATCCTGTGGCTAAACTGCATTCATGATGTGCTGTTAAAATAACAAAATTAACTATATTTTATTTTCTTCTCAAATCATATTAGAGTGGAATTATGGTCCTCAGGTAATCATTTAGGAGCTTTTATCTCTTAATTCTGACTAATTAAAGTTAATTATGACGAATGATGGTGTTAACATCAATAGTGTTCACGTTTCTATGTTTTGGTCCCTTTTGTTATAATATTTGAACATCGTTTATATATATATAATTTATTTTGATGATATAATTTCTTCCGATTAAATATTTTTAAAATCTTATGGTGTTTTGGATCCATTTTTATTTGTTATGTATTATTAATTCTCGTACTAAAAAATGTATTAGTTTTTTTAAAAATTGAAATATTATTATTGAAAATCATTGTAAATTGAAATTAGCGACGATTACATTCCATTCGATAACAGCTTCCTTGATTTGGTAACTATTTGTAAATCCGTCACCATTGAGTACATAGGATCGTTTTAACAAAAATTGTCGCTAAAAGTACATAATTTTTTTGTGCATTTCTAAAGTTCCTGCCAATACCATTGGTGATGGTCTAATATAAAATTATTCTAAATTCAATTTAGCGACGGGTTGAAAATCGTTGCCAAACCCAAGTTCCCTCCGTGCTCGCATGCACCGTGTTGCATCGCTTTTGTCGAGTTAAGGAAAACACTCATTGTAGTATAGCGAATAAAACCAATACAATACTTAAATTTATAAACTCAGGAGACAAAAGTGAGTCCGAGGTTTACTTGGGAGCAATCTAGCAATTCAATCACTAATCACAATGACAAGAATAATATGCAATTAAATCGAAATAATGCTCAATGTATATCAGAAGAATATCTCAAGAATCAGAGTGCAAAAAGATTAAGTTAAAATGGTGTTTTGAACCACCAAATTAACCCTAATGTTTTACCTCTTAATTAAACCCCAAATTTGTGAACAGTAGCCGCAATCAAATGTAAATGCCAGAACCAAGCTATTAGAACCAAATCAGACGTCAGGTTCAAGGCTCCGACGCCTAAACCTCAAGAGCCTCAGCAACAGCAGAGACACAAGGGTTTCGCAAACACATGGTGCAAGGGCCTCTTAAAGTCTTCAAAAGGCTAAGTGTTATGCACCGGAGATGGCACGATTCCCAAGGTGCAAAGCCCTTCCCCCTCCTCCTCAGATTTCCCTCCTTTAGAACCAAACCGGACCTAGGTAACCGGGTAATCGAATTTGTCCCAGACCAATAGGCAGAATCGCAAGCAAAGACGCATAAGGGAGCACATAGGTGAGCGCGTGCGATGAGGCATGTATGGGACCTCACCTCGTGCTCTCTGAGGTGATGAGCTAAGTGCACGGGTTCAACTTATATGCCTTCAAGACCCCTCGCGTTTTTGATGTGCGATTAATGCCACTCCTGTTCTTCGCGCGATGCCCCGTGTGAGTTGCAGCTGAATGTCGAGGCAAATTGAGATGGTGGTGCTTGTGCATTCGCTTGATTGGAGATCTAGAGGGCTGTAGGGACTGGGACCGCGAAGCCTGCTGGTCGCAGTAGGGTGATTGAAGATTGGAGAAAGGCGATCAACGTAGGAGAAGACAGCGGCAGCGGTGGAGCTCCGACGTATACCTGAAGAAGAAAATATGGCCTTGTAGCCTCGTCAGAAACGTTCAGGAGCCTCCCCTAAGTGTGGCGAGTGTCGTGGTGGTTTTGGTGTAGTGCGAGCTTGTGTGTGGTAGTGTAGTGAAGTCGAAGACAACGATCGTGAGTGGGTCTGTGGAGTGAGGGGATTGGGAAACCAATAGCTCTAATTAAGTCTGGGCTTTTGGTCGTGAGGTCACGGCGAGGTTTTTGGAGGTGGTAGCAGGCGATTGGTGGTGTGTGGTGGTTGCGTGACCTTACTGAAGGCGCGGCTGGCGCTGGGCCAGATGGCGAGGGTGTAGGTGTTGCGGTGGTCGATCCTAGAGTCTATGTAGGTGGCAATGAAGATGAGAGGGAGAGAAAGAGCTTTAGGGAGGTTAGAAGTTGAGATGGAGGAGGAGATGCCAACTTTGATTGGCCGGTGTCGGAGAAGGCGACGGAGTCCGGTGAGGTGTCGGTGACGAAGAAGAGGCAGAGAGCGATTCCTCTTTGGCCGAAGAGATGCGGAAAAGAGAGAGGAAGGCAAAGGGCTGTCAAATTTGATGGTTGAACGGCCGAAAGAGGGAAATGGAGAGAGTCGCCGAAGCTAAAGGTGCGGATGACCGGAAAAGTGAGAAGAGGAGGTATTTCGGCTCAAAACTTTGCTTGCTAGGACGACATGGATGCGTGGGTTTTTATAGAGCTCATAATTGAGCTCTAAAGCAAGAAGAGAGCATTGGTTGCGAAATCAGGGAAAAGGATCCCTTGATTTTCTCAAGCTCGTCTGAGCTCTAGAGGTCTTCTTGAGGTCATTGAGTCGGCTTGGTTGATTGGGAAGATTGTCGCGATCAATCCCTCCAATTTTAGAGGGATTTATCTCTGATTTGAGGGAGAAATCCTTTCTCAAATCTCGATCGAGGAGCTGCATTCACACTAATGGTGGTAGGGATCTAAATGAAGAAAATGATGAAAAGTTAGGGACTTATTTGTGATAAACTTGAAACCTGAGGGGCAAAATGTAAGAAATAGTGTTTTAAACAGCTAAATTATAAACTAGGTCAAAATGGATTCCGATTGGATCCAAATTTTTGTCTTAACCTAATTTATACCCAAGGAATCTAATGGTGAGCTTGGATTTGAGTTTTAACCACATTTGACTAGGTAATTTGGACATAAGCCCAAATTAAGGAAGAATTCTGTCTGAAACTCTATTCTATGTCAAAATAGGTTCAGATGATTAAACCAAGGGTATCAAACCTCTTAGAATATTTTTCTATAAATTTTAGGAGGTCTAGATAAATTTTATCCTAACCAGATCCTCTTTAATTTCAGTGGGTTGGTAATTAGGGTTTTTTATATTGTTTTGATTCTCAAATTGTATGAAACCCCATTTCTGTCAGTGTTGACTCACTTTTTGGAATTTTGAGCTCATTTAGCCTTATTTTAACCCCTGAGTAACCCTGTGGTTAATTTGTGTCTGTGATGTGTTGTTAAAATTACAGAATTAACCATGATTCTCATTTCTCCTCTTCAGATCATGATAATATGGAGTTATGACCCTTAGATAATTAGGTAGAAGCTTTTATTAATCAAACTTGACTAAATGTGACTAGTTAGGACCCATGATGGTGTTCCCATCATGCTGAGACGGCGACGATAAGGGAATTTAACAGTCACTAAATTAAAACAGTGACGCGATCTATAGCAACGGTCATTTACTACGATTTAGCAGGAATTAGCAATAGTTGTAAACCGTTGCAAGACGCACCTATTGTTGTAGTGAGAGGAAACAAATAAAGAAAGGCAACACCATAGCCATCAGTATGAACAAATGTGTCGAGGATGGTGGAAGCAGCATGGTGGACTCTTGGCTAAATGTGTCTAGGGCAGCCAACCACTGACAGCTAGTATAGTCCGCCCCCCCAAGAAGATGGGCAACATCAGAAGCTGCGTAACTCAATAGTTGCAGAGAACCAGAAAGAGGTGCATCAACACAAGCTGGCCAACTTCTCAACTCTACAGGAGGATCAGTAATGAGGTATTGAAACAAGCTAGGAAGGTGATAAAGGAACAACACCACAACTAACTAACATCATATATATCATCTGGAAAGACAATGTTGCAATGACAAGAGAGGAGCGAGGATGGAAATAGGGTGAATGGCAGATAGCAAGGGGGGATGGGGCTTCGACCATCCCCCATTAGCCAAGCTCGACCCCAAGGGATACTAAGGTTAGGACTTGCAAGAGGTAGAGGAACTTTCAAGAGAGAGGGCTTTAAGTGCAAACATGGTGAAGATTTCAACGATCATGGATTTTCTTTCACTTTCTTCAATGATCCAAGATCTCAATTGCAGATAAATTTGCACCGCAACGAAAAAGATTCTAAACTTTAAAAATTATTACCATTTAGCACTAATCAAAAGTTTCGCGATCGAATGCTTTTTTGTACGGTTGATGAAAAGATAAAACATAAAATAGAACTTGTCAAACTTTTTAATTACAATTTTAAATAAAATTATGATCATAGGTTAATTTTGATTATAATTTTAAAATAATAACAAATAATCATGATAAAATCTATTTTCTCTAATAGTGTGAAGTCATCTTCCACACTCTAATCCCTGGATTACGTAGGGACGAGGTGCCAAATATGGGGTCTTTCGTGTCAAAAACGAGGAGTTTCTACTTTTCGGCCTAGCCTAATAGGGCAGCTGCGGAGAATTTTCTTTCCCGGAGAACACTAGCTACGAAAGTTTCGGTAACTTCAACGAATCACTTGCCAAAGTCAAACAGATTTGTTAACTCAGAAAGTACTTGGTTGGAGGATCGTATACTTAATTTTTTACTCAGTTCGTATCCTATTTATATCATATCGAGTGAATTTAATTTGAAGTAAAATTATTTTATATATTTTTATAAAATATCTTTAAATTATAAAATTTTTTAAATAGATTAACTTATTTATTACATTATTTAAAATTATTCCACAACTTAATTTTCCTGGTCAGACGGGTCCTCAGTTGATTTCCCCGCGTTAGAGCCCACGTCACACCCATCCTTCCAACCTGCATATTTTTCGAATCCAAATCTCCCCTTATCCGTAGCACCTCCAGTTTCCATCCTTGAAAATTCCACTTCGTGTATAGAACACACTCTCTCTCCTCCCTGGACCGGGATATCCATGGATCCCAACTGGCAGCAACTATCCCCACCCACCAACTCCCCAACCTCACCAAACGCCACGACGCACCTCCCCTTCAAGGAGAGGGACGTCGGCCCAGAAGATCAGACGCTGCTCTTCCACACGCTCCTCCAGAAGGCCCACACTACGGCTGGTTGCAATACCGCACCAGATCCGGAAGCACAAAAGCCCAACAATAACAAGCCTTACAGGGGCGTCCGGAGACGGCCGTGGGGCAAGTTTGCGGCGGAGATACGTGACTCCACGAGGAAAGGGATCCGCGTGTGGCTCGGCACCTTCGACACGGTGGAGGAGGCCGCGCTGGCGTACGACCAGGCGGCCTTCGCCACGAGGGGCCCCCTCGCCGTGCTCAATTTCCCCGTGGAGCACGTGAGGGAGTCTCTCAGAATCATGGAGTGCTGTGGCGTCGGGGGCGGCGATGGTTCGCCCCTGGTGGCCCTCAAGAAGAAGCACTCGGTGAGGAAGAAGAAGGCGCCTAATAGGAGGAGGGAGAGCAGCGGAGGATATAGTGGCCAACAGCAACAAGAACAAGTGGTGGAGTTGTTGGACTTGGGGGAGGAGTTCTTGGAAGACCTCCTCCTCACTTCATCTCACGAGCTCCCAAGTACTCGTGTATCTTCCTCTTCCTCTGCGTCCTCTTCCTCTGATCGTAATTAACTCTATTCTTCTAAGCGTATAGATTTCATCAACGTGCATGCATGGACAATTATTTGTTAGGAAGAATATGCTAACGTTCCTGGGGCGAAGCATACACTGGGTGCATGTATTGAAGCTTATAGATACCTGGGGATTGGGGAGAAGGAGCTACTTAATTGTCGGTTTGGGGATATCACCGAAGATCTTACCTTGGACCCCTCTGGTCATCGGACGTAGTGGCATGGATTCCTACGTGTGATGCGAATCCACATCTGAGGGTGAGGGGTGCCGTGTAGGGCTGAAAACGGATTCAAATTAGATATCCGTCGGATTCAGTAATTTAGATCTGTGAAATTAACTATTTTTTAGATTTTTTTTTTAACGTTTCTAAAATTCTTACCCGTAAGAATTTCTGTGTAATTTTGAAATCGCATAAATTTTGTTTTAGGATTTACGAGGGAAAAGAAAATAAAAATGATACCCTCGTAAATTTACCCACCACCATCTCCCTACCACGCATACTTTCTCCTCCCCCTCACACCACACACTGCATCATCCCCTTGCGGTACCCTCACTTTCCACCATCCCCTCCTCCATACCTCCTCTCCCCATATATATCTCCTCCTCCATTCGTCCCCACACCAACAGTCGAGTGAGAGGAGAAGGAGAGGGAGAGTGGAGAGTAGAGAAGTTCGATGGCCTAACATCAGAGGACTCGCGAGGGAGTCAGGCGGTGTTGCAGTTACTACAGCATCTGCAGCGAGAAAAGGCTCGTAGACGATTCTACAAAATAACTTTTCCATTGAATCAAACATTCGGAGTGACCTCCATATGTCGAGTTTGACATCTGAAGGTAATATCAGACGTCTGATAGCGTTTTTTTCTTGATTATTTTAACTGCCAAAGTTCTGACTGTGCGTATGCGTATGTCAGAGGTTGAGAAGCACGCTAGTATGAGGACCGAGGCAATATCAGACGTCTGGAAGTGTCTCCAAACTTCTGATGACACCCTCAGACGATTGCACGAAGTACCAAACTTCCAGAAAAGGTGTCCCAAGCAAGGTAAGTCTCTGAGTTCGTTTAAGACGTCTCAGACTCCTCCCAGACGTCTGATCTTGGTCAGGGTTAGTATTTTTGGGCCCGTTCAGGGTCCAAACGGTGTTGGATTTTCGCAAACGAAACGTCGTTAGTTTCCGTTCAAGTTTCTCTACGTAATGATACATTGTATATGTCATTTTGAGCTCGTTTGACCTGTCAATCAATGTCATAAGTCTCCAGTCCATCGAGCATACAGAACCTACGGAGACGTCGGGAGCTACCGTACGAGCCCCCATTCCACCCGGTCACCCTGGTAGAGTGATTTTCACCTTAATCTCGGAATTAATAGTTAAATTGTGTACGTAGAATTAATTATGCCTAGGTCGTGAGATGAACCTTAGGATTGAAAAGAGATAAATGCGTACTACTTTAGAATATATTTGATCGAACCCTAGGATTTTGAAATGAACACTAGGGCTGGAAGAAATGTATGTATAGTTAATGAATGATCAAGTTACCATGATGTTTCTTGAAAAGAAATAAACCATGAGTTACCTGTACTACCTGTAATGAACTACGTCATGAATGGAAATGCATGCTTGTACAGAATAATAGATGGTGATACGTATAACAAACCAGATATAGAAATAAAAATGTTCATGTACGAACCCTACGGGAAATTTAGAAAGAAACTAAGAATAGTGTAGCACGGAAAACCTGATGGTTTTGGAACATGTTACCTACGGGCAACTGTTTGGACTTTGTTAAGGGAAGTGAGGTGACCCTCGTGTACGTGATACTGAGGAGAACAACTATCCCTTTAGAGTAGAGGGGAGCTAGCCAGCCCTTGGGTTAAGAGTTGGGGTTAGGAATGGCCACTCTATGATGACTCCTGTTTGGTCCTCGCATACGTGGTACCAAGGTGAGCTATTTAGTGTAATGGGGGAGCTAACCGTTCCATGGAACCCAGGGTTAGGACTGGCCAACCTACACCGACACTTGTTAGGTCCGTTGGGCAAACCGAGATAGTCGGACAATGGTACGTAGATTGTGAGAGGTGAGACCCCTATTCTGAGAGGGCAATGCCCTGTGCTATTCCGTGCTGTACATTTAGGCGTTCCCATTAATGGAAACAACTGATCGCATGCCAATGCGGGATAGCTACCTATGCGCTTGTCATGCGTGCCGCAGTCACTGCTATGTCACAACCGTGACCTCGGGGTAGTAGATCGGGTGTAGGACTACCACGGGAGACTCTCCTGGCCAAGAGAGTGCAACGTGTACATCCCGCATCGCGGGAAAACTACAAGCAAGATCGTTTCCTTAGGAAACAAGAAGATTGAGAAATGTCATGGAACCTGATTAGAGTACTCGGATCTGAAAAATGATAATTGGAAACGGATGATAATAGGTAAACTATTAAATGCATGTTTAGCTAGCTACTTGTTCAAATTATATTATATGTATGTGATTTAACCACCACTCTACTCAGCGTTAGTTGACTAGAGATTTTATAACCTTGTTCAGGTCAGGGATTTGAGCAGGCAGAGCCACCAGCTGCTGAGGGTTATGGGCCCAATCGAGCTTAGCTATAGTTTTCTTCTGTTTCTCTTACAGAGAGTTTTGTGGTATTGAGTACCTGTAACTCATAGTTATATTCAGTTATAATTTTACCAATTTCGATTGTGATGGCTATGTTCTGTACTTATACTTTCCGTTGATGGCCTGTAATATTATTGTGGTTTGCTGTATCCTTTCTTTTACTATCAGTTATACATTTTCTACTTAGTTACATTACTCGTGTGGTTGTGGAATGAGCATTCATTTGGTTATTTCTCGTTGGACGACTGGTCTTGGGATTCGTCGAGGCGAACTATTCTCGGATCCTGTAAGAAGTCAGGAGCAGGTCATGATAATTTACATAATTTTCGCACTCAAAATCGAAGTCGAATGGTAAAACTATCAAATTCTCAGCTCTGGAATTTATGGACAAAAATCAGATTAGGATTTAGATATTTGATTATATACATTCGGATTTGGATCTTCGATTTAGACTTGGATTCGAATTCAGTACCATCTTCCACTTCAACATGTGCCCATCATATTCGGATGATGTAAATCTGCTTGAAGGGAGTTAACCTACCACTTAATATTTGGATATTATGATTCATAATATGTTCTCTTTTTTAAAATTTCAAATTAATATTATCATTAATAAAAAGACTACAAAGTATTAATTGAATCATCTTAAACTAAAATTAGCATAATTTCTTAAGATCTTACTTTAATGTTAATCATACCTCTACGAAATTTAAAAATAAATATTTAGAATATTTTTTTTTCATTTTAAATATATTTTAATCTAATTATTCTTATATAATTAACTAATAATTTATCTTTTTTATATTTATGAAAAAATTAATAATCTATACGTATCAGTTGTTGATACTTATATAAAATAATCACTTTTATAAGTCAATTTAACCCCTAGATAATGAAATCATTTAATTTAATTTCACTCTTTGTAGAAATTTTAATTTTCATTTATATACAAAACATTGATTCTAATGCAAATTGTCTTGCAATTTTTATTTTTATTTATATTTTGAAAAAATTTATCTAATAAATAATATATTTTGATTTATATTTAAATCTAAGTAATACAAGATTTATATTTATATTTAATTAATATTTGATCCGTATTTAAAATCGGTTCATATTCGATTTGAATTTATATATATTTTTATTAGGATATGATAATAAAAGTTATTATCCAAATTATTTTTCAAATCTAAATTCAAATTTAATTTTAGAAAATAAATACAGATAAGAAATACCTATATCCAAATCAAATCCAATCCAATTTCATCCGTACCACCGGGGTGAGATCTTCGGTAATCTCACAAGTGAGCCAACCATTTACTCTCTTGTTTCTGCAGTCTGAAATAGCATTTGTGCAAAGTATATTTGCAACTTTGATGGATAAAATATTGTATCTTTTGTATTTTTCTTGCTGAAGTCATGGTTTTTGCTTTCTTGGGTGTGGGATAGCCCTCCCGTCCCACGTTGTATTCTGGCAACCGTTGCTGTTAAATTTTGAGTAAAGAGTAACCTTTTTTACTCAGACATTTCTGTTGTTTGTGGCTGCGATTCCTTCGTTCCTGGAGACATCAGGTGGTTTCGTGCCCGGAATAATCACCTTGCGTATACGCTTAAAAATTTGACACTGTATTGTACCTTAGGACTTTTTGATCTATCTTACACGTCAATGGGACAGGAGTTTTCACTTGAAAATTAAGGTTGAATTTGGAAGAGGATAATATTATATTGGGATAGAATAAGAGTAGAATAAGTATATAATGAATTTTGTTGATGGAATTGTAGTGATTGATGGGATTGTATTGATTGATGAAATTATTAATGATTGGTATATTTGTTTTGAGAGAGATAAGAAAGAATTAGTAGATTTTGATGTGATAAATTTTAATTGTTAACTAATATTTTTTGAGTTATATGTGAAAAAAAGAATATTAGTGAATGTTGATATAATTAAAAATATATATATATATATATATAAAAAGATTGAATTTCTTAAAACTCATACCATTTCTATCTCATACCACCTCTTAACCTCTATCTCACGTGTTATCTCGCAGCCAAACGCTGCCTAAGGGCTAGACGCATCGTTATCTTAGTGCAAAAGAAATCTAACTGCTGACATCGAACCTTTAACTCGATGGTCGATTCTATCCAGAATAGTGTACTCCAACAGCTGACGCAAGCAGGATATCTATGCTGTGGACCAAAGACGGAAACCAAGCAGCCAGCGGTACCTTAAGCCCACCTGTTCTTTTCCATTCCCTTCTCAGATGCGTTCTTAAGCGTGATTACAATAATTCTCACGAAAACAGCATGCATACAGCAAAGTCTGAAAAGAGGAATATTTTAAAATTCAGGTCAATCAGTGATTCAATTGGTGTTTTTATACCGGTTGAGTCAACGATGACATCAACATTTAAAAAATAAAATTGAATGGTAAGATTTTGGTTTAATTTTGATTGATTTAATCTGGTAAAATTAGAGTTTAATAAAAAAATTGTTGAAGATATATATGGTAAGAAAAGTTAATTTTTAGTTCTAATTATACTTAAATTAACTTACTTTCAGCCAATATAAAAAAAAAAAAAAGTATACTCAAAATTAAGAGTACAACCTTATTGAACACATGAATCATTAAACATTTATTTTCAAGTTCTAAAGTTAATGTATTTTCCTTTTCTTAAAAAAAAAAAAAAAAAAATTAAGTCTTAAGGGACCGATAAAGTCAGATTTGGATCATCAACCTATCGGATAATTCTGACGTTTATAAGCGTCGCAATAGATTCCAATCACGACATTTAACGTAACTCGAGATCCCATTCGAGAATGATAATTACGTCGATGTAGAGAGAAAAAATTTTTAAAAAATGAAGATAAAACTTAGTAATTCGCCGGCTATTTCTCCCGTCCCGGCAAGGCTATCTCAAACATTAAAAATGAAAAACATGCCTGCAAGAGATAATTAAGTTGGAAATGATTGCACACTTAAACGAGATATATAAGTTCGGCGGATTGGTCTCTCGCCAATGTGCATTAGATCAGATTATGACTGGCAGCGAACGCCGTCCATTCTTTTGTCCATTCTCCACGATCACGTGCCATTTATCAAACCACAAAATCCGTCGCTAAATTTCTTTCGGAAGAAGGTTCGCGATTTCTTTATGAACTGCATTTTATTGAGCGCAGCGGTCCTCAAAATATCGAAGAGAAAGAGTATACGGATGCATTGCACGTTTTTTTCTTTTTTTTCTTCAAAGAGAGCTCCTTTCATTAACAAGGTTGAACCCATATAAGAGGAAAAGCATTCACTCACATGGGGAACAAAATTTTGACCTAAGTCTAATAGAAATAGAAAAGAAGCATTACTAACATAGACTTCAAATAGTGATCAGTAATCAAGTTACCGTGATATGCTCAACGATACGACTGTACTACTAGGAAAGTTCTTAGCCATTAGCACAAAATGGGAGATCCAACCAATGTTGGGATCGGTACAATGACCGACCAATCTTGATCATATGAAATATGGATTCTCGCATGTCCCCCAAAAAAACATCAACCCCTAAGGGGGAGAACATTTCATCCCTTAAGGGAAAGAAACAGACTAACAACAAAGAAAAAATTAGACAAACCAACAAGAGAAAATTAACAACATACACCAAAATGGTTGTACCAAGGTTCAACCAAAGCATCGACCAACTCACCCCTTGAATCAAAATGGGCCATCCAAGTGCCTACCGAGCTTCGCACTCCAACGAGACCACCGACGAGCCACCGCTTCCGACGAAACACCACCACTCCAATCGGACCACCGACTAGTCCTCACCACCGCACAGCCCCATCTAGCCATGATCAATTGCACGTCGCGAATCTGACCATCTCAAGCTTGACGAAGATCTACCTCAGCATTCGAATGTCACAGATCAACGTCACCGTACCTCAGCTCAACCATCATACACCGTGCATATCACCACTAACCACAAGGATGATCTCAGGGAAGGGAGTAAAGACTTTTGACAAGTGGGGGTGGAGACCCAATCGATCTCAAGGGATCAGTCAGGACCGCAACCGTAGCACTCGAATAAAGGAAGAAGACATGGGAGAGAAGTGCGTCTCCTTTTGATGCATTGGACGTTTGGGCCGTCAGTGCGATGAGGACAACAGCTCACTCATTGAGGACAAATTAAAGTTCTCTCGGAATATTCGACAGTTGGAATCAAGCTACAGCAACAACCTCAAGCTCCTCCACAAACTGCCCCGTCAATCAACGTGGGGACTCCTTATCCTCTCCTAGAATTACGTAGAACTTAAGCCACCACTTCGTCGGAGAATCTCGGAAGATAAGAGATTTAACTTATCCCATTTTATGAAATCGACACCAACCTCGCTTAAACTATATCACCCTCGATGGTATCATCGTAAATCGCTTCAATATTAATATATTTTAAAATATATCTAATCAGAGAGAAAATATTTCAGAATAAGCCTAAAGAGACCCACAGGGACTGATATAGTTCAAGGCACTTCTGCCCCGCCCAAAGGTGAGCCTCCCAAATGACTTATCAGGTGGGTTACTTGTCTCTCTTATTCATGTGGATTACCCTTCTCTCTTAACACTACTAGAAAATAATGTATTCACGACATTGGTGACACAACGGTTTATCATAAAATCATCGTGTCAAATACCTACCCATGACTCCTGGATGTTAGATGAATATATACAACAATTTTAATAGAAATTGTCATCTTCTACATGGCGGTTTATCTTAGAACCGTTGTGCCACATGTCTACCCACAACCCCTAGATGTTAGACAAATATATATGATAGTTTTTATAAAAACTGTCATTTATATTAATTTTGAATTTTGGCTGAGCGCCATTATTTCGAGCCCTACCCAACTTTATACAATAATTTCAACAAAAACCATCGTGTAAAGTACGAGTGCCCTAAATGCAGTGCCCAACCCCTTCTGCCCTATTCACCCTTCTTCTCCATTGAGTGTCGTCCCTGTGCCAAATCGTCGCGCCCTTCCCTCTCCTCCTCCGTCAACCTCTCCTCATACTGCTCGTCGCATGTGCTGCTACCCCCTCCTCCTCCTCCTTATCCTAGCTGTGCTGCGCATGCTGCCAACCCCTCCTCCTCCTCATCCTAGCTGCGCTGCGCACACTGCCAACCCCTCCTTGTCCCCCTCCCATTGCTGTCCCTCCCCCCCCCCAACCTCATCCCTTAAAATTTTTTTCATTAATTAAATATAAATCTTGGTTAATTTCTTGTAATTTGTTATAATTTTTTATTTATAAATTTTTGTAATCTGATTTAGGTATCTTACGTCATCGGACACCTTCTCAACAACTCACGTGTTTTGTTGATGTATGAAATTAAGTTATCTTAATTAATTTGTTAATGAATGTAGAGTGTACCCACTTAGGTTTAGAATGTGAGGTATATACCCACTTGATTAATCTCATGAATTGTTTTTAATAGACTAATTGAAAATAATTTCGTTCTGGGCTCCGAAGAGCAAGTCGAATTCTTAAGGCCAACGTCTACTCTGTTTTATTTAGGGCTAAGTTTGAATGTGCTTCGGAATGTGATGGGTCCTTTATCTGGGTTGTGCCCTTAATGATTGATTGATGTGTGTATGCATGCGCAACCAGTTTAAGGTTCAGATCTTGCTTAGTAGCTTTTAGGATTCAACTTTAGGTATTTTCAAACAAGTTTTGTTGGCACACTAGGTTTTGAAAGCACAGATGAAGATGTTTTCCTTTGAAACTTAAAAGAATGTGGAGTGTCTGGTAAATCCCTAAGAGTTGAACCTATGCGGTAGTTACTTGATGAGTTGATTCTAATTGAAGTGGTGTGGCCCAATCAACTCAAACAATTGGCCTGTTGCACCACTTAATTAGGCACACAAGTGATTACCTAATATAATTTCTACGCAATTATGTATTTGGATGTATGTACCGATTCCAAAGATCGGTTTACCTGTTGAGTTTGAAAATCAGATGAGGTTGTGTACCTCTGTGAGATTTTTTTTATTTTTTTCTTTTTAAGTGTGGAGGTTGAGGCGGGTGTAGGTGTCAAACAAACAAACAAAACTAACCTTGGAGTTTACAAGAACACCTAGGTTGATTGATGATTGTGTTATTACGTGGTGGAATGAAAACTAATGGGTGGGAGGTGGGGGAAAACTCACAGAACCTTTAACAGCACTTTGCTCCAATCCACTACTTTTGCTGGTCTCAAAAGAGTACCTGCAATCACAATAAGAAAGGAGAGAAGCGAGGTAAATGATTCGTAAGTTGGAAAACGCAAAAAGAAATCAAAGAGCATCGCCTCCCCGGCAATGGTGCCAAAATGTTGAAGCTTAAGTTGCTACGCTATCGTGTTTGGTTTTGAAAACCTGTCATCGTAGTTTGAAAGCGAAGAATTCGTATTCAACAAATAAAATTTATACTTGAATAAAAATCCCAGGTCGAACTCAGGGAAGCGAACATTTGATTAAAAAATACGCATTTATTTTATTTGTCACGAAGTAGAATAATTGATTAGAAACTATCTATCTATTTACAATAAATAGAAGAGAGAGAGAATATTACAAATAAAAACCAAAACGAGACGTAGAATAAACATGAAATTCATTATCAAAGAGATTGTTCATTACAACTAAAAAGTGGGAAATGATTACACTAGAAAGCAGTAAATTCTACTCTAGAAAGCAATAAAAAGAACGGGGAGAGAGATAACCTTCTTGACGATCGCTTGGAGGACGAGCCGGATGGGACAACGCCTGGAAGAAGGGGAACGGAGCAAGAAGGAGGACGAAGCGGGAAGAATGGGAACGAAGCAGCACCTTTAGTTGTCACGGGATCCGCTTCTGAAAGGGGTATGAAAATTTGACTTTATCTCTTGAGAAGCATCCTGGGAGTAGGACAAGCTTCTCTTAAGCTTTGGAGAGGAAGAGAAGAGAAGGAAGAAATGAAAATTTCGCATGGAGAGGGTCTCCTTTATAGTTTCAAGGAGTGAGGGCAATTTGGTCTTTTTAGTTTAAAAAACATTAATTCAGGACCTTTAGTGACGGATAAAACCATCGCTAAAGGTCCGAACATGGCCTTCGTGGGTGACACTCGCACGCCCGCTCGCCTCCCTAACGTGAAACGCACGTTCACGTTCTTGAAATCTCGGTCGTTCGATCACGAGATTGAACGGCTGAGATGCATCATTGCCACGCCTTCTCATCGCGCGCTTGCCGCGTCTAATCCAGCGATACGCACGGGCGTATGATGATGAGTGAGTGCTATCACGCGCGCGTGGCTGCTCCATCGCGATCAAGCCTTCAATTGAGCTCGCTCGCCGCGCCTCAGCAGCGACTTGCCAGGATCGAACGCGTGCCTCGTCCTCACATAAGCAGGTTCGACCAACGTGCAACAAGCGCGTTTGTGTCGCACTTATGTTTCGTGCACACGCATCAATAGCCGTTGGATGATCATCCAACGGTGGAGAAGTAACGAAGAAGAGAGGGTGCAGCGGGTGTAGCGGCCGGTTGGGTGGCTGAGATGGTGCCACGCGGTGCCATCTTAGCCGTCCATCTTCTGGATGATGTAGATGGTACCACGGTTGTCGGATTGAGTTGATTTTAGCATTGTTAGGCTGCGATCGTCGATCTGAATCCATCCGTGCGGTCGGATTTGTCGTCTGAAGTGTGGATTCACACCATCTTGGCCCTTGATCTTCTAGGGTTCTCCAATCTCTATCTGATGCTACAGATGCCTGATTAGGGCTATCTTGGAGTTGTTAAACTCCAATCGTCACCCTGATCAATTCTGTATGGTTGGATCTTTGATCCAAGGCCCTGATAAAAATTTTCCCTGTCCTTGAACATAAAAGGAGACAATTAACCTCCATTTTATTCAAACTAATCTAAATGCAAGATGATACATGCTATGCAATATTTATAGTATGCAATGCAATTCTATGCTTAAGAACATGCATAAATAGACATCTTATATAGTGTGAACAAGTTTACATCATGTTGTCCCTCCTCATCCCCGGTCCAAAGCAGATAAGAAATGCAATTAATGTTTATCTTCAACCATTAATAGATGAACTGAAACTGTTATGTTATAATGGCATTCAAACATACGATGCACACAGAAAAGAATTCTTTAATATCCATGTTGCATTATTGTGGACCATTAATGACTTCCCTACATATGCAAATTTGTCGGGATGGAGTACAAAGGGAAGGTTTGCTTGTCCAGTATGTATAGATGACACTCAACATCTTCGATTACCTGAAAGCAATAAGTTATGTTATTTGGGATACCGTAGATTTCTGGCTATTAAGCATAGATAACATGGCACAAGCACAACTACATACTTATTTGATAACATGGCAAATGGTTAACTTCTAACACTTTATTATACAATAAGTTTTGACATTGAGCTATCATAAAACATTCAGATTCTAGATGGAATTGCAAAGTAGTATTATAAAACATTCAGATTTTAGTGACACTTTTTTGTATAAGTGAGATATTTAATAATTGAATTCAATAAAAATAAAATGTATGATAACCGTTTATGTTTTACTATTCAGTTATTTATTTTTCATAGGATATAGGTTATGTGATTTTCTTTATACAGGATTTTGTAAAATATCCATAATTTAGGGGAAACTCTGCTGAATTCTTTTTCAGATTTTTTTTATTTTTATTTCTTTATTTCTTCATATTTATACAAATACTAATTTTTTTTAATGTATATGCAAATGAAATTCAAAATATTTACTAACATGAGTAAGGATGATCTAGGTACCTCAATGGGTAGAGATGAGACCCAACCTTCTTCCACACAGCCACCCCACACTCAGTCCCCCCCGCACCCAAACTCTTGAGGTCCCTGAGTACATCCCTCTACATACTCCCCACATACACTAGATGGGAACACCATAATGGGCCCTAACTAGCCACATTTAGTCTGGTTTAATTGATTAAAGCTCCTACATAATCATCTAAGGGTTGTAATTCCACATTATTCTGATTTGAGAGAAGAGTAGCAAATCAACGTTAATTCTATAATTTTAATAGCACATTATGAACATAGATTAACCATGGGATCACTTAGGGGTTAAATAAAGGTCAAATGAGTTCAAAAGTCCAAAAAGTGGGTTAACATTGACAGAAATGGAATTTCACGCATTCCAAGAACCTAAAATCGTAATTTCAGACCCGCTTAAATTGAAAAGGTTCTAGTCAAAATAAAATCCATCGAAACATCCTAAAATTCATATAAAAATATTCTAAGAGATTTGGTATCCTTGGTTCGACCATCTGAGCATATTTTGACTTAGAATAAAGTTTCAAGCGGGATTCTACTCTAATTTGGACTTCTGTACAAATTATCCAGTCAAACGTGACCGAAACTAAAATCCAACTTCAACATTAGATTTCTTGGGTCCAAATTAGGTTAGTATCAAAATTTGAGCCCAATCAGAATCCATCTTGACTTAGTTTGCAATCTAGTTCCTTAAAATATTATTTCTCTCACTTAAACCCCTAACCTTTGATTTTATTGAGATCAGGGCCCTAGGTTTCTCATCTTCTTCACGTTTTAGTCCTTTCTGCCATTGTTAGGTCAATCGACCTACAGGAAAGCTTTGACTTGATTAAAATATCATCAAATCAACTCCAAATCCCACCAAATTTGCTGGGATTGGTGTTCACATTGCAGAGAATCGTCTGATCAGCATCCTGGACTTAGATTCGCGGCAGAGAGGCCATGCAAACCCACGAAAATTGTAGATTCTTTGCTTCCAAACCAAGGCCCAATTAGGCCTCCTTCCTTAATTAGAGCTCGGTTATGAACTCTATACAAGCTCGGTGAACCCAAACCGTCCTCCTTAGTCGATTCTAGGTTGGTTCTCAACCTCTTCCCTCCTCTCCGGCCAAGAAGCTCCACGACTCTGTTGACCCTCACAATCTCCCTCATACGCAGCGTTAGCAGTCAAATTGATGGCACCAGCGTCCTCTATTCTTCGCAACCAGAACCCGTCAAAGCTCGGCCACTCTGAGCCCCTTCGTCGTCGTTCCACCACCGAAGCAATCTTCTTCTCTAGCACCGGCCAATCATTCTCGGCACCAAATCCTCCCTCCCTTCGTTCATAATTAGTTTCTCCCTCTTCCTCTCTCTCCCTAGAATAGATCTATCCCCTCAGCTCCTCATTTCAACCACCACACACACTGGCTCACCCTTATCTTCCACACATCTAGCACGAGGCTTGGTGATCTCACGCTGACGCCACACACACCTAAACACCTCACTACCACCACCAAAAGTTCTGCCCTGACTCTCTGTTAAAAGGCCCCAACTTTATTGGGACCTTTGACCACATACATGACCCACCAGACACACCCACCTTCGTCGTGGTTCTCCATCATTGTCTGAACACCTCCGACCTCAAATCACCCCCTCACCAGCACCATCACCTTCCTTAGATCTAGGCAAAGTTGTTGAATGCTTTTAACTAAGCAGAGAGGGCTTTTTTTTTAGTTTCAAGTTTGCCAGTTCACCGCCATCCTCTGCCACTTCACCGTCGTCATACGTTGTTGTCTGCCATCTTTCGACCAAGTTGCTGCCTGAGATCAACACATACCAATCCACTGCAACTTCCTAGGCTCTCAAACGAGGTGCAAGTCAGCTGCAGCAGCATCAATTCGAAGGAGCTCTTTCAACTGCAACATGCAGAGATTCTCGAAGGAAGAGATGGGACCTTAGTCCCACCTCGGAAAGGCAATAGCACGCGAAGGCGTATAAAGTGATTCTGTGCCTTAACCCGATCGCCTTTGAATGCACCAAGGTGTGGTTTTGTTCACACAGCTCACGCATGTGCCCTCGCTCGCCACACACGACGGTGGGTCTGGGCTAGATCCAAATACTTGGGTGCGACTTGATTTTGAAGGAAATTTGACGATGAGGGGGGAGGGTTTCTCACCTTGACATTCGTGCCCCCCCTCTCTCTCTTAATACTTAGTCTTTCAGCACTTGGCTTCTGCTGCTTGTGCCTTGTGCTTACTGCTTTGCCTGTGCACCTTGGGTCTTGACGGTTCAGGCCTTGTGATTAGCTGGCTACTGTGGCTACATTTGAATTGACATTGGATCACAGTTACTATTCATTTATTTGAAATAATTGCATAGCTTAAACATTAGTGTTAATTTGGTGGTCCAAACCACCATTTTAACCCCATTCTTTTGCATTCTGATTCCTGATTTTATTGCAATATTATTCTGCTTTATATTGAGCAATATTTTGATTATATTTGCATATCTCTCTTGATAATTGTGATTAGTGATTGAATTGCCAATTTGCTCCTTATGAACGACATCGGACTCAATTCCTTATTTTTGCACAATTTATAAATTTTGAATGCTGTAGCGTTTTTGTCGACGATACTACCATGCTATCTCCTTATAATTCAACTTAAACGCTCGTTATAGTAACATCCAGTTGTCATGGTACCTAATCTCGCATTTATGAGGCATCGTGAATATGTCAGGCCTGCTGATCTTCCCCGACAATACCGGAACAAGGGCAAGAATGTGATTAGCATTGCAGTGCGAGAGCTAAAGCCAGAGCTAGAGGTTGCCACCTACTAGCCTGACAATGATGACGAGGGCTAGGGCGAGAGCGGCGACGAGGATGAGGACGAGGAGGAGGGTGAGGACGATGCCAAGGTATAGAGGCCACCTCAATTGGATCCTCAGGTTGAGGAAAGGACCAATTCAGGTAAGAATTGTCGGTAATATCTTTTTAAAATTTACTTGTAGTGTTTCATTTTTAATTATATTTTTCTTATCAGGTAAGAAAAAGGAAGGGGTTGATAAATGCCAATTTATCATCATTCTTATGCCTTAAAACAAACCTTAACTCTTAGGATTTTAATTTTACAAATGGGTTTTTAGGCTGCACTTAGGCATCAATTAGGTTAGGCATGCATTGCATATTTTATTGTATTTTTGACACGTTTATTTGAGTGTTAGGGATGAACAGATAGTCAAAACCCTTAAACCCTAGCACTAAAGAAGGAAGAAGAGAAGAAGATCAAGGGGGCACACACCCGCCCCGTCGGTGCCTTCTTCCTCTCTCTCTTCTCTCTTAGCCACTCCAAGGAGGAGATCTTCTTCACAAAGGGGAGTCGATCAGGCATTAAGGAGGAGCAAGGTGGTCGACACCCAACTTGGAGGAAGAGCTTGAAGGAGGACCAATTGATGAAGGATGAGGAGAGCTCTTTTCAAGTGTGGGGCAACCACACTTGGAGCAAGGGCCACCTAGATCTTCTACCAGAATCACCCCTTCTTTATTTTTTACTCTACCTTTTGTGTTAGCTAGTAGTTTATTGTTCTTGTAGAAGCATTCCTCTACCTGTATTTTACTCTGCTAGTAATACAAATTTTCATTGCCTTCCATGTTCATGTTTGAAATTAGTGTGTTTTTCTTCTCTTATTCGTGTAGAGCACATCATACTCATCCCTTCTAATTACCCTAGGCATACTTGCTTAGGGTGAGCTTAGAGGAGAAGACTTCATTATTCTCACTTAAGGTTACTTGTAGTGTAATTCATCTTCACATCAATCCCGATTATTTCCAAAACTATAAAAACAACAAAATGAAAATCACAAAAATATATGTGTTGATTTGAGAAGCAAGAGAGAGAACCCATTCTTTGTGACAACAAATTGGCCTCCTTGGACGACCCTTGATACTCCACTATCTAAGTATTATAATTGTAAAAGTATGATTGCAGATTTACGCGTTGTATCGACACTAACTACATCATTTAACAAACCGTATATTTTCCACATCAGGGGTCCGACAAGAAATGCACATCTAGAAGCAGTTCCAGAGGGGACAAGAATCAAAGTGTATATCAATGAAGCTGGAGAAGATCCAAACTATCCTCCTTTCACCAGTAGACTGTCTTGGATGGTAAAGGAGCTCGTCCTCCTTTGTTGTTTTAATTGGAGAAGGGTCTCCAAGGAGATTAAGAAGTAACCTATTCGTAATATGGAGGTAAATAATTATATATTAATGTATATATATAACCTTATTCAATAATATTTAATTCGTTTATACGATTTTGTAATATTACAGGTGATTTTTTATTGGGGTGACAATCCGAGTGTCACTAAGCTCATCCTCAATCATGCCACGAGACGACATCGCGATTGGCGGAATACAATGAAGAGAAAGGTTAAATTTATAATATTTTTCAATTTTTTATTATTTACTTAATTAATTTATTTTCACAATTTATTTGTATAATTTAGTTTTATAATAAAATGTCATGTAATGAGGAGGCATTGAGGAACGTGCTGCCTACAATAATAGCAGATGTGTGGAAAGAATTGTGTAAGCATTAGAATAAGTCTGCGATGGAAATAATTATAAATACTTTTAAGGGTATTTTGAGATAAATGATTTAATTATTTTTCCATTACAATATGTAATACCTACAAGATCAGGCAAAGAGAAACAAGGTCAATATGGCCAAAGCTCCACCACAGATCCACTGTTTGACTCAAATTAGTATAGATAGAGTTAAGGCAAAATATGTAAGTACTTCCTTATTATGTCACATTTATATTTTTAATTAAAGTTTTAGTTATTACTATTACCTGCAATTTAAAATATATTTACCGGCACATTCACATGATGGTGCCACGCTCGATTGGGTTAGTGTACATGAGGTTACTCATTGCAATGCCATCACCAACGACGAGCGAACATGGATACATGAGACATAATTGACGAAGAATGTAAGTAACATTTAATTATCAACTACTTTAAATTTTATACTTACTTTAATATGGCATTAAATTATTGTAATTTGTGGGGACAAATAATGAACTTAATCAATCCCCCTCCAGACGCCGCTTTAGATACTCAGCAGCACCCTCCTATGACACCTGAGAAGGCTTTTAGGAGCGTCATGCCTCCGGAGCCCGAAGGCTTGGTTCGTAGTGGGGGGAGTCAGACGACCTCCAGCTGGTATAGGTAGAAGTGGTCAGCGTCGGCAGCTGTTGTCCAGCAGATGTAGACACGGTTCTATGATGTCACCACACAGCTCCTTGATATCTCCTCACAATTCCAGCAGCAAACTCAAGTTTGGCACGATGCCAAGAAATTCATGGAGGAGATGGAGCAGCAGAAAGTAGAGATGGGATAGATAATGGCATTTTTACAAGGCAACAGTCGAGATCACACTTCCTATCACTACCCGCATCACATAGATGACATCGACCTCAGTGGTGGTGGAGCAGGACAAGGGGTAGGAGCTAAGACATAGATTTAGATTACTTCTCTTTTCCTTAGTTAGGTTTTGTATTTTGCTTAGTTATATGTATATTCTGACGTTATGACATATTCTTTTCATTAGGTTTATATATATATTTGTTATATGTTGCATGTTGTGTGTTGTATGTTGTGTGATGCAGTCATTTGTTCGCAGTTTAAAAAGGTACGTTGTAGTATGTTGCGAAAAACGATGATCAATTTAATTTAAATTATTACTCGAAATTTAAAATATTCTGAGGTCAAACTCAGGGAGCAATTCGGTATTTTAGAAGCAAAATCACAATTCTCACAATATGATATTTAACAAGGATATAAGTGAAAGTTCATGTATAAGAAAACAAAAGGGAAAATGGCAATGGAAGAGGAAATATTCTATTGATGGCCTCTCCCTTGATTTTCTTTCTCTTCTTGGCCGCACCCTTTTCCTTCTTTCTCTCTCTATCTTTCTGTTCTCAGATGTCTAATTCTGTGACTCAGACGGCTTATCTTGCAGATTGCTACAGTGATTCTTCTCTTTTTGTCTTCTCTGTTCTTTTTTTCTCTACTGTTGTGCCTCTGCTTCTTCTTCTTCTGCTTCTCTCTACCTTCTCTTTCTTCTCTGCCTTAGGCTTTAGCTATGTCTTCAGCTTCTTCTTCCTTGGCCCCTCTCTGCTCCAACTTCCTCTTCTGCTGTAACTCCTCCTTAGCTTCTTCTTCTTCTTTCTTTTCTTCAGCCGCGTCTCTTCTTCTCCTCTCTGCTGCACTCCCTCCTCCTTCTTCTTCCTTTCAGCTCCTTGGTGCGGCCAAGTCTTCAGCTACTTCCTCTTCTCTTCTTCTTCTTCTTCTTCTTCTGCTTTCCTGCACAGGGCACGATTAGGAAAAAAACCTACCCCTACCCTCCCCGCATCTCTCTCTATTTCTCTCTCAGGTCACCACTCTTCCACAGCCACTGGTAATCAGGCTATCGGATTCAGGCGTGTACCCGGGTCCAAGCTCACCGGCGTGTGGTGGTGAGCGACGAGTACAGGCCGGGTTATCGGGTCAAACCAGGTCTGCAGGGGGTGGTCGCAGACGAGGTCGAGTGAGCGGGTGAGAGGGACCTTACCCTGTGTGACTGAGGCGATAAGCCTCAGTCACTTTTTCAATTTATGCATCGCGGGGCGCTTGAAAACTTATGAGGTGGGACTAAACGTCCCACCCTCCTGCCTGTGCGCCGACAGCTGAAGGCGCGAGCAACTGCAGCGCCTGCTGAGGTCTTTGCTGCTAATCGAAGACCTGGAGTTGTGTGCAGAGGTATTCCGCACAACCTGGGGCTGAGACCTGGGACTGTAGAGACCTGGAGCAGCTTGCGAGCTTGCTCCAAGTTTGGCGTCAATGGCGGCGAAGGCTCCGGACCTGAAAGCACGCAAATGGCCTTGCGACCCTGTCAGAATGCTAGGCAAGCTTCGCCAAAGCATGGCGAGGTTATTACAGGGGTCAGCGTGTCTCAGAATGGCCTAGGCATGCGTGCCCAGGTCTATCTGAGTCTGTGTGAGTGGGTTTGTTCGAGGGGATGTTTCAGTGGGTGGCGCGGTGAGTGAAAGGCGAGAGGTGATCAGTGGGTTGTGGCAAAGTTCAGGGATTGGTTGGCGATGGGTGGAGTTGTCTGTGGTGGTGAAATGGCCTCGCCGGAGTTGGTGGTCGGAGGTGGAGATGGTGAGGGTGGATAGTGGAGTCGAGGGGTCGAAACAACAAATTAACAGGGGGGAAATAAAGGGGAGAGTAAGAGAAACTTATCTACTAGTCCAGAGCGAAGGGGGAGGTGCGGAAATGGTGAGCGGCTGGTGCTGCCATCGCCGGAGATGAAGGTGCCAAGGGGAGAGAACGGCGACGAGGAAGAGGGGTTGGAGGGCGCTCGCTGGTATGGCACGGCGCAGCAGAAGACGGCGGAGTTAACCCTATCACTGGTATGGTGACAGGGCAATGAGAGAGGAGAGGGAGAGTCGCCGAAAGCTCTGGCAGTTGGCCAGAGTTGGGAGGAGACGAAGAGGAGAGGAGATCTCGGGCCAAACGAAGATTGGGAGGTGCGGAATGATCTGGGCTTGCTTAAATAGGCACGGGCAGGAGGTTATTCGCAAGGATGTGGCCAGATGTCGTCGTCGAAGGCATGGCCGGAGGGAATACCCATACCTCTCGAGCGTTCGCACGAGAGGTATGGGGCGATTCAGGGTATGGGGAGCTGCTCATGCGGTAGGGGGTTTCGTAGAGAGCTCCCCTTTCAAATCTGGGAGCAGCTCCCCAGGCAAACAAGGAGAAAATCGCCTCGTAACGTCGCCGGCGGTATGGGTCCCTACTGCAGTGGCAGAGGGACCTGAATGAAGAAAGTGACGAGAAAGATGAGGTGATTTTCGCAAGGGTTTTCAAAAGTTAGGGGCCAAAATGTAATTGGGTGGACTATTTTGCAAAGTAGGTCAAAATAGCCTTCCCTTAGGTCCAAATTTTGGTACAAACCTAATTTTGACCTAAGGAATCCAATGGTGAAGTTTGATTTTAGGTTTTACCTCGTTTGACTGGATATTTTGCACAAAAACCCAAATTAGGTCAAATATTGAGCTTGGACCCCAATCTAGGTCAAAACAGGTTCCAAAGGCCAAATTGAAGGTTCTAAACTTAGGGGATATTTTTTCATGAATTTTAGAGGGTTTAGTTGATTTTTATCCTGCCTGCAACCTTGTGAATTCAAGTAGATTTGTTCTAAGGTTATAAGATGTCATTTAATTCTTAAATCTCACAATAACCCTTTTCTGGCTGAACCATCCCACTTTTTCTCTTATTAAGTCCAATTGTCCTATGTCTAGACCCTTAGAAATTTCGTTCACGCACTATAGTGGTAAAATTACAATTTTACCTCTTGTGTCATGTTTTATTTTCAGATTAACAATTTCTTGAATTAGGCTTTCTCTCAGGTTATGTAGGAACTTTTGTTTACTTTATTAGATTAAAATGTGCTAGTTAGGGCTCATGATGAAGTTCTCATCATTGTGTATGTTTTTTATATATGTTGTTGAAGGTGTTATAAGATTCTATAATGCCTACATTATATATATTCAAAAAAACAAATACACATATATACACAACGGTTATAGAAAATCATTGTGTATTCATATAAATGACAGTTTAACAAGACCATTAAAACAAGATGTCATACAAGATGGTTAAAAACCTATCGTTTGTTATCACCAAATGATGATTTTAAACAAGACCATTGTTTAGCAAGATACACGACGGTTAGCGAAACTGTCGTGTATTTTTTGTGCGGGATCTAAATAAGGGCATAGAAAGTTAAAACCTGTCGTTAATTGTTACCAAATGACGGTTTAAAACAAAACCACCGTGTATACACTAACGCGATACATACTTTCACGACAACAGTATACAACGATTTTCACTGATTAGGAGACAATTTTAAACAGTCACGAAAAATAGTCATTCCTATAGTGTAATCATGCAACTTTCCCATGAACCCATAATTGGGTGGATTGGCCATCTGTCCTAAATCAAGCAATTTTTAGGAAAATGGCTGGATAGAAGGCTTTTCATCAAGTAATTCTTGCCTAAGTGTCCTGATAGACGAATTTCTCCAAAAGGTGGTTGAAAGGATGGATGATCAAGCAATTACCGAACAAAAGAAAGTGGTCTGATTGATGTTGATGATGTAATTCTCAGAACCATAATGAAGTCAATGGAACGTGTGAGTTGTACATGGAGTAATGCGTAGGAAAAAGTTCATTGTAGAGGACCACAACCTATAATCACGGGATTTAAATTACTTACTAGAAATCTCAGTGCATGTTTATATAACCCATTATGAAAAAGGACCCAAGAGGACCTAGGGTGCCACAAATGCATATATTACACTTTTCTCTCTGTATCTCTCTCTCTGCCTCTCTCTCTCTCTCTCAGACTTAGTACAAAACTTGAAAGGTTAGATGCCTTCTCATGATGCCTACCCTTTAAGATGAAACTATGTTACCAATTACCTATCTAATTTGTGTGTTTATTTGGTTGAATCCATTCTCTACTTGGAACCTAGTAGAGATCGCGATGTGATCTGATTATTTGCGCCATTTGTGGGAATTCTTCCCTACTTTTCAATCTTGTTTAAGTTCACCAACACTCTATGGCTCCATCGACTCGTAATGGTTTCAAACCTAACCCTCCATTAGTAGTTAATGAAGAATTGAGTGTCACTTAGTCCCACTGTCAATAGCAGGTAGAGAACGCAACTAATTCTAAAAAGAATGTTGTGGTCGAAAATCATCATAGTTTAGAAAAGTATTGCATCGTAGTATAGCGACAAAAATCAAAATGACATTTAAATTTATAAGTGCTTGAAAAATCATGAGTTCTGTGGTCCTTCACAGGGAAAAAATATGGAATTCAATTACTAATCAAATAATTCAATCAGTGAGCACAATTATTAATCATAAGATATGCAATGAATAATCAAATATACTTCAATTAAAATCAAAAAATGTATCTCATAATCAATGAGACAAAAATACAATAGAGCCTAAAAAGCGGTGGTTGAAACCACCAATTAAGCCTCTCATTTAGGCACAAATCCCAAGGTCAACATCTCAAATAATTAGCCACATCAGATCAGAGTACTCAGCCAAATTAGATCTCAATATCTCCACAGTAGCTAAGAACAGACATCTCCAAGGCACACCACATGCCTTCAGTTCATTCAACACAAACCCTCTAGAATTACCTAACTGCTAGGCACACATCCCAAGGATCAAAACCTCCTCCTCCCTCCCTTAGACATCCTTCTCTCTCAATCCAGACCGAGTATAGGTTTATGGGTAATCGGGTTATTAGGCTCGGACCGGATGACCAGGCCCACGCGCGTGTGGCATGGATGATGAGTGGGCACATGCGGTGAGAGGGACCTCACCCAGTGTGCCGAGGAGATAAGCCCATGCACTCTTTTCGTTATTTGCAACATTCGCATTTTTTTGTATACAATGTAGGACTATGTGCCTCCCTATTCCTTAACATAGTTGCAGACGAGAAGCCTTCCTCCATTCAAGTTGCTGCAGCTTGGTGCTTGCACAATTGGAAACCTGGGAAGCTGCAATGGATGGGTCTGCATCAATTGGGCATAGTAGCGTGGTTGGAAGACGGTAGACGACAGCATACAAAGGCGATGGAATGGCGAAGGATGCCGGTGATCCGGTGAACCTGAAACTCAAGAAAAACATCTTCTTGACCCAATTAAAAGCATTCAAGAGCTTTGCCTAGATCTAAGGAAGGTGATGGCGGTGGTAAGGAGGTGATTTGAGGTCAGAGGTGACCAGACAATGACGGAGAATGACGACGAAGGTGGGTGTATTGGGTGGGTTGTGTGCATGGTCAAAAGTTGCAATGAAGTTGAGGCTTTTGATCAGAGAGTTAGGGAGCTTTTGGTGCCAATGGCAAGGTGTTTGGGTGTGTGAGGGGCAGGCGCAAGCTCGTCGAAGCTCATGCTGAACGTAGGGAAGACAGGGGCAAACCGAGGCGTGTGGTGGTTGAAGCTAGGAACTAAGGGCGTAGAAATGATCTAGAGAGGGAGAGGGAGAGTTTGAGGTGGCTTAGGAGGAGAGAAAGGGAAGGTGTCGTCTGGTGTTGGCTGGCCAGACACGAGGGAGACGATGGAATTCATTGAGTGAGAGCGGCGACTATGAGGGAGTTGGGGGCCTCTGCTTTGACCGACAAGAGGCAGAGAAAGCCAAGGAAGAAGGAGGACTGGCTAATTTGCCTGCTGGCTGGCCTGAGGAAGGGGACAAAGATGGTCGCCGGTGCTTAAGAAGGCGGTGGCTGAAGGAGGGAGAGAAGGGTTGTTTCCAGTCGTTTCTTGGCTAAGGGGTACATTAGGAGCTTGAGGAACTTATATACAGCATGATTTGGACCGCAAATGTCAGGATTTCACAAACTTGATTTTTGCAAGCTCGCTAGGGTCCTAGGATTCGAGTTGGCACTTGGAATCGAGTCCAATGGATTCCCCATGGTCTAAACACCAATCCCTCAAAATTTGGAGGGATTTGGTGCTGATTTGAGAGAGATCTCCTCTCTTGAAGATAAGACTAATATGTGTTCACACAACAATGGTGGCAATGATTGTTTTGTTAAGACGAAGAGAAACTTGAAACCTAGGAGTATGAATGTGAGAAATAGAGTTTTTAGGGGCTTAAATGCAAAGTTGGTTAAGATGGACTCTGATTGGGTCCAAATTTTGGCGCTAAACTAATTTAAATCCAAAGAATCTAGCGGTGAATTTGGATTTGAGTTTCAACCACGTTTAATTGGGTAAATTACAAAAAATCCCAAATCATGACAAATTCCCGTTTGAATCCCTATTCTTGGTCAAAATGGATTCAGATGGTCAAAGTGAAAGTACTAAACCTTTTAAAATATTTTTTCATGAATTTTAGGAGGTTTAGATTTACATAGTGGATTTGGCCCGATTTTGGGTTCCGAACGTATCTCTGGTTCGGTACGTGGTTAAGGTTTGGCAGTGGTTGCGAGGGTAAAGCGCCTACCTGGCGAGTCTTACCCATTTGCGCAATTTGATTACGCATACCTGCCATATCTGCAGTAGTTGCCTCTGCATAGCAGCATTGGTCTTCTGCATATCAGCCAAGGTTTGAAGAATCATGCTCATTTGATCATCTTTACTAGGCCTAGGTTGAAAATTTGGATTGGGCCTAGGTTGAGCTGATTGATATGACTGCGGATTTTGTGGTCAAGGCTGATGTTGAGGTCTACGATTTTGAGGATAAGAGTTCCCTGTCCAAGAAAAATTAGGATGATTATGCCATCCAAGATTGTAGGAATTGGAATAGGGGTTGTTTTAGATGGCGTGGAGTTCCTCACAAGGTTGAGCAACTCCAGAGAAATCAGAATTTTGGGGTTCAGAGGTGCCCCAACCAGAATAAATGGGTTCAGAGTTTCCTCCGAAACCTGAGTCAGAAGAAGATGGATACATATCCATCCTAGTGTGGTGAATAATATGCACAGCCTCCCTTCCTGCGGGATGATCGTAACCATCCACCATAGTCATAGTTTTATTAGGACTCTATCTCCGTGTATCTGCCTTATTTGGTGACTCTCAGGAATTCATATAACGTACACATACAGGAACAAAGAGCGAGAACTATGCCTAACTCTAAGGTATCATCATCTAATTATCCAGAACTTAAGAATCCTTTCACTAGACATAGCGCACCGGTAGTCTCTTTATTCTCTTCTCACAAATATGGGGTGGATATAGTAGAAGATAGTATGGCTAACTCCTTATTAACTGTCCAAGGGTTCAATAGACTAAAAATGCTTATTGGTTTCCTTCAAAAATCCATTACTCAGTCTACATGCAAGTGAAGTAACTATACTGGATTCTAAACTTATAAATCAATGAAGAAAAGTTTTAATAAAACCTCCTTGATAAGAACTTTTGCTCGGAACTAACCAATTCAACTCAAGAAACAAAAGAGATTTTTTTTTTTGGGCTAATACACTATCCTAAATGCATGCAAATATTTATAAATGCTATAAACATCCTCAGGTTATACCCCCCATGCCTAAGACTAACAATGTCCTCATTGAAAAAAAAAGACAAAAAAGAATATCACCTGAGGAGGAGAGTGGCAGGAGATAAGGCTCCTCAAGTTGAAGTGCGCCCAAAACTTGGCCACCTGAAATAGTAAAATAAGGTTTAAGTTGTTGGTCGTTTACCTTAAAGCTCGTGCCAGAAGTAGGGTTTTGAATCTCAAAAGCTCCATGTTAATCAAAGCGAAATTGAGTTAAAATAATGCGTCGTAGTATAGTTGAAATCGCTTTGAAAAGAAATAAATTTTATTACTCGAAGTTTAAGTTCGAGGTCAAACACATGGAGCAAATGTAATTCACACACTAATCTCAATAATAAATGTAAATTGAACACATAAAACTATTCAAAATCTAATTTAGAATGTAAAGCTTGAGTATATGGAGCATAAAAAGAAGTGTAGCCACAGATAATGGAGATCTGATGAAAAATTGGATGTCTAATTATAAAATCAGACGCCTTATAAGTGTGGTGCTACAGTGTCTTCCTCTTATTTTTCCTTCTTCTTCTGCCTTCTGCTTCTTCTTCTTTCTTCTATTCCTTCCTTCCTTGGCTTTCTCTTCCTTCTTTCTTCTTCTTTCTTTCTTTTCTTTCTTCTCTGTTCTTTGCCTTGCGAGCCTCAACTGCTTTCTTCTTCCCTTCTTCTTCCTCTTTCCTTAGCTTCTCTGCAACTCTTTTCCTCTTCAGCTCTCTTCTGCTTTCAGCCCTTAGCTTCTTCTTCAGCATCCTTTTTCTTCAACCATGCAGTGCCTTCTCCTTCCTTAGCTACTATGGCTGCCACTCTTTCTTCCTTGTCTTCACCTTTGGCTTCTTCTTCTTTTCCTTTCCCTGTAAGAGCAAAACCTACCCCTACTCTCCCCCGCGAACTCTCCTCTCCTTTCTCTCTTAGGCTCGCTCTCCCAAAGCCTTCTTAGGCTAACGGGTCAGGTCAGTGTGCCCAGGACCAGGCCCACCGGCGTAGGCGGTGGGCGAGGAGTGCATGGGTAGTCGGGTTAGAATCAGGTCCGCGGGGGCGTGGGTCGCGGACGACGTGTATGGGATGAGTGGGACCTCACCCCATGTTAGGAGGCGATAAACCCCTGATACTTTTTCAACTTATATCACAACGCCCGCTTTAAATCATCCGATGTGGGACTAAATGTCTCACCTTCCTCTTGCCCGTGCTGTGATTGCGCTCAATTGTGGCTACTGTTGTGGCCTCCAAAGCCAATCACTTGGCTGAGGTTATGCGCGAAACAATTCCGTGCAGCCTGGGACCTGGAGCCTGGAGCGAGCTACTTGGCACAAGCTTGCAAGTAAGCTTCGTGCCTGCTTCAATGGCAGCGGAGGTCCAAACCTGCACTCATGCAAAATGGCCTTGCGGCCTCATCAAAACACGTAAGAAGCTTCACCTTGGCATTGCGAAGGTGGCACGGTGGTCGGCGTGGCGCGAGGTGGCCTGGGCGTGCGTGCCTAGGTTCCCCTGTGAGTGCAGATGTGGCTGAGTTCGGGGGGCATTTTGGGAGCGTGTGGCGGTCAATGGGAAGAGGGGTTATGATCAATGTGACGTGGCGGAGCTCGTGAGGTGGTTGGCGAGGTGGGTGGATGCGTGGAGCGGTGGGAGCACCTCACCAGTGGTCTGCCGGAGGTGGAGAAGATGGAGGTGATGTGCGAGCATCGAGGGATATTTTAGGAGATAAAGAGGGGGAAACAGGAAGAGGAGTGGCGAAACGGTGGCAGCAACTAGCTTTTCTTAAGTCGTTGTAGTACAGATAGTTATTGCCATCATTTGCTAATATATAATTTTTTACTCGGAAAATGAAGAGTTCCCGAGGTCGAACTCAGGGAGCAAGTTGTATTCTAGAGATATACATGTTCTATTACAAAAATAAAGAGAGAGAGAGATGAAAGTTTGGCTTCTTCTTCTTTCTTTCTCTTTGTCTTCTCTTTAGCTTTTGTTCTTCCTGTTCTTCTTTTCTTGCTTCAGATCTCCCTTCCGTGCTCTTCTTCTTCTTTTCTTCTTGCTTCTCTTCTTCTTCTGCTTGGCTGCTCCGTCTCTCTTCTTTTCTTCTTTCTTCACCTGTCTTCAGGACATCGTCTAATTTTCCAATCAGACGTCTTAACCCGCTGATGCCATAGTGTCGCCTCAGTTCTTCTTCCTCAGTCCTCTGCTTCGGGCAGCCCTGGCTGCTCTTTCTTTCTTCAGTCTTCTTCTCCTCCTCTGCTCAGCGGGCGTCTTTCTTCTTCTTCTCTGCCTGCACACTTGCACAACTTGATCAGAGGGGCAAAACCTACTTCTACCCTCTCCCCCGCGTTTCTCTCTCACAGAAGCCGCTCTTAGGAAAGCTCTCCCAGAGCTGCCGGGTATTCGGGTACGGGTCGTGCCCGGGTCCAGGCCCACCGGCGTGCGTGGTGGGCGAGGAGTGCAGGTCGAGCTTAGTCGGGTCGGGCCAGGTCCGCGGGGCGTGGTCGCGGACGAGGCCGGGTCGAGCGGGTGAGTGAGAGGGACCTCACCCCGTACTCAGGAGGCAACGAACATAAGGCACTTTTTGCCTTTATGTGGGCGCGCTCCTCTGAAAAGTTACGAGGTGGGACTAAATGTCCCACCCCAATTGGGCACCCGCAGCTGAAGACGCTGCAGGAGTTCGCGGTTGCACGCGAGGCCTTTGCCCCAGCTGGAAGTCTGGGACGCTTCGCGGAGATGCCCCGCGCAGTCTGGGAATCGCACCTGGAGCTGCAGGTTGAAGGTGCTCCTTCCACGCAGCAATGGCGACGGCGGTCGAGGTACCTGTCCACAGAGGAACGGCCTCTCGGCCTAATCAGATACGCAGAGAGCCTTCGCCGTGGCACGGCGAAGGTGGTGGGGGGTCTGGCAGGCGACGGGGCGGAGCGTGAGGGTCGCCCTAGGTCAAACTGCGGGCGGAGAAGTGGGTTTGTTCGGGGGGTCTGCAGAGGGTGAGTGGCGGGAAGTGGAAGGGCGGAGGTTGATCAAGGTGAGGAGGTGGAGGTTCTGTGAGGGTCAGCGAGGCGTATGGGGCTGTGGAGCGACGGGGGCGTCTCGCCGGAGTTTGGCCGGAGACGAAGGGGGTGACGGTGGACAGGAGCGGTCGAGGGTTTAATCAAATAAAAGAAAGTGAGGAAAAGAAAGAGGGGGAGATGGGGAGAAGTTCTGACCTAGCTACAGAGACGAAAGGGGCTGGAGCAAGGCGGCAGTCGTATCGACTGTCGCCGGAGAAGAAGATGCCCGGGGGAAGGGGCGGCGGCGAGGAGAGGGCCGGAGAGGCGCCAGCTGGGTGCGGCGTGGCGCGGGAAGAGCGAGGGAGGGCAACCCTGCAGCTGGTAGTGCGGCAGAGCGACGAGGAGGAAGGGGAGAGGCTGCCGGAGCTAGAGGGCTTCCTGTCGGAGTGGGAAGAGAGGAAGTGGGGGTCTTTCTCCGTCAGGACCGAGCTGTCCAGAACGGCGGAGCGACGGGGGTATTTATAGAGGCGGAATCAGAGAGGAGGGCGGAGGGAGACGACGTGTCTCCCTCGCCGGAGGATGCCGGAGATGGAGACCCATACCGACCGTGCGTTCGCACGGCCGGTATGGTGGGTTGCAGCGACCAGGGGGGTGTTCCTGCGACGGCTGACGACGCAGGGCACCCCCGGTTGTCTTACTAGACCCTCCCCCTTACCCTGCGCGGCGCCATGCTTCGCGCAAGGTCACCGGAGCATGGTGCTGGTCAGGTTTTGGCAGGAGGGACCTGAATGCAAAGAACGAAGGAGAGTTAGGGGCAGAAATGTGAGGGTTCAAAAGTTGAGGGCCAAAAAGTAAATAAATGAGGACCAAAGTGTAAAGTTGGTCAAGAAGGTTTCCTCTTAGGCTCAAGTTTTTATACATGACTAATTGGGACCTAAGGATTATGATGGTGAATTTTATTTCTAGATTAAACCTTGTTTGACTGGTCAATTTACGTAAAAACCCAAATTAAGTTATTAATTGGGCATGGTTCTCAATGTAGGTCAAAAAGGGTTCCGAAGGCCAAATTGAAGGTTCTAAACCCTAGAGATTATTTTTCTATGAATTTTAGAGGGTTTATTCTATTTTTACTTTGCCTCGAACCTCGCAAATTGAAGTGGGTTTGTTTTAAGGTTACAGATTATCATTTAGTTCCTTGGAATTGCTGTAGCCCTTATCAGATCATCCCACTTTCCTTCTTATTTGGTTTGTTTGACCTATGTTTGGACCTGTATGCAGATTATACTGGTAAAATTGCATTTTTACCCCTTATGACTTATTTTCTTCTCAAACTCAGAATTCTCTGAGTTAAGCCTTCCCTTGAGTTATGTAGGAGCTTTTATCCTTTGTATTAGGTCAAAATGAGCTAGTTATGGCTCATGATGAGGTTCCCATCATACCCCATGCCTAGCTTTTGCTAGTCCCTTAGCAAAAACTTAAGGTTTCAACCCTTGTTCTAGACCATGAAGTTCTTAATAGCTTCAGATAAGTGCTTTTTCATTTGAGCTTAGATTAGGTTAGAATGCTGACCATAGGCCTAAAAGGTACTCTAGTACCAATCAAGATCCAAATCTGTCTAGCCTTGGCCTCAGTCCTTAGCAAAGGTTTTTAAGGCCCACAAGAACTAACCTAAGGTTTATTGGACTTTGTGGTTAAAGCACCCGTGCTTGAAATGATTTTAGCCTTAGCTCAGTTCGCAGTGCGTTTTGTAAGAGAGAGAGATAGAAAATTTTTCTGTTTGGAGAGTTTTCTCTCTTTTTCTTTTTAATTCTAGCTTAGGATTGGCTTTTCAACACGGTCTGTATCAGATTCCTTGCTCCCATCATCAATCCTCAAGGGTTCCTGGCAGTCGATGCTTCTAGATAGCACCGCCTATGGCAAGCCCCGGAACCCTGGCTATTGAGATTTCGAGATAATCCCATCCATGGTGTTCCGTGGCCGAATCCAGACCCTGGCAATTGACACTTCGAGATAATGCCATCCATGGAATCTGAATCAGCAGAGTGCTTACATGCCCCCAGTAGGATATGTGAATATCCTAAGAGACAAGCACCGAGGAGATGATATTTTGTTACGCATCTTCGAGGGGATTTCCCGCCTCTCCGCGCTGGGAACTCGTCCAAATCAACTTGTGTTGGTCGGCCGCTCCTACTCTAGGTGTACTTTTCATAATTTTGCGACGCTTCTGCGTGATTTTGATTTTTACGCTTACTGAACCAGGCTGTGTGTGAGGTTAGGGTGCTTAGGTTACTAAGTCCCGTAAACTAAAAATTAGTGCATTCCTTGGAAATTTTGAAAGGTACATCCTTGGAGAGAAGAGTGGTCAGGGGGCGCGCGATTTTTGAAAAATCAGGGATAAATCGTCGATAAAAATCGACATGCCCCAAAAAAGATCGGATGTCCTTGATCGAGCTAGGCATAGGAAGGTGAGAAATCAGATCAACCTTAGCTCGATCCACCTGGATGCCATTTTCCGAAATTGAGTGTCCCAGGACAATTCCCTCAGGCACCATGAAATGGCTCTTTTCCCAGGAAAGAACCAAATTCACATCGATGCACCGCCTGAGTATCTGGACCAAGTGTTGGAGGCAATCGTCGAATGATGCTCCGAAAATTGAAAAGTCATCCATGAAGACTTCCAGATAATCACCTACCATATCTGAGAATATGGCAAGCATGCATCGCTGAAAAGTAGCGGGTGCATTGCAAAGACCGAAAGGCATCCTTCGGAAAGCGTATGTTCCGAAGGGGCCGGTGAACGTGGTCTTTTCTTGGTCCTCAGGATGGATTGCCACCTGGTTATAACCGGAGTACCCGTCAATAAAGCAGAAGAACCTATTTCCCGCAAGTTTTTCGAGAATTTGATCAATGAAGGGCAGTGGGAAATGATCCTTCTTCGTGGAGGAATTGAGTCGGCGGTAATCTATACAGACTCTCCACGAGTTGGCTAGTCGGATAGGAATGATTTCTCCGGTCTCAGTCGTTATAGTGGTGAGTCCTGCCTTCTTGGGCACGACCTGAATTGGGCTCACCCAACGACTATCGGAGATCGGGTAGATAATTCCGGCATCTAACCACTTGATGATCTCCTTTTTCACGACCTCCTGCAAATTGGGGTTTAAGCGTCTCTGCATTTCACGAGAAGGTCGTGTGCCCTCTTCTGAATAGATATGATGAGTACAATAGGAGGGACTTATTCCAGTCAAATCATCGAGAGTCCACTCGATGGCTCTGCGATGTTGCTGGAGAACAGTAATCAGATGGGATTCCTGTTCGGGATTGAGGTTGGAATTGATAATCACAGGAAGGGTCTGATCAGAACCCAGAAAGATGTATTTCAAGTGAGCAGGAAGAGGCTTTAACTCGAGGACAGGGTTTTCAGCAGCAGCGGGTGGTTCAATGTAGATGTGAGGTTCAAGGGTGGGAGTTACTGGGTTGTGTATGTCTGGATTCGACTCCTCTGTTTGCGGGTCAAGATCCTTCTGTGGTTGATGAGGCATAATCGAGTCATTCTGGAAGTGTGATTCATCAACCAAAGTCCTGACGTCACAAATTTGTTCGATGACACCGCAATTAATTCCTTGTTGGGCCTTAAATATATCAATTTTTAGGGTTTGATCTCCAAACTTAAGCTCTATTTGGCCCTCCTCACAGCTGATGTTGGCTCTAGCAGTAGCCAAGAAAGGTCTCCCTAGAATGATTGGTGTATCCCTAGGGTTCTCAGGTGCGTCCATATCTAAGACTATAAAGTCCACTGGGAAATAGAAATCCCGCACTCTTACGATAACATCCTCGAGAATCCCTTTTGGTGACTTTATAGATCGATCTGCTAATTGTAATGTCACCTCAGTTGGTTTTAGCTCAGATTCTTCTAGATGGTCAAGTAAGGATGTGGGTATCAGGTTTATGGATGCACCCAAGTCTAGCAATGCTCTATCAAATTGGGTACCACCTATCTTGCAGGAAATCAGGGGGGTACCAGGATCTTTTTCCTTGGGTGGGAGTTTACTGAGGATTACAGAGCTGGCTTGCTCTGACAGAACAATTGGGCTTCCTCCCTTGGTTCGCGACTTACGCTGGGGTGTACATATATTCTTTAGAAATCGTGCGTAAGCTGGTACATGGCGGATTGCATCCATCAAGGGGATGTTTATGTGGACCTGCTCAAAGAGCTTGACCAGGTCCTCCTCAGGGGCCACGGGCTTGGTAGTCTTCTTTCCCTTGGTCAAGGCCTCGGGAAACGGGACCTTAGGTGGTTCTTCTAGGATAGGTCCAGGTTGTGGATCCGGGACAGGGGTGGGGACGTCCTAGATTACTGTCCTAGGCTTGGGATCAATACCCGGCTTGGAGTGGTTCGGATGAGGTGGGTCTTGGGTTTCCTTACCACTACGGGTTGTTACGGAATTAAGTCCTGCCTGGTTTTGGTTGGGATTGGGTAAGATAGCTTGCTGCTGGTAACCTGCAAAAGAAGTGGAGGCCTCTATCCCGTTAGGTGAAGGAACAGAGGGGGCCTGATAAATCATATGGGCATGGCCCGGGTTTGGGTTCATAACGCGCCGCTGGGTTGGCATGTTATTAGGATTAGGCAGAGGTTGGGAGGGGAGAGTACCTGGCTGGCGAGAGTTGGCCAACTGGGTCAACTGGTTACGGACCTCTGTAAGTTCGTCCTTGTGTTGTTTTTGGATAGCCGCATTCGTTCTTTGAATGTCAGCCAGGGTCTGAAGGATAAGGGACATTTGATCCTGATTCGGCCCAGATGGGTAAGTAGGGTTGGGCCAAGGTTGAGGTGGCTGGTAAGGACGAGGAGGTTGTGGGCGGGGTTGGAAGGATGATCTTTGGGTTTGGGAATTTCCCGCCCACTGAAAGTTAGGATGGTTTTGCCATCCAGGGTTATAGGTGTTGGAGAATGGGTTGTTCTGGATAGCGTGGAGGTCCTCGCAGGTCTGAGGAACCTCCAGAGAGTCAGAGAAAGAGGGAATGGAATTCCCCTGGTAGGTGTAGAAGGAATCGGAAGGACCACCGGGCAAAGATTCGGATGATGGGTCCATCCTAGGAGAAGGTCGATGGAGAATGTTTTGCACAGTTTCCCTTGTGGAAGGAGGCTGTGCGAAAGAGTTATGCGCAGAGGTGGCTCGCTGCAAATGCTGAGTCAGCTCGTCCACCTTCTTTTCGATAATTGAGACATTGTCCAATCGACTGGCCATTACTTCCAGGTCGATTGATGTGGACAGGCCCTGCGTCTCATGTGCTCCCCTAAGATTCGTCGATGCGCGGGTATTCGTCCTGTCGAATAATCCCATGGAGTCATTGTTGATGGAGTTCTCGCACATGTTTTCGAGAATCTCCCACACGGTGTCTTCATGCTGACCCATGATATTTCCTCTGCAGGTTGCATTGACGAAAAGACGGATGTCCTCACGGAGTCCCTGGTAAAAAGACTGGACTTGTTCCCATTTAGGAACTCCGTGATGGGGGCACTTTCTCATGAGATCCTGGAAAAGATCCCATGCCTCATGGAGAGGTTCTCCTGATTGTTGAGTGAAGTGCGTAATCTGATGGCGCAAGGCGTTGGTCCAACCAACGGGAAAAAACTTCTTCAAAAACTCGGATTGAAGTTCTTCCCAAGTGTTGATCGGCCGGGTCTGAGTTTGATACCAATTGGCGGCCTTGTCCATAAGAGAAAAGGAGAACATCTTCATGAGAAGAATATCCCGATTTTGCGCATCTGACCCAAAAGTTTGGGCCAGATGCTTTAGCTGTTTGATGTGCTGGAAGGGATCTTCGGAATTAAGCCCATGGAATTTAGGTATAGCATGAATCATGTTGGGTTTCAATTCGGAATCAGGTCCTCCAGTCGGGATCCTAACTCGAGGCTCAATAGCCACCGCAGCAGGATTGTAGTGGTCCCGCATCATAGGACGCTGTGGTGGGTGCACGAAGTTTTGGAAGAGGTTATTGAGTCACTGGAGCTGGTGCTCCAGATTGTTTTCTTCCTCAACTGGCTGAGCCATGATGGGGGAAGAAGAAGAACTTGGTTCTGAATCAGAAGAGAGAATAATGTGAGGGGGTTGCTGCACAAACACGGGCGTCGAGGCTTGGCCTTGACGAGAGTGAATTTCTAAAGGAGGTCTTAAGGGTGGTCTTAAGGACCTCCTACCGTACATGCACTGTTGGAAAAGATGAGTTTAGAAGGTGCTGGACCCAATCAAGACACCCAAAAATGTGTTGGGTGACTATAGAGGTGCAGGGCAGATGGACCCCTTGATCAGAAAGATCGTCCACCTGAGAATTACCTGGGCAGCTAGAGAGGGAGAGTCCCGCAAAGACCCCTACACGGTAGAGCGTCCCCACGGGTTACAGGGTTTCCCCTACCTGACCTCTCTTGTCACTGCGGTTCCAGGTAGATCAGAATGGGGATCTTGACCTCTTAAGTCTACCAATTTTAGGTTAAGATTAGGGTGCTTAAAGTTACACTTGAACTTTAGTTCTTTGAGTGCAAAGAGTGACCTAATTTAAGGTTGGTTCACCCAAGGGGGCAACTTTACCTCTTGTTTCCTTTGAGAGTTTTTGGGTCTTGTCTTTTAGGGTTCAAGTGTTTAGAGAGCCAATTGTTTTAGGTTTTCTTTGAATAGGTATTTTCAGACAAGGGCTTGGGCACACTTCATTTGGTTTTCTCAATTCTCGCTTAAGGAGTGTGTCTCTAAATCCCTAGTGTTGGATCCTAGGTTGGCTCTACTTGGTCCAGTTAGCTCTTTGTTGGGTAATTAGGGCTCAAGCAAGAATGTGTTAGCCCTTAAATACCCTTAATAGTGTGCAGTAATAATGGGTTGAAAACATGCAACTTTTGATGGTTTACTGAGTATAGAAGATAGGTTAGCCCTATATTGCTTGTTCTTTTCTTTTCTTCCTCTTTAGAGTTTAGGGGTTAATAGCGAGAGGAAGAAAAATTACCTATCCTCGGAGTGGTTGTCGTGCGGTTGCTTGTCTTCTTAATTTCCTGTAGCTGAACAAAAGAGAGGAGATTATCAGAAACTAAAAGAAACAGGAATGTTTACCTCTAGAATAGCCGTTGCTCCCCGGCAACGGCGCCAACTGGCGAAACGGTGGCAGCAACTAGCTTTTCTTAAGTCGTTGTAGTACAGATAGTTATTGCCATCATTTGCTAATATATAATTTTTTACTCGAAAAATGAAGAGTTCCCGAGGTCGAACTCAGGGAGCAAGTTGTATTCTAGAGATATACATGTTCTATTACAAAAATAAAGAGAGAGAGAGATGAAAGTTTGGCTTCTTCTTCTTTCTTTCTCTTTGTCTTCTCTTTAGCTTTTGTTCTTCCTGTTCTTCTTTTCTTGCTTCAGATCTCCCTTCCGTGCTCTTCTTCTTCTTTTCTTCTTGCTTCTCTTCTTCTGCTTGGCTGCTCCGTCTCTCTTCTTTTCTTCTTTCTTCACCTGTCTTCAGGACGTCGTCTGATTTTCCAATCAGACGTCTTAACCCGCGGATGCTACAGTGTTGCTTCAGTTCTTCTTCCTCAGTCCTCTGCTTCGGGCAGCCCTGGCTGCTCTTTCTTTCTTCAATCTTCTTCTCCTTCTCTGCTCAGCGGGCGTCTTTCTTCTTCTTCTCTGCCTGCACACTTGCACAACTTGATCAGAGGGGCAAAACCTACTTCTACCCTCTCCCCCGCGTTTCTCTCTCACAGAAGCCGCTCTTAGGAAAGCTCTCCTAGAGCTGTCGGGTATTCGGGTACGGGTCGTGCCCGGGTCCAGGCCCACCGGAGTGCGTGGTGGGCGAGGAGTGCAGGTCGGGCTTAGTCGGGTCGGGCCAGGTCCGCGGGGTGTGGTCGCGGACGAGGCCGGGTCGAGCGGGTGAGTGAGAGGGACCTCACCCCGTGCTCAGGAGGCAACGAACATAAGGCACTTTTTGCCTTTATGCGGGCGTGCTCCTCTGAAAAGTTACGATTTGGGACTAAATGTCCCACCCCAATTGGGCACCCGCAGCTGAAGACGCTGCAGGAGTTCGCGGTTGCACGCGAGGCCTTTGCCCCAGCTGCAAGTCTGGGACGCTTCGCGGAGATGCCCCGCGCAGCCTGGGAGTCGCACCTGGGCGAATCGCACCTGGAGCTGCAGGTTGAAGGTGCTCCTTCCACGCAGCAATGGCGACGGCGGTCGAGGTACCTGTCCACAGAGGAACGGCCTCTCGGCCTAATCAGATACGCGGAGAGCCTTCGCCGTGGCACGGCGAAGGTGGTGGGGGGTCTGGCAGGCGACGGGGCGGAGTGTGAGGGTCGCCCTAGGTCAAACTGCGGGCGGAGAAGTGGGTTTGTTCGGGGGGTCTGCAGAGGGTGAGTGGCGGGAAGTGGAAGGGCGGAGGTTGATCAGGGTGAGGAGGTGGAGGTTCTGTGAGGGTCAGCAAGGAGTATGGGGCTGTGGAGCGACGGGGGCGTCTCGCCGGAGTTTGCCGGAGACGAAGGGGGTGACGGTGGACAGGAGCGGTCGAGGGTTTAATCAAATAAAAGAAAGTGAGGAAAAGAAAGAGGGGGAGATGGGGAGAAGTTCTGACCTAGCTACGGAGACGAAAGGGGCTGGAGCAAGGCGGCAGTCGTATCGACTGTCGCCGGAGAAGAAGATGCCCGGGGGAAGGGGCGGCGGCGAGGAGAGGGCCGGAGAGGCGCCTGCTGGGTGCAGCGTGGTGCGGGAAGAGCGAGGGAGGGCAACCCTACAGCTGGTAGTGCGGCAGAGCGACGAGGAGGAAGGGGAGAGGCCGCCGGAGCTGGAGGGCTTCCTGTCGGAGTGGGAAGAGAGGAAGTGGGGGTCTTTCTCCGTCAGGACCGAGCTGCCCAGAACGACGGAGCGACGGGGGTATTTATAGAGGCGGAATCAGAGAGGAGGGCGGAGGGAGACGACGTGTCTCCCTCGCCGGAGGACGCCGGAGATGGAGACCCATACCGTCCGTGCGTTCGCACGGCCGGTATGGTGGGTTGCAGCGACCAGGGGGTGTTCCTGCGACGGCTGACGACGCAGGGCACCCCCTGTTGTCTTACCAGACCCTCCCCCTTACCCTGCGCGGCGCCATGCTCCGCGCAAGGTCGCCGGAGCATGGTGCTGGTCAGGTTTTGGCAGGAGGGACCTGAATGCAAAGAACGAAGGAGAGTTAGGGGCAGAAATGTGAGGGTTCAAAAGTTGAGGGCCAAAAAGTAAATAAATGAGGACCAAAGTGTAAAGTTGGTCAAGAAGGTTTCCTCCTAGGCTCAAGTTTTTATACATGACTAATTGGGACTTAAGGATTATGATGGTGAATTTTATTTCTAGATTAAACCTTGTTTGACTGGTCAATTTATGCAAAAACCTAAATTAAGTTATTAATTGGGCATGGTTCTCAATGTAGGTCAAAAAGGGTTCCGAAGGCCAAATTGAAGGTTCTAAACCCTAGAGATTATTTTTCTATGAATTTTAGAGGGTTTATTCTATTTTTACTTTGCCTCGAACCTCACAAATTGATGTGGGTTTGTTTTAAGGTTACAGATTATCATTTAGTTCCTTGGAATTGCTGTAGCCCTTATCAGATCATCCCACTTTCCTTCTTATTTGGTTTGTTTGACCTATGTTTGGACCTGTATGCAGATTATACTGGTAAAATTGCATTTTTACCCCTTATGACTTGTTTTCTTCTCAAACTCAGAATTCTCTGAGTTAAGCCTTCCCTTGAGTTATGTAGGAGCTTTTATCCTTTGTATTAGGTCAAAATTTGCTAGTTATGGCTCATGATGAGGTTCTCATCAAGGAGAGAGGGGGGAAGTACCTGACCTAATTTAAGGATGAAGGGGGAAGGGATGGCGGACAACTCGTGTCTGCCGTCGCTGGAGACAAAGGTCCCAAAAGGTGGAGGACGGCGACGATGAGAGGGCAACTGGAGCGTTGGCTGGTGTGGCGCGACGTGAACGAAGAAGGCAAGGGCAACTCTGCCACTGGTATTGTGGCAGAGCGATAAGAGGAGATAAAGGTCGTCGAAGCTCGCTGGGAATTTGGTCGGAGGGGAAGAGAGGAAATTGGGGGTTATCTCCAGCCAATTCAAGCTGAGGATCTGCGGAAGGGTCAGGGGAAGCTTTTATAACCTCTGGCAGAGGGGCTTGTGCTTGGAAGGAAAGCTTCCAAGCACGAGCAAGTCGTCGGAGTTGGAAGGTCGAAAAGACCCAAATCTCTCATGCGTTCGCATGAGAGATTGTGTAGGAATTGAAGCTCCAAATTGGGTTCACATAAACGGGAATTCCTTAGAGAATCTCCCTTTCAAATTTGAGAGGGATTCTCTGAGGAATCAGGGAGTTGTTTCCCTTGAATCCTCGCCGAAGTAGGATTTCCTCTACTGTAATGGCAGAGGGACCTAATTGCAAAGAACCATGGAAAGATAGGGGTGTCTGCAAGAGTTTTCAAAAGTTAGGGGTATACATGTAATTGAGTTGGACTGATTTGCAAAGTAGGTCAAGGTGAATTCCCCTTAGGTCCAAATTTTGGTACAAATCAAATTTGGACCTACAGAATCCAATGGTGAAGTTGGATTTTTGGTTTGACCATATTTGACTGGGTAATTCACACAAAAACCTAATTTAGGGTAAACATTTGACTGGGACCCTTATTTATGTCAAAATAGGTTCTAAAGGCTAAATTGAAGGTTCTAATCCCTGGAGGATATTTTTCCATGATTTTTAGAGGGTTTATGTGAATTTTATCCTAATCAAAATCTTGTTAAATTAAGTGGGTCTGTTTTAGGGTTACTAGAAGTCATTTAATTCATAAATTTTACATGAACCCTTTTCTATTTGAACCAATACACTTTTTATCCTATTAAGACCATTTGACCTATGTTTAGCCCCTGAGAAATCCCATTGTCGCACTGCAATGGTAAAATTACAGTTTTACCCCTTATTTCTTGCTTTTCCTTCAGAAGGGTTTTTCCTTGAGTTAAGACCTTCAATTGGTTATGTAGGTGCTTTTATTCTCTTTTTTAGGTCAAAATGAGCTAGTTAGGGCTCATGATGGTGTTCCCATCACTCCATGAGGGAAGGTTTTGATCAAAACGTATGGCCCATTCCAGTGGAACTTAAGCTTTTCTAGAAATAATTTAAGTCTGGAATTGAAAAGCCAAACCCACTGATTGAGCTCAAAGGTCTCTCTAATGATGTGCTTATCATGGAAGACCTTTGTACATTGCTTGTAAGCTTGAGAAGTTTCATAGGCTTCATTACGAAGCTCCTCAAGCTCACTTAACTCCAGCATACGTGCCTTTCCCGCTTTATCCAGATTCAAGTTAATGTTTTTAATAAACCAATAGGCTTCATGTTGGATTTCAACGGGAAGATGGCACGCCTTTTCGTAGACAAAACGGAAAGGAGACATGCCCAAAGGTGTCTTATACGCTATTCTGTAGGCCCAAAGAGCATCATTTAGTTTTTTAAACCAAACCTTACGGTTAGGTCTTATAGTTGTTTCTAAAATTCGTTTAATCTCCTTATTAGACACTTCAACTTGTCCACTAGTTTGGGAATGGTAAGGTGTGGCTATCATGTGGTTGACTCCCAAATCTTGGAGTAGTCTTGTGAAGTGTACGTTCTTAAAGTGAGGTCCTCCATCACTTATGATTGTCCTTGGGCACCCATACCGAAAAATGATATTAGCCTTAACAAAATCCAAGACCACGGAATGGTTATTGGTTCACGTGGGTATGGCTTCTATCCATTTCGATACATAGTCCACAGCCACAAGGATGTACTCATATCCGAAGGACACAGGAAAGGGACCTATGAAGTCAATGCCCCAAATGTCAAATATCTCAACTGGGAGAATTAGTTTCTGGGTCATCACATCCCTTTTTCCGATGGTTCCCGTCTGCTAGCAATGCAGACATGTGCCCACATATTTATGTGCATCTCGGAATAATGTGGGTGACCAAAAGCCAGACTGAAGAACCTTATGGGTAGTCTTTTTTCACTAAAATGTCCTCCACAGTGGAGTCATGGCAAAAACTCCGAACACTTCTTTATTCTTTGTCAGGGACACAACGACGGAAAAGCTAGTCAGGGCCTATTCTAAAAAGCTCGGATTCCTCCAAGTGATAAAATTTAGCGTCAGCAAGAAAACTTTCTTACTTCTGCTTGTCCCAAGTACTGGGGGTAATGCCCGTTGACGGAGAGCCGTTTTCACGCATTTGAAAGTCGTCGGAAATCGTAGTATAGTCGTGCAAAAACGTTCATCAAAAATTGATTTCTAAGGTAACAAGACTTGAGTCCTGGTCGTTCGTCTCTGGGAGGCGTTGCTTTTACTTTTGAAATCGATCTTTTTGCCGCTCTACTTTGTTTAGAATCGCATGCCGGTTCGTGATTATTACGTATTTACGTACGACATGCTTAGTTACAAGAATATTAAGAGTTAGAAACAGGCAACATTAATCACACAAAAGATAATAGCAATCATTAAGCTCATGGTGATTTCAAATAGATAGAGATATATATATATATAAATGTGTTTTCATTCATTCATTTGGGAGTTGTTGCACAAGGAATCTAGGGGAAAGCTTGTACATAAATGCTTGAAAATTAAATCTAGCTACCAGAAAATGATCGCATACAAGTATCGATGGGGGGATTTCGCATGCATCATTGGGGGAGAAGTAAGACTACACTACTAAGCAGTAAATAAAAGCAGTAAATATACGAAGAGCACAATCCAAATCTAGCAGAATGGAAGGGCATTCAGGGGTGGTCCCCGATGGCCTTTGAGTGGTTGAGAGAAGGAGGGGCGGCCAATGGAACTTAGGCCAGCCCTTGGAGAGAGGTTGGGGAGCTGATCCAGCTTCCTGGAGTGGAGATGGTGGCCTCCATGGTGGTGCTCCACTCGTGGAGGTGGAGTGGAGATGGAAGTGGCTAGCCTAAGTGGAATGAATGCCAAGGAAGTGAATGGGTGCCAATGGCCACCCATGGGGTCTTTTTATAGACCCAATGGAAGCTCTCTAGAGAATTATGGAATTCTCTAGAGAGGCCTATGGTGGGAGCTCGTGGGAGAGTGAGAGAGAGAGGGTGGATAGTGGTTTTTAGATCCACCAAATGTGGATCTAAAAATTGAATGGCTCTTAGTTACTATTTTTGGCAACCAAGGCAACCACACATGGTAGAGAGTTCTAGAGAACTCTAGGCTAGATATTTTTGTGTGGATGGTGTGTGGGTGTGTGTGGGTCGAAACTTAGGTGGCTAGGTTGATTAGGTTGGGTTCTAGTGGGTTTAGGTCAAGGTAGGTCTCAAATTAGGGTTATAAACCCTAATTCACTAAGGAAAAGTGCAATTAAACTTAATACAAGTTTAATTGGGTGTGTGGAAACTTAATTAAGAGTAAAACAACTCAATTAATTAAGGTATAGGTCAATTGGACTCTCACTGAGTCCAATTGGACAGTGTGTGCTGAGATCAGGGCTCAATTGGACTCAATGAGTCCAATTGAATAGGCTAATGGAATTGACTAAGATCCAAATCAATTAGGTTTAGTGAGGACCTAATTAGGTCCTTAGGGAGGTCTACAGGTGATGTACTAGGGTTAGGGCACCTTAATTTAGGTTCCTATGGGGTTGGAATTGGGTTTTGGGACCTAGAGATCCAAGATCAAGGCTTAAATCTCAAAACAGGAATTGGAGAGTAGTATCAGACGTCTAATTATAGAATCAATGTCTTATACTCAAAAATCAGAAGTCCAGACTTGTTGTTTGGACGTCCAATCAGAGTCAGGAAGGATTTCGGGTTCTGTTTTGGGTATTCTGCAGAAATTGGACGTTTGACAAAGTGTCTGGATGTCCAATAACACTGCAGAAGTGGGTTTGAAGTGTGCAGGAGTTGGCTAAAGGTCCTGGACGTCTTAAAACTTATCTGGACGTCCAGAGAAGGGTTGGAACTAGGGTTTTAGGGCTTCTTAGGGTGTTGTGACCTAATCTAAGGGTGGCTAAGGCTTGGGGAAGTCTCTAGGCTATCCTAGGGCTAAGATGGACCTAAGCTCTTCACATTTTACTGCTTTATTTCTACTTAATAGAATAGAAAACCTTTAACCCGCTTACATTATTATTCCTACATCTAAACTAGGCCTTCTGCTCCAGCTCTGCCACAACTCCCATTATTTCATATCCAGCTTCAGATCCTGCTCCAGATCTGCTTATTGCCTGCAATCGACATAATACACTTAATCAGCACATTATAACATTATTTTATGCATAGCTAAAGGAAAGCAGTAAAGATGCAGATAATGCGTATGCATGCATGAATAACCCTAACTTATGCTAAGTCTTAGCTTAATTTAGCTCAATTAAGACCTATGATTGCTGCGCAATCACCCGTGACCAGATAGTGCATTATGTCAGCGAACCAAGGAGTTTTGGCCTCCACTGCTATCAGAGACTCATCAGCGAAAGTCACTTTGATATCACCAGCAGGGGTTGATGCCTCAATAGGGATCCTAGACAGATGATCTAATACCACATTCTCAACTCCTTTCTTACCTTTAATTTCTAGGTCAAACTCCTACAGTAGCAGAATCTAACCAATTAAGCGAGGTTTGGTGTCTTTTTTAGCAAAATGATGCTTTGAAGCAGAATGATCAGTGAACACCACAACCTTGGATCCCAAAAGATAAGATCGAAACTTTTCCAAAGCAAATACTACAGCACGAAGCTCCTTTTCAGTGACCGTGTAGTTTTGTTGACGATCCATAAGGGTCTTGCTGACATAATGCAACACATGAGGTTTGCCATCAACCCTTTGACCTAAGACCGCTCCCTGTGAGAAATCATAAGCATCGTACATTAGCTTAAATGGGAGGGTCCAATTCGGTGCCTGGAGAATCAGCGCGGTAAAAAGGGCTTTCTTCAAGACTTGGAAAGCCTCGCCACTTCTATCATCAAAATTGAAGGAAACAACCTTCACTAACAGGTCGGAGAGTGGCTTAGAGATTTTACTGAAATATCTAATGAAGCGCCTATAGAACCCAGCATGGCCAAGGAAAGATCTAACCTGACGAATATTGGTGGGCGATGGAAGCTTAGAGATAGAATTAATTTTTGCGGTGTCCACCTTTAATACTCTCTCGGAAACTAAATGCCCTAACACAATGTCCTACTGGACCATAAAGTGGCTTTTCTCTCAGCTATGCACCAGCTTTGCCTCTTTGCAACGGGTTATGACTTTATCAGGGTGTGAAAGGCATACGTCAAACAATGAGCCATAAATGGAAAAGTCATCCATGAAAATCTCTACAAACTCGTCGATCATATCAGAAAAGATAGCCATCATACATCATTGGAAAGTGGCAGGGGCATTACATAACTTGAATGGCATTCGACGGAACGTAAATGTGCCATACGGACTTGTGAAGGTGGTAAGCTCCTGATCGTCAAGAAAGATGACTATCTGATTATACCCAAAGTAGCCGTCAAGGAAACAAAAGTACTTGTTCCCTGCCGGTCGTTCCAAAATTTGATCGATAAACGGTAAGGAGAAATGGTCTTTCTGGGTAGACGTGTTCAAACGGTGGTAATCAATGCAGACCCTCCAACCAGTTGAGGGTCTAGTGGTTACCAACTCTCCTTGGTCGTTCTCTTCCACAATTATTCCTGCCTTTTTGGGCACCACATGAATAGGGCTGACCTAGTTACTATCTGGTATGGGAAAGATAATCCCTGCATCCAGCCATTTTAGAATCTCCTTTTTAGCAACCTCTCGCATATTGGGGTTGAACCTTCTCTGCATGTCTCAGAAGGGTTTTACGGACTTATCTGTGTATATATGATGCATGCAAAGGAAGGGACCAACACCCTTAATATCAGCAATTGATCAGGCAATTTCTTCCTTGTGCCTTTGTAAACACTCAAGCAGAGCTCCCTCCTGTGATTCAGATAATGCAGACGAGATAATAACGATGAGTGTGTGATTAAGGCCAAGGAAAGTAGACTTCAATGTGCTCGGGAGGGGTTTCAGCTCCAACTTAGGAGCCTTTTGGATTGAGGGTTTAAGTTGAGATGTCCCCGCCTCAGGTAGCGGATCTTCCTTCACGATCCAGGGTTGGGACAGAGACTCTGTGTGTATCCCCAGCAACTCCTCTAATTCAGGTATATCCCCTTCAGTTTCTTCAATAGTCGGAGGATGATCCTTAGATATGACCTTTTGAAGGGGATCTCTACATAGGAATGTTGGAGTAGTCTCCTTAATTATTTCATCAACAACCTTAATCTGAGAACAATCTTCAAATTTGAATTGTTTGTAAGTATCAAACACATTCAACCAGATCTTCTTGTTCCTAAAGCACAATTTAAGTGCCCCTGGTCTACAATTGAAAGAAGCATTAGCTATGGCCAAGAAGGGGTGTCCCAGAATAATGGACGACTTTGTGGGCTTATTAGATGGGTTAGTATCTAGCACAAGAAAGTCAACAGGGAAGAAGTCCTCCACTCTCACCGGGACATCTTCCAGTAATCCCTATGGTGTCTTAAGTGATCTATCTGCGACCTAGAGGATGACTGGACGAGGCTTTAACTCACCTCCTCCCAAAAGATCATAGACAGAGCTCGGTAAAATGTTCACCCCCACACCCAGATCGAGTAGAGACCCATCAATGTGTCGGTTACCTATAACCACTGAAATATACGGGGCCCCTAGGTCTTTCATTTTGGGGGGTGTTCAATGTTGGAGAATAGAGCAAACATGGTCAGGTAGGATGACCTTAGCTTGGACCTATCTCCTAGGTCAGCGCTTCTGGGTGCACAGGTCCTTTAGAAACTTGGTATAGGACAGGATCTATTTGATAGCTTTCAATAGAGGCAAGTTGATCTGGACTTGCCTAAAAATGTCCATATTCTCTTCTGTCCTAGCCTTGGTTCCAGGCGAGCCAACAAAAGATTCCCCAGGAGTAGATAGACTCTCTGAATAGGGCACCCTCTACTTCTAGGTAGAGGGGTCATCATGGCGGGAGAGGGGTGGCGGACTGACGACATCCTCAGGGTGGGTGATTTCAAGCGAGCGAGAGCAGTGTGGCTCTTCCTTGGTGGAGATGGAAGTCAGGTCGGATGTAGGGTGGGAATCCTGAGACGTGACTTTAGGAGTGCTATCAGGCTTGTCAATTTTCTTTCCACTCCTCAGCATGGTCATAGCTTGGGCGTGCTCCCTGAATATGACCCCCTTGTCTTTTGGGTTCTCCTCAGAAGAGCTAGGCAACTTCCCCAGATCACGCTGCCTAACTACCTCAGTAATATGACCAATTTGGGATTGCATATCAGTAATCATCTTATTCTAAGATTAGATGACCATATTCCAATGCTCTTGCATCGCTTTCATCATGGTTTTAAGTTCATTAATCTCAGAGGACTTATTCTGAGGAGGGTTTTCATAGGATGGCTGGTATATGGGTTGGGGAGGTAGGGGTATTATATTAGCTGAGTTAGAAGCATCACCTTGTTTCCATGAGAAGTTTGGATGGTTCTACCACCCCAGATTATAGGTATTAGAAAATGGGTTATTACAATGAGGTGGGCGGAAACCTTTGGCCGCATTCAAGTCGGTCTGAATGAACTCAGGGAATTGATTTGCCTAGTGGCACTCCTTAGTGGCATGCGTTGTGCTTTGGAAAATGGAGCATTCACTTGAAGCCTGAAAGATAGAGACTACTTGCAGGTTCTTGCCAGTGTTTGCTAAAAGCCTATCAAGGTTTTTATTCAACAATTGAATCTGATAAGCCAAACCCTGAGTAGCCCCGACTTCATGGGCCTCTATCTTCCTCTGCAAAATTGATGGTTTTCTTTCTTGATAGGCAGAGGACATATGTATGGAATTGTCATTTAATGTTTCAAATAGTGCCCAGGCATCGTCCTCAATTTTGGTTATGAAGGTTCCTGCATAGTCTACATCGATGGTTTGCCTGTGCCTTTCAGATAATCAGTTATAGAACCTTTCGACCAACTGCCATCTTGGCACTTGATGGTGAGGGCATAACCTAAGAAGGTCATTAAAGCGCTCCCAAGTCTCATGAAATTGCTCCCCTTCCTGTTGAGTAAAACCAATAATCTCTCTTCTATAATGGTTGGTCTTACTATAGGAAAATACTTTTTCAAGAATTCTCCCTTAAGGGTGGCCTAATCATTTACCCTTGCATCGAGAGTATGATACCAGTGCTTGGCCTTATCCTTTAGAGAGAATGGAAATAGAGTCCTCATCAGGACTTCATCAGGAAAGCCCTGGAGCTTCACCGTGGATCCTCCCTAGAAGTACCATAAAAAGATGGGAGCAAAGATATGGTGCTACTCTTAATTTCATATGGCTTATGCACTCCAGGTCTTCGAATAGGTAGGGCTTGGTGGGTTGTAGGGAGGAAATAGTCTCTCAAGGTTCTCTGATTTTTGCTAGCCCTAATCTCTTCTTTAGGTCTTTCTTCAGCCATTTTTCTTCTTTCTAGGTTAGCTTTCCTTATAATTCTCTCAGGCTTAGGGTTGAAGAGAAGACTATTTCTAGGAGAGCACCTACCAAGCATAGGCAAGAGGACTTTTGTTGATTTAAAGTTCTTTAAGTCCTCTTCCAACTCTTCAGCTTGGCCAAATATAGCCGAGGCAGTTTTCCTCTGTTCCCACGTAAGTGGTATAAGAGAAATGAGCCACTTGAAATTTCTGGTCAATGACTGTTAAGAAAGTTGAGGTTACTTTTAGTCATTTTTGGGTGACAATCAAATTGTCAAGCAATCACACACCCTAATTTGACCTTTGAGTCCCTAAAGACGTACACTTTGCTGCAATGATATGTTGGTGCTAGAGCACCACGATCATTTATTTTGATGATAACAAAACACGTGTTATTTAACATTTGCAATTTGAGTCCTAGATTTCAGGTCAATTGCAAATGAAGACGTGTTTAGACGGAACTCGAGCTCGCATCCAGGACGGATTGGAGGAGCTTGACGGAATACAGAGGAGGTTCGCGTGGAGCGACAGATTGAAGATGGAAGGAAATGAAGAATAGGATATATTTCCTTCTTTTGTACTTGTTGTATTTTTCGTTTCTTTTGTTGCTCTTTATTTCCTTAGATATTTCATGTTAAAGAGCCTCAAAGAACCCTAACAGTAGTCCTAGAAACACCGGCACAACCCTAGGATACTTAGGTTTTCTGTAGAATACTTAGAAAACCAATATAGGGTTCAAACAGCACTTCCAGACGTCTAATTCCAAAATCAGACGTCTGATAAAGAATTTTAAGACGTCTTACTGTTGTTTCAGACGTCTGATAACTGTTAGGCTGGACATAGTTAGTTCTGTCTGATGAAATCAGACGTCCAGACCTTAGTCCAGACGTCTTAAAGGACGTCTGATGGACTTGCCAGACGTCCAGATAGTGGACCGTTGGCTAACTTAGCGAGCACGGCAGTATATGACCGTTAGAGCCTTATCAGACGTCCATAGGTCTTCCCAGACGTCTGACAATTGACCGTTTTGCCTCGGCTGACCCAAAATCTCTTCTCAGAGATTTTCTAGCCGTTGCAACGTTTGGAAATCAATTCCCACAGTAAAAGTAGGTTTCCAGACGTCCAGACATAGTTCCAGACGTCCTGTATGTCGTCTGATGGACTTGCGCAAAAACCCTGTTTAGATCTGATTCAAGTCAGGGAGAAACCCGCATAGAATCAGACGCCTGATCTTGGAATCAGACGTCTTAAAGTGGCCTTCCAGATGTCTGATGCTAGAGTTAGACGTCTGATAACCCTGTCAAATGTAATCATTGTCCTGATTTCGGCCTGATTCTCTTGGGCTTTGCACCCAACGGCTATAGATCCTTTCTTAAGCCTTCCAAAGCCTTCCTAAGGCCTCTATAAATAGAGGGGAGCCTTTGCAACACAAAAATACACAAGATATACACTTGGATACACTTAGACACACAAGATATACACCTAGAGAGACCAAGATACACTAAGATCAAGTATTTCCACTCTCTTGTGTCGAAGAAGCACTTGCTCTCTAAGCTCAAGCTCCATCATCTTGAGAGCATCATTCCCTTCGCGCACCCGCTCTCCCGCCATTGTCTACGAGAGCGACATTGCACCGTTGCGTGGCTCACGCACCCGCGTCATCGTCGACGCACTCCTTGCAAAGGGGAGTTTCCTAAATCCTATAGAAGCTTAGGTTAATTACTTTGTTGGCTCTATAGGTTTGTTGTTTTATTTTATCTTTGTTATTTTGGTTGGGTATTCGCTTTGCGAATTCCCTTCTCCTTCGTGGGACAAAATCCTTCTCGTGGAGAGAAGGGGTTGAGGAACGCTACCCTCGTACTTGTAGCGTGGTTGTATTGAGGTTGAATCACCCTCGTTTTAAGTGATTCGGTTTAGTGGATTTGATCAACTAGGTTGATCGGAAAATCCTAACTCGAGAGGGTTAGGTGGTGATTTTTACCCGGTTTGGGTTTCCACCTAAAAATACCTGTGTACATTTTGTGATTGCTTATTTTTGTGATATTGCTTTATATATTTTATTTCCGCAATTATTACGTCACCCCCTCCAAGTAGGGAACTTTCAATTGGTATCAGAGCAGGTTCTTGCAAATTTGGAGTAACACCCGGCAAGAAGATCATGGAGGGAAGTTGTTCCACAAGCAGGATTTCCGAGGGGCAGTCCACAACCCATCCGCCGTTCTTTGACGGGAACAACTACAGCTATTGGAAGCTGAGGATGAAGACGTGGCTCCAAGCCACTGAATTCGAGGTATGGGGATGTTGCGAAACCCCATACGAGATCCCGAAGCGACCCCAAGGAGGCTACTCGCAGGTGCAGATTCTAGAGCTCTCACTCAACGCAAAGGCAATGAATGCCTTGTATTGCGCGTTGAGTCTGAAGGAGTTCGAGAAAATCCAAGAGTGCACCACCGCCCACGAGATTTGGAGGAGGTTGGAAGGCACTCATGAAGAGACAAGCTCGGAAGAAGATCACGAGAAGGAGGAAACCGCTTGCTTTGGTTTCATGGCCAGAGGAAGCAACTGCGACAGTGAAAGCGGAAGCGACTCCGACGACGAGGTAAATCTCGATCTTCAAGAAGCTTTTAATGAACTTTTTGAGATTAGTAAATCACTTAGGATAGAAAATAAAAGTATTAAGAAGAACCTTAGTTTTCTTAAATCTGAAAATGATAGGTTAGAAATAAAACTTAAGGATCTAGAAACTTGTCCTAAAAATGATAACCTATTATTAGAAAATCATAACCTCATCAATGAAAATAATAAGTTTATTGAGGAAAATGATAGTCTAAAGTTAGAAATCTATGATTTAAAGACTAAGATGCAAACTATAGAAAAAGAAATTGCATGTCTTAGGGAAAATTCTAACAAATTAATTAACAAAGTTGATAATTTTTATAGCCCTAAGGTTGAGAAAGGATCTCCGTCAAGGAGACCCACTAACAAATCCGGATCCAAGCTTACTTGGATACCGAAGAAAAATTTGGAATCTTGTTTTGTAGGATTCAGGGATAACTACAATACACAGGACTGGACCTACAAACTCAAGGCTGGTCAACTCAAGTTAGGGGAACCAAGGAGTAGACCAAGGAGGAGAACAAGAAGACCGACGAGACGGCGAACAAACGACGGACCCGCCGCACGTCGACCACCAGATTGGAGACCGGCGCCAATGCCCGGGCCTCCAAGCTACGGATGGGAGCCCCATCCGATGTGGCATCCACCACCACCATTCGGGCCATTTTATTGGCCATGGTAGGTGAGGTAAAATTCTTAACCCTATCTTTTTATCATAAGCATTTAGATAGGGGGAGTTAAAAAATTAATCAGCTAATTGTCAATTTTTAAGGGGGAGATATAAGGTAGCTAAATTTTCTTTAGAAAGGGGGAGAAAAATAATAGCTATCTCATTGTTACAAAAAGGGGGAGGACATTACCTTTGTCAAAAGAAACTCATAGAAGAGCATGTTTTAAGGGGGAGTTATAGGAAATGTGAAACCAATTAAACCTTTTTGATAATGTCAAAAAGGGGGAGGTTTTTTTTCTGCATTATGGTTTTGTCATCATCAAAAAGGGGGAGATTGTTGGTGCTAGAGCACCACGATCATTTGTTTTGATGATAACAAAACACGTGTTATTTAACATTTGCAATTTGAGTCCTAGATTTCAGGTCAATTGCAAATGAAGACGTGTTTAGACGAAACTCGAGCTCGCATCCAGGACGGATTGGAGGAGCTTGACGGAATACAGAGGAGGTTCGCGTGGAGCGACAGATTGAAGATGGAAGGAAATGAAGAATAGGATAGATTTCCTTCTTTTGTACTTATTGCATTTTTCATTTCTTTTGTTGCTCTTTATTTCCTTAGATATTTCATGTTAAAGAGCCTCAAAGAACCCTAACAGTAGTCCTAGAAACACCGGCACAACCCTAGGATACTTAGGTTTTCTGTAGAATACTTAGAAAACCAATATAGGGTTCAAACAGCACTTCCAGACGTCTAATTCCAAAATCAGACGTCTGATAAAGAATTTTAAGACGTCTTACTGTTGTTTCAGACGTCTGATAACTGTTAGGCTGGACATAGTTAGTTCTGTCTGATGAAATCAGACGTCCAGACCTTAGTCCAGACGTCTTAAAGGACGTCTGATGGACTTGCCAGACGTCCAGATAGTGGACCGTTGGCTAACTTAGCGAGCACGGCAGTATATGACCGTTAGAGCCTTATCAGACGTCCATAGGTCTTCCCAGACGTCTGACAATTGACCGTTTTGCCTCGGCTGACCTAAAATCTCTTCTCAGAGATTTTCTAGCCGTTGCAACGTTTGGAAATCAATTCCCACAGTAAAAGTAGGTTTCCAGACGTCCAGACATAGTTCCAGACGTCCTGTATGTCGTCTGATGGACTTGCGCAAAAACCCTGTTTAGATCTGATTCAAGTCAGGGAGAAACCCGCATAGAATCAGACGTCTTAAAGTGGCCTTCCAGACGTCTGATGCCAGAGTTAGACGTCTGATAACCCTGTCAAATGTAATCATTGTCCTGATTTCGGCCTGATTCTCTTGGGCTTTGCACCCAACGGCTATAGAACCTTTCTTAAGCCTTCCAAAGCCTTCCTAAGGCCTCTATAAATAGAGGGGAGCCTTTGCAACACAAAAATACACAAGATATACACTTGGATACACTTAGACACACAAGATATACACCTAGAGAGACCAAGATACACTAAGATCAAGTATTTCCACTCTCTTGTGTCGAAGAAGCACTTGCTCTCTAAGCTCAAGCTCCATCATCTTGAGAGCATCATTCCCTTCGCGCACCCGCTCTCCCGCCATTGTCTACGAGAGCGACATTGCGCCGTTGCGTGGCTCACGCACCCGCTTCATCGTCGACGCACTCCTTGCAAAGGGGAGTTTCCTAAATCCTATAGAAGCTTAGGTTAATTACTTTGTTGGCTCTATAGGTTTGTTGTTTTATTTTATCTTTGTTATTTTGGTTGGGTATTCGCTTTGCGAATTCCCGTCTCCTTCGTGGGACAAAATCCTTCTCGTGGAGAGAAGGGGTTGAGGAACGCTACCCTCGTACTTGTAGCGTGGTTGTATTGAGGTTGAATCACCCTCGTTTTAAGTGATTCGGTTTAGTGGATTTGATCAACTAGGTTGATCGGAAAATCCTAACTCGAGAGGGTTAGGTGGTGGTTTTTACCCGGTTTGGGTTTCCACCTAAAAATACCTGTGTACATTTTGTAATTGCTTATTTTTGTGATATTGCTTTATATATTTTATTTCCGCAATTATTACGTCACCCCCTCCAAGTAGGGAACTTTCATGATATTCTCAGATGCTCAAGTAAAAGGGTACTCCAAGGATGGAACCAAGGGATGTAAGTAGGGCGAATCCTTTTTTTGAGGCGTTACGTTAGCAGTGCCTCTTAACTACCTTTGAATTCTTTTAAGGGCTGTCCCCCTCCTTAGAGTATCAAGTCACTCTGGCAAAAGTGAATATCACCGTTTCAAAGTGAGATAGGAGAGTTTGCATCGATAAAGAGATCGATGCCTATAACCTTAAGTGTTCAAGTCCTAGTGTAGTGCCTATAGTGCGTGCTCAGTGGGAGAAGTGTGCATCACACCGCGAAAAGTGATTTTTCTTTTGAAAATCATAATCAAGTTATTCAAACACTTCCTGTTTATTTTATTTTATTTTATTTTTGAGAAGCAATATGACCACTTGATTAATTTTTTCAAATCAGTTTAAGTGGTCTTCTTTAATTATGTTCAGATGCAATGTGTGTGCAAATAACTGATGCAGTAAGATAAGAAATTGGTACCATGCTGATGGGAACACCATCATGAGCCCTAACTAGCTCATTTTGACCCATAAAAGAGAACAAAAGCTCCTACATAACCAACTGGAGGTCCTAACTCAAAGAATAACCCTTCTGAAAGAAAAGTAGGAAACAAGGGGTAAAACTGTAATTTTACCATTGCAGAACAACAACGGATTTTCTCATGGGCTAAACACAGTTCAAATGGTCTTAACAAGATAAAAAGTGGGTTGGTTCAAATAGAAAAGGGTTTATGTGAAATTTGGGAATTAAATGACTTCTTGTAATCCTAAAACAGACCCACTTAATTTAACAGGGTTCTGGTCAGGATAAAATACACCTAAGCCCTCTAAAATTCATGGAAAAATATCCTCTAGGGTTTAGAACCTTTAATTTGTCCATTAGAACCTATTTTAAACTAAATAGGGATCTCGGTCAATTGTTTACCCTAAATTGAATTTTTGTGTAAATTACCCAGTCAAACATGGTCAAACCAAAAATCCAACTTCACCATTGGATTCCTTAAGTCTAAACTAGGTTTGTACCAAAATTTGGACCTAAGGGGAATTCACCTTAACCTACTTTGCAAACAGGTCCAACCTAATTACATTTCTACCCCTAGCTTTTGAAAACCTCTACAAACACCCCCTAACTTCCTCATCATTCTTTGCAATTAGGTCCCTCTGCCATTACAGTGGAGGGAATCCTACTCCGGTGAGGATTCAAGGGAAAGAACTTCCTGATTCCTCAAAGAATCCCTTTAAAATTAAAAAGGGAGATTCTCTGAGAAATCTCCTCTCATGTGAACCCATTATCAAGCCCTAATTCCTCCCCAATCTCTCATGCGAACGCATGAGAGATTTGGGTCTCTCTGACCTTCCATCTCCAGTGAGGTTGTCGTGCTTGGATGCTTGGCTTCTAACCACAAGACCTTCTGTCAGGGGCTATAAAAGGGTGCCCAGATCATTCCGCACCTCCCAAGATTGAAATTGGCCTGAGATATCCCCCAATTCCTCTCATCCCCTCTGGTCAACCAAAAAGCAAGCTCCGACAACCCTTATCTGTAACGAGCGCGTGCCCCAGACGTCTTTTAAGACGACTGGGAGGTGGCCCAGACGTCTGTAAAGACGTCTGGGATCACATCCGGACGTCTGACCAGACGTCCGGGATAGTTTACAGACGTCTGGCGAACAGTTATGCTCGCACGGGATATTCATCTGCGCGCCTGTGCGCGCATACCTGCGATCCGCATCTTCTCTGCGGCTGCAGGCGACTGCGGCCGTCTCTCCCTCCTCTCCGCGCGGCGTTAAAAGGGGGAGGGGGCGCGCCTCCCCTCCCGTCTCCACCATCTTCCTCCTTCTCTCCTGCCTGTGCGCGAGAGCGAGCGGACGCGAGGGCGCAGCGGCAGCGGCGGCCGCAGTAGGCGCGGAGGAGCTGCGGCGTGCGAGGGCGGGGCTCTGCCGTGAGGGCGAGCTCGCCGGGAGCGGCTTGGCCGGCCGGCGGAGGGCGCAGGGGGCACAGAGCGTCGCGGAGAGGGACCTGCTGCGGGTGGAGCAGCGGACGCGCGAGGTGCGACGCGGGCGGCGTCGCGAGCGGAGGCCGAGCGAGGTTCTGATTCTGGAAAAATCTCCAGAATCAGACGTCTGGACTGATATCCAGACGACAAGGTCGACGTCTGTGAGATCATACAGACGTCTGAAAGGTGAGTTCCGCTTTCTCCTTCTTTCTGTCGACTGACCGTACTGAGGGAGGAGGGTTGGCGGTGCGCAGGTGTTCGGATTCGTCATCCTTTGCGAATCAGACGTCTGGAAGTTGTACCAGACGGCGGGAGTGACCTCCAGACGTCCGGAGAGACCATCGGACGTCTGGGATCTAGGAGAGACGTCCGCACAGACTTCTGGACGTCCGGGGAACCAAGCCGAACAGGTAATTCTCTGATCCACCGTTTAAGACGTCTGGAAGGAGTTCCAGACGTCTGATTTTGCACAGTATTGTCTTTCTCGACCCGTTTGGGCTCCGTTTTCCGCGATTCGAGTTGCGTTCGTTTCAGAATTTATTCCTCTACCCGCCTACAGTAGCTATACACTGTTTTGAGACACTCCTTGTGTTGATCCTTGTGATAGGACCCCGTTCGGTTGCCGTCTTGAGAGTCGCGGAGGCGCGCGGGATTCCCGACCACGACCCCATTACTCCCGTTGTACCTGGTAGAGTGGTTTTAAGTATTAAAAATCTGTTAAAGTATGGAATCATAACTAGAACCTAGGGCATTGCATGAATCCTAGGGCCGGAAAACTAGATTGTATGATAGATCCTAGGATATGGCATGAATCCTAGGATGGAAAAACTAGTGGTATGTACCTTACTGCAGTCTTGGAAAAATGGAAAGGAATATATAAAGCTGCCTGTAAATTTAATTAACAGCTGCCTGTTATGCATAAAGAATCATGTTGAGATCATGGAATGTGAGAACGAGAATCTGGAAAGTGAAACATATGATGTTCTGAGATAAAGAGCTGGAACCCTACGGGGAATTAGGAGTGGAACTCCTGGAAAGAAAAGGAATGGAACTGAGATGTAGTTTGTACTGTCTCTTGGGTACGCAGTACCAAGGGAAGTACCTGTACCTGTTTTAGTGCAGAGTGGGGCCAGCCGCCCCAGGGACCCGGGGTTAGGATTGGCCGCTCTGTACCGACTTGTTGGCCCTCGTGTACGTAGTACCGAGGAGAGCTAGTAGTGTTAGGAGAGTACTAGCTACCCCACGGGCCCCGGGGTTCTGCTAGCCTCCTTCACCGACTTGTTAGGCCCACTAGGGCAAACCAGGGTAGTCAGGCGAGGGTGCGCGGACTGTGGAGGGGCAAGGCCCCGGTTTGGTTACTGTGGAGGGGTTGGACCCCTGTTACTGAGAGGGCTCTGCCCTGGTTCCGTGCTGTGCTTTGGGCGCACCCGTTAACGGAAACGACTGACCGCGTGCCAGTACGGGCTAGCTACCTGTGCGTTTATCGCGCGTGCCGTAGTCACCGTTACGTCTGTCAGTGACCTTGGGGTGGTTGACTGAGGGTAGGATCACCACGGGGGACTCTCCCGGCCAGGAGAGCACCACGTGCTACTTCTACTTTTGGAAAAGACTGCAATCAAGATCATCCCACGAGGACATCCGAGATCAAGTAAAGGATCTGAGAAGTAAATGAAATAGTGAGAAAGATTGAAAGATGTAAATAAAAGAAAGTAATAGAATATAACAGCTACTGTACACTCTACTGTTGCCTTTAGTTAGTTTGCCACTCTACTCAGCGTTTTGCTGACGTGTTACACTCGTTACCTTTTTCAGGACCAGGTGTTGAGCAACCAGGGTCGGCGGCTGCAGAGGACGCTGGGCCGAGTAGGGTCCAGTAGAGTTGCCACAGTTTTGTACCTTCTTTTGTTTCTGTTCTAGTGAGTAGTTTTGTTTCCGCTGTACCTTCTTTACCTGCAGTTTTTGTTATATGATAAATGTTGTTTTACTGTTGTGGTGGTGCCTACTGTAGTAGTTTCTTTCCTTACTGCTGTACTTTCTTACTGTTAGTTATATTCATGCTGAATGTGGTTTATTTTACTGTCTTTTGGTTACTTCCTCGTTGGACGACTGGGTCTTGGGATTAGTCGAGTCGGTCCGGTTCTCGTGTCTCGTAGGGACTCGGGAACCGGGTCGTTACAAGATGGTATCAGAGCAAGGTCGTCCCGAGAAGTGAATCAACTGACTGGAAAATAACCAATTCACATGTTTATAGCTAGAGTAGCCACCACAACATATCTCTTGACTTGAGCTCTTAGAAGTGTTGTTAGGTACCGTCTGTTTTGACGTTTCCGTTTTGTTTCGCGTCTCCTTGCAGGAGATGCCTCGTCTGGGACTGGCGAGACTGGCCGCGGGCGCGGCCGAGGGCGAGGTCGGCGAGGTGGACGTGCTGTCGTTGATGTCTCGGTGGACCAGCCACCACTCCCTGGCATCCAGGCCCAGGACCTCGCCAGACTGATACGGGATATTGTACGAGAGGAGCTCCACCCACCGCCCCGAGCACCTCCTCCTGGGGTTGCAGAGGGGGAGTCCTCTGTGGGGCCACGCGACGGACGCGGCGCTGGACACGAGGGAGGGGATGGGCCCCTGCCGCCCCCACCTTCCTCCGACACTTCTGTACACGAGACACCTTCGCCTGGAGGTGCACCAGCACCTCCCCTACAGCACCACTTCGAGCTTTTCGGACAGTTCCGGAAGCTGAAGCCCCCCTCCTTCAAGGGGGATGAGGACCCGACCGAGGCAGAGGACTGGCTTGAGCAGCTGGAGAAGATCTTCGACACCCTTCGCCCCCCGGTGGAGTGCCGCGTGGCCTTTGCCACGTACCAGCTGGAGAGTGCGGCACACCGGTGGTGGAGGGCGGTCCGGGGACAGGAGAGGGACGAGCCGACGTGGGACCAGTTCGTCACCCTCTTCTGCGAGCAGTACTTTCCCCAGACGTGGCAGGACTAGAGGAGGCGGGAGTTCCACACTCTCCGCCAAGGGACGATGACCGTGAGCGCGTACCGCACGCGTTTCTTGGAGCTGTCCCGCTTTGCAGCGACAGCGGTAGCCACTGAGGAGGAGCGCCTTTGGAGGTTCACCGAGGGGCTCCGGCCTGCGATCCGGGGGTATGTCAAACCCCTGAAGCTGCCGACGTTTTCGAGAGTGGTAGAGGCAGCCATGACTTACGAGGAGACCAACCCGTCCGCGCGAGAGACCGACGGCGGGCGGAAGAGGCCCTTTCAGCCAGACTTCTCACAGGGCCGGCGAGAACGGAGACACGTGGCGTCCGCAGGAGAGCCGTCACGTTGTGCAGGGCCATCAGTGGCCTTTGGGGGCCCTCGACAGGGGCCAGTCGCCAGCACCGGACCCCCGCCTAGCCGACAGCAGGGACTCACTGAGGGCGGGAGTCGGGTTCCCCTCTGCTACCAGTGTGGCCAGCTGGGCCACATCAGGAGGGACTGCCCATCTAGGGTAGGAGGTCAGCAGATACTTCCCGCGCAGAGCACTGGAGGGCGCGCAGGAGGCCGTGGTTTCCAGGCGCGAGGAGGAGGACCGCAGTCGCGAGGAGGGTACCGGCCAGCACCTACCCGCCCGACGCAGAGTGTGGCTGCTTCGTCCGCACCTAGAGCTGAGGGGCATATCAACGCCCTAACACACAGGGACGCCAGAGCTTCGGGATCCGTGGTAGCAGGTATGGTTTCAGTTTCTGGCAGACTCGTTTACACGCTTTTCGATTCCGGCGCTACGCACTCGTTTGTCGCAGACAGTTTCGCAGTTAGTTTGGACCAGGATTATACATTGTTAGAGAACCCGTTCGTAATCAGAGGTCCGAGTGGTCAGCTGTTTGTAGCTGAGGAGGTGTACACGGGTTGCGGGGTCAGCATCGGGGGACACAGCCTGCCAGCTGACCTGATTATGATACAGATGGAGGACTTTGGGGTGATCCTGGGGATGGATTGGCTGTCCGCTTACCACGCATTGGTAGACTGCTTTGAGAGGAAGATTGTCTTCTCCATTCCGGAGTTGCCTTCCTTCGAGTTTCACGGGCAGCCAGTAGACGGAGGTTTCAGGTGCATTTCGGCACTTCGGGCGGCGAGACTTTTGAGCCAGGGGTGTGAGGGCTTCTTAGCTTGTGTGGTGGCAGAGCACAGCCCCGTGGCAGACTTCCAGAGCATTCCGGTGGTCAGAGAGTACCCCGACGTGTTTCCAGACGAGTTACCAGGACTACCGCCCGAGCGTGAGATCGAGTTTGAGATCTCACTAGTACCAGGGACCAGCCCCATCTCCACCGCGCCATACAGGATGGCACCGCTTGAGCTGCGAGAGCTCAAGTCTCAGTTGCAGGACCTTTTGGAGAAGGGTTTCGTGAGGCCCAGTGCGTCTCCCTGGGGAGCCCCGGTACTGTTTGTAAAGAAGAAGGATGAGACCCTACGCCTTTGTGTGGACTACCGACAGCTGAATAGGGTCACCATCAAGAACAGATATCCGCTGCCGAGGATTGACGATTTGTTTGACCAGTTGCGGGGTGCCACGGTGTTTTCCAAGATCGACTTGAGGTCTGGATACCACCAGTTGAGGATCAGGGAGACCGACGTCTCCAAGACAGCTTTCCGCACCCGGTACGGACACTACGAGTTTTTGGTCATGCCGTTTGGGCTGACCAATGCCCCCGCTGCTTTCATGGACCTGATGAACCGGGTGTTCAGACCGTACTTGGACCAGTTTGTGGTGGTTTTCATAGATGATGTACTCATCTATTCTAGAGATCGGACGCAGCACGGACAGCACCTGCGGATGGTTCTGGACACTCTGAGACGACGCAGGCTGTACGCCAAATACAGCAAGTGCGAGTTCTGGTTGAGGGAGGTGACCTTTTTGGGTCATGTGATCTCTGGAGACGGCCTGGCGGTGGATCCCGCCAAGGTCAAGGCAGTGCTCAGATGGGAGAGACCGCGTTCAGTCACTGAGATTCGCAGTTTCCTGGGACTGGCAGGTTACTACAGACGGTTCATCAGAGGGTTTTCGCAGATTGCACGTCCTATGACACAGTTGACTCGGAAGGATGTGCCTTTCACTTGGACAGACGCCTGTGAGGCGTGTTTTCTGGAGCTGAAGGAGAGGTTGACCTCGGCTCCCGTGCTCACCATTCCTGACTGTAGTGGCGGGTTCGTTGTGTACACGGACGCTTCCTTGCAGGGGTTAGGAGGTGTGCTCATGCAGAGGGGTCACGTGGTCGCTTACGCTTCGCGGCAACTGAAGCCCCATGAGCATACCTACCCTACCCACGACCTAGAGTTGGCAGCTGTTGTCTTCGCGCTGAAGACATGGAGGCACTACTTGTACGGTGAGACCTTCGAGATTTTTACAGATCACAAGAGCCTCAGATATCTTTTTGACCAGAAGGAGCTCAACATGAGACAGAGACGTTGGTTGGAGCTCCTGAAGGACTACGACTGCAGCATCTCCTACCACCCGGGAAAGGCCAATGTGGTGGCTGACGCCTTGAGCCGTAAGGCGCCCGCACGCTTGGCCAGTCTACAGTTACAGAGTTGGAGCCTTTTGGAGGAGGTGGGCAGTTGGCGACCTCTAGAGTTACGAGGGTACTGTGGGGCAGTGACGGTGACACGGCAGACCAGACCAGAGTTGATAGACCGCATCATCACGGGACAGATGGCCGATCCGTACTTGCAGTCTTTGCGCGACAGAGTACTGTCAGGGGACCCAGGGGACTTCTCTTTCACAGACCAGGTGTTACGCTTGAGGGGACGGCTGTGCGTCCCCAGAGACGAGGAGCTGTTGAGAGAGCTCCTGACGGAGGCACACGGTTCCAGATTCACCATACATCCCGGAAACACGAAAATGTACCATGACTTGAGACGCGAGTTCTGGTGGAGAGGGATGAAGCGGGATGTGGGTGAGTTCGTGCAGCAGTGCTTAGTGTGCCAGCAGGTGAAAGCCGAGCATCAGAGGCCTGCAGGGCCGCTTCAGCCGCTTCCAGTGCCAGAGTGGAAGTGGGAGAGCATCACCATGGACTTGGTGGTGGGCTTACCTGTTACCCAGCGAGGACACGACGCGGTCTGGGTAATAGTGGATAGGTTGACGAAGAAGGCACGATTCTTGCCGATCCGAGTCACTTTGGGACCAGCACAGTTGGCAGAGAGGTATATCCGTGATGTGGTGCGACTACACGGAGTTCCGCGGGAGATCGTATCCGACCGGGATACCCGCTTTACGTCCCAGTTTTGGGCTGAGTTTCAGCAGGCTTTGGGGACGAGGTTGAGGTTTAGCACGGCTTACCACCCCCAGACGGACGGACAGTCGGAACGCACGATACAGACACTTGAGGATCTTTTGCGTGCCTGTGTACTAGACTGGAGGGGCTCTTGGGAGGAGCACCTGCCCCTGGCAGAGTTTGCATACAACAACAGTTATCACTCGAGCATCGGCATGGCTCCCTACGAGGCTCTGTACGGACGAAAATGCACGGCACCCTTGAGTTGGGTTGAGGTGGGGACCAAGTGGGAGGTTGGCCCCAGGTTGATCCGGCAGAGTCAGGAGGTAGTTGAACAGATCCACAGACGACTCCGCACTGTCAGGAGCAGACAGAAGAGCTACGCAGATCGCAGACGCAGAGAGGTGCAGTTCGAGGTTGGGGACCACGTCTTTCTTCGTGTTTCGCCCATGAAGGGCTTACAACGGTTTGGGGTGAGAGGGAAGCTCGCGTCGAGGTTCGTGGGGCCCTTCGAGGTCCTGGAGCGGGTTGGACCCGTTGCTTACAGACTTGCCCTTCCCCCGCAGCTTTCTGGTGTGCACGACGTGTTCCACGTGTCCAACCTCAGGAAGTACGTAGCCGATCCCAGCCACGTACAGAGTCACGAGAGCGTCGAGGTGAGCGACGACCTGACCTACCCCGAGCGGCCAGTGCAGATCCTAGACCGAGCCGTCCGCAGGTTGAGACGAAAGCAAGTACCCCTGGTAAAGGTTTTGTGGAGGAGCCAGCGGTACGAGGAGGCTACCTGGGAGCCTGAGGCGGCAATGCGGGAGCGGTACCCAGAGCTTTTCGCGGGTACGTCTTTTCCGACCGGCTTCGGTCCTCTTTGAGTTTGTTATGGTTATTTGGACATCCTTTTTCCGCACCCTAGTTGGCGCAAGTTTCGGGGACGAAACTTCCTTTGAGTTTGTTATATTGTAACGAGCGCGTGCCCCAGACGTCTTTTAAGACGACTGGGAGGTGGCCCAGACGTCTGTAAAGACGTCTGGGATCACATCCGGACGTCTGACCAGACGTCCGGGATAGTTTACAGACGTCTGGCGAACAATTATGCTCGCACGGGATATTCGTCTGCGCGCCTGTGCGCGCAGACCTGCGATCCGCATCTTCTCTGCGGCTGCAGGCGACTGCGACCGTCTCTCCCTCCTCTCCGCGCGGCGTTAAAAGGGGGAGGGGGCGCGCCTCCCCTCCCGTCTCCACCATCTTCCTCCTTCTCTCCTGCCTGTGCGCGAGAGCGAGCGGACGCGAGGGCGCAGCGGCAGCGGCGGCCGCAGTAGGCGCGGAGGAGCTGCGGCGTGCGAGGGCGGGGCTCTGCCGTGAGGGCGAGCTCGCCGGGAGCGGCTTGGCCGGCCGGCGGAGGGCGCAGGGGGCGCAGAGCGTCGCGGAGAGGGACCTGCTGCGGGCGGAGCAGCGGACGCGCGAGGTGCGACGCGGGCGGCGTCGCGAGCGGAGGCCGAGCGAGGTTCTGATTCTGGAAAAATCTCCAGAATCAGACGTCTGGACTGATATCCAGACGACAAGGTCGACGTCTGTGAGATCATACAGACGTCTGAAAGGTGAGTTCCGCTTTCTCCTTCTTTCTGTCGACTGACCGTACTGAGGGAGGAGGGTTGGCGGTGCGCAGGTGTTCGGATTCGTCATCCTTTGCGAATCAGACGTCTGGAAGTTGTACCAGACGGCGGGAGTGACCTCCAGACGTCCGGAGAGACCATCGGACGTCTGGGATCTAGGAGAGACGTCCCCACAGACTTCTGGACGTCCGGGGAACCAAGCCGAACAGGTAATTCTCTGATCCACCGTTTAAGACGTCTGGAAGGAGTTCCAGACGTCTGATTTTGCACAGTATTGTCTTTCTTGACCCGTTTGGGCTCCGTTTTCCGCGATTCGAGTTGCGTTCGTTTCAGAATTTATTCCTCTACCCGCCTACAGTAGCTATACACTGTTTTGAGACACTCCTTGTGTTGATCCTTGTGATAGGACCCCGTTCGGTTGCCGTCTTGAGAGTCGCGGAGGCGCGCGGGATTCCCGACCACGACCCCATTACTCCCGTTGTACCTGGTAGAGTGGTTTTAAGTATTAAAAATCTGTTAAAGTATGGAATCATAACTAGAACCTAGGGCATTGCATGAATCCTAGGGCCGGAAAACTAGATTGTATGATAGATCCTAGGATATGGCATGAATCCTAGGATGGAAAAACTAGTGGTATGTACCTTACTGCAGTCTTGGAAAAATGGAAAGGAATATATAAAGCTGCCTGTAAATTTAATTAACAGCTGCCTGTTATGCATAAAGAATCATGTTGAGATCATGGAATGTGAGAACGAGAATCTGGAAAGTGAAACATATGATGTTCTGAGATAAAGAGCTGGAACCCTACGGGGAATTAGGAGTGGAACTCCTGGAAAGAAAAGGAATGGAACTGAGATGTAGTTTGTACTGTCTCTTGGGTACGCAGTACCAAGGGAAGTACCTGTACCTGTTTTAGTGCAGAGTGGGGCCAGCCGCCCCAGGGACCCGGGGTTAGGATTGGCCGCTCTGTACCGACTTGTTGGCCCTCGTGTACGTAGTACCGAGGAGAGCTAGTAGTGTTAGGAGAGTACTAGCTACCCCACGGGCCCCGGGGTTCTGCTAGCCTCCTTCACCGACTTGTTAGGCCCACTAGGGCAAACCAGGGTAGTCAGGCGAGGGTGCGCGGACTGTGGAGGGGCAAGGCCCCGGTTTGGTTACTGTGGAGGGGTTGGACCCCTGTTACTGAGAGGGCTCTGCCCTGGTTCCGTGCTGTGCTTTGGGCGCACCCGTTAACGGAAACGACTGACCGCGTGCCAGTACGGGCTAGCTACCTGTGCGTTTATCGCGCGTGCCGTAGTCACCGTTACGTCTGTCAGTGACCTTGGGGTGGTTGACTGAGGGTAGGATCACCACGGGGGACTCTCCCGGCCAGGAGAGCACCACGTGCTACTTCTACTTTTGGAAAAGACTGCAATCAAGATCGTCCCACGAGGACATCCGAGATCAAGTAAAGGATCTGAGAAGTAAATGAAATAGTGAGAAAGATTGAAAGATGTAAATAAAAGAAAGTAATAGAATATAACAGCTACTGTACACTCTACTGTTGCCTTTAGTTAGTTTGCCACTCTACTCAGCGTTTTGCTGACGTGTTACACTCGTTACCTTTTTCAGGACCAGGTGTTGAGCAGCCAGGGTCGGCGGCTGCAGAGGACGCTGGGCCGAGTAGGGTCCAGTAGAGTTGCCACAGTTTTGTACCTTCTTTTGTTTCTGTTCTAGTGAGTAGTTTTGTTTCCGCTGTACCTTCTTTACCTGCAGTTTTTGTTATATGATAAATGTTGTTTTACTGTTGTGGTGGTGCCTACTGTAGTAGTTTCTTTCCTTACTGCTGTACTTTCTTACTGTTAGTTATATTCATACTGAATGTGGTTTATTTTACTGTCTTTTGGTTACTTCCTCGTTGGACGACTGGGTCTTGGGATTAGTCGAGTCGGTCCGGTTCTCGTGTCTCGTAGGGACTCGGGAACCGGGTCGTTACATTATCTCTCTCTCTCTCTCTCATCACTTTGCCACAATATCAGTGGCAGAGTTCTCTTTATCCCCTTTGTTCACGTCGCGCCGCACCAGTCGATGCTCCTGCTACCTTCTAGTCATCGCTGTCCTCCTCCCATTGGGACTTTCATGTCTAGCGACGGCAGTACAAGCCGGCCGCCTCCTCCGCATCCCCCTTCGTCCATTCATATTCAGTTTAGTTCTCTCTTTCTCTCTTCTCATCCTTTTTCTATCATTTATTTCTGCTATTATGCCTCAACGCTCGCAAACCACCTTCACCTTCTCCACCTCCAGCCAAACCACCGGCGAGGTGTTCCCACCGCTCCACGCCTCCATCCACCTCGCCAACTACTTCACGAGCTCTGCCACACCTCACTGACACAAACTCCTGATTCCATCCATCGTGCCAAGTCCCTATAATGCCCCCTGAACACACCCACCTTCACACACACAGGGTGACCTAGGCACGCACGCTCAGGCCACCCCATGCCATGCCGACCATCGTACCACCTTCGCCGTGTTCAGGCGAAGCTCCTTGCGTGTTTTGACGAGGCCGCAAGGCCTTTTTCTTGTTGACATGGTTTAGGCCTTCGTCGCCATTGACAAGGCACGAAGCTTGCTTGCAAGCTTGTTCCAGGACTCCAGGACCCAAGATGCAGGTCCCAGGTCGCGCGGATTTCCTTCACTCACATCCTCAGCCCAGTAGTTGGAGTCGACGCCCACGCAGTTGCAGCAATTCGTGAAGACATCTGCTGCGAGCGCGTGCGAAGAAGGTGGGACAACATAGTCCCACCTTGGAAGACAGTGAGCGAAAGCAGTGATATAAAGTGAAAAAGTGTCAGGGGCTTATCGCCTCCTGACCACGAGGTGAGGTCCCACTTGCCCACTGCCTCGTCCATGACCCCACTGCCCGCAGACCTGACCCTGACCCGTATACCTGACTAGCCTGTGCACTCCTCACCCACCATCGCACGCCGGTGGGCCTAGTCCCGGGCGTGCATATCCGACCCGATAACCCAAGAAGGTTCTGGGAGAGCGAGCCTAAGAGAGAAGGAAGAAGTAAGAATTGCGGGGGAGGGTAAGGGTAGGTCTTGCTCTTGCTGGGAAAGGAGAAGAAGAAAAAGCCAAGGGTGAAGCCAAGGAAGAAGATGGAGGAAGCCGAAGAGGAAGCTAAGGGCTGAACCAGAAATCAAAAGAGAGCTGAAGACGACAAGAGCCACAGAGTAGCTAAGGAAAGAGGAAGAAGAAAGAAGCTGAGGCTCGCAAGGCTAAGACCAGAGAAGAAGAAAGAGAAGAAGGAAGGAAGAAAAAGCCCAGGCAGGAAGGAATAGAAGAAGGAAGGAAGAAAGAAGAAGAAGACAAAGAAGGTAAAGGAAAGAGAAGACAAAGAGAAGAAAGAATCACAACCAGAGAAAGGAAGAAGAAGAAAGATTACAAGAAAAATCAGAGAAAGAAGAAGAAAAATCAGAAGAAAGCACTGTAGCATATGATTTTAAGACGTTTGATTATAAGTCATTTATATTTTTTTTGCTACATTTTATTTTCCATATACTCATGCTTTACATTTTTCATTAGATTTTTTAGTAATATTATGTGTTCAAATTGCATTTATTATTGAGTTTAGGGCATGAATTTCATTTGCTCCCTGTGTTCGACCTCGGACTTAAACTTCGAGTAATAAAATCTATTTGTTTTCAAAGCGATTTCGACGACATTACAACGCTTTATTTTAAAACCCGATTTTGCCTTGTAAGCACTTGCTCCAGCACTCTTCTATGCAAAAATGCACGCAATGCAGTAAGAATATCTAAATGCTGCTCAAGCAATCCTAAGTGATCGTCCTGTGGATATGCAACTTCTAGCAGGTAGTTTGGATTTTTCTTTTTTTTTGTAAAAATAAATGCACAATCAAAAGATCTAACTACCACAGAATGATCCTAGAATCTAAAGAATTGGGGACACTCCCCCAAAAACTAACGCTAGAGTACAAGGGTGAGAAAACAAATAACTAGGCTAATCCTAAAGAGTCTATTCTAAAATTCTAAATCAGAAGTCTAAGAGAAAGAATCCTCTTAGATGGTCCTCCGTGCGTCTCCACACGTGTAGGATCAAGGCCCACAGGTTCTTACGATTATCTCCTCGTGTAGACGTCGCTAAAGGTAGACGTTGTCTCTCAGCTACGCCCGTTGCCTCATCAAATTCCTCACACAAAAGATAAAGAATGATCAGATAAATGCATAGTTCAAGATAATCAGAAATAAAGTCAGGTGAATTTATTGTGTCGATTGCCTCCCCGACAATGACACCATTTGTTCATATGATTTTCGCTTGTAAAAATAATGGATCAGAGAAATATGTCGTCGCAGTGAAATCACGTGGTGAAAAATCTTGAACAAAAATATTTTAATAAAAGTAACCACGAAAAGTTAGGTAGTATCCACAGGGCGGAACGATTATAATAAATTCACGAGTGCAGAGCCATCATGTTTGCAGAAGATTTCGCGAAATCAATTTAATGAATATGCTGCTCTGAATGTCACTTACAATTTCAGGAGAAGCTCAGGGTTATTTGTGTAATTTTCACTTCAGAAATCAAGCTTTCAAAAATATGTGGATGATGCATGTGTAATGGCATGTCATGTAATTTTGAATTGCATGTAACTTTGAACCCAATTTCAATGAGAAATGATGTGCAAAACGAGAGTCGATCAAATACGCAAAAAGATAAGTGCATTGTCATAATTTTACCATATTAATTTAATCAAAAATAAATAAATAGCATAGTTGGCAATGGCATTGGTGGTAACTTTTAATGGGTGCTTTCTCTGTAGCAAAACAAGGGATGCTTCCACCTTGCTCGTTCGAAGAGAAGAATTGCTGGCTGGAGGAGAGAAGCCAGGAGGAGGATGTCTACAACAAGGGCATTCTTATGGCGATGGTGGCACGGCGAACGGCGGTCGGAGTTGGCACCGGTGATGAGGAGGGGCAGCGGTGGTGCTGACGGCTCGCCGTCGGGCGTGGCTGTGGTTGGCTTATTTGGTGGCGTAGATATGCTCGTGGAGGCAAGGCGAGTCCGATGAAGGCGACGATGCGTCGAGCGGTGGCGTGTGGAGGCAACTGCAATTGGAGGTTGACAGTGGTTTGTTGGGTTCCTCTTCTTCTGTTGGAGGAGAAGAAGAGGAAGAAGGGGAGGCTGTGGCACGCGGGTGTGCATGTGTGTGAAGGAGTGCGTGTGAGGGGCGCTGGTGTGTGCGGAGGTGGCCGACTATGCATGTGAAGGCGTGGCTTGAGCGTGGCCGCTGGAGGTTGGTGGTGGTGATGGTCAGTGGGTGCTGCTACATGCAAGATGGAATGACTACGTGTGGTGTGCTGGGCTTGCGCAGGTGGTTGCTATGGTAGGGCAATGCCCTGTCACTGCACCGCCAATCGACGAGTAATTCGCCGTGGAGCCACGGTGCACGCTGAGAGGGCCACAGTGCGCGCAACTTCCACGGTGCAAGTGAGAGGGTCACGGTGGAGAGCAGGCGTGTGTAGATCTCCCGGTGGTGGGTTGGAGCGGCTCTTTTTAAAACAAATCCCCCGTCTGTTTCTCTGTGGCCGCCATCTTCTCCAACCACTCGGCGAGAGTTGCGAGTGGTTGGAACAGAAGGAAAAACGCTGGCAGCTTTCATCAGACGTCTGAGTGATTCTTTAGACGTCTTAAAATATGCAAACCTTAGGGGATCTATGATGGTAATTCTTCAGACATCCAAATTGAGCTCCAGACGTCTTGTAGAGTAATTTTGACCATCTGAATGGTACCTTCAGGTGTCTTATGCTGAGCCTACATCCACCAAATGGTTATCATAACATATCATATGTTATTAAACATAACATTGATGCATAATAAGATACGTAGACTATGTTGAATTTCCGCTTAATTTCTAATCAAATATCAGCTAAGAACGACTAATTAAAGAGCACTTAGGTCAAATAATGATCCACGAAAGTGGACTTATCAGCATCGGAGTTTGATGTAAAAAGAATATAATTATGCAAATGTTGCTACAATCAAACTCAAAAAGAAATGGGAATGTTAAGGCCCAAAAAATTGTGATGTTCAACTCAAGTCCAAAGAACCAGCCCAATGCCAAAGGCCAAAATCCAGTCCAGAAGCTCACCCAAGTCGGTCCAAAATCAGCCCAAATTTGACTTGTATAGGCGTGTGTGCACATGTATAGTGGGGACCCAACCCCCTGAGTATCCGAGCAAGCAGCTAATGCACGAATTTCCTTATGTGCGCATTTCTAGATCTTGCTCCCAATGATATGGAACTAAAGATCCCCCTTCTTCCTCATCTTCACCGTGAGCAACAACTGATGTCGACTGAAGCTCAATTGGTCGTGGATCTCAAATCCAATGGCCAAGAAGTCATACACAAGTGATTCCACAAAAGATGGGAGTAGTGCTTGCGTCGTCTATCTACCGAACATCACTGCTTGACGTCGGAGAAGGAACCCAATCCAACGTATACCTGCACATGAGAAGCTTCGAAGGACTACGTGGGGGTAAAACCCTATGATAATTGAGAGCGAGGGTGAGTGAATGTGTGTTGCTGTCGAGCTTCAAAGAAGCTCACCAGCGTGAATGGTTGTCCAATATTTCGTGTTAAAATTCTATATCATTTATATTTCGATATCTCTTATATTTTATATATCAAACATCACTATCAATTAAATATCATAAAAATTAATAACATAACTTAACATCAATTCAAATAAACAGAAACTGATGTTAATACTATACTACAAATAAACACAATTACATATTATCATCAATTTTATATTTTTTAATATTATTTTTCTAACTCCTCAAATAAATTAATCTTAAGAGGTAACGTAACACATATGAATTTTATCAAGACAAATAATTTCTCTTGTCAGACTGATGAGCTCCCCTTCAGTGTTGAAGATCCTCCACTCAATAGTGCCTAAGCCAACCACTCTGATAGCTTAAAACGTTCACGGCAAGGTGCTCAAAATTCAAGCTCTTAATAAGTAACTATTGACGCTACCTGACAAACGTTGTCACTGTAGAATAAGTATAGAAGTGAGAAAGGAGTAGGATAAATGATATAATAAATAAGTTAATTTATTTTAAATATTCTAATAAATTAAATTTATTTTGTTGAAAAGATAAAATAATTTTATCTTAGATTAAATCACATCTAATCCGATAAAAATGAGTGTCAAGTTTAAGTAATAGATTAAATATTTAACTTTATAAATTCACTTTACTCCACGGTCAGACAACACCTTGGAGGGGCCTTCCTTCACAAAAATTAAAATATATGAAAGTTTTAGCTTTCACAATGTCACGAAAAGTTAGCATTTGGTCTAAGCGTCGAAAAGAAGATAAAGGGGCATGATTTCATTATCACGAACGTTAAATCCAGAAGGGATCAAGAGCCGTAACAGATTTCCACCCTTTAGACTTTCTCCGGAGATTAGAAAGAGACATGATCGCCATCTGCCCATGGTCACCTCCAGGAGAGGAATTACGCACATTTTTACCTTGCGTAAAAAGTTATAACATCACATCGTAAAGTTATAAGAGATAAAAAAGTAGAGTTATTTCGTAGTTAAGGTGAAAATATTTTCTTATGAAATTAAACAAATAATTTCGAAATGAAATAATATCAAAATTAGGAGCGTAAAAAATTAAAAAAAAAAAATCCTTTATTCAGGTAACCAAACAACCTACGAAAATTCAGTTTACAGGGAGAGACGACGACCAAATTATTTCTCTCGAAACGATCTCCGAACTGGTCGCCAGAGCTAGTGGCAGGCTGTTGGTAATTTGGCAGATAACCTCCGTTCAAAGCCTCACCCTGCCTTTTTTTCCCCTCAAATTTGTCATGGGATTCCTTGTGGTGGTGTTCGGATAAGAAAAAATATAAAATAAGAAAGATATGAAATAAAATGATGAAATAAATAGATTTTGATATTTGGTTATTTAAGAATATTAACTTATTCTTTGTAGAACGTTAAATAAATTTATTTTATTTATTTCTTATTTTGTTGTGAAAAAAAAAAGTAAATTTACTTCATGTTAGTCACCCCCTCCTGGTGTCACAGTTTCTGTTTAAAATTACACGTCACCTCTAGTTTCAGTTCATTTATTTTCGTACTCCCTCTTTCTTACCCCCCAACTGTGACGTTCCTGTTGAAAAGGATGATCTCCTCCGACTTTACCGTTTTTAACCTAAATTTTTGGCTTCAATCCCAATTTACCGATGGAATTAACGAACTAACATCCAGGTATATTAAATAGAGGCCAACCATACCAAGCAACATTTCAAAGTTAAAAATCTGCATACATCGGTGGAGTTACACCGAGTTAATTAGAGATCAAATTAGTCATTGCACAGAAACATCGTGAACGTATAAATAGCCTTGTAAAGGTTCATATTTCGTGCTGTTTTCAATAATTAAGTAATAAATTATATACACATAGATGTAAAGATAAATATAAACGAAGAGAGGGAAGGATTGATGTAGTTGTTAAGAACTTCCACATAAATCTATGATCCTTTCAAAATTATACAAATACCTTATATTTTTCATATTTATACAAACGTTATTGACATCTATATATGCTTATACAAAATATGAAAATAAAAAAATATATATTTTCAACAATTTCACATATATTAAAAATATTAAATTAAGTAAATTTGACATTATATGACAACATAATATATTAAAAATAAATTATATTAACAATTTCACATATATTAAAAATAATGAACAAGTGGTGTGCAATATCACCAATAAATAAAACAATAATACATTCGGTGTTGTTGCAATGAAAGTTTTAATGAATGATTTTTCTTAGAAAATGCATCATTCTATACAACATTGATACGTCAGGGTCTACATGTTGTTTCCAAAGTACAATGATCCACCTGCAATTCTCCAAAACCACAAAGAACCCAACTAAGACAATTTGATTGATAAATTTGAAAGATTAATAGATCACTATCTAGATTGATCGACCAATTTAATTAGTTTATCAATCAATCACTTCTTAATTAATCACTCCCAACGCTTTGCCAGAGTTAATCGACTAAATTGAAACAAATATACCTCGAGTAAAATAGATGAGAAGGAGAGAGAGAGAGAAGTGTGCGAAGTTTATGTGTGTGCTCACTGGGATTCATTAATTGTGAAATTCATTAATTAAATAATCAATTTGACTTATTAATCGATCAAATAAATAAATAAATAAATAATATTTAAAAATCTACAGCAAAAAAGATTCAAATTTTAAATTGATTTTCACACAAGCTTGACCTGGTCCGACCTGGTGTGAGGTAATGTATGTGCGTAATCTTCAACCTCATCTCTTGCTATTTGCTACATAAGTTATATGAGGTAAAAAAATTTTTATACAAATTAAGAGATTTGTTCACTTTTAATATGATACCAAAAATCTTTAATAAATTCTATTAATTTTAACATAAATTCCTATATCACTATAGATCAATTACATTCGTAATTAGACCCTAACATCTTATAAACTTATTCTATCTCCACGGATACACACTGCCATCGATCTTCATTAGATAAGAGTTCTTGAGGCTGGTGACAGGATCTGCAGACGAGGGAAGCAAAATGATCCAGAGAAACAGTGCAGAAGGTAAGTAAAAATTAGTGATCGAGTCCACATGCAAGACAGTGTCGGCGCTACATGTCAAGGTAGATTCCGATCTCTTATATGCAAATGTACTTGGCTTGAGTATAGAAGAATTCGAATGCCTATTCCTAAGGGCTCTAAAGGCATTTTGTATAACCCTTCGAATGGCCCACAGGTGCCAATTATGTTTTCACATAATTGCTAGAGTTTAGAAGGTTACGTCACCTAGCAGTAACGTTATGCCTCTTTGTCGGTAGTCAACACAGCCTCCACCAATGTATCTACAGATTCCAAAGCCGTAGTTTGCAGCCGAGGAAGGTGAAGAATACGATAAAAATGTGATGGTCGAATAAAAATATTTAATTATATAAATATAATATACATTACAAATGACATAAAGAATTTTAAAGTAAAAATTATCACTTAAGTCACGTTAACTTAAAATTTTCCTCATTAATTGAGTCGATCGAATTAACTAATATATTACTTAAATTAAGGGTAATATAACCTTAATTACAGTAACACTACCTTATCATGAGGGAAGTGTACGTTAAACCTGTGTTTGATCTCAATCAAAAAGTATTTTATCTCTGACGAAAACGAAAATCCATAAGCTCGATATGAAATAAAAATATAAAATCCTATAGAGCCAAGATATAAGTTAATTAAACTAACTTCTACTGGAAAATAGACTTCCCTAAGTTAGAAGTGGATCATAGTGAAAGAACAGGATGTTGGTGCTCTTAGAGATAGCGTAATGAGCTTGGAGAGGTTCAAGCAGAGTTTTCTCTCTTGAATCTCTCTCCAAGTATATGAGATAGGAAGAATTGACTCTCTCATATGTTTATTCTTGTTTCTTGCTTATTTATTGTGTATCTCACTTGTATCTTAAGATATTTATAGAGGGCTTAGAAACACTTTAGATAGGTGTAGGAACGAGAGATATCCATTGGAGTGAATTAAGACTACAACAAAGTAGGTCAAAATCTTGGAAAATAGTGTAGATCCAACAGTTAGAACTGACCATTCAATGCCTACTTGGAGCCTTAAAGCTAGGTCAATCGACCAACACATGCTCTTGGTCAGATCTAGAATGGGTGTCAACTGCCAAACTATGTCTTCAATGGTTAGTTGATCATCAGTTGTCCAATACTGTTGTGGTTGGTTAACGACTAGTTAACTAGCTACTTAGGGGTTTTTGGGTCTCATCTTTCTGGACTCTAGGATTATAGGCCATTGGTTGTTGGATTCATAATATCATATGACACCATATTATAGGATTGGATGATGGTTAGACGGTAGTTGGATGTCTTGTCATTGAGGCCTTCGAAGATAATTAGCCAAGTTAATAGGGTAATTAACACTCAACCATTCTCAAGAAATTTGAATGCTAAGAACATTACGCTTGAAGAATCGGTCAAATCCTAGTCAATGGGCTAGAGTGGGATTGGTCGGCAGGTTAAGCTCTCAAATGGTTGGCTACTAAGGTGTTGGGCAATGCCTGTAGGAATTGGTCGATGCCCTTGACTAGTATTAGGTTATTTTGTTTCTTATTTGGTTCCCTAGTTGATCTAACAGCTAACTAAGGTAATTAACATTATCTTTTAACTCTTTAACAATATTCTAAGAGAAAAGAAAAATAAGGATACATCAGTTACATCAAAAGAAAACTAGATCTAATCTCCTTCACTTCAATTCTTCAAGCTTTGCTCCTTGATATTTTTCTTCATAGCTCCCTAATTTCTTCCTTGACAGTCTTTCATATAGAACTTGAGCTTAGGATTAAAATCCATCAAGCTTGGTCCATTTGCTAAACTTGAAATATTAATCTCCAAAGACAATGTAAAACAAATCTATGTTGTTACTATCAAAATCAATGATCATAGTATTTATACATTACCCAAAGCAATTGTTGGTACTTTCAAACCTAAGGACGAATCCTTGGTATTATTTGAATCCTACATGCTGGGTTGGATGTTGTTAGGATGTGTTTGTCTGAGGGATAACTCTTATTGTAAGAAAAGTTAAGAAGGATATTTGTTTGAGAAAATGGAATAAGTAATGGAATACAAATAACTGGTATGTTAATGTAAAATTAGTGGATAATATTTTAACATGATGATATGTGAGTGGGATAGGTTGATGTGATGTAGTGAGTAAATATTAATAATTTTTATATTCTTTTATTTTACATCCAATGATTTTTACATTAGAGTAGATATATTTTAATATATGTTGGTGTTGATGCGATATCTGTAGTGGGATATGTTAAGAGTGAGTATCTTTTGATAGATGTTAATATTGATGTAACTGAGTGGAATAAATGTTATTCCACCCATTAAAGTGATTATTCCATAGGATATTTCAATCATAGAGAAGTGTCACTCGGTTATCCCTCAAGTAAATGGAGTCTTAGGATTTGAGTGACATTTTAGTCCTTCACTTAACCGATTCTGGCACTGCCTCGAAGCCTCAATTTCAATCTAAGTTGGGGCCAGATTCGACTGCTACCTGCTACAATCTTTTGTTCAAGTCCAACATGAGGTTGGATCTAATTTCCACCATGAAAATGTGAATCGATCTAAACACTTGTCATTGATAACTGATGGTAATGCTATCATTTGCCATAACTAGCTTAAATTAGTTGAAATCAAGAGATAAATGCTCTTGAATGATCGCCTGATGACAGTAATTCCACTCTAAGCTATTTTGAGAAGAAGATAATAAAACAAGGTTAATACTATTATTTTAATATCACATCACAAATGTAGATTAACCACGAGGTCACCTAGGTGATGATAACGACATCATCAACCATATCTACCTTTATTTAGTCATATTCCATCATTACATGCTCCTACATAACCACCAGAGGACCATAATTGATTGTATAATCATTCTGAGAGAAATACAATAAAATAGGGGCAAAAATGCAATTTTAACAACACATCTCAATTGCAGAACAATCATGGGATTTTTCAGGGGTTAATCAAAGTTCAAATGATCATAATTGTCTAACAAGTAGATCCGTGCAAACAAAAATAGGTTTTCGCACGTTTGAAGAATTAAATAACATCAGAAACCCTAAAAACAGATCTGCTTAATTAACTGAGGTTCTGGTTAGGATAAAATTCGCCTAAACACTCTAAAAATTGTAGAAAAGTATTATCTAGGGTTTGACATCCTTAATTTGACCTAAAAGAGTTTTAGACAGACAGTTACCCTAATTTAAGTCTTTACATAAAATACCCAGTCAAACTTGGTCAAAACCTAAATCCAACTTCACCATTAGATTCCTTGAGTCCAAATTAGGTTTGTACCAAAAATTGGACCCAATCTCAGATTGTCTTGACCTAATTTGCAATTTGGTCAAATCTGAGTCTTTTCTCTCACACACATGCCCCTAACTTTCAAATTCTTTGCAAAAGGTACTCCATCTTTGTCATCTTCTTTGAAAATAGGTCCCTCCACCATTATCATGGAGGAACTCCTACTCTAATGACCTTCAACTAGGGATTTCTCCTTGATTGATTAGCAAATACCTTCCAAAATTGGAAGGGAGACTTTTGAGAGATTTTACTACAATTTGAGCCCCATCTTGGGCTCTAAGTCTTGCCCAAATCCTCACGCAAATCACTTGAAGGATCGGGTCTCCTCCTTGTGCATAGGCTCCAAGCTTCCAAGCTTGCTTTCCAAGCTTGAAAGGCCTCCTTGAGCACTATATAAGGACCCAGGTCGCAAGGCCCAGTTCCTTAGTAAGGTTTGGGGCCAAAAACATCTTCCTAACCCTACCTCCAGCCCCTCTCCGCCCAAGCTCCGACAGACCTCTTCGTCTCCTTCATTCGCGACCCCAACCGTAAAATTGGAGGCGCAGCTATCCTCCCCTCCTTCCTCCGACGGCGGCCGGCCAAAGCTCCGTCGTCCCAACACTCTGTCTTCGCCGCCGTCTCCCTCTGGAGAAGTTCTCTTCCAAGGCGCCGACCAATCAAAGCCGACACCAATTCCTATCTATTTCATCCTTTGATTAGGTCCTTTAGTTTCCTCATCTCCCCTACTCTCTTCTCCTCTCTCTATTCTTCAAATCCGACCACTAACAACACCAATCGCCTTCATCTCCTCCATCTCCCGTGACCACTTCGGCGAGGGTTCCCGGCCGCTTCTTACGACCATCCCCCTTGCCAACTGTCCACAAGCTCCGCTGCACCACCCTCTACAAAAGCCCTTTATCTATTCTTCTTCCCATCCACCCAAAACACCCACCAAATAACCGACCTTCTCACGACCATCCCATCACCGTCCAGCCACTACACCTACTCCCACGCCATAAGACCACCACCACTGCTTTCCTCGTCCACCAACAACCCTCTTGAGCTTTTTAACTGGGGCGAGAAGCCCGTGTTCTTGTATTTCAGGTGCCAGCTTCAGCCGCCATTACCAAGAAGCTTCAAGCTTGCTCGAAGCACGCTCCAGGTCTCGATAGCTCTAGCTTCCTGCTTCAGGAGGCTCGGAACTCATCCCAAAATGCCCATGGACCAATGAATTAGGACGTTGACCGGCATCGTGGACCAATTGGCGAAGAAGGTTCAGTCACTGTTGCAGCTGAAGACAGTGCGGGACTTTAGTCCAACCTTGTGGAGCATAGCACCCCTTGCAATGCATAAGTTGAATTTGTCGCACTAGTTATTCACCTCAAGTAACATAGGGGGGTGAGGTCCCTCGCGCACCCCTCACTCCTCGCCCGTGACACCTCCACGTGTGTCTGGCTTATACTCGATTACCCGCCTAAGCTATACTCACACCTCGGCTGCGACCCACACCCACAGCCCTGGTTCCAGGTATGCTCTAATCCAAACCCGAATACCCGATTATCCTTGGAAGTGAAAGAAAGAGAGTGCGGGGCCAAGGGATTGTTTTTCTTCAGAAGGATATTAACACTTAGCAAAAATCTGAAGTCCATCCCCTTGTGTGCAAAGAAGAGTTGAAAGAGAAAAGAAGAGGACAGTAGAAGAAAAGGAGAAGCAAAGGAAAAGGCAGAGAACAGGAGGCTGAAGAAGAAGAATAGTAGAAGAAAATCAAAGAAGGAGCTCTGTAGCAGTGCACTTTAAGTCGTTTGATTATAAAATCAGACATCTGATTATCTGTTCCTTCATTTGATTATATTTAGTAAATACTATATATGTATTAGGCTAATAATTGGTGATCTAAATACCCATTATTTTATCCAGAATTCTTTTTATCTCCTCATATACTCATGTTATACATTATATATTAGTCTTTGAGTAATTAATTGTACTCATTTATATTATTTATTGAGATTAGTGTGTGAATTCCATATTTGCGCCCTGTGTTCGACCTTGGATTCCATTTCTTGATTCTGAGCTTACAAATTTTATCTATTTTTGCTATTTATTGGTAATACTTCAGCACAACTTTGCAAACACCGATTTATCATGTCAACACCAAGGGTTAATTAGAGGTTAATTGAGCATTAAAGACTAATAAGTGGGTTTGCACATACAGAAATAGGGTTTCATGCATTTCGAGAACCAGAAACAGACGAAAAACCTTAATTATCAACCCCACTTGAATTGGAAAGGTGCTAGTCATGATAAAATTAATCTAAACATTCTAAAATTTATAGAAAAATATTCTAAGAGGTTTAATACCTTTGATTTGACCATCTGAACTCATTTTAACCTAGATTAGTGTTTCAGATAGGATTTTACCCTAATTTGGGCTTCTATGCAAATTGCTCAGTCCCTTTTCGCAGAAGTCCATTAGAGTTGACCTCTTTTCTTCTGTCTTCCGTGTCTCCTTGCAGGAGATGCCTCATTGGAGAGTTCTCAAGATAGGCCGTGGACAAGGCCGGAGGGGCAAACATGTTGGGCTTGGATTTTGTGCTACCCCTTCTCTCCTCCTGAGCGTCTAGTCCTAGGACCTCGTCCAGTTGATTCGAGAGGTCGTTCGAGAAGAATTTTAGCTTCCGCCTACTCCGTCGCCCCCTCATCTTCCTTCCGAGGGTGCGGAGGGGGAGTCTTTCGTGGGACGGTAGAGTCACCTTAGCACCAGGTGAGAGAGAAGGAGAAAGAGCAAGGAGGAGCAGCGTGAAGAGAAGGAGAACGTCGAGGTCGCAAGCTCGAGGAGGCTCGTAGGAGTGTGCACGGCCACCGCGGCTCGTGCGGGAGGAGGAGAGCGTCGGGGCATCATCCCCGACTTCCTGCAGCGGCAGGAGCTGCAGCCGAGAGGGAGAAGCCGTGGCGGTGCGCGACGAGAGGAGTGGGAGCTCGTTTTGATACTGGAGTTTTTCCAGTATTAGATGTCCGAAGTTCCTTCCAAACGATGGGCTGGACGTCTAGTGACGACACCGGACAAATGAAAGCGGGTTTTCACTCAGGGACGTCTTCCTCGTGGTTACGACCATGCAGGCCACACCGCAGAGGCATTCTATCTTGCTAAAAAGGGTTGTGCTGCTCTGTCGTGCACAGGAGCAGCTTTGGGAAGGCACACGACACGCTCTCCCACGCCTTTCAGACGTCTGGACAGTTTATCAGACAACCGGAAGCACTCCGAGATAACTGGAAGATAGGTCAGATGTCTGGAGCTGAGTCCAAATGATCGAGTGGGAATCCTAGACGTCAGAGGTCGACGCAGGGACTTCAGGTGAGGCTCTGGTGACTTTTAAGACGTCTGGACTTGGTCCCAGACATCTAATTTAAGTCTGCAAACTTGTTTTTAACCCGTTTAGGGTCCGATCGAGATTCGTTTTATGCAAACGAGATATCTGTATTTTCCTTATGAGTTCATCTACATGTTCGAAATCCTTATTTACTGTTATGAACGTTTCATTGTTATATGTTCCTTGGTATAGGACTTCGCTTTGTTGCATGTCTGGGGCTTGCAGAGGCACGTGGGTCTGCCGTTCGAGCCTCCAGTACTCCCGCATTGTCTGATAGAGTGGTTTTCCCCTATAAAACATGAATACATATATAAAAATTAGATAACTAGAAACCTAGGATGTGGAATGAACCCTAGGACGAGAAATAGTTGCACTGTTTGTATGCGTGACTGAGATTGCAGTCATAAATGAATGAGTGGAATGGTAAACAACTGTCTGTTAATAAATACGAGCTACCTGTTAAAATATGAAATGCCTGAGATAACTAAACAATTGCTGTGATATCACCTGTTGCATATATTAATTGTGGAAATACGAGCTACCTGTTAAAATATGAAATGCTTGAGATAACTAAATAGTTACTGTGATATCACCTGTTGCATATGTTAATTGTGGAAATACGAGCTCCATGTGTATAATACGAGATTGAAATTGTGAATGATGAATCCTGATATGGAATAATATGGTGAATGTGAGCATAAACCCTACAGAGAGTTAGGAGTAGAGCTCCTGTGGATGAATAGAAAGGCCTGGAAATGTAGACGGGAAGTGTACTGGTCCTTGTGTACGTGATACCAAGGAGAGCCACTATTCCCTTTAGTGTAGAGCGGAGCTAGCCTCCCTTGAGTTGTGACCCAAGGTTAGGATTGGCCACTCTACACCGACTCTTGTCGGCCCTTGCGTACGCAGTACTGAGGTGAGCTACTAGTGTGGGGAGGGAGCTAGCCACCCCACGGGGCCCAGGGTTAAGCTAGCCAACCTACACCGACTTTTTTTGGCCCTTTGGTCAAACCGGGGTAGTAAGATGAGAGTGCGCGGACTGTGGAGGGGCGAGACCCCTGTTTGGTTCTGAGGGGTTGACCCCTGTTGCTGAGAGGGTTAGGCCATATACTGTTCCATGCTGTACTTTGGGCATACCTGCTAGTGGAAATGACTAACCGCGTGCCAGTGCGGGTTAGCTACCCGTACGCTTATCACACGTGCCGTAGTCACCGCTACGTCTAGACAGTGATTTCGGGGTGGTTGATTAGGTGTAGGACTAACACGGGGGACTCTCCCGGCTAGGAGAGCACTACGTGCGCCTTCTACTCTTTGGAAAAGACTGCAATCAAGATCATTCTCACAAGGAACATACAAGATCAAGAAAGAAATCTGAAAGTAAACCAAGAGGTGAAAAAGAATTGCTTGTAAAATAAAATAATTGGAAAAGATAAATTTACATGTTAGCATTTACTGCTTTAGATAGTTTGGTTATCACTCTACTCAGCATTCGCTGACTTCGTTTTCTCATAACCCTTTACAGGTCCAAGAGTTGAGCAGCCCGAGTTACCGGCTGTAGAGGGTGCTAGGCCTAGTAGAGCCCAGCAGTAGTCTTACTATTTTTGTACTTCTTTTCTGTTAGTGAGTTTCAGACTTTGCTTTCTGTTTCTATTACTGTACCTTTGTTCTACTTTCCTGTTGTTGTGGTGGTATGTACTAATTAGCAGCTTTTACTTTCCTTACTGCTTGTACGCTTTTACTGTTAGTTACGTTGCATAGTGAATGTGGTTTATTTTCCTACTTTTTGGTTATTTCTTGTTGGACGACTGGGTCTTGGGATTAGTCGAGTCAAGCCAGTCTCGGGTCATGTAGGGATTTGGGAACCGGGTCGTAACACAGCTTGACCCTCCCTGAGAGCACCAGACCCAGCTCACCTCAGCTCTTTGTGGTAGAAGTCAGCTTACTTTAGCTTGGCTTAGCAGCTAGCAAAGAACTAGCAAGCTAAGCCAGCTAAAGTAGCTCCATGCCATCCTCTTCAGCAGCTGCCAACTCCAATTCAGCCCCAGACTTCTGTCCAGCTCCTCTCCTCAAACCCTAGCCCCCATTGCCTACTCCTCTACTCCATTACTAGCTAAGCTAGCTTAGCCTAGCTTAGCTTAGCTAGGGTCCAGCTCCCTTGGCATTTACCACCCTAAAACTCTACCTAACTAGCTCCACCAACAAAGCCCTACCTAAAGCTCACCTAAGCTAGCTCCATCCACTCCAAGTTGGCGCCACCACCATCACCACCTTTCACCCCTCAACCACCACCAAATGGCACCAAGAGGTTGGCGCTAAAACCACCCTAACTACCCTCCTTTTTGGCATCAACTTTTCCCTCCAAAAATGCCCTAATCTCCACCCTACACCTAAGCCTAAAGCCCATCTCCACCTTCCATTTTCCCTCCAAAATTGCCCCCCTTCTAGAACACCATTTTGGCACCAAAATGGAGGCACCCCCTCCACCATGGACATCCACCAAGCGGTGGATTCAACCTATAGCTACCCCCGCTTGCACCCTTTAAGGTGGCGCCAAGTGATCTCCACCTTAGGATTCCTAACCACCATCCCAAACTCCATCCTAGCCACCCATTACCTCCATGCCAACTACCCCTTCTCCACCACTATATATAGCTACCTAATTACCCACATTTTCCAATCCTCCCATTAGAGAATTTCCACCTTACTTCCACCTAAACCTACGGCCAGGCAAGGAGAAGAGAGGGTGGTACACGCCCACCCTTGAAGGATATCATTGAAGGTGGTAGCTTCCACCTTGGAGGACACCATCTCGAAGGAGCATAGCAAGGAAGGAGGAGGAGCCCTTTTCAAGCCTAGGAGCCACTAAGCTTGGAGCAAGGAGCTTCACCTCTTCACCATCTTCATCAACCAAGACTTTTGTTTCGCTTGTTTCATATTTTCATTATTGTTATAAGCTTTCCTCTACTAGTGTAGAACAAAAGTCTAATTTTTATAAAGTTTCTTTCCCAATCTAGTGCATTTTGTTATCTACTTTTGTTTTGTTTTAGGACTTTCACACCCTCTTCCCAATTATCCTAGGCCTTCACTTGCCTATGGTGAGCTTGGGAAGAGGTTACTTTGCCACCTAATTGCTAAAGTAGGTTTTGTCTTTTTAGGACATTCACATCCTCTTCCCAATTATCCTAGGCCTTCGCTTGCCTAGGGTGACCTTGGGAGGAGGTTAATTTGCCACCTTATTGCTAAAGTAGGTTTTATCTTTTCCACCACTAATTTTGTATTGCCTTGTTAAATCAAAAATCCTAAAAATTATATATTCGAAAAAGAACAAAAAGAAAGTTGAGTTGCATTTTCGAGCAAGAGATTAAATTTTGCAAACTTATTGCCTCCTTGGATGACCCTAGATACTCCCCTATCTAGGTTACAAATTTTAAAAGCAAACGGATTTACGCGTTGCAGCGACTTAAAACCCTAATCTCAAAAATCGTCTAATTTTCCGCATCTCCTATGCATGAATTCCGATCGACTTAAACTGATTCAAGCTCTATATAAGTTCAGGGATGTTCATACATGAATTTTAGCTCGATTTAGGCCAAGGGAAATCTTCCTCTTCTCCCTCTAGCCATCTCTGACCACGGCTCCGGCGAGGCTCCTCGACATCTTCTTTAGGCCGACCACTGACCAAAGCAGGAGTCTCCAACCTTGTCTTCCTCGCCGCTCGACCCCACTGGAGAACTCATCTTCCCCGTGTCCGGCCATCACATTGGCATAGTTTCCCTGCCCCTCCCATCTAGATAACTAGTTCCATCTCTTCCTCTACCCCTCTAAATCCATCCTAGCTCTTTATCTCCTCGATTTAATCGTTGCACCACTATCTCCCTCATCGTCTTCCCAGCAGCCAGCACAAGCTCCAACGAATTCGCACATGCACTCCACTACACCAATCCACTCGCGATCACTTCCACAAGCTCGCCTACGTTCAGGGGAGCAAAATTCGTCAAGAAATTGAGGGTTTCACTCACCCAAAGTATCGGCTGGAGAACCCACCAACTCGTCGATCACCCCTTCACCCTCCGGCCACCACACACTGCCGTTCAGCCAATCAACACCTCCATCATCTTCTCCACCAGTCGGCGAAGCCGCTGAACTATCTAATTAGGGTGAATAGCCCGTATCTTGGTTTTTTGGTGCTCGCCGGACATCTCTTCTCCGTCGTTCATCACCTCCATCAACTTCCACACTCCGTTCACATCCGACTTCGAAACAACCACCAGCAACTACGTCCTCATCCAGAGAACCAAGATGCACCTCCAATCGAACTACCAGCAGTGACGGCCACATGAATTGCAACAACCATCACCTGTAGTTGAGCAAAGAAGAGGCACCACACTTTGGTGCCACATTGGGAAAAGAAGAAACAAGATTTGATATATATTGTTTTTGTGTTCAAGGTTTATCGCCCAAGAACATCGGGTGTCGAGTCCCCTACCCCATACATGCACACGCACACGTGAATTCATGCCCGAGCATGAGCCTAGGTGTTGTTGCATCTCAAGATTCGTGCATGGGGAGGATTTTTTACTTGAGATTTCTAAAGGGTGTTGTGCTTGAATGTTTAAAGTGTCTGTAGTGCTTTACCGACGTCTGATCTTGAGTCACTGTGGAGTTATTTGAAGCCTTTACTGAAGTGGAATAGTGGCTTAAGATCACTGTAGCAAAATTAAATTGGCTGATTACATTGAGATTTGTGCTTGATTGAGAGAATAACTTGGTGATTTAAATCACCATTTTTAGGGTTTTCTATTCTTTTTATCCCATTGACTTTTGAGATACTATTTCTATCATTGAATACATTTTGAGTATATTATTCATTGAATATCTTTGTCATGTTTAATCATTGTGCTCATATATTTATTACTACGATTAGTATGTGAATTCTATATTTACCCCTTGCGATCAACCTCGAACTCACTTCTATTTTAGAGCACTTATAAATTTTAAATGTTAATTCGCTTTTGTTAACTGTACTACGATGCATATTTTTAACTCGACAAAAGCATGTTAAAAATAACTAGCAATCTTGATCCTAAATAAAATTATATTATTATATACCCTATAGCTAGATATATTTCTTTTCTTCTACCTAGCTACTATACATCCCTATGTCCAACCCCCATCGTCTGCTCAATCTCCACAACTATAAGAACCATGTAATCGATCTCCCATTTCAGAGAACCCTAACCATAAACATTTGATTTAGCTAGTTCATTCAAACTCTAAATATATATATGAAAAGGTGAAAAGCTTACAACCTTGTTCTTATCAATCTCCCATATATATTAATTTCGAAGTCAACATTGACATCCAAGGCCTAGTTTCCATCGAGAGTTAACCTCCTGGAAACAAGGGTAAACCCCCGTTTACAAATCAAGTTAAAGAAACTGATGAATCATCACACCTTTGCAAGGGGTTACATGACTCCCTAACAAGGATTAACTCTTCTTCCAAGTGAACACCAACTAGGGGTTGACGCTTTTTCCTAAGTAAATACAAGTTGGGGTTAACCCTAACTCTTGAAGCTTAGTCTAGTCGGAGGGTTAATCCTAATAAATATGGGTTAACCTCCATTTATTTCATGATTTAACACCAATGTTTAAAAATTTGAACCCATCATGGAACTAATAAGGTGCTGGTTTGGATTTTTGCTGTTCAACCAGCAGTTTATACTGGTTGAACCGGTGATGATACCACCATGATGTCAGCATGTGAAAAAAGCGAAAAAAACTTAACCATAAGATCTTTTGATTAGTTTGTATTGATTCAACCAAGTCCAATCAGGTTGAATCGGTGTTCAATAAAAAATCATTGAAGATATGTAGTAGGTATTGGTGTAAAGGCATCTCTATCGTTAATTTGATGATAACAAAATACATATAATTTAACATTTGTAATGAGTTTATAGTTTTAGGATAAATGCAAATTATATCAAGTGTAAAGGACCTCAAGCTCATGTCCATGGAGGAATGGAGGGGCTTGACTTATGGAGAAAAGCATCAAAGCGCACGAAGTAGGAGCTAAAGCTTGAAGAAGAAGAATAGAACTTAGAAAAGTTTTATTGTAATTTTTATGTTGTTATTCTTTTCATTTCTTTTAGATTCATTGTTAAAGAACCCAAAATATATCACCTTAAGTTCTAGGATTCCTAGAACACTAAGGCAAAATCAAGAGTTGAATTAGAGAGCCAAAATAGGAATCAAACAGACAGATCAGATGTTCAACATGATTACCAGACATCCAATCCGTTAGCCTCTCAAAGCAATATCTTTGCAAATCCACGCAGAAATATTTTATTATTATCTCCAGACGTTACACCCAAATCATGATTTATCAGACCAAACCCAACCATTGGCTTCTAGGGAATCAATTTCTGCAGAGTACCTTTATCATCAGACATCCAATGATCTGTCCAGACGTCCAGTAAGATGTCTACCCCCTTAAACACTAGAACCCTATTTAAATCTAATTGATTCTAGGTACAAATTCCCATATAATTAAATGTCCAATAAGAAGTTCAGACGGCTTAATAACCAAACTTAGGCATTTAACTAGATCCCTGTCTGGATCCAAACAAATCCAAGGAGTCCATGTTTTAGGATCAGACGTCCAAAACCTTCATCAAACGAAGTACCAAATGTCTGATGCAAAAATTAGCCATCTGATTTAGCTGTAAGAGTCATCATAACCTTGATTTCGGCCTGATTCTCTTGGGATTTATACCCAACGGCTATGAGGCCTTTCCAAGGCCTTCCTGAAAGTTCCTAACACGCCTATAAATAGATGGAAACCTCTCCTTTGTTGAACACACCTTTGAGATAATTCTTTTCACTAAAGAAGTCATCTTGTGACAAATTAAAGGAAGAAAAGTACCCCTACTCTCCAAGCCTTCTAACTCACATTAGAGAGCACCATTTTGTTGCACACTCATGCCGATTTACTTCTGCATTATGGAAGTTTCTTAACCTATAGAAGCTTAAGGTTAAGCATTATATTTCGGGCTTTATAGATTTTTTGCATTTTCATTTTTCTTTGGTTGGATATTCGAGTGGCAAATTCTCATCTCCTTTGTGAGACAAAATTCTCTTCGTAAAGAAGAGGGACTAAGGTACACTACCCTCGATTGTAAAGTAGTGTAGATTGTATTGAGGTTGTACTACCCTCGTTTTAAGTAGTATGATTAGTGGATTTGATCGTCTCGATTGATCGAAAAATCCTAAGATAAAAGACTTGGGTGGTGGTTTTTTACCCAAGTTGGATTTTTACTTAGAAATACTTATCTCTTGTGGTAGATGCTTGTGTGATTAATTTTTCTTTGCTTCTATTTTTAATTCGACACTTTTCATCCTCTCCTGTAGTGCATCTACTGAAGGAAAAGTTATTTTACAACTTTAATTATACTAAAATTAACATGTTTTTATCAAATGCTAAACAAAAATAAAAGGTCTAATTGAAATTGAGAATTTAACTTTGAAAAACACATAGATCTTTGAATATTTTTTTCAAGTTCTAAAGTTACATGTATTTTCCATTTTTTTAAATTTTTACTCTTAAAAGAATAGTCAAATTGAATAGCTGATTTAACGAAATCAACCAATTCGACCCAATTTTAATCGATGTACATTGGTTTTGGCTTTTATTGCCCAAACTAGTTGGTCTGACCAGTAAAGCATCAATTTCCAATTCAACTGGTTGAATTGGCCTATTTAGTTTGATTTTTAATACATTGGTTAACACCACCTTTAAAAACTTTAAGTTTCGAATGAAAATATGAATTTTGCAAAACTTGAATTCACATCGATGATAAGATAAAGTTGGTGTTAATCTTCTTTTTTTTTTACTTTTTTCTTTTCTAACACCATCGGTCAAGTAATCAAAAATAGGAATTAATCGCCCTTACAAAGTAAATAAAAATCAAGGTTAACACCTCTTGCACTTTAATAAATTCAAATTTTTTAACACCTCAAATAAACTAACCCTCAAATTTAGTTTAATTGGTTACTTAACCCTCTATTTGGTAATTTAGGTTTCGTTACTTTAGCACAGTTTTATCTAACACCGATTTCTATTGGTATTAACAAAATACATGTTTAAGTCGTACATTACTTGAATCTCTGACACCCCTCACATTTTATATTCTTAGTACTACTACCAAGTAAATACCACATGAATTAACGCTAGAACTTAACACAAATTTAAATAAATACAAAATAATATTACCCCCATTCTACCAATAAACACAATAATATACTAATACCAATTTTACGATTCTTAACGTGACTTGTCTAACCGCAAGTAAATTAACCTTCAAAGCATACAAACCTGAATGAGATAACGGCCTAAACGGTCGCCGAGGGTCGTCATATGATCTACGCCACGAATATGATACCCATAAAAAAAGATTGACCGCTAAACCTCTCTTATTACTATCTCACGGCTCTTTACAGAGCCATGAATTGGCGCCGCCCATTTCGTCTCCACGTTATAAAACTATACATATATATGTATGTACACCATCCAGCCAACCGCCCCAATCCGTCTATCCCGTTCCACCTGTCCCCTCCAAATTTAAATAGCACCCCCATCTGCGTTGGGTCTTTCCCTCCTCCCACACATCACGGAAGTTCCAACGTACTAAGTTTTCTCTCTGCATGGCAACCGACTCGGATTCCCCTACCACCAAGTACCGCGGCGTCCGCCGTCGGCCATGGGGGAAGTTCGCGGCGGAGATACGCGACTCCACGCAACGTGGGGTCCGGCTCTGGCTCGGCACCTTCGACAACGCCGAGGAGGCGGCACGCGCCTACGACCGAGCCGCTTACAAGATGAGAGGCTGCCTCGCCGTCCTCAATTTCCCCGAGGAGTTCCGCGGGTCGCCCGCTATGTCGTCCTCGTCGTCGACGAGCTCATCTTCCTCTCCCTCGTCCATGACGGGAAGAGCATCGAGGAGCGAGCACGGGAAGGAGGTGATCGAGCTCGAGTACTTGGACGATAAGGTGCTCGAAGATCTTCTGGGACAGGAGGAAGGGAGAGGGCATAATGATAATTGATCGATGGAGTATCTAAGACGACTTCATTAAACTGGACCTTTACTCCAGTTTCTTCCCTCGTTTTGTCCAGCTGTGATACATAGTTCAGTTATTCATTTAGGTATTCTGTACAATAAGCACGTTACAGCAACGTTGTTTCTAAGTCGTGCATTAAAACGTCTGGAAAATTTGGATTTTAGTCATATGATTCCACAACCATCCTTCCAAATTTGGTTTGACTTTAGAAGCGTGACGCGTTACTTCTAATTAAGTTATTAATGACAGCGGAGGTTGCCATTGGCAAATTAATTTACGTTTCTCCCTGTTGCTTCTTGTCTGTATCTTTTGCTCACCCTGAATATAAGGCTGCGTTTGGCAGCAACTTGTAGTTGAAATAGGGGTTATGAGGTGGGTTAGGAGGAGGTTTAGGTGTGAGGTGCACGAGATACGAGGTATCATAAAAAAAAGTATCTACATGTATTTTGAAGTCTACTAATATTCTCTTTTTTTCATGTATAGCTCAAAATATATTACCTAATAATTACAATCATCACACCAAAATCTCTAACTATTCCTTATCTTTCACAAAATCAACATACCAATTATTAATAATTTCATTAATCATTACAATCATACCAATAATTACATTCTTTTAATTATTTCACTTTAATTTTATCTGAAAATAACAATATCTCCCTATCAAACATAACCTGATACCATTCAACTGACATCGACAATTAACTGATTGTACCTTACGAAAGTCATGCGAGGAATCTTTGATTCGAAAAGGCCAGAAGACAAAGGCCTTGGGCTTGCACAGCACTTGCAATTAGTTCTAATCAAAATGTCGACAACATTAGTGCTTCGAAATTAACACTAGTGTTATGAGATTACATAGCTTCGGTGCTATATATATATGATTATTATAGTAGTAATGATATGAAATTATATAGCACCAACATCATGACAACACTGGTAATTTTTTGAGGTTATATATATTTATAGGTAGCATCAGTAGTAGCATGCATGAGTACAGATGCGTGAACGAAGGAATTTATAACATGAGGTCATTAATTTAAGGACTTTGGAGCATGATCTAGATGGCTGTTTGATGTACTCGGATGATCTCCTCCGGTTAGGATATTTTTCCGTAGAAATAATTCTATTCGTCACTGGACAAGTAACGTAACAATAACTTGAAAAGATATCACTTAGAACTAATTCCACAACGTGTTTTAAGTAGGTGACTTCTAACAAAAACGGATGGCTACGATTGTCGAGAAGAGTCGAGATGCGTCGTATTGACTCGTCCAATCAATCAAACTACGTCACCGCGACTGAATGGCGCACGTGCTTTATGAGAGGAATAAATCAAGTCAGTTATTCCGGTGCTGTTTTTATCTCCTCATTATATATTAAACCTATTATAAATTCATTATTCGGCAAAAAAATTAAGGTCGCGTCTTAGAATCTCAAGGCCGTTTTTTTCTTTTAGAAATTTCTTTATGCATATCGGTATAAATTTTTAATAAGACATGCGTGGTTTTGAAATTTATATATATATCCTATAAAATTATTCTCGTAAGATTGTTCATCTTTATTTCGTTAAATTTAACGAAAAATATCAAAATAAATTATATATTAATCTCCAAATATATTCTTTTTCCTTCTCGTTCCACCATTAATCATCACCACCAGTCACGTACTTCCTTCATTCTCCAACTCCCTTCTCCTGTATAGCCTCCCCTCCCCAAACCTCATCGACCCCTTCCTCCACTCTGTTGACCCCATCGTTGAGCTCACCTCCTCCTACCACCACCTCTCTTCCACCCCCAACCCCAACCTCGACCGCTACTCCTTCCACCTCGACGACCTCTCCATCGAGTGCCCCCACGTCGCCCTCCTCCCGAGCAACAACCTCGAGACCACCCTTGACCCCTACCCCTGCCGCCACTACACCTCCAATGCTGCTCCCCAAGACGTGGAAGAAGACCATGGGGATTCGGAGTTGGAGGAAGGCGACATCGTGTTTTGCATGGGGGACAACGAGGTCGTCTGCCTCTGCAAGTAGATCGCCTCCCTCTTGATGTTGTTGCGGACAATGATGTATGACGGGTTCACAAAGTCACTCCATGAGCGGGTCAACTTCACCCACAACCAGATCACCATGGAGGCGATGTGCGTGATCGATCGGTTCAGTAAGCTCAGGCGCCTCAACAAGGATCTCGACTTAGAGATCGCCTTGGAAGTCCATGCCTCCTCAAACAAGTTCTGCTGCGAGGGGATGAAGATTGAGTGTGATGCACGTCTCGCCTCCCCCGTCTGTGGCATTGACGATGCGTTCCTCATAGACTACGACCTCAAGGAGGCCACCACCTCCTCGTCAGGACATGCCACCAGGCCTTCCTTCGCGAGCTCCCGAGGCCCCTCCACTTCTCGCAAGTCATGCAACTTCTCTGCTGCCCTGAGGGGTGCGTTCACCTCGACGCCATGGGGCACGCCTCCTTCACCATTTACTACCTCCTTAGCCAGGTAGCCCTCAAGGAGGACTCGAGGTTCAACACCATGGTTATGCTCCTGGAGACGATGGGGGAGGTCGCTTGCCTCAGGTGGGATGCCCAGCTAGCCCTCCACCAACTTGGTAGCGTGATGCTTGAGCATTGCGAGTTTGAGAACATACAGAGGTGGTTCGAGGAGGCGGTCAATGTCAAGGTGTATAGGGGTTTTGTGTAGAGACGAATATATAAATTTTACTATTTTTTAAAATAATTTTTGATATTTTTTGTTGAGTTAAATGAAATAAAGGTATATAACATTTATATACGTAAATATAAAAAATAATACATTATACACGTCATATGGAATAATTCGTATATATATATAAATCCCTTTTTTTTTCCGTGGAAAACGTTTCTCAGATTTTTTAGGTCCTGGTGTAACTTTCCGCGTGGATGATTACCGTCAAATCTCAAATCACGTGCGTCATTTTGGGATGACGTAAGTTAAACTGTATGCACGTGACGTAAGAGACGATGGCCTCACCACGTGGCATATAACTTGACGTAAGAAGATGAACAAAGCCTCCTACGTCATTGGCATGATGTCATCCATACGTACTTCTGAGGAGGGAAGATCTTTGACCAACAATACGTGAGACACTTGTATCTGAAGATTATATATAAACCACGCCAAAAAGAACGAGCATTGCAACACGAGGAAACGAATTAAAACACAAAAATTTTAGGTCATATTTTATTTTACCAGAGGAAAAATGGCCTTTTTAGAAGTTCATTTTTTAAATGTGTAGATAATTATAATAGAATATGAACAATCAATTAAAGTAAATAAATTTAAGAAAAATATGTTATGATATACTAGTAGAAAAAGTGTTAATCTCAATGGAAAATTTTTTACTATTATATCACGATTGTTAATAATAATATTCTCGATCATTTTAAGATAAAATGATTGTCAAAAAATTTATCATTAATTTTTATCTACCAAGCAGGGGTTATGGTTGAGGTCATTTTTAACCGCTTATAACGATTGAAAATACGAGATTTATCAATCTGTTCAACATAAAATGGTCGACAATAGGCTTTTACTAAATTGTCAAGTTGAAAAGTTAATTTTTAAACAAAATCGTCAACTGTTTTCTTTGAAACGGTTGAGAAAGGTTGACATAAATTCCTTGCTTGACCTCGACTCCCTTCCCCTTCCTCCCAAATCCTCGTCTCCTCTTCCATCTCCTCCTACGCACACATATAGCCTCCGACCTCGACGTGCCTCCTCTTCCCATCTCCTCATGCTGTCGGCGACCACCACCACCTCAGGTATGACCTCCTTAAGCAAGCCCCTCCACCTTTACTTGCCTTCCCTCGCTAGCGACCACCTCCTCATCAACCTCAACCACGACCACCTCTAGCGACCACCACCACCACGGCGCCTCTCCCCCTCTCCTCCTCGAACACCACCACCATGGTGACCACCATCTCCACCTCCAACACCAAACGACCTTTGCCACAACCACCATCACCACCTCTGCCATGACCACCACCACCACAACTGACCCCTCCTCCTCTTGCCGCCACCACCACCTCAGTCGCCAGCACCACCACCACTACATCCACCTCCTCCCTCCATCTCGCCGCCGCCACCACCACCACCTTAGCCACCAACACCACCACCACCTCAGTCTCCTCCGTTCCCTCCCCCTAGCACCACCACCAACTCAAAGTCTTCCACCCACCTCCTCCCTACCACCACCACCTTCTCACTATTTTGTTTTAATTAGTATGTTTAATTGCATGTTTTAATTAATTAGTATGTTTTAATTAATATTCTTGAGCAATTCCACATACATGTATATTTACTTTGATTACATTATATTGTGTGAGTGAATGTGTATCTGTAAAGGCCCAAACCCACATTCTAAAGTCATTTCATATTTAAACACGCTAAGACGAACTCGTTGATGCTGTAAATGCGCAAATCAGAGCCTACAGTATTATTACCAGGGCATCAAACGTCATTTAAGACGTCTGGGAAGTGGTCCATATGTTTGGTTAGACATCTGGAAGCCTTCCCAGACGTCTGGAATTTAATTTTTTCGGCATACGAGTTCGCGTCTGCGTGCATGCATGCGCAGACTGAATCGCCGCCCTCCTTCTCTTTCCTTCCTCCCTGCAGACGCAGCCACTTTTTTCTCTTTCTCTCTCCCCACGGCTGGCTTCAAATTCCCCCCTCTCCTCTCCCTCACCCTCACTCAACCACCTTCTTCTTCTTCTTCTTCCTGTCAGCAAGAGAGTAACCAGGCGAGGGTGGCAGCAGCGGCTGCTGTCAGTGCGTTGGGAGGAGGCGTTGCTACAAGAGGGAGGGAGAGCTTGATCGCGAGTGTGCGAGCTCGCCGGAGCAGCCAGGCCCGACCGGTGGGTGTGCAACAGGCGTGTGGTGCTGGGGAGGAGCTGCTGCAGCTCAGGCAGCAGGCAGGCGCGGCACAGCACGGCCGAGCGCTGCGGGCAGAGGGCGAGGAGGTCTTAATTCTGGGAAAATTTCCAAGAATCAAATGTCTGGACATACGTCCAGACGATGCAGGAGACATCTGGAGGAAGGTCCAGATGTCTGAAAGGTACGATATTTTTACCTTCCTTCTTCGCGTGTATGGCCATGCAACCGTTCCGCCGAAGGGTTCTGCATCATTTCGTGTTGAGGACGATCGCGTGTGCGTGCAGGTATCATTCGGGAAGGCGCAAGGGCATGCCATCCCACACAGATCGAACGTCTGGGCACAGCGCCAGACGACGGAGAGGGTCTCCAGACGTCTAGAGTGACAGTCGGACATCTGGAAACCAAGTCCAGACGATTCAGCGGGCTTCTGGATGTCTGAAAGACCGCGTAGGATCAAGGTATGACCAGAGCCATCATTTAAGACGTCTGAAAGATGTTCCAGACGTCTGATTTTGGGCAGACTTGTCGTTTTTGACCCGTTTAGGATCCATTAGAAGTCTGTTTTCCACGTTTCAAGTTTCATTCTTCTAAGATTTAGATCCTCTACCTATTTACAGTAATTGTATCTTGTTCTGAGTAGCTCCTTGTAACTGATCCTTGTGTTAGGACCCCATTCCGTTGGGACTCTAGGGGTTGCGGAGGTGTGCGGGATTGCCGATCACGCCCCCAGTACTCTCGATTTTACGGGTAGAGTGACCCTTTCAATTATTTAATAAAAAATATTACACTTGTGAAATAATTAATAGAGTCTAGGGTATTACATAAACCCTAGGACTGAAAAACTAGAATGAATGATTGATCCTAGGGTATTGCATGAATCCTAGAACTGGAAAACTAGATTGAATGATAGATCCTAGGGTATGGCATGAATCCTAGGACTAGGAAATTAGATTGAATATATATACATTGCAGTCTTGGAAAAGTAGAAAGGAAACGATAACTGCCTATAATTGGATAACAGCTGCCTATTTATGAATGAATAATTACGGTTGAGAACATAGGTTATACGAATATAAAGGTGAATTGATGAAATCTAAATTGGCTGAGTTAAAAGAGCATGAACCTTACGGGGAATTAGAAGTAGAACTCCTGGAAAGTGAATGGAATAGAATTGGAGAAGTGAGCTGGCCCTTGAGTACGGAGTACCAAGGAGAGCGACTGTCCCCCTGTTTAGTGCAAAGCGGAGCTAGCCGCCCCAAGGACCCAGGGTTAGGTCTGGCCACTTTGTACCGACTTTTGGCCCTCGTGTACACAGTACCGAGGAGAGCTACTAGTGTAGGGAGAGCACTAGCTACCCCACGGGCCCCGGGGTTCTGCTAGCCCCCCTACACCGACTTGTTAGGCCCACTGGGCAAACCAGGGTAGTCAGGCGAGGGTGCGCGGACTGTGGAGGGGCAAGACCCCTGTTTGGTTACTGTGGAGGGGCTGGACCCCTATTACTGAGAGGGCTCTGCTCTATACTGGTTACATGCTGTGCTTTGGGCGCACCCGTTAACGGAAACGACTGACCGCGTGCCAGTGCGAGGTAGCTACCCGTGTGTTTATCGCGCATGTCGTAGTCACCGTTACGTCTGTCAGTGACCTTATGGTGGTTGACTGAGGGTAGGACCACCACGGGGGACTCTCCCGGCCAGGAGAGCACCACGTGTTACTACTTCCTTTCGGAAAAGACAGCAATCAAGATCGTTCCCGCGATGAACATTCAAGATCAAGAGAAAGATCTGAGGAATAACTCAATAACGAGTAAACGGAAAAATAAAGAAAGAAATTAAAAATATAACAGCTACTGTCCACCTTACTGTTTTCTTAGCTTTTAGTTGCCACTCTACTCAGCGTTTCGCTGACGTGTCACCTTTGTCACCTTTTCAGGACCAAGTGTTGAGCAGCCAGAGTCGGCGGCTGCAAAGGGTACTGGGCCTAGTACAGCCCAGTAGTTTTTACTTGTGTAGTACCCACTGTACTTTTCCTTCTGTTGTAGTGAGTAGTTTCTGTTACCCCTGTACTCTTTTATTGTAAGTATCATGTTTATGTACATGTTTATTTTTTTACTGTTGTGGTGGTGTATACTGTAGTAGTTCTTTTCTTTACTGCTATATTTTGTTACTGCTAGTTATATACATGGTGAATGTGGTTTATTTTACTGCTCTTTTGGTTACTTTCTCATTAGACGACTGGGTCTTGGGATCAGTCGAGTCGATCCGATTTTCGTGTCTTGTAGGGATTCGGGAATCGGGTCGTAACATACACGAATTAAAAGTATCTAATTAGATTGGAAACCTGCTTGTTTTTCGTTTTTGTGATCTAGAACTATTAGCTTTCTGGGGTCAAGAGGATTTCTATAAAATGTTTTGTACGTTGATCTAGACCTCGGATGTGCGAAACGCATGTAAACCACGAGCAAACCTGTGTGTGAGCCGCTTTAAAAATTGCAATATACGAATGACCTCCATTTGAAAATTCATGAATTTTATCAGATTCTCTATCTTGTGACGATTGACGGTACGTGTTTCACGGGAATTTTATCAGATTCTCTATCCATGTGATTGCTCATAGTTATAGGTAAAAATAATATATACATACATATATATGTGTGTGTGTGTGTGTACTTTTCCTAATCCTAAAACCCCACCGCCTCTCCCTCTTCTCCCCTTCTTTATAAAACCTAACCCTTCCCCTAATTTCCTACACTCATGAAATGAGAACAATAGAAAGCGAGGGAGTGAGAGCAATGGGGAAGAGCGATGCGAGAGCGAGTGCCGTTGGCGTCGGTGTTGGTGTCGGCACCGTCAACAAGGTAGGTTCTATCTCATTTCCATTTCCAACCCTTTTCTTATTTCTTTCCATCTCCTATGCAGGCAAGAAGAGAGAAAACGAGAGGGAGAGGGGAACAAGGGATGAAGGGGAAAGGTTGAGTGAGGTAGAGGGAGGTTGAGATAGCTGATCGGAGGTACTGTGACGTGGGTTCTCCTCCAGTGGGTGCAACTTGTAAGAAGTAAAGAAAGAAGAAAAGGAGAGGAGGAGGCCGGCGAGGAGGAGCCCCCTTAAATGACCCTCTCCAAGGGCCATTTAGGCATTTTTGTGAACTATAGGGTCCCTATCGTAAATTTTACACCCTAAATTTCATTCTGTGGGGTCAAGTATAATTTTCCTTAGCCCCACCTTATCCTCACGCACCTAAAACCCTACTCCAGCCCCCTTAAAAATCCCAACCCTCGATTTCCGCACCCCTACCCTTCTATTTTCACTCTGAGTGATGCCTCTCCTTCATCCTTAGCAAGTGTGAAGATGAGAGAGTGTGTGTGTGTGTCTGTGCAGGAGGAGGAGTAAGCGAGAGGGAGAAGGAAGCAAGGAAGGGGAGAGAGTCGTTGCTACAGCAGCATGTAGCATGAGGAGCTCCTACACAATAGACTCGCTGCAAGCGGGTGTTGCACGTCGGGTATGGGTGCATCTCCAGTGGTCATCAGATGTCCGCGAAGCCCTACACACGGCTGGAAGGCTCTGCGAACGGCCAGGGCACGCTCCAGATGTTTGGGCACACGCAAAACACGAGGTGAGGTTTGTCCAAGGCATCTACGTCGTGTACAGGCTCGAGATGCGAGCTTGCGTGGGGGGACGAGCCACGCAGGGGAGGAAGTTGCTGTGAAACGTGCATACCCAGCACCCGAGGTGCTCTTGGACGTCTGAAGGTGGTGTCAGACGACCGACTGTATCCCTAGACGACCGAGAAGGGCAGCAGATAACGGGAGGGGGTTAGGAGTGCTAGGTAGGACTTTGCGTGAGGGTAAACACATTTATTGAGGGTAAAATGCCTATTCATACATGTTCCTAGGCTTAGATTAGCATTTCATGTTATAAATATTGCATAGTATGTATCATTCTGCATTTAGAGTAGTTGTATATAATTTAGGTTACTTGCGTCCTTTTTGTGGTATGGAGAGAAGGATATTTATTTTGGAGCCTCGGATTGACAATCCGATCATACGGATCTGATCAAGATGACGATTGGAGTCCAACGCCTCCGAAATCGCCTCGATCGGAGTCCCGTAGCACCATATGCGGTCCGAGGAAGATCAACAGCTAAGGGACTAGGTGACATAATTTGGAGTCTCAAATGACAAATCTGGCTGTGCGGATGGATTCGGGCCGACGATCGCAGCCTAACGGCATAAAAATCGATTCAATTCGACCTCTGTAGCAGCCCCTACAACGAAAAGAAGATGAACGACTCAGATTGAGCCACGTGGCACAGCCCAAGTCGCCCATGAGCACGTGCGCACGCGGAGGCGTGCATGCGCACAGCGTAGCACCAGCACGTGAGCGTGTGCGTGTGCGCAGCAAAGACAGGGACAGCACAGCGCCAACGACACATGAGCTGGACCTACAGAAACGCATGAGCTGGACTTACCGCGACGCTTATAGCTGTCGCTAATTCTTCGCACGCCACCAAAGCCAGCTGTCGGCATGAGCAGGTGTGAGCGAGCATGAGCTGTCTACAGTGATGCTTCCAGCGACGGCCTAGAGGTCACTAATGGTCCCATACCTATTTTTACCTCTTCTCCACTATAACAGGACCTACACCCCCTCCCTTCTAAGCGATCTCTACCTACTCTACTCCCACCTACTCCCAGGCTCTAGCAAGCCTACCAATGCTCTATTAGAGCATACTCTCAAGCTCCCAAGGCCTCTATTAGTGTAGCAAACCTCTGCCTCCCAAAATATTCATCCATCTTCCCATCCCCATTCATAGGTTGCCTTGGAGCCGTCCTCCAAGCTCCATTCCGATAGTAGATCATCTCCACCTTCTCACCTCCATTTCGGAGCCACCCCGAAGCTTCCTCTACCCAACGTCCTCCTGCATCTCACCTCCTTCGTCCTACTCCTCACCTCCTTCGTCCATGCTTCCGCCAGGTGCCGTCATCTCGTCGAACAGCCGATTTGGGAGATTTCTTCTCACCTCCCTCTCTTTTTATGCTTTCATAGTTTATTGTAATTGACATTGCAGTGATATATATATCATATTCGTTCCATCTCTATCTTGTGATTCATTCTGCTTGTCTTCTTTCAAAAATACAAAAAAATAACAAAACCCTAAAATACCAAAAACAAACAAAATGAAGTGCGGTTTTCACTTAAAGTAAACGTCACCTCCCTGTGTTCAACCCGGGACTCCCTTGTAGTCTCGGTATAAATTTTATTTGACCACGCAGTTTGCAACTACGACGAAGGGTTACTTGTAACCCGGATTTCTAACTTGCAAAACACATGCAATCATTTTGGCACCATTATCGGGGAGGCAATGGAATTTACTTTATTGTTTTCTATGCTTCTTTGCATTTACAAAGCATTAACCTCGCTTGTCTTTGATCTACTGTCTTGCAGGTACCCTAGCGTAGAGATCCAAGTGCGGTAGACCGGAGTAAAGTATGGGTAGAGTACTCTGTAAGTGTCCCCCACATCCCCCCCACTAGTTCATTTCGCCACACTCATAACCAAGACCTAATCTACTTAGGTGTTTGCATAAACCCTAGGATAGAATTGTTTGCCTTGTTTACCACCTTCATCCACCTCACCCTCGCATTTAAAAAATAAAAAAAAACAAAAAAGATACTTTCTATGGGACGAATCAATATACACACTTCATACACCCACATTTGAGGCACATAATCGGACTTGATTTTCATCTACTCAACCAAGGTTCTAGCCTGTGGAACCGGTACACGAATTCAACACATAATAGAGTAGAAATCATATTAGGTTAATCACCTTTTTTGTGTGCCTTAATCAATGGTGCATTTGAGCCGATTGATTGAATTGTTTGGGCCGCACCACCTAATCTAAAAGATGTTCATTTTGTAGCTGCTCCCTAGGATTCAATAACTAGGTCAAGCTAGGCACTCCATATTTTTCTTGATTTCTAAAGGAAAATACTTGAACACGTGCTTTCAAAAACTAACTTGGATTGCCTCACAAAACTTGATTGAATATACCTAGTATTTGAATCCTAAAAGCTACTACGCAAGATTCGAACCCTAAAACTCACCTCATCATTAATAATTTTGCTTGAAAACCTCTTGGTTGTGCACATTCACACATTCTCAAACAAATCATTAAGGGCAAAACCAGGAGGGGGTGACGTAATAAAATGAGGAAATAAAATATAAACAATCTCACAAAAAATCAATCGCACAAAGTACACAATAATTTTTAGGTGGAAACCCAAACCGGGTGAAAACCACCACCTAACCCTCTCGAGTTAGGATTTTCCGATCAACCAAGTTGATCAAATCCACTAAACGAATCACTTTAAACGAGGGTGATTCAACCTCAATTACAACCACGCTACTTTATACGAGGGTAGCGTACCTCAAACCCCTTCTCTTCACGAGAAGGATTTTGTCCCACGAAGGAGACGGGAATTTGCAAAGCGAATACTCAACCAAATAACAAAGATAAATTACAACAATCCTATGGAGCCAACAAAGTAATTTAAACCTAGCTTCTATGGGAATTAGGAAACTCCCCTTTGATGGAAGTGCATCGAATCGATGACGCGGGTGCGTGAGCCACGCGACGGCGCAACGTCGCTCTCGTGAACTACGGTGGGAGCGGGTGCGCGAAGGCTTGATGCTCTCAAGATGTACAACCTGAGCTTGGAGAGCAAGAGCTTCTTTAGGACACAAGAGAGTAAAAAGTGTGTTGCTTGGGTTTGTCTTGTGTGTTTTGGTGTATCTTTGTGTGTAAGAGGTTCCTCTCTATTTATAGAGGCCTTAGGAAAGCTTTGGAAGGCTTTGGAAAGCTTCCATAGCCGTTGGGTGCAAAGCCTAAGAGAATCAGGCCGAAATCAGGAATAATGTTTGCACTGACAGGGTTATCAGACGTCTGATCCTAGCATCACACGTCTAGAAGATCACTTTAAGACGTCTGGGAACAACATCAGACGTCTGATTTTAGGCGGGTTTCTTCTTGACTTGGATTAGATCTAAACAGGGTTCTAGTACAAGTCCATCAGACGACATACAGGACGTCTGGCACTATATCTGGACGTCTGGAAGCCTACTTTTTCGTGGGAATGAATTTCCAAGAGAGTGCAATGGCTAGAAAATCTCTGAGAAGAGATTTTGGGTCAGTCGAGGCAAAACGGTCGTTTATCAAACGTTTAGAAAGGCCTAAGGACGTCTGATAAGGCTCTAACGGTCATATCCTTGAGTGTTTGCTAAGCCATCCAACTGTCCACTAATTGGACGTCTAGTAAGTCCATCAGACGCCTTCTAAGACGTCTGGACTAAGGTCTAGACGTCTGATTTCATCAAGCAGAATAGCTAAGTCCAGCCTAATTGTTATTAGACGTCTGAATCAACAGTCAGACGTCTTAAAACATATTATCAGATGTCTGATTTTGGAATTAGACGTCTAGAAATGTTGTTTGAACCCTATATTGGTTTTCTAAGTTTTCTACAGAAAACCTAAGTGTCCTAGGGTTGTGCCGGTGTTCCTAGGACTACTGTAAGGGTACTTTGAGGCTCTTTAACATGAATCTAAGTGACAAAAATAAAGAGCAACAAAAGAAATGAAAAATACAAAGAGTACAAGAGAAGGAAATCTATCATATTCCTCATCTCCTTCCTTCTTCAAGCCATCACTCCTCGCGAATCTCCTCTATTCTCCATCAAGCTCCAATCCGTCCTGGATGCGAGCTCGAACTCCATCTAATCACGTCTCCATTTGCAATTGACCTGAAATCTAAGACTTTAAGTGCAAATGTTAAATGACACGTGTTTTGTTATCATCAAAATAAATGATCGTGGTGCTCTAATACCAACAATCTCCCCCTTTTTGATGATGACAAAATCATAAATAATAATGCAACAAAAAATCCTCCCCCTTTTTGACATTATCAAAAAGGTTTGATTGATTTTAAATTTCCTATAACTCCTCCTTAAAGCATGCTCTTCAATGAATTTCTTTTAACAAAAGTAATGTCCTCCCCCTTTTTGTAACAATAAGATAGCTATTATTTTTCTTCCCCTTACTAAAGGAAATTTAGCTAACTTGCAACTTCCCCTTAAGAATTAACAATTAGCTCATAAATTTTTTAACTCCCCTTATCTAAATGCTAATGATAAAAAGATAGGGTAAAGAATTTTTACCTTACCTACCATGGCCAATAAAATGGCCCAAGTGGTGGTGGTGGATGCCACATCGGATGGGGCTCCCATCCGTAGCTTAGAGGCCCGGGCATCGGTGCCGGTCTCCAATCTGGTGGTCGACGTGCGGCGGGTCCATCGTTTGTTCACCGTCTCGTTGGTCTTCTTATTCTCCTCCTTGGTCTACTCCTTGGTTCTCCCAACTTGAGTTGACCAGCCTTGAGCTTGTAGGTCCAGTCCTTCGTGTTGTAGTTATCCCTGAAACCTACAAAACAAGATTCCAATTCTTTCTTCAGTATCCAAGTGAGCTTGGACCAGATCTGTTAGCGGGTCTCCTTGATGGAGATCCTTTCTCAACCTTAGGACTATAAAAATTATCTACTTTGTTGATTAATTTGTTAGAGTTTTCCTTAAGACATGCAATTTCTTTTTCTATAATATGCATCTTAGTCTGTAAATCAGAAAATTCTGACTTTAAACTATCATTTTCTTCAATCAATTTAATATTTTCATTAATTAGGTTTTTATTTTCTAGAAACAAATTTTCATTTTCAGAAGTGTTAGAACTAGGGCTTATATCTAGATCCTTAAGTTTATTTTCTAGCCTTTCATTTTCAGATTTAAGAAAACTGAGATTCTTTTTCATGCTTTTGTTTTCTGTTTTTAGTGATTTACTAAGCTCATACAACTCATTAAAAGCATCTTGTAAATCCGAGTTTACCTCGTTGTCGCTGTCGTTATCCGTGATGGCCATGAATCCAAGGCACGCGGTTTCCTTCTTCTTGAGATCTTCTTCCGAGCTCGTCTCCTCATGAGTGCCTTCCAACCTCCTCCATATCTCGTGGGCGGTGGTGCACTCTTGGATTCGTTCAAATTCCTTCGGACTCAACGCGCAATACAAGGCATTCATTGCCTTTGCGTTGAGGTTGAGATTCCGAACCTGATCCTCTGAGTAACCTCTTGAGGGTTTCTTGAGAATCACAAATGCGGATTCACATTTTTCCCACACCCAGAAGTCGTAGGCCTGCAACCACATAGTCATACGATTTTTTCAATAAACGAAATCTATACCTGCAAAGTGTGGTAGTCGCAAGGTATCGTGTCCTTCGGTGCAGACGAATGCTTTTCCCTCCATATCTGGATCCTCGCCGGTTTATAATGCCGATAACGCGAGACCTGCTCTAATACCAATTGTGGAAATTTCAGCGGCCCTACCAGGAGGGGGTGACGTAATAAAATGAGGAAATAAAATATAAACAATCTCACAAAAAATCAATCGCACAAAGTACACAATAATTTTTAGGTGAAAACCCAAACCGGGTGAAAACCACCACCTAACCCTCTCGAGTTAGGATTTTCCGATCAACCAAGTTGATCAAATCCACTAAACGAATCACTTTAAACGAGGATGATTCAACCTCAATTACAACCATGCTACTTTATACGAGGGTAGCGTACCTCAAACCCCTTCTCTTCACGAGAAGGATTTTGCCCCACGAAGGAGATGGGAATTCCCAAAGCGAATACCCAACCAAATAACAAAGATAAATTACAACAATCCTATAGAGCCAACAAAGTAATTTAAACCTAGCTTCTATAGGAATTAGGAAACTCCCCTTTGATGGAAGTGCGTCTTATCGATGACGCGGGTGCGTGAGCCACACGACGGCGCAACGTCGCTCTCGTGAACTACGGCAGGAGAGCGGGTGCGCGAAGGCTTAATGCTCTCAAGATGTAAAACCTGAGCTTGGAGAGCAAGAGCTTCTTTAGGACACAAGAGAGTAGAGAGTGTGTTGCTTGGGTGTGTCTTGTGTGTTTTGGTGTATCTTTGTGTGCAAGAGGTTCCTCTCTATTTATAGGGGCCTTAGGAAAGCTTTGGAAGGCTTTGGAAAGCTTCCATAGCCGTTGGGTGCAAAGCCCAAGAGAATCAGGCCAAAATCAGGAACAATGATTGCACTGACAGGGTTATTAGACGTCTGATCCTAGCATCAGACGTCTGGAAGATCACTTTAAGACGTCTGGGAACAACATCAGACGTCTGATTTTAGGCGGATTTCTTCTTGACTTGGATCAGATCTAAACAGGGTTCTAGTGTAAGTCCATCAGACGACATACAGGACGTCTGGCACTATGTCTGGACGTCTGGAAACCTACTTTTTCGTGGGAATGGATTTCCAAGAGAGTGCAACGGCTAGAAAATCTCTAAGAAGAGATTTTAGGTCAGCCGAGGCAAAACGGTCATTTATCAGACGTCTGGAAAGGCCTAAGGATGTCTAATAAAGCTCTAACGGTCATATCCTTGAGTGTTTGCTAAGCCAGCCAACGGTCCACTAATTGGACGTCTGGCAAGTCCATCAAACGTCTTCTAAGACGTCTGGACTAAGGTCTGGACGTTTGATTTCATCAGACAGAATAACTAAGTCCAGCCTAATTGTTATCAGACGTCTGAATCAACAATCAGACGTCTTAAAACATATTATCAGATGTCTGATTTTGGAATTAGACGTCTGGAAATGCTGTTTTGACCCTATATTGGTTTTCTAAGTCTTCTACAGAAAATCTAAGTGTCCTAGGGTTGTGCCGGTGTTCCTAGGACTACTGTAAGGGTACTTTGAGGCTCTTTAACATGAATCTAAGTGAAAAAAATAAAGAACAACGAAAGAAATGAAAAATACAAAGAGTACAAGAGAAGGAAATCTATCCTATTCTTCATCTCCTTCCTTCTTCAAGCCATCGCTCCTCGCGAATCTCCTCTGTTCTCCATCAAGCTCCTCCAATCTGTCTTGGATGTGAGCTCGAACTCCGTCTAATCACGTCTCCATTTGCAATTGACCTGAAATCTATGACTTCAAGTGCAAGTGTTCAATGAAACGTGTTTTGTTATCATCAAAACAAATGATCGTGGTGCTCTAGCACCAACATTAAGGGCCCATCACATTCTAGAAGCACTATTGCCCCAAGCCTAACTAAAATTGAGTAGACGTTGGCCGTTGGCCTTAAGGACTGGTTCGCTCTACGGGATCCAGACTGAGATTATTCACGATTAACCTACTTCTACTAGTCAATCTGATGTCTAGCTAGGGGAGTAGCGTCAAACGACCGCGGCTGGGGGTTACACTAGGAATCAGAGGTGCAAGCTAAAGGAAGAACCTTCTCCCCAGTCCCTCCTTTTCACTGGTTGGATTGCTTAGACATAAGTAGAGTAAATCGTCTATAATCTTAGGATAGATTCTGAGAGTCTGTAGACCTTTAGGCTACCCATCCTAAGGATAGGCTTGTATTTTTTATGCTGCAGGGTCTCTTCGCTTCCTCGTCCTTCTGACTTCCTTCCGGTGTATGCTTGCAAGGAGGTCATTGAACCCTCGATTGGAAGGACCTTTAGACCATTCCCGGAGGTGGAGGTTGAGCTTTAGGCAAGCAGATCCCATGGCTGATCAACAATCACCTCCCCCACCCCCAAACCAGCAGGAGCTAATTCAGAGGCAATTGGAAGAATTGCAACAGATGCAGCAATGGTTCCAATGAATGAATAGTCAGGGCGCTTGGCCCTTGAAGGATTTTTATGATCCTTCAAATTATGAGGATCGTCCCGATTTTGTGATCCCTGCCGAAGATGTTGAGATCAAGCCTCAGGTTTTGAGTCTAATTAAACACTTTCACGGGCTTGGTTCAAAGGACCCATTCCAACATTTTGAAGACCTGATCACTCTGGTTTAGATTACCAAATCGCGGAATGTGGATGAAGAACAGATGCTCATGAGGCTTTTCCCCTATTCACTCAGGGATAAGGCCGCACATTGGTATCGAACCATTGGAAGACCAATTGCTACCAGGACAGCTTTGAAATCGGCCTTCCAGAAGAAATTCTTCCCAATTGGGCAAACCAATGCATTGCGACGGGCAATTACCACTTTTGCCCAGCAGTAAGGGGAACCGTTTCATGAGGCCTGGGAGAGATTCCAGGATCTGTTGCGGAAGTGTCCACTCCATGAGGTGCCTAAATGGCAACTTGTGCAGATTTTTTATCACGGGTTGAATGATCAACTCCGTAATCATGTGAATGCTTCTTGTGGAGATAATTTCCTCAACAAGGATGTAGATAGCGTGTATGATTTGTTTAAGGAAATGAGCAAAAATTCTTTAAACCACGCCTCCATGGAAACCCTCAATCGATCCCAACAAATTAGATCAAATGCCAATGAGGTCCAAGATTCTCATACATCTGATTTAGAATTGATCTGCAATAGATTAGATAAGATGGATCTGGTTATTAAATGAATGGAAGAGTGGATGTCCGGAAACTCTAATTTTTCTAGATCCACTCAATCCCAGGGATCGGGATTCCATTCTTCGCAAGCTCCTACGGGATGAGAGTTTATGGACCAACTGGAGCTGGCTTGACCCTCGAGCCAACTCTTCATGGAACCTTATGGGTACCAAACTGGGGCCTTTGATCCCAGTCTTTCTGATCCTTCTTCATCCTCATCTTATGAGGATGTTCATGCTATGCAAGAGAATGTTAGGTCCAACCCTTATTCGAATTCTTACAATTCTAGTTAGAAAAATTATCCTAACTTCTCTTGGAAAGATCAGGGGCAGCAGACCCAATATCGACCCAACAACTATGTACCGCAAAAACCAATGGGTCAGGGTCATGTTTATACTCAGTTGCCCCTGAATCAGGTTAATCAACCCATGTGGAATGCTCAACAACCCACCGAGCAGGCTGACTTAAACCTGAAAATGGTAGAAATGCAAGGGTCAATGCTCCAGCTCATGCAACAGATGAAAACTTCGCTGGACACCTTGCAATCCGGACTAAGTGCAAACAACCGATAGCTTGGATCTCTACCATCACAATCCGTACCAAACCCAAGGAATGTTCAGAACCGAGGCACTGAGCCTCAAGGGATTGGTAATGATGGGGAGTCGCATGCTCAAGCTCATGTTATCTATCAGGCTACCCCAGCCCCTCCTGGAGTGAACCAAGTTCCTACCATAATCAATCGGGAGCCTCCTGTTTTGCCTAACCATCCCCAAGGCACTAACCAATAGTATTTTGCCATGGCAAACACCATCACCTTGAGGAGTGGTAGTAGACACAAGGGACCTACCCAACCCCATGTTAACCCCATTAGGCCCCGTAGCAAGAATTCCAAACTCCCAACTAAGAATGTGATCAACAAAATATCAGAGTCTGATTCGGGAGTATGTTGTTGTTTTATGGGCAAACAAAAAAAGTCAGAGGAGAAATTGGAGGAAAGGATGTCCTTACTTCAGGCTTTCAAATTGACAATCATTTTACTCCTCGCGGCTATCGGATCAATCCCCGCCTACGCCATAGGTTTGCTAAATGCATATAAAGAAAGGCATAGAGTGAAATATGAAATCAATAGGAGAGTAGTTTTGTTTAATAACACAAGCACTTTGATCCTAAACAAGCTACCTCCTAAGAAGCATGACCCGGGAGCCCTGCTGATTTCCTGCACAATAGGAAACATTACTTCTGATCGAGCCCTCCTCGACTTGGGTGCTTCCATTAATGTGATCCCCACCTCACTGCACATGGAATTGGGTCTAGGCTACCAAAAACACATTGACATAACCTTGCAGTTAGTCAATAGATCCATTACAAAACCAAGGGGTATTTTGTAGGATGTTTTAGTCAAGGTTAATGATTTGCATTACCTTGCTGATTTCATGGTCCTAGACATGGAAGCCCCAAAATAGCTCAACCACACCCCGATTATTTTGTGAAGACCTTTCCTAGCTACTGCCAAGGCGAGGATTGATTGTGAATCAGGAAATATAGAAATGGCCTTAAGGAATAAGACAAATCGATTCAATATTTTTGAGGTCTCAAAGAAGAATAAAGTTAAGTGTGGTTTGATGGAGGAGCTTGGTAGAATAGAAGAAGTAATGGCCATATCTACCTTTGACAACCTTTTAATGGCCAACTCAACCCAAACTCAGGAAGAAGATCACAAGGTTGCGGAAATAATTGAGGACAAAGCAAAAATGCGACCAATTGTAGCAACATGGGATGAGAAAGACATACATGAAATCAAAAATTTGTTGGATGATTCACGTGATCAAGATAAAACCCAACAACATCCTTATCCTAAATGCTTAGAGTATGAGGTCCAACTTGTGGGTGGGAATTCTGAGGATCAGGATGGTTGGTTTAAGAACCCAGAGTGTGAGGATGAAATTGAACATTGGGGAAGAACTCTTCAAACATTAGGTATTCTAGAGTACCCACAAATCCCCAGCACATCACAAAACCCTCTTCGTCCTTTTTCACTCAACCATTGCACAAATTCTATACCCAACCACACTTCCTCTGAAATAAATCAACAAAACTCCTATTAGAGACCATTTGGGCTCTCCCTGCACCACCAGCTTTACACTTTCATTGTTCATCTCTTTGGCAAGCCCATTTTCACTCTCCAAGACCCATACCTGGGGGATCGGAAACTGTGTTGTTGTGGCCTCAATGCTTAGTTATTTTTGATTGAGGACCTCGCCTAGCTGAAGGCACTAAACTCAGCACATGTGAAGGTTGTTCCAAGCTGACCAGAGTCTCACGGAAACCAAGTGCTATTCTTCCACTTTTCTACTCCTGCATGCTTTCATTTTTCACAATGAGGACATTGCAATAGCTAAGCATGGGGGGGTGGACATATTTTATAACCTTTTTATCAGCTGTAACAGTAATTTCCGGTTATTTGATTCTTATAAAAAAAATTTGAAAATTTGAAAAAGATAAGAAAAGAAAGAAATTAAGAAAAGAGAACTTAGGCATTTTGAAATTATTAACTTTAGGAAATGATACGAGAGGACCTAAATACTTAGACTCTTCAGGTCTTCGGGTTTAATTAGCCTGAGTGTCCACTCAAATGTGGACTTAGTCTCGAGTCCTCGCCAATTAAAATTCATTTTAAGTTGGTAAATAAATTGGAATGATAAGTATGCGACTCATCAACCGACCCTCTGATTTGGGGGCACTTTAAGTCTAAGCATCTACACACTTTTTTTGCACTGACTCACTTTTCGACGGTTTCTTCGAAAATTGGGTAGCTAATGAACTATTTAGGGTGATATGGCTGGCAAGTTGTCGGGGGTAATAGCTCATCGGTAGGTTGTCCAGAGTCCAGTAAATCTTAGATCAGGGAAGCCACCTACTTAAAAATAGAAGAGGAAAAAGAAAAAGAAAAAGAAAAAGAATATATATATAGAAAAAGGAGAAAAAAATAAAAAAATAAACAAAACCACACTTCACCGCACGAGTATGGCTGGCAAGTTGCCGTGGATAACTGCCCATTGGCCGGTTGTCCAGAGCACAACTCACAAAAAAAAGCACAATAATTTCCAAAACACTTTAGGAAGAAGTGAGGAAGTAGAATAAACTGGGGAGATATACACTAGGTCACCCTTGTGTTGACCCCATAAATAAAAGAAGTAGGGAGAAAGCTACCAGTCGAAAAGATAAATCTTTAGGCAAGGTCACCTCGGGTCATAGAAACCCGAAGTGCATTTTAACGGCCACCTAGTGAGTCTTTCACTATTTTCACAAGATGCCTAGCACTTAGAGTCCTTTTCGAGTCTTGGACGGGTCGGGTAGCCGTAAAAAGTTATCCTGGAACTCTCAAACTCCAAAAGTACAAAAAAAAATTAGAAAAAAAGAAAAATAAAAAATGTCCTTCACTTTTCAAATATGGTGAGGACTTGGGCGATCTGCATTCTGGCAGACATCTGGGTACTGTTGAGTCTTCGTAGTTTAGGACCTTAGTTGAAATTTTCTATTGTTAACAAACGACTTAGGCCTAAGCGATATAATCCTAATTCTGCTTTTATACATAGCATATAGTTTACTTTTGCTATGGACTAGTAAAAGATAGGCATGGGGGTATGATGTAAACACATTTATTGAGGGTAAAATGCCTATTAATGCATGTTCCTAGGCTTAGATTTGCATTTCATGTTATAAATATTGCATAGCATGTATCATTTTGCATTTAGAGTAGTTGTATATAATTTAGGTAAATTGCATCCTTTTTGTGGTCAGGAGAGAGTGATATTTATTTCAAATCCTTGGATTAATAATCCGATTATATGAATCTGATCAAGATGACGATCGGAGTCCAACGCCTCCGAAACCGCCTCGATCGGAGTCCCGTAGCACCATATGCGGTCCAAAGAAGATCAACGGCCAAGAGACTAGGTAACATAATTCGGAGCTTCAAATGGAAAATCTGACCACGCGGATGGATTCAAGTCAACGATTGTAGTCTAACGGTGTGAAAATTGACTCAATCAGACCACTGTAGTAGCCCCTACAACGAAAAGAAGATGGACGACCCAGATTGCACCACGTGGTGTAGCCTAGGCCGCCCATGTGCACGCACACACCACCACACGTGCGCGTGTAGATGCACGCATGCGCACAGTACAGAGCTAGCGCGTGAGCGTGCATGCGCATGAGGCAAAGACGGGGACAACGCAGCGCCAGCGACGCATGAGCTGAACCTACAGTGATGCATGAGCTAGACTTACAGCGATGCTTACAGCCGTTGCTAATTCTTCACGCACCAGGAAAGCCAGCTGTGGGCATAAGCGGGCGTGAGCGAGAATGAGTTATCTACAGCAACGGCCTGGAGGTCACTAATAGTCCCATACTTATTTTTGCCTCTTCTCCTTCACTATAAGAGGACCTACACCCCTTCCCTTCTAAGCGATCTCTACCTGCTCTACTCCCACCTACTCCCAGGCTCTAGTAAGCCTGCCAACGCTCTGTTAGAGCTTGCTCTCAAGCTCCCAAGGCTCCCATTAGTGTAGTAAACCTCTGCCTCCCCAAATATTCATCCATCTTCCCATCCCCATTCATAGGTCGCCTTGGAGCCGTCCTCCCAGCTCCATTCCGGTAGCAGATCATCTTCGCCTTCTCACCTCCATTCCGGAGCCACCCTGAAGCTTCCTCTACCCAACGTCCTACTGCATCTCACCTCCTTCGTCCTACTCACCTCCTTCGTCCATGCTTCCACCAGGCGCCGTCATCTCGTCGAACAACAGATTCGGGAGATTTCTTCTCACCTCCCTCCCTTTTTATGCTTTCATAGTTTATTGTAATTGACATTGCAGTGATATATATATCATATTTGTTCCATCTCTATCTTGTGATTCATTCTGCTTGTCTTCTTTCAAAAATACAAAAAAATAACAAAATCCTAAAATACCAAAAACAAACAAAACGAAGCGCAGTTTTCACATAAAGTAAATGTCGCCTCCCTGTGTTCGACCTAGGACTCCCTTAGAGTCTTGGTATAAATTTTATTTGACCACGAGGTTTGCAACTACAACGACGGGTTACTTGTAACCTTGATTTCTAACTCGCGAAACACGTGCAATCACCAGATGTCTGATAGTGGCCAGTGCATGCATCTGCTACAGGCATGCAGCCAGTCCAACTAGACCAGCTGCCTGGTTTGGTTCAGGTGAACCAAGAAAGGTGTTTGTGCCGGTTCAGGGCCCAAAAGTAGTTGGAATCGCTCAAGCAGGGTACCGTTGGAATCCTCTTGAAATTTCCTACATTTTTCTACACTATGTTAGGATTGTTTTACAAACTGAAATGTCATTCAACGAAATTAATGCCTGATTTGACTGATGATTTGGTGTAGGACCCAGGTTTGTAGTGCGCACGAGACCTGTGAAGGCCTTGGGATCCGCCGTTAGTGCCCCTGTATCACCCGTGCCCCTTGGTAGAGTGGTCTTTCTCTACTCCTTTTTGTTTGATTTTGTTAAGTGAATGTTAAACTAGAGATCGAAACCTAAGTCATGAAATTGACCATAGGATTGAGAACAATATATGTTCACGTTCAGTACATGAATCTTGATTGACATAACTTAAATATGCATGATGATCATTTCCTCATTGTGAGAAAATGGAAACACAAATGATATAGTTAAATGCTTTTACTCTTAGGTTGGGACACGGGATAGGAATGGCTTCCCTTCTCCAACTCCTGTTGAGCCCACTAGGCAAGCTAGGATAGTCGGGTGAGGGTACGTAGACTAGTGAGGGGGGCAGCCTCTATTCTATTCTATGCTATACGTTAGAGCGTACCTGCTAGTGGAAAGGACTCACTGCGTGCCAATGCAGGGTAGTTACCCGTGCATTTATCGAGCGTGCCGTAGTCACCGTTACGTCACGACCATGACCCTGGAGTGGTAGACTGGGTGAAGGATTAACACAACGTACTCTCCTGGCTAGGAGAGTACCACGTGTGCATCCTGCATCGTAGGAAAACTACAGCAAGATCATTCCACGGGAAAACATCGTGGGAACTTGTGAATGAAGTGATAATATGAACCCTTTTGAAAACGTCTGAATACTAAACCTCCAGTACATCGAAATAGAAATAGAGATTAAATGTAGGAATGACTACAATTGCATGAACTGTTTATGGCCTTTAATTTTAAATGCATTTGATGTTTCTTAAAGTTTTCCACTCCACTCAACATCTTGCTGACGACTACCACTTATGTTCAGGTCAGGGAGGTGAGTAGCCAGTACCACGGGCTGCGGAAGGTGATGGGCCTAGTCAAGCCCAGCCATAGTCTGTTCTAGTTTTTCCATTTCCATTACTATGGTACCTTTCTTACTGCAGTCGTGAATGTTTCGTGTTTTAGAACTAATAGTTGTTCTCTGTCCTTCAATTTCAGTTGTGATGGTTATGTTGTGAACTTTACTTTTCACCAGTGACATTGTATCGGTTTAAGACTACTGTTCAGTTTTCTGTCTTTTATTAAAATGCTTAGCTATATTGCATGTGTGGAATGCTGTATTTATATTTTTGGCTTATTTCTCGATTGATGACTGAATCTTGGGATTAGTCAAGGCGGGCCGTTCGCGGATTCCATGAGGAGCCAGGTTTGGGTCGTAACACTCCCTGTGGTCGGCGTATGGCTGGCAGGTTGATGGAGGCAAGGCTAAGCGAGGACGAGGTTGTTGGCATGGAGATCAGCATTGACTTGCATGGGTTGCACCTATCACATAGAGAATGAGACGAGGGAGAGGAGAGAGAGAGAGAGGAGGTCAAAGGAGGGACTCCGGTGATCGTTGGAGGTCCGACGAGAGTAGATCGGGGTCGACGAGCGACGTCGAAGGCGAGGTCAACGAGAGGAGGGCTTAGTTGCTCATGCATGCATGGGTGCATGTACATGAGCGGCGGGGAAGAACGGAGAAGAGAAGTTGAGGGAGAAGAATGAGATTGAATGGTTAGGAATATTATGATTTTAAAATAATAACTTTTAATATTTCATTTTGGTCCCTAGGACTGGATTGTTTGTTAGTTAACATATGACGGTCAATTTTATTTTGCTTAGAACAAGGATCTTCGAGATCGAAATTAGGTGATCCAGGAGTCGATCTTGGGGTTCTTGAGCATGTTGGAGACATCCATATGATTGGATTAGGCGGATTCCACTTCAATTTTTGAGTCACAGTTTTGGGAGATACATGTGGTGTTGAAAGTCTCCGACCTATTTTTGCGGAGTCGTTGTGACCCCCTGACGACATTAGGTAGAGTAGTCTTTCCATTTTTCCATGTGATTGTTTACATTATGACTTTCTTCGTATGTTGCATCATTTAGTGTCTGTTCTTGTCTCTTGCTTGGATCAGACTCATTTTCGTATTTCTTGCTATCTTGGGTACTTAAATATTAAATGCGGATGTTGTAATTCAAGTTGTTGACTTAGAATGTAAATAATTGACTTGATATAGTTAACTGCTGGATTAAAAGGATTTAACCAACAAATTATTAGACCATTGTTTATGAATTATGAAGTACTTAGAATATGGGATATGTTCTTATCATCCCATGTACGAAATGAATTCTATTTTTGGTAAGACTGGTATCAATAGGATGGTTAAATAATAATTTGATTGGAACCATGATCAGGAGTTGGAAACTAAGTCATTTATCAATTAATTTTGAAATGATGTAATCTGAGCACTTTTCATAACTTATGATCAATGGTTTAAAATGATGAGAGCTATGGCTTAATTAATGGATACCATTGATACAGTTATCTGGAAATGATTAAATGATTAGTACGACGAATTTGTCAGGAATTAAAGGAATTAAATAATTGGTTTTAACCCCGCTACACGAAGGATTTTGGCTGTAGCTTTGGTCATTTAAACCAGTTTCAAGGGCCAGTTTAGAGAGTTGCTAGCCTCCCTACAACTCTCTGGTTAGGCTCAGCAGCCAACTGGGATAGCGGGATGCATGGCTTGAGGGTTGGAGTTGGTTTTCTTTATTTAGCCGATGGGTGGGTCAATGGTTGTCTATGGTTCAATGTGTGTAGCTAGCATGTGCTCATGTAATACGATGTGGCACCACCTCTTTTCGCAATGACCCTAGGGTGATGAAGAATGGTGACTTGATGAGTATAAGCCGCTGATGGGAACATCATAATGAGCCATAACTATCTCAATTTGATATGATAAAGTCAATAAAAGCTCCTACATATCAGTCAGAAGGCCCCTTGGACATGTTGAGTTGTTTTGAAAAGAAAAGAAGAATAAAAGGTTATTTCTGCAATTTACTAGTAATCCACAAATACAGAATAACCACGGAATTTTTCAAGGGTTACTAAAGTTAAAATATGCATTTAAGTCTAATAAGGGGGTCCATGTAGACAGAAATAGATTTTCACATATTTCAAGAATTAAATGACATTTGAAACCCTAAAAATAGACTCACTTAATCTACTGAGGTTCTGTTTAGGATAAAATTCACATAAACCCTCTAAAATTCATAGAAAAATATTCTCTAGGGTTTAGCATCTTTGAATTGACCATCAGAACCCGTTCTGACCCAAAACAGAGGCATAGACATACTATTACCTTAATTTGGGTTTTTACATAAATTATCCAATCAAAGTAGGTCAAAACCAAAATACAACTTCACCATTGGATTCCTTAGATCCAAATTAGGTTTATACCAAAATTTGGGCTCAATCAGAGATCATCTTAACCTACTTTGCATTTCAGTCCTGTCTGATTCTTTTTATTTTATAAGTGCCCCTATCTTTTGAAATTCATTAAAAAAAGGCCCCTATCTTTGTCGTCACTCTTTGCGAAGAGGTCTTTCCGCCATTGTCGCGAAGGAATCCTACTTCAACGACCTTCATTTGGAAAATTATCTATGATTGCTTGACGAAACTCTCCCATACTTGAATCAGAGATTCCTTAAGGAATTCTCTTTCCATTGCACCTGGTCTTGGACCCCATAACCTTCCCAATCTCTCATACGAATGCATGAAAGATTCATATATCTCTTGCGCGTCAAGCTTGCCAACCTTGAAAGCCTGGTTTCCAAGCTTTAAACCTCCCTCTAAGGCCTACATAAAGACCCATGATGCACGTCGATCTCCCTACGCTCGTTTTCAGCCAGGAATCCCTCTACTTCCTCCCTCCTCTTCTGCCGAAAGGCTCCACGACATCTCGTGACTCCCTCCAACCACTCGCATCATCTGCTCGCAATACCAAGGGCAGATTCTTTTTTCTCTCCCTCTTCCGCGTCACGCCATACCAGCAGGCACCCCAATCCTCGTAGTTGTCCCCACTTCTACCCCACCGGAGCAGCCTTTGTCTCCAGCGTTGGCCATACCAGACTCTGCGTCACTCCACCTCCTCGTTGTCTACTACCTACTCAGATCAACTCCCTAGCTCCGCTACTTCACAAGTTCGTCTTCGCCACTCTGACTCGACCACCACACAGCCTCTTGCAACTTCATCTTCCACCTCGCTAGCGTACCTCCAGTGAGACATTCGAGCCGCTATAGACCATCTCTTCGCCCGCCACCAAGTCAGTAAGCATCACCTGGCTCCACTAATCAAAAGTCCCAAATAAATTTGAGGTTTTGATCTCTTATTCGCCCTATCGAACAACCCAACTTCCGTCACCGTTCTCCACCTTCGCCAGCCACTTCCAACCACTCGCACGGTACGCCACCGCCACCACCACCTTCACAGCACCATGCGCATCTACTGAGCTATTCTGACGAGGCCATTAGGTCGTTTCTTCATTTCAGGTATTCAGTTGCCATCTCCATTGACAGAGCTCCTTCAAAGAGCCTGAAGTAAGCATTCTTGTAGCAGCTACTCTAGGCTCCATCTCCAGGTGCTACAAGCTATCTCCAAGAGTCTTCCCAGGAATCCAATTGCGGTCGATAACGCCTTCCTCTACATCAATTGAAAGCAAAACCTGCTGTTGCTATGCACACGACAAAGGTGGGTGGATAGTCCCATATCGTGGAACACAAAAGTGAGAGCAGCATACAAATTGAATTTGCGTCTACAGCTATTTGCCTCAACACGCACACGGGGTGAGGTCCCGCTCACACACACGCTTACGCATGCCCTCGCCCGCGATTCACGCCATGCAGGTCTGGGCCTTGGTCCGTTTACTCGGTTACCCGGGTCTGGTCTAGTTCGCCCGATCCTGAGAAGGGAAAGAATAAAAGGAAAGAGAGAGCAGGGGGTGACTTTTGACCTCTTTTGCTCTCTACACTTAGCGAAATTTGAAGAGGCCTTCGCCTCTGTTGGTGTTGTGCTGTGCTTGTGCCTCCCCCTAAGGCCTGAAGCAAAAAGAGAGGCCTTTGCCTCTGTTGTTGGTTCTAAGTCACTGTTGCACTTTTGAGACACTTAAGTTGACGTGGAATTTGGTTGATTGATACTATAGCATTATTTAAGTATAATTGTAATAGGGTAATTTAGTGATTCAAATCACCATTTTACCCTAATCTTTTTGCCACATTGACTCTTTATTTTATATTTACAACATTTGTGCTTGAAATTGCTATTACATCAAAATTGTGATCTTGAGACAAATTGACATATTGCTACCTACGTTCGACCTCTGATTTCTTTCAAGCTATAAATTTTAAGTGTTCTTCGCGATTTATCAACTATACTACAAGGCATTACTTTTAAGACCCCGATTCAGCGCACGAACATTTTGTCTTCTTGGCCAGGAGGGTGGCTTATATTGATCTTACGCTGTAGGAAGTTACATGAAATTGGCTTGTGCCATGAGACGTCGACTAATAGATTATGAGCTATAATAATTTGGGCTTCCAATATGCGAAACAGAATCGGATAACAAAATGTCTAATAAATGGATTAATTAAAGCTATGGTACCCATTTTCTCTTGTTCTCGGTTACTGTTACACTTTATTATTGTTTCTACTCTACTCATTTTTTGCTGACGAGCTTTTAGGTTCCGTACTTAGGTATACTTGGTAGTTCGTAAGGTGATTTTGAAAGTACATTTCCTTGGACTTATATACTTATGTTCTGTGGTAAATCCTCTGGTTAGTTTTCAATTTATGTTCATTTAATTTATGCAATATGATTAATTTGTTGGCTATGTTTATATTTTATAATTATGTGTTAAGTGACTATGATCTTATTGGTGAGTTGTAATGGTTATTAGCAGAGAGAGACTCAGGTTTCGTCGAATAGTGGGACTCGGGATGTCATTGTATCAATGAATGTTTTCAAATTATATGTTTGAATTAGTACGTTTTGAATATGTCAATGAATGTGAATGTGAGAAGGGCAAGGAGTAGGGGTTGTGGGTGGTGCAGGAGTAAGGGAGGGAAGATGGAGGAGGGGGGTACTGGAGGTGGGCAATGGTGGTGAGGGGGGAGATGGGAAGAGGTAGGCAACATTAGAAGAAGCACGGGGACATGAGAGGAGGAAGGAGGAGGTAGGAGGAGGAGTGATGGGAACACCATCATGAGCCCAAACTATCTCATTTTGACCCAGAAAAGAGAATAAAAACTCCTACATAACCAACTGGAGGTCTTAACTAAATGAATAACCCTTCTAAGAGAAAATCAAGAAACAAGGGGTAAAACTGTAATTTTACCATTGCAGTACAACAATAGGATTTCTCATGGGCTAAACACAAGTTAAATGATCTTAACAATATAAAAGTGGGTTGGTTCAAACAGAAAAGGGTTCATGTGAATTCTGAGAATTAAATGACTTCTTGTAACCCTAAAATAGACCCACTTGATTTGACAAGGTTCTGGTCAGAATAAAATTCACCTAAACCCTCTAAAAATCATAAAAAATATTCTCTAGGGTTTAGAACTTTCAGTTTGGACCTTGGAACCTATTTTGACCTAAATTAGGATCTCAGTCAAAATGTTTGCCTTAATTTAGGTTTTTGCATAAATTACCCAGTCAAACGTGATTAAACCCAAAATCCAACTTCACCATTGGGTTCCTTAGGTCCAAATTATGTTTGTACCAAAATTTGGACCTATGGGGAATTCATCTTGACCAAATTTGCAAACAAGTCCACCGCAATTACATTTCTAACCCTATCTTTCGAAAAGCTCTATAGAAACCCCCTTATCTTCCTCATCGTTCTTTTCAATTAGGTCCCTCCGCTATTATAGCGGAGGGAATCCTACTCCGACGAGGTTTCGAGGGAAAGATCTCTCTGATTTCTAAGAGAATCCCCTTCAAAATTGAAAGGGAGATTCTTTAAGAAATCTTCCCCAATTTGCATACAATCAGAGGCTCGATTTGGTACCCAATCTCTCATGCGAATGCATGAGAGATTTGGGTCTCATTCAACCTTCTATCTCCGACGGGGTTGGCATGCTTGGAAGCTTGGCTTCCAAGCATAAAACCTTCCGCCTGGGCCTATAAAAGCATGCCTAGATCACTACGCATCCTCCAAGCTTGAAATTGGCCAGAGAATCCCCTTACTTCGTCTCTTCCCCCGCCAGCCAGTGACTCAGCAAGCTCCGGCGACATCCCTCTCCTTCCCTCGTCACTCTGCCACAATACCAGTGGTAGGGTTCTCTTCCTCTTGTTCATCCACGTCGCGCCACACCTACCGATGCCCCGTAGACCCTTCGTCGTCGTCGTCCTCCCCCACTGAGTGCTTCGTCTCCGGCGACGGTAGTACGAGCCGGCCGCCATATCTGCCTCCCCCTTCATCTCCTTACACACAGCTAAGTCATCTCTCCTTTCTAATCATTTTTCTCTCTTTATTTCTTCAAAACACCCCTCGACTCACGCTATCACCCTCACCTCCTTCATCTCCAACCATACCTCTGGCGAGGCATCCCCGCCGCTCCACACCTCCATCCGCCTCGCCAACCACCTCATAAGCATCGCCACACCTCACTGATCCTACACCCTCATTCCACTCACCGTGTTAAGCCCCCAAAACACTCCTCGAACACACCCACTCTTACGCACACTCCGACCACCCCACGCCACGCTGACCCCCGCACAACATTCGCCGTGTCTCGACGAAGTTGTCTGAGCTTTTTGACGAGGCCGCGAGGCCGTTTTCGTGTGGACAGGTTCGGAGGCCGACCACCATTGAAGCAAGCAAGCAGCTAGCTTGCAAACTAGCTCTAGGTCTCCCCGCTCCAGGTGAATTGCCCCAGGTTACGCAGACTCATCTCGCGAATGACTCTAGATGAGCGATTGGCTTCGAAGACCCAGCAGCTGCTGCAATCAAGGAGTCCTCCTGTTGCAGGCATGTGCGAAGGAAGGTGGGACGTTTAGTCCCACCTCGGAAAGGCTTGAGCAGGCATAGCAAAATAAGAGGAAAAAGTGGCATAGCCTCTTCGCCTCTTGACCACGGGGTGAGGTCCCACTCACCTCTCACTGCCTTGTCCGCGACCCGATCCCCACAGACTTGGCTTGACCCGTATACCCGACCTGCACTCCTCTCCCACCACCGCATGTCGGTGGGCCTGGTCTTGGGCGCGCACCTGACTCGATTACCCGAGAAGCGACTCTAGGAGAGTGAGCCTAAGAGAGAAAGAGGAAGAGAGATCGTGGGGGCGGGTAGGGGTAGGTTTTGCTCTCTCGCAGGCAAGGAGAAGAAGAAGAAGCCAAGGAAGAAGAGGGCGGAAGCCAGCGAACGCTAAGAAAGGAGAAGACAAGGACTGAAGGGGAAGAAGCTGAAGGGCTGAAGAAAGAGAAGGAGAACAAGTTGGAGGTAGAAGAAAGAGGAGCTGCCAGAGAAAGAAGAAGAGGAAGGAAAGAAAGAAGAAGAAGAAGAAAAAGACAAAGGCCAAAGCAGAATGGCAAAATCACAGGCAAGAGAACAGAAGAAAGAAGAGAAAGAAGAAGGAAGGAAGCAACAATAGACAGGTCAGAGAAGAGAAATAGCACTGTAGCAATCACATATTTAAGATGTCTGATTCACAAAATCAGATATCCATATTTTTTGTGCTCTCTTGATATACATTGACATTTTATGTTTTTGCACTATAACTCTGATTTTCATTACATATTATATTCAATTTTAAAGTTGTGCTCTTGATTTTTAAACCCCAATTTGCTCCCTGTATTCGACCTCGGGCTTAAAACTTCGAGTAATAAAATTTATTTATTTTCGAGTGATTTCAACTATACTACGACACATCGATTTTAAAACGTTGATCTCGCCCGTTAAACATTTTGGCGCCATTGCCGGGGACATCCCTCTCCTTCCCTTGTTGCTTTGCCACAATACCAGTGGCAGGGTTCTCTTCCACCTGTTCATCCGCGTCGTGCCATACCCGCCGACACCCCTACAGCCCCTTCATCATCATTGTCCTCCCCCACTGAGTGCTTCGTCTCCGGCAACGGTAGTTTGAGCCAGACACCATATCTACCTCCCCCTTCATCTCCTTACGCACAGCTAATTCATCTATCCTTTCTAATCATTTTTCTCTCTTTATTTCTTCAAAATGCCCCTCGACGCACGCTATCACCCTCACCTCCTTCATCTCTGGCCAAACCTCTGGCGAGGCGTCCCCACCGCTCCACACCTCCATCCACCTCGCCAACCACCCCATAAGCATCGCCACACCTCACTGATCCTAAACCCTCATTCCACTCACTGTGCCAAGCCCCCAAAACACTCCCCGAACACACCCGCTCTCACGCACATAAGGTGCCCTAGGCATGCACACTCCGGCCACCCCACGCCACACCGACCCCCACACTACATTCGCCGTGTCTCGACGAAGCTGTCTGAGCTTTTTGATGAGGCCATGAGGCCGTTTCGTGTGGACAGGTTTGGAGGCCGGCCACCATTGAAGCAAGCAAGCAACTAGCTTGCAAACTAGCTCCAGGTCTCCCCACTCCAAGTGAATCACCCCAGATTACACAAACTCATCTCGCGAACGACTCCAGACGAGCGATTGGCTTCGAAGACCCAGTAGCTGCTGCAATCAAGGAGGCCTCCTACTACAGGCGCGCGCGAAGGAAGGTGGGACATTTAGTCCCACCTCGGAATGTCTTAAGCAGGCGTAGCAAAATAAGAGGGAAAAGTGACATAGCCTCTTCGCCACCTGACCACAGGGTGAGGTCCCACTCACCTCTCACTGCCTCGTCCGCAACCTAATCCCCGTAGACCTGGCTGACCTGTATACCTGACCTGCACTCCTCACCCACCACCGCACGCCAGTAGGCTTGGTCCTGGGCATGCACCCGACCCGATTACCCGAGAAACGGCTCTGGGATAGAGAGCCTAAGAGAGAAAGAGGAAGAGAGATCGTGGGGGCGGGTAGGGGTAGGTTTTGCTCTCTCAAGGCAAGGAGAAGAAGAAGAAGCCAAGGAAGAAGAGGGTGGAAGCCAGCAAATGCTAAGGAAGGAGAAGACAAGGACTGAAGAGGAAGAAGCTGAAGGTAGAAGAAAGAGGAGACGCCAGAGAAAGAAGAAGAAGAAGGAAAGAAAGAAGACGAAGAAGACAAAGGCCAGAGTAACTAAAGGCAGAAAGGCAAAGGCATAGGCACAAGAACAGAAGAAAGAAGAGAAAAAAGGAAGGAAGCAACCAAAGACAAATCAGAGAAGAGAAATAGCACTGTAGCAATCACATATTTAAGACATCTGATTCACAAAATCAGACGTCCAATTTTTTGTGCTCTCTTGATATACATTAACATTTTATGTTTTTGCACTATAACTCTGATTTTCATTGCATATTATATTAAATTTTAAAGTTGTGCTCTTGATTTTTAAATCCCAATTTGCTCATTGTCTTCGACCTCAGACTTAAAACTTCAAGTAATAAAATCTATTCGTTTTCGAGTGATTTCAACTATACTACGATGCATCGATTTTAAAACATTGATCTCGACCGTCAAACATTTTGGTGCCATTACCAGGGAGCAACGGGCGATTTAGAAATCTTGATCACAACTTCTGATTTGATACTAACTTGATACATCTCTTTTGTTGTGATTGTTTTAGGGGAGAAGATTCAAAAGAAGACGGCCGCACAGCAAACACACCCGGGGCAGGTAATCTCTGATTAGCCCTTTCTCTTAATCCCCTCGTTCTGAAAAGGAAAAACAAAATAAAATCAATTAGAGCTGCCTGCTTTCCATCCTTAGCTAAGTCACCAAAGTTGCCTGATTTTGATTTCAACAAATTTTGATTTGTGCATCCATTTAAGGTAACTAAGGCTACCACCTTCTTGATTGAGCCCTAGATACCATATTTTTTTGGCAACTAAATTGGATCAAAATTAGAGCCAACTTAAGGTTTCCAATTTAGGGTTTTAGAGACACATCCTTCTAAGCAAGAATCAACTATTCCAAAAAGAGGTGTGCCTAAGCCTTGGTTGAAAAGACTTATTCAAGAGAAACTCTAAAAATTCAAGCTCTTAATTTCACTTGAATCCTAAAAGAAAGGACCTAAAGCTCTCAAAGGACAAATAGGTCAAGTTGACCCCCTTGTTGGGTCAACCAACCTTGAAATTAGGTCACTTTTGCACTCAATACATCTAAAGTTCAGTGGAATCCTAAGCACCTTTGCTCTTAAATAAAAGTAGTAGACTTAAGAAGTCAAGGTCCCCATTCTGGCCTACCTGGAATCTCAGTGACAAGAGAGGTCAGGTGGGGGAAATCCTGTAACTCGTGGGAACGCTCTACCATGTAGGGGTCTTTGCGGTACACTCCCTCTCTAGCTACCTAGGTATTTCTCAGGTGGACGGCTTTCTGACTAAGGGGTATCATCCGCCCCGAACCTCTATAGTCATCCAAATTTTTGGGTGTCTTGATTAGGTCCAACACATTCTACTCTCATCCAAACCTTCAGTGCATGTTTGGTAGGAGGTCCTTAAGACTCCTTTAGCGATTCACTCCCGCCGAGACTAAGCCTCGACGTCCGTGTTTGTGCAGCAACCCCACCATATAGACATCTCCTCTTATTCATCAGAACCTAATTCTCCTTCTTCCATCATCATGGTACAACCAATAGAAGAAGAGAATAATATTGAAAACCAACTCCAGTGCCTAAATGATCTATTTCAAGCCTTTGTCAACCTGCCGCAGCATCCTATGATGCGAGATCACTATTATCCCGCTACAGTGGCGATCGAACCTCGAGTCCAAATCCCGGCTGGAGGTCCTGATTCTGAACTCAAGCCCAACATGATTCATGCTATTCCAAAGTTTCATGGGCTTAATTCCGAGGATCCTTTCCAGCACATCAAACAACTCATACATCTGGCCTAGACCTTTGGGTAAGTGTACAAAATCGGGATATTCTTCTTATGAAGATGTTTTCCTTCTCTCTCATGGACAAGGTAGCTCATTGGTATCAAACTCAGACTCGTCCAATCAACACATGGGTTGAGCTGCAATCCAAATCTTGAAAAAGTTCTTCCCAGTTGGTCGAACGAATGCCTTGCGCCACCAGATCACACACTTCACCCAGCAATCTGGAGAACCTCTTCATGAGGCATGGGACCGTTTCTTAGATCTCATGCGAAAGTGCCCCCATCACGGAGTTCTTAAATGGGAATAAGTCCAATCTTTTTACCAGGGACTCGGTGAAGATATCCGCTTATTCATCAATGCAACCTGCGGAGGAAATATCATGGATCAACATGAAGACACTGTGTGGGAGATTCTCAAAAATATGTGCGAGAACTCCATCAATAATGACTCCATGGGTTTATTCGACCGGACGAATGCCCATGCATCGACGAATCCGAGGGGAGCACATGAGACGCAGGGCCTATCCGCATCCGTCAACTTGGAACTGATGGCTAGTCGGTTGGACAAGGTCTCTATCATCGAGAAGAAGGTGGACAAGCTGACTCGACACCTGTAGCGAGCCACCTCTGTGCGAAACCCGCTTGCACAGCCACCTCTTGGGAGGGAAGCTGTGCATGACATCTATCACCGATCTTCTTAGGGGATGGACCCGTATCCACCCCCATCTAACTCTAGGACAGGAGGAAATTCCGATCCGACCTATTCTAGTTAGGGAAACTCTGAACCCTCGTATTCCGACTTTCCTGAGGTTCCTCAGACCTGTGAGGACCTCAACGCCATCCAGAATGACCCATTCTCTAACACCTATAACCTTGGATGGCGGAATCATCCCAACTTCCTTTGGGCAGGAAATACTCAGAATCAAAGACCACCATATCAACCCTATCCACAAGTTCCTCGTCCATATCAGCTGCCTTAACCTCGGCCCAACCCCACCTATCAATCTGGGCCAATCCAAGCAGATCAAATGACTCTTATCCTCCAACTCTAGTTGACATTTAGAAGACGAATGCGGCTATACAAAAATAGCACAAGGATGAGATCACAGAGGTTTGCAATCAACTCGCCCAAATGATGAATTCCCATCAACCTGGCACACTCCCTTCGCAACCTCTGCCAAATCCAAATAACGTGCCGAACTAGAGGTGCGTTATGAACCCAAATTTGGGCCAAGCCCACTTGATTTATCAGGCCCATTCTGTTCCATCACCCGACGGGATGGAAGCTTCGACATCGTATGCGGGATTTCAGCAGCAGCCACCTATTTTACCAACCCCGAACCAAAACTAGGCAGGACTAAACTCTGTAACAACCTGTAGTGGCAAAGCAACACAAGACCCACCTTATCCAAGCCACTTTCAGCCTGGTAGTAACCCAAGCCCTAGGATAGTTATCCAGGACACCCTTGTCCCAGATCAAGAACCTGGACCTATTCTAGAGAAACCAACCAAGGTTCCATTTCCCGAGGCCTTGACCAAGGGAAGAAGACAAACAAACCCGTGGCTCCTGAGGAGGATCTGGTCAAGCTCTTTGAATAGGTCCATATATACATCCCCTTGATGGATGCAATCCGCCAGGTACCGGCTTACGCACGATTTTTGAAGGATGTGTGTACACCCAAGCGTAAGCCGCGAACCAAAAGTAAGAGTTCGATCATATTGTCAGAGCAAGCTAGCTCTGTAATTTTGAGCAAACTCTCACCTAAGACAAAAGACCCAGGTACTCCCCTGATTTCATGCACTATTGGTGATACCCAATTCGATAGAGCTTTATTAGATTTAGGTGCCTCCATAAACCTAATACCTACATCCCTCCTTGACCACCTTGAGGAATCTGAGCTTAAACCGACAGAGGTGACATTGCAGTTGGCTGACCGATCTATTAAGTCACCTAAAGGAGTACTCGAGGATGTCATTGTTAGGGCGCGGGATTTCTATTTCCCGGTGAATTTCGTAGTCTTGGATATGGATGCTCCAGAAAACCCAAGGGATACACCAATTATACTAGGGAGACCCTTTCTGGCCACTGCTAGGGCTAATATAAATTGTGAGGAGGGCCAAATTGAACTAAAATTCGGGAAGCAAACGCTAAAGATTGACATCTTTAAGGCCCAACAAAGGATTAATTGCAGAGTTATAGAACAAATTTGTGATATCAAGGCCGTGGTTGATGAATCGTATATGTAGGACAACCTGATTACTTCTGATCAACCACAAGAGGATGAAAACCCACAATCAGAGGAGTCCAAATCTGACTTAGATACACCCATAACTCCTTCCCTTGCTCCTGACACACACCCTGAACCACCCGCTGCTGCTGATAACCCCGTTCTGGAACTCAAGCCTCTTCCCAACCATCTAAAGTACATCTTTTTGGGTTCCAGTCAAACATTTCCTGTGATTATCAACTCCAGACTCACACCTGACCAGGAATCCCATCTGATTACTGTTCTCCAGTAACATCGTAGAGCCATTGGATGGACTCTCGATGATTTGACTGGTATCAGCCCCTCTTACTGGACACACCATATCTACACTGAAGAGGGCACACGACTTTCCCATGAAATGCAGAGATGTTTGAATCCAAATCTACAGGAGGTCGTGAAAAAAGAGATCATCAAGTGGTTAGATGCAGGGATCATCTACCTGATCTCCGACAGTCGGTGGGTAAGTCCAATCCAGGTTGTGCCTAAAAAGGCAAGACTCACTGTTATCACAACCCGTGTGACCAACTCGTGGAGAGTTTGCATTGATTATAGAAGACTCAATTCCTCCACGAATCATTTCCTACTACCGTTTATTGATCAGATCCTTGAGAAACTAGCAGGAAATAGGTTCTTCTGCTTTTGGGACGGGTACTCCAGTTATAACTAGGTGGCAATCCATCCTGAGGACCAAGAAAAGACCACTTTCACCTGCCCTTCGGGACGTACATGTTCCGAATGATGAAGTTTGGTCTCTGCAATGCACCCACTACTTTTCAGCGGTGCATGCTTACCATATTCTCAGATATGGTAGGTGATTATCTAGAAGTCTTCGTGGATGACTTTTCAGTATTCGAAGAATCATTTAATGATTATCTCCTACACTTGGTCCAAATCCTCAGGCGGTGCATTGACGTGAATCTGGTTCTTTCCTAGGAAAAGAGCCATTTCATGGTGCCTGAAGGAATTGTCCTGGGACACCTCATTTCAAAAAAAGTCATCCAAGTCGATCGAGCCAAGGTGAACTTGATTTCCAAACTCCCTATGCCTAGCTCGATCAAAGACATCCGATCTTTTCTGGGGCACATAGGTTTTTATCGTCGATTCATTCTCGATTTTACAAAGATCGCCGCCCCCTGACAACTCTACTTTCTAAGGATGTACCTTTCAAAATATCCAAGGAATGCACTCAAGCATTTGAAATCCTCCGTGATCGAGTTACCCAAGCCCCGATCCTATAGTCCCCTAATTGGTCTCAACCCTTTGAGATCATGTGCGATGCATCTGATTTCGTTGTAGGAGCGGTACTCGGGCAGAAAATTGACAAGAAACCCATGGTCATATACTACGCTAGCAAGACACTTGCCAAGACTTAGCGTAACTACACAGTTACTGAGAAAGAGCTGCTAGCTGTAGTATTTGCCCTATAAATATTTAGATCTTATCTCCTGGGTTCCCGTGTTATCATTTGCTCAGATCACATAGCTGTGAGGTATCTCCTTGCGAAGAAGTACGCAAAACCTCGATTAATCTGCTGGAACTTGCTATTGCAAGAGTTTAACCTCGAGATTTGCGACAAAGCAGGAAAACAAAACATAGTAGATGATCACTTGTCCTACCTTCCTTCTGAGATCATCGACCCTTCCGGACCCATCACGGAACATTTTCCTGATGAGCACCTCCTGACTATCAATACAGGGCTTCCATGGTTTGCTGATATAGTAAACTACCTGGAATCACATCAGATCCTATCCGATTAGCCGAAGGACAAGAAGGACAAATTGCTCTATGATGCCAAGTACTACTTCTAGGAAGACCCGTATCTTTTCCGCATTGGTGCTGATCAGATTATTCAACGATGTGTCGCAGAAACGGAAATTCAAGACAAATTGTCTTTTTGCCTTGACCAGGCATGCGGTGGACATTTTTCAGGTCATAAAACCACAGCGAAAGTCCTCCAGTGCGGCTTCTATTGGCCCACATTTTTCAAAGACACATACAATCATTGTAGGGCATGCACTTGTTGCTAGACCTTAGGCAACATGAGCTATCGTGATATGATGCCCTTGCAGTCGATTCTTGTATGCAAAATCTTCGACATATGGGGGATTGATTTTATGGGACCCTTCCCCGTTTCGGACGGCTTCTAGTACATTTTACTCACTATCGACTACATGTGCAAATGGATCGAAGCCGTTCCGACTCGAACCAATGATCATAAAGTGGTTATCAAATTCATTCATCAGAACATCTTTTCACGGTTCGGGATCCCACATGCTATAGTTTTTGATGGAGGGACCCATTTCACTAACGCTCTGTTCAGGTCACTGATGACCAAATATGCGGTGTCGCACTGAATCTCTACTCCATACCACCCTCAAACTAATGGTCTAGCTGTGCTATCAAATAGGGAGATCCAGAAAATCCTCGAGGTTACTGTTTGACCTGACAGGAAGGACTGGTTATCTCGACTTCCGGAAGCTTTGTGGGCTTATAGGATCACCCAAAAAACCCAATTAGGTATGTCTCCCTTCAGATTGGTGTACGGGAAGGCATGTCACCTCCCTGTCGAATTGGAGCACAAAGCCTATTGGGCAGTACGGAATTGCAACCTAGATCTTTCTAAAGCAGGAAGCCACAGAAAGCTTCAAATGAGTGAGATAGATGAATTACACCATGACGTGTATGAGAACTCGCGAATTTACAAATAGCAGGTTAAGGCCTTTCACGATAAGCACATATCCAGAAAGATCTTTCATCCTGGTCAAAAAGTCTTACTCTTTGATGCCAAGCTGAAACTGTTCCCAGGAAAACTACGATCAAAATGGATCGGACCCTACCTCATCCGACGAATCTTTGGAAATGGAGCCATTGAGATCGGTCCACTCAGCCATGATTTAGAACCTTTCGTCGTAAACGGTCAGAGACTCAAACCTTTCATTGACTTGACCGATACAAATTTGGCTGAGATATCCTTTACCCTCCATTCTCCTTGAGCTCATTGCGCCCAGCCGATGGCGTAAAACTCAGCGCTTAACGGGAGTCAACCCGTCATTCTTGAAAAATCTGAAACCTTTCTTGACATTCTTACGCTGAATTCATATTGCACTTTATGATTCATCCATTAGAACAGCCGACCTCACCTCAGGTACCCGTACTCGAGTTTAGAAATCGTTCACAACAGTCACCTCGACCTGTTTGCCCACCCAAAACCTGTTCTAATGAATGATCTAAGCTGAACTCGAACCCACCTAATTTACAATGGGGACATTGCAAATCGTAGGCATGAGGGGGTATAAAAGTGTAAAATACCATGAAAAATCATTTCACAAGAAAGGTTTCAACAAAAAAATCACATATCACAAAAACACCAAAAAAAAAATGAAAAAATCTTGAAAAAGAATAAAAAAAAATTCTGAGGGGAGAGAAAATTTTGAGGCCATACAAATCATGAGGAAAAAAGGGGAAAAGTGAAAAATGTCAAAAATGAGCACAAAATGAAAAGAAAAAAGAAGAGAGAGTCATTAGTAAGAAATTAAGGGATTAACTAAGTTCTAGACCATATCAAGAAAAAGAAAATGAAAAGAAAAAGTGCTAATGAGAAACAAAAGAGATTAGTAGGAATGTTGATCTTAGGCCTCTTGGGCTAGACTCTTAGGCTTAAAAATTCAAGTATCCGCTAAGATCTGGATAGTCCTCAAGAGGTTGGGGAAAATGTGAAGCTTAAGTATTAGGTCTAAGGCCTAGGGAGTATTCAACCTCGTTAACTGACCTTTGGTTTGTAGGACTCGGTAAACTAAGCACCCCAATCCACACACAGTCTGGTTCAGTACGCATAATTATCAAAATCACGCAAAAGCGTTTAAGTGTTCTGAAAAAGTCGCCTAGATTTGGAGTGACCGATCAACACAACTTGATTTGGACGAGTTTCCAGAGTGGAAAGGCAGGAAATTCCCCTCGAAGATGCGTAATAACATATCATCTCCTCGGTGCTCGTCTCCTAGGATATCTACATATCCTACTAGGGGCACGTAAGCACCCTATGCTGGTTCAAATGCCATGGGCGACATTATCACGAAATGTCGATTGCCAGGGTCTGGATTTTGCTACAAAATGCCATGGGCAAGATTATCTCGAAATCTCGAAAGCCGAGGTTCTGGGGTTTTCCATGGGCAGTGCTATCACGAAGCATCAATTGCTAGGAACCCTTCGAGGATTGATGATGGGGACGAGGAATCCGATACAGACCATGTTGAGAAGCTAATCCGAAGATAGAAATAAAAAGAAAAGAGAGAAAACTCTCCAAACAAAGAAAATTGTCTGTCTCTCTCTTACAAAAAATGCACTGCAAATTGAACCGAGTCTAAAATACCTTATAAGTACAGATGCTTTAACAATGGAGTCCAACGAACCTTAAGATAGTTCCTGTGGGCCTTAAAAACCTTCACGGAGGATCGAGGCTAGAGCTGGTCAGGTCCAGATCTTGGTTGGCACTTGAGTACCTCTAGGCCTACTATCGGCATTCTAACTTAATCAAAAATAAAAAAAAAGCACTCATCATAATTTGTGAACATCAAGGAACTCATGGTATAGAACATCAAGGGCCTAGCAAAAGCTAGGCATGGGAGTATGATGGGAACACCATCATGAGCCTTAACTAGCTCATTCTGACCCAGAAAGGAGAACAAAAGCTCTTACATAACCAACTGGAGGTCTTAACTCAATGAATAACCCTTCTGAGAGAAAATCAAGAAACAAGGGGTAAAACTGTAATTTCACCATTGCAGTACAGCAACGGGATTTCTCATGGGCTAAACACAAGTCAAATGATCTTAACAATATAAAAAGTGGGTTGGTTCAAACAGAAAAGGGTTCATGTGAATTCTAGGAATTAAATGACTTATTGTAACCCTAAAATAGACCCACTTGATTTGACAAGGTTTTGATTAGGGTAAAATTCACCTAAACCCTCTAAAAATCATGGAAAAATATTCTTTAGGGTTTATAACCATCAGTTTGGCCCTTGGAACCTATTTTGACCTAAATTGGGGTCTTAATCAAATGTTTGCCATAAATTAGATTTTTACGTAAATTACCCAGTAAAACGTGGTCAAACCCAAAATCCAGCATCACCATTGGATTTCTTAGGTCAAAATTAGATTTTTATCAAAATTTGGACCTATGGGGAATTCATCTTAACCAACTTTGCAAGCAGGTCCAGCCTAATTACATTTCTACCCCTATCTTTCAAAAAGCTCTACAGAAACCCCCTATCTTCCTCGACGTTCTTTGCAATTAGGTCCCTTCACCATTATAGCGGAGGGAATCCTACTTCGGCAAGGTTTCAAGGGAAAGATCTCCCTGATTTCTCAGAGAATACCCTTCAAAATTGAAAGGGAGATTCTTTGAGAAATCTCCTCCAGTTTGAACACAATCAGAGGCTCGATTTAGTACCCAATCTCTTATGCGAATGCATGAGAGATTCGGGTCTCATTCAACCTTCTATCTCCGACAAGGTTTTCGTGCTTGGAAGCTTGGCTTCCAAGTACAAAACCTTCCGCCAGGGCCTATAAAAGCATGCCTAGATCACCCCACATTCTCCAAGCTTGAAATTGGCCAGAGAATCCCCTTACTACGTCTCTTCCCCCTTCGGCCAGTGACTCAACAAGCTCCGGCGATATCCCTCTCCTTCCCTCGTCGCTCTGCCAGAATACCAGTGGCAGGGTTCTCTTCCTCCTATTCATCCACGTCGCGCCACACCCACCGACGCCCCTGCAGCCCCTTCATCGTCACCGTCCTCCCTTACTGAGTGCTTCGTCTTCGGCGACGGCAGTACGAGCCGGCCACCATAAGTGCCTCCCCCTTCATCACCTTACGCACAGCTAAGTCATCTCTCCTTTCTAATCATTTTTCTCTCTTTATTTCTTCAAAACGCCACTCGACGCACGCTATCACCCTCACCTCCTTCATCTCCGACCAGACCTTTGGCAAGGCATCCTTGCTGCTCCACACCTCCATCCGCCTCACCAACTACCCCATAAGCATCACCACAACTCACTAATCCTAAACCCTCATTCCACTCACCGTGCCAAGCCCCCAAAACACTCCCTGAACACACCCACTCTCACGCACACAGGGTGCCCTAGGCACGCGCACTCCGACCACCCCATGCCATGCCAACTGCCGCACTACATTCGCCGTGTCTCGACGAAGCTGTCTGAGCTTTTTGACGAGGCCGCGAGGCCATTTTCGTGTGGACAGGTTCGGAGGTCGGCCGCCATTAAAGTAAGCAAGCTGCTGATAGCGAAAATGCGCGGTTTGTTAATTAGGTAATTTAGTGTTGTTGCAACGTGTAAATCCGCTTTCGCTTTTAAATTTATATTCCTAGATAGGGGAGTATCTAGGGTCGTCCAAGGAGGCTAAATGTTTACAAAATGAATTCTCTTGCTTGGAAAATAAATCTCAACTTTCTTTTTGTTCTTTTTCAATATATCATTTTTATGTTTTTTTGAAATTAAGGCAACATGCGAAATTGAGGCGGGAAAATGACTTACACTTCAATTCAATAGACTACTTCTAAAGTGGCAAGTAGAGCCTTTCCCTAAGCTCACTCTAGGCAAGTGGAGGCCTAGAATAATTAGGGAGAGGGAGTGAAGAATGCTAAAAACAAAGCAATTAGAAATGCAAATAAAGAAATTGCAAAGAAGGCAACTAGATTAATGAAAAAGTGTTTTACAAAAAAGCCTAGTAGAGGAATGCTTCTACTACTAGAAAAATTGCAATAAATAAAAGTAAACACAAATCCTCTAGATAGATGGTGAAGAAGAGGGCTTCTTGCTCCAAGCTTAGTAGCTCCCAAGCTTGAAAAGAGTCCTCCAACTCCTTCCTTGCTATGCTCCACCAAGGTGATGTCCTCCAAGGCAAACCCTAAAGGGGCGTGCCCTAAGCTTCTCTCCAAGGGTGGACGTCCACCCTAGGTCCTTCTCCTTTGCCTGGCCGTCCTCCTTGGCATGGCCCAAGTTGAAGAGAGTGGGGAGAAGAAGGCACCAAAAGGGCTGGTGATGTGCCCCTTTAATCTCCTTCTCTACTCCTTCTTCTTGGCCGTAGGTGTAGGTGGTATAGGTAGCAAAATACACTAATGGAGGATGAAGAAAATGTGGGAAGTTTGGTGGGTATATATAGTGTAGGAAGGGGGGCATAGGTGTCTCTTGGAATGGATGGCTAGGATAGGATATGGGGGGTAGTTGGGGATCCTAGGGCTAAGAATAAGTGGCGCCACCTAAGAGGTGCTAAGGGGGGTAGTTAAGGCTTTGGTGCCCTTTAGAATTGGCGCCAAAATGGGCCGTCTAGAAGGCCATTAGGTGGCGCCACCTTAGGGTTCTAGAAGTGAGGTATGTGGATGGCTAGGATGGGTTATGTGGGTAGGTGTAGGGTGGATGAAGGGGCTAAAAGTTGGCGCCAAAAGGGAGGTGGTTAGGGTTAGTTTTGGCGCCAACTTTTGGTGTCTTTTGGTGGTTGGTTGAGGGGTGAAAGGTGGTGAAGAGGTGGTGCAAAAATGAGTAGGATAGCTAGCTTAGGTAGGGCTTAAGTTGGTGGAGCTAGCTAGGGTTGAATTGAAGGTGGTGGATGGCCACGGAGCTGGTTGCTAGCTAAGCTAGCTTAGCTAGCTATGGAGTAGAGGAGGAGGTATTGGAGCTAGGGTTTGAATTGAGGAGCTGAGGAGAAGAAGTCTGGAGCTAGAACTGGAGCTGGCAGCTGCTAAAGAGGCTGGCATGGAACTACTCTAGCTAGCTTAGCTTGCTAGTTCTTTGCTAGTTGCTAAGCCAAGCTAAAGTGAACTGGCTTCTACCATAATGAGCTGAGGTGAGCTAGGTCTGGTGCTCCCGGGGAGGATCAAGCTGGTTGAGGCAGTTAAGGTAGCTTAGCTCAACTGAGTTGAGCTAAGCTGAATCCCTGGGAGCTAGACTTGAGCTTCCTGAGCTGAGATGAGTTCTACTTCAGCTGGCTAGAGTTGAGTAGAGCTGGATGTAGCTGGGTCAGAGCTGGGGTGAACTCCTGTCAACTCAGCTGAGCTAGCTAGAGCTCCCTATGGACTAGTGGGAGCTGAGATGAGCTAGACTCAGCTAAGTTGAGCTGGATCTGAGCTAACTTGAGTTAGGGTGAGCTAAAATGAACTCTCTTGAGCTGCCATTCAGCTGAGATTAGCTGAATGGAGCTGGGATGAGCTAACCCTAGTTCAAGTGAGCTAGGTTCCAACTGTGGTGAGCTAAATCAAGTTGAGTTCTAGCTAGTCTGAGCTTCTCCTTCACCATTTGCCTTCTTGAGTGCTAGGGTTTTAGGAATCTGTATATCTATTCATCCCTAACACTCACAAAAACATATCAAAAAGATAATAAAAAATGCAATGCATGCCTAACCTAATTTATGCCTAAATGCAACCCAAAAACCCGTTTGCGGAGTAAAATCATAAGAGCTAGGTTTGTTTTAATGCATAAGAATGATGATAAACTGGCGTTTATCAGCATCTAGCTTGCAAACTAGCTCCTGGTCTCCCCGCTCTAGGTGAATCGCCCCAGGTTACGCAGACTCATCTCGCGAATGACTCCAGATGAGCGATTGGCTTTGAAGACCCAGTAGCTGTGCAATCAAGGAGGCCTCTTGCTGCGGGCGCGCGTGAAGGAAGGTGGGACGTTTAGTCCCACCTCGGAAAGTCTGGAGCAGGCACAGCGAAATAAGAGGAAAAAGTGACAGCCTCTTCGCCTCTTGACCACAGGGTAAGGTCCCACTCACCTCTCACTGCCTCGTCCGCGACCCGATCCCCGCGGACTTGGCCTGACCCATATACCCAACCTGCACTCCTCGCCCACCACTGCACGCTGGTGGGCTTGGTCCCGGGTGTCCACCCGACCTGATTACCCGAGAAGCGACTCTAGGAGAGCGAGCATAAGAGAGAAAGAGGAAGAGAGATCACGGGGGCGGGTAGGGGCAGGTTTTGCTCTCTCGCAGGCAAGGAGAAGAAGAAGAAGCCAAAGAAGAAGAGGGAGGAAGCCAGCGAACGCTAAGGAAGGAGAAGACAAGGACTGAAGAGGAAGAAGCTGAAGGGCTGAAGAAAGAGAAGGAGAAGAAGCTGAAGGTAGAAGAAAGAGGAGCCACTAGAGAAAGAAGAAGAAGAAGGAAAGAAAGAAGAAGAAGGCAAAGGCCAGAGCAGCTAAAGGTAGAAAGGCAAAGGCACAGGCACGAGAATAGAAGAAAGAAGAGAAAGAAGAAGGAAGGAAGCAACCAGAGACAGATCAGAGAAGAGAAATAGCATTGTAGCAATCACATATTTAAGACGTCTGATTCACAAAATCAGACGTCCATATTTTTTGTGCTCTCTTGATATACATTGACATTTTATGTTTTTGCACTATAACTCTTATTTTCATTGCATATTATATTCAATTTTAAAGTTGTGCTCTTGATTTTTAAACCCCAATTTTCTCGTTGTGTTCGACATTGGACTTAAAACTTCGAGTAATAAAATTTATTTATTTTCGGGCGATTTCAAATATACTACGACGCATCGATTTTAAAACATTGATCTCGCCCGTTAAACAAGGAGGGTCTTGACGAGGAGGAGCTAGAGAAGAGAATTGAAGGAGGGAACAAGCAATGGGAGGTAGGAGGAGGAGGGTCTAGAGGAGGTGAGCCCGAGGGAGAGAGAGGAGGAGGAGAGAATCGAGTGAGAGGGAGTGGAAGGAGGTTGAAGGTCATGGGTTGTGTAATGTGTTTATTTATGACTTAGAGTTTAGGGCTTAGGATTTATGGCCTTGGGTTTAGGGTTATGAACTGTAACGACTCGATTCCCGAGTCCCTACGAGACACGAGAACCGGACTGACTCGACTAATCCCAAGAACTAGTCGTCCAACGAGGAAGTAACCAAAAGAGTAGTAAAATAAACCACATTCAGCATGAATATAACTAACAGTAAAAAAATACAGCAGTAAGGAAAGAAACCACTACAGTATATACCACCACAACAGTAGAACAACATTCATAACATAATATGAACTGCAGGTAAAGAAAAGTACAACGGTAACAAGAACTACTCACTACAGTGGAACCAAAAAGAGGTACAAGAGAACAGTGGTAACTCTATTGGACCCTACTCGGCCCAGCGTCCTCTGCAGCCGATGACCCTGGCTGCTCAACACCTGGTCCTGAAAGGTAACGAGTGTAACACGTCAGCAAAATGCTGAGTAGAGTGGCAGCTAAACTAAAGAAACAGTAAAGTGTACAGTAGCTGTTTTAATTTTCTTTCTTCCTTTATTTACGTCTTTCTATTGTTTCAAAATTTATCTATTTCTCAGATCCTTCACTTGATCTCGAATGTTCCTTGTGGGAATGATCTTGATTGCAGTCTTTTCCAAAAAGTAGAAGTAGCACGTGGTGCTCTCCTGGCCTGGAGAGTCCCCCGTGGTGATACCACCCCAAGGGCACGGACAGGCGTAACGGTGACTACGGCACGTGCGATAAACGCACGGGTAGCTAACCCACACTGGATGCGGTCAGTCATTTCCGTTAACGGGTGCACCTAAAGCACAGCACGAAACCAGTACAGGGCAGAGCCCTCTCAGTAACAGGGGGTCCAACCCCTCCACAGTAACCAAACAGGGGCCTTGCCCCTCCACAGTCCGCGCACCGTCGCCTGACTACCCTGGTTTGCCCCAGTGGGCCTAACAAGTCGGTGTAGGAGGCTAGCAGAACCCCGGGGCCCGTGGGGTAGCTAGTACCTCCCTACACTAGTAGCTCTCCTCGGTACTACGTACACGAGGGCCAGCAAGTCGGTACAAAGTGGCCAGTCCTAACCCCGGGTCCCTGGGGCGGCTGGCTCCGCTCTGCACTAAACAGGTACAGGTACTTCCCTTGGTACTACGTACCCAAGAGACAGCATACTACCACGTCTTTCTTTCTCAGTTCCATTCCTTTCCCTTTCCAGGAGTTCCACTCCTAATTCCCCATAGGGTTCTAGCTCTTTTAACTCAGAACATCTAGGTTTCACTTTTCAGTTTCACGTTCTTACAATCCATGTTCTCGGTCACGTTTATTTATTCATAACAGGCAGCTGTTAATTCAATTTACAGGTAGCTATTTGTTCCTTTCCATTTTTCCAAGACTGCAGTATTCATATATTCCACTAGTTTTCCCCCGTCCTAGGATTCATGCCATATCCTAGGATCTATCATACAATCTAGTTTTCCAGCCCTAGGATTCATGCAACACCTAGGATCTATCATTCAATCTATTTCTCATTCCTAGGATTCATGCAATGTCCTAGGTTCTATTTATGGTTCCATAATTTAACAGATTACACTAATAAACTTAAAGCCGCTCTACCGGTTACAACAGGCGTACTGGGGGTGTGGTCGGGAATCCCGCGTACCTCTGCAACCCCCGAGACTGCAACGGAACGGGGTCCTATCATAAGGATCAAACACAAGGAGTTTCTCAAAATAGTATACAACTACTGTAGACGGGTAGAGGATTTAATTCCGAAAAGCACGCAACTCGAAACGTGGAAAACGGACTCCGAACGGGCCCTAAACGGGTCGAAAATGACGAAACAGTGCAAAATCAGACGTCTGGAACTTCTTCCAGACGTCTTAAAAATGGGGATCAGATGGTACATTGTCCTGCGTGGTCTCTCAGACGTCCAGAGGCCTGCGGGGGCGTCTGGCCTAGTTCCCAGACGTTCGATGGTCACCCCGGACGTCTGGAAGTCGTTCCCGTCGTCTGGCACTGCAGCCTGACATCTGATTCGCTTTGGATGGCGAATCCAGAACCTGCGCGCACCCATTTCTCTCTCTCAGTACGGACGGCCGAAGAAAAGGAAGAAGGACGAAAATAACTCACCTTTCAGACGTCTGTACAGTCCTCCAGACGTCCTCCCCGTCGTCTGGTTGGAAGCCCAAACGTCTGATTCTGGAAAAATTTCCAGAATCAGGGCGCCACTCGCCCTCTGCTCGCGACGCACGGCCGCGCCGCGAGTCGTCCGCCTGCTGCTCGAGCTGCAGTAGGCCTCCCGCGCCACCCCGCGTCTGCTGCTCCCCCCGCCAGCCGGCCCTAGCAGCCCCGGCAAGCTCGCCCTCACGGCCGAGGGCCTCCTCCCTCGCGCAGCACCTCCTCCCACACTCACCGCGGCTGTCGCTGCCGCCGCTCACTCGCGCTCGCACTAGCGCACCGGTTGGAAGGAGAAGAGGAGGGGGCGGAGGTGATGAGAGTGAGGGAGAGGGTGTGGCGTTTTAAAGCCGCACGGGGAGGAGAGAGAGCGGGACAGAGGGCAGCCTGCGCCCGCAGGAGAGAGGGAAAAAGCGACCGCAAGTCTGCATGCGCAGGCGAGCAAACGCAACCGCGCGTGCCACCGAAACTGAAACCCAGACGTCTGGAAGGGGTTCCAGACGTCTGGTCCGATGTCTGGGCCACCTCCCAGACGTCTTAAAAGACGTCTGAGGCCGCGCGTTCGTAACATGAACTAAATGTTTAAGGTCTCGGGTTTCAATTTAAGCTTTAGATTTAGTGTTTGGGGTTTAATATTTGATGGTTAGGGTTATGAGTTTAAGGATTAGGTTAACAAGCTTAATGTTTAGGATTTTAGAAAGGAGGGAAGGAAGAGAATTGAGAGGAAGTAAAAGGAATATAAAGAAGATTAAAGGTTGAGAGGTTGAGGAGGAGAGGGTTGGGGTTGAGGGAGTTACTGTTAGAAAAGTAATTTATAATTGAAATATTTGATATTTAAGTTTCATTATTGATGGCATCCTTTATAACTAACCTAATTTAGCTAAGTTCTACGGTTAAATTTACCTAATTAACATATTAAAAGGGTATAACTCAATCAACACTGAAGAGAGAGGAATTAATAGAAAAAGTTGTTAATTCTGTAATTTTCTCGAACAAATATAAATGCAAAATAGATGGAGGAAAAAAATTATGATTAATCAAAGGTCAATTGAGCTTAAATGTCATAAAGTGGGTTGATACTGAGTAATTTAGGATTTCATTCAAATTGAGTGTTAATCTTTAATTAAATTGGCTAATTTCAAACCCGCTTCAATTACAATAGTTATGAGTGAAATAAATGTAATATAAATCTTTTAAAAATCAATTAAAAATATTTTATCAAGTTTGGCACACTCGATTTGACAATCGAAACACGTTTCGACCTAAAATAGAATTGTAGGCAGGTATTTGATACATTTTGGGTCTAAACATAAATCGAGCATTTAAACAACATCAAAACCCAAAATTAAAGTCATCACCAACTTCCTTATGTCCAAATTAGGCCACCATAAAAATTTGGGATCAATTGGACTTTATCTTGGTCAACTTTGTAATTTAGCCCTCAATTCCTGATTTCCTTAAAAATACCACCTTGATGAGAGCCTCATCATGAACCCTAACTAGCATATTTTGATCCAAATAAGTGTACAAAAGCTCCTACAAAACCTAAGGAAAAGCCTAAATCAGAGAATTCTAAATTTAAGAATAAAATAATTCACAAGGGGTAAAAGTACAATTTTACCAATGCAGTACACAGACGGAGTGTCTAAGGGTCTAACACAGGTCAAATGAGCTTAATAAGAAAGAAAGTGGGATAACCTGATCCGAGAAGGGTTATAGCAACACCTAGAAATTAAATGACATTCTGTAACTCTTAAACAAACCCGCTTTAATTCATGAGGTTTTAGGCAAGATAAAAATCAACTAAACTCCCTAAAATTCATGAAAAAATATTTCTTAGGGTTTAGAACCTTCAATTTGGCCTTTGGAACCTATCTTGACCTAAACTGAGAACCATACCCAATATTTGACCTAATTTGGGTTTTTGTGTAAATTGACAGGTCAAACGTAGTCAAACCAAAAATAAAACCTCACCATTGAATTCTTTAGGTCAAAATTAGGTTGATACCAAAATTTGGACCTAAGGGAAGGCCATCTTGACCTACTTTACACATTGGTCCTCTTGAATTACTTTTCGATCCTTATCTTTTTGAACCCTTGCATTTTGCCCCCCAGCTTCCCTTTCGTTCTTTCCAAAATGGTCCCTCTGCCACCCCACGCAGCCACCCATACCTCCGGCGACCTTGCGCGGAGGATGGCGCCGCTCAGGGTATGGGGGCCGCTCTCAGAAACGAAAGGGGGTTCCCTGCGTCGTCCTCTTTCGCAGGGACCCCCTCCCATGTCCTGCCATCGCCCACTCCTCTCGTGCGAACACGCGAGAGGAATGGGTCTCCACCTCCGGCCAACTACGATAAGCCCTCCATGATCTCTCCTCGAGATTCTCCTCTCGCCTGCTGCTATAAAAGGGACAACAGGGCTCTCCAATCATCTCAAGCCTGATTTGGCCAAGGAATTCCCCCACACTTCGTCTCCTCCTCCTCCGGTCAAGCGCCCGCAGGCTCCGGTGACCCTTCCTCCTCCCCTTCATCGCTCTGCTGCCATACTTGTAGTAGAGTTCACTCCGCCTCGTCCTCCCGCACCAGGCCGCACCAGCTGACACCTTCCAGATCCCCTCCTCGTCGCCGTTACCCCCCTCTGGGCATCTTCGTTTCCGGTGTCAGTAGGCACGCGTCGAGCGCCTCCTCCTCCCCTTTCATCAGTTAACTAGGTAAAACTCTTCCCCTTACTCTCCCCTTTATTTCCTCCTTATAAATTTGTTGTTTCCACCCACAAACCACCAATGTCCATCACCACCTTCTCCATCTCCGGCCGCCCTCTGGCGAGGTGTTCCCACCACTCAACGCCTCCATCCTCCTCACCAGCTACCCCTTAAGCACCGCGACATCTCACTGACCCTAAATCCGCACTCCATTCACCACGCCACACCTCCAGAACACCCCCCGAACACACCCACTCTCACGCACGCAGTGTGCCCTAGGCGCACGGCCACAGGCACTCTCGCGTCTCGCCGACCACCACTGCACACTCGCCACACCTGGGCGAACCTCCCTGAGTCTTTTGACGTGGCCGCGAGGCCGTTTTAGTGTTTTCAGGCCCCAGGTGCTTGCCGCCATTGTCGAGCGAGTGAAGCTTGCTTGGGAGCTTCACCCAGGTCTCCTCGTCCCAGGCAGCAGGTCCCAGGTCGCGTGGAAGGCTTTTCGCGCACGCACTCAGGACCTCAATTGGGGTCGCATGCCTCTACCGCTGCCCTAATTGGACGAACCTTCCTCCCGCAGACACCTCAGATCGGAGGTGGGACTTGAGTCCCACCTCAGAAGTGTGTGGGCGCGCGCCCACACATAAATTAAAAAAGTGCTCCTGGCTATTCGCCTCGAAACACTAGGGTGAGGTCCCTCACCTATCCACCGGGTCTCATCCGCGGCACTGCCCACGCGAACCTGACCCGCGACCCGACTACCCCCACTCCTGAGCACTACTCGTGCACCACACCCACGCCGGTGTGCCTGGACTCGGGCACATGACCCGACCCGATTACTCCGCTCTGGGAGAGCGTACCAAAGAGAGATTCAGAGAGAGAGAGAGACGCGGGAAAGGGTAGGGGTAGGTTTTGTGTCGCATGTGTGCAGGGGACAGGTGAGGAAGAAGAAGAAGAAGAGGAAGAGCGGGCGGCGAAGACTTGGCCACGAGAAGCAAGAAGAAGGTGAATGGGAAGCCGCAGCAGCTGAAGAAGAAAGAAGAAGGCAGGCACTGTAGTAACAAGGCCGATAAGGCGTCCGACTCAAAGAATCAGACGTACGGAGCAAGGAAAGGCTGAAAGAGAAGCTGATTGAAGAAGAGAAAGAAAAGAAGAAGACGCAGAAGAAAGAAGAAGAAGCAGCAGCAGAGAAAAGGAAGAGAAAAAGAAGAACCGCAGCAGAGGGTAGAAGAAAGAAGGTAGAGAAGCTGACTAAAGAAGAGAAAGAAAAAAAGAAAGAAGGAGAAGAAGCTGCTGAAAGAAAAGAGAGTAGAAGAAGAAGCCAAGAGAAGAAAAAGAGAAATTTTTGCTCACTCTCTCTCTTAAATTTGTGTAAAACAGTATATAGTCAATTGTGAGTTCATATGTTTCTAGAATGACGTGTGCTCCCTGAGTTCGACCTCGGGATATTTTAAAATCTTGAGTAATAAATAAATTAAAGTGATAAACTTCTTTCATAATACTACATCAAATACATTATTAAAACCCGAAGGACGAGAGCAAACACTTTTTGGCGTCGTTGCCGGGGAGCAACAGCCATTCTAGAAGCTATTTATTCACAATTTTTTGATTTACTACTAACTTAAGCTCTTCTCTTTTGTTGTGCAGGCACAAGAAATCAAGAATGAGCAAGCAGCCGCACAACAACTACGCCAAGGGACAGGTAATTTTCTATCCTCTCTTTTAATCCCCTCAAAATTCTAAAGAGGAAGAAAAAAAAAAAGCAAATTAGGAATAACCTGTCGTCCATACCTAATAAATCACATAAGTTTCCTGCTTTCAAATTTCAACACATTTTATCTGTACATCCACTAAAGGTATTTAGGGCTAAAACCTTCTTGCTTGAGCCCTAATTACCTAATCTTGAGGCAACTAACTGGACCAATTAGTGCCAACTTAAGACTCAACGCTAGGGTTTTAGAGACACACTTTCTAATCAAGAATTGAGAATTCCCAAAAGAAGTGTGCCCAATCCATTACTTGGAAAACATCTATCAAGAGAAACCCTAAGCAATTCGGCTCTTAAATCACTTGAACCTTAAAAGACAAGACCTAATAAGCTCTCAAAGAAACTAATAGGTGAAGTTGATCCCTTGGATCAACCAACCTTTAAATTAGGTAACTCTTTGCACTCAAAAGGTTAAAGTTCAAGTGAAACCCTAAGCAACTTGATCTTAATTAAAAAAAGTGGTAGACTTAAGAGGTCAAGGTCCCCATTCTGGTCTACCTGGAATCTCAGTGACAAGAGAGGTCGGGTAGGGAAAATCTTGTAACCCATGGGGGCGCTCTACCGTGTAGGGGTCTTCACGGGACTCACCCTCTCTGACTGCCCAGGTAATTCTCAGGTGGACGACCTTCTGATTAAGGGGTATCATCCGCCCTGAACCTCTATAGTCACCCAACATTTTGGGTGTCTTGATTGGGTCTAGCACCTGCTTACCTCATCTAATCCATCAGTGCATGTTTGGTAGGAGGTCCTTGAAACCTCCTCTAGAAATTCACTCTCCCCGAGGCTGAGCCTCGGTACCCTTGTTTGTGAAACCAACTCTTCACATAGACCTCTCCTCTGATTCTGAACCCAACTCACCTTCTTCTTCCACAATGGCTCAGCCAGTTGAGGAAGAGAATAATCTTGAGCATCAGCTCCAGCGACTCAATGACCTCTTCCAGAACTTCATGAACCCACCGCAGCGTCCCATGATGCGAGATCACTATAATCCCACTGCGGTGGCAATTGAGCCTCGAGTCAGAATCCCTACTGGAGGGCCCGATTTTGAATTGAAGCCCAACATTATTCATGCATACCTAAATTCCATGGGCTTAATTCTGAAGACCCCTTTCCAACACATCAACAGCTAAAGCATCTGGCCCAAACTTTCGAGTCAGATGCGCATAATCGGGATATCTTACTCATGAAGATGTTCTCTTTCTCCCTTATGGACAAGGCAGCCCATTGGTATCAGACTCAGACCCATCCGATCAACACTTGGGAGGAACTTCAGTCCGAGTTCTTGAAAAAGTTCTTCCCTGTTGGTCGGACCAATGCCTTGCGCCATCAGATTACTCACTTCACGCAACAGATGAGAGAACCTCTTCATGAGGCATGGGATCATTTTCAGGATCTCATGAGGAAGTGCCCCCATCACGGAGTTCCTAAATGGAAACAAATCCAGTCTTTTTATCAGGGACTCCGTGAGGATATTAGACTGTTCGTCAATGCAACTTGTAGAGGGAATATCATGGGTCAACATGAGGACACTGTATGGGAGATTCTCGAGAATATGTGTGAGAACTCCATCAATAATGACTCCATGGGACTATTCAACAGGACAAATACCCGCGCAACGACGAACCTTAGGGGAGCACATGAGACGCAGGGCCTGTCCGCATCAGTCGACTTGGAATTAATGACCAGTCAATTGGACAAGGTCTCTATTATTGAGAAGAAGGTGGATGAGCTGACTCAACATTTGCAGCGAGCCACCTCTACGCAAAACTCCTTCGCACAGCCCCTTCCCGCACGGGAGACTGTGCAGAACATTTTCCACCGACCTTCTCCCGGGGTGGACTCGTATCCACCCCCATCTGACTCTCGGATCGGAGGAACCTCTGATCCTTTCTATTCTAGCTGGGGGAGCTCTACTCCCCCATTCTCTGACTTTTCTAAGGCTCCTCAGACATGCGAGGACCTCAACGCCATCCAGAATGACCCATTCTCCAATACCTACAATCCTGGATGGCGAAACCATCCCAACTTCCAGTGGACGGGAAATTCCCAGAATCTGAGACCACCCTTTCAGCCCCGTCCACCAGCACCTCATCCTTATCAGCCACCTCAGCCTTGGCACAATCCCACTTATCCATCTGGGCCAAACCAAGACCAAATGTCCCTCATCCTCCAGACTTTGGCTGACATTCAAAGAACGAATGTGGAAATTCAAAAGCAACACAAGGATGAAATCACAGAGCTTTGAAATCAACTAGCCCAGTTGGCAAATTCTCGCCAACCAGGCATGCTTCCTTCTCAGCCTCAACCTAACCTTAATAGCGTGCCGACCCAGCGGCTCGTTATGAACCCAAACTCAGGCCAAGCACACATGGTTTATCAGGCCCCTTCTATTCCTTCACCGGACGGGACGGAAGCTTCAACTTCTTATACGGGTTATCAACAGCAGCAGCCCATTCTACCAACCCCCAACCAGAACCAGGTAGGACTTAACTCTGTAACAACCCATAGTGGTAAGGCGACCCAAGATCCACCTTATCCAGACCACTTCAAGCCTGGTAGTGACCCAAATCCTAGGGCAGTCATCTAGGATGTTCCTATCCTTGTCCCAGATCAAAAACCTGGACCTATCCTAGAGGAACCAACCAAGGTTCCATTTCCTGAGGCCTTGACCAAGGGAAAGAAGACAACCAAATCCGTGGCTCTTGAGGAGGATCTAGTCAACCTCTTTGAGCAGGTCCAAATAAACATCCCCTTGATGGATGAGATCTGCCACGTACCGGCTTACGCATGATTTTTGAAAAACGCGTGCACACCTCAGCGTAAGCCGAAAACCAAGAGTGGGAGTCCAATTATATTGTCAGAGCAAGCCAGCTCTGTAATCCTAAGCAGACTCCTACCCAAGGCAAAAGACCTAGGCACTCCCCTAATTTCATGTAAGATCGGTGAAACCCAGTTCGACAGAACATTGTTAGACTTAGGTGCCTCTATAAACTTGATACCCACATCCTTACTCAACCATCTAGAAGAATCTGAGCTAAAACCGACCGAGGTGACACTACAATTAGCAGACCGATCTATCAAGTCACCTAAAGGAATTCTTGAGGATGTTATTGTGAGGGTGCGGGATTTCTATTTCCCTGTAGACTTTATCGTCTTAGATATGGACGCACTTGAAAATCCAAGGGATACACCGATCATACTAGGGAGATCTTGTTTGGCCACTGCAAGGGCCAACATAAGTTGTGAGGAGGGCCAAATAGAACTGAAATTTGGGAACCAGACTCTCAAAATTGATATCTTTAAGGCCCAACAAGGAATTAATTGCGGTGTCATTGAACAAATCTGTGATGTTAGAGTTTTGGTTGATGAACCACAACTTGAGGACAACATGATCATTCCTCATCAACCACAAGAGGATCTTGCACTGCAATTAGAGGAGGCAAACATTGAGATAAACAAACCCATAACTCCTACCCATGTACCTCACACTCACCTTGAACCTCCCGTTGCTGCTAATAACCCCATTCTTGAACTCAAACCCCTTCCCGACCATTTAAAATATGTCTTCTTGGGTTCTAATCAGACATTTCTTGTGATTATAAACTCTAGACTCACACCGATCAGGAATCCCGTCTGATTACTATTCTCCAGCAACATCGCAGGGCCATTGGTTGGACTCTCAATGATTTGACTAGAATAAGTCCCTCTTATTGCACACATAGTATTTATTTTGAATAGTGCGCACGCCCTTTCCACGAGATGCAGAGACGCTTGAATCCCAATCTGTAGGAGGTCGTGAAAAAGGAGATCATTAAGTGGTTAGATGCATGGATCATCTACCCGATCTCCAACAGTCGTTGGGTGAGCCCAATCCAGGTTGTGCCTAAGAAGGTAGGGCTCACCACTATTACGACTGAAATTGGAGAAGTCATACCTACCCATATAGCCAACTCGTGGAGAGTATGCATAGATTACCGAAGACTCAATTCCTCCATGAAGAACGATCATTTCCCACTACCATTCATTGATCAGATTTTCGAGAAATTAGTGGGAAATAGATTCTTCTGCTTCCTAGACGGGTACTCCGGTTATAACCAAGTGGCTATTCATCTTGAGGACCAAGAGAAGACCACATTCACCTGCCCCTTCGGGACGTACGTGCTCCGAAGGATGCCTTTCGGTCTCTGTAATGCACCTGCAACTTTTCGACAGTGCATGCTTGCCATATTCTCTAATATGGTAGGTGATTTTCTAGAAGTCTTCATGGATGACTTCTCAGTTTTTGAGTCATCACTTGATGATTTCCTTCAGCACTTGGTTCATATACTCAGGCGTTGCATCGATGTAAATCTGGTTCTTTCCTAGGAAAAGAGCCACTTTATGGTGCCTGAGGGGATCGTCCTAGGATATTTAATTTCTGAGAAAGGCATCCAATTGGATCGAGCCAAGGTTGATCTGATTTCTCGACTTCCTATGCCTAGCTCGATCAGGGACATCCATTCTTTTCTGGGGCACGTCGATTTTTACCGTCGTTTCATCCCTGATTTCTCGAAAATTGCATGCCCCCTGACTACTCTTCTCTCCAAGGATGTACCTTTTGAAATTTCCAAGGAATGCACTCAAGCTTTTGAGAACCTTTGTGATCGAGTCACCCAAGCCCCGATCCTACAGTCCCCTGATTGGTCTCAACCCTTTGAGATCGTGTGCGATGCATCTGATTTTGCTGTAGGAGCAGTTCTAGGGAAGAAGATTGATGGGAAACCCATGGTCATCTACTACACTAGCAAGACACTTGATGAGGCTCAGCGTAACTACACAATTATGGAGAAAGAGCTGCCAACCGAAGTATTTTCCCTCGAAAAATTTCGATCTTATCTCCTGAGTTCCCACGTCATCATCTACTCGGATCACACTACTGTGAGGCATCTCCTTGATAAGAAGGACGCGAAGCCTCGATTAATCTGATGGATCTTGCTATTGCAAGAATTCGACCTCAAGATTCGCGACAAGGTGGGAAGACAGAAAGTGGTAGCTGACCACTTGTCTTGCCTTCCTTCTGAAATCATCGACCCTTCTGGACGCATCACGGAGCTTTTTCCTGATGAGCACCTATTGACTATTGGTACTAGGCTTCCATGGTTTGCTGATATAGTAAACTACTTGGCATCTCATCAGATCTCGTCTGATTAGCCAAAGGCCAAGAAAGATAAGTTGCGCTCTGATGCCAAGTACTACATCTTGGAAGACCCATACCTTTTCCGCATAAGTGCTGACCAAATCATCTGGAGATGTGTCCCAGAGGGCGAAGTTAATGACATTCTCTCCTGCCATGACCAGGCATGCAGTGGCCATTTCTCTGGGCACAAAACTGCATCAAAAATCCTCCAGTGTGGCTTTTACTGGCCCACTATCTTCAAGGACGCGTACAGTCACTGTAAGGCATGCAGTCGTTGCCAAACTCTGGGCAACATGAGCCACCGCAACATGATGCCTTTGCAGCTGATTCTCGTGTGCGACATCTTCGATATTTGGGGGATTGATTTTATGGGCCCCTTTCCTGTTTCGAAAGGCTTCAAGTACATTTTACTCGCAGTGGACTACGTGTCCAAATGGAATGAAGCCATTCCTACCCGAACCTGTGATCACAAGATTGTCATCAAATTCATTCATCAGAATATCTTCTCACGGTTCGGGATTCCTCATGCAATATCTCTGACAGAGGGACCCATTTCACCAACACTCAGTTCAGGTCACGGATGACCAAATACGGGGTGTCTCACCGAATCTCTACTCTTTACCACCCCTAAACTAATGGTCTAGCTGAGCTATCAAATCGAGAGATCAAGAAAATCCTGTAGGTTACTGTTCGACCTGACAGGAAGGATTGGTCGTCCCGACTTTCAGAAGCTTTGTGGGCTTATAGGACCACCCACAAGACCCAACTAGGCATGTCTCCTTTCAGACTGGTGTATGGGAAGGCATGTCACCTTCCCGTCGAACTGGAACACAAAGCCTACTGGGCAGTATGGAGCTGCAACTTAGATCTTTCTAAGGTTGGAACCCACAAAAAGCTTCAGATAAGCGAGATCGATGAATTACGCCTTGATGCCTATGAGAACTCACGAATCTACAAAGAGCGGGTTAAAGCCTTCCATGACAAGCACATATCTAGAAAGATCTTCCACCCTGGTCAGAAGGTCCTACTCTTCGATGCCCAACTCAAACTCTTCCCTGGGAAATTGCGATCCAAGTGGGTCGGACCATATCTTGTCCGACAAGTTTTTGGAAATGGAGCCGTCGAAATCAGTCCTCTCAGCCATGATTCCGAACCTTTCATCGTGAACGGTCAGAGACTCAAACCGTTCATTAATGTAACCTCTACAGATTTGGCTGAGTCACCATTTATCCTCCATTCTCCTTGAGCTTATTATGCCCAGCTGATAGCGTAAAACTCAGCGCTTAACAGGAGGCAGCTCGTCATTCTTTCTAAAAAACCCGAAACCTTTTCTGACACCTCTTTGCACTTTAGGTCCATCCTTTATGACAGTCGACTCCACCTCAGGTGCTCACATCTGATATTAGAAATTGTCCGCAACAGTCACCCTAACGCATCCACTCACCAAAATACCTGTCCTAATGCATGAACCAAGCTAAATGAAAACCCTCCTAATTTACAATGAGGACATTGTAAATCTTAGGCATGGGGGGGGTATGAAAGTGCAAAATGAATAAAAACTCAGAAGAAAAGGTTTCAACATAAAAAAAAATTGAAAGGAGGAAGGATTCTTGTGGATTTTATAAAAGGAGGAGGAGAAAAAGAGCTAAATGATAAAAAGCAGCACAAAATGAAAAAGAAAAAAGGTTAGTCATTAGTAAGAAATTAAGGAATTTAACCTAAGTTCTAGACCACATTAAGGAAAAGAAAAAGGAAAGTGCACAACAAGATTAGTAAGAACGCTAACCTTAGGCATTCTTGGATAGGTTCTTAGTACCCATTAAGATCTAGATACTCCTCAAGAGGTTGAGGAAAATGAAAAGCTTAAGTATTAGGTCCAAGGCTTAGGGAGTATTCGGCCTCGCTAACTGACTTTTGGTTTACGGGACTCAGTAACCTAAGCACCCAAATTCACACACACAGTCTGGTTCAGTAAGCATAAGTATCAAAATCATGCAAAAGCATTTCAAATATTATGAAAAAGTCACCTAGATTAGGAGCAGTTGATCAACACAAGTTGATTTGGACGAGTTCCCGATGCAGAGAGGTGGGAAATTCCCCTCGAAGATGCGTAACAGCATATCATCTCCTCGATGCTTGTCTCTTAGGATATTTACATATCCTACTGGGGGCATGTAAGCACTCTGCCGGTTCAGATTACATGGATGGCATTATCATGAAGTGTCAATTGCCAGGGTCTGAATTCGACCACGGAACACCATGGACGGGATTATCTTGAAATCTCGAAAGCCAGGGTTCTGGGGGTTACCATAGGCGGTGCTATCTCGAAGCATCAACTGTCAGGGACCCTTGAGGATTGATGATGGGGACAAGGAATCCGATACAGATCGTGTTGTGAAGCCAATCCTAACCTAGAATTAAAAAGAAAAGAGAGAGAAAACTCTCCAACAAATACATCTTCTGTCTCTCTCTCTTACAAAACGCACTACGAACTGAACCAAGGCTAAAATTATCTCAAGCACGGGTGCTTTAACCACGAAGTTCAATAAACCTTAGGTTAGTTCCTGTAGGCTTTAAAAACCTTTGCTAAAGACTAAGGCTAAAGCTAGACATATCTTGATCTTAGTTGGTACTAGAGTACCTTTTAGGCCTATGATTGGCATTCTAACCTAATCAAGGATATAAAAGGAAAAGCACTTATCTAAACTTGATAAGAAATTCATGGTCTAGAACAAGGGTTAAAACCTTAAAATTTTGCTAATGGACTAGCAAAAGTTAAGTATGGGGGTATGATGAGAGCCTCATCATGAACCCTAACTAGCACATTTTGATCCAAATAAGTGTACAAAAGCTCCTACAAAACTTAAGGAAAAGCCTAAATCAGAGAATTCTAAATTTAAGAATAAAATAATTCACAAGGGGTAAAACTGTAATTTTACCAATGCAGTACACAGACGAGGTGTCTAAGGGTCTAAACTTGGATCAAATGGGCTTAATAAGAAAGAAAGTGGGATGACCTAATCCAAGAAGGGTTATAGTAACTTCTAGGAATTAAATGACATTCTATAACCCTGAAATAAATCTACTTTAATTCACTAGGTTCCAGGCAGGATAAAAATCAACTAAACCCCCTAAAATTCATGAAAAATATTCCCTAGGATTTAGAACCTTCAATTTGGCCTTTGGAACCTATCTTGACCTAAATTGAGAACCATACCCAATTTTTGACCTAATTTGGGTTTTTATGCAAATTGATCAGTCAAACGTGGTCAAACCAAAAATCAAACTTCACCATTGAATTCCTTAGGATCAAATTAGGTTGATACCAAAATTTGGACCTAAGGGAAGGCCATCTTGACCTACTTTACACATTAGTCTCTTGAATTACTTTTCGACCCTTATCTTTTTGAACCCTTGCATTTTGCTCCCCAACTTCTCTTTCGTTCTTTGCAGAATCATCCCTCTACCACCCCACGCAGTCGCCCATACCTCCGGCGACCTTGCGCGGAGCATGGCGCCACGCAGGGTATGGGGGCCGCTCTCAGAAACGAAAGCGGGATTCCCTGCGTCGTCCTCCAATGTCCTGCCATCGCCCACTCCTCTCGTGCGAACGCGGGAGAGGAATGGGTCTCCATCTCTGGCCAACTCCAGCAAGCACTCCACGATCTCTCCTCGAGATTCTCCTCTCTCCTACTGCTATAAAATGGACAGTAGGGCTCTCCGGTCATCTCAAGCCTGATTTGGCCGAGGAATTCCCCCACACTTCGTCTCCTCCTCCAGTCAAGCGCCCGCAAGCTCCGGTGACCCTTCCTCCTCCCCTTCGTCACTGTGCTGCCATAGCTACAGCAGAGTTCACTCCGCCTCGTCCTCCCACGCCAGGCCGCACCAGCTGGCGCCTTCTAGATCCCCTCGTCGCCATTACCCCCTCTAGGCATCTTCGTCTCCGACGTCGGCAGGCACACGCCGAGCACCTCCTCCTCCCCTTTCGTCAGTTAAGTAGGTAAAACTCTTCCCCTTACTCTCCCCTTTATTTCCCCCTTATTAATTTGTTGTTTCCACCCACCGACCACCACTATCCATCACCACCTTCTCCATCTCCGGCCGCCCTCCGGCGAGGCGTTCCCGCCACTCAACGCCTCCATCCGCCTCGCCAACTACCCCTTAAGCACCGCGACACCTCACTGACCCTAAATCTACACTCCATTCACCACGCCACACCTCCAGAACACCCCTCGAACACACCCACTCTCACGCACGTAGTGTGCCCTAGGCGCACGACCATAGTCACTCTCACGTCTTGCCGACCACTGCTGCACACTCGCCACACCTGGGCGAACCTCCCTGAGCCTTTTGACATGGCCGCGAGGCCGTTTTATTGTTTTCAGGCCCTAGGTGCTTGCCGCCATTGTCGAGCGAGTGAAGCTTGTTGGGAGCTTCACCCAGGTCTCCTCGTTCCAAGCAGCAGGTCCCAGGTCACGCGGAAGGGTTTTCTCGCACGCACTCAGGACCTCAATTGGGGCCGCAGGCCTCTGCCGCTGCCCCAATTGGACGAACCTTCCTCCTGCAGACTCCCAAGATCGGAGGTGGGACTTTAGTCCCACCTCCGAAGTGTGTGGGCGCGCGCACACACATAAATTGAAAAGGTGCTCCTGGCTATTCGCCTCGAAACACTGGGGTGAGGTCCCTCCTCACCTATCCACCGGGTCTCTTCCACGGCACTGCCCACGCTTACCTGACCCGCGACTCGACTACCCCCACTCCTGAGCACTCCTCGCACACCACACCCACGCCGATGCACCTAGACCTGGGCACGCGAGCCCACCCGATTACCCGGCTCTGGGAGAGCATACCAAAGAGAGATTTAGAGAGAGAGAGACGCAGGAAAGGGTAGGGGTAGGTTTTGCATCACGTGTGTGTAGGGAACAGGTGAGGAAGAAGAAGAAGAAGAGGAAGAGCGGGCGGCAAAGACTTGGCCGCGAGAAGCAAGAAGAAGGTGATAGGGAAGCTGCAGCAGCTGAAGAAGAAAGAAGAAGGCTGGCATTATAGCAATAGGGCCGATAAGGCGTCCGACTCGAAGAATCAGACGTCCGGAGCAAGGAAAGGCTGAAAGAGAAGCTGACTGAAGAAGAGAAAGAAAAGAAGATGCAGAAGAAAGAAGAAAGAAGAAGAAGCAGCAGCAGTGAAAAGGAAGAGAAAAGGAAGAACCGCAGCAGAGGGAAGAAGAAAGAAGAAGGCAGAGAAGTTGACTGAAGAAGAGAAAGAAAAGAAGAAGAAAGAGGGAGAAGAAGCTGCTGAAAGAAAAGAGAGAAGAAGAAGAAGACAAGAGAAGAAAAGAGAAATTTTTGCTCACTCTCTCTCTTAAATTTTTGTGAAATAGTATATAGTCAATTGTGAGTTCATATGTTTCTAGAATGACATGTGCTCCCTAAGTTCGACCTCAGGATATTTTAAAATCTCGAGTAATAAATAAATTAAAGTGATAATGGTCTTTCATAATACTACAACAAATACATCATTAAAACCCGAAGGACGAGAGCAAACACCCCTTAACTTTTGATTTTCTTGCATATATGACCCCATCAGCACCTTCTCCACCTTCCACCTCCGCATTTTCCGGCCACGCAACTCCAGTGAGCTATTCCCACAACCCCCGGCCCTCTCCTCGTGGGTCAAGGAGTTTTAAACCTCCGCTGTCACACGCCGCTTCTTTTCGTCAAGATTTGGTGCGCCATCTCCCCTTTATTTCTTCTTCCTCGGGTGTCACCAATTATGACCTTAGAGCTCTTCATCCTCATCCTCCACCGCTCCTCCGAAGAAATTAGTTGAGGGCTTCTTCTCCCCTTGTCGTCATTCTCCTACCCTCTTCCTTGCTCTAATCTCCTCGTCATGCTCTGACGTCAGCGTGCTCCCACCTCGTCCTCTCCTACGTAGCCCTTCCTCTCCCTCTCTTTCTATAGTGTAATTTAGGCATTTTAGATTAGGAAAACTCCCACAAAAACCACTCAATGCTCATCATCTCCCATGCGCACGACCACTCTTCGGCAGAGGTATGGCCGAACTCTGGTGAGGCATGCCTCATCACTCCACGCTGCTTCCCGCTTCGCCAACTACCCAGGAAGCATCGCCTCAACACGAATGACAAAACCCCTCAACCAACTTGGGTGTTCGACACCCCAAAACGGCCACCAGACACGAACATTTCCCACCACCCTCACCGTGTTCGCCGACCGTCCCTCTGACCTCCTCAAGCCCAGCTGAGGTCACCATCACCTTTACCAATGTGCTACGAAGCTTCTCAACCACTTCGTTGAAGCCGAGCTTCTCTCCCACACACGGACGACCTCCGCCGCCACCATCCTCTTCCTCGTTCCCAACCATGGCACCCTGACGTCAGTGAGCTTCCAAGCTTCGCGGGAAGATTCCCCACGGCATGAGGAACGTATTGCCCTTATCGAGGGGTTGCTTCGCGCACAGAGGAGCTCCAACCAACTTGCCAGATTCACGCCGCCGTCATCCCCTTCGACGATGCCATCCGCTGCTCTCGCCACCTGATGGTTTATTTCCTCAACACAGTTAATTAAGTTAATTAGGCTTAATTAAGTGCAAGAGAAAGTAACTTAGGTTAACTTAAATTAATGTCGATTGAATAGTATAGGGTCAAACTAACCTAACATTTTAGATTTTAATTCTTTTTTAACTGGTTCAGTCCAAGTCGTTCACTGGGAGGCATAACTTAATTTGATTCACCATTTAATCCTAAGCATTAATTACTACTTACTTAATCAATTAGAATTATAATTAAATTTACTTTAAGATCATGAATCTTGCACAAAAGATATTTAATTAAAAACATGCATTATTCCATAAGACAAACATATTTACACATGAAATCAATTATTAAAAACAAGTAAACATGTTTATTTTTATTAATTTCTTTTCATTTACAAAAGATTTAAGGCAAGAAAGAGAGATGCAATTAAGTACAAGTGCCTTATTCATCAATTAAGCTCAAAAGAAATTGTATTGAAGTAAAATACAAAAATTAGACGTCTTAAAAATAAGCTCAAATTTATTAGACGTCTAAACTCTTAATTTTCCATTTATCTTTCTTCTTTTATCTTCAGCCTTCATTCTTCTTCTTTTCTTCTGCCATCTCTTTCTCTCGCTCTGTCTTTACCTTTCTTTACTTCTCCCCTTAGCTTTCTGTTTTTATCTTTCTCGAGCCCTTCATCTCTTCACTTAAGTCTCTTAACCTTTTCTCTTCTCTTTCTTTTTCCTTTACTCTTCAACTGTGCGTTTGAACCACATTGAACCAAAATTTGGTTTTATTATGGGCGGCTCGGACCGGTCAGGGATACACAGTACCTCTCTTAGGGTGGGACCAGACCCTTCTGGGTCCAAGCCTAGTTCACATTAGGTGGTTTATTTTCGGTTTAAATCATCACATGCACAGTCTTCGACCTTCCAGGCCCACATGCACACGCCCGCTCACGGGCCCACGTTCGCATGCCCACAAGCGCACACACACCAGGGCACGTGCACTGCATGCACCCACTGATAACACCACGCAAGGGGGTAGTAATTAGGTTGAATATGGCCCATCTTTAGAATAAAAGGCACAACATAAAGTAGAATAGGAGCATTGCATGCATCAAGTACCAAGATTGCTTATAAACTGTATTAATGGCCATTTGTGTAAAGCATTTGTCAAAGCAGGCCTCAGATGAGCAATCGGACCGCACGGATGGATTCAGGACGACGAACGGAGTCTAACGGACTCAAAATCGGCCAAATCCGACATCCGGAGCTCCCACAATGGGCCCAAGAAATCCTGACCGTTGATCTGGAGATCAACGGCCTAGAACGCGCCACGTCGCCCCGCCCCCGCCGTCGCCACGCCCCCAAGCCAGCCAAAGACGCATCTCGGCCGTTGATCTTCGATCGAACGGCCGAGATCCGCGCGCTCGCCCGCGGTCGCCGCGACAAAGCGCGGGCGTGGCGCAACGGTTAGCGCGCACGCCCGCGTTGCGGCGACGCGCGTTCGATTCGCGCGGAGCGAAAATCATCTGCGGGCGAAGGGCGCGGCAAAATTGAGCCGCGCGATCAGAAGCGAGCGGCTAGGATCGCGCCACGCGGCGCGACGACAGCGCCCCACCTCCCACGCGCGCGCGCACGCCGGGCGGAAACGCGCGCGCGCACACACGCCCGAAGCGCGATCCTAGCGCAGGCGCGAGAGGATCTCAGCCGTCCGATCATCAATCGGACGGCTCTCGTTCGACGTCCACGGATCGCGCCTGAAGAGAGAGAGGGGCAGGCGGCTGACCGGCGGCAGAAGACCTTCACCGACGTATATGGAAGCGGTTTTAGCGACGTTCTGGATGTCGCTAAAGCACATTCTTCTTTTAGGAAGCCCTTAACTCTATTTAAACCCCCTTCTACCACCATTCAAGGCATCCTCTCCCACTTGCAACTACTCCACTCCTCTCCTAGCTAGTCTTAGGCACTCTTGTAATCGCCGGAGACGACGAGCCGCCGACGGAGCCTCCTCCACCGCCGTGGCTGCCTCGTCGCTCTCCACTCTCTCTCTACCTCTCTCTCTCTCTTTTAAGCTTTCATTTACTTTTGTTGAAGCATGTATTTAATATTGTAAACCATGAACTATGAATGCATGTTTAATGAAATTATTTTTCATTTAGTTGCCTTTTTAATTTCTGTTTAAAGTGCGTGATCAAAACCAAAGAGCTTTCTAACCCTAAACTCTCTCTATCTCTCGCTTTTCAAAACCGTTTCTTTCGCAAGCAAAACTCCGCCTTTTTCGTGACAACAAGTGGTAAACAAAATCCGATTTCCACGCCTCCCTGAGATCGACACTCGGACTCACCTCCGTTTACTTCTTTTAAAACCGACGTATCAAGTGCAACTATAACGACACCTCTTAACACACACGCACGAAGGCACGTCAGTTTTTGGCGCCGTTGCCGGGGAGGCAACGGATTTGTTTTATCACCTCCATTCCACCTTCATTCTCATATCGTCTAATGCCCTACTTTCCTTTTTACTTGACGGATGCAGGAATTCGGCGCATGGACGGCGAAGCGACGCATTCCACTATGGTAGCAAGGAAGTAGACGCCTCGAGGACCGATAGTGAGTACTCTCTCTCTCTCATTGTTTGCTTGCGTGAAAAAGCTAAAAAAAATCATAAAAACTGAAAAAATTGGCGTGGCGAATGATTACTTGACCCACATTCTTAACACACCACCCTACAAAAAAAAAAATGTACACTCTAATATACTGGACAAATTCTTGGAGTGTTCTTTGCTTTTTCTCTTGAGTGGTGTTTGCGAAGCCACCGTGAGTTGACCTGGGCCGCACCACTTAACCCTAAAAATTAACTCATCTAATAGAAGCTGCACGATCTTTAGGATGAGTACACTAGGGTTTTTAGAGCCTCTACAAGATAAAAAGGAAATCTACTTTCACCAAGTTGTGTGTAGAACTTGACGTGCCCATTGAAACTTGTCTGAAAGCATTAAGACACGTCAACCCTAAAAAACACTAAAGTAAGGATGAAACATTAAAAGACACCACACCCTAAAAATTCTTGCTTTAAAACCCTGTTTTGTAGAAGCACACACCTTGAAAAGTGGAAAATTAAGAGGCACCACCCCAATCAACGCCTCATCACATTACCCTAAGCACAAGCACTATCCTAACCCGTTAAAACTGAGTAGACGTGCCCTAGGCAGGACTGAGTTAAGTCTCAAAAGGTGAGGTTTTGTTCGCTAGGCACTTGGCTTTCATTCCCTTGGTAGAATCTGGTGGCTAGGCTGCGGGGTAGTGTCAAACGACCGCGGTTGTGGGGTCTATGGAACCGGAGGCGCAAGCCAAAGGAAGAACCTTCCCTGCAATCCCCTCGTAATCAACCTGGCCAGATTAGCCTGGTGAAGGGGAGTCCAGTGCTTACGAACTTAATCAACCTTTGTGAGATTTCCAGGTCTCCTAAGGAGTACACCATAAGGACTAGGCTTGTTTGCTTGGTTGAGGACACAACTCTCTCGCATCTGTTCTTCCCGCATCCCTCCATTTCTTCCAAACCATGGATTTCAATGCCTATCCATCTTACCCAAACTACCCCCAACAGGATTTGTATGCTAACCCAAGTGGACCATACCCACAGCCTACTTGGGCTAACCAATCACCAAGTTGGGGATGCAACCTGGAATATCCCTCTTGGCCCAACTATGACCAAACCGCACCAACCTCTTATTGGAATACACCTAACATAGTCACCCAAGGGTACGATTCAAATTGTGGGGCTCCATATCTCGATTGTCCTCACGATGCCTCCTCATTTAGGTCCGACCCGCTCTACTGTGATAGGACCTACACTTTAGGAGAACACCAAGAACCCTACCCATCTCAAGATAATAACCAAGAAAGGTCATCTGAATTCAACAACCTTGCCTACTTGACCTTTGGATTAGAAGGAGTTCTAGACAAATGGAAATCAGAAAATGATCAGAAATCTAGGCAAGCCCAGGATCATCAACCTCTGATTTGGTCCCCTGATGAAGAATCTGACTGGGAGGAGGACTTAGAACCTCAACTATTCTGGAGTAGGACCAAACAGAGAATGGTTCCTCTTGAAGAACTGGACCCTGAACATGACAGAATAGAGGACCCACCCAAGAACCTAAACACCAATATGGATTCTGATCCACAACCTCAACCATACTCTCTTAACCTGGATTTCAAGGAGGAAATCCAGAGGACACCAAATGACACCATGTCAATTCTTGATAACCTCCAGTTAGAACTACACAGACAGAATCAAGAATTGGTTAAAGGGCAACATGCCATGTTGGAGTTGTTCCAACAATTGGGGGAAGAAGGCCAAAGAAAGCTGTTGCATACAACGCCATTCATGGAATTCATAAAGCAAGGACCTACCATGATCAATTGGACTACACCTAGTCATCCTGATTTGGTTCAGTCCACCATTGATACCCCTCAGGAGTTGGATAGCTCAGTGGATAAGGAAAGTAAGGATTCCTTGGAGCACAATTTGGGGAGCATTGAGAACAAACATCAGGAGGAAACTGAGAAGGTGAGGGGAGAGACCTTGGAATCTGAATCTAATCGGCTCAAGACAAGTAATCCGGTGGGAGCAACAGCCACCATCATAGATGGAGAATGGAGTTACAATTTTAAAGAAATTGATTATGAATCAGTTGGAATCCCCATCACAAAGTTGGAGGAAGGCCGAGAGAAAGAATATGATCTAGAGGATGAAATTGACCCTACCTCTAATATAACCTCAAACAATGAATCTGATACAAAGAAGGTGGCAGAAAATATTCTTGAGATCAAGGGCTTGGAAGGAATGAGCGATGAAACCATAGTTGCGGAAGAGATGGATTCGTCTTTGGAGAGAAGCTTCATGCTTGATTGTAAGGCTCATTCTGAAACTCTGGACCTTATTACCTGCCCTACCAGAATAAAGATCCCCACTGGAATTGATACACTTTCGATGGATTACAATTTTATGGGGACACAAGCTGAATATAAGACCTACATCTTCAGTGTCTGGCATGTCATATTTGGGGTGCGTTCGTCCACAGCAACCTGTTTGCATGACCACAAACTAAGAGAGGATCTGACACAGGCATGCATGATATATCTGTTACAGAATTCCCGCCCCTTTGGAACGGGACTCCACCACAACCTTATTCGCATCTGTGGACTTCTGATTTTGGGTCTGGTAAATTTTGAACATATCTTCTTGACCCAAGCCATTCCTGTTTGTGCACCGCCCAGCTGGAGGCGTTAAACTCAGCGCTTCCTGGGAGGCAACCCAGCGGATTCAGACTGATCTGGTAGTTTACGCCACTCAGGTACTATCTTTTTGAACCCTTTTGCATCCATGCATCTGCCAATGAGGACATCGTCCAACTTAAGCATGGGGGGGATGGTAAACTGCATAATCCTGAGCTTAATTAATCAGTCTGAATGAATAAATTAATTGATTAAAAAAAAAAATGAATTTAGGAAGAAAAACTTAGGCATTAGAAACTTGTCAATAGTGGGAAATAATACAAAAAGAACTTAAACACTTAGACTTTTCAGGCCTTCAAGCTTAATTAGCCCTGGTGTCCATTAAAATATGGATTTAGCGGCGAACCCTTGCAACTTTAAGCTATTCTAATCCACCTAATAAATAAGGTAATAAGTATACGACTTATCAACTCACCTTCTAACTCAGGAAAACTTTGAGTCTAAGCATCTACACACATTTTTGCACAGACTCACTTCTCGGAGATTTTGACAGAAATGGGGTAGCTAATGAACTCTCTAGGGTGGTATGGCTGGCAAGTTGTCGTGGGTAACAGCCCATTGGCAGGTTGTCCAGAACCCAGTCACAGGCCATTTCTTTTTCATTGCCTCTAGGTACATTTGAGATTAGGGAAGCCACCTACGTAAAAAAAAAAAAAAAAAAAAAACCACACTTCACCGCACAAGTATGGCTGGCAAGTGATCGTGGGTAACAGCCCATTGGTCGGTTGTCCAGAGCCCAGCTCAATAATTGCACAAAAAAAGAAGACCAAAAACACCTAAGGAAGAAGCGGGGAAGTAGTACAAGCCGGGGAGATATACACTGGAAAATCCTTGTGTTGACCCCAAGTAAAATGAACGCAGGGAGAAAGCTACCAATCGAACAAATACACCTTCAGGCAAAAATTTATTTTCTTTTCCGGTCACCTAGAGGCGTAGAAACTCGAAGTCTGTCTCAATTACCGTTAAGTGAGTCTATCACAACATTCACACCAAGATGCTTAGCACTTAGGGTTTTGACCGAGTTTTGGGTGGGTTGGGTAGCCGTAAAAAGTTACCAACCCACACTGAATTTTAAAAATTCTAAAAAGACATATATAGATATATACGTATACATAAGTATAAAGCAAGGATTCGGGCGATTCATATTTTGGCAGACACCCGGGCGCTGCTTAGTCTTTGTAGATTAAGATCTTCGTATAGTTCCTCTTATTAACAAGTAACGAAGTGCCTAAGCAATTACTTCTTGAATTCGCCAAAGAAATAAAGGCTAGAATAAACCTTGCTAGGGACTAGCAAGGAGTAAGCATGGGGGTATGATAACACCACGCAAGGGGGTAGTAATTAGGTTGAATATGGCCCATCTTTAGAATAAAAGGCACAACATAAAGTAGAATAGGAGCATTGCATGCATCAAGTACCAAGATTGCTTATAAACTGTATTAATGGCCATTTGTGTAAAGCATTTGTCAAAGCAGGCCTCAGATGAGCAATCGGACCGCACGGATGGATTCAGGACGACGAACGGAGTCTAACGGACTCAAAATCGGCCAAATCCGACATCCGGAGCTCCCACAATGGGCCCAAGAAATCCTGACCGTTGATCTGGAGATCAACGGCCTAGAACGCGCCACGTCGCCCCGCCCCCGCCATCGCCACGCCCCCAAGCCAGCCAAAGACGCATCTCGGCCGTTGATCTTCGATCGAACGGCCGAGATCCGCGCGCTCGCCCGCGGTCGCCGCGACAAAGCGCGGGCGTGGCGCAACGGTTAGCGCGCACGCCCGCGTTGCGGCGACGCGCGTTCGATTCGCGCGGAGCGAAAATCATCTACGGGCGAAGGGCGCGGCAAAATTGAGCCGCGCGATCAGAAGCGAGCGGCTAGGATCGCGCCACGCGGCGCGACGACAGCGCCCCACCTCCCACGCGCGCGCGCACGCCGGGCGAAAACGCGCGCGCGCACGCACGCCCGAAGCGCGATCCTAGCGCAGGCGCGGGAGGATCTCAGCCGTCCGATCATCAATCGGACGGCTCTCGTTCGACGTCCACAGATCGCGCCTGAAGAGAGAGAGGGGCAGGCAGCTGACCGGCGGCAGAAGACCTTCACCGACGTATATGGAAGCGGTTTTAGCGACGTTCTGGATGTCGCTAAAGCACATTCTTCTTTTAGGAAGCCCTTAACTCTATTTAAACCCCCTTCTACCACCATTCAAGGCATCCTCTCCCACTTGCAACTACTCCACTCCTCTCCTAGCTAGTCTTAGGCACTCTTGTAATCGCCGGAGACGACGAGCCGCCGACGGAGCCTCCTCCACCGCCGTGGCTGCCTCGTCGCTCTCCACTCTCTCTCTACCTCTCTCTCTCTCTTTTAAGCTTTCATTTACTTTTGTTGAAGCATGTATTTAATATTGTAAACCATGAACTATGAATGCATGTTTAATGAAATTATTTTTCATTTAGTTGCCTTTTTAATTTCTGTTTAAAGTGCGTGATCAAAACCAAAGAGCTTTCTAACCCTAAACTCTCTCTATCTCTCGCTTTTCAAAACCGTTTCTTTCGCAAGCAAAACTCCGCCTTTTTCGTGACAACAAGTGGTAAACAAAATCCGATTTCCACGCCTCCCTGAGATCGACACTCGGACTCACCTCCGTTTACTTCTTTTAAAACCGACGTATCAAGTGCAACTATAACGACACCTCTTAACACACACGCACGAAGGCACGTCACCCACACACACACACACATGATCTTTATTTGCCCTACGCTGATGACCGAACAACCCATATCACTTTTTACATTTATCCCATGGCGCAAGCTCTGTTCTTACTAATGTGGGACTAATTATGTCCTCTCCATACCAAACTTTGGCTGGAGGCATAGGCCAAGTCAAAGCTCCAAATCAAGCAATCTATAGCTCGTTGAAAAGCTCTAGAGGAGTTCTATAGGTTTGCACCATCAATTTGATGCTAGGAACATAATTAACCCTTCGATTTGAAGGGTGAAATTGAAGGTTTCCATGGCCATTTTGGCCTGCAGTGAAACAACACAGGTCTAAGGACCTCAGATGAGGTTCTGAAGAGATTTAGGAGCTAATTCTCTCCTAAAGGTGAACGAAAAAGGTGCAAGGAAGCTACTAGAAGGTGAAGAAGCTTAAAAGCTTCAAGCAAGAGTTTTAGAGCTTCAAATTGAGCTCTAAAAAGCTTCATAGACAGCTTAAGGGCAGCTAAATCTAATTAAACAACCTCTGAAGGTTGTTTAGAATCTATTTGAGCAGCAATTTCATTTGAATTTCATCAGAAAGTCACTAAAGTCAATGTTGGGTTCAAATGAACCCAAACTGAACAGAAGTTGGATTCATCTAAAATACTGATTAAAACTCATCCAAATTAAATCTAATCTATCTAAAATCATCCCATAAATAATTTGAACTCATCAATTTCTCTAATTGAAGCCTAAATCATCCAATCAGACATGATTTTGACCACTGAACCTCGAAATTTGACTTTCTTCATTGAGCATTTTCAGATGAAATTAACACTTCAATTCATCTCTAATTGATCTCAGGAATGTGTTCAGGGTATCAAAAAGGAGTTTCAACCAAGAAACCTAGGGTTTCAAGTCTGTCACCTGGGCTCTAAAGTTAGTTAGTTTGATAGAACAAACCAAATCTTTCCTAAGTGAAAGATCTCCAAATCTGACCTCAGGGCATCCATCTGATGCTTCTAAACCTTTAAAATTAAGATTATCCCTATTGGACAGACTTCTCCAACTCTGTCGGAGTTGGAGAAGACAAAGGTCTAATTCTAACTCCAGTCTTTAAAACTTCAAATCAAATGTTGCAGAATGATCAGTGAGCCTCAAATAAGTGATCTAGAGCTTCTTAGGGAGTTCCATAGGCTGGAGAGTGCAAATTGACTCTCTTTCGCTCGTTGGAGCTTCGATGAGTTCAAACAATGGCTAAAAGATTGTAGAAATAATTAAAACAAGACATGGAAGGTCTGAAAAGTTTCTTGAGGTCACAAGGAACCTCAGGAACACATTAATTCATTTAATTATTAATCATACTGAAAGATAAGCATTGAATTCACAGTGAATGTAATCCGAGTTCGATAGAACTCAGGACATGTTCTCCCACTCAATTGAGTGGAGAGATCATGTCAGTGGAGTGTGGCAAGGGTGTTTAGGTGAATGATTAGGTGGATACACTCCTCCTGAGTCGCCATTGACAGCAAGCTCAGGAGGTTGAATGTATTTTAGGCGTTTTAGTTATAGGTGATTATTGATCAAATTAAAGTGAGGATAGGGGCCCTTAAGTAATGATTGAGTGATGGAGGGCCCCAGTGGGTGGTGAATTACCCTCAGATACTTCCGCCACGGACAGCGGGAGCAGCTGGTGAAGGTGGAAATGGATTACGCGATTAGGTGTTCAAATCAGGGAATTAAAGTATCAGAGATGATCATGGGAGATTAAGGAAGATGATCGATGAAATTAAAAGGAAAAAGAGTGCTCCAGTCAAGCTCAAAGAGCTCACCGGGGCTGAGGAAGATGATGGGAAATGTAGCATTAAATCTAACTAACCTACCTAATTAACTACTCTAATTAAGCTACTTACCTAACCTACTGTTACCTGGACGAACGGGGCAAAGGATCTTTGTTGAAGGATCTTAATGGAGGAGGAAATCAGAGGGTGAAGGAAGAAGTCCGACGGGTGTAGGCGAAGCGTAGAGGAGGAAGTCCAACAACGGCACTACATCAGAAGACTCAACGAACGACGGCGGAGATCAGGAACAAGTAAAGACGAATGGAGGAAGCGGAGGAAGGTCCCTGGATTTTGGAGCGAATAGCCTATCTGCTAACTCAGTGGGGGGAAGAGGGAAGGGAGCTAACTTGTTGAAATCAGAGAGGTGGAGGGGTATTTATAGGTTGCGACAGCTGAGGAGTGTGAATCTGGACGGAAAGTGGTCTAGGAGTGAAGTAACCATCGGCATCTTCTCCGACGTCGGTGAGGTTAACTTCAAGCCCTAAATAGGATTCAAGCATCATCCAGACCGATGGATGAAAAGAGGACGGTGAGTGCAAGCTCCATGGGCTTGCTAGGGAAGGGCGGATGTCGGATTGACGGTGATCAGTGGGTGTGGATACTTCCTGTCGTCAGCCGTCGAAGAGGCTGAAGAAGAAATGAAGAGGAAGAAGATGTTTACAGGGACCTATCTGCAATGAAAATTAAGGACCTAAGTGAAGGAAAAGGACTTGATTGTATTGAAACCTAAGGATTAAAACGTAAACTAAGGTTTTCAAGGCTTATTTTAATTTAGATCTTTTTCAACTTTTTATATATGATTATAAATTAGATAAATATTATATATAAACCTTGGATTTATGTTTCTGACCTTTTTATCTTAATTTATGTAATTAAGTAAAATTACTTAATTATTACATACTTAGGTATAAGTTATACTTAAGTTAGTTAACACATTAATTAGGTAAATTGTTGATGATATTTCGAGTCCATTTATTAATTAAATTATTAATAATATTAATTGGCTAATAATATATCATTATAAACTTATTTTAAGGTCCTTTAATGTTTTATCCCTTACTCTATAATTAACCCATATATTTATATATTCCTAGCTAATTAACTAGGGAAACTAGTTAATTAGGGGTAATTAGAAGCCATAATGAGCCTCTCATCACCACCTCAGATTGACAATCAAATGATGCCACCACGTTTCTGACCTCATGCCGACCTCTCTCAGTTACTCACCTGCCCACGTAACCCGCAGGACCTCGACGCTGACTTAGCCCTGGCGTGGGCCATCAGAAACGAAGAAGGTTGCCCTGCATGCACGCGAAGAGAAGAGCCAGTGCTCCTTGATGCTCACAGGGACCTATCCACAGAAGAAGAAAGTGGGCAAGGACCAACTTACAAACTCGCAGGGACTTAATTGGAGCACTTCAAGGACTGAGTTGCAGAGTTGTTGACTTGGTTTATGTTGTGGGATTCAAATGAACTTTTCCTGCATAATCTCACTCGACCATTACTGATAGCAATTATTTGCTACTTAACTTTCATTAATATTTGATTAATTGCCTCGAGCGTTGAATGATTGAAATCCACATGTCTAGATTAAAGTATTAAAGTTGTGTGATTAAATGTTTACATTTTTTAGCTAGATTTGAAACTAAAATTTTATGGGTTACATCTAGTTTAAATAGTGGTAAGTTGTGAAGTTACTTGCTCTTAGAGACAACCTTGGGATACTTTTATTTCAAAAATTATAAATTTTAAATGTTAATTCACTTTCGTCATTTATACTACGACGTGTGATTTTAAAACCCGATCGAAGTGAGTCAACAATTATGATATTTTTATTATAACTTTATAGATACACACACTTACACAAATTTAGATCACCTAATGACAAACAATAGCAGTTCTAACCCCTAGGGTATAGGTTGTAAGGGAGATGTAACTATGTCAAAATACATGCCCTTCGAGACTTATGATCCTGTTATATGGACAATGTGGAGTGTGTGTATACTTCACTTACACGCATAATGTTTTGTCTTTATAGCATGTCATAAGAGTTGTCATCCTTAGTTCAGAGAAGTTCTGAACTAAGGGGGGTCCTTGAAGATTTGATCACAACTTAGGGTTACTTCTTGCATTTAGCTAGTGTTTAGAGAAATTTTGGTTGCATTTTCTCACTCTTCTCCGGTATACTAACTAACCTTAGCTCCACTCCCGAAGGACCCTTTAGTGGGGGGCTATTAGAATGTATTTAAGGTTAGTCTTTGGGGGTATACTAGAGAAGTGCTGGGAAATGCTGTTGAAATTTCTCTAAACACTGGTTGTATGTAAGAAGTAACATTGCGATCAAATTTTCAAAGATGAGCTATCAAGTTAAAATCTTCTTAAAATATACATTTTTTCCTTATTCGAATCTAACTTATGAGTGGTTGTCAATGACATTTAGGTTAATTATCATAGATAAGTCATGGATTAGTTTAAGGAATTCGAATTGATGTATAAGGTAATTTGCCAAAACTATTAATCCGTAACCAACAAATAAAAATAATTTAACAAATTTTTAGTTGCCTATTTTATTTAAATTTCCTTTAAATTATTTCATCTTTTTTCAAAACTTATGTTCATTTATTTTTCAAAACTGAAATTTATTTTATTACCTTCTCATATAGGTTTTTTTGCATTCTTACATTGTTTCCGCACCATTTCTGGAATATTTCATCACTATGGTAAGGTTCTTCTACCACTTTCTTTTTTAAAATGCTCTTTTGATGTTAAATGTGAGATGTGCCTACTTAGGTTTATTCTATGTGTGAGGTGTGGTCACTTAGGTTTATTTTATTTATGGATGAGGCATTTACTTTTTTCCTTTGTAATTATGTAGGGTGTGCCCACTTACATTTGATATGTATATTGAATGTTTTGCATTGAATGTGGAAGAGAAAAGGGGAAAGGGAAATAGAGGAAGCAAGGGAACATGAAGTGAAAGGAAAAGGGGGAGGGAAATGAAGGGGTGAATGAGAAGGAAAAAGAAGAGAAAGGGAAATGGGATTCGTCATCGGGGAGGAAGGGAATGGAGAGTGGAATAGTAATGTAAAGAATATAAAGTGAAATGGGAAGGGAAATGGAAGGGGAATGTGAAGAAGAGGGAGGGAATGGAATAATGGATGGGTGAAGGGGAATGTGGAGAACAGGGAGGGCAAGGGGAAAGGGAAATGGAGGGGGGAAAAGAGAAGGAAAACGAAGACAAAGGGAAAGGTGAAGGGAATTGAGGGAGTGGAATGGGAAGGAAAAAGAAGAGGCAATGTAGGGGGAAGGTGTTTTTCTTTCTACACTTCTTTTATTTTCATTTATTTCTATATTTATTTCATATAGGATTTTTGAAAAGTTACAATATATAGGGAAAATGCTACCGAAATTTTTTTGAAATGTCTGATTATTTACTTTGTTTTTACGCAAGTTCTATTCAAGAAGAAGACTAATAGGGGTGGTAGGGCTGATGCCACCTCGAAGTAGCCTGAGGCCCCCTGCCAGGAGCCTCAGCCTCAGGCTCTCTGCCGGTTGCACCTGGCTCAGCCCCCCCATCAAGAGCCCCAGGCACCCACCAATAGTTTCTGAGGCCTGGAGATGTACCTTGAAATGACCCGGGAACCTCTAGGAAATTTCTAAATTTTCCCAGGTGATCCTTGAAATTTCCACGCACCAAATGAACACCTAAAGGTCATTTTGTGACTTCCTAGACTCTCAAGGGTTTCATTTCAATTTTATGCATGTTAATTGCGTTGTCTGTTGGCCTAGGGGAGTTTTTCCAAACTTCAACGGCATCGACGAAATTTATGTGCACTATCTAACCCTATGATATAGAATTTTACAACCCTACTTTTGACTCTAGGGGAGCCTGCATGCAAGAGACAAAAACTAAGGGTGGAAATCTTAATTTCTTCCTACCCTACCTAACCTTAAACCTCCCCTCAAGAGACTGCTCCTCCTCTTCTCCGTTTTGCTCGATTTGGGCACTCCACCATCCTCCTTGGCCGCGCTGAGGACCGAGCAAGAAGGAGAGAGGGAGGGGAGTAGTGCTTAGGAGCTCGTGCCTGTGTGGAGGAGGTGTGACTGACGTCTCACCGGAGGAAGTGGTGGCGAGTCCGTGGACGTCAATGCTACCTCGTGGGGTGCGTTGATGGTGCATGGTGGTGGGTGAACCCACCTTTACCCATTGATGGACGAAGGAGATAAAAGAGGGAGGAGATCAGCCAAGAGTTATTGAGGGCCCATCACGACAACGGAGGGTTAGCAAGCATCACCGACGTGCAAGGCTAGCGAGGAGGTGGCTGGTGGTGATGTCGAGGAGAAGCCATGAGCGTGCATGTGCAAAAAACCACTTCCTCTCCTCTTCAATGTAGAGAATCTCCCTACTTCCACCATTGGCTTCCCCTCTCCCCTCCTTGATGGGAACACCATCATAGGCCCTAACTAACCACTTTTAGTCAGGTTTAAAAGATAAATGCTCCTACATAACCATCTGAGGGTTATAACTCCACTTCAGGTTGTTGTGAGAAGAGAATAGAAAATTAGGGTTAATTCTGTAATTTTAACAGCATATCATAAACATAGAATAACCAAGGGGTTTGTTAGGGGTGAAATAAAGGTCAAATGAGCATTATAGACTAATAAGTAGGTCCATACAGACAGAAACGAGATTTCACGCATTTTGAGAACCAATACAGCACCCAAAATCCTAATTTTCGACCCGCTTAAATTATAAAGGTTCTGGTCAGGATAAAATTCATCTAATCCTTCTAAAATTTATATAAAAATATTCCATGAGGTTTGGTGTCCTTGATTTGTCCTTTGGAACCTATTTTAACCTCAAACAAAGTCTTAGACGGCATTCTGCCTTAATTTGGATTTTTACATAAATTACCCAGTCAAACTTGGTTAAAATTGAAATCCAACTTCACCATCAGATTCCTTGGGTCCAAATTAGGTTTGTACCAAATTTGGGCTTAATCAGAGTCCATCTTGACCTAGTTTGTATTTTAGTTCATTTAAACTCTATTTCTCTCAATTACACTCCTAACTTTTCAAATCTTTGCAATCAGGTCCCTAACCTTATGATCGTTTCTTGCAAAATGGTCCCTTCCACCATTGGTGTGAATGCAGTAAAATTGAAAAGGAGATTCCTCATGAAATCCTCTACCATTTGGACCAGGAATTGGACCTTGATTTACCCTAAATCTTTCATTCGAACACTCGAAAATTTAGGGATTTTTTCATCCATAAGTTCTTGACCTCGCAAATCTTGTTTCCATGCTTGGATGCCTCTTTAAGGTCCTTAAATAAACCCCTCTTGCGAATCTAAGCTACTTAGCGAGTTTTTGACCAAGAAATCCACGCTTCCTCCTTCTCCAGTCATCCACAACCTCCTGTCCAACGAGTTCTTCCGCCCCTCTCATTGAGTCGATCAGCAGCCAAATTGATCCGCTCTCCTTCCCCAGATCTTCGTCACGACCGTGTCCAGCCAAAGATCGGTCGTCTTTGCCTATCCTTGCTCCATCATCTGCTCGTCGTCAACACCTCCTCCAACGCTGGCCCATCATAGCTGGCCACCTCCATCTACTCTCTCCCTCTCTGAGTCCCTCTATCTCTTCCTCTTCCCTTCCTAATCTCTTACAACCCCTTGGCCCTTAGGTTCGACCACCAATACCACCACATCACCACCATCTCCCTCCGCTCCGACCAAGCTCCGACGAAGGCCTCCACCCACTCCACTGCACCAAATTACTCGCCAACAACCTCTGCACCTTCGCAGTGACACGCCACCAAACTCGAGCTTCACCACAATACCTTCTCGAGGTTACCAGACCTCCACACACCTACTCATCACACAAAACCACCACCATCATGTTCACCACACTCGCGCAAACCCTCTGAGCATCTCTGACATGGACGAGAGGTCGTCTTTCTCTTTTCAAGTGACAGCCAGACCTCCACTGCCACCCTCAACTTCTCCGACCTCAGCTACAGTCCTCTGGCCACAATCACTCACGACTTCACCGCCAGCACATGCGGTTCAACTCCAGGACTCTTCCCAAGCAATCAATCGAAGACCGTAGCCTCGCAATCGACCTCAATTGGAGGCATTTCCTCCTGATGCTGTGTTGTGAAGACAATGTGAGAACATAGTCCCACATCGTAGAAGGCAGGAGCTCCAGCAGCGCATAAGAGGGAAAACTTCTTTAGCCTATTCGCCTTCGAACACTGGGGTCAGGTCCCTACCCCACACCTCTCCACATGTTGTGCCTCATGTACTCATCCACACCCTCTCCTGTGCACATGCCATGCAGGCCTGGGTGTGGATCTGTTTACCTGCTTGTCGGGTCTAGTCCAATTTTGAGCTTGGATATGAGAGAAAGAAAATTTGAGAGAGAGAGGTGGGTGTTCGGCGCGTGATCACGATTAAACGTTGTTTAGTTGTAGTATAGCGTCAAAACACGATGACAAATAATATTTATAAAATTGGTGAGTACCGAGTCATTCGCAGGGAGGCAATCTCGATTTTTAGCGGAAGCTCTTCAATGAAACTAGTTCTAACAAGATATGTATATATATATATAGATGCATCAAATATTCATAAGATCAGATTTCATTGCGTTGATAAAGAGTTTTTCATAATAGAAATTGCTATGCAAAAAGTAAAGATAGATAGGGAGAGAGAGAGAAGAAAGTGGCAGAGAAACGACTCCACTTGCAGGATGCTTGTGAAAGATGCGGCAGCACCTCAGATCCAGAGCGCCAAGATGAAGTCAGAGCGGAGTTGCAGAGGAGACGAAGAATTACAGAGAAGTCGGGATGTCTGGAGTTGATGGAAGAGAGAGGTTCTAAGTGGATGCCTCCTGGGGGGGCCCTGGGCCTTCTTTTATAGCTTTTGTGAAGAGCAAAAAGGGTATTTCTGTATAACTAGAGTCGGTGTAGGGGGTCATTCCTAACCCCAAGTCTCAACCCAAGGGCGGTTAGCTCCCCCCTATACTAAGATGATGGTAGCTCTCCTCGGTATCGCATACACGAGGGCTAGCTTACTTTCTATGCAAAAGGGATAGTTTCTCTCCTCGGTACCCGTACTCGAGGGCCAGCTCACTTCCCTCCTACATACGATATTTGTTCCATATACGTGAGTTCCTCTTCTAGTTTCCCCGTAGGTTCATGCATTGTATTCATTTCATTTCATGACATGCCTATCTCATTGTTTCACAACTTGGTTCTCAACCATATAACAGGCAGCTCGTAATTTAACAACTGAAAGAAGCATCACATCATGTAACTATTCATTTGCTAGCATTAAGAGTTCTAACATGCATTTCACAATTAAACCATGTGACTCAAGCAATGTTTATTCACTCAATTCTGCCCTAGGGTTCATTTTATATCCTAGAGTTCAATCAATTCATTCTAAGATAGCATGCACTTCATTAATTAATTCATAATATTGAGAAAAACCACTCTACCGGGATACACGGGTGGAAAGGGGGCTCGAATCGCAGAACCCGTCGTCTCTGCAGGCCCCATATACTCTACTGGCTAAAGACCTATACAATTGGCCAAACACATCAAACGAGTTCAAAATAGTATACGAGTAATACCAGTACGTAGAGAAACTCAAACGGAAACCAACAATACTTCGTTTGCGCAAAATCGACTTCGTTTAGGCCCTAAATGGGCCAAAAATGCACATACTGACTACAATCAAACGTCTGGGACTAGACCAAGATGTCTTAAATGACCTCAGAATCTCACCTTGCTTTCCTGCGGCTTCCTCAGACGTCTGAACCCCTTCGCAGCCATATGAGGGAGATCCCGGACGTCTAGCACTCCCTCTAGTCTTCTGGGAGTGCATTCAGACGTCTGGCACTGTCTCCAAACGTCCTAAAGCACCTCAAAGGGCGCACTACGCCCCTTTCCAACGTCTCGTACTTGCGCATGCGTGCAAGTTAAAATCGCGACACGTAAGGAAATTACGTACGTGCATTCAGGCGTGTACAAGCACATACCTCGGCAGTCTACGTGCTGTCAAACGTCCGGTGCTAGCCCCGGACGTCTTGAGGTTCCTCCAGACATCTGGATGGCTTCCCAGACGCCTGATACTACAGAAAAATGGTTCTTTTGTATGCCCTACGAGCTTCTCTCCCTATGCGACCCTCCACCCGCAGAGCCATAGTTGCTCCTCTAGCAGCTCTAGGAGGTCGCGGAGCTCCTCTCCATGAGCTCCCTCGGTCGTACCTCCGGCTACACCTCCTCTCCCGAGCTCCTCGCTCTCCCTCTCCCTTACCCATGCTCTCCCTCTTCGTATCAACTCCCTCCCACCTCGTACAAAAGCTCCAACGGCAATCGCTCACAAGCTCCTCCTCATAGCCGAACCCCAGCAGCTCCCTCACCTCCACACAAGCTTAAGCTCCCCTCTTTCCTCGCTCGTGGCTATAAGGGGGGCAGGAAGGGAGGTGGTCACCAGCAGGTGGTGGAGGAACGAAGGTGGAGGTGGTGGTGGTGTGGAGATGGAGAGGGTGGAGGGATATTAATAGGGAGAGGGTTAGGGTTTTGTGAGGGGAGGTGTGTATGTGCGTGGGTGTGTTGTGTGAGAAGAGAAAGAGAGAGCAAAATTGCAAAATCTCCCCCGCAAAACCTTTCTCTTCCTCACAAGGCCCACACACCTAAACCCAGGGGGTTTAAAATCGTGCTCACGTCCCTATCTTTCCGGAAAACTTCGAACGACCCTTGTGAAGGGTCATTTCAACATAACAAACTTAAAGGAAGTTTCGTCCCCGAAACTTGAGCTATCTAGGGCGAGGAAAGGAACGTAAAAGCGCATAACAAACTTAAAGAGGATCAAAGTAGGTCAGAAGCAATGTACCCTCAAAAAGCTCCTGGTACTATTCTCGCATCGCCACCTCGAGCTCCCAAGTGGCCTCCTCATACCATTAGTTTCTCCATAAGACCTTCACCAGTGGCACCTCCTCTGTCTCAGACTCCAGACAGCTCTGTCTAGTATCTGCACTGGTCTCTCAGGGTAGGTCAAGTCATCTCCCACCTTGATGCTCTCGTGGCTCAGAATGTGGCTGGGATCGGCGATGTACTTCTAGAGGCTAGACACACGGAACACATTGTGCACTCCAGAGAGCTGGGGAGGAAGGGCTATACCCGCTCCAAGACCACAGAGGGCCCCACAAACCTTGGCGCAAGCTTCCCTTTCAACCCAAAATGCTACAAGCCCTTCATGGGCGAAACACGGAGGAAGACGTGATCCCTAACCTCAAACCGCACCTCTCTATGCTTCCTATCAGCATAGCTCTTCTGCCTGCTCCTGACAATACGGAGTCGTTTGTGAATCTGCTCTATCACCTCTTGACTCTGACGAATCAACCTGGGACCAACCTCCCACTTGGTCCCCACCTCGACCCAACTCAAGGGTGCAGTACACTTCCCCCCGTACAAAGCCCCGTAAGGTGCCATGCCGATGCTGGAATGGTAGCTGTTATTGTATGCAAACACTACTAGGGGAAAATGCTCCTCCCAAGAGCCTCTCTAGTCTAGTACACAAGCGCGTAGGAGGTCCTCTAGTGTCTGTATGGTGCGCTCCGACTGCCTGTCAGTCTGGGGGTGGTAGACGGTACTGAACCTCAGATGAGTCCCTAAGGCCTGCTGAAACTCTGCCCAAAATGAGGAAGTGAAGAGAGTATCCTTGTCAGATACGATCTCGCGAGGGACTCCGTGAAGGTGCACCAGAACTCTGATGTATCGCTCTGCTAGCTGTGCTGGCCTAAAGGTGACTCGGATCAGTAAGAATCGCGCTGTCTTCATCAACCTGTCTACTATCACCCAAACTGCGTCGTGTCCTCGCTGTGTAACCGGTAGCCCCACTACCAGGTCCATGGTGATACTCTCCCACTTCCACTCTAGCACAGGAAGTGGTTGTAACAGCCTTGCAGGCCTCTAGTGCTCGACCTTCACCTGCTGGCATACCAAGTACTACTGAATGAACTCACCAACATCCCGCTTCATTCCCCTCCACCAGAAGCTGCGACGTAGATCATGGTACATCTTCGTGTTCCTGGGATGTATGGTGAACTTGGACCTGTGTGCCACAATCAGGAGCTCTCTCAATAGCTCCTCTTCTCTAGGAACGCACAAACGTCCCCTTATATGCAGTATCTCGTCAGAGAAAGTAAAATCTCCTGGGTCCCCTGTCAACACCCTGTCCTATAGTGTCCACAAATATTGATCTACTATCTGCCCTGTAATGATACAGTCTATCAGCTCTGGTCATGCCTGCTGCATCACTATCACTGCCCCGCAGTACCCTCATGACACCTGGGGTCGCCAACTGCCCACCTCCTCCAAGAGCCTCCAACTCCATGCCTGTATGCTGGCCAAGTGGGCAGGTGCCTTCCAGCTCAAGGCGTCGGCCACCACTTTGGCATTCTCTGGGTAGTAGGAGATTTTGCAATCGTAGTCCTTTAGGAGCTCTAACCAACGTCTCTGTCTTATGTTGAGCTCCTTCTGATCGAATAGGTACCTTATGCTCTTATGATCTTTTAAGATCTCAAACGTCTCATCGTACAAGTGGTGCCTCCATGTTTTTAGCGCGAAGACAACTCCTGCTAGCTCCAAGTCATGGGTGGGGTAGTTATGCTCATGGGGCTTTAGTTGCTGCAATGCGTAAGAGACAACGTAGCCCCGCTGCATGAGAACACCACCCAACCCTTGCAACGAGGCGTCAGTGTAAACCACGAACCTGCCACTACTATCTGGGATGGTGAGTACAAGAGCTGAAGTCAGCCTCTCCTTCAACTCCTGAAAGCACGACTCACACTCATCTGTCAGGTGAATGGCACGTCCTTCCAGGTCAGCTGGGTCATAGGATGCATGATTTGAGAGAATCCCCAGATAAACTGCTGGTAGTAGCCTGCCGGTCCCAGAAAGTTGTGTATCTCTGTCACTGTGCGTGGCCTCTCCTACCTGAGTACGGCCTTGACCTTGGCTGGATCCACAGCCAATCCATCTCCTGAAATCACGTGGCCCAAGAAGGTCACCTGTCTCAACCAGAACTCACACTTACTGTACTTGGCATACAGCCTACGTTGTCTCAATGTATCTAGGACCATACGTATATATTGTCCATGTTGTGCCTGATCCAGAGAGTAGACTAGTACGTCATCGATGAAAACCACCACAAACTGGTCCAGGTATGGCATGAAAACACGGTTCATCAGATCCTTAAAAGTAACGGGGGAGTTGGTCAACCCAAACGGCATGACCAAGAACTCGTTGTGTCCGTACCGAGTACGGAAGGCTATCTTGGAGACCTCGATCTTCCTGATCCTCAGCTGATGGTAACCTGACCTCAGGTCTATCTTCAAGAACACCATGGCATCTCTCAACTGGTCAAAGAGGTCATCGATACGAGGTAGGGGATACTTGTTTGAAAATGATACCACATATCACTCTTTTTTTTTTGTTCAAAATGCCACACAAATTATTCCATATAGAGATCCATTAAATCCCTTGCATCAAATTGTTCCTTGTATAAATCAATAGTTAGGAAGTAGCATGGGAGAAATAGAGAAAAAGATATGGACCAATCCGCAATTGCAACAAATACTATATCAAACAATTTATAAGTGGCAATGGCAAATGTTATAAAAACTAATTCAACCCGAAACAGAGCATTTCCCTTCTCTCTTCTTCGCGCGGGTGGAGGAGCGGTCGCTGGCCGGCTGGAGCTCGGTGGCAGTGCGTGGGAGAGAGACGGTTGCGATGGCGGTGGCTGTTCGGCTGGTGATCGCAGGACGTGGCCGCAACACATGGATGACCGGTGGCGTGGACGGCATGGTCAGCGGCAAAGGAGTTCATGGCTCAATGTGTGAGGTGCACACGTGGTGGCATTCGACGAGGAAGAGGTGGGTGAGTTGCATGGAGATCCCCGATGGCGTTGGCGGAGAGATCGGGCAGCCGGAGATGGACGGCAGCGTGGACAGCGTAGCTGATGCTTTGGGTTCTTTCGTGGGAGTTGCAGGTGAACGGTGGATGAAGAAGAAGAGGAAGAAGGGACAGGTGTGGTTGGTGTTGGCGTGGGTTTGGCAATGATGGGGTGCGTGCTGTAACCACACACACCACGGCAACAGGAAGGCGATCGAGAAGTTGGCTTCAATCCACAGTGCACGCTGCAGCCATGGTGCAAGCTTGATTTCACGGTGCACATCTCCTGCAAGGTGCAGACGAGAGGAAGAAGATGGAGAACAAGAGTGCGTAGTTCCTCTGGTGGTGGGTTGGAGTAACTCTTTTTAAATACAAATCCCCTATCTATTTCTCTGCGGCCGCCGTCTTCTCCAACCACTCGACAAGAGTTGCAAGTGATTGAAACATAAGGATAAACGCTGGCAGCTTTCATCAAATGTCTGAGTGATTCTTCAGACGTCTTAAAATATGCAGACCTTAGGGGATCTATGATGGTAATTCTTCAGACATCCAAATTGAGCTCCAGACGTCTTGTAGAGTGATCTTGACCGTCTGAATGGTACCTTCAAGTGTCTTATGCTAAGCCTACATCCACCAAATAATTATCATAGCATATCATATGTTATTAAACATAACATTGGTGCATAATATGATACGTAGACTATGTTGAATTCCTACTTAATTCCTAATCAAATATCAACTAAGAATGACTAATTAAAGAGCACTTAGGCCAAATAATGGTCCATGAAAGTGGACTTATCAACACTCAGGTGGTAGTCCTGACAGCTTAGGCTCCTCAAGCCGAATTGCTTCCAAAACTTGGCCACCTGAAAGGGTAACATAAGGTTCAAGTCGTTGGTCATTTACCTTAAGTCTCGCGCCAAAAGTAGGGTTCCGAATCTCAACAGCTCCATGAGTGAAATGACCCTTTTACTAAGGTCGTTTGGAGTTTCCAAAATTCATAGGGGTTTTTGTCCAGTTTTAAACCCCTTAGGTTTTTGTTTTGGGGTTTGTGAGGGGAGAGGAAAATTGCAGGGACATCCCTACAATTTCCCCACCACCATACCCCTCATACCCCATACACCTCCACCATATCCACCATACCCACCATACCCCTCATACCCCATACACCTCCACCATACCCATAACACCCCCCCATACTCCTCCACCTTACTCCACACCATAATCTCCCCATGCCTCCCACACCCATAAAAACTCCCCTCCTCCTCCATTTACTTGCCACCACCGTAGCCGAGAGGAGAAGGAGAGGGAGAGCGAGGAGCAACAGGGCTCGGGAGGAGCGCAGAGGGCAGGACACTGTGAGGAGAGGCAAGGAGGTGCTGTAGTTGTTGCAATTTCTACGGTGAGGAGGAGCTCGCAAACAGTTCTGCGGAATCATTTTTCCACAAAATCAGATGTCTGGAGGGACCGCCAGACATCTGGTCGGACATCCAAAGGTAATCCCAGATGTCTGATACTACATAATTTTCGATTATTTTTCCCCTGCCGAGTTCTGACCGTTCGTACATATGTCAAAGATTGGGGAAGCGCACCGATGCGAGGACCGAGGTGGTTTCAGACATCCGAGAGTGTCGCCAAACATCTGAAGGCATCCTCAGACGTCTGCACGGAGTTCCAGACGTCCGAAAAAGGTGCCCCGAGCAAGGTGAGCCACTGCATTCGTTTAAGACATTTGGGACTTTTCCCAGATGTCTGATTTTGTTCAGAGTTATGTTTCTAGGCATGTTCAGGGCCCAAACGGAGTCAATTTTCCGCAAACGAATTATCATTGGTTTCCGTTCGAATTTCTCTGCATTGTGGTATGGTGTCTACACTATTTTGCACTATTTTTGACATGTGGGTCAATGTGATAGGTCATCCGTTAGTGGTGTGCACGAGACCTGTGGGGGTTGTAAGCTCCGTCGACTGTGCCCCCACATCTCCTAGTTATCCTGGTAGAGTGGTTCTCTCATTAATCTCAGATTTAATAATTAAATTACATGCGTTAGAATTAGTCAAACCCTAGGTTGTGAAATGAACTGTAGGGCTGAAAGAGATAAATGTATGCTACTTTAGAAATATTCAATTGAACCCTAGGGCTGAAAGAAATGAATGCGCATTTGATGAATGATTAAATTGTTGTTTTCTGAAAGTAGAGAATCATGAGCTGCCTATAATGAACCATGACATGAACAGAAACACATGCTATGTATTGAATTATTGATGGACGTGATTGTGAAATCATAAGTTTCCTGTTATGCATTTGGTTATTTCTCCTTGGATAACTAAGTCTTGGGGTTTGTTGAGGCAAGTTGTTCTTGAGTTCTATAGGGAACTGGGAACGGGTCGTGACAACATGGTATCAGAGCAAGGCCGTCGCGAGAAACGAACCAAATGGTCTGGAAGTAACCACACATGTACATGTATCTAGGTGATGTAAACATGTTTACATTGCGTAAGATGCCTATTTATGCATGTTCTTAAGCATAGAATTGTATTGCATACTATAAATATTGCATAACATGTATCATCTTGCATTTAGATTAGTTTGAATAAAATGGAGGTTAATTGTCTCCTTTTATGTACATGGACAGGGCAAAATTTTTATCGGAGCCTCAGATCGAAGATCCAACCGTACAGATGTGATCAGGGCGACGATTGGAGTGCAACGACTCCAAGATTGCCCTAATCAGACATCTGTAGCGTCATATAGAGATCAGGGAACCCTAGAAGATCAAGAGCCAAGATGGTGTGAATCTGCACTTCAAACGACAAATCTGACCGCATGGATGGATTCGGATCGACGATCACAGCCTAATGGCGTGAAAATCAACTCAATCTAACAACCAAGGCACCATCTACATCATCCAGAAGATGGACGGCCAAGATGGCGCCACGTGGTGCCATCTCAGCCGCCCAATCGGCTGCTACACCCGAAGCGCCCTCTCTTCTTCGACGATTCACCGCCGTTTGATGCACATCCAACAAATGTAAGCACGCGCACACAAAACTCAAAGCGCGACACAAACTCGCTTGTAGCGTGTTGGTCGAGCATGCTTACGCGATGCAGCGGCCCACGTTCGAGCCTGCGCGTGCGCACTATAGCATTGACGCCGCATCAGACGCCCGCACGTAACGTGGGATCAGACGCAGCAAGCACGCGCAAAGAAGGCGGGCGAAGAGGCAACTTAAGTTGTCTGATCTCACAATCAGACGGCTAAGATCTGTAGAACGTGAGCACGCGTTATGTGCAAGGAGGCGAGCGGCCGCGCAGGCGGCACCCCACTACGCCCACAATGGGGCTTTAGCAACGGTTTTATCCATCACTAAAGATCCCTTATTTAATGTTTTGAGATTTAAATGACCAAATTGCCCTCACTCCTTGCAACTATAAAAGGAGACCCCCTCCACATGAAATTCCCATCCCTTCCTTCTCTTCTCTCCCTCTCCAAAGCTCAAGAGAAGCTTGTCCCACACCCGAGATGCTTGTCGTGAGATAAAGTCAATTTTCATCCCCCTTTCGGAAGCAGATCCCGCGACGACGACGACGTGCTGTCCCGTTCTCGTTCTTCCCTCTTCGTTCTCCTTCGTCCTACTCCATCCTCCTTCGTCCAGGCATCGTCCCGTCCGGCTCGTCCTACAAGCGACTGTTGCGGAGGATATCTCCCTCCCCATTCTTTTTACTGCTTTCTAGAGTAGATTTACTATTTTCTAGTGTAAACATTTTCCCGCTTTCTAGTTGTAATGTTTAGTGTAATGAACAATCTCTTTGATGGTGAATTCTATGTTCATTCTTCATCTCTTTTGATTTTCTTTTGTAATATTCTCTCTCTCTTCTATTTATTGTAAATAGTTAGTTTTTAATCAATTAATCTACTTCGTGACAAATAAAATAAACGCGTATTTTTTAAATCAAACGTCTGCCTCCCTGAGTTCAACCCAGGATTTCTATTCCAGTATAAATTTTATTTGTTGAACATGAGTTCTTTGCTTTCATACTATGACGATAGGTTTTCAAAACCAAACACATTAGCGTAGCAACTCGGAGCTTCAACACTAGGATAGCCATCATAACGTATCATCTTGATCTTTACTTCCGAGTCTTATTTCTTTCTGTAACCTGGTATCGTTGACAATCCATGTCCTTCCTCTTTTGTCTCCTTGTAGGAGATGCCTCGTCGAGGAATTCGTATAGCAGGCCGTAGACGTGGCCGTGGGCATGGACAAGGGGGCAGATGTGCCGGACTCGAGGCAACAGTTGATCCACCCCTCCTCCTAGGCATCCAAGTCCAGGACCTTGTCCAGCTAATTCGGGAGATCGTACGGGAGGAGGTTCAGCATCTATCGCCTCTACCATCTCCTCATGTCTCTTCAAAGGATAAGAAGGGGGAGCCTCCTATGAGACAAAGGAGCTACCGCAATGTTAAGCAAGGCAAAGGAGGTCAGAAGAGGCCCTACCAGCTGAAGTAGTCCCAAGGATGGATAGGGGAAGTCGTTGCCCTCTCTGCTACCAGTGTGGCCAGCCGGGTCACATGAGGAGGGACTGCCCATCTAGGGCCGGAGCAAACCAAATGCTCCCAGCACCAAGTACTGGAGACCAATCTGGCGGCCACGATTACCCGATCCGAGGGGGAAGATAGCTGTCACAAAGAGGGTACCGGTCGGCTGCCACTCGCCTGGCCCAGAGCATAACTGTCTCTTCCGCACCTGAGGCTGAGGGGCATGTCAACTCCCTGACTCACAGAGATGCCAGAGCGACGAGTTCTAGGATGGTAGGTATAGTTACAGTTTCCAGCAGGTTAGTTTATGTGCTTTTTGATTTTTTGGGTACCACGCAACCTTTTGTCTCAAGTCTTGCCATTAGTTAGGGTTGAACAGTATATTGTTAGAGGGTCCGTTCCTAATTAGAGGACTAGGCGGACAGTTATTTGTCACCGAGGAGGTCTTCACAGATTGTGGGGTCACTATAGGGGGGGACACAGTCTTCCGGTTGACCTGGTCGTGATCCCGATGGAAGACTTTGACGCAATCCTAGTAATGAACTGGCCAGCTGCTTATTACGCCTTAATGGATTATTTTAGGAAGAAGATTACCTTCTCCATATCGGGACTGCATCCCTTTGAGTTCCACGGCCAGCCAGTAGACGAAGGATTCAAGTGCATCTCCCCGCTTTAGGTAGCGAAGCTACTGAGCCAGGGGTGTAAGGGCTTCCTAGCGTGTGTCATAGGGAAGCCTAGCCCCGTAGTCAATTTACAGAGTGTCCCGGTGGTCTGTGAGTACCCGACGTCTTTCCAGAGGAGTTGCTAGGACTACCACTTGAGCGTGTGATCGAGTTTGAGATTTCACTGGTACCGGGAACCGACCTCATCTCTACTGCACCATACAGGATGGCCCCACTTGAGCTGCGAGAGCTCAAGTCTCAGCTACAAGATCTATTAGAAAAGGGCTTTTGTGAGGCCTAGTGCATCCCCGTAGGGAGCCCTTGTCCTACTTGTGAGGAAGAAAGATGGCACCCTTCGGCTTCACGTCGCCTACAGACAGCTGAACCAGGTCACCGTCAAGGACAAGTATCGACTACCTCGTATTGATGATCTCTTCGACCAGCTGAGAGAGGCCATGATGTTCTCCAAGATAGATCTGAGGTCGGGTTACCGTCAGTTGAGGATCAGGGAGACCGACGCCTCCAAAATAGCCTTTTACATGCAGTATGGTCACTACGAGTTTTTGGTCATGCCGTTTAGGCTGACCAACACCCCCGCTGCTTTCATAGATCTGATGAACTGCATCATCTGACCATACCTGGATCAGTTCGTGGTAGTATTCATTGACGACGTGCTTGTCTACTCTCGGGATTAGGCACAGCATGGACAACATCTCCACATGGTCCTGGACACTTTGAGACAGCACAGGCTGTATGCCAAGCATAGCAAATGCGAGTTCTGGTTGAAACAAGTTACTTTCTTGGACCATGTAATCTCAGGAGACGAGTTGGCTGTGAATGCAGCCAAGGTTGAGGTAGTGCTCAGGTGGGAGAAGCCTCGTATAGTGACAGAGATACGCAATTTCCTGGGGCTGGCAGGGTACTACAGGCGGGTTATCCGAGGTTTCTCATAGATCGCACGTCCTATGAATCAGTTGACCCGGAAGGACGTGCCCTTCGCCTGGACAGACGAGTGTGAGTCATGCTTTCGGGAGATGAAGGAGAGGTTGACTTCAACTCCTGTACTCACCATCCCAGATAGTAGTGATGGATTCATGGTCTACACTAACGCCTCGTTGCAAGGATTGGGGGGGTGTGCTCATGCAACGAGGCCTCGTTGTTGCTTACACTTTGCGGCAACTAAAGCCCCATGAGCACAACTACCCCACCCATGACTTGGAGTTGGCAACAGTTGTCTTCGCGTTGAAGACATGGAGGCACTACCTATATGGAGAGACGTTCGAGATCTTCACTGATCATAAGAGCCTTAGATATCTATTTGACCAGAAGGAGCTCAACATGAGACGGAGACGTTGGTTGGAGCTCCTGAAGGACTACCACTGCAGCATCTCCTGGCATCCAGAGAAGGCTAATGTGGTGGCTGACACCTTAAGCCAGAAGGCGCCCACCCACTTGGCTAGTCTACAGGCACAGAGTTGGAGACTCATGAAGGAGGTGGGCAGTTGGCAACCCCAGGAGTCATGGGGATGTTGCAGGGCAATGACAGTGGCGAGGCAGGCATGACCAGAACTGATAGATTGTATCATTACTAGACAGATGACGGATCCATACCTACAGACACTGCAAGACTAGGTATTGACAGGGAACCCAGGAGAGTTCTTGTTCACTAATAGGGTCTTGCGTATGAGGGGACGCTTGTGCATTCCTAGAGCCGAGGAGCTGTTGAGAGAGCTCCTGACTAAGGCATGGGTCCAAATTCACCATATATCCCGGGAACACGAAGATGTACCATGACCTACGACGTGATTTCTGGGGGAGGAGCATTTGCCCCTGGCAGAGTTTGCATACAACAACAGCTATCACCCGAGCATCGGCATGGCACCGTATGAAGCTCTGTACAGGAGGAGTTATATTGCTCCCTTGAGTTAGGTTGAGGTGGGGACCAAGTGGGAGGTTGATCCCTGGTTGATACGCCAGAGTCAGGAGCTGATCGAGCAGATCCACAGACGACTCTGTACTGTCAGGGGCAGGTAGAAGAGCTACGCTGATCTGAAGCATAGAGGGGTACAGTTCTAGGTTAGGGATTACGTCTTCCTCAGTGTTTCGCCCATGAAGGGCTTGCAACGGTTTAGGGTGAGAGGGAAGCTTGCGCCAAGGTTTGTAGGGCCTTTTGAGGTCTTTGAGCGGGGAGGACCCGTTGCTTACCAGCTTGCCCTTCCTCCCTAGCTCTCTGGAGTGCACGACATGTCCCACATGTCCAACCTCAGGAGATACATCGCCGACCCCAGCCATGTTCTTAGCCATGAGAACATCAAGGTGGGAGACAACTTGACCTATCCTGAGAGACCAGTACAAGTACTAGATAGAGCCATCCGGAGACTGAGGTGGAAGGAGATACCCCTGGTGAAAGTCTTGTGGAGAAGTCAGCGGTACAAGGCCACTTGGGAGCCTGAGGCGGCTATGCGAGCACAATACCCAGAGCCTTTTGAGGGTACGCTGCTTCTAACCTACTTTGATCCTCTTTAAGTTTGTTATGCACAATTATTTTATTTCTGCACCCTAGTCAGCTCAAGTTTCAGGGGTAAAACTTCCTTTAAGTTTGTTATGTTGAAATGACCCTTTTTCTATGGTCATTTAGCATTTTCAGAATTCATAGGGGTTTTTGTGTAGTTTTAAACCCCTTAGGTTTTTGTTTTGGGGTTTGTGAGGGGAGAGGAAAATTGTAGGGACATCCCCGCAATTTCCCCACCACCATATCCCTAATACCCCATACACCTCCACCATATCCACCATACCCACCATACCCCTCATACACCATACACCTCCACCATACCCATCATACCCACGACACCCCCCCATACTCCTCCACCTTACTCCACAGCATCATCTCCCCATGCCTCCCACACCCATAAAAACCCCCCTCCTCCTCCATTTGCTTGCCACCACCACAGCCGAGAGGAGAAGGAGAGGGAGAGGGAGAGGGAGAGGGAGAGCGGGGAGAGCAAGGCTCTGGAGGAGGTCAGAGGGCTGGACGCTGTGAGGAGAGGCAAGGAGGTGCTGCAATTGCTTCATTTTTCCGTAGAATCAGATGTCTGAAGGGACCGCCAGATGTTGGGTTAGACGTCCGAAGGTAATCCTAGACGTCTGATACCACATAATTTTCGATTATTTTTCCCCTGTCGAGTTCTAACCGTGCATATGTATGTCAGAGGTTGGGGAAGCACGCCGATGCGAGGATCGAGGTGGTTTTAGACATCCAGGAGTGTCGCCAGACGCCTGCACGAAGTTCCAAACGACCGAAAAAGGTGCCTCGAGCAAGGTGAGCCACTACGTTCATTTAAGACGTCTGGGACTTTTCCCAGACGTCTGATTTTGTTCAGAGCTATGTTTTTGGGCCTGTTTAGGACGCAAACGAAGTCGATTTTCCGCAAATGAATTATCATTGGTTTCCATTCGAATTTCTCTACGTTGTGGTATGGTGTCTACACTATTTTGCGCTCCTTTTGACATGTGGGTCAATGTTCGTCTTAACGGCTGTTTTGTGAGTCTATCACTTTTTCACAAAGATGCTTAGCACTTAGAGTCCTTTTCGAGTCTTGGGCGGGTCGGGTAGCTGTAAAAAGTTATCCCGTAACTCTCAAACTCCAAAAGTACAAAAAAAATATATAGAAAAAAAAATTATCTTCTCAAATAAGGTAAGGGCTTGAACGGTCTATATTCTGGCAGGCACCCAAGCACTGTTGACTTTTTGTAATTAGGTCTTGGGGATGAGATTTTCTAAAGCAATCAATGAATCTTTCCTAATTACTCGAACCCTGATTCTACTTTTATATATAGCATTTAGGTTAATTTTGCTAGGGAGTAGCAAAAAGTAAGCATGAGGGTATGATGAACACACATAAATTCATGATAAATTGCTTATTTTTGATAGTTCCTAGGCTTAGCATTGCATATCATGTTATAAATATTCCATAACATCCATTGCATAGCATTTAGGATAGTAGTATATTTTATATATTAATTCCTTCATTTTATATGGCCAAGGGCGCAATGCGACATCCATACAAGTTTCAGATGGAAAATCCGACCGAACGGATGGATCTGGAGCAACGATCACAGTTCGCCATCGCAAGAATCATCTTGATCTGAGAACCGTAGCACCCTCTACAAGAAGAAGAAGATGGATGGCCTAGATGACGCCATGTGGTGCCATCCAGGCTGCCCAAACCCGACCAGCAGCCACCACCCACTCTCCCTCATCATCTACGCCATTAATCCTAGCCGTTGGATCAAGATCGAACGGTTGGTAAACGCCTGCACCAAAACACTCCACGCAACACAAGTGGAGTGCCACAACGATGGAGGCGCGGGTTTGCAAAGGAGGGGCGCGGGTTCGATTCCCCGCAGTCCCTCCAATTCGTAATTAGGCGAGCACTTGGAGCGCAGCAGCAACGTGCACACGCAAGTGCAGGCCAGCGCATTGCAAGCACGCACACCAGGGCACAACACACGCGCACACAGCTGGGCGTGCGCGGTCAGCGCGTGTGATGAGCGAGGCAGACGACGCGAGAGCAAGGGTGGTTGTTGCCAGCTTTCAGCGACAGCTGGGCTAACCTATAGCGACGCTTACAGCCGTCGCTATTTTATTGCAAGCCAGCAGAACCAGCTATGAGCGTAGGTGGAGGTGAAATGTCTACAGCAACGTTTCCAGCGACGGTCTGGAGGTCGCTATAAGTCCTTTATCCATTTTTAGCCTCTTCACCACTATAAAAGGACCTACACCCCCTCCCTTCCAAGCCATCTCTACCTACTCTACTCCCACCCATTCCCAAGCTCTAGCAAGCCTCCAACGCTCCATTAGAGCTTGTTCTCAAGCTCCCAAGGTGCCTGTTAGTGTAGCGAACCTCTGCCCCACCAAATACTCCTCCAACTTCCCATCTCCCTTCATAGGTCACCTTGGAGCTGTCCTCCCATCTCCATTCCAATAGCAGATCACCTCCATTCCGAAGCCACGCTGAAGCTTTCCTCAACACGACGTCCTCCAGCATCTCACCTTCGTCGTCTCACTCCTCACCTCCTTCGTCCGAGCTTCCACCAGGCACCGTAATCTCGCCGAACAGCCGATTCAGGTGATTTCCTCTCACTCCCCTCTCTTTTTATGCTTTTATAGTTCATTGTAATCGACATTGGATTGACATATATATCATATTTGTTTCATCTCTATCTTGTGATACGTTTGCTTGATTTACTTTATTTCAAAAATACAAAAAGATATCAAAACCCTAAAATACCAAAAAGAAAAGAAACGAAGCGCAATTTTCAATAAAGTAAACGTCGCCTCCCTGTGTTCGACCCGGGACTCCCTTGGAGTTTCGGTATAAATTTTATTTGATTGATGTGTTTTGCAACTACGACGACAAATTACTTGTAACCTCAATTTCAAACACGTGAAGCACGCCCGACCAGAGGGGTGGGCGTGTTGAGCTCGATGCCTCAGTGGACCAACCACTACCCCCGGGCATTCAGGCCCAGGACCTCTCCCAGCTGATACGAGAGATCGTACGAGAGGAGCTTCACCTGCCTCCACGAGCGCCTCTCCCTGGGTCTGTGGAGGGGGAGTCCTCTATGGGACAGCGAGACGGACACGGCGCTAGACGTAGGGGAGGGGGCGTCCCTCCGCCGCCTCCACCTTCCTCCGGCACTTCCGAGCACGAGCCCTCCTTACCTGGAGGCGTGCCAGTTTCTCCCCTTCAGCGTCATTACAAGCTTTTCGGACAGTTCCGGAAGTTGAAGCCCCCTCCTTCAAGGGGGATGAAGACCTGATCGAGGTGAAGGACTGGATTGAGCAGATTGAGAAGGTGTTCGACACCCTTCACCCCCTGTGGAGAGCACGGCACACAGGTGGTGGAGGGAGGTCAGGGGTCAAGAGAGGGACCAGCCGACATGGGACCAGTTTGTCACCCTCTTATGCGAGCAGTACTTCCCCCAGACGTGGCAGGACCAGAAGAGGCAGGAGTTCCACACTCTCTACCAGGGGACGATGACAGTGAACGCGTACCACACACATTTTCTGGAGCTATCTCGTTTCGCAGCGACAGTCGTGGCTACCAAGGATGAGCGCCTTTGGAGGTTCACCGAGGGGCTCCGACCTGCTATTCGGGGGTATGTCAAATCCCTAAAGTTGCCTACGTTCTCGAGGGTGGTGGAGGCAGCTATGACGTATGAGGAGACCAACCCGTCCGCACGTGACACTGACAGCGAACGGAAGAGGCCCTATCAGGCAGACTTCTCACAGGGCTGACGAGAAAGGAGGCACGTGGCTCCCGCAGGAGAGTCGTCACGTTTTGCAGGGCCGTCAGCGACCTTTGGGGGCCCCCAACAGGGGCCAGCTGCTAGCACCGGACCCCCGCCCAGCCGTCAGCAGGGACCCACTGAGGGCGGGAGTCGAGTTCCCCTTTGCTACAAGTGTGGCCAGCTGGGCCACATCAGGAGGGACTGCTCTTCTAGGGTTGGAGGTCAGCAGATGCTCCCCGCACCGAGCGCTGGAGGCCGCGCTGGAGGCCGTGATTTCCAAGCGCGAGGGGGAGGACAGCAGTTGCGGGGAGGGTACCAGCCAGCGGCTACCCGCCTGACGCAGAGTGTAGCTACTTCGTCCGCACCTAGGGCTGAGGGGCGAATCAACGCCCTGACACACAGGGACGCCTGATGTAAACACATTTACACTACTTAAGATGTCTATTTATGCATGTTCTTAAGCATAGGATTGCATTTCATGATATAAATATTGCATAACATGCATCATCTTGCATTTAGAGTAGTTTGAATAAAATGGAGGTTAATTGTCTCCTTTTATGTGCTTGGACAGGGCAAACATTTTATCGGGGCCTCGGATCGAAGATCCAACCGTATGGATATGATTAGGGCGACGATGGAGTTCAACGACTCCAAGATTGCCCTAATCAGGAATCCGTAGCATCAGATAGTGATTGAGGAACCCTAGAAGATCAAGGGCCAAGATGGTGTAAATCCACTCTTCAAATGACAAATCCGACCGCATGGATGAATTCGGATCGACAATTGCATCCCAACAACACAAAAATCAAGTCAATCCGACATTCGTGGCACCATCTACAACTTCCAGAAGATGGACGACCAAGATGGCACCACATGGTGCCATCTGGGTCGCCCAAACGACTGCATACATTTTCTGAAGACCCCGCACCCACTCCCTCTTCGCCGCTGGATCTCGATCCAATGGCTGTGGTCAGCCGCACCTAAAAGCGCCCGCTCGACCATCCGCGCCTCGTATCGCAGCGGTCGAGCACTCTTACGCGAGTTGCGGCGCGGGTTCGAACCTTAGCGAAGGGGAGGAAGGCGCTGGCATGCGGGCGATGGCGAGCATTGGATAGTCATCGGACGGCCGTCTGCCCTCAATTGAGATCACGCGCGATTGAACGCGCGGCATCACGCAGCATCACACGCGCCAGGCGGGCACACAGCGAGCGGGTCAGGCGCGTCTTAAGCCATCCGATCTCGTGATCGGATGGCTGAGGTCTGAAGTACGTGGGCGTATGTGTTGTGCGCGGGCAGCTAAGGAGGCGCGCATGGGCGCAGGAGCTATGCCCACGTTGGGGGCTTTAGTGACGGATTTATCCGTCACTAAAGACCCCTCATTTATTATTTTAAAGTTGTAATGACCATTTTGCCTCCACTCCTTGCAACTATAAAAGGAGACCCCCTCCATACGAAATTCTCATCCCTTCCTTCTCCTCTCTACCTCTCCAAAGCTCAAGAGAAGCTTGTCCCACACCTGGGATGCTCCTCGCGAGATAAAGTCTAAATTTTCGTCCCCTTTTGGAAGTGGATCCCACGACGACGACGGCGTGCTACTCCGTTCCCACTCTTCTGCTTCGTCCTCCCTCATCCTGCCTCGTTCTCCTTCATCCAGGCGTCGTCTCATCCAAGTCGTCCTCCAAGCAATCGTCGAGGAGGATAACTTCTCTCTCCCATTCTTATTTACAGCTTTTCTAGTGTAGAATTTTCCTACTTTATAGTGTAATCGATTTCCCACTTTCTAGTGTAACTTTTATTTAGTTTTATTGTATAAACAGTTGAAATATTGAATGCATGTTCTCTTTTTCTCTCTCTCTTTCTTTTAGTCTAATAGCTCCATTGTAATTATATCACCTTGCTTATCAAAAATTCTAAAAAAATATATAATTGCGAATATAGATCAACGTAGCCTCCCTGTGTTTGACCCAGAATTCTTTTCGGTATAAATTTTATTTGTTGAACACGAATTCTTCGCTTTTAAGCTACAACGACAGGTTTTCCACAACCAAACACGTTAGCGTAGCGATTCATTGCGTTCAACATTTTGGCGCCGTTGCCGGGGAGGCGACGATCTTTGATTTCTCTTCGCATTTTGTAATTTACAAATCATTTACCTCACTTTTCTCCTTTCTTATTGTAGTTGCAGGTACTCTTTTGAGATGAGCAAAAGCGGTATATTGGAGTAAAGTGCTGTGGAAGGTTTTGTAAGTTATCCCCCATTCTTTCCCCCTCCATAGATTTCATTCACCACATTAAATCCAAATTCCAATTAACCTAGGTGTTTGCATAAATCCTAGGAATAGTTTGGTTGTTTGGATTCTCACTCACATTCATTCCACCTTTATTTACATAAATAAAAAAATAAAAAGATAATTTTGTGGGGAATTTTCAATAAACACACAACGTACACCCACATTCAAAGGCACTTAACCGAATTGATTTGTTTCTACTCAATCGGGTTCTGATCTGTGGAAGCGGTACACATAAAGCAACACATAAAAGAGTAGAAATCATTCTAGGTTAACCATCTTTGTGTGCCTAATTAAGTGATGCAACAAGCTAATTGTTTGAGTTGATTGGGCTGCACCACTTCAAATAAAATCAACTCATCAAGCAGCTGCCAATTAGGTTCAACTCTTAGGGATTTACCAGGCACTCCACATTCATTTTAAACTTTAAAGGAAAATATCTTCACTTGTGCTTGCAAAACTTGGTGTGCTAATGAAACTTGTTTGAAAACACCTAAAGTTGAATCCTAAAAGCTACTAAGCAAGATTTGAACCTTAAAATTCACCACATCAAAAAAATAATCTTGCTTGAAAGTTATTGGTTGTGCATGCACACGCAAATCAATCAATCATTAAGGGCACAACCCATTTAAAGGGCCCATCACATTCCAAAGCACATTCAAAACTAGCCCTAAATAAAACAAAGTAGACATTGGCCTTAAGGATTGGACTCGCTCTTCAGAACCCAGAACAAGATTATTTTCGATTAGTCTGTTTCTACTGTTCAATCTGATGTCTAGCTAGGGGAGCAGAATTAAACGATCGCGGCTGGGGGGTACACTAGGAACTGGAGGCGCAAGCCGAAGGAAGAACCTTCTCCCCAGTCCCTCCTTGTAACTGGTTGGATTGAACAGACAGAAGTAGATCAAATCGTTCCTTTTTCTCAAGATGGGTTTTAGGAGTCTGTAAGTTTGTAGGCTAACCCATTTAAGGACAAGTTTGATTGTTTGTATTACAGGGCACCTTTCTTCCTCCCGTGTCTCATGAATCCTTCCACATATTTCACGCATTCTCGCTCTTTCCCTCCTGTTGTGAATTATCCTCAACATGTCGATTATCCTGACTCGTATTGTAATCAACCATCAGTTAGTTGGGATAATTCGGATTGGGGATACAGTTCCGGACCCCCGTGTTTAGGGTCTAACCCTGAACACTTTGATTCTGATTTCTATCCTTCTTAGAGCTACATCGATTATAGATCGTCTTCCTTTCATGAACAACCTAATACGATCTACAATCAAGAAGGATACACCGATCCTTACCCATCCTCTAATTTCACTGCCTTTAGGTCATCACCATCTTTTGAACAATCTGAAATGACCTATTATCAGGAAGGGTATAACGAATCTCAATTCGTTAATTCCTCTGCATTGATGTCAAACCCACCCAATCCTGAACCAACTCATTTGGTTTAGGTTAATCAGGTTCAAGATAAGGTTCTGGCTAACTTGAGGAATATCATTCAATCTTTAGAAGTTCAGCCAATACCTTGCATTGAGAGATTGGAGCCCCTGATTGAAATGATTGATGATTTGAATAAGTCTTTGTTGGATTGGCTCCAGGACGTTAAGGATAAGAACCCGGGTGAGTTTCTACTTGGGAAATTAGCGAAATTGAGGATGAGATTCGTGGTTGCTTTGATTCAATCTTGGGATGATTCCCAGGATGAACCCTCTTCAGGAAAGCCAATGACAAAACCCGCTCAGGCACCTGTTGGGAGGGACACGTGTTATGATCAGATTGAATTAAAGCGACCAATTAAGGAAGATCTGATTTCTTCACCTGAGATCCCTGAGCCGGGTTACGAGGAAACGTATGTCTCCTGGGAACAGAAAGTGACAACTGATTTTGGGACATACATTGATACGGATTCCGATTTCTTTGATGGTGAAGATTCAAGTTGCGAAGTCTCACGCAACTTTTCTGAACACGATTTCTGTGAGACGATTGGGCCTAAGGAATCTGATAGATCATTTGATAGCCCAATAACTGAGGAAACTGATCTTATTAGGGCACACATTATGGATCCAGAATCGCATTTTCTAGAGGAATCAATTCAATACCCTGATTATCAGTTACACCTCGTTGAGCTTATCGATAATTCTGTTTCTGAGATAATTAGACCCAAGTCAATTCTGATTCTGCCACATCATTTAGACTTGGAGATTTCAGATGGGGTGATTAACATGCAAGAGGTCTTGGAATTTAACATCCGGAATGAGGAGGATAGGAGCTTGGAAGTTCTGATTTGGAATGTTAATTTTGGAGGAAATGGAAGATTGAGTCGAAGGGATCCTTTTAAGCTGAAACCATCAAATCAGAACCCTTACGACATTTGTTTCGAGGATGTCAAACTCAAGCATACATTCAACGATTATCCTTTTGAGCTTCAATTCTCTGTAACCCGACTTTTTGGTCTTGGGTTGCATCCTCATAAATCGCAGGCCCAACTCCGCCTGCATTCTGATTTTAGGTTTTGGGTAATTTTTATCCAGAACCTAAGATATTCTCGATTATGGGGGATGGGTCTGCACCACAATCTGGTCCACATCTGCGGACTTCTATTGATAGGTCAGAGGATTCTTCTGTTTATTTTAATTCTGACCTGCATGTGAATTCTTCATTTCTTTTCTTTGTATAGTGTGCCTAGCTAAAGGCACTAAACTCAGCACATATACAGTTCTTTTAGTTTTCATCTCAGAGCGAACTTGACATTCACGCAATTCAGGTGCTTTCTACGCTTTTCCACTTTGTTTTATGTCTTTTTAATATAATGAGGATATTGCATTAGATAGGCATGGGGGGTGGATATTTATCTCTAAATTCATTCGTCAGCTCCGTAGATTTTTTTTATTTTCTTTTATAAAAAAAATTGGAATTAGGAAAGAGAATTTAGGTTTAAGAAAATTTTCAATCTTAGGAAATACTACATTATGATTTGAACACAAAAGCCCTTCAAGTCTTTGGACTTAATCAGCCCGTGTATCCACTAAAATGTGGATTTGTTTTTCGAGTTCTCGCCAACCTAAATTTTATTTTAATTGGAGTAAATAAGTTTAGGTGATAAGTATACAACTTATCAACCCGCCCTCTGATTTGAGGGAATTTTGAGTTTCTAGCATCTACACACTATCTTGTCACTGACTCATTCGGCGATTTTAACGGAAATTGGTTAGCTAATGAACCTTCTACGGTGATATGGCTGGCAAGTTATCGTGGGTAACAGCCCATAGGTAGGTTGTCCAGAGCCCAGTCACTGGACCTTTCTCTTTTTCCAGCCCTTAGGTGAATCCTAGACTAGGGAAGCCACCTACTTAAAAAAAAAAGAGAGAGAGAGAAAAAATCAAAAAGAAAAGGAAAAAAAAAAAGAAATAAGCTACACTTCGCCACACGAGTGTGGCTGGCAAGTTGTCGGTGGTAACAGCTCATCGACCGGTTGTCCAGAACCCAACTCAGTAAATGCACTAAAAATTCTCAAAACACTTAGGAAGAAGCGGAGAAGTAGAATAAACCGGGGAGATATACACTGGATTCACCCTTGTGTTGACCCCGTAAAAACTAAAAGTAGAGAGAAAGCTACCGGTTGTAAAGATACACCTTTAGGTAGAGTTCTTTTTGAGGTCACCTAAAGGCGTAGAAATCCGAAGTCCGCTTTAATTGCCAGTCAACGAGTCTATCACAATCACAATAAGATGCTTAAAGCTTAGGGTTCTCATCAAATCTTGGGTGAGTTGAATGGCCGTAGAAAACCACTCTTAAACCCTAAAATTTGAAAATCCAAAAAATTAGAAAAGAGTAAAAAGAGAAAAAGAAATTTTTCTTTGAATAAGGAGAGGGCTTGAGGCGGTCTGCATTTTGGCTGATACCGGGGCACTGTTGTGTCTTTGAAAGTTCAGATCCTAAGTAGACAATTTCTTAATGATTGAAAATAACTCATGCCCAAATAATCCAACCTAATTCTTTTTATAAATAGCATATAGCTTTTGCTAGGGACTAGCAAAAGATAGGCATGGGGGTATGATGTAAACACATTTACACTACTTAATATGTCTATTTATGCATGTTCTTAAGCATAGGATTGTATTTCATGATATAAATATTGCATAACATGTATCATCTTGCATTTAGAGTAGTTTGAATAAAATGGAGGTTAATTGTCACCTTTTATGTGCTTGGACAGGGCAAACATTTTATCGAGGCCTCTGATCGAAGATCCAACCGTATGGATGTGATCAGGGTGACAATTGGAGTTCAACGACTCCAAGATCACCCTAATCAGGCATCCATAGCATCAGATAGCGACCAGGGAACCCTAGAAGATCAAGGGCCAGGATGGTGTAAATCCGCTCTTCAAATGACAAATCCAACCGCATGGATGAATTCGGATCGATGATTGCAGCCCAACAAAGCAAAAATCAAGTCAATCTGACATCCGTGGCACCATCTACAACTTCCAGGAGATGGACGGCCAAGATGGCGCCACGTAGTGCCATCCCGGTCGCCCAAACGGCCGCATACATTTTCTGAAGACCCTGCACCCGCTCCCTCTCCGCCATTGGATCTCGATCCAACGGCTGTGGTCAGCTGCGCCTAAAAGCGCCCGCTCGACCATCCGCACCTCGTAGCACAGCGGTCGAGCGCGCTTACGCGAGCTGCGGGCGCGGGTTCGAACCTTAGCGAAGGGGAGGAAGGCGCGGGCGTGCAGACGATGGCGGGGGTTGAATCGTCATCGGACAGCCGTCTGCGCTCAATTGAGATCACGCGCGATTGAACACGCGGCATCATGTGGCATCACACGTGCCAGGCGGGGGCACAGCGAGCGGGTAAGGCGCGTCTTAAGCCGTCCGATCTCGCGATCGGACGGCTGAGATCTGAAGTACGTGGGCGTATGCGTTGTGCGTGGGCAGCTAAGGAGGCACGCATAGGCGCGGGAGCTACGCCCACGTTGGGGGCTTTAGTGACGAATTTATCCGTCACTAAAGACCCCTCATTTATTATTTTAAAGTTGTAATGACCATTTTGCCCCCACTCCTTGCAAATATAAAAGGAGACCCCCTCCATACGAAATTCTCATCCCTTCCTTCTCCTCTCTACCTCTCCAAAGCTCAAAAGAAGCTTGTCCCACACCCAGGATGCTCCTCGCGATATAAAGTCTAAATTTTCGTCCCCCTTCGGAAGTGGATCCCGCGACAACGGCGGCGTGCTGCTCCGTTCCCGCTATTCTGCTTCGTCCTCCCTCATCCTGCCCTGTTCTCCTTTGTCCAGGTGTCGTCTCGTCCGACTCGTCCTCCAAGCAATCGTCGAGTAGGATAACTTCTCTCTCCCATTCTTATTTACAGCTTTTCTAGTGTAGAATATTCCTACTTTATAGTGTAATCGATTTCCCGCTTTCTAGTGTAACTTTTATTTAGTTTGATTGTATAAACAGTTGAAATATTGAATGCATGTTCTCTTTCTCTCTCTCTTTCTTTCTTTTAGTCTGATAGCTCCATTGTAATTATATCGCCTTGCTTATCAAAAATTCTAAAAAAATATATAATTGCGAATATAGATCAACGTAGCCTCCCTGTGTTTGACCCGGAATTCTTTTCGGTATAAATTTTATTTGTTGAACACGAATTCTTCGCTTTCAAGCTACAACGACAGGTTTTCTAAAACTAAACACGTTAGCGTAGCAATTCGTACCGTTCAACAACGCCATAGCTTCAGGTTCAGTGGTGGCAGGTATGGTTATAGTTTCCAGCAGACTAGTTTACATGCTTTTCGATTTCAGTGCCATGCACTCGTTTGTCGCTGCCTGTTTTGCAATTAGTTTGGGGCAGGACTGTGTGTTGTTAGAGGATCCGTTTGTGATCAGAGGTCCGAGTGGTCAGCTGTTTGTAGCTGAGGAGGTTTACACAGGTTGTGAGGTCAGTGTTGGGGGACATAGCCTTCCCGCTAACCTGATTGTGATACAGATGGAGGACTTTGGCGTGATTCTGGGGATGGACTGGCTGTCCGCTTACCACACCTTGGTGGACTGTTTTGAGAGGAAGATCATCTTCTCCATACCAGAGTTGCCTTCTTTCGAGTTTCACGGGCAGCCAGTGGAGGGAGGCTTCAGGTGCATTTCTGCACTTCGGGCAGCGAGACTTTTGGACCAGAGGTGTGAGGGCTTCCTGGCTTGTGTGGTGGCGGAGCCCAGCCCTGTAGCAGACTTTCAGAGTATCCCGATGGTTAGAGAGTACCCCGACGTGTTCCCAGATGAGTTGCCAGGACTACCGCCCGAGCGTGAGATCGACTTTGAGATCTCACTGGTACCGGGGACCAGCCCCATTTCTACCGCGCCTTATAGGATGGCACCACTTGAGCTGCGAGAGCTCAAGTCCCAGTTGCAGGACCTTCTGGAGAAGGGCTTTGTGAGGCCCAGTGCGTCTCCGTGGGGAGCCCCGGTATTGTTCGTGAAGAAGAAGGATGGTACCCTACGCCTTTGTATGGACTACAGACAGCTGAATAGGGTTACCATCAAGAATAGATATCCGCTGCCGAGGATTGACGACTTGTTTGACCAGTTGCAAGGTGCCACGGTATTCTCCAAGATAAACTTGAGGTCTGGGTACCACCAGTTGAGGATTAGGGAGGTAGACGTCTCCAAGACAGCTTTCCGCACCAGGTACGGACACTATGAGTTATTGGTCATGCCGTTTGGGCTGACCAATGCCCCCGTTGCCTTCATGGATTTGATGAACCGGGTGTTCAGGTTGTACTTGAACCAGTTCGTGGTGGTATTTATTGATGATGTGCTCATCTACTCTCGAGATCAGGAGCAGCATGGACAGCACTTACAGATGGTTTTGGACACACTGAGACGACGTAGGCTGTATGTCAAATACATCAAGTGCGAGTTCTGGTTGAGAGAGGTGACTTTCCTGGGCCATGTGATCTCCGGGGATGGCTTGGCTGTGGACCTAGCCAAGGTTGAGGCAGTACTCAAGTGGGAGAGACCGTGTACCGTGACAGAGATCCACAGCTTCTTGGGACTGGCAAGCTACTACAGGCGGTTTATTAGGGGTTTCTCGCAGATTGCACGTCCTATGACATAGCTGACCTGGAAGGACGTGCCCTTTTCTTGGACAAACGCTTGTGAGGCGTATTTTCAGGAGATGAAGGAGAGGCTGACTTTGACTCCTGTGCTCACCATCCTAGACAATAGTGGTGGGTTCGTTGTGTACACAGACTCCTCTTTGCAGGGGTTAGGGGGTGTGCTCATGCAGAGGGGTCACGTTGTCGCTTACGCTTCGCGGCAACTGAATCCCCATGAGCACAGCTACCCTACCCACGACTTGGAGCTGGCAGCTATCGTTTTCGCACTGAAGACTTGGAGGCACTACTTGTATGGTGAGACCTTTGAGATTTTCACAGATCATAAGAGCCTCAGATACTTGTTTGATCAGAAGGAGCTTAACATGAGACAGAGACGTTGGTTAGAGCTCCTGAAGGACTATGACTGCAGCATTTCCTACCATCCGGGGAAGGCCAACGTGGTGGCTGACGCCTTAAGCCGGAAGGCACCCGCCCACTTGTCCAGTTTACAGGCACAGAGTTGGAGCCTCATGGAGGAGATGGGCAGTTAGCGACCCCTAGAGTTTCTGGAGCACTGTGGGGCAGTGACTGTGACCCAATAGACGAGGCCAGAGCTGATAGACTGCATCATCACATGACAAATGGCCAACCCGTACTTGCAGTCGTTGCGCGAAAGAGTACTATCAGGGGACCCTAGGGACTTCTCCTTTACAGACGAGGTGCTGCGTATGAGGGGACGTTTGTGCGTTCCCAAGGACGAGGAGCTGTTGAGAGAGCTCCTGACTGAGGCACACAGTTCCAGGTTAGCCATACATCCCAGAAACACAAAAATGTACCATGATTTGAGACGCTACTTTTGGTGGAGGGGAATGAAGCAGGATGTAGGCGAATTCGTACAGTAGTGTTTAGTGTGCCAGCAGGTGAAGGTCGAGCATCAGAGGCCTGCAGGGCTGTTGTAGCAACTTCCAGTGCCAGAGTGGAAGTGGGAGAGCATCACCATGGACTTGGTAGTGGACTTGCCCGTTACCCAGCGAGGACATGACGCAGTCTGGGTGATCGTAGACAGGTTGACGAAGACGGCACATTTCTTGCTGATCCGAGTCACCTTGGGACCAACACAGTTGGCTGAGAGGTATATCCGCGATGTGGTACATCTGCATGGAGTTCCACAGGAGATTATATCTAATCGGGATACCCGCTTTACATCCCAATTTTGGGCTGAGTTTCAATAGGCCTTGGTGACATAGTTGAGATTCAGTACAGCTTACCACCCCCAGACGAATAAACAATAAGAGCGCACGATACAGACACTTGAGGACCTTTTGCATGCTTGTGTACTGGACTGGAGGGGCTCTTGGGACGAGCACTTGCCCTTGGCGGAGTTTGCATATAATAACAGCTATCACTCAAGCATCGGCATGGCACCCTACAAGGCTCTGTACTAACGGAGGTGTACGACACACCTTAGTTGGGTTGAGGTGGGGACCAAGTGGGAGGTTGGCCCCAGGCTGATCCGGCAGAGTCATGAGGTGTTTATCGCACTTGATTGGGTTTTAAAAGAATGTCACGTTGTAATATAGCCGACAAAGCGTTCAAATAAATAAAGAGTTTCTATTACTCGAAAACCGGAGTATCCAAGGTCGAACATAGGGAGCAATTGGAATTTACTACTAATCTCAAATGTAATTGAACACTCTAATTTACTCAAAACTTTACTTCAAATGTATTTAAAAAGTAATTCGGGTAAAAGAGTAAAATTGGACATCTGATCCCAAGATCAGACGTCTTAAAAGTATTTTCCCTTCTTTGATTATTCTTCTTCTTCTGATATGCTTTCTTTCTGCTGCAGTCTTCACTTGGCCTCTTCTTTCTCTGCAGTCTCTCTTCTCTTTTTCCTTTTGCCTTCTTCTTTGTAGGATCTTCTTCTTCTCTTCTGATCTACAGGTCTTCTTCTTGCCTTGATCTTCTTCCTGCCTTTGCTTCTCTTCTCTGCCTTGCCTTCTTTCTTCTTGGCTTCTGCAAAGGCTTCTTTCTCTTCTGTCTTCTTCTTCTCAGCAGTCTCTCCTTCTTCCTTCAGATCTCTGCCTCTTCTTCTACTTCTTCTCTTCTTCTTCTTTGCGGCTAAGTCTTTCTTCCTCAACGTTCAGCCTGCCTACACAGAGAGCAAAACCTACCCCTTTCCCTCTACCCGAACGTCTCTCTCTCTCTCTGGAATTCACTCAAGGACGCTCTCCCAGAGCCACGGGTAATCGGGTCGGATTTCGCACCCGGGACCAGGCGCACCAACAGGTGGGGTGATGTGCGAGGTGTGCTTAGGATGGGTCGGGTCGGATCCTGCCAGATCCGCGAGGTGAAACTTCGGATGAGGCGAGCGTGGGTCAGGTGAGGGACCTCACCCCTGTGCGTTCGAAGGCAACGAGCGTATTACCCAAAATCAATTTAAAGCATACCTGTACCTCGTATCTCGCCGATGTGGGACTATCAGGCCTGCCCCACTCTCGCACGCGCCCGCAGAACCTTCGTGCAATCGCCACAGCTGCAGCCTCTGTTAGCGTTGATTACTGGATCAGATGGCTTCACAGTGCTTGCCCAAATGATCAGCACCTGAAACCTAGAGCTGCTGACACCTGGAACTGGCTTGAAGCTTCTTCACCCGTAGTCAATGGCGGCAGGGGCTTCGATACTGTCACACTCAAAACAAGGCTCTCGACTTAATCAGACCAGCTGGGCACCTTCACCGTGGCACAGCGAAGGTGGTGAGCCATACGGTAGGCTGTGGGATGGCCTAGGCATGCGTGCCTAGGTCAACCTGTGGCCGGGGGTGTGGGTGTGTTCGGGGGACTGTGGTGGAGGCGTAGAGGGATGGTGGATGGGCGGAGGTTGTTCCTTGTGGTGAGGAGGAGCCTCTGAGTTGGTCGGCGAGCCGTGTGGAGGGGTGGAATGGTGGGAGCGGCTCGCCGGAGGTCGGTCGGAGGCGAGGAAGATGGAGGTGGTCAGCGATGGTCGAGGGGCAATTAAATGAAATAAAAGGGGGGAAAGAGAGAGGGGAAGATGGGGAATGTATTAAGCCTAACTACAGGGACGAAGGGGGATAGAGAGGCGGACAGCAGTACCTGCTGTCGCCGGAGAAGATGTTGCCCAGTGGAGGAGGACGGCGGCGACGACGAGGCTGAGGCAACGTGCGCCGGTGTTGAGCGATGCGGAGGGGAATCAGGAAGATAACTCTGCCACTGGTTTTGTGGCAGAGCGAAGAGGGAGGGGAGGGGGGCTCGCCGGAGCTCACTGGGTTCTTGGCCAGAGAAGAAGAGACGAATTGGAGGTGGACGTCCGGCCAAGTCAAGCTAAAAATGAGCGGCCGGGTTTAGAGGTTCTTTTATAGGCACTGGGTCGTGCTTTCAGAGAGTGGAGGCCACGCCATCGTCTCCGACGGCTTGTCGAAGAAGGAAAGAGGTTAGATACCCAAATCCCTCGTGCGTTCGCATGAGAGATTGGGTTCACACCAGAGATCGTGATTGGCCTTAGATGGAAGGGAATTCCTCAGAGAATCTCCCTTCCATTTCTGGGAGGGAATCTCTGAGGAATCAAAGAGTAATCCCTCTCTAAACCTCGCCGGAGGTCGACTCTGCCCTAACAATGGCGACAGGACCTGATTGCAAAGGTGGCAAGGAAATTAGGGGGCTCTCTGCAATGATTTTCAAAAGATAGGGACCAAATTATGATTTGGGTGTACTAGATTGCAAAGTAGGTCAAAATGACCTCCCCATAGGTCCAAATTTTGGTACAAACCTAATTTGGACCTAAGGAATCCAATGGTGAAGTTGGATTTTAGGTTTGACCATGTTTGATTGGACATTTTACGTAAAAACCCAAATTAGGTCAATTGATGAGCTAGGACCCTAATCTAAGTCAAACTGGGTTCCAAAGGCTAAATTAAGTGTTATAAACCCTAGAGGATATTTTTCCATGATTTTTAGAGGATTTACTTGATTTTTATCCTGACCGGAACCTCGTTAATTTAAGCGGATCTGTTTTAGGGTTACCAAATATCATTTAATTCCTAGATTGCACATAAACCCATTTCTGATTGACTCAACCCACTTTTTATCTCATTTAGACCATTTGACCTATGTTTTGCCTCTAAGGAATCCCCTTTTTGTACTGCAATGGTAAAATTGCAGTTTTAACCTTTAATTCATATTTTCTTGTAAGAGCACTTATTCCTTCATTTAGGCCTTCTTCTAGGTTGTGTAGGAGCTTTTATCTTCTTTATTGGGTCAAAATGAGCTAGTTATGGCTCATGATGAGGCTCTCATCATGAGGTGATCGAGCAGATTCACAAGCGACTCCACATTGTCAGGAGCAGACAGAAGAGCTATGCAGATCGGAAACACAGAGAGGTGCAGTTTGAGGTTGGGGACCACGTCCTCCTTCGCGTTTTGCCCATGAAGGGCCTGCAGCGGTTTGGGGTGAGAGGGAAGCTCGCACCAAGGTTTGTGGGACCCTTTGAGGTCTTGGAGCGGGTTGGACCCGTTGCTTACAGGCTTGCCCTTCCTCCCTGCTTTCTAGTGTGCACGACATGTTCCACGTGTCCAACCTCAGGAAGTACATCGTCAATCCCAATCACGTTTTGAGCCACGAGAGCGTCGAGGTGGGTGACGACCTGACCTACCCCGAGCGGCCAATGCAGATTCTCGACAGAGCCATCTAGAGTCTGAGACGGAAGCAGGTACCCCTGGTGAAGGTCTTGTGGAGGAACCAGTGGTACAAGGAGGCTACCTGGGAGCCTAATGCGGCGATGCGAGAGCGGTACTCGGAGCTCTTTGAGGGTACGTCTTTTCGGACCAGCTTCGATCCTCTTTGAGTTTGTTATGAGCATGTTGTTTTTTTCCGCACCCTAGCTAGCGTAAGTTTCGGGGATGAAACTTCCTTTGAGTTTGCTATGTTGATAAGACCCGTGCCATCAGAACACTTTAAGACGTCTGGGAGTTGGTCCAGACGTCTGGACATCTTCCCAGACATGTGGAAATCAATTTTTGTGTGCGTACGTCCTCGAGTCTGTGTGCATGCCGCGCGTAGACTACGCAGCCGCAACCCTTCTCTTTCTTCTCCCCTCGCCGACTTGCAGCACCCTAACCCACCCCGCGCCTACATATACCCTCCTCTCCCTCATGCCACCCAACTCCCATCCACTTTCTCCCTCCTCTAGCAAGAGCGAGAGCGAACACGGCGAGTTACAGTCGAGTGCAGCAGCGGAGAGGAGAGGGGCAGCGAGAGAAGGGAAGAGAGGAGAGCGCGCGAGCCATGAGAGAGCTCGCCAGAGAAGCTCACGGCCGGCCAAGAGTGCGTGAGGTGGAGTGTTGTGTTGGGGAGGTCCTCCCCAACACTGCTACAGCTAGAGTAGCGGACGAGCAGGCGCGACGCAACCGCGCGCAGCACGAAGAAGACGAAGGAGCTTCTGGTTCCGGGATCTTTCCTAGAATCAGACGTCTAGACCTACATACAGACGACGTGGGTGACGTCTGGAGAAGGCTCCAGACGGTTGAGAGGTACATCCTGCGCCCTATGCTTTCTTTTGCGGATACGGCCATGCGGGCCATTCCGCCAAGGCTCTGATACGAGCCGTGTTAAGTAGATTTTGCGTGCACGTGCAGGATTCGCTTCAGGAAGGCGCAAGACACACCCTCCCACGTGGTTTAGACGTCTGGGCCAGGCACCAGACGGCGGAGAGCATCTTCAGATGTCCAAAGAGGTGGTCGGATGTCTGGAATTAGGTCCAAATGGTTCAGCACGATCCTCGAACATCTGAGGAGCAGCGCAGAGTGAGGTAGGATTCTGGACTCCTTTTAAGACGTCTAGAACATGTTCCAGACGTTTAATTTGAGTCAGGATTGTCGTTTTTGACCCGTTTAGGGTCCATTTGAGGTCCAATTTCCACATTTAAGATTTCATTCTTCTTCGAATAAGTTCCTTTACTTGTTGGAATGCTTTTTATCATGTTCTGAGTGGTTTCTTGTGGTTGAACCTTGTGTCAGGACCTCGATTCGTTGCGGAATTGGGGGTTGCGGAGGCACATGGACCTGCCAATCAAGCCCCCATTACTCCTGGTTTCGCAGGTAGAGTGGCTTCCCTTAGTTTAATTACTAGCATGAATGTATAACTGGATTGAATGTTAGATCTTAGGGTATGGCATGAATCCTAGGACTAGAAACATTGAATTGAATGTTAGATCCTAGGGTGTGGCATAAATCCTAGGACCAGAAACACCGGAATGATTGTATTGAATGCATGAAGTGCAGTCTTGGACGAGTAAATAGAATAATAACAATTGCCTGTAATTGGATAACAACTACCTGTGAATTGTAGAGTACTATTCTTAGCAACTGTTGCATGTAAATTTCTGTTGTTTGCAATTAAACATGAGCTACCTGTGAATAACCCTGAAATGATGAAACCTAGTATGGCTTGGTCTGGAAGAACATGAGCATGAACCCTACGGGGAATTAGGAGTAGGACTCTTGGAAAATAAATGGAATGGAACTGGAAAGGTGTATGGGGAAGTGGGCTGGCCCTTGAGTACAGAGTACCAAGGAGAGCGACTGTCCCCCTGTTTAGTGTAGAGCGGAGCTAGCCGCCCTAGGGTTGTGTAACGACCCGGTTCCCGAGTCCCTACGAGACACGAGAACCGGACCGACTCGACTAATCCCAAGACCCAGTCGTCCAACGAGGAAGTAACCAAAAGACAGTAAAATAAACCACATTCAGCATGAATATAACTAACAGTAAGAAAGTACAGCAGTAAGGAAAGAAACTACTACAGTAGGCACCACCACAACAGTAAAACAACATTTATCATATAACAAAAACTGCGGGTAAAGAAGGTACAGCGGAAACAAAACTACTCACTAGAACAGAAACAAAACAAAGGGTACAAAGCTGTGGTAACTCTACTGGACCCTACTCGGCCCAGCGTCCTCTGCAGCCGCCGACCCTGGCTGCTCAACACCTGGTCCTGAAAAAGGTAACGAGTGTAACACGTCAGCAAAACGCTGAGTAGAGTGGCAAACTAACTAAAGGCAACAGTAGAGTGTACAGTAGCTGTTAAGTTCTATTACTTCCTTTATTCACATCTTTCAATTTTTCTCACTATTTCATTTATTTCTCAGATCCTTTACTTGATCTCGAATGTCCTCGTGGGAACGATCTTGATTGCAGTCTTTTCCAAAAGTAGAAGTAGCACGTGGTGCTCTCCTGGCCGGGAGAGTCCCCCGTGGTGATCCTACCCTCAGTCAACCACCCCAAGGTCACTGACAGACGTAACGGTGACTACGGCACGCGCGATAAACGCACAGGTAGCTAGCCCGCACTGGCACGCGGTCAGTCGTTTCCGTTAACGGGTGCGCCCAAAGCACAGCACGGAACCAGGGCAGAGCCCTCTCAGTAACAGGGGTCCAACCCCTCCACAGTAACCAAACCGGGGCCTTGCCCCTCCACAGTCCGCGCACCCTCGCCTGACTACCCTGGTTTGCCCTAGTGGGCCTAACAAGTCGGTGAAGGAGGCTAGCAGAACCCCGGGGCCCGTGGGGTAGCTAGTACTCTCCTAACACTACTAGCTCTCCTCGGTACTACGTACACGAGGGCCAACAAGTCGGTACAGAGCGGCCAAGCCTAACCCCGGGTCCCTGGGGCGGCTGGCCCCACTCTGGACTAAACAGGTACAGGTACTTCCCTTGGTACTGCGTACCCAAGAGACAGTACAACTACATCTCAGTTCCATTCCCTTTTCCTTTCCAGGAGTTCCACTCCTAATTCCCCGTAGGGTTCCAGCTCTTGATCTCAAAACATCATATGTTTCACTTTCCAGATTCACGTTCTCAAAATCCATGATCTCAAACATGTTTCTTTATTCATAACAGGCAGCTGTTAATTAAATTTACAGGCAGCTTTATATATTCCTTTCCATTTTTCCAAGACTGCAGTAATATACATTCCACTAGTTTTTCCATCCTAGGATTCATACCATATCCTAGGATCTATCATACAATCTAGTTTTCCGGCCCTAGGATTCATGCAACACCTAGGAGCTATCATTCCATATATTTCTCATTCCTAGGATTCATGCAATGCCCTAGGTTCTAGTTATGGTTCCATACTTTAACAGATTTTATTAATACTTAAAGCCACTCTACCAGGTACAACGGGAGTAATGGGGGCGTGATCGGGAATCCCGCGTGCCTCCGCGACTCTCAAGACTGCAACCGAACGAGGTCCTATCACAAGGATCAAACACAAGGAGTGTCTCAGAACAGTGTATAGCTACTGTAGGCGGGTAGAGGAATTAATTCTGAAACGAACACAACTTGAATCGCGGAAAATGGAGCCCAAACGGGCCCTAAACGGGTCGAGAAAGACGATACTGTGCAAAATCAGACGTCTGGAACTCCTTCCAGACGTCTTAAATGGTGGATCAGAGAATTACCTGTTCAGCTTGGTTCCCCGGACGTCCAGAAGTCTGCAGGGACGTCTGCCCTAGATCCAAGATGTCCAATGGTCCCTCCGGACGTCTGGAGGTCACTCCCGCCGTCTGGTACAACTTCCAGACGTCTGATTCGCAAAGGATGACGAATCAGAAAACCTACGCACAGCCAACCCCCCTCCCTCAGTACGGTCAGTCGACAAAAAGGAAGAAGAAAGCGGAAACTCACCTTTCAGACGTCTGTATGATCTCACAGACGTCGATCTTGCCGTCTGGATATCAATCCAGACGTCTGATTCTGGAAATTTTTCTAGAATCAGAGCCCTGCTCGGCCTCCGCTCGCGACGCCGCCCGCGTCGCACCTCGCGCGTATGCTGCTCCGCCCGCAGCAGGTCCCTCTCCGCGACGCTCTGCGCCCCCTGCGCCCTCCGCCGGCCGGCCAAGCCGCTCCTGGCGAGCTCGCCTTCACGGCAGAGCCCCGCCCTCCCACGCTGCAGCTCCTCCGCGCTCACTGCGGCTGCCGCTGCCGCTGCGCCCTCGCGTCCGCTCGCTCTCGCGCACAGGCAGGAGAAGAAGGAGGAAGATGGTGGAGACGGGAGGGGAGGCGCCCCCCCCCTTTTAACGCCGTGCAGAGAGGAGAGAGAAGGCGGTCGCAGCCGCCTGCAGCCGCAGAGAAAGAGGGCAGAACGCAGGTCTGCGCGCACAGGCGCGCAGACGAATATCCCGTGCGAGCATAACTGTTCGCCAGGCGTCTGTAAACTATCCCGGACGTCTGGTCAGACGTCTGGATGTGATCCCAGACGTCTTTACAGACGTCTGGGCCACCTCCCAGACGTCTTAAAAGGCGTCTGGGGCACGCGCTCGTTACAGGTTGGGACCTGGGGTTAGGACTGGCCACTTTGTTGTACCTTTTTGTTACACTTCTGTACTCGTTATTGTAAACTTTATATTCCTGTACCTTTTTAAATTCTCTACTATTGTGGTGGTGTGTACTGTAGTAGTTTATTTCTTTACTGCTATACTTTTGTTACTGTTAGTTACTTGTATGGTGAATGTGGTTTATTTTTACTACTTTTTGGTTACTTCCTCGTTGGACGACTAGGTCTTGGGATCAGTCGAGTCAGTCCGGTCTCGTGTCCTGTAGAGATTCGGGAACCGTGTCGTAACATCTAGAAATGGGATAGATAATATGATGAATATGTCGAGAGAATAAAAGGATTAGATAACTGGTTGTAACGAACGCACGCCCCAGACGACTTTTAAGACGTCTGGGAGGTGGCCCAGACGTCGTACCAGACGTCTGGGGTCACTTCCAGACGTCTTACCAGACGTCTGGGATCGTTTCCAGACGTCTGGAAATCGGTTATCTTTGACACGCGCGGGTCGTCTGCGCGCCTGCGAGCGCAGACCCGCATATTCGCTTTTCTTTCCTCCTGCGACTGCAGATTCCCCTGCCGCGCTCCTTCTCTCTCCACCTCGCGCGGCCTTAAAAGGCCACGCCTCCCCTCGCTTCCGTCACCACCGTCTCCTTCCTCTTCTCCTTCAGCTCCAAGTGCGCGAGAGCGAGTGCGAGGTTGCAGCGACCGCAATGAGCGTGGAGGAGGTGCTGCGTGCGAGAGCGGCGCTCAGCCGTGAGGGCGAGCTCGCCGGGGCTGCCAGGGCCGACCGGCGGGGAGCGCAGCGGGCGCGGGGCGACGTGGGGGGGACTGCTGCGGTCCGAGCAGCAGGCGCACGAGGTGCGACGAGGCACGGCGTCGCGAGCGGAGGGCGAGTCGCGGCCTAATTCTGGAAACATTTCCAGAATCAGACGTCTTGGCTGATAGCCAGACGGCGGGGGCGACGTCTGGAAGACCATCCAGACGTCTGAAAGGTGAGTTCTTCCGTCTTCTTCCTTCCTGTCGACTGACCGTACTGAGAGAGAGAGTTGGGTGCGCGCAGGCTCGATGATTCGCCATACAACGCGAATCAGACGTCTGGCTGTAGTACCAGACGGCGAGAGCAACCTCCAGACGTCCGGGGTGACCATCGGACGTCTGGGAACTAGGCCAGATGTCCCTGCAGGCTTCCGGACGTATTAGAAATCACGCAGAACAAGGTAATTCTCTGATCCACTTTTTAAGACGTCTGGAAGAAGTTCCAGACATCTGATTTTGCACAGTGTCATCGTTTTCGACCCATTGAGGGCCCGTTCGGGTTCCGTTTCCCACGTTTCGAGTTGCGTTCTTTCCGGAATTAAATCCTCTACCCGTCTACAGTAGCTATACACTATTTTGAGACACTCCTTGTGTTTGATCCTTGTGATAGGACCTCGTTCCGTTGCAGTCTTGAGGGTCGCGGAGGCACGCGAGAATCCCGATCACGCCCCCATTACTCTCGTCGTACCTGGTAGAGTGGCTTTTAAGTATAACCTACTAAATTGTGGAATCATAAATAGAACCTAGGACATTGCATGAATCCTAGGAATGAAAAACAGATTGAATGATAGATCCTAGGTGTTGCATGAATCCTAGGGCTGGAAAACTAGATTGTATGATAGATTCTAGGATACGGCATGAATCCTAGGACGGGAAAACTAGTGGAACAGATGAATACTGCAGTCTTGGAAAAATGGAAAGGAACAAATAGCTGCCTGTTGAATAAATAAACATGTTTAAGAACATGGATTGTGATAACGTGAAACTGGAAGGTGAAACTTAGACGTTCTGAGCTGGAACCCTACGGGGAAGTAGGAGTAGAACTCCTGGAAAGTGAATAGAATAGAATTGGGGAAGTGAGCTGGCCCTTGAGTACGGAGTACCAAGGAGAGCGACTGTCCCCCTATTTAGTGCAGAGCGGAGCCAGCCGCCCCAGGGACCCGGGGTTAGGACTGGCCACTCTGTACCGACTTACTGGCCCTCGTGTACGTAGTACCGAGGAGAGCTACTACTGTAGGGAGGTACTAGCTACCCCACGAGCCTCGGGGTTCTACTAGCCTCCCACACCGACTTGTTAGGCCCACTGGGGCAAACCAGGGTAGTCAGGCGAGGGTACGCGGACTGTGGAGGGACAAGGCCCCTGTTTGGTTACTGTGGAGGGGTTGGACCCCTGTTACTGAGAGGGCTCTGCCCTGTACTGGTTCCTTGCTGTGCTTTGGGCGCACCCGTTAACGGAAACGACTGACAGTGTGCCAGTGCGGGTTAGCTACCCGTGCGTTTACCGCACGTGCCGTAGTCACCGTTACGTCTGTCAGTGACCTTAGGGTGGTTGACTGAGAGTAGGATCACCACGGGGGACTCTCCCGGCCAGGAGAGCACCACGTGCTACTTCTACTGTTCGGAAAAGACTGCAATCAAGATCGTTCCCACGAGGAACATTCGAGATCAAGTGAAAGATCTGAGAAATAGATAAATCGTGAGATAATTGAAAGACTTAAATAAAGAAAGTAACAGAACTTAACAGCTACTGTACACTCTACTGTTTCTTTAGTTTTAGTTGCCACTCTACTCAGCGTTTTGCTGACGTGTTACACTCGTTACCTTTCAGGACCAGGTGTTGAGCAGCCAGGGTCAGCAGCTGCAGAGGACGCTGGGCCGAGTAGGGTCCAGTAGAGTTACCACTGTTTCTTGTACCTCTTTGTTCCGTTATAGTGAGTAGTTCTTATTTCCGCTGTACTTTTCTTTACCTGCAGTTCATATTTAGTTATGAATGTTGTTCTACTATTGTGGTGGTATATACTGTAGTAGTTTCTTTCCTTGCTGCTGTATTTTCTTACTGTTAGTTATATTCATGTTGAATGTGGTTTATTTTACTGCTCTTTTGGTTACTTCCTCGTTGGACGACTAGGTCTTGAGATTAGTTGAGTCGGTCCAGTTCTCGTGTCTCGTAGGGGCTCGGGAACCGGGTCGTTACACTGGTTCATTCCCGCTACTTGCAAGGAATTCAGTCGTAGCTTTAGGTCTTTTCAGATCGAGTTTAGGGCCTGATTTAGGGAGTTGTTGGCTTCCCTATGACTCTTTGGTTAGGTTTAGTGGCCAGCTAGGATAGTGGATTTGCAGGGCTAGAGGTTTGAAGCGGTTCTTTCGACCGGTAGGTGGGTCATTGGCTGTCTGTAGTTTAGCGTACACAGTGCTTGTATGTGTTCACGCTACATGACGTAGCCACCACCCCTTTCCGCGATGACCCCAAGGTGACGGAGCGTGGCAACTTGATAGATATAAGCAGCCTTCCCGACCAAAAGGGTGACTTATATTGGTCTTGCACCACAGGAAGTTACATGAAATCGTCTCATACCCAAGACGTTGATTAACAGTTTGAGAATAATAAAAATATGGGCAAATTACATAAAATGGACTGGATATAAAATAAATTGCAAATAGATGAACTATCAAGATAGTGCCTTCTTTCTATACTCTGTTACTTGAGTTACTTCTTTAGTTGTACTACTCTACTCAGTTTTTACTAACGTGTTTTGGGTTCCGTACTCAGGTGTGCTTGGCAGTTTGCTAGGAGATTTCCGTTGTACATCTCCTTGGACTAATACTACGATAAATCTTTCAGTTAGTATTCAATTTATATTCTTTTAAACTTTGCAATATGAATTATTTATTGGTTATGTTTATATTTTATAATTATGTATTATGTGACTGCGATCTTGTGGGTGTTTGTACTAGTGCTAGCACACGATAACTCAGGTCTTGTCGGTTGGCGGGATTCAGGTCGTCACTTCCACATAGTTAAAACCTTTAGTAAAAAAAATTGCAAATATTTTCGATCATTTTACAACTAACAAAAGTAGTCTATGACTGAAATTACAACGCATTATCAACTATTTAAAAACGAATGATAATAGTCGCTTTCTTGATCATTATAAATAAGCGGTCGAGAGTATCACTAGTTTTAGCCATTGTAAAATGGATGATAATAGTAATATTCTCGTCCATTTTTTCCTACCCGCCGAGAATACGACTTTACTCAACCGTCTAAATAGCAATCGACGTAGATGTTTATGTCGACGATGTATTTAGATCGGTCGAGAAAAACTTTTGTAAACTGTTGAAAACAGATGACAAAAATAACGACACGTCAAATAAAGGTCTGCCTTTTTCTGATCAGTAATATTTTAGAACGGTCAAAAAAATACAATAGCGGCATTACATTCCTCGACCGTTTTTTTTACATTGTCGACCTTTGTTAATGGTTAGCAATAGTGAATATTCTTGTAGTGACATGTTATTTTAGAATGTATTGGAGCCTCAAGAAACCCTTATCAAATTTGGGGTAGGGTGACGATGTAATCAATAAAATTTTCACCAAGAATTGTTGGATAAAGAGAAAGAGAGTGAGAGAGAGTGCAATCAATAATATTTTATCCACTTTCACATGTCTCCCATTGCATATTTACATGTTCTTTATAAGGTTTGCCTCCTAAAATTTTCAATAATCATTTCTCGTTACTGAGATTATCAAGAATTATCCTTCCAAACGTTTACGTGATATCCAGCACATTATTTGTTTATTCCTTTGATTCTCCATGACCAGATTGGACTATGTCAGTGGTGTTTGATAAATGTTTGTGTGAACCCCTTCTAAAATTGGACCACTTCACCCATCGGACTATACAACAAGGTTGGGTTCACTTGAATCCTTTGTCTAAGACTTTGGCAAGACCATCGCCTGATTTGATGTTAGTCGAACAATAGGTCACCTATTCTAGGCAAGAAGTTTTATCCACCTAATTGGTTCTTGCGATGGTCATCTGACCTTTATTATCAGTTTACCTATCACCTTGTGATGTGATGGATCCCCCTACCTTAATTGTGTGAGGCAGTTTCCCTTTGTGGGGTTAATACTTGTTTTGAGCTTTGAATTAGTGGGCCTGATGAGCCTATATGGGTCTCTTTCTAGTGGGTTCATAAGAGGAATTTTTCCTTCCTAAGTAACAAAAGATTTGGGTATAACATCTTGAAATGATATATTACAAATAAATCTTAATTGACATTTATCTTGATTAAAAATCTAAAATAATTATATCATATTTATTTAGACGTTTAGGAAATCAAACATCTAAAAAATTCGTTTTTCTTGCAATGTTTTCTACTAGAATTTACAAAGAGTGAAAAAAGTTACCTTAAAGATTTAGCTATGGAGTACAAATTAAGGCACCTAAATCCTCACGAGGTTGGATTCCAATCTCTTGCAAAAGCCTCCAGCCCACATATTCGTAAACGTAGGGACATCGCATTGATGAGCCATCCTATCCAATATGTCATAAAGCTACTCCTCTGATCTCCAATCACTTCTTCTTTCGATATAGGAGTGCCTTATAGAAAAGCAAAACCCTAATAAATTAGACCTTGATCATGGATACATCTTAGCATCTATACAGGAAATCATGAGGATCAATAGCGAGGCATTATATATAAGATGTTAGTATTGGAAGAATGTTTGTTTATTTTAACAATATCAATCCTCATCGCATATAAGAAAGGATGGCGCCAAATGTTTCCATTCTTGAAACTCACTAAAAGTTGAATCAATCATTGTTCTTCAATTGTGATAACTTGATCTCGTTGTTAAATTAAGGAATGCTAATTACAATTTGTAAAGTCTTTGGAGTATTAAAAATACAATTCTATAAGATTTGTGGGACATGTAAAAGAAGAAAGAAATAAATAAATTGAGAGCCAAATTAATCAAAATACTACATCAATTCACTGCTAATTGACTACGCAAAATACACAACTGATTGTGGTTACGAAGGCCTAGACAACATTAATGGAGATGAAGGTTGTCATTGCTTTTGATCAGACTTAGTGATCAAAGGATAAAGGACAAAAGTGAAAAGGACGAAGAGGACATTTGATAGATACTGAGGCATGTCAAGTTAGACCGTGAAATTCTTGTACATATCGTTATAAAAGATTTTGTGCATGATACAAAAATGGTGACAAATCAAGTTTGTACCAATCTAAAGCTCTGGACAAAAGGAATCACAAGGTAGCCATATACATAAGTTGCATTAGATATAAAGTCATGATGATGATTAGACCATTGCAATCAAGACCTCTACTCTTTTATTTCCTATAAAACAAAACTCTCTTTGGTGTGTTTATGGAACTTTAAAAGGAGGATGACATCATAGTCGACCCAATAAGAGAGGAGTGACCCTGTGAAGGGAATTCACGTTGAGTGATCTTCATATGAAATGATTTTGGAAGATTCCAACCATGTGAGTTGGAAAAGCATTATTTAGATAGGATGAATGCTAAATATCATACAAATAAGATACATGTAAGATAAAATTCTTTAGTAAATCTTATGAAATCCATTTTTAAGATTTATAATTTGCGCTTATGAAGATGGCTCACGCATGTCGAATTTGCATATTTTTTACTAGCGTTGTATCTGCATAACGCTCTTTGAATCCCTATATATAGTTGGATTTTCCAAACACATTTCGTGTAGTGACCTCTCACCTCTTAACTCCTCTACCCAACAAGAATGTTTAGGTAAAACAAAAATCAAGTTCTATAAATTCCACCTTTTTATATGTTGTGAGATAAGGTTGACCTATCATGTATTTTTCTAAATTACTTGCAACTAAACAATTAAACTTCAATCCAACCATTTGAAGTAAACGAATAGGCATTAAAAATAAATTATAATATTGTCAAAAGTGCATGTTCAAATCAACTCTAGTCCTTAAACTAATGGAAGCAGAGGACCATGCTAACTGTTCAGTCTACTGTAGGTATGCCCTGCAGTACGTATGCAACAGCAACTGTGTCTGCAGTGGCTACATTTGTTTTTTTCAATCATTTTGTAGGGTGCATCATATACGTGGACCATGTGAAATGGTGTACCACATAAATATTCAAGTCTGGCAAGGGAAATGCTTTGATTTACATTTTAAAATATTATAATTCGGAACAATTGAGAATATATCCTTAAGCTATAATAATGTGTATAATATGTGAACAATTAAATTATATTTTTATATAGTCTTAGATATTGCTACTCAACTTTTATTCTTGTGGTTCATGGCTAATTTTGATCATCGGTGAGCAATTGTATTTCAAACTTTATAGATACAAATCAAGAAAAAAATTGTATATATATGTATACTTACATTGTGAATAAATTGTTTAGATGTTGAAAGGTAACACAAATGAAGATTTAATTAAATATCATCTTTATATTTTATTTCATACTCCAAACTAATTATTTCATCTATGCTTCACCAATTAATGTGTAATCATTTTCTTTTTAACTCTATAATGACTACCATAGTTGTGTTTAATAATGCAAATAAATGTAATTTCTATTTTTTTTATGACTTTTCTAGTTTCCTGATAAATAAGTAATGCTATCAAAAATTCAATTACTTGCATTGTGTTTTCCATGTTTCGTATTGAGTCAAGAATTGTGTGCTTCAAATTATATGTTCTCCTTCACACTTAATGCTTCTTAAGGTTAGTCAAGAACCGAAGGTACAATCCTAAGAAGGAGTAAGCTTGTGAAATTTTACCTTAATCATGGGGGAGTGAGGTCCCTCGATGTTGTGATATTTCTATTTGACAATCGTAAAAGTTATAATCATTTGCTTTAAAATAGATTTCTTCTTATAGTTTAGGTAATTATGCTATCAAAGTATGTTTTCTAACGTGTCCTCTTTCAACAAAATGATGGCCTCAAATGATTTTCTATTGGACACTGCATTTGGTACCTATGGCGTTCATTATTGCTATGCATTTGTAAAGCTTCTTGATTATTCACATATGAATTGAAAATCTCATGTACATGCAATGACCAAATTTATATTATTTTTTTCCTTCCCATATTATTCATTTTTAGCATTGACTCCCATCTTTTAACAAGATTATCAATGTAACAATGATAAAAATGTTATAGCAACGTAGGTATTAAAGAGAATACAATGACCATTTCTTTAGACAAATAACATAATTTGTAACAAAGATAAAATATCACATGAATATGCAATTTCCATCAAGAAAGAGATTAAAAGTACATCCAATTGAAACATCAGACAAATTCCACCGGACATTTCAAATTTCATAATTTTGTTTGAATTCATTTGAGGATAAGGAGTGAGAAAAAATTAGATGGACTAGATTTCATAATTGGAAGTGTGCATATACAATAATCTATTCCTCAAATTCCCACTCTTAAACTATGAATTACTTATCATGGTTTTGGATTATAAAATTGTAACTTTTGCTTTTTTGTTAAAGTAATATATATCACCAAGTAAATTTAATCTATACACTTTCTTATTTTATTTTCTTCTTAAAATTTGTTCCTGTACCATTCACAATTTGATTCTCTCTTGGTAGCAATAATTTTTGATGTAGGAGCGATTGATGTAATAGCCCATGGTACTTCTTACCAGCAAGAGAAAAATGTCGGTGATGTTCTTAATTTTTAGCTTGCTCTTTCGCCTTGACAGTTGGTACCATATTAGCCAATGGAGCGGGAAAAGTCCTTGAGCTCATTAAAAGTGCCATGGTGAAAGTTAGGAAGGAGGGAGTCATTAATGTTGTTGCAAGCCTATTAAATAATTTGGTTTACCTTTGTTTGCCTTAGGAAATAATTTCCTTTTATAAAGTTTACGTTAGATTACAATGCCAATAGCTTTGGAGTTGCACAATATTAAAGAAATTACAAGTTGTGGCTGATGCTATTAATTTTCTTTCTCAGAAAAATATACAAACTTAATGTGACACTGATTCAATATAGAAATTGTACTCTCACAATAAAACACAAGACAAAAACTAATTATATATAATGTTAGGTCTTCAAACTTCGTAGGCCTAATTGGATCACCTACCATCACTGTAGCTTATCTTCCAGTGAATACAAGTTGGATAGAATATGTGAATCACCATATAAATAAAAAATTATACAATCCATTTCCATCTCACATGCGTACTTATATTAACATGTAAGCCACGTGGTTAGAGTACCAAGCCCATATGTTTGCTTTTTTTTTTTTAATAGTTCAAAATATAATTAGGTAAATTAAAGGAGAATTGATCATCCTTCATACATCAATGCTCGAAATAATAAAGAGATCAAAACTAAAATCTATAGGTCTATCCTGTCAAAATCAGAAGTTCCTACTATTTGATCGTACCGGTAGATATGTTGGCTACTTTTGGTGAACCTTTCATGCATGATCCATACAAGATTAGTTCCAATCCCTGAAGTTTTAGTTTTCATAATGGATGACGTAGTAGGATTTTCTTTCAATATCCTTATTTTGTTGAAAAATATTAGATAATTTTCTCAAGTTTTCATTGGCTTATGACAATACGCAATGTATATGTTTGGATAGATAAGTAAAATTCTCCGAAAGCAAATAATTGACGATTTGGAAGTGTCAGTTCTTCTCTCTCTCTTTATTCTGTAAGGAAGTATGTCTTCTTCAATCCACGAATAGGACTGATATATTTATTTTGATGGGAAATAGCGACTGTGTAGAGAAATGCCAATAAAAACATTTATAACTATGCATCCCCTAGAATTTATAAGAAAAAGTGATCAGATTAGCACAAGAAATTATTTTGAAAGAAAGATTAGTGCAAGATTAGATGTTAGCCCCCTTTGAATGGTTGAAGTCGAAGGATTTTCTTCAAGGAGGTGCTTAGTTGGTGGGTTAACTAAATTTGCGTTGAGTTAAGTATTTAACCCGTCACTTAATTTACCTCCCATTTGCATCAGATTAAGTAGGCTTAACCTGGGATAAAGTTATTCCATTATCTCTATGGAACTTTAACCTACCAAAACATGCAAACGGGTTAACTCACTTATTCCACTATTTATTATACTCCTTCTTTATTTCTCTATTTATTTCACAAACTTATTCTCCCGACCAAGTAGATCCTAAGTGTATTTAGGCCTGTAAAAAATTTTTCAAGTTCAATATTCATTTAGGTTCAATTTGTCAAAAGTTCGATTTAAATTCGACTCATAAATAAATGAACTAAATCCAAACTTAATTTTAGGCTCGTTTAGATAAATAAATCGAACCTAAACAAAGTATGTTCGTTTAGGTTCTATTAGTTAAAAGTTTGCTATGTATATATTAAATTTAGACCTACAAGGGCTACAACCAATTACCATTACTCTCGCTACTATCACATTCTCGTCCCCAAAATAGAGATTCTTTACCTCCTAATATTGAAACATTCGATGGCAAGGTAACTCAAGAGGTACCTCCCTTCTATATTTTGTGGATTATAGAGGTATTTTTTGTTATTCATATTTTTTTTTAGAAACAAACCTTGAAATACTTATGATATAATTTATATATTCTTAATTTTCTGCTTCATATTTTATTTTTTTTAATTATGATATATTACGCTTGTATTTATAACAAAACATTATATTTAAAGAAATCATAAACTAAATTTTAAGAGAACCCTTAAACGACTCTAAACGAATCAAACATAAATTAACAACATTTCAAACTTTACGCTTAAACGAATCATAAATGAACCGAACGAACCTTTGATAATAAAAATGAATTGAATCGAAACTCTCTCTTATTTTTTCTTATTGAACCCGAGTGTTGAGAAATTGTTATCAAATTGAATACGTAGGTTAGCTCAGGTTTGATTCGTTTACACCCTTATCTCTTGGTAGCTCCCTCTCCCTTCTCCACATCCTTCTTCAAGTGTTGTTGTTACCTCCTCCTCTAGTAAACCCCCTCCCCTATAATAGTTCGAGAAATGATAGTTTGTGGCTATTATTCTTCTTTAATTAAAAGTTATAATCTCTCATTTCATATGATTGTTAGTGGAATGTAACGCTTACAAATTAGTTAATTTATAACTTTTATCTTAAAGTTCATTTTTATGTGATTGTTAGTAGAATTCTTAAATAAATCTTAAGCGAATTGAAAGCGAATCGAATCTAAACAAAGATTTAGATTCGTTTAAATAAATAAATTGAGTCTAAATAAGATAGATTCGTTCTAATTCAACTCATTTAACCTCCTAAGTGTATTTGACAAGCTGATCGAATTAACACCATTGCATGATGTAGGGAATAAAAGGATGATAGCACATGCAGTAGTGGAGGAACGAAGAAGGAAAAGAGGGCATTAGTTGTGAATAAAATTATAATGTGGATTAGGATAGATTCGAATTCAACTCATTTACCCCCCTAAGAGTATTTGACAAGCTGATCGTGTTAACTCCATTGCATGATGCAAGGAATAAAACATGATGGCATATGCAGCAGCGGAGGAATGAAGATGGAAAGGAGGGCATTAGTTGAGAATAAATATATAATGTGTACTAGAAAATGGCCATTTTTTATGTTTTCAATTAAAATACGAGGAAACGTCTTGCAGTAAATAAACAAGATAGGAATAGCATATGTATAGATACAAACGTTGACACGTACTATGTCATATTAAAAGTCCGAAATAGTATTTTTAAGAAAAAAAATCCAAAAATTAGTACGTAAATCCTTTAAATAAATTTACATAACAGGTAACTAATTCAATCTTCCATACCCATGGACACCACCACCCCCAAGAAAAAAAAAAAATCTTCCCATCCTTTGGCTAAGCCTAGGGGTCAACTTGAGTATCCATTAGACTTCCAGGTGCCCAACCCGATTAAGTTAGGTTTGAGTCAAAAATTAAGACCTTAGTCCAATTAGGTCAAGCCTAACCGGCTAATAAACATATTTGAATTTAGACTTAAAATTTTGACGTCCAAGTTCAAGTTAGCCACGTTTGGCCAGATGAATTAAGCAATCTTGGAATGAATACAAATAGTACTAGGTCACCCTTTTTTCAGTTATAAATGCGATACATTTCATCTCACATGCGTTTCCTTCTATATGAGGTTATCTGAAAGCATGGGATGGTGACCAATATAAATGGCTGAGGTTGTATGATTTGGAAGGCCAATTTAACTTCCCACAAATCTAATGGAATCATTAGGTTTCCTTACAGATGGATAAGTCACCCCTTGGTTTAATGTGTCCATAGGCTTAACAGGTGAGTTGAAAAGTGTCTAGCTCAATACCAAGTGGGTGAAGACCGCCACAATTGTAGATGGGATGAGTTGGGCTTGGCCTTTACAATGGATGGGCCAAGTGGGCTGTCACTGGTAGCCAGGGTCAGCCCGACCCAACCTGCTGCCAGGCCTACCTTTTGGCGTTTATCCCTCAACAAATAAATAGAGTTAGTATGCGATTCCTTTGAAAGCCTTATATCAAGGAGTCCTATTGACAAAACGACATGCTTGCCTTCAACTCTTTCCCTCTTCAACGCAAAGAAGGTTCACACGTTCCTCATGTCAGCTCTTGTACATCGAGAGAAGAGAACTAGAGCTCAAGAAGGGGAAACTTGGAGTAATTAAATCAATGGAAGACACATTTGCTTTTGGGCAACTTGGAGTTGTGAATTGAGCAAACGGAAACTAAAGGGCTTGAAGGAAGAAAACAGTGCGGCTGTTGGAGATGCTGTGTTTGGTAGTTGCAACCACAATTTCTTGAGAATACCAAATTAAGTTTCAATGGCCCTTTCAATCTTTCAGAACAAGTTTAGCGCAACTATTACGGAATTCTTGAGATTCTGACTATTAATCTTGATGCTAAGAATAAGTAACTAATCACCACGTCGTCCTTCGGAAAATTTGGTGTGGTTGTGGGAAATGATTCTGTTTAAAATAAGGTTCAATGATAAGTTGGGCTATAATAATCTCGCAGGGGTTATATTTGCGGCTCATGGGATCTATAACCTTGGGGTTGGTTGGGCTTTTCAATTAAATCATTGACGGCAGCACGAAAATATTTAGGGAGCCAGAAATTAGTGAGATCATTAAGGTAATCTTACGGCGTCTGATGGAGGTAGTTATTCCTCTATTCTTTCCAACGTGGAATCTGAATTAGGGATGAGATGGTAAAAAATTACAGTGGTGCTTATTCTACCTCATTAGTGAGATATTTTTCCACGGTTTAGGATGATTAACTGGAGGTTTTTCACCGTTTCACGAACAAGGGAACGTTTAAAAAGAACCGGAGACGGAGACTTCGAATGCAGCGAGGGAATGAGAAGAAAACCTTGTGGGGTGCCATGAATATTAATTGATGGGTCATAGATGCAAACTTAATGGGCTTTCTGGGATCTACGACACTCGTCGTTTATTGTGCCCAACACAAATGCCTGAATAAAAATCTACGGAAGAAGGTTTCAACTACAACCGTAACCACAAATATTCTGTGGTTTTGTGATTACAACCCCTGTCTTCGCCAGGAGATCCACTTGCTTGCACTTCAAACCCTAAGTCAGATTTGGTGAACCCGTGAATTTGCTTGCACCTATCCCCGGCAAATAAGGAAAGTTAAAATGAAGGTAAAAACAAAAATAAACGACTCTATTACTGATTGCTCTACTTGACTCACATGGCCTCCAAGATCGAGACAGTTCGATGCCCCCAACATAACCGTGATTTAAGTGGTGTTGGGAAAGGAAATATGCATGTGAAATAAATAGAAGAAGAGTTGAATAAAATGATAGAATAAATAAATTTTGATATGTAAGACTTTAGGCATGTTAAATTTATTTCATAGAAGGAGATAGAATGAGTTTACACCTAGTTAAACTCTCTTAACTTACGAAAATAGGTAGCAAGTGTTGGAAATTTAAGGGGTTTAATTGAAATTAATCCACTTTTAATTTAGAATTGACTTGTACAATAACTCTTCTCAAATGATCTCCATATTAAATAGGTATCGATATTGGTAACCAGTACTAGTATCTCATGTGCCGAGTATCGGTACTCGTCACTAGTACCGATATCCCTAGCTTACAGGTATGAGTTCTATATTCAAACAAGTGCCGGTACTGATGTCTAGTATTGGTACTTATAAGTTCCAATTTAAAACTCATGTTCAACTGAGTAATTGTCTAATACTTATTATGTACCAGTACTAATAATAAGTATCAGTACTCATTAAGTACTAGCATCTCTTCAAAATAAACTGCTCTCAATGAATACCGATACTCATAAAAAGTACCAGTACTTGTAAGTTATAGATCCTAATCACTTCAAGCCCATAACCGAATCACCTCATGTGTACCGGTACTTATGACGAGTACTAGTATACACAAGTCACAGATTATGGGCTTAAACTAAATCTGTAGTTTGCATGTACCGTAGCAACCTATAGTTCAAGACTTAAGTTCTAGAATCCAAAACTGTACTGTACATGTACCGATACTCATCATGATTACCAATACTTACAATGATTGCAAAATGTATTTTTAGATTTTACAATAATATGAAACACTAAACTCAATATACATAAGATCTGATGATTTAGTGATGCCAAAATAGATCATTTAGACATATGCAAATACACATGCATGAGATGATGAGTTGCGACTCATTATAGCTAAATTGTCTAAATTAAGCTAGAAACAAGGCTAAACACTATGGAATTAACACATAAAAATGGTTAAGTGTTGGAAGTATAAGAAAAGACCTAAAACATCTACTTTGTGCCAAAAACACATAATTAGGTGAATTATTGAGATATTCTATTAATAAATGTAAAATGATGATCCAATTGCAAATTAAACATAGAAAATGAACTCAAAATTCCAAATCAAAAGTAAAATTAACTTCTAATATGTTCAAGTAAGCTTTAATAAAAATTTGGTTGCATTTAGATATCATTAAAGCCTTGCAATTAGAGATTCTCATTTAGGTCCTTAGGTCATAACTTTTCAACCTTACAAATTTCTCCAAGGACCTATTTGCAAGCTCATAAGGACCACTCTGTAACCATTCCTAACCACTTATGGGTTTGATTGCACTTCTTCCACCGTTTCGCGTAGGGGCTTTTTGTGCAAAAACACCAATAGATCCCTGAGCCACCTGCTGCTCGCGTGCTACTGTAACCGCAAAGAACACCCTCCATCATGGTTGTTCATTCTCTTGAACCGCTTGATCTATGGCTACCCTTCAATCGAACCTTCGCGCGAATCCTCGCATGCGATCACCTCTTCCCCCAGATCTCATCCAACGATCCACTTTTGGTTTAGAATCATGCGCGCTTCCCTCCACTCATCTTGATCGTAGGTAACCTAAGCTCCTATTTTCACCCTCGCGATGAGCTCACTCACTGATCGTTCTACTTAAGGAGCACCCCTTCCTCACGCGCAAAGGATCAACCTCCTCTCCTACTTTCTCAAGGCGATCTCTTCGTCCTCTCCAGTTTCTCCTCTCCACCCGACCTTATTCTGGTGCCATGAGCAAAGAAACTCCATCTTCTCTGACTCTCCTCGCCGCTAAGGACCACATAGCACCTGAGGGCGACCCTGAGTCCCACTAGTGGACTTTCAATCCGCTGGAGATCCTCCCCCCTTCGTCACTGCAACCACCAGCTACATATCTTCTCAACAGGTCCCATTCATCTGATTAGAATAGGACTTCCCTGTTTCCTAGTTAAATTGTAGTTTAGTTAGTATAATTTAGAGTAGAATCGAAGTAGATCAGATGTAGGAAACTCGCTGGATTGATTGCTAGCTAGGAGTAGATTAATGTAGTGTAGAATTCGCACTCCACCTCCTTTGATCATTTCAGATCAGAGAAGATGAATCCATCTCGCTCATTTGATCATTAATCTCTCCCTCACCACCTCACAAGTCCATGTTCTGACTTTCCTCGTGTTTTATTTCGCAATTCACTGATGCAAACATGTTTACACTACTTAAGATGTCTATTTATGCATGTTCTTAAGTATAGGATTGCATTGCATGCTATAAATATTGCATAACAAAGATCATCTTGCATTTAGAGTAATTTGAATAAAATTGAGGTTAATCGTCTCCTTTTATGTGTTTGGAAAGGGAAAACTTTTTATCAAGGTCTCAGATCGAAGATCCAACCGTACAGATGTGATCAGGGCGATGATTGGAGTTCAACAACTCCAAGATTGTCCTAATCAGGCATCTGTAGCATCAGATAGTGACCGGGGAACCCTAGAAGATCAAGGGCCAAGATGGTGTAAATCCGCACTTCAAACGACAAATCCGACCACATGAATGGATTCGAACCGAAGATCGTTGCCTAACAACACAAAAATCGAGTCAATCCGACACCCGTGGCACCATCTACATCATCTAAAAGATGGCCGACCAAGATGGCACCACGTGGCGCTATCTCGACCGCCCAATCGCCCGCATGCAATCGCTGAAGCCCCCGCATCCGCCCTTTCCCGCCGTTGGATCAAGATCCAACGACTGCAACACGCCCGCGCTGAAGTCAGGCACTCGACACAAACGCGCCCTCAGCTCGTTGGTCGAGCACTCTAACGCGAAGTGAGAGCGCGCGTTCGAGCCTCGCCACGTGGAATGTGGAGAGGGGGCGCACCTTCTATCGACCGCAAGATCGTGATCCAACGACCATGCGCGCCCGATAGCACCCACGCGCTATTGCACGCACGGCAGTAACGCGGCATCGCACGCAATCAAGCGTGCGCAGAGGAGGCGGGCGTAGCGCGATCTAAGTCATCTGAACTCGTAATCAGATGACTGAGGATGGCTGAACGTGCGCAAACGTTGCGTGCGTGGGCAAGCGAAAGGGCGCAGGGTCGTCTCCCACTACGCCCACGTTTAGACCTTTAGCGACGATTTTATCCATCACTAAAGGTCCTAAATTAATCTTTTTAAATATGTAATGACCAAATTGCTCCCACTCCTTGCAACTATAAAAGGAGACCCCCTCTACATGAAATTCCCATCCCTTCCTTCTCTTCTCTACCTCTCCAAAGCTCAAGAGAAGCTTGTCCCACACCCGGGATGCTCCTCGCGAGATGAAGTCAATTTCGTCCCCTTTCAGAAGCGGATCCCGTGACGACGTGCTACCTCGTTCTCCTTCATCCTACTTCGTCCTCCTTCCGCTCCGTCCTCCTTTATCCAAGTGTTGTCCCTTCCGACTCGTCCTCCAAGCGATCGTCGAGGAGGATAACTTCTCTCTCCCATTCTTCTTTACAGCTTTCTAGTGTAGAATTTTCCTGCTTTCTAGTGTAGTTGATTTTCCTCTTTCTAGTGTAATTCTTATTTGATTTTATTATATAAACATTTTGAATTATTGAATGCATGCTCTCTCTCTCTCTTTCCCTTTTTAATCTGATTATTATTATAGCTTCATTGTAATTACATCGCCTCGCTTTTCAAGAAAAATTCTAAAAAAAATATAATTACGAATATAGATCGACATAGCCTCCCTGTGTTCGACCCGGAATTTCAATTTCGGTATAAATTTTATTTGTTGAACACGAGTTCTTCGCTTTAAAGCTACAACGACAAGGTTTTGAAAACCAAACACGTTAGCATAACAACTCGCATGTTCAACATTTTGGCGCCGTTGTCGGGGAGGCAACAATTTCCAATCTATTTTTCGCATTTCTTGCACTTTATTGTTTTCTAACTTGCTTTCTCTTGTGTCTATTGTTTTGCAGAGACCTCCATCAGGGAATCATCAAGCGGTTGACTGGAGTAAAGTGCAGTTGAAAACAACTATAAGTGCTCCCCATTCTTCCCCCCTCCATAGATTTTATTCGCCACATTAAATCCAAATTCCAATTAACCTAGGTGTTTGCATAAATCCTAGGAATAGTTTGGTTGTTTGGATTCTCACTCACATTCATTCCACCCTCATTTATATATAAATAAATAAAAAGATAATCTTGTGGGCAATTTTCAGCAAACACATAACATATACCCACATTCAAGGCACTTAATCAAATTGATTTGTTTCTACTCAATCGGGTTCTGATTTGTGGAACCGGTACACACAAAGCAACACATAAAATTGTAGAAATCATTCTAGGTTAACCATCTTTGAGTGCCTAACTTAGTGGTGCATTTGTGGTCAATTGTTTGAGTTGTTTGGGCCGCACCACTCTACTTAAAATCAACTCATCAAGTAGCTCCTCCTTAGGGTTTTCAATCTAGGTCTATTCCAAGCACTCTACTTTCTTTCTGGTTTTAAAGGAAAACAATCTTCACCCGTGTTTGACAACTTGGTTTTCCTAGAAACTTGATTGCAATCCACCTAATTTGAAACCCTAAAAGCTACTTAAATAAGATTTGAACCTTAAAATCCACGCATCACAAATAATTTTGCTTGAAAATCCTGGTTGTGCACGCACTTACACAAATCTCAATCAATCATTAAGGGCACAACCCATGTTAAGGGCCCATCACATTCCATAAGCACCACAATCCCAGGCCTTAATAAAATTGAGTAGACGTTGGCTTTAAAGTCTGATTCGCTCTTCAGGGCCTAGTCTGAGACTGTCTTTGATTAACCTACTTGTACTGATTAATTCGATGTCTAGCTAGGGGAGTAGCGTCAAACGACCGCGGCTGGGGGGTACACTAGGAACCAGATGTGAAAGCCGAAGGAAGAACCTTCTCCCCAATCCCTCCTTCTAACTGGTTGGATTAAACAGATGCAAGTAGAGTAAATCATTTACAGTCTTAAGGCAAGTTTTGGGAGTCAGTAGATCCTTAGGCTACCCCACTTAAGGACAGCCTTATTTTGTTGTGCTGCAGGGTCCCTATCCCCAGTCCTTCCGACCTTCTCCTAGTTTATGCTGGGAAGACGGTCATTGAATCCCCGATTGGAAGGACCATTAGAGTATTCTAGGAGGCGCAAATTGGATTTTGGTCAAATTGATCCTATGGCCGACCAACAGCCTCCTCTGCTTGGAAATCCACAGGAAGAATTTTGAAGGCAGCTGGAACAAATGCAGAGAATACAGAAATGGTTCCAAAGAATGCAGAGCGCTCAGCCCTTGAAGGATTTTTATGATCCTTCAAATTACGGGGAACTGTAACGAACGCGTACCCCAGACGTCTTTTAAGACGTCTGGGAGGTGGCACAGACGTCGGTACAGACGTCTGGGATCACATCCAGACGTCTGGAAAACAGTTATTTTCGCACGGGAGAGTCTTCTGCGCGCCTATGCGCGCAGACCCGCGATTCCTCTCTCTCTCTCTCTCTTTTTCCCTCTCTCTCTCTACAGCTGCAGGCGGCCTGCCACCCCCTCTCTCCTCCTCGCGCGGCCTTAAAAGGGCCACGCCTCCCCTCCCGTCTCCACAGTCTCCTCCTTCTTCTCCTTCCTGTGCGCGAGAGCGAGCGGACGCGAGGGCGGCAGCGACGGCCGCAGTGAGCGCGGAGGTGCGGCGTGCGAGGGCGGAGCTCTGCCGTGAGGGCGAGCTCGCCGGAGCGGCTTTGCCGGCCGGCGGAGGGCGCAGGGGGCGCGGAGCGACGCGAAGAGGGACCTGCTGCGGTCTGAGCAGCAGACGCGCGAGGTGCGACGCGAGCGGCGTCGCGAGCGGAGGCCGAGCAGCGCCCTGATTCTGGAAAAATTTCCAGAATCAGACGTCTGGGTTGACAGCCAGACGGCGAGATAGACGTCTTGAAGCCCTTACAGACGTCTGAAAGGTGAGTTTACCGCCTTCTCCTTCCTTCCTGTCGACTGACCGTACTGAGGGAGGGAGTTGGCTGTGCGCAGGCTCGCTAATTCGCCATCCTTTGCGAATCAGACGTCTGGAAGTTGTACCAGACGGCGGGAGTGACCTCCAGACGTCCGGGGTGACAATCGGACCACTGGGAGCTAGGCCAGACGTCCCCGCAGACTTCTGGACGTCTGGGAAACCATGCTGAACAGGTAATTCTCTGATCCACTTTTTAAGACGTCTGGAAGAAGTTCCAGACGTCTGATTTTGCACAGTATCGCCTTGTTCGACCCGTTTAGGGCCCGTTCGGGCTCCGTTTTCCTTAATTCGAGTTGCGTTCTTTTCAGAATTAATTCCTCTACCCGTCTACAGTAGCTATACACTGTTTTGAGACACTCCTTGTGTTGATCTTTGTGATAGGACCTCGTTCAGTTGCAGTCTTGAGAGTCGCGGAGGCACGCGGGATTCCTGATCACGCCCCCATTACTCCCGTTGTACCTGGTAGAGTGGCTTTAAGTATTAATAAAATCTGTTAAAGTATGGAACCATAACTAGAACCTAGGGCATTGCATGAATCCTAGGAATGAGAAATATATGGAATGATAGCTCCTAGGTGTTGCATGAATCCTAGGGCCGGAAAACTAGATTGTATGATAGATCCTAGGATATGGCATGAATCCTAGGATGGAAAAACTAGTGGAATGTATATTACTGCAGTCCTGGAAAAATGGAAAGGAATATATAAAGCTACCTGTAAATTGAATTAACAGCTGCCTGTTATGAATAAGGAACATGACTGAAATCATGGTTTGTAAGAACATGAAACTGGAAAGTGAAACATAAGATGTTCTGAGATTAAAGGATGGAACCCTACGGGGAATTAGGAGTGGAACTCCTGGAAAGAGAAAGGAATGGAACTGAGATGTTGTTCGTACTGTCTCTTGGGTACGCAGTACCAAGGGAAGTACCTGTACCTGTTTAGTGCAGAGTGGGGCCAGCCACCCCAGGGACCCGGGGTTAGGATTGGCCGCTCTGTACCGACTTGCTGGCCCTCGTGTACGTAGTACCGAGGAGAGCTACTAGTGTTAGGAGAGTACTAGCTACCCCACGGGCCCCGGGGTTCTGCTAGCCTCCTTCACCGACTTGTTAGGCCCACTAGGGCAAACCAGGGTAGTCAGGCGAGGGTGCGCGGACTGTGGAGGGGCAAGGCCCCGGTTTGGTTACTGTGGAGGGGTTGGACCCCTGTTACTGAGAGGGCTCTGCCCTGGTTCCGTGCTGTGCTTTGGGCGCACCCGTTAACGGAAACGACTGACCGCGTGCCAGTGCGGGCTAGCTACCTGTGCGTTTATCGCGCGTGCCGTAGTCACCGTTACGTCTGTCAGTGACCTTGGGGTGGTTGACTGAGGGTAGGATCACCACGGGGGACTCTCCCGGCCAGGAGAGCACCACGTGCTACTTCTACTTTTGGAAAAGACTGCAATCAAGATCGTTCCCACGAGGACATTCGAGATCAAGTAAAGGATCTGAGAAATAAATGAAATAGTGAGAAAAATTGAAAGATGTGAATAAAGGAAGTAATAGAACTTAACAGCTACTGTACACTCTACTGTTGCCTTTAGTTAGTTTGCCACTCTACTCAGCGTTTTGCTGACGTGTTACACTCGTTACCTTTTTCAGGACCAGGTGTTGAGCAGCCAGGGTCGGCGGCTGCAGAGGACGCTGGGCCGAGTAGGGTCCAGTAGAGTTACCACAGCCTTTTGTACCTCTTTTGTTTCTGTTCTAGTGAGTAGTTTTTGTTTCCGCTGTACCTTCTTTACCTGCAGTTCTTGTTATATGATAAATGTTGTTTTACTGTTGTGGTGGTACCTACTGTAGTAGTTTCTTTCCTTACTGCTGTACTTTCATACTGTTAGTTATATTCATGCTGAATGTGGTTTATTTTACTGTCTTTTGGTTACTTCCTCGTTGGACGACTAAGGTCTTGGGATTAGTCGAGTCGGTCTGGTTCTCGTGTCTCGTAGGGACTCGGGAACCGGGTCGTTACAAGATGGTATCAGAGCAAGGTCGTCCCGAGAAGTGAATCAACTGACTGGAAAATAACCAATTCACATGTTTATAGCTAGAGTAGCCACCACAACATATCTCTTGACATGAGCTCTTAGAAGTTTTGTTAGATACCGTCTGTTTTGACGTTTCCGTTTTGTTTCGCGTCTCCTTGCAGGAGATGCCTCGTCGCAGGAATGGCGAGACTGGCCGCGGGCGCGGCCGAGGACGAGGTCGGCGAGGTGGACGTGCTGTCGTTGACGTCTCGGTGGACCAGCCACCACTCCCTGCCATCCAGGCCCAGGACCTCGCCAGACTGATTCGAGATATTGTACGAGAGGAGCTCCACCCACCGCCCCGAGCACCTCCTCCTGGGGTTGCAGAGGGGGAGTCCTCTGTGGGACCACGCGACGGACACGAGGGAGGGGATGGGCCCCTGCCACCCCCACCTTCCTCCGACACTTCTGTACACGAGGCACCTTCGCCTGGAGGTGCACCAGCACCTCCCCTACAGCGCCACTTCGAGCTTTTCGGACAGTTCCGAAAGCTGAAGCCCCCCTCCTTCAAGGGGGATGAGGACCCGACCGAGGCAGAGGACTGGCTTGAGCAGCTGGAGAAGATCTTCGACACCCTTCGCTCCCCGGTGGAGTGCCGCGTGGCCTTTGCCACGTACCAGCTGGAGAGTGCGGCACACCGGTGGTGGAGGGCGGTCCGGGGACAGGAGAGGGACGAGCCGGCGTGGGACCAGTTCGTCACCCTCTTCTGCGAGCAGTACTTTCCCCAGACGTGGCAGGACCAGAGGAGGCGGGAGTTCCACACTCTCCGCCAGGGGACGATGACTGTGAGCGCGTACCGCACGCGTTTCTTGGAGCTGTCGCGCTTTGCAGCGGTAGCCACTGAGGAGGAGCGCCTTTGGAGGTTCACCGAGGGGCTCTGGCCGGCGATCCGGGGGTATGTCAAACCCCTGAAGCTGCCGACGTTTTCGAGGGTGGTAGAGGCAGCTATGACTTACGAGGAGACCAACCCGTCCTCGCGAGAGACCGACGGCGGGCGAAAGAGGCCCTTTCAGCCAGACTTCTCACAGGGCCGGCGAGAACGGAGACACGTGGCGTCCGCAGGAGAGCCGTCACGTTGTGCAGGGCCATCAGTGGCCTTTGGGGGCCCTCGACAGGGGCCAGTCGCCAGCACCGGACCCCCGCCTAGCCGACAGCAGGGACTCACTGAGGGCGGGAGTCGGGTTCCCCTCTGCTACCAGTGTGGCCAGACGGGCCACATCAGCAGGGACTGCCCATCTAGGGCAGGAGGTCAGCAGATACTTGTTGGTGCTAGAGCACCACGATCATTTGTTTTGATGATAACAAAACACGTGTTATTTAACATTTGCAATTTGAGTCCTAGATTTCAGGTCAATTGCAAATGTGGACGTGTTTAGACGGAGTTCGAGCTCGCATCCAGGACGGATTGGAGGAGCTTGACGGAAAACAGAGGAGGTTCGCGTGGAGCGACAGATTGAAGATAGAAGACAAGAAGAATAGGATAGATTCTTTTTAATCCTTTCATGTACTTTTATCTTTATTTTTCTTGCTCTTTATTTTCCTTAGAAATTATGTTAAAGAGCCTCAAAGAACCCTAACAGTAGTCCTAGGAACACCGGCACAACCCTAGGATACTTAGGTTTTCTGTAGAATACTTAGAAAACCAATATAGGGTTCAAACAGCACTTCCAGACATCTAATTCCCAAATCAGACGTCTGATAAAGAATTTTAAGACGTCTGACTGTTGTTTCAGACGTCTGATAACTGTTAAGCTAGACATAGTTAGTTCTGTCTGATGAAATCAGACGTCCAGACCTTAGACCAGACGTCTTAGGAGACGTCTGATGACTTTGCCAGACGTCCAATTAGTGGACCGTTGGCTGGCTTAGAAAACACTCAAGATTATGACCGTTAGAGCCTTATCAGACGTCTGATAAATGACCGTTTTGCCTCGGCTGACCCAAAATCTCTTCTCAGAGATTTTCTAGCCATTGCAACGTTTGGAAATCAATTCCCACAGTAAAAGTAGGTTTCCAGACGTCCATACTTAGTGCCAGACGTCCTGTATGTCATCTGATGGACTTGCACAAAAACCCTGTTTAGATCTGATTCAAGTCAGGGAGAAACCCGCATAGAATCAGACGTCTGACCTTGAAATCAGACGTCTTAAAGTGGCCTTCCAGACGTCTGATGCCAGAGTTAGACGTCTGATAACCCTGTCAAATGTAATCATTGTCCTGATTTCGGCCTGATTCTCTTGGACTTTGTTCCCAACGGCTATAGAACCCTTTCTAAGCCTTCCAAAGCCTTCCTAAGGCCTCTATAAATAGAGGGGAGCCTTTGCAACACAAAAACACATAAGAGACACTTAGAAATACACTTGGATACACTTAGCTACACACTTTCACACTCTTGTGTCCAAGAAGTTCTTGCTCTCCAAGCTCAAGCTCCATCATCTTGAGAGCTAAATTCAGTTTGCGTGCCCGCTCTCCCGCTGTTGTTCACGAGAGCTACGTAGCGCCATCGCGTGGCACACACACCGCGTCATCGTCGACGCACTCCTTGCAAAGGGGAGTTTCCTATTTCCTATAGAAGCTAGGTTTAATTATTTTGTTGGCTCTATAGGACTATTGTTTATTTTATCTTTGTTATTTGGTTGGGTATTCGCTTTGCGAATTCCCGTCTCCTTCGTGGGACAAAATCCTTGTCGTGGAGAGAAGGGGTTGAGGAACGCTACCCTCGTACTTGTAGCGTGGTTGTACTGAGGTTGAATCACCCTCGTTTAAAGTGATTCGTTTAGTGGATTTTGATCAACTAGGTTGATCGGAAAATCCTAACTTGAGAGGGTTAGGTGGTGGTTTTCACCCGATTTGGGTTTCCACCTAAAAATACCTGTGTACATTGTGTGATTGCTTATTTTTGTGAGATTGCTTTATATATTTCAATTCCGCATTTTTTTGTTATGCTAATCTCACCCCCTCCTAGTACAAGGGTAGAACCTTCAATACTTCCCGTGCAGAGCACTGGAGGGCGCGCAGGAGGCCGCGGTTCCCAGGCACGAGGAGGAGGACAGCAGTCGCGAGGAGGGTACCGGCCAGCACCTACCCGTCCGACGTAGAGTGTGGCTGCTTCGTCCGCACCTAGAGCTGAGGGGCGTATCAACGCCCTAACACACAGGGACGCCAGAGCATCGGGATCCGTGGTAGCAGGTATGGTTTCAGTTTCTGGCAGACTCGTTTACACGCTTTTCGATTCCGGTGCTACGCACTCGTTTGTCGCAGCCAGTTTCGCAGTTAGTTTGGACCAGGATTATACACTGTTAGAGAATCCGTTCGTAATCAGAGGTCCGAGTGGTCAGCTGTTTGTAGCTGAGGAGGTGTACACGGGTTGCGAGGTCAGCATCGGGGGACATAGCCTGCCAGCTGACCTGATTATGATACAGATGGAGGACTTTGGAGTGATTCTGGAGATGGATTGGTTGTCCGCTTACCACGCTTTGGTGGACTGTTTTGAGAGGAAGATCACCTTCTCCATTCCAGAGTTGCCTTCTTTCGAGTTCACGGGCAGCCAGTGGACAGAGGTTTCAGGTGCATTTTGGCACTTCGGGCGGCGAGACGTTTGAGCCAGGGGTGTGAGGGCTTCCTAGCCTGTGTGGTGGCAGAGCCCAGCCCTGTGGCAGACTTCCAGAGCATCCCGGTGGTCAGAGAGTTCCCCGACGTGTTTCCAGACGAGTTACCAGGACTACCGCCCGAGCGTGAGATCGAGTTTGAGATCTCACTAGTACCAGGGACCAGCCCCATCTCCACCGCGCCATACAGGATGGCACCGCTTGAGCTGCGGGAGCTCAAGTCCCAGTTGCAGGACCTTTTGGAGAAAGGTTTCGTGAGGCCCAGAGCGTCTCCCTGGGGAGCCCCGGTACTGTTTGTGAAGAAGAAGGATGGGACCCTACGCCTTTGTGTGGACTACCGACAGCTGAATAGGGTCACCATCAAGAACAGATATCCGCTGCCGAGGATCGACGATTTGTTTGACCAGTTGCGGGGTGCCACGGTGTTTTCCAAGATAGACTTGAGGTCTGGATACCACCAGTTGAGGATCAGGGAGACCGACGTCTCCAAGACAGCTTTCCGCACCCGGTACGGGCACTACGAGTTTTTGGTCATGCCGTTTGGGCTGACCAATGCCCCCGCTGCTTTCATGGACCTGATGAACCGGTGTTTAGATCGTACTTGGACCAGTTTGTGGTGGTTTTCATAGATGATGTATTCATCTATTCTAGAGATCGGACGCAGCACGGACAGCACTTGCGGATGGTCTGGACACTCTGAGACGACGCAGGCTGTACGCCAAATACAGCAAGTGCGAGTTCTGGTTGAGGGAGGTGACCTTCTTGGGTCATGTGATCTCTGGTGACGGCCTGGCGGTGGATCCCGCCAAGGTCGAGGCAGTGCTCAGGTGGGAGAGACCGCGTTCAGTCACTGAGATTCGCAGTTTCCTGGGACTGGCAGGTTACTACAGACGGTTCATCAGGGGATTTTCACAGATTGCGCGTCCTATGACACAGTTGACCCGGAAGGACGTGCCTTTCGCTTGGACAGACGCCTGTGAGGCGCGTTTTCTGGAGCTGAAGGAGAGGTTGACCTCGGCTCCCGTGCTCACCATCCCTGACAGTAGTGGCGGGTTCGTTGTGTACACGGACGCTTCCTTGCAGGGGTTAGGAGGTGTGCTCATGCAGAGGGGTCACATGGTCGCTTACGCTTCGCGGCAACTAAAGCCCCATGAGCATACCTACCCTACCCACGACCTAGAGTTGGCAGCTGTTGTCTTCGCGCTGAAGACATGGAGGCACTACTTGTACAGTGAGACCTTCGAGATTTTTACAGATCACAAGAGCCTCAAATATCTTTTTGACCAGAAGGAGCTCAACATGAGACAGAGACGTTGGTTGGAGCTCCTGAAAGACTACGACTGCAGCATCTCCTACCACCCGGGAAAGGCCAATGTGGTGGCTGACGCCTTGAGCCGTAAGGCGCCCGCACGCTTGGCCAATCTATTGTTACAGAGTTGGAGCCTTTTGGAGGAGGTGGGCAGTTGGAGACCTCTAGAGTTACGAGGGTACTGTTGGGCAGTGACGGTGACACGGCAGACTAGGCCAGAGCTGATAGACCGCATCATCACGGGACAGATGGCCGATCTGTACTTGCAGTCTTTGCGCGACAGAGTACTATCAGGGGACCCAGGGGACTTCTCTTTCACTGACCAGGTGCTACGCTTGAGGGGACGGTTGTGCGTTCCCAGAGACGAGGAGCTGTTGAGAGAGCTCCTGACTGAGGCACACGGTTCCAGATTCACCATACATCCCGGAAACACGAAAATGTACCATGACTTGAGACGCGAGTTTTGGTGGAGAGGGATGAAGCGGGATGTGGGTGAGTTCGTGCAGCAGTGCTTAGTGTGCCAGCAGGTGAAAGCCGAGCATCACCATGGACTTGGTGGTGGGCTTACCTGTTACCCAGCGAGGACACGACGCAGTCTGGGTAATAGTGGATAGACTGACGAAGACGGCGCAATTCTTGCCGATCCGAGTCACTTTGGGACCAGCACAGTTGGCAGAGAGGTATATCCGTGATGTGGTGCGACTACACGGAGTTCCGCGGGAGATCGTATCCGACCGGGATACCCGCTTTACGTCCCAGTTTTGGGCTGAGTTTCAGCAGGCCTTGGGGACGAGGTTGAGGTTTAGCATGGCTTACCACCCCCAGACGGACGGACAGTCTGAGCGCACGATACAGACACTTGAGGACCTTTTGCGTGCCTGTGTACTGGACTGGAGGGGCTCTTGGGAGGAGCACCTGCCCCTGGCGGAGTTTGCATACAACAACAGTTATCACTCGAGCATCGGCATGGCTCCCTACGAGGCTCTGTACGGACGGAAATGCACGGCACCCTTGAGTTGGGTTGAGGTGGGGACCAAGTGGGAGGTTGGCCCCAGGTTGATCCGGCAGAGTCAGGAGGTAGTTGAGCAGATCCACAGACGACTCCGCACTGTCAGGAGCAGACAGAAGAGCTACACGGATCGCAGACGCAGAGAGGTGCAGTTCGAGGTTGGGGACTACGTCTTCCTTCGTGTTTCGCCCATGAAGGGCTTACGGCGGTTTGGGGTGAGAGGGAAGCTCGCGCCGAGGTTCGTGGGGCCCTTTGAGGTCCTGGAGCGGGTTGGACCCGTTGCTTACAGACTTGCCCTTCCCCCGCAGCTTTCTGGTGTGCACGACGTGTTCCACGTGTCCAACCTCAGGAAGTACGTAGCCGATTCCAGTCACGTACTGAGTCACGAGAGCATCGAGGTGAGCGACGACCTGACCTACCCCGAGCGGCCAGTGCAGATCCTAGACCGAGCCATCCGCAGGTTGAGACGAAAGCAAGTACCCCTGGTAAAGGTTTTGTGGAGGAGCCAGCGGTACGAGGAGGCTACCTGGGAGCCTGAGGCGGCAATGCGGGAGCGGTACCCGGAGCTTTTCGCGGGTACGTCTTTTCGGACCGGCTTCGGTCCTCTTTGAGTTTGTTATGGTTATCTGGACATCTTTTTTTTCCACACCCTAGTTGGCGCAAGTTTCGGGGACGAAACTTCCTTTGAGTTTGTTATATTGTAACGAACGCGTGCCCCAGACGTCTTTTAAGACGTCTGGGAGGTGGCCCAGACGTCAGTACAGACGTCTGGGATCACATCCAGACGTCTGGAAAACAGTTATTTTCAGACCCACGATTCCTCTCTCTCTCTCTCTCTTTTTCCCTCTCTCTCTCTGCGGCTGCAGGCGCCTGCCACCCCCTCTCTCCTCCTCGCGCGGCCTTAAAAGGGCCACGCCTCCCCTCCCGTCTCCACAGTCTCCTCCTTCTTCTCCTTCCTGTGCGCGAGAGCGAGCGGACGCGAGGGTGGCAGCGACGGCCGCAGTGAGCGCGGAGGTGCGGCGTGCGAGGGCGGAGCTCTGCCATGAGGGCGAGCTCGCCGGAGCGGCTTGGCCGGCCGGCGGAGGGCGCAGGGGGCGCGGAGCGACGCGAAGAGGGACCTGCTGCGGTCTGAGCAGCAGACGCGCGAGGTGCGACTCGGGCGGCGTCGCGAGCGGAGGCCGAGCAGCGCCCTGATTCTGGAAAAATTTCCAGAATCAGAATTTTTCCAGAATCAGACGTCTGGGTTGACAGCCAGACGGCGAGATAGACGTCTTGAAGCCCTTACAGACGTCTGAAAGGTGAGTTTACCGCCTTCTCCTTCCTTCCTGTCGACTGACCGTACTGAGGGAGGGAGTTGGCTGTGCGCAGGCTCGCTGATTCGCCATCCTTTGCGAATCAGACGTCTGGAAGTTGTACCAGACGGCGGGAGTGACCTCCAGACGTCCGGGGTGACAATCGGACGACTGGGAGCTAGGCCAGACGTCCCCGCAGACTTCTGGACGTCTGGGAAACCACGCTGAACAGGTAATTCTCTGATCCACTTTTTAAGACGTCTGGAAGAAGTTCCAGACGTCTGATTTTGCACAGTATCGCCTTGTTCGACCCGTTTAGGGCCCGTTCGGGCTCCGTTTTCCTTAATTCGAGTTGCGTTCTTTTCAGAATTAATTCCTCTACCCGTCTACAGTAGCTATACACTGTTTTGAGACACTCCTTGTGTTGATCTTTGTGATAGGACCTCGTTCAGTTGCAGTCTTGAGAGTCGCGGAGGCACGCGGGATTCCTGATCACGCCCCCATTACTCCCGTTGTACCTGGTAGAGTGGCTTTAAGTATTAATAAAATCTGTTAAATTATGGAACCATAACTAGAACCTAGGGCATTGCATGAATCCTAGGAATGAGAAATATATGGAATGATAGCTCCTAGGTGTTGCATGAATCCTAGGGCCGGAAAACTAGATTGTATGATAGATCCTAGGATATGGCATGAATCCTAGGATGGAAAAACTAGTGGAATGTATATTACTGCAGTCTTGGAAAAATGGAAAGGAATATATAAAGCTGCCTGTAAATTGAATTAACAGCTGCCTGTTATGAATAAGGAACATGACTGAAATCATGGTTTGTAAGAACGTGAAACTGGAAAGTGAAACATAAGATGTTCTGAGATTAAAGGATGGAACCCTACGGGGAATTAGGAGTGGAACTCCTGGAAAGAGAAAGGAATGGAACTGAGATGTTGTTCGTACTGTCTCTTGGGTACGTAGTACCAAGGGAAGTACCTGTACCTGTTTAGTGCAGAGTGGGGCCAGCCACCCCAGGGACCCGGGGTTAGGATTGGCCGCTCTGTACCGACTTGCTGGCCCTCGTGTACGTAGTACCGAGGAGAGCTACTAGTGTTAGGAGAGTACTAGCTACCCCACGGGCCCCGGGGTTCTGCTAGCCTCCTTCACCGACTTGTTAGGCCCACTAGGGCAAACCAGGGTAGTCAGGCGAGGGTGCGCGGACTGTGGAGGGGCAAGGCCCCGGTTTGGTTACTGTGGAGGGGTTGGACCCCTGTTACTGAGAGGGCTCTGCCCTGGTTCCGTGCTGTGCTTTGGGCGCACCCGTTAACGGAAACGACTGACCGCGTGCCAGTACGGGCTAGCTACCTGTGCGTTTATCGCGCGTGCCGTAGTCACCGTTACGTCTGTCAGTGACCTTGGGGTGGTTGACTGAGGGTAGGATCACCACGGGGGACTCTCCCGGCCAGGAGAGCACCACGTGCTACTTCTACTTTTGGAAAAGACTGCAATCAAGATCGTTCCCACGAGGACATTCGAGATCAAGTAAAGGATCTGAGAAATAAATGAAATAGTGAGAAAAATTGAAAGATGTGAATAAAGGAAGTAATAGAACTTAACAGCTACTGTACACTCTACTGTTGCCTTTAGTTAGTTTGCCACTCTACTCAGCGTTTTGCTGACGTGTTACACTCGTTACCTTTTTCAGGACCAGGTGTTGAGCAGCCAGGGTCGGCGGCTGCAGAGGACGTTGGGCCGAGTAGGGTCCAGTAGAGTTACCACAGCCTTTTGTACCTCTTTTGTTTCTATTCTAGTGAGTAGTTTTTGTTTCCGTTGTACCTTATTTACCTGCAGTTCTTGTTATATGATAAATGTTGTTTTACTGTTGTGGTGGTACCTACTGCAGTAGTTTCTTTCCTTACTGCTGTACTTTCTTACTGTTAGTTATACTCATGCTGAATGTGGTTTATTTTACTGTCTTTTGGTTACTTCCTCGTTGGACGACTAAGGTCTTGGGATTAGTCGAGTCGGTCCGGTTCTCGTGTCTCGTAGGGACTCGGGAACCGGGTCGTTACAGGAACGTCCCAGTGTCCAGATTCCAACCGGTGACGGAGAAATCATGCCCCAGGTGTTAAGCCTGATTAAACATTATCATGGGCTTGTCTCCGAAGATCCATTTCAGCACTTGGAGGACTTGACCACTTTGGTCCAGACCACCAAGGTACGAAACGTAAATGATGAGCAAATGATCATGAGGCTCTTCCCCCACTCTCTTAGGGATAAGGCCGCGCATTGGTATAGGACAATAGAAAGACCAATTACAACTTGGAATGAGTTGAAATTGACCTTTCTGAAGAAATTCTTCCCATTCGGACGTACCAATGCTTTAAGACGGGCAATCACTACCTTTACCCAGCGGCTGGGGGAGCAGTTTCATGTGGCCTAGAAGTGATTCCAGGACTTATTGCGTAGGTGTCCACACCACGAGGTGCCGAAATGGCAACTCGTGCAGATCTTCTATCATGGGTTGACTGAGCAACTCAGAAATCATGTGGATACTTCTTACGGAGGTAATTTCCTCAATAAAAATGCAGATAGTGCACATGATTTATTTGAGGAAATGAGTAAGAATTCAATCAATCATGCCTCCATGGGTATATTTAACCGGTCCCAGCAGCCCAGATCAAATGTTAATGAAGTCCATGACTCTCATTCATTTGATATGGAATTGATTTGTAACAAACTTGATAAGGTGGACTTGGTTGCTACGAGAATGGAAGAGTGGATGGCTGGCAATTCTATGAACAACTCTCAATCCACTCAATCCCAAAATTCGGGATTCCATTCCTCACGAGCTCCTTCTGGACGGGAGTTCGTGAATCAACTCGATGCAGCTCAACCTGTGAGTCAGCATTTTTCGGAACCCCATGGGTTCCAAACTGGGGCCTTTGATCCCAGTTTTTATGATCCTTCCCTTTCTTTCTCTCCATCCTCACCCTATGAGGATGTCTGTGATGTACAAGAGAATGTTAGATCCAACCCCTACTCTAATGCCTATAATCCAGGTTGGAGAAACCACCCTAACTTCTCTTGGAAAAACACAGGGCAACAGACCCAATTCCGACTTGGCAACTATGCTCCGCAACGACCAATGGGTCAGGATCAAGTTGTTACGAACGCGCGGCTTCAGACGTCTTTTAAGATGTCTGGGAGGTGGCCCAGACGTCTGGGATTCGATTTTTCTCGACACGCGCGGTTTCATCTGCGCGCCTGAGCGTGCAGACCTGCGAACGCACCCCCCTCTCTTTTTCCCTCTCCCTCCTGCGGGCGCAGGCTATGCCCCTCTCTCTCGCTCTCTCTCTCTTTCTCTCCCCGCGCAGCTTTAAAAAGCCTCGCCCTCACTCTCACCTCCGCCCCCTTCCTCTTCTCCTTCCAGCCGGTGCGCGAGTGCGAGCGCGAGTGAGCGAGCGGCGGCGGCGGCAGCCGCGGCGAGTGCAGGAGGAGGTGCTGCGCGAGAAGAGGAGGCGCTCGGCCGTGAGGGCGAGCTTGTCGGGGCTACTAGAGCCGGTCGGAGGGGGGAGCAGCAGACGCGGGGTGACGCGGGAGGCCTGCTGCAGCTCGAGCAGCAGGCGGACGAGGCGCGGTGCGGCCGTGCTTCGCGGGCGGAGGGCGAGTCGCGCTCTGATTCTGGAAGTTTTTCCAGAATCAGACGTCTGGGTTTCCAACCAGACGACGGGGAAGACGTGGACCGTACTCCAGACGTCTGAAAGGTAAGTTATTTTCGTACCTTCTTCCTTTTCTTCGGTCGTCTGTACTGAGAGAGAAATGGGTACGCGCAGGTTCTGGATTCGCCATCCAACGCGAATCAGACGTCTGGCTGCAGTGCCAGACGACGGGAACGACTTCCAGACGTCCGGGGTGACCATCGGATGTCTGAGAACTAGGCCAGACGCCCCCGCAGGCTTTTGGACGTCTGAGAGACCACGCAGGACAAGGTACCTTCTGATCCCCATTTTTAAGACGTGTGGAAGAAGTTCCAGACGTCTGATTTTGCACTGTTTCGTCGTTTTCGACCTGTTTAGGACCCGTTCGGAGTCCGTTTTCCACATTTCGAGTTGCGTGCTTTTCGGAATTGAATCCTCTACCCGTCTACAGTAGTTGTATACTGTTTTGAGAAACTCCTTGTGTTTGATTCTTGTGATAGGACTCCATTCCGTTGCAGTCTCGGGGTTGCGGAGGTACGCGGGATTCCCGACCACGCCCCTAGTACGCCTGTTGTAACCGGTAGAGTGGCTTTTAAGTTTATTAGTATAATCTGTTAAATTATGGAACCATAAATAGAACCTAGGGCATTGCATGAATCCTAGGAATGAGAAACTAGAACGAATGGTAGATCCTAGGGTGTTGCATGAATCCTAGGGCTGGAAAATTAGATTGTATGATAGATCCTAGGGTATGGCATGAATCCTAGAATGGGAAGAACTAGTGGAATATATGAATACTGCAGTCTTGGAAAATGTGGAAAGGAAATAATACCTACCTGTAAATTGGTTTAACAGCTGCCTGTTATGAATAAATGAGCATGTCTGAGAATATGGGATGTATGAACGTGAAACTGGAAAGGTGAAACCTGAATGTGCTGAGTTAAAAGAACTGGAACCCTACGGGGAATTAGGAGTGGAACTCGTGGAAAGAGAAAGGAATGGAACTGAGAAAGAAAGACGTAGTAGTGTGCTGTCTCTTGGGTACGTAGTACCTAGGGAAGTACCTGTACCTGTTTAGTGCAGAGCGGAGCCAGCCGCCCCAGGGACCCGGGGTCAGGACTGGCCACTTTGTACCGACTTGCTGGCCCTCGTGTACGTAGTACCGAGGAGAGCTACTAGTGTAGGGAGGTACTAGCTACCCCACGGGCCCCGGGGTTCTGCTAGCCTCCTACACCGACTTGTTAGGCCCACTGGGCAAACCAGGGTAGTCAGGCGAGGGTGCGCGGACTGTGGAGGGGCAAGGCCCCTGTTTGGTTACTGTGGAGGGGTTGGACCCCTGTTACTGAGAGGGCTCTACCCTGTACTGGTTCCGTGCTGTGCTTTGGGCGCACCCGTTAACGGAAACGACTGACCGCATGCCAGTGCGGGTTAGCTACCTGTCCGTTTATCGCGCGTGCCGTAGTCACCGTTACGCTGTCCGTGACCTTGGGGTGGTTTACTGAGAGTAGGATCACCACGGGGGACTCCCTCGGCCAGAGAGCACCACGTGCTACTTCTACTGTTCGGAAAAGACTGCAATCAAGATCGTTCCCACGAGGAACATTCGAGATCAAGTGAAGGATCTGATAAATAAATGAAACCGTGAGACAATTGAAAGACGTAAATAAAGAAAGTAACAGGACATAACAGCTACTGTACACTCTACTGTTTCTTTGTTTTAGTTGCCACTCTACTCAGCGTTTTGCTGACGTGTTACACTCGTTACTTTTAGGACCAGGTGTTAAGCAGCCCGGGTCAGCGGCTGCAGAGGACGCTGAGCCGAGTAGGGTCCAGTAGAGTTACTACTGTTCTTTTGTACCCCTTTTGTTTCCGCTGTAGTGAGTAGTTCTTGTTACCGCTATACTTTTCTTTACCTGCAGTTCATATTATGTTATGAATGTTGTTCTACTGTTGTGGTGGTATATACTGTAGTGGTTTCTTTCCTTACTGCTGTATTTTCTTACTGTTAGTTATATTCATGCTGAATGTGGTTTATTTTACTGCTCTTTTGGTTACTTCCTCGTTGGACGACTAGGTCTTGGGATTAGTCGAGTTGGTCCGGTTCTCGTGTCTCGTAGGGACTCGAGAATCGGGTCGTTACACAAGTATATACTCAGTTGCCTCCGAATTAGGTCAATACGCCAGCTTGGATTGCCCGTCAACCCGCAGGACAGACTGATTTGAACCGTCAAATGGTAGAGATGCAAGGATCCATGCTCCAGCTCATGTAGCAAATGGAAACCTCGCTGTACAACTTGCAATCCGGGCTCATTGCTAACTCTCGTCAACTCGGATCTCTATCATCCCAACCCGTACCCAACCCGCGAAATATTATGAATTCGGGCAACCAAGCCCATGGGTACGGAAATCAGAGGGACCCAAACGCACATGCTCAAGTGGTTGAGTAAGGTTCCTCGTCCTCTTCTTCTTCTGCAAATCAACAATTCATGGTTAATCAAGCCCCTCCAATCTTTCCTAACCCTCCCCAAGACCCAAATTATTATGCATCTGCAAATTCTGTCACTTTGAGGAGTGGTAAGTAGACTCAGGATCCACAACCACACTATTCTGATCTTTTGAATCTTGAAGAACCTGAGGAGAGAGTGGAGAATTCTAGAGGAGAAATCAAGGCTCAGGAACCTGATTCCAAAGATCTAACTCATGTTCCTTTTCCAGAATCCTTAATCAAATCAAAGAAGAAGTCTGTTGATAACAATGAGGAGCTTCTGAATCTATTTAAGAATGTTGAGATCAATATCCTGATCCTTGATGCTATCAAGCACATACCGGCTTATGCAAGATTTTTAAAGGATTTATGTACACAAAAGCGTAAGTCGAGAGAATCTATTCCAAAGAAGGTGGTACTCTCCGAGCAAGCTAGTTATGTTATCCTACACTACCTCCCTCATAAAAAGAGAGATCATGGTGCTCCATTGATTTCTTGCGTCATCAAAGATTACACATTTAATAGAGCACTTTTGGATTTGGGTGTATCCATCAACCTAATTCCGACTTCTCTTTACGAGAAGTTTGGGTTAGGTGAACTTCGGCCAATTTCAGTAATGCTACAGTTAGTGGATTGCTCGGTCACAAACCCGCGAGGTGTTATTGAAGATGTTATAGTTAAGGTCAAGGATTTTTATTTTCCTATAGATTTCCTTGTCCTTGACATGGATGTACCTGATAATCTGAGGAACACGCCCATCATTCTGGGGCATCCGTTCCTGGCTACCGCTAAGGCCAACATTAATTGTGAAAGCAGTAGCATGGAAATCACCTTTGGGGACCAACGAATGAAATTGGATATTTTTAAGGCGATCAATAAATTTGATGATTGTGGATTTATTAAGGAACTTGATGAGGATAATGAAAACATTGAAACTTGTTTGATGGTTTCTTCAATCGAAAGTTCCTCCTTGGATGACGAATTTGACCCGCAACCTTTTATGGCTAACCTGTCATCTTCTGAAGAGGTTATTAATTTTATTCACTCACAACCTCTTCCTCTTGTTGAATCTTCAGCATCTACCTTACCATTAATCATCAACCCGCCCCAGCTTGAATTGAAACCATTGCTTGAGAATTTGAAATATCAATTTTTAGGACCTCAGAAGATGCTCCCTGTGATTATCAGTGCTAAATTGACAAAAAAGCGAGAGATTAAATTGATTAAGGTCCTGAAGGAATATAAGGAGGCAATTGATTGGACCATTCATGACCTCAGGGGGATCAAGCCATCTTACTGTAATCATAGAATATTCTTGGAAGATGGATCCCGCCTTTCTCGCCAGATGCAGAGGAGATTGAATCCAAATATGCGAGAAGTGGTCAAAAAGGAAATCACAAAGTGGCTCGATGCAGGAATTATTTATCAAATCTCTGATAGTCCCTAGGTAAGTCCCGTACAGATTGTTCCGAAGAAAGCCGGGATTACCATTGTGACTAACGAGAGAGGAGAATCTGTCACAACTCATTCAGCTTCCTCTTGGAGGGTTTGTATTGATTATAGGAAGCTGAAGACAGCCACTAAAAAGGATTATTTTCCCCTGCCCTTCATCAATCAAATCTTGGAAAGATTAGCCGGGCAGAAGTACTTCTGTCTTCTTGATGGCTACTCGGGATACAATCAAGTTCCTATCTATCCCGAGGATCAGGAACAAACTACTTTCACCTGTCCCTTCGAAACCTTTGCTTTTCGTAGGATGCCTTTCAGATTATGCAATGCACCTGCGACTTTTCAAAGGTGTATGCTAGCCATATTTTCTAACATGGTAGGAAAGTTTATGGAAGTCTTCATGGATGATTTCTCTATTTTCGGAGAATCATTTGACTCTTAATCTGGAAATGATTCTTAAGCGATGTATCAAAACACGATTGGTCCTTAGCTGGGAAAAGAGTCATTTCATGACCCAAGAAGGCATCGTTTTGGGTCATGTAATCTCTGAACGGGGAATTGAAGTGGATAAAGCTAAGGTTGATGCTATCGCTAAATTTCCTCCTCCTACATCTGTTAAACAGATCCGATCATTTCTTGGCCATGTGGGATTCTATCGAAGATTCATCAAGGATTTCTCGAAGGTTGCTCGTCCCTTGAGCAATCTTCTTGCCAAAGAGACGCCATTTGTTTTTTTACGAATCATGCCGAAAGGCATTTGATTTCCTGAAAGTGGCAGTCACATGTGCTCCAGTTTTGCAACCACCAATTTGGACAACCCCTTTTGAGATCATGACCGACGCTTCTGATTACGCGGTCAGGGCTATCTTAGGTTAGAAAATTGATAGAAAGCTCTCTGTCATCTACTACGCTAGTAAAACTCTGGATGAAGCCTAGAGGAATTACACTGTTACTGAAAAGGAATTACTAGCTGTAGTGTTCGCTTTGGAAAAATTCAGGGCTTATCTCTTAGGGTCTCATGTTATCATCTATACCGACCACTCGGTCTTGAGATATCTCTTGGCCAAAAAGGATGCTAAACCCCAGCTTACTCGTTGGATTCTTCTACTTCAAGAATTTGATCTTGAAATCAAGGATAAAATCGGGGTACAAAATGTGGTAGCGGATCATTTGTCGAGACTCCTAGGTGATTCCTCTCATTCGGACATTCCAATTGCTGACACTTTTCCGGACAAAACTATTCGTATAGTTTCAGGTGTCCACACCCCATGGTTTGCTGACATTGTTAACTATTTGGCCGTTGGTCAAATCCCCCAGGATTGGACCAAGCAACAATGGGATAGACTCAAATCGGAGGCCAAATACTACTTCTGGGAGGACCTTGAGCTGTATCGCATCGGCTCTGATCAGATTATTCGCCGATGTATACCGGAGAATGAATTCAACAGTATACTCGAGTTCTACCATGCATCTGGGTGTGGTGGACATTTCTCTAGGAAAAAGACGGCTGCAAAAATCTTGTAATCTGGCTTCTATTGGCCGTCTTTATTCAAGATGCCCAGGATTTCTCAAGGTCATGTTCTCGATGTCAGGCACTCGGGAGCATAACTAAGAGAGATATGATGCCCCTAAACCCAATTCTTCCTATCGAATTTTTCTATGTTTGGGACATCGATTTCATGGGACCTTTTATCCCTTCATTTAAACATCAGTACATTCTTGTTGCTGTTAATTATGTGTCCAAATGGATTGAAGCGATTCCCATCCGAACTAATGACAACAAGGTGGTCATCGATTTTGTCAAGAAAAATATTTTCAGTAGGTTCGGGATTCCGAGGGCTATCATCAGTGATGGTGGACTCATTTTACTAATGCCCAATTCCAGAATTTGTTGGCCAAATACGGGGTTAATCACCAAATTTTCACACCTTACCACCCCTAAACGAATGGACAAGCCGAGATCTCCAATCGAGAGATCAAGAACATTCTGCAGAAAACGGTTAGGCCTGATCGCAAGGACTGGACTCAAAAGCTTGAGGGCGCTCTTTGGGCTTACCGTACGGCGTATAAAACGCCCATTGGCATGTCTCTATTCCGTTTGGTGTATGGAAAGGCATGCCATCTACCCGTAGAGATCGAACATAGGGCATTCTGGGCGATCAAACAATGCAATTTAGATTTGAATTTAGCTGGGAAGACAAGAAAACTCCAACTATCTAAGTTGGAGGAGCTTAGAAATGATGCATATGAGAATGCCAAGATCTACAAGGTTCGGACCAAAGCTCTACATGACCAACTGATTTCCCGCAAGAGCTTTGAGCCGAACCAGAAGGTCTGCTTATTCGATTCTAAACTTAAGCTCTTTCCTGGCAAATGTAGATCTAAATGGAATGGCCCATTCATAATTGACCAGATTTTTCCAAATGGAGCTGTTCAGATTTCTGACCCAAAGACGGGTAACACATTTAAAGTCAACAATCAACGTCTGAAGCCTGTTATTGACCTTATTCTTTCAGAACCCGTCTCAGACACAGTTGCCTTAGCCATTCTGTGACTTCTTTGGCTAGACTTCGCCTAGCTAACGTCATTAAACTCAGCAGTTGTACATATGACACAAGACTGATATGAGCTTCATATTCAGGTGACATCTTTCATATTCTACCCTTTCTTTCATGTCTCTTTTTCAATGAGGACATTGCATCAGCTAGGCATGGGGGGGTGGATTCATTTTTGAATCATTTGGTCAGCTTTGTGAAATTCATGTAAATTATTTTTCTCTTCTTATTTATACATAAAAAAAATCAAAATTAGGAAGGATTAGTTGGACATTAGGACTTTTCAATCTTAGGAAATTTTACATTAGGATCTGAATGCAAAGACCCTTCAGGTCTTTGGACTTAAGCAGCCCGTGTATCCACTAAAATGTGGATTTGTCTTTCGAGTCCTCGCCATCTTAATTCTATCATAATTGGAGTAAATAAGTTTGGGTGATAAATACACAACTTATCAACCCACCCTCTGATTTGAGAGAATTTTTGAGTTTTAAGCATCTACACACTTTCTTTGCACTGACTCGTTTTTCGGCGATTCTAACGGAAATTGGGTAACTAATGAACCTTCTAGGGTGATATGGCTGACAAGTTATCGTGGGTAACAGCCCATAGGTAGGTTGTCTAGAGCCCAGTCACTGGACCTTTCTCTTTTTGCTGCCTTTAGGTAAATCTCAGACCAGGGAAGCCACCTACTTAAAAAAAAAAATCAAAAAGAAAAGGAGAAAATAAAAAAAAAGAAATAAACCACACTTCGCCGAATGAGTATGACTGGCAAGTTATCGGTGGTAACAGCTCATCGACCGATTGTCCAGAACCCAGCTCAGTAAATTCACTGAAAATTCCCAAAACACTTAGGAAGAAGAGGAAAGTAGAATAAATAGGGGAGATATACACTGGATTCACCCTTGTGTTGACCCCGTTAAAAAATAAAAGTAGGGAGAAAGCTACCGGTTGTAAAGATACACCTTTAGGCAGAATTCTTTTTTTTTAGGTCACCTACAGGCGTAGAAATCCGAAGTTCGTTTTAACAGCCGGCCAACGAGTCTATCACATTCACAATAAGATGTTTAAAACTTAGGATTCTCATCAAATCTTGAGTGAGTTGAATGGCCGTAAAAAGCCACTCTTAAACCCTAAAACTCGAAAATCCAAAAAAGTTAGAAAAGAAGAAAAAGAGAAAAAGAAATTTTTCTTTGAATAAGGCGAGGGCTTGAGGCGGTTTGCATTTTGACAGATACTCGGGCACTGTTGTGTCTTTGAAAGTTCAGATCCTAAGTAGACAGTTTCTTAATGATTGAAAATAACTGAAGCCCAAATAATCCAACCTAATTCTTTTATAAATAGCATATAGTTTTTGCTAGGGACTAGCAAAAGATAGGCATGGGGGTATGATGTAAACACGTTTACACTGCTTAAGATGTCTATTTATGCATGTTCTTAAGCATAGGCTGCATTGCATGCTATAAATCTTGCATAACATGCATCATCTTACATTTAAAGTAGTTTGAATAAAATGGAGGTTAATCGTCTCCTTTTATGTGCTTGGACAGGGTAAACTTTTTATCGGGACCTCGAATCAAAGATCCAACCATACAGATGTGATCAGAGCGACGATTGGAGTTCAACGACTCCAAGATCACCCTAATCAAGCATCTGTAGCATCAGATAGTGACCGGGGAACCCTAGAAGATCAAGGGCCAAGATGGTGTAAATTCGCACTTCAAACTACAAATTCGACAGCATGGATGGATTCGGATCGACGATCGCAGCCTAACAACACAAGAATCGAGTCAATCCGACACCTGTGGCACCATCTACATCATCTAGAAGATGGACGGCCATGATGGCACCACATGGCGCCATCTCGGCCGCCCAATCGCCCGCACACAATCGCTGAAGTCCCCGCATCCGCCCCTCCCCGCCGTTGGATCGCCCGTGTTGAAGTTAGGCGCTCGACACAAACGCGCCCTCAGCGCGTTGGTCGAGCGCTCTAACGCGAAGTGAGAGCGCACGTTCGAGCCTAGTAATGATGCAATGGTAATGATGATTGATGTGGATAATGGTAATGAGTTATTGAGATAATGATGTGTTGTAGTATGTTGTGATTTGAAACACCATGAGTGTCATTGTAGTGAGTTGTATGGGATACCAGTCATTACAACCATTATTATTTACTTATCTAATTTTTACTGGTTTTATTCCAGGTCATTCACTGGGAGGCAATTATTGAATTACATCTCCCTTTGATCTCTAAATTATCCTCTAATTCCAAAAAGAAGCTTTACATCTTAATAAAGAATGAATGGATGTGGACATGGTTTGCCTACTTACTAAGAATTAATTGTAATGCTTGCAAAACTAACTATAAACAAGCTCCAAACAATTCATCACTATACTTTAAACTATGTCTTTACAAGTTATAGTATCAATACTTATATGAAAGTACACAATAAACTAAGATTACATAGTATATTAACTTAACTTACTAGTATGATACCTACAGCAACACGTACAATAGTTATAGTGACAGATGTAAGCGTCGTTAGATCAAAAAAAACACTATATTCAAACTTAAGGGGGGAAACTGGGGTCTGTAGCGACGATTATGGTGACGTTTTATTCTGTTAGTAAATGTATGAGTTTATTTACATAAAAATAATTGGCTATACTCCGTATACATATATATATATTTATATTTCTCTTGTATGTGTATTTACTTACGTATGTACATCTTCTCTCTCTCTTCTCCTTCACACTAATCTTCATCAAATGTTCTTCTTCTTCTGTGTTTTCATTCTGCCTTAGTGAATTTAACACGCCGTGGCTGAGAGGCGTTTACTATCATCATTAGCTCTCCTTAATTAGTTAAAAATGTGTTTAATTTTCAGGCGTGCTTTTCGAGTGATACACAGCACCCAGAGGGTGAGATCAAACCTCTACTAAGCGTGCCCTAATTCTCATTAGGCCGCTTAATTACGCCATTGATAACTCAGCTCAGGGCCTTCTCAGCCCACGCACACACGCCTCTCTCCGGGCCCCCGGCCCCACACAGATCATGCTCAGTACGCTCAGAAGTATGCTCAGTATGTGTTGTTTCGGGCGCCTAACGCCCGTGACGACTAAACGGCATAAACACAAATTCAATAAAAATCGCTGCGCGCGTTTTGCAGCGCACGATGTGGCGCTATTCGAGCGCCACATCTACACTGAAAAACGGGTGTAGCTATGGGCTGAAGGAGAATTAGGCCCTCAATTCGAGGGCCATAATTTATTTAAAAATAAAAATAAATTATGGAAAATAAAGTATTTACATAATACTATATAATTGTTCAATTAATTTAAAATTTTAATTAAATTTACTATATAAATAAATTCATTAAAGTAGACTATTTTTACACACTGATTTTGGTGTTTTATTGGTTAATTGCTTATAAATTAGTTACTAAATGGTCTAATTGACCGCATAGAGAGTTAGAATACATATATAAGTATTTTATAGACATTTTTATTATATTTTTCCGAATTAATGTATGTGTCATTTACATTTAAATAGCAGTTTTAATTGCTTTGCTTATAAATTAAGTTAAACTTAATATAATCATGTATAAATATACTTAAATTAGCTTAAATTACTTAAAGTATATTACTCTTAGTATACAGATTCAATTAACTTAATTATAATTCTAAACTACTAATTTAACTAATTTAATTTAACAACTTAGTTATAAACTTAATAAATTCATTATTTATTATTTATAAAGGATTAAATTAAGGTAAAAGATTTTATTTACTTATAATCTACATATACATATATATATATACAGTTTTATAGTTTAACTTTCTTAATTATACTATCTACTGATCTAGCTAATTTAATAATATATATAAATTAGTTCAATTTATATATAGTTATATAATTATTGTATTTACAGTCTAAACTAAATCCAAAACCTAATTTACAGTATTCATTATATTTACATAGAAGGTTATACAATATATATATATATATACACTACCTATTTACATATGTAGCCTAGTATATAGCTTATGTCTATATAAGTATACTTAATATGCAAAGTAATATATATGTATATATATATATATTTATTTATTTATTTATTTATTTATTTTTGGTCATTTTGGGTGTTTCTTTTTACTGTTGTTACAGATTTGACAGAATTAGGAGATGTAACGACCCGATTCTCGAGTCCCTACGAGACATGAGAATCGGACCGACTCGACTAATCCCAAGACCTAGTCGTCCAACGAGGAAGTAACCAAAAGAGCAGTAAAATAAACCACATTCAGCATGAATATAACTAGCAGTAACAAAATACAGCAGTAAGAAAAGGAGCTACTACAGTATACACCACCACAACAGTAGAACAATAATTATGTACATAACATAAAGCTTACAATAAAGAAGTACAAGGAGTAACAAGGAAACTACTCATTACAGTGAAAGAAAAGTACAAAAAGAACTGCGGCAACTCTACTGGACCCTACTAGGCCCAACTTCCTCTGCAGCCGCTGACCCTGGCTGCTCAACACCTGGTCCTAAAAAGTAACGAGTGTAACACATCAGCGAAACGCTGAGTAGAGTGGCAGCTAAAAGCTAAAGAAACAGTAGAGTGTACAGTAGCTGTTATATTTTTACTTTCTTTAATTACGTCTTTCTATTATTTCACGATTTATTTATTTCTCAGATCCTTCACTTGATCTCGAATGTTCCTAGTGGGAACGATCTTGATTGCAGTCTTTTCCGAAAAGTAGAAGTAACACGTGGTGCTCCCCTGGCCGGGAGAGTCCCCCGTGGTGGTCCTACCCCCAGTCAACCACCCCAAGGTCGCTGACAGACGTAACGGTGACTACGGCACGCGCGATAAGCGCACGGATAGCTACCCCGCACTGGCACGCAGTCAGTCGTTTCCGTTAATGGGTGCGCTCAAAACACAGCACGGAATCAGTATAGGTCAGAGCCCTCTCAATAATAGGGGCCAACCCCTCCACAGTCCGCGCACCCTCGCCTGACTACCCTGGTTTGCCCAGTGGGCCTAACAAGTCGATGTAGGAGGCTAGCAGAACCCTGGGGCCCGTGGGGTAGCTAGTGCTCTCCCTACACTAGTAGCTCTCCTCGGTACTGCATACGCGAGGGCCAGCAAGTCGGTGTACAGTGGCCAAACCCACCCTGGTCTCAACCTAAGGGCGGCAAGCTCCCCTCTACACTAAGAGGTAATGTGTGCTCTCTTTGGTACCACGTACCCAAGAGACAACACACTTCCACGTTTCACTTTCCCAGTTCCATTCTATTCTCTTTCCAGGAGTTCTACTCCTAATTCCCCGTAGGGTTCGTATTCTCTTTGTTTGGCCATTGTAGGTTTCATTGTTCCAGTCTTACATTCATACAACCCATATTCTTAATCATATTTATTCATTCATAACAGGCAGCTATTAATTTACAGGCAGCTATTATTTCCTTTCCACTTTTCCAAGACTGCAATATATATATATTCCACTAGTTTTCCAGTCCTAGGATTCATGCCGTACCCTAGGATCTATCATAAAATCTAGTTTTCCAATCCTAGGATTCATGTAATACCCTAAGATCTATCATTCAATCTAGTTTTCCAGTCCTAGGATTCATGCAATACCCTAGGATCCATCATTCAATCTAGTTTCTCAGTCCTAGGGTTCATGCAATTCCCTAGACTCTATTAATTGTTCTACAATTGTAACAAATCATGCTAAATAAATTAAAAGCCACTCTACCAGCTACAACGGGAGTACTGGGGGCGTGGTCGGCAATCCCACGCGCCTCCGCAACCCCCAAGACTGCAATAGTACGGGGTCTAAACACAAGGATCAAACACAAGGAGTTTCTCAGAACGGTATACAATTATTGTAAATGGGTATAGGATTTTATTCTGGAAAGAACGCAACTCGAAACATGGAAAACGAACTCCGAACGGGCCCTAAACGGGTCGAAAACGACGAAACTGTCCAAAATCAGACGTCTGGAACCTCTTCCAGACGTCTTAAAAGGTGGGTCAGATTGTACCTTCACTCTGTGTAGTCCTTCAGACGTCCATAAGCCTGCTGGAACGTCTGACCCTGGTTCCCAAACGTCCAATGGTCACCCCGGACGTCTGGAAGTCCTCTCCATCGTCTGGCACTACGGCCAGACGTCCGATTCACGTGGGATGACGAGTCCTCGCACCCTCCCGAGCAGAACCTGCACGCACCCACACCGGCTCTCAGCACGACAGATCGCAGACGAAGGCCCGACGGACGGCTGCATGGCCGTACACGCGAAAAGGAAGAAGATAGAAATATCTTACCTGCCAGATGTCTGGACAGTCCTCCAGACGTCTTCACCGTCGTCTGGTCGTAAGCCCAGACGTCTGATTCTGGAAAATTTTCCAGAATCAGAGCCCGACTCGCTCTCCACCCACGACGCACGGCTGCGTCGCGCCCCGTTCGCCTGCTGCCCGAGCTGTAGCAGCCCCTCCGCGACACTCCACACCCACTGCTCCCCCGTCGGCCGGCTCTAGCTGCCCTGGCAAGCTCGAGCCCTCACGGTCGAGCGTCTTCTTCTTCTCGCAACACCCCCTCCCGCACACTCGCCGCGACCGCTGCTGCCGCCGCTCGATCGCGCTCTCGTACTGGTAGGTTGAAAGAGAAGAGGAAGGCGGAGGAGATGAGGGTGAGGGAGAGGGCGAGGGCGTCCTTATAAGGCCACGCGGGGAGAGAGAGAAAAGAGCTGTGGGCCTGCAGGAGGAGAGAGAGAAAAAGAGGGGCGAGAGCGGCGAGTGCAGTCTATGTGCGCAGGCACGCCGACGCAACCCCGTACGCCGCAAAAATTAATTACCAGACGTCTGGGACGCTTCCCAGACGTCTTAAAAGCCCGTCTGATGCCTCGTTCTTAACAATATAACAATCTCAAAGGAAGTTTCATCCCCGAAACTTGCGCTAACTAGGGTGCGGGAAAGAGCAACATATATAAACATAACAAACTCAAAGAGGACTGAAGCCGGTCCGAAAAGACGTACCCACGAAGAGCTCCTGGTACTGCTCCCGCATTGCCGCCTCAGGCTCCCAGGTAGCCTCCTCGTACCGCTGGCTCCTCCACAAAACCTTCACCAGGGGTACTTGCTTTCGTCTCAAACTGCGGACGGCTCGGTCGAGAATCTATACTGGCCGCTCGGGGTCGGTCAGGTCATCGCCCACCTCGACGCTCTCGTGACTCAGTACATGACTGGGATCGGCAACGTACTTCCAGAGGTTGGACACGTGGAACACGTCGTGCACACCAGAAAGCTGAGGGTGGAGGGCAAGTCCGTAAGCAATGGGTCCAACCCACTCCAAGACCTCAAAGGGCCCCACGAACCTCGGCATGAGCTTCCCTCTCACCCCAAACCGCTGCAGGCCCTTCATGGGAGAAACACGAAGGAAGACATGGTCCCCAACCTCAAACTGCACCTCTCTGCGCCTCCGATCCGCGTAGCTCTTCTGCCTGCTCCTGACAGTGCGGAGTCGCCTGTGGATCTGCTCGACTACCTCTTGACTCTGCCGGATCAACCTGGGGCCAACCTCCCACTTGGTCCCCACCTCAACCCAACTCAAGGGTGCCGTACACCTCCGTCCGTACAGAGCCTCGTAGGGAGCCATGCCAATGCTCGAGTGATAGCTGTTGTTATATGCAAACTCCGCCAGGGGCAAGTGCTCCTCCCAAGAGCCCCTCCAGTCTAGTACACGAGCATGCAAAAGGTCCTCAAGTGTCTGTATCGTGCGCTCAGACTGTCCGTCCTTCTGGGGGTGGTACGCTGTACTGAATCTCAACCGCGTCCCCAGGGATTGCTGAAACTCAGCCCAAAACTGGGATGTAAAGCGGGTATCCCGGTCAGATACGATCTCCCACGGAACTCCGTGTAGTCGTACCACGTCGCGGATATACCTCTCTGCCAACTGTGCTGGTCCCAAAGTGACTCGGATCGGCAGGAATCGTGCCGTCTTCGTCAATCTATCCACATTTACCCAGACAGCGTCGTGTCCTTGCTGGGTAACAGGTAAGCCCACCACCAAGTCCATGGTGATGCTCTCCAACTTCCACTCTGGCACTGGAAGCGGCTGTAGCGGCCCTACAAGCCTCTGATGTTCGGCTTTCACCTGCTGGCACACTAAGCACTGCTGCACGAATTCACCCACATCCCGCTTCATCCCCCTTCACCAAAACTTGCGTCTCAAGTCATGGTACATCTTCGTGTTTCTGGGATGTATGGTGAATCTGGAATCGTGTGCCTCAGTCAGGAGCTCTCTCAACAGCTCCTCGTCTCTGGGAATGCACAACCGTCCCCTCAGGCGCAGCACTTGGTCTGTGAAAGAGAAGTCCCCTGGGTCTCCTGACAGTACTCTGTCGCGCAAGGACTGCAAGTACGGATCGGCCATCTGTCTTGTGATGATGCGGTCTATCAGCTCTGGCCTAGTCTGTCATGTCACCGTCATTGCCCCACAGGACAGTTACGAAGGCGCGGCGGACGGCTGCATGGCCGTACACGAGAAAAAGGAAGAACATAGAAATATCTTACCTGCCAAACGTCTGGACAGTCCTCCAGACGTCTTCACCGTCGTCTGGTCGTAAGCCCAGACGTCTGATTCTGGAAAATTTTCCAGAATCAAAGCCCGACTCGCTCTCCGCCCGCGACGCACAACCGCGCCGCGCCCCGTCCGCCTGCTACCCGAGCTGCAATAGCCCCTCCGCGACACTCCACTCCCGCTGCTCCCCCGTCGGCCGGCTCTAGCTGCCCCAGCAAGCTCGACCCTCACAGTCGAGCGTCTTCTTCTCGCAACACCCCCTCCCGCACACTCACCGCGGCTGCTGCTGCCGCCGCTCGGTCGCTCGCTCGTGCTCTCGCACTGGCAGGGAGAAAGAGAAGAGGAAGGCAGAGGAGATGAGGGTGAGGGAGAGGGTGAGGGCGTCCTTATAAGGCCGTGCGGGGAGAGAGAGAAAAGAGCTACGCGCCTGCAGGAGGAGAGAGAGAAAAAGAGGGGCGAGAGCGGCGGGTGCATTTTGCGCGCGCAGGCGCGCAGACGCAACCCCGTACGTCGCAAAAATTGATTACCAGGCATCTGGAAAGGGTTCCATACGTCTGGGACACTTCCCAGACGTCTTAAAAGCCCGTCTGATGCCTCATTCCTAACAGGAGAGAAGAAGGGAAGAGTTGACTGAGGAGAGAAAGAGGCTTGTTCACTATCTTTTAAAGTTTTTAACCCTTTTTATCATGTTTATGATTGCCTTCTTTCTATATAGCATGAAATTTAGGATGTGTTTACCCACCTTAATACTGTCCTCAGTTAGGTTTCCAATTTTAAATCATGTTTGGGTGGTTATTTTCGACTAAACTAGCTGACAACAATTGAGAAGGATAAGACATGCATGCACAGACATTAAAGTTCAGTCATTTAAACAAGAAAGTTTGTATATACAGGAAATGAAATACAATCAAATGTCAGCTATGTTCAAAATAAAATTTACAGGGTTTTACATTAAAACCTATCTGCTACAACTTAGAACAATTAGACAGTAGCAGCAACATGGGCATTTCAGACCCTGCAGCAGCTCAGATCAATGTCCAAATGGTCTAACTGCTGCTGCAGTTAGTCCATTTGGGATGAAATGTAAGCTAGAAGAGAAAAAAATGTAGCTGCAAGATGCAGCACTTTGCTTTGTCTACTGGGATTAGAATCAACAAACCAAACTGAAAAAGAAAATCTCTGTCAATCCCAATCTGACAAGGGTTTAATTTCTCACTAAAATCACTAAATACCCCAATTCAAATGCCAAAAACCCTTATCAAAAATTCACTTCAGATTAAATCCACAAATATCACTGATTTAACTCTTCCTAATGCTATAGACAGCATGAAGGAAGAATTAATTCAGTCAATTAAAGCCCTCAGTTCAAATCCCAGTTTCTGAAACCTTAAGGAGTAGTGAGAGCTCCTTAGGTTAGGAAATCACCAAATAGCCATTCAAAACACACTTATGAATGCGAGGTCAGACTTCATATCACTACAGTAATTATCCTTAGATATGACTTGCATTCAATGCATTCAAAAAATCATCAAATCAGATCTATGTATGGCTCTTCTGAGATGATTTCCGTCACTAGAAAACCTCTCAGATTCCTTGCCAACAATGAATTCAAATCTGTAACGAGCGCGTACCCCAGACGTCTTTTAAGACGTCTGGGAGGTGGCCCAGACGTCTGTCAAGACGTCTGGGATCACATCCAGACGTCTGACCAGACGTCCGGGATAGTTTACAGACGTCTGACGAACAGTTATACTCGCACGGAATATTCGTCTGCGCGCCTGTGCGCGCAGACCTGCGATCCGCATCTTCTCTGCGGCTGCAGGCGACTGCGGCCGTCTCTCTCCTCCTCTCCGCGCGGCGTTAAAAGGGGGAGGGGGCGCGCCTCCCCTCCCGTCTCCACCATCTTCCTCCTCTCCTGCTGCGGGCGGAGCGAGCGGACGCGAGGGCGCAGCGGCAGCGGCGCAGCAAAGGCGCGGAGGAGCTGCGGCGTGCGAGGGCGGGACTCTGCCGTAAGGGCGAGCTCGCCGGGAGCGGCTTGGCCGGCCGGCGGAGGGCGCAGGGGGCGCAGAGCGTCGCGAAGAGGGACCTGCTGCGGGCGGAGCAGCGGACGCGCGAGGTGCGACGCGGGCGGCGTCGCGAGCGGAGGCCGAGCGAGGTTCTGATTCTGGAAAAATCTCCAGAATCAGACGTCTGGACTGATATCCAGACGGCAAGGCCGACGTCTGTGTGATCATACAGACGTCTGAAAGGTGAGTTCCGCTTTCTCCTTCTTCTTTTGTCGACTGGCCGTACTGAAGGAGGAGGGTTGGCTGTGCGCAGGTGTTCGGATTCGTCATCCTTTGCGAATCCGACGTCTGGAAGTTGGACCAGACGGCGGGAGTGACCTCCAGACGTCCGGAGAGACCATCGGACGTCTGGGATCTAGGAGAGACGTCGCCACAGACTTCTGGACGTCCGGGGAACCAAGCCGAACAGGTAATTCTCTGATCCACCGTTTAAGACGTCTGGAAGGAGTTCCAGACGTCTGATTTTGCACAGTATTGTCTTTCTCGACCCGTTTAGGGCCCGTTTGGGCTCCGTTTTCCGCGATTCGAGTTGCGTTCGATTCAGAATTTATTCCTCTACCCGCCTACAGTAGCTATACACTGTTTTGAGACACTCCTTGTGTTTGATCCTTGTGATAGGACCTCGTTCGGTTGCCGTCTTGAGAGTCGCGGAGGCACGCGGGATTCCCGACCACGCCCCCATTACTTCCGTTGTACCTGGTAGAGTGGTTTTAAGCATTAATAAAAATCTGTTAAAGTATGGAACCATAACTAGAACCTAGGGCATTGCATGAACCCTAGGAATGAGAAATGTATAGAATGATAGCTCCTAGGTGTTGCATGAATCCTAGGGCCGGAAAACTAGATTGTATGATAGATCCTAGGATATGGCATGAATCCTAGGATGGAAAAACTAGTGGAATGTATATTACTGCAGTCTTGGAAAAATGGAAAGGAATATATAAGCTGCCTGTGAAATTAATTAACAGCTGCCTGTTATGAACAAGGAAACATGTTGAGATCATGGAATGTGAGAACGTGAATCTGGAAAGTGAAACATATGATGTTCTGAGATAAAGAGCTGGAACCCTACGGGGAATTAGGAGTGGAACTCCTGGAAAGAAAAGGAATGGAACTGAGATGTAGTTGTACTGTCTCTTGGGTACGCAGTACCAAGGGAAGTACCTGTACCTGTTTTAGTGCAGAGTGGGGCCAGCCGCCCCAGGGACCCGGGGTTAGGCTTGGCCGCTCTGTACCGACTTGTTGGCCCTCGTGTACGTAGTACCGAGGAGAGCTAGTAGTGTTAGGAGAGTACTAGCTACCCCACGGGCCCCGGGGTTCTGCTAGCCTCCTTCACCGACTTGTTAGGCCCACTAGGGCAAACCAGGGTAGTCAGACGAGGGTGCGCGGACTGTGGAGGGGCAAGGCCCCGGTTTGGTTACTGTGGAGGGGTTGGACCCCTGTTACTGAGAGGGCTCTGCCCTGGTTCCGTGCTGTGCTTTGGGCGCACCCGTTAACGGAAACGACTGACCGCGTGCCAGTACGGGCTAGCTACCTGTGCGTTTATCGCGCGTGCCGTAGTCACCGTTACGTCTGTCAGTGACCTTGGGGTGGTTGACTGAGGGTAGGATCACCACGGGGGACTCTCCCGGCCAGGAGAGCACCACGTGCTACTTCTACTGTTGGAAAAGACTGCAATCAAGATCGTCCCACGAGGACATTCGAGATCAAGTAAAGGATCTGAGGAGTAAATGAAATAGTGAGAAAAATTGAAAGATGTAAATAAAGGAAGTAATAGAACATAACAGCTACTGTACACTCTACTGTTGCCTTTAGTTAGTTTGCCACTCTACTCAGCGTTTTGCTGACGTGTTACACTCGTTACCTTTTTCAGGACCAGGTGTTGAGCAGCCAGGGTCGGCGGCTGCAGAGGACGCTGGGCCGAGTAGGGTCCAGTAGAGTTGCCACTACTTTGTACCTTCTTTTGTTTCTGTTCTAGTGAGTAGTTTTGTTTCCGCTGTACCTTCCTTACCTGCAGTTTTTGTTATATGATAAATGTTGTTTTACTGTTGTGGTGGTGCCTACTGTAGTAGTTTCTTTCCTTACTGCTGTACTTTTTACTGTTAGTTATATTCATGCTGAATGTGGTTTATTTTACTGTCTTTTGGTTACTTCCTCGTTGGACGACTGGGTCTTGGGATTAGTCGAGTCGGTCCGATTCTCGTGTCTCGTAGGGACTCGGGAACCGGGTCGTTACAAGATGGTATCAGAGCAAGGTCGTCCCGAGAAGTGAATCAACTGACTGGAAAATAACCAATTCACATGTTTATAGCTAGAGTAGCCACCACAACATATCTCTTGACATGAGCTCTTAGAAGTGTTGTTAGGTACCGTCTGTTTTGACGTTTCCGTTTTGTTTCGCGTCTCCTTGCAGGAGATGCCTCGTCGTGGGACTGGCGAGACTGGCCGCGGGCGCGGCCGAGGGCGAGGTCGGCGAGGTGGACGTGCTGTCGTTGACGTCTCGGTGGACCAGCCACCACTCCCTGTCATCCAGGCCCAGGACCTCGCCAGACTGATACGGGATATTGTACGAGAGGAGCTCCACCCACCGCCCCGAGCACCTCCTCCTGGGGTTGCAGAGGGGGAGTCCTCTGTGGGACCACGCGACGGACGCGGCGCCGGACACGAGGGAGGGGATGGGCCCCTGCCGCCCCCACCTTCCTCCGACACTTCTGTACACGAGGCACCTTCGCCTGGAGGTGCACCAGCACCTCCCCTACAGCACCACTTCGAGCTTTTCGGGCAGTTCCGGAAGCTGAAGCCCCCCTCCTTCAAGGGGGATGAGGACCCGACCGAGGCAGAGGACTGGCTTGAGCAGCTGGAGAAGATCTTCGACACCCTTCGCCCCCCGGTGGAGTGCCGCGTGGCCTTTGCCACGTACCAGCTGGAGAGTGCGGCACACCGGTGGTGGAGGGCGGTCCGGGGACAGGAGAGGGACGAGCCGACGTGGGACCAGTTCGTCACCCTCTTCTGCGAGCAGTACTTTCCCCAGACGTGGCAGGACCAGAGGAGGCGGGAGTTTCACACTCTCCGCCAAGGGACGATGACCGTGAGCGCGTACCGCACGCGTTTCTTGGAGCTGTCCCGCTTTGCAGCGACAGCGGTAGCCACTGAGGAGGAGCGCCTTTGGAGGTTCACCGAGGGGCTCCGGCCTGCGATCCGGGGGTATGTCAAACCCCTGAAGCTGCCGACGTTTTCGAGAGTGGTAGAGGCAGCCATGACTTACGAGGAGACCAACCCGTCCGCGCGAGAGACCGACGGCGGGCGGAAGAGGCCCTTTCAGCCAGACTTCTCACAGGGCCGGCGAGAACGGAGACATGTGGCGTCCGCAGGAGAGCCGCGGAAGAGGCCCTTTCAGCCAGACTTCTCACAGGGCCGCCCTACACCGACTTGTTAGGCCCACTGGGCAAACCAAGGTAATCAGATGAGGGTGCGCGGACTGTGGAGGGGCAAGACCCCTGTTTGGTTACTGAGAGGGGCTAGACCCCTGTTACTAAGAGGGCTATTGGTGAAGATGGCCAACCACAGTGCTGCTTTGTGCCTTTATATTTATTATAATACAGTTGTTATAGTATAAGATGAGATAGCTACGGTTATCATTACCATACAATTTTTTTACTCGGAAATAATTTCCTGAGGTCAAACTCAGGGAGCTACTGGAATTCTAGAAGTACAAAGCTTCTTTACAAAAATAAAAGAGAGAGAGGGAGAAATAGATTTCTATCTTTGGCTTCTTCTTCTTCTCTTCTTTCTCTTTTTTCTTTTCTTTTCTTCTTTCTCTTTTCTTCAGCTGCAGTGCCTCTATCTATGGGTCTTCCTTGACTCTGTTTGCCTTCAATTCCTCTTCTTCTTATCCTTGTCTTGTGTTTCTTTTCTTCTTCAGTTCTTCTTCCTTTTCTTGTCTTTATCTTCTGCAAAGTCTTCTCTTTCTTTATTCTTCTCTTTTCTTTCTCTTCAGCTGCGGAGCCTTCTCTTTTCTTCTTCTTCCCTGCTTTATCTCTTCTGAAGCTTCATCCGTTGTCTGATACCGCAGTCAGACGACTTAAACTGCGGTCTGCTACAGTGCTTGTCCTCTTTTTCTTCCTTCGCTGCTTCTTCTTCCTTGGTCTTGCTCAACTGCAAGGCTTCTTCAAAGTTTCTTCTTCTTCTGCTCCTCTTCTTCTCCTTCTTGTGGCTAAGTGTTGAGCCTTCCTCCTTCACGCCCTATTCCTACACAAGGCACAGCAAAACCTAGCCCTTCCCTCTACCCGCACGTCTCTCTCTCTGTGTAAACCGCTCATAGGAAGCTCTCCCAGAGCTGGGTTATCGGGTCGGGTAGCATACCCATGACCAGGCGCACCGGCGTGGGTGGTGCGCGAGGAGTGCAGGGTAAACGGGTCGGCCAGGTCCGCGGGGTGTGGGTCGCGGTCGAGGAGGGCGAGTGGGCGAGGGGACCTCACCTCGTGTTCTGAGGCACTAAGGTAAAAGCACAAAATCAATTTAAATGGGTGCGGCGCTTCGAGATCTTACGATGTGGGACTAAACTTCACTCCTTCTCGCGCGCACCCGCAGGAAGAATGCGACCTCGCCTCAGCAGCTGCGTCCTCGTTTCCCCTCGCGTGCCAGCTGCCTACCTTCACCAGATTCTCCCCAATTCGCATCAGCTGGAGATCTGACGCTCTGAGGCCTGGAGCTCGCTTGGAAGCTCCTTGCGTCGTCGCCAATGGCGGCCAGGGCAGCAGGTCTGTCTCACACAAATAGGGCCTCTCGACCTAATCAGACCACAGGGGAACCTTCGCCGTGGCATGGCGAAGGTGGTGCGAGGTGCAGCAGGCCGCAGGACGGCCTAGGCTTGTGTGCCTAGGTCGTTCTGTGGCCGGAAAAGTGGGTTTGATCGGGGGAGTGTTGTGGAGGTGTGGAGTGGTAGTGGAGGGGCGAAGGGTGTTTGATGAGGTGAGGCGGAGCTTTTGGGACAGTTGGCAAGTCGTATGGGGTTGTGGGATGACGGGAACAACTCGCCGAAGAGTGGTCAGTGGTGGGGAAGATGAAGGTGGTCAGGCGTGGGCGTAGGGCGATCAAGCAAAACAAGTTGGGGAAAAGAAAGAGGGGAGGAAGGGAACTAACTGTAACTTACCTACAGGGACGAAGGGGGGCCGGAGCGGTGGGCAGCCGTACCGACTGTCGCCGGAGAAGAAACACCCAGAGGGAGAGAGTGGCAGCGAGGAAGAGGGTAGGGAGGTGCGCGCTTGGTGTGGCGCGACGCGGGGAGATCAGTCGAAGGTGGCTCTGCTGCTGGTATTGCAGCAGAGCAACGAGAAGGAGGAGGAGCCGTCGAAGCTAGTGGGTTCCTGTCGGAGTGGGGAGAGAGGAAGGGTTGAGGGATTCTCCGTCAAGACCAAGATGGGAGAACCGGCTGGCGATGCTGGTCTTTATAAAGGCGGTGGTGGAGGGGCGGACGCAGGGAGATGATGTGTGTCCCTCGCCGGAGTATGGTCGGAGACGAGACCCATACCTTCCGTGCATTCGCACGGAAGGTGTGGATGTCGTCAGGCAACATGGCGGAGTCCATGCGACAGCAGACGTCGTAGGGAACTCCGCATTCTCTTTGCAAGACGCCCCCCTCACCCTACGTGGCGCCATGCTCCGCGCAAAGTCGCCGGAGCATGGTGCTGCGCAAAGACTTGCGGGAGGGACCAAAATGCAAAGAATGACAAGGAAATTAGGGGCAAATTGCAAGGGTTTCGAAAGTTGAGGGTCAAAAAGTAAATGATGAGAACCAAATTGCAAAGTCGGTCAAGGAGGTCTCTTCTTAGGCTCAAGTTTTTATGCATGACTAAATTGGACTTAAGGATTTTAATGGTGAATTTTTTTTCAAGGTCAAACCATGCTTGACCAGCCAATTTACGTAAAAATTAAAATTAAATCATTAATTGGGCATGGTTCTCAATGTAGGTCAAAGTGGGTTTCTAAGGCCAAATTAAAGGTTTTAAACCCTATAGATTATTTTTCTATGAATTTTAGAGGGTCTAGTTGATTTTTACCCTGCCTCGAACCTTGTGAATTGAAGTTGATTTGTTTTAGGGTTACAGAATGTCATTTAATTCCTTGGAGTTGTTGTAGCCCTTGTTGGATCAGATCATCCCACTTTCCTTCTTATTAGGTTAGTTTGACCTGTGTTTGGATCCCGAGTTACCCTGTTTGCAGATTGTGTTGGTAAAATTACATTTTTACCCCTTATGACTTGTTTTCTTCTTAAACTCAGAATTCTCTGAGTTAAGCCTTTCTTTGAGTTATGTAGGAGCTTTTTCTTGCATATCTAGGTTAGATTGTGCTAGTTAGGGTTCATAATGAGGTTCTCATCAGCTATGCCCTATACTGGTTCCGTGCTGTACTTTGGGCGCACCCGCTAACGGAAACGACTTACCGCATGCCAGTGCGGGGTAGCTACCCGTGCGCTTATCACACAAGCTGTAGTCACCGTTACGTCTGTCCGTGACCTTGGGGTGGTTGACTGGGTGTAGGACCACCACGGGGGACTCTCCCGGTTAGGAGAGCACCACGTGCTACCTCTACTTTTCGGAAAAGACTGCAATCAAAATCATTCCCATGAGGAACATTCTGTTGGTGCTAGAGCACCACGATCATTTGTTTTGATGATAACAAAACACGTGTCATTTAACATTTGCACTTGGAGTCTTAGATTTCAGGTCAATTGCAAATGGAGACGTGATTAGACGGAGTTCGAGCTCGCATCCAGGATGGATTGGAGGAGCTTGATGGAGAACAGAGGAAATTCGCGAGGAGCGATAGATTGAAGATGGAAGGACAAGAAGAATATGATAGAATTCTATTTATTTCTTTCATGTAATTTTGTCTTTATTTCCTTGCTCTTTTGGTTCCATAGAACATCATGTTAAAGAGCCTTAAGGTACCCTAACAGTAGTCCTAGGAACACCTGCACAACCCTAGGATACTTAGGTTTTTTGTAGAAAACTTAGAAAACCAATATAGGGTTCAAACAACCTTTTCAGACGTCTAATTCCAAAAACAGACGTCTGATAATGTGTTTTAAGTCGTCTGACTGTTGATTCAGAGGTCTGATAACAATTAGGCTAGACTTGGCTAGTTCTGTCTGATGAAATCAGACGTCCAGACCTTAGACTAGACGTCTTAGAAGACGTCTGATGTTCTTTCCAGACGTCCAATTAGTGGACAGTTGGCTGGCTTAACAAACACTGAAGGATATGACCGTTAGAGCCTTATCATACGTCCTTAAGCCTTTCCAGACGTCTAATAAATGACCGTTTTGCCTCGTCTGACCCAAAATCTCTTCTCAAAGATTTTCTAGCCGTTGCAACTCTTGGAAATCCATTCCCGCAGAAAAAGTAGGTTTCCAGACGTCCAGACATAGTGCCAGACATCCTATATGTCGTCTAATGGACTTTCACTAGAACCCTGTTTAGATCTTATTCAAGACAGGAAGAAACCCGCCTAAAATCAGACGTCTGACTTTGTTCCCAGACATCTTAAAATGATCTTCCAGACGTTTGATGTCAGGATCAGACGTCTGATAACCCTGTCAGTGCAATGATTGTTCCTGATTTCGGCCTGATTCTCTTGGGCTTTGCTCCCAACTGCTATGGAAGCTTTCCAAAGCCTTCCAAATCCTTCCTAAGGCCTCTATATATAGAGAGGAACCCCTTGCACAAAAAGATACACCTAGACACACCAAGAACAAGTATTTCCACTCTTTTATGTCCAAAAGGAATCTCTTGCTCTCCAAGCTCAAGTTCTACATCTTGAGAGCATCAAGCCTTTGCGCACCCGCTCTCCCGCCGTAGTTCACGAGAGCGACGTTGCGCCGTCGTGTAGCTCACGCACCTACGTCATCGATTTAACGCACTCCTTGCAAAGGGAAGCATCTTAATTCCTAGAGAAGCTTAGGTTAAATATTACTTTGTTAGCTCTATAGGATTGTTGTTTTTTTTATCTTTGTTATTTGGTTGGGTATTCGCTTTGTGAATTCTCGTCTCATTCGTGGGACAAAATCCTTCTCGTGAAAAGAAGGGGTTTGAGGTACGCTACCCTCGTAGAAAGTAGCGTGGTTGTAATTGAGGTTGAACCACCCTCGTTTAAGTGATTCATTTAGTGGATTTGATCAACTTGGTTGATCAGAAAATCCTAACTCGAGAGGGCTAGGTGGTGGTTTTCACCTGGTTTGGGTTTCCACCTAAAAATAATTGTGTACTTTGTGTGATTGAAATTTGGGAGATTGTTTTATATTATATTTCCGTAATTTATTACGTCACCCCCTCCTAGTGGGGAAATCTACACATTCGAGACCAAGAAAGAAACCTGATAAATAAACCAAGTGATAAAAGAAAGAATAATTAGTTAAAGAAAGAAAGAAATTGAAAAACAACAGCTACCTGTCCACCTTAACTGTTTAGTTAGTTGGTTGCCACTCTACTCAGCGTTCGCTGACGTTTTGTACTCATAACCTTTTTCAGGTCCAGGTGTTGAGCAGCCAGAGCCTACGGCTGCAGAGGGTGCTGGGCCTAGTAGAGCCCAGTAGTCGTAGTTCTTTTGTACTCATTTGTAGTAGTGAGTAGCTTCTTGTACCTTTATATTCTGTACTCTTTCGTTCTGCACTTTATATTCCTGTACTCGTTTACTTTCCTACTATTGTGGTGGTGTGTACTGTAGTAGTTTATTTCTTTACTGCTGTACTTTTGTTACTGTTAGTTGCTTGCATGGTGAATGTGGTTTATTTTACTGCTTTTTGGTTACTTTCTCGTTGGACGACTGGGTCTTGGGATCTGTCGAGCCGGTCTGGTCTTGTGTCCTGTAGGGATTCAGGAACTAGGTCGTAACATAAAGTGTTTGGTGAATCCCAAATCAACACAGTAAAGTGCTGCAATAGCAGCTACATATCCATGGGTTTTTCAACCCTAAATTCAATTATCTGAAGGCGAGAATTTGGTCTGGACAGCAATGATTCAAGATGTAATGACCCGTTACTTTTTCTGCCATTTAAGACGTCTAGAGTTTCAGTCAGACGTCTGAAAGTGAGTTTTTCGTACTGCGCGGTGTGCGTAGAGACCCTCTCTCTTCTTCGCCCCTCACCCAAACCCTAACACCCCTCTCCTACATATACCCCCTCCCTTCTCCTCTCCTCTCCTCCTCACACCACAGCCACCACCACCTCCACCTTCTCCGCGACAGCCACATTCCCCTCCCATCCCTACTGCTACAATTGCGGCAAGGAAGAGAGGAACCAGCGAAGGGAGAGCGGGGAGAAGCGAGAGAGTGCGAGGGAGTGAAAGCAGGGATAGGAGGAAGATGACCGTGGGAGCTCAGTGGAGCTCAAGGAGGAGCCGCAGGAGAGAAGAGGGCGTCGGCAAGGAGCTGCTCAAGCTCCTGCAACTGCTGGAGCTACCATTGCAAGGTGGAGGGCAAGCGCGGCGAGCAGCGTGAAGAGGTTCTGATACTGGAAATTTTCCAGTATCAGATGTCTGGAGTGAAGTCCAGACGACTGGCAAGGCACCTGGACGTCCGGAGCTAAGGCCGGACGTCTGAAAGCACGTATCGCACAAGGTACGTACGTTCCTACGCTGATTTCCGCCATGCAAAAGATCTTAGCTAGGAGTTGTTGGACTGAAACCATGCTTGCATTTTTGTACGCAAGGCAGGCTTCTGGAAGGCGCAGGGTACACTTTCCCAAGCACTTTTGGACATCTGATCACATCACCGAACGTTCGGAGGTACTTCCAGACGACCGAAGACCTTGTCCGACGTCTAGAATTGTCCCCAGACGGTCGCAGAGGGAGTCTGGACGTCTGATCAGTCGCAGGAAACACAAGGTAAGCTTTTGACGTCTGGGATTAGTCCCAGACGTCTAATTTTAATTAGTAACTGCGTTTTTTGCTTGTTTAAGGCCCAAACAGAATCAGATTTCTGTAAATGAAGTACCATTGTTTTCTACTCGTGTTCCTCTACGTGTTCATGTTGTGTATCTATTGTTTTAAGCTCGTCTAATGTACATTGGTCGCTGGTACAAGTTACCAGCAAGTGGTGTGTTCGGGGCCCGCGGAGACGATGAGATCTACGGCACAGGTCCTCATTCCTCTCGTGATACCCAGTAGAGTGGTTTAACTCAGTTGTTAATATTTAAATAAGAACGTACTTGGCTGGAATAATCGGATTGAACTTTAGGATATGGAATGAACCCTAGGGTAGAAATGAATGAGCCTGTTTGAGCTGTACTGTTTACTTGAATGCATGGTTAAGATAAACTGATAGCAACTGTTTTTAATATAATTAAGAGATGCATGTTAAAATATGAGCTGCCTGTATGTAATTGAGAAATTGCCTATAAAACTACAAGTTGCATATTATTGAGAATTGAATTATGAAAACACGAAATGCCTTTATGTGGATGAGGAACAAATTATGAGACATGAGACCTGAACCTGGATAAATGAGATGAATATGAGCATAAACCCAACGGGGAATTAGGACTAGAACTCCTGTGGAAGAAAGGAAATCTAGAATGTAGATGGAAAGTGTGCTAGCCCTTGTGTACATGGTACCAAGGAGAGCAACTGTCCCTTTTTAGTGTAAAGTGGAGCTAGCCTCCCTTGGCTTGAGACCCAGGATTAGGATTGACCACTCTACACCGACTCCTGTTGGCCCTCGTGTACGTGATACTAAGGCGAGCTACTAGTGTAGGGCGGGAGCTAGCCACCCCACGAGGCCCGGAGTTCAGCTAGCCACCCTACACCGACTTTGTTAGGTCCTCTGGGCAAACCAGGGTAATTAGACGAGGGTGCGCGGACTGTGGAGGGGCGAGACCCCTGTTTGGTTCTGAGGGGTGAGACCCCTGTTCTGAGAGGGCAAGGCCCTATACTGTTCCATGTTATACTTTGGGCATAGCTAGCGGAAACAACTGACCACATGTCACTGCAGGAAAGCTACCCGTGCACTTATCACGTGTGCCGTAGTCACCGCTGTGTCTCGACAGTGACCTCGGGGCGGTTAACTGGGTGTAGGACTACCACGGGGGACTTTCCCGGCCAGAAGAGCACCACGTGTACCTTCTACTCTACGGAAAATACTACAATCAAGATCGTTCCCACGAGGAACAAGGAAGATCAAGAAATACCGGGATACTTTGAGAAATAGATGAAACAGAAACACATAAATGAGATAAATAGAAATGAGAAATAAATCTGTTGTTATTTTTACTGTACTTGTACTTAAATAATATAAACACTACTCTACTCAGCATTTGATAACTCTGTCTTTTCATAACACTGTTCAGGACCAGGAGTTGAGCAGCCCGAGTTTCCGGCTGCAGAGGATGATGGGCCTAGCCGAGCCCAGCCATAGTCGTTCTTTCAGCAGTTTCTTTTTCTCTACTATTGTAGTAAATAATGGACACATAGTTTATTGTTCTGGTTACTTCTGTTTCCTTTATGTTTTCTGTTGTTGATATGGTGGCATGTACTACATGTTGAGACTGTTGTTCTACCTTCTTTACAGCTTTGTACTTTTCTTCTGCTTAGTTATATTGCATGTGTGAATATGGTTTATTTTTCCTACTTTTCGTTATTTTTTGTTGGACGACTATGTCTTGGGATTAATCGAGGCAAGCCAATCTCGGGTCTTGTAGGAATCCGAGAATTGGGTCGTAACAAGATGGTATCAGAGCAAGGTCGTCCCGAGAAATGAACCAATTGGCTTGAGAATAACCACTCACGTGCATATAACTAGGATAGCCACCACAATGTATCGCTTCATATTCGTTTCCGAGTCTTTTTCTCGATGTAATCCGGTATCGTTGATACTCTTGTTCTATCTCTCACGTCTCCTTACAAGAGATGCCTCATCGGGGAGTTCCCAAGGCAGGCCGTGGTCGTGGCCATAGACGAAGTCGGAGGGGCGGACGTGTCGAACCTAAGGTACCAGTTGACCCACCTCTTCTCCCGCGAGTTCAGACCCAAGATCTTGCCCAGTTGATCAGAGACATTGTGCGAGAGGAGCTCCACAAGCCTCCACGGGCACCTCTCCCTGAGGACGTGGAGGGGGAGTCCTCGGTGGAACAGAGAGACCATCGCAGTGCTGGACGAGCAGGAGAGGGAGGGGGTGGTCCTCCACCACCCCAACCGCACTCTAACACTTCTGAACATGAGCCCTCTTTGCCTGGAGGCGTGCTTGTTCCCCGTTTTCCATCGCTGGAACCCTCGATCGACGTTGACTGGGGTTTCTCCTTCCATCCATTTCATTATTTTCGTTGTGTTCCTTCTCTTCCCTTCAGGTAGAGTTCTACGTTTATCCATCTCCTCGTTGCGGCGACCTCGTCCTCCTTTCTCCCTCTGTGTCGACCATTAACATGGATCTCGCTCCACCCCTATGACCTTTTGATGGGACCATGAGATGTCACCGACTTATTTCAGCTCCTTTCTCATTTGTGTGGGTCTACAGATCGTAGAATTACATTTTCGATAGCGCAGCCATCATTCTTCGATATAGATTTACATTAGGCTACGAGTTCATATACTTGAAAACATTTCTTTATTATTTGTTATATTTTTCTCTTTTTTTTTTCACAAATTTTGTTCTCCCTCTTCATAAGGGAGTTTGCCTTCCTCATCGCCGTGTGAGTGGTTCCATTTTTTCTTCCCCCTTCCATTTTCTCGTAATCTCTCGTTCTCTTTGACGAATTATTTCAATGTTCAAAAAAATAAACAAAAGAATGGCAGTGGAGACGAGGAGTGCAGCATTTTATTCAGGATGTTGGGTCAAACTTTCCATTGCATAAGAACAATGAAGAAAATATATGTATTGATCTTTGTCCCCCTGATAACATAGGAGGCATCTTGTGTCGGCTTGCTTTCCGCAATTGTAAGGGTCCTCATTTCAATGTTCAACCCCAAAACGTGAACCCGACGTTTGTTTATTATTCTCGACCCACATGTCAGCACTTGCCCGTGGTCGGTGACGATTGAGCCGTTTGACTCAGCTCCCTCTCTTTAGCCTTTTTCTCCATTTGAGTCCACACCACCGCCACCGGAAGACCCGTCCTCTTGGTCAAGGAAACACGGTTCCTTCGTCGCCCACCAAGTGGAAATTGGACTCCCTTTTCGTTTGATTTGCCAAATCTAGATGTTTGTGTCTCAATAATAATATATAACTTTGTCCTCTCTCCCCCGATCTGTGCATGCTGCTGTTTTCTTCTCAGTGCTGAACGTGTTGACTATTGTGGCTGATGAGACCACAAGCAAAAGCAACCGCCTTGAAGTCTCCCATAAATATTTGAGTATCCCATACAAAAGCATGCACCTGCATGGGAGAGAGAAAGGAAAGAAATATCTGACATGCTCACGAAGAGGGAAAGGTTACCTGTTGTAAAAGTAAGGAAAAAGTTAAAATTTTAAAGAAGATAAGAAATAAAACAGGAAAAATATATATATATATATATATATATATATATATATATATATTTAAATTGGGAGTTGGATGATCTTACAAAGGAAGGTGATTTCAGATTCATAGATATGATAAAACATCAATGAGATAAATTCGAAGATTACGCTGACAAGAAACCGAATATAATAATCTAAAGGTTGAATTGAACCACTAACTAATCTTGATCGTAAAAGTCTAAGATCACACGTGATTCGTAAATAAAAAATAAAAATTTACCTAAAAAAAAAAAATAAGAAAGATCGACACATATCAAAATACTAAACAACATCTCCAACATACAACTAAGCTGATGCAACCAAGCTCAGGGACCATCGACGAGCCAACACGCCACCGTGAGCTACTGCAGACATGATTTCTGAGAACGAGGGTGACAAGATCGACACCGATCGTATAATCGCTACCACCACGACATGGTCACTAGATCATGACCTCCACTGCCTCGAAGAGGCACACGACGACCACAATAACACACCGCCTCCCACAAGCCACGCATGGCCATGCATGTCAGAGATGAGCCCCGCACAATAAAGTGGATCGATCTCGGAGAAAGAGGGAGCAAATCTGGTGGAAGGGGAGTGGGGGGGGGGACCCGATCGGCCCATACGGCCGACGGAGGCCCGAATGTTGTCAGACGCTCTTTCCTCCGCTGCAGAGAGCGACGCGGAGATAAAGGCCTATGTTTGTGTCTCCACGTGAGTCATTATTTTTAAGATCGGAGGACTGTCCTGCTTATTAATTGGACCGACGATGATCTTGCTCGATCACTTGAATGGGAAGCATTCGATCGCATGAGATCTCGTTAGTGTGATATATGGTGCAAATTTTTAAACGCTTTATTCAGGACACTTGATTCTTCTGCTTATGGCCACCAAGGCGAGAACCAAAGCTAAAGGCCTTGCCACGTGTCTTCCCTCGCGTACATCCTCAAATTGGTAGATTCAATGATCAATTCCCATTACATTAATGGTATCATACCACCCATGGACCTGCATTCTACCATTTTCGCAAAAGAATCCACCGACGCTTTATTTATTTTTCATCTTTCATGGGGTTCTTGAAGAACATTCATTAGAGCTTAATTTTGCATGTTTCATCCCATAACCTTCCTTTGAGAGCCACATTTAGGCATAATCTACGTTCCCATGTACTGCTAACAATTTTTTGAAAAGTTTCTATGTCTAATTTTGTGTTAGACGATATACACATGCGGGAATGAAGGAAGAAAGGGAGGAAAGGGATACCATCGGCTCATGGGTATTTCCAATTGCATGCTCCTACAAGCAAAATGCATCTTAGAAGCTCTTGTAAATAAGAACCCACTTCATTAATTTTGATCGATATCATGATATATACTATGCACTAATTTTTTTATGATTTATCAAACGAAGAACAACTTCTAAAATTAAATGATTTTGATGCTTCTCCTTTAATGTTCTATACTTACAAGTTTATTTCAAAAGGACAGAAGAAGTTTTGGAGCATGACAATATCCCTGAATGAATAGAAATTTTAAAAAGTTCCATTCATAAGGTTTGCTTCTGATATGGCATCATTTCATATTGAAAATTAATTGAACCATAAATTTTTCACATTATTTTTTTACTTTTTTCTTCTTTTGATACTTACCCTTGCATTGCCTTGGTATGCTGGAAACAATAAATTGAAAGCCCTTAATTTTAGCATATTTAACTTGGCCTACATAAAATGTGGCACTTCATATGATTTTTTCCAAGAATCATTGCCTGATTAGAAAGTCCCAAATACTAGTCATCCCTTTATATATAAGTCATTAAATTACCTATACGATAAAAGTTGACATGTAGCTTGGCATGAGTTGAAGTCGAGATTAGTAGATTTAAGAAGTGGAAGCGCATGGCTTCCAATAAATTAGACAATAATATTCTAACATTAGATAGAAGAATAAAGAAGAGAAGAAAATTACAATTAGACAAGTACATCATCATTGGACTTGTGTTAGGATTTACAACAAGATGATGTGAGTCACATAAAGCAATCAAACTTAAAGCTTTCTCAACTCTCATATTTAAAATCATGTTTGGAGTTGGTTGTACTAAATTCAACCAGACCAGAAAAAAAATGGAATATACATACATCACTAGGAGAGGGCATCATACATGTTTCACTTAAAAGGATTATTGAAACGTAGGTCCAAAGTCTTGATCCAATGACGAAGGCCCTCCTCAATTAGCATTTTTCATGTCTTTTTGTCCTATGTACCGTCAATGATCAGAAGGAAGTGTATGAAACCTGTTTTGATTTCATTATTCATGGCTGATATGTGCAAGTATTTATAAATATTTTGTACAACTAACAAATGGATAATTGAAAGGACAACAAAGAAAACACATTTGGTAGATTAAAAAGAAAATTTATGGGAATTATAAGATCATGCTAAGGGATATACTGAACATCCAAAAGCTTTAAGAAAACAGTAGTTTGGAGAAGTATTTAATAATATTTCATAGGGTGAATTATAAGAGAGTAAAGGTATAGTCAAGTCATTAATAAGATAACAACAATTTCTATAGCAAACTTTAAAAGATATTTAGGTGTGGATGATGGGGGCAAGTAAGGTGAGAGTAGTACAAACAATGTGTCAAATTTTACATTTGGCAGCATCGTTTTGTTCATAAGTATGTAGGGGAGGATAAGTGACAAGTAATATCCTTACTGAGAAAGCAAGACCTGAGAGAGAAACTTGCCTCTACCATTAGATTGAAAACATTTTACTTTTCTAAGGAATTGATGTTCGACCACATTTTGAAACGTTATGAAGGGAGTTGAGACATCAGGTTTATCTTTCGGTAGATAAAATTAAACATGCTTAGAATAGTCATCAATGAATAAGATGAAATAGCAAAAACTTGAAATAAAAGAAACGGGAGAAGGTCCCGATGCATAATTGAAAATGAGATCTAAAGGACAACTAATTCTTGTCTTAGTTTCAAGTAAATTCAATTTGGAACTCTTGCTGAAAAGATAAGGAGAATCTCTGTTTCATACCGCATTGATTTAAAGGAGAATTGAATTTTAGACCACACTAGCTAAAGACCTTAAGAGAAGTCTACATGTAATGGTGGACGGTCGTACGAAAGATGAGAAGAAGTGAATGCAACAGGAAATGTCTCATGGAACACCAACCTCTTCACCTCATGATCTTTCATTTGAAATAAATAATGGCTATGTTTTTCCCTCCTTAGCTCTCTCCTACGTGGAAAATTAAAGAAATTAGATTGTTCTCTAATTTACAAAATAAAAATAAAAAAATATTTTAAAACTAGTTAAAAGTAGGTAAAAAATATTATATAAAATTTTGATACAATCATATAGGAACAAAGGTGATGTTAAAAGAGCTTGGGTCAAGAATATAAAAATGAAATGGCCAATATGGTAGAGTTCATGGATGTCCAACTGAAGAATTTTATATCGTTTGAAAAATCAATCTACTCATAGATAAATTATTGGGAAGGTTTCACAAATTTTAGAATATCTGATTCCCATATGCATTAATAATTTCAAAATCAAAGAGAGTGTAAATGAATACATGTGTCCATCGCTTGATCTTCTCAATAAAGGATGCGTGCAACAATCCTTCTATTTCCCATAGAGTTTTCCGACGAGGTTTGGCGATAATGATTCCAGTGATCCAAAGAAAATGGACGCACAAGAAAGAAGTAGACGTTATGTTTTCATGCCCCTTCGGTTTCCACCTAAGGCTCTTATATTTCCCACGATGAGATGCGGGAAAACAAAACCATCAATTACTTGCATATCCCCAAAGACCATAACCACAATATTTTGAAATTGACAGTTCTACCTATCAACAAACCGTAATTCCCAAAAGGGTTTCTATGTAATTAATCCCATATCCTTGGAAGTATAATTTTCCCAATTCTTAATGGATCATATAATGGGCATATTTACCAATATATATATATATATATATATATATATATATATAAGTCTCCTTATAATAATATATGTGTGCCCAATAATAATTCTAACAATCTTCCACTTGATCTACATATATTATCCACATAAACTCACATTAATTTAAACTGTATGAGCACAAAAATTGTATATCATATACATATGAAAATACACATCCACCAATCTCGTCCATACTATATTAGTCATAGGACCAATGCGGTCTCCGTCTCTTTATATTTGACTAAACCCATTAATGATCACATACAACAACACAAATAATGACAAATCAAATATGGGGACGTAGCATGAAAAATTGCGTATCTAAATGATCCATACATGCCTATTTTTCAACTAATCCAACCTTATTATAAGGGATCAAAAATGAAGTATAGATTGAGTTCAACAAACAAACATAACTTTATTTGCGTAAAAATAAATGTATATGTCCACTCATAATGAACACCAAAATGAAACAAACTTCCACTGAATTGCAGTATCATATAAAAGATATAACACCCATTCGAGCTACATGCTCGTGAAAGACTCTAGGCATTGGCCCCTTAGTGAGTGGATTTGCAACCATGGAGTGAGTTCCAATATATTCTATGGACACTTGACCACCTTGAGCTCTTTCTTTAACTGAAAGAAACCTAACGTCAATATGCTTTGACCTCGGCAAACTTCTGTTATTGGAAAATAGCACTGCAGAATTATTGTCACAATAGATTCGTAGTGGTCTTTCAACACTACCCAAAATGTGTAAAGTTGTGACAAAATTCCTAAGTCATGTTTCCCAATTTGAGGCCTCAAAACATGCTATGAATTCTGCTTCCATGGTAGAGGTGGCTATCATCGTTTGCTTAGCATTCCTCCACGAAATAACTCCTCCCACCAGTAGAAAAATATAGTCCGAAGTGGACCTTCGACTATTCTGACAACTCGCAAAATCGAAGTTCGAATACCCGATGACCTCTGGAGTACTAGATCTCTTATACGTAAGCATGAAGTCATTTGTTTACTGAAGATATTGTATGACCCGCTTGGCTGCCTTCTAATGATTGGGTCCGGGATTATTTAAATATCTGCCTAATATGCCAACAATGTAAGTAATATCTGGCCACGTGCAAACTTGCACATACATCAAACTTCCCACTGCCGACGCATAGGGAATATTCTCAATTTCCTTAGCTTCAACCTGATTCTTAGGGCACTAATTAAGGGAGAATTTATCCCTTTTACCCACAAGAGTGTCTCCAACCTTACAGTTTTCCATACCAAATCTCTTTAAAATGGTTTTAATGTTGTTCTTCTGTGATAATCTAAGAATACCCAGAGAGCGGTCTCGGTGTATCTGGATTCCTAATAAAAAAGAAGCTTCACCAAGATCTTTCATCTCAAATTTGTTTGAAAGAAATTACTTGATTTCAAATAGTAAACTATTATCATTCGAGGCAAGTAATATGTCATCGACATATAAAATCAAGAAAATATGTTTGTCCTTATTAAATTTATGGTAAACACATTCATCAACTGAATTTGTCTTAAATCCAAATGAGACAACCTGATGAAATTTGTAATACCACTGTCGTGAAGCCTATTTTAGATCATAGATGATTTTCTTTAACCTACAAACCATTTGCTTTGCATCACCTAAGGCAAAACATTTTGGTTGCACCATATATATTGTTTCATCAATGTTACCATTGACAAACGTCGTTTTTATGTCCATTTGGTGTATCTCTAAGTCAAAATGAGCCACCAAAAGTCATAATGGTTCTAAAAGAGTCTTTAGAAGAAACAGGGGAAAATGTCTCTTTGAAATTAATGTCTTCCTTTTGAGTAAAGCCTTTTGCAACATGACAAGCCTTATACTTATCCACATTACCTTTAGAATCCCTCTTGATCTTAAAAATCCATTTACAACCAATGGGTTTTACACCATCAAATAATGGGACAAGTTCTCAAACGTCACTATTACTCATTGATTTCATTTCTTCATTCATTGCATCGATCCATTCTTGGGAATGGGAACTCTTCATGGCATGAGTGACCAAAATGGAATCCGTATCCATTTGGTCTGCCTCTAGTTCTTGGAGAAATACAACATAGTCAGTGGAAATTACACTTTTCCTTTCCCTAGTAGATCACCAAAGGGGTGCTTCCTGAACATTTTAAGATTGTTGAGTTTGATCCATAGGGAGGTTTTCACCATTACTTTCATCCCTTTCTGTCGTTAAAATGACATTAGGAATGACAACTTGACCCTCTTCAGTAATATCCATAGGAATGGGGTCAGGTTCCTAAAAAGTAATGTGCCCATCACCCCCACCCAAACCAATATTCTCAAAAAAATGGGTGTTTCTCGTTTCACAAAACGAGCGAGTCTCAGGGACAAAAAACTTATATCCCATAGATCTTTCAGAGTATCCAACAAAATAGCAGCTAACCATTCTGGAGTCTAATTTCCTTTCATTAGGCCCATAAGGCCTAGCCTCAGCTGGACATCCCCAAATATGAAAGTGCCTAAGACTTGGTAATTTACCAGTCCACATTTCATATGGAGTTTTTGGTACTGCCATTAAAGGTACTATATTTAAAATATATGCTGTCGTCCTCAATGCTTCTCCCCAGAGGGACTCTGGCAAAGAAGTATAACTAACCATGTTTCTCACCATATCCTTAAGAGTCCTATGACGCCTCTCAGCAACACCATTCATGCTAGGTGTCCCTGGCATGGTGTATTAAGGCACAATGCCACATTCATCTAGGAATAAAGCAAACGGTCCTTGACGTTGTTCTCCTGATCAATTATATCTACCATAGTATTCACCACCACGGTCAGATCTGACAGCCTTAATCCTTTTCCTAAGTTGATTTTCAACTTTGGCTTTATAGGATTTGAAAACATTTAAAGACACTGATTTCTCATTAATTAAGTATAAGTATACATATCAAGAAAAATAGTCTATGAACGTAATAAAATATTGTTGACCATTCCATAAAATCGTAGGGAATGGCCCACAAATATCTTTATATATCAATTTTAAGACGTATGTAGCTCTTATGGCACCTACACCTGATTTGTTTGTTCATTTCCCTTTTAAACATTATACGTAGACATTTAAATCCATATAATTAAGGAAATGAAGAATTCTTGTGGAAATAAGCTTATCAATTCTCTTTTTAAAGATATGACCCAAACGCTTATGTCATAACGTTCCGGAACCCTCACAAGTTAATTTTCTTTTCGTACCAATAGATGTAGCATGTAAGGTTTCAAAAGTAAAGGAAGATGTATGAAACTTATATAGATTATTATTCAAAGATAAAGAACCAGTAACAATAAAACTCGAATCAAAAAATAACTTAAATTACTTATCTCCAAAAAAAAAAGAATAACTTGACTTGTGCAATAGATAAATGAAAATCAGGTTCTGTCTAAATGACGTTACTACAAAAGTTTCTTCTAAATATGAAGCATAACCAGTACTTAAAAATAATCTAAAATTCGACCTCCACCTTCTAGCCGTCACCCACGTATATGAACCTTTCTACTTCACTTGGCAGTCAATAATTTAGGCAACCCTGTATATACATACTAATGTGAATAATTGTTCCCAAATCTATCCACCAAATGTCTAAGGGTTCAGAAGCTAAATTAACTTCTGAACAAACATAAGAAAGATACGTACCATTCTTTTCACGCCCAGCGTGATACTTTGTACAGTCTTTCTTTACGTGTCCTTCACCTTTGCAGAAGAAACAGGTTGCCTTAGGCTTCTTCTGCTTGCCTTTAGATGAAGAATTGGCAGCAACATCATTCGCCCTTTTCCTTTTGGAACTGGTAACTAAATGAGCACTTTCAGCTTTGTCTTGCTTAAGTCTCTCCTCTTCTTGCACACAATGAGAAATAAGCTCATTGAGAGACCATTTCTCCCTTTGACAATTATAACTTATTTTAAATTATCCATACTGTGCAGGAAGGGATACCAAAACTAAATGTACCAGGAGGTCTTCCTTTATACTTAAGAGAAACAAGCTTTCCCAGAAGGTTGATTGTCTCAGCTTTTTCACTTTTCTCAAAACGTTTCTTTATCTCATCAAGAAATCCTTTGGCATTGGACTCCCCTGAGATAGTACCCCTAAAGTTTTCTGGTATGCTGCGCTTCATGATCATTAGACAAATGCGATTAGAATGCTCCTGATGAGTTGTGACTCATCATAGCTAAAAAGCTAAAGTTAAGCTAGAAACTAGGATAAACAATGTCAAATTAACACATAAAAATGGTTAAGTGTGGGAATCAAAGAAAAATACCTAGAACATTAATTCTGTGTTAAAATTGCATAATTAGGTCATAAAACGAGATATTCTTGAGAAAAAGGTCAAATAGTGATCCAAGTATAAATTGAACACACAAACAAGTTTAAAAGTTCAAATCAAAAGTATAATTAACTTCTTAAATGTTCAATTAAGCTTATATAAAAATTGGAAGGTATTTAGACATCACTAAGGCCTTGATATCAAAGATTTACATTTAGGTCCTTCATGTATTACATATCCTTCATTAGAAAACTTCCTAGGACCTATTTGTAACCCATAGGGACCACTTTGCAAGCCCTAAAGGACCACTCCGTAATCATTCTCTATCACTTATGGGCTCCTCTGCAATTTTTATACCCCTTCATAGAAGGGCTTACCGTGCAAATGTCCCATCACATTTCAGCACCTGCTGCTTCCCACCCTGACACTATTCACGTGAAGAACACGCGTCCTCTTGATCAACGATCTTCCCTTGCCTCTTGATCTGTGGCTTGATTTGATTCGAAGCTTCGTGCTATTCGGCGCATGTGCTCACCACTACCCCCAAATCTCATCCTACGGTCAGATTTTGACTTGACAGCCCACGCACTCTCTCCTCTCATCCTCGCCGCCGGTGCCCTCGTTACCTAACCTCACTCACATGGTGCCTTGATTCACTGTGCGAGCTACTTAAGCACCTCAGTGGTCATGTGCGCAAAGGATTGCTCCCTCCTACATTCTTAGCGATCGTTCTTTCACTCCAGCCACCCCTCCTCACCAATCCCTAGATTTCACATCCATCGCCTGTGAATTCTCCGACTTCTCTTCGACTCTCCTCATCGCTAAGGATGACGTATTCCTGAGGACAACCCAGAAGCTTCACTAGAAGGCTTTTCACTCCGCTAGAGCACCATCCCCCTCCATTCTTCCTCCTTAGCCGCCGGCTAAGGACCCACAGGTCCCATTCTTCCTATTAGAGTAGTTTTAATGCTTTCTAGTTTAGCTGTAGTGTTAATTAGATAGATTAGTAATAGAATTAGAGTTAGAATTAATGTTGATCTGCTGTGCGTACTGGTAGTTTAGTTTAGGAGTAGAAATTAGCTTTAATCCCCCCCCCCACCTTCTCTGATCATTCCAGATCAGAGGAGACGAAATTCACCCAATCACTGTTCATATTATTTTTCCTCTGCATGTTTTCAACTCATTTCTGATTTCCTCAATCTGTCTTTCGCAATTCACCCAATCATTAGATCTAATTTCAGATCTGAATGGTTTTCACCCTCAAATCTGAGATTAGCTTCAAAAACCATATTAGGGGCTTCTCACTCATTCCATCCTGTTCACAAAAGCCCCTGATCTGAGCTAAAAAGAGAACCGGTTTGCCCAATTTACTTTGAGTTTGGATTATAAGGATTTTGAACCAATTGAGCTTTGAATGCTTTGATTGAGCAAATCGAAATGTTTTGATTGTGATTCACTATTTGGCTGGGAATCTGAGATAATTCTAATGTCAGAATTCATCTTAGATGAGCCATGATCTGATCTGATTCTTTCTGAGGGTTTGGATGCCTTGAATGCATGGTAGAGCCAGTGAAAATCAATTCTGTTGATTTGAGACTGTACTTAGTATTTGTGAGTTGTTTTTAAGTACAATTCTGATTTTTAACCTAAGGAAGTCTCAATATTCCTTAAGGTTTCAAAAGTTTGGGATTCAAGTTTTTGGATTAAATTGACTGATTTAATCTCTTTCTTCATGCTGTCTATAGCATAAGGAAGGTAGTACATCAATGGCTTTCTCTAGTTTAGAATGAAAAACATTGTTTGAGAATTTTTTGAGGTGGATCTATTCTCCTGATTTGATTGCAAAATGATTTCCAAGTATTGTCAAATGTTGTTTTAAGGATGATTTCTGTTATGAGTTTTGAATCCCAAGTTTCACATAGCAAAGTGCTGCAAATGCAGCTACATTCCCACCGAAGCCAACTAAGTTTTCCCTGAACTAGTTCTTTTGTATCCCTAATCAGGTTCTCTCAAATCTGATCTGGGATATAAATGGCTAAATCAGGAGATAAAAGCTGAATTTCCAGCAACTGCATTGCTGCTGCTATCCAACTGCCTTGCTGCTACAGCAGATGATGTTCTAAAAACAAGGACTGTAGGCCTAGGTTGCATTCTGTTAGATAACTGACTTGTGTATAATGGTGTATTGAATTGTATACAAGCCTTCATGAATTTTCAATGCATGTTTAACATCATTTGAATGCTTGTAATACTGTTTAGAATCCTTTACCAGCTTGTCATTTTTATGCCTAACTGTCCATCATGTAGAATTAAATGAAATCCACAATGATTTGCAGGCTTAATTGTTTATATATTTTTCATATATTGTGTTGAATAGTTTGAGGCAGTTCACTGCCTTTCAACCACTAGAATTTCATTCTAAGCACTTAGGTTCACTTAGAAAACCCTTTAAAGGCTTAGAATGAGTAAACTTTGCACATAAAAAAAAATCATATAAAAATTCTAAAAAAAACTAAAATAAACATGTCTGAGTGAAGAATAGGTATTTTCCTAAGTGCATACCAAGTTTCATGGTGTTCTGAACCCTCGGCTTAATATAACATACCAGCCGACGGTTCTGTATACCATGGAATTTAATAAAAGGAACTAATTCATAAAAACACCAAAAACATTTTCTATTCCTCTTCTATTTCTTTTCATCTCATCTCATACCTCCAGAAAAAATATAAAATCCATAAAAAACTGAAAAAACTCAAAAATAACTAAAAATCCTTTGTATATTATGTATATAATTATAAATATAAGATATATAGGAAGCTTATTTATCTATAGAGTAAATTATACATATACATAATATAAATAACTTAATATATTATAGTACGTAAGCTAAGTATTTAAGTTAGATTATACTGTATGTATCTTAATTATATAACTATTTTTTAATTAAACTAACTTATATGTACTAATAAGCTATATAAATTAATAAACTCTAAAAATAAGCTTATTTAGTTATGATATTGTAAGTACAGATTTATATATATATTATGAACATATTTAAACCTGTACCATAATTTAATTATATATGTAGAATAAATAAGTAATTTATTAAGTTACTTGTTAAGTTATTAAGTTAAATTAAAATAAATTAGTACTTTAAGTTAAAACTAAGTTAACATATATTGTATACTTAAACTAATATATTTTAAGTAATTTAAGATAATTTAAGTATATTCATATTGTATTCTACCATTTAAACTTTATTTATATGTAAAACAGTCCAAAATTTGCTATGTAAATGTAAATAAAATAGAAATAAAACTTGTAAAATATAATAAAAATCTGTATTAAATACTTTAATATATATACTAACTCATTATAAGGTCAATTAGACCATATATTAACTAATTTATACGTAATTAAGGAATAAAACCTAAAATTAGCTATGTATAAACTGTATACTTTACTGAATTAATTTATATAGTAAATATAATTAAATTTCTAAATTAACTGTATAATTATATAGTACTATATAATTACTTTATTATCATATAATTTAATTTTATAATAAAATATGACCCTTGAATTGAGGGCCAAAAATCCGAAATCAGCACTCCTGCACTGTGATTCCAGCGCTGTGAGGCACTAAAGATAATGCCACATCATGTGGCACTAAGCGTGCTGAGGCGCTTAAATTGAATTTGTGTTCTATCCTATTTAGTCGTCATGCACTCAGTGCACAACAACCCCTTACCCGATCCCTTAAGCATTGTTCTGGCATTGTGTGTGATTTGTGAGATGGTGTACGGTGTGGGCTGAGGGCCCGACACTGTGCGAGGGCTTGATTAAGCCCTGTTCTGAGCTTAAATCGGTATTAAATGGGTAACTATACGAACTAGAGTGGCTCTTGTAGAGGTCTGGTCCCACTCATTAAGGGTACTATATATCCCTCGAAAAAGCCACCCGTCAACCTTCAAACCTAATTTTGAACTAAGAAGAGCTTAAGGAACTAAGTGAAAGAAAAGAAAACGAAAAGAACAGCTAACTGAAGTGTATATGTATATGTGTATAATGTATATAAGTGTATACTGTAAATAATAAATATATGTATATTAAGTATACGTAGTATAGATGTTGTTTAAGCTATATATGTATATAAATAACCTTATAGCTTTACTAATAGAATAAACCGTCACAATAAGTAAAATAAGTGTCGCTATAGACCCTAGTTTCTACTTTAGAGTTTGTACATAGTTTTTCTGGGGTTTAGCGACATTTGTTTATGTCACTGTAGCTTTTCTATATGTTACCATATATGTTAGTATATTAAGTTAAGATAGTATAGTATATATTTCTACTTATTATTGTATATATATGTAAGTATTAGTATTATAAGTTATAAATAAATAGTACAGATTATATATGTATAGTGTTTGATACTTGTTTGAAATTAGGTGTTTGCAAGCACTTTAGTTGATTTTTTTGTACATAATTAAGCTAATACTTCATTCATTGATTATTCATTAATTCATTCATTTATACTTGTACATAAAATTAATCTATTTGGAATTAAAGAATGATATTGGACTTAGAAAGTGATATATATCAATAATTGCCTCCCAGCGAACAACCTGAAATAAACTAGTAAAAATTAAATAATTAAATAAAATTGATACGACAACGATTTGTATTTGTGACATATACTACAATAACGACCCCTTTTTGTATGAATCGATAGTCGAACGTTTATATTTTTGACACCGTTGCCGGGGAGACAACTCTTTATATGCCGAAATTACTCTTTAGTTCTTCATTTGTATATAATTTTTGTTTTTGTTCATTCGTATTCATTTTTGTACATAACCAATCTTTTATTAATTCTTTGTTGTATATACATTATTTCCTTCTTTTCCCAATCAATTGTCATTCCCACAGCACTTGAGGAGTAGGATGAGGTAGCGTCATCTTCCAGGCAGACCCACTACGCTTCTAACTCGACATCCCGGCGGAGTTTTTCCCATGGAGCAGCTGTAATAGTAGTATTAGTAGTAGTCTAGTATAGCATAGTTTAGATTTAGGTACATTACTTAGGACCATTTGTTAGGCATAAAGTTGTGAGAGCTTGTTCTCACACACCATTCTGTAATAATTGTGGACTCTCTCTTTTATCTCTCTAACTCATCTCTCATCGACGCGATTTTTCCGTTTGCGATTTTCCGTATCAATTTATTTCTTTTGTTTTTGTCTGTTGCATTATTTCAAAAATCCAAAAAATATATGTAACGAATGTGTACCCCAGACGTATTTTAAGACGTCTGGGAGGTGGCTCAGACGTCGGACAAGACGTCTGGGATCACAACCAGACGTCTGATAAGACGTCTAGGATAGTTTCAAGACGTCTGGAAATCCGTTATTTTCGACACACGCGAGTCGCCTGCGCGCCTGAGCGCGCAGACCGCATATTCCCCCTTTTTCTCTCTGCGGCTGCAGGCGGCCTGCCACCTCCTCTCTCCTCTCCGCGCGGCGTTAAAAGGGGCGCGCCTCCCCTCCCGTCTCCACCGTCTCCTTCTTCTTCTCCTTCCTATGCGCGAGAGCGAGCGGACGCGAGGGCAGCAGCGGCGGCCGCAGTAAGCGCGGAGGTGCGGCGTGCGAGGGCGGAGCTCTGCCGTGAGGGCGAGCTCGCCGGAGCGGCTTGGCCGGCTGGCGGAGGGCGCAGGGGGCGCGGAGCGACGCGGAGAGGGACCTGCTGCGGTCTGAGCAGCAGGAGCGCGAGGTGCGACGCGGGCGGCGTCGCGAGCGGAGGCCGAGCAGGGTCCTGATTCTGGAAAAATTTCCAGAATCAGACGTCTGGATTGATAGCCAGACGGCAAGGTCGACGTCTGTAAGATCATACAGACGTCTGAAAGGTGAGTTTCCGCCTTCTTCTTCCTTCTTGTCGACTGACCGTACTGAGGGAGGGGGTTGGCTGTGCGCAGGTTCGCTGATTCGCCATCCTTTGCGAATCAGACGTCTGGAAGTTGTACCAGACGGCGGGAGTGACCTCCAGACGTCCTGAGGGACCATCGGACGTCTGGGATCTAGGGCAGACGTCCCCGCAGACTTCTGGACGTCTGGGAAACCACGCTGAACAGGTAATTCTCTGATCCACTTTTTAAGACGTCTGGAAGGAGTTCCAAACGTCTGATTTTGCACAGTATCGTCTTTTTCGACCCGTTTAGGGCCCGTTCGGGCTCCGTTTTCCGCGATTCGAGTTGCATTCTTTTCAGAAGTAATTCCTCTACCCGTCTACAGTAGCTATACACTGTTTTGAGACACTCCTTGTGTTTGATCCTTGTGATAGGACCTCGTTCGGTTGCAGTCTTGAGAGTCGCGGAGGCGCGCGGGATTCCCAATCACGCCCCCATTACTCCCGTTGTACCTGGTAGAGTGGTTTTAAGTATTAATAAAAATTTGTTAAAGTATGGAACCATAACTAGAACCTAGGACATTGCATGAATCCTAGGAATGAGAAATATATGGAATGATAGTTCCTAGGTGTTGCATGAATCCTAGGACCGGAAAACTAGATTGTATGATAGACCCTAGGATATGGCATGAATCCTAGGATGGAAAAACTAGTGGAATATATAATAATGCAGTCTTGGAAAAATGGAAAGAAATATATGAAGCTGCCTGTAAATTGAATTCACAGCTGCCTGTTATGAATAAAGAAACATGATTGGGATCATGGTTTGCAAGAATGTGAAACTGGAAAGTAAGACATGAGATGTTCTGGAACCCTATGGGGAAGTAGGAGTAGAACTCCTGGAAAGCGAAAGGAATAGAATTGGGGAAGTGAGCTGGCCCTTGAGTACGGAGTACCAAGGAGAGCGACTGTCCCCCTGTTTAGTGCAGAGCTGAGCTAGCCACCCCAGGGACCCGGGGGTTAGGACTGGCCACTCTGTACCGACTTGTTGGCCCTCGTGTACGTAGTACCGAGGAGAGCTAGTAGTGTTAGGAGAGTACTAGCTACCCCACGGGCCCCGGGGTTCTGCTAGCCTCCTTCACCGACTTGTTAGGCCCACTAGGGCAAACCAGGGTAGTCAGGCGAGGGTGCGCGGACTGTGGAGGGGCAAGGCCCCGGTTTGGTTACTGTGGAGGGGTTGGACCCCTGTTACTGAGAGGGCTCTGCCCTGGTTCCGTGCTGTGCTTTGGGCGCACCCGTTAACGGAAACGACTGACCGCGTGCCAGTGCGGGCTAGCTACCTGTGCGTTTATCGTGCATGCCGTAGTCACCGTTACGTCTGTCAGTGACCTTGGGGTGGTTGACTGAGGGTAGGATCACCACGGGGGACTCTCCCGACCAGGAGAGCACCACGTGCTACTTCTACTTTTGGAAAAGACTGCAATCAAGATCGTTCCCACGAGGACATTCGAGATCAAGTAAAGGATCTGAGAAATAAATGAAATAGTGAGAAAAATTGAAAGATATGAATAAAGGAAGTAATAGAACATAACAGCTACTATACACTCTACTGTTGCCTTTAGTTAGTTTGCCACTCTACTCAGCATTTTGCTGACGTGTTACACTCGTTACCTTTTTCAGGACCAGGTGTTGAGCAGCCAGGGCCGGCGGCTGCAGGGGACGCTGGGCCGAGTAGGGTCCAGTAGAGTTACCACAGCCTTTTGTACCCCTTTTGTTTCTGTTCTAGTGAGTAGTTTTTGTTTCCGCTGTACCTTCTTTACCTGCAGTTCTTGTTATATGATAAATGTTGTTTTACTGTTGTGGTGGTACCTACTGTAATAGTTTCTTTCCTTACTGCTGTACTTTCTTACTGTTAGTTATATTCATGCTGAATGTGGTTTATTTTACTGTCTTTTGGTTACTTCCTCGTTGGACGACTAGGTCTTGGGATTAGTCGAGTCGGTCCGGTTCTCGTGTCTCGTAGGGACTCGGGAACCGGGTCGTTACAATATATATATATAATCAAAAATCCAAAAAGATCTCATCTTTATCTAGCAGCAACATATAAGTAGGCATCCATCTTTAGGTTGCACAATTCCTGCTAGATTTTAATTCAAAGTCAATTGCATAACTGTAGAAAATCTGGAGTCAGGTACGCATTTTCTTACCTTTCTTAAACTTCTGCCATCTTTGCATTCGACTTAAATTTAAAAAGACCATCTTTGATTGAAAGGATTAAAAAGTGAGACGAATATTATAGAATACACATCTTAAACATTTGAATCAAATCAAAAGGAGACATAAAAATTGATTGAAACCCTAATTGAGTTTTTCATTGCCATTGTGTTGATTGCTATTGTGCACACAGCACGATCACATAAGATCCACTTACACGGATTTCTACCTCATCTCCTTTAGCACCCACAGGATCTAGATTTGCACGCCAGTCTTATCCAGACTCCTAGTGGATTTTAGAGGTTTGCACTTCGTTAGGTCTATCTTTAGGACGCGTACAATTGTTTGAAACATTTATTTGCGTACTATTATTTTGAGTAGCAGGCTCTAGGAAAATTCGATTTCTGCTCGCTTGTTTGCAGATTGGTCTTGCTTGGATTGAGATTGATTGGGATTTCTGAATTTTCTGAGATTAAGCTTGATTTATCCTTTTCATTGAGTTGTGACTGATTTCTTAAAATTCGCTTTCAAAAATCGACTCAATGGAAGGTAAGAGATCCCAGGAACCCCGAGTTAGTACTTCCCTTGGGTATTGATGCCTAAGTTTCTACTTCCACTTCTATGCCTTCCACATCCAATCTTATACCTCCCGAACCTCAAACTCCTATCCACTACTCCACACATCATGAGGATGATCATAATTCTACACAATTTGAGGATTTCGAAGAACTTCCTCTACATCTTATTGCACATCCTCCACCACCACCACCAACCCATAGGTTCCAACCTCCACCATATCCTAATTTCCTTAATCCACCATCGGAGAGATGACCTATGCCTCATCTTCAACACCTGTTTGAAACACAACTTCAAATGAATACCCTTACCCAACAAATGCAACAGCTTACACAAGCTGTTAATCTTCTAGCTAACCCCCAACCACAACCTCAACCTAGAAACCCTCAAGCACCACCTCAACCTCGTAGATGCTAACTACGGGATTATTATAATCCCACAGTTGCCCAACCTATGCCTGTGGTACGTTATCCCGATAGGGGTCGTGCTGCTGAACTAAAGCCAAACATCATAGCACTTATACCTCACTTCCATGGACTTGCTTCTAAAGACCCTTTTCAGCATTTAGAGGAGCTGAAAAATCTTGCCCAAACCTTGGGTTCGCAAGGCCATGATTAGCACACGCTTTTAATGAGAATGTTCTCCTTTTCATTAAAGGATAAAGCTACCTTTTGGTTCAGAACAATTGCACGGACTACACCTATAGACACATGGGCTTCTTTGGAACATGAGTTCCTAAAGAAGTACTTTCCTGTAAGTCGCACTAACGCTTTAAGGCATACTATCACCACATTTACATAGAATTCGGGAGAATAGATGCGCGAGGCTTGGGAGAGATTCCACGAGCTTCTTAGAAAGTGTCCTCACCATGGTGTCCCACACTGGCAACAGTTCCAGATCTTCTATCATGGGCTCCATGATGACACACGGAATTTTGTTAATGCTGCTTGTGGAGGTAACTTCCTGTGTCGGGACGAGGACTCTACCTTTGAGCTCTTCAAAAGCATGGCCGAACACTCTATTAATAACGCTTCGATGAGCATGTTTAATAGAAAGTCCTCACATTCCCACTCACATTTAGGGGTACACGAAGCCCAATCCAACAGTAGAGATTTAGAAATAGTGGCTAATCAGCTGGATAAGGTGGGCTTAATCAAGAAGAAAGTAGATGAAGTATGAAAATTTCTCTCTAAACCTTCATCATCTTCTTCTTCTTAGTCACTTATACCACACACTTCTTCTCAGTTTCCCACAGGGAGGGAAACTGTGAATAACCTTTCTGTAACACAACCTGCACTACCAGACTATTCATTTCCACATCCTTCACCAGTTGGAGGAACCTTTGTTCCTCCTTACACTGACTTCCCTATACCTTCTAGAGCTTCGAAGGAGCTCCACTCCATTCATAATGACCCATTTGCACAAACCTATAACTCTGGATGGCGTAATCATCCAAATTTCTCATGGTCAGGAAATTCACAAAGACCTTCATTTCAACAAACTTCTGCACCACCACAGCATAACCCAATCCAAGCACCACCTCCATAATCACACGGATATCCACCGCGTGCCTACCAGCAACCCCAACCCAGGCCTGCCCAATACTTTCAATCTGGGCCTACACGAGATGACCAGTTGGGGTCTATCATGAAAACTTTTACTAATATGCAACAACAGAACATTGCTATGCAGCAAAGACAGGACATGGCACTAGCTGAGATGAGAGCCCAGCTATCGCACTTAACGGAATCCCATCAACCACATTCACTCCCATCTCAAGCATAACCCAACCTTAGGAACATACCTGCCCAGAGGTATGTTCAACATAGACCTGCCGTGCAAGGTCAAGCACATGCCATCTCACAACCCTTTCATGACACTGAATTCTACAGTGATCCAAATTCTTCCTATCCACAAACCCAACCACCTCTGTTACCAAATTCTGAGTTACCATCTACATCTAGGGCTAAATTGCATGCCATAGTCACTAGGAGTGGTAGAAGCACTGTATATCCTTCTATTCCTGCTTCTACATCTTTTTCTGGACCTTTTACCTCCACTCCTCCATCTGATTCACTGTTTCTTGCTTCTTCCCTACCTAGGAATGACCCTCTTATCACCACTTCTGTACCATTTCCAGAGGCTTTAAAGAATAAGGGGAAGGGAAAGAAGGAAACCTGTGTGGTACCTAAGGAGGATTTGCTTAAGCTCTTTGAGTAAGTCCACATAAACTTCCCCTTGTTGGATGTGATTCGCCACATACCTCTTTACACTAAGTTTTTAATAGACCTATGTACACCTAAGCGTAAAGCAAGGATTCAAAAAGGGAGTAGTTTAATCATCCTCTCGGAACAAGCTAGTTCCATCATATCCAGTACCCTCCCTACTAAGATGAAAGACCCAAGCACCCCTCTCCTATCCTACATGATAGGTAACACCACATTTAATAGAGCATTACTTGATCTAGGTGCATCCATCAATCTTATCCCAACCTCCCTACTGACACATTTCGAGGTTGGCAATCTGAAGCCAACCAAGGTGTCCCTGCAATTAGCTGATAGATCAGTTAAGACACCTCAGGGAGTGTTGGAAGATGTTATAGTGCAGGTCAAGGATTTTACTTTCCTGTAGATTTTATAGTCCTTGACATGGAAGTATCGGAGGACATTCAGAACACACCTATCACTCTAGGAAGACCTTTCTTGGCTACGGCCAAGGCATACATTAATTGTGAGGAGGGCCTAATAGAATTGAAATTTGGAGATCAAAAGATAAAGATTGATATTTTTCAGGCCCAAAGAGGACCGTCCTGTAGTTTAATTGAGGAAATCTGTTCCTTGGATTCTTTAAATCAGTTGATTGAGGATACTCTGATTGACTCACTGAATTTAGAACCTCAACACACTTTGGATTCGAACCTGACTCTCACTGAGACACCAGCTTTAGAGACTGAGGACTTGCCTCCTATTCCTTTAGTGTCTCTAGGATTTTCTGAAATCTCCACACCTGCTCCTTCATCTGATCCTATACCTGTTGAGGTCAAACCTCTTCCTGAATCTCTAAAGTATGTTTTCTTAGGACCTGATCAGACCTATCCTATGATTGTCAACTCTTTCTTATCATCTGATCAAGAAACACGACTCTTATCTGTCCTGAGAACATATAGACAGGCTATAGGATGGAGCCTCTCTGACTTGACTGGCATTAGTCATTCTTACTGCACACATAGGATTTTCAGTGAAGAAGGATCTAGACCTACTAGGCAGCCACAGCGTAGATTGAACCCTACACTTCAGGAGGTGGTTAAAAATGAAATGATTAAGTGGTTAGACAACGGAATTATCTTCCCCATTTCTAACAGCTAGTGGGTAAGTCATGTTCAGGTTGTGCCTAAGAAGGCCGGACTTACCGTCCTAACCACTGATTCTGGAGAAGTCATCCCTACACGAATTGCTAGTTCGTGGCGAGTATGTATTGACTACTGAAAACTCAACCAAGCCACGAAGAAAGATCATTTTCCATTGCCCTTCATTGATCAGATATTGGAAAGATTGGTAGGGAATAGGTCTTTCTGCTTTTTGGATGGCTATTCAGGATATAATTAGGTGGCAATTCACCCAAATGATCAGGTAAAAAATGACATTCACCTACCCCTACGGAACCTTTGCATTCCGTAGGATGCCTCTTAGATTGTGCAACGCACCTGTTACATCTCAACAGTGTATGTTTGCAATCTTCTCTGATTTGGTAGGTGATTGCTTAGAAGTCTTCATGGATGACTTCTCGGTCTTCGGGAGCACATTTGATGCTTGCTTAGACCACCTGACTAAGGTCCTGCAAAGATGCATAAATGTAAATCTGGTACTTTCCTGGGAGAAATTACATTTTATGGTACCAGAAGGACTAGTTTTAGGTCACCTTTTCTCTGAGAGAGGAATTGAGGTTGACTGTGCAAAGGTAAAATTGATTTCTAAACTGCCACTACCTTCATCAGTTAAACAAATTAGATCTTTTCTCAGGCATGTTGGTTTTTATCGCCACTTTATAGTGGACTTCTCAAAAATAGCCCGACCACTCACTAATCTCTTCTCTAAGGACATAGACTTTCAAATCTCTGACGATTGTGTTCGTGCCTATACGACACTTTGTGATCTGGTTACCAAGGCGCCAATACTGCAACCCCCAGATTGGTCTCACCCTTTTGAGATCATGTGTAATGCCTCTGATTATGTAGTAGGGGCTATCCTTGGTCAAAAACTGGACGGGAAACCCACAGTCATCTATTACGCTAGCAAGACCTTAGATGAAGCTTAGAGGAATTACACTATCACAGAAAAGGAATTGCTAGCTGTAGTATTTGCACTGGAAAAATTCAGACCTTATCTTTTAGGTTCCCACATTATAGTCTACACTAACCACACTACAGTTCGACATCTTCTTGCCAAGAAGGATGCGAAATCTCGTCTGATTAGATGGTCCTACTTTTGCAAGACTTTGATTTAGAGATTCATGACAAGGCTGGGAAGCAAAATGCGGTAGCTGACCACTTATCCCACCTTCCTTCAGAAGTGATTTCTCCTTCACTTCCTATTTCTGACCACTTCCCTAACGAGCATTTGCTGGTCATCCATTCTGATCTTCCCTGGTATGCTGACATTGTCAACTACCTGGTTTCTGGAATCGTTCCCTCTGATTGGGTCCGACATCAAAAAGACAGACTTAGATTGGAGGCCAAGCACTATTACTGGGAAGAACCATGGCTTTTCAAACACTGCAAAGACCAGATTCTTAGAAAGTGTGTCCCTGATAAGGAGATGGAGAGCATTCTGTCGTTCTACCATGACCAGGCGTGTAGCGGTCATTTCTCTGGCAAAAGGATTATTGCAAAAATTTTGCAAAGCAATTTTTATTGGCCCACGATCATCAAAGATGCACACGAATATAGTAGGGCATTTTCATGCTGTCAGTCTCTTGGCAGTATTGGCCACCGAGACATGATGCCCTTGAATCCGATCATAGTCTGTGAAATTTTTGATATATGGGGCATTGACTTCATGGGACCTCTTCCAAATTCATATGGCTTCGAGTATATCTTATTAGCAGTTGAGTATGTTTCCAAATGGATTGGACCCATCCCCTCGAGAACTAACGATCATAGAGTTGTAACATAATTTGTCCAAGACTTTATCTTCTCTAGATTTGGGGTACCAAAAGCCATCATTAGTTGTTATGACCCCGGCATCAAACATCGTTTAAGACATCTGGGAGTTGGTCCAAACGTCTGGTCAGATGTCTGGAAGCCTTCCTAGACGTCTGGAAATTAATTTTTTCGACGTACGATTTCGTGTCTGCGCGCATGCGCGCGCAAACTGAACCGCCGCCCTCTCTTCTTCTCCTTCTTTCCTCCCTGCAGGCGCAGCCTTCTTTCTCTCTCTCTCCCCACGGCGCCTTCAAATACTCCCCCTCTCCTCTCCCTCACCATCACTCCACCACCTTCTTCTTCTTCCTGTTAGCGTGAGAGTGAGCGGGCGAGGAGGTGCGGGGAGGAGGGGTTGCAGCGAGAGGGAGGGAGTTAGAGTGCGAGGGTGCGAGCTCGCCGAAGCAGCCAGGGCCGGCCAGTGGGTGCACAGCAAGAGCGTGGCACTGGGGAGGTGTTGCTGCATCTCAGGTAGCAGGCGAGAGCGGTGCGGCATGGCCGTGCACAGCAGGCGGAGGGCGAAGAGGTCTTGATTCTGGGAAAATTTTCCAAAATCAGACATCTGGACCTACGTCCAAATGACGCAGGAGACGTCTGGAGGAAGATCCAGACGTCTGAAAGGTACGATATTTCCTTTTCACCTTCCTTTCGCGTGTACGGCCATGCAGGCCGTTCCTCCGAGGGGTCTGCTCTTTTTCGTGTTGAGGATGGTTGCGTACACGTGTAGGTCTTGTTCGGGAAGGCGCAAGGGCATGCCCTCCCACACAGATCGAACGTCTGGGCACATCACCAGACTGCGGAGAGGGTCTCCAAACGTCCGGAGTGACAGTCGGACGTCTGGAACTAAGTCCAGACGGTTCAGCGGGATTCTGGACGTCTGAAGAACCGCATAGAAAGAAGGTATGACTTCAACCATCGTTTAAGATGTCTGGAAGATGTTCCAGACATCTGATTTTGGGCAAACTTGTCATTTTTGACCCATTTAGGGTCCATTCGAAGTCCGTTTTCCGCGTTTCAAGTTTCGTTCTTCTCAGAATTTGTTCCTCTACCTGTTTACAGTATTTGTATCCTATTTTGAGTAATTTCTTGTGTTTGGTCCTTATGTTAGGATCCCGTTCTGTTGCAGCTCTGGGGGTTGAGGAGGCGCATGGGCATGCCGATCACGCCCTCAGTACTCCCGGTTTTGCGGGTAGAGTGGCTCCCTCTAATTGTTTATCAACAATTATGCACTTATGAGATTGAATAATAGATCCTAGGGTATTGCATGAATCCTAGGACTGGAAAACTAAATTGAATGATAGATCCTAGGGTATGGCATGAATCCTAGGACTGGAAAACTAGGTTGAATAATAGATCCTAGGGTATGGCATGAATCCTAGGACTGGAAAACTAGATTGGATGATAGATCCTAGGGCATGACATGAATCCTAGGACTAAAAAACTAGATTGAATGATAGATCCTAGGGTGTGGCATGAATCCTAGGAACAGAAATACCAAAACGAATGTCGTGAATATATAAATTGCAGTCTTGGAAAAGTAGAAAGAAAAATGATAACTGCCTGTAATTGGATAACAGTTGCTTGTTTATGAATGGATAATTAATGTTGAGAACATGGGCTATATGAATATAAAGTTGAAATGATGAAACCTAAATTGGCTGAGTTAAAGAAAAATGAGCATGAACCCTATGGGGAATTAAGAGTAGAGCTCCTGAGAAGTGAATGAAATGGAATTGGGGAAGTGAGCTGGCCCTTGAGTACAGAGTACCAAGGAGAGCGACTGTCCCCCTGTTTAGTGCAGAGCGGAGCTAGCCGCCCCAGGGACCCGAGGTTAGGTCTGGCCACTTTGTACCGACTTTTGGCCCTCGCGTACACAGTACCGGGGAGAGCTACAAGTGTAGGAAGAGCACTAGCCACCCCACGGGCCCCAGGGTTCTACTAGCCTTCCTACACCGACTTGTTAGGCCCACTGGGCAAACCAGGGTAGTCAGGAGAGGGTGCGCAGACTGTGAAGGGGCAAGACCCCTGTTTTGTTACTGTGGAGGGGCTGGACCCCTGTTGTTGAGAGGGCTCTGGCCTATACTGGTTCCGTGCTGTGCTTTGGGGCGCACCCGTTAACGGAAACGACTGACCGCGTGCCAGTGCGGGGTAGCTACCCGTGCGTTTATCGCGCGTGCCGTAGTCATCGTTACGTCTGTCAGTGACCTTGGGGTAGTTGACTAAGGGTATGACCACCACCGGGGACTCTCCCGGCTAAGAGAGAACCACGTGCTACTTCTACTTTTCAGAAAAGACTGCAATCAAGATCGTTCCCACGAGAAACATTAAAGATCAAGAGAAAGATATGAGAAATAATTCAAGAATGAGTAAGAAGAAAATAAAGAAAGAAATTAAAAAATAACAGCTACTTGTCCACCTTACTGTTTTCTTAGCTAGCTGGTTGCCACTCTACTCAGCGTTTCGTTGACGTGTCACCTTTGTCACCTTTTCAGGACCAGGTGTTGAGCAGCCAGAGCCGGCGGCTGCAGAGGGTGCTAGGCCTAGTAGAGCCCAGTAGTTTTACTTGTGTAGTACCTACTGTACCGTTTCTTCTGTTGTAGTGAGTATTTTCTGTTACCACTGTACTCTTTTATTGTAAGCATCATGTTTATGTACCTGTTTAATTTTCTACTATTGTGGTGGTGTATACTGTAGTAGTTCTTTTCTTTATTACTGTACTTTTGTTACTGCTAGTTATATACATGGTGAATGTGGTTTATTTTACTGCTCTTTTGGTTACTTTTTCGTTGGATGACTGGGTCTTGGGATCAGTCGAGTCGGTCCAATTCTCGTGTCTCGTAGGGATTCGGGAATCGGGTCGTAACATTAGTGATGGAGGGTCTCATTTTAGAAACACACATTTTCAGTCTTTACTTCAAAAGTATGGGGTGTCACATAGGATTGCTACACCATATCACCCTCAAACCAATGGACTAGCTGAATTGTCCAACTGGGAGATCAAGAAGATTTTACAAACTACCATCCGACTTGATAGAAAGGATTGGTCTTCCCGCCTTTCTGACGTGTTGTGAGCATATAGGATACCTCACAAAACCCCACTAGGCATGTCTCCTTTTAGACTTGTGTACGGGAAGCACTATCATCTTCCCGTAGAACTTGAGCATAAAGCCTATTGGGCCATCAGAAAGTGTAACTTGGACCTTGAAAAGGTCGGTAATCATAGAAGATTACAAATTTTCGAGCTAAATGAATTAAGGAATGAATCTTATGAAAGCTCAAGGATTTATAATGATAAACTTAAGGCCTTCCATGATCGTCACATTCATAGGAAATCATTTCACCCTAGTCAGAAAGTCCTTTTCGACTCTAGACTCAAACTTTTCCCAAGAAAACTAAGATCCAAATGGACTGGACCTTTCAAAATCTTGAAAGTCTTTGATAATGGAGCCGTCAAGATCACTGAGATTAACAAATTTGAACCTTTCACCGTCAATGGACAAAGATTAAAACCTTTTATTAAGCCACATAATCTCAGACTTGTCAATTCTACTATTTCGCTCTTACATTTTGAATTACTGACTGAGTTTACACTTAGCTGAAGGCGTTAAACTTAGCAAAATCCTATCCTTGCATATAGTTGTTTTCACCTTCCTTGCATATTTATTTCCATCTCATCTCATACCTCCATAAAATATATAAAATCTATAAAAACTGAAAAAACTCAAAAATATCTAAAAATCCTTTCTATACTATGTATATAATTGTAAATATAAGGTATATAGGAAGCTTATTTATCTATAGAGTAAAATATACATATACATAATATAAATAACTTATGTATATATTGTAGTACGTAAGCTAAATATTTAAGTTAGATTATACTGTATATATCTTAATTATATAACTATTTATTAATTAAACTAACTTATATGTACTAATAAGCTATATAAATTAATAAACTCTAAAATAAGCTTATTTAGTTATGATACTGTAAATACAGATTTATATATATATTATGAACATATTTAACCCTGTACCATAATTTAATTATATATGTAGAATAAATAAGTAATTTATTAAGTTACTTGTTAAGTTATTAAGTTAAATTAAAATAAATTAATACTTTAAGTTAAAACTAAGTTAACTTATACTGTATACTTAAACTAATATATTTTAAGTAATTTAAGCTAATTTAAGTATACTCATATTGTCTTCTACCATTTAAACTTTATTTATATGTAAAACAGTCTAAAATCTGCTATGTAAATGTAAATAAAAAAGAAATAAAACTTGTAAAATATAATAAAAATCTATATTAAATACTTTAATATATATGCTAACTCTGTATAAGGTCAATTAGACCGTATATTAACTAATTTATACGTAATTAAGGAATAAAACCTAAAATTAGCTATGTATAAACTGTATACTTTACCGAATTAATTTATATAGTAAATATAACTAAATTTCTAAATTAACTGTACAATTATATAGTACTATGTAAATACTTTATTATCATATAGTTTTATTTTATTTTATAATAAAATATGACCCTCGAATTGAGGGCCAAAAATCCGAAATCAGCACTGCTATGATTCTAGTGTTGTGAGGCGCTAAAGATAGCGTCACATCGTGTGGCATGAAGCACGCTGAGGCACTTAAATTGAATTTGTGCTCTATCCTCTTTAGTCGTCATGCGCTCGGCGCACAACAATCCCTTACCCAATCCCTTAAGCATTATTCTAGCATTGTGTGTGATTTGTGAGATGGTGTACGGTGTGGGTCGAGGGCCCGACACTATGTGAGGGCTTGGTTAAGCCCGGTTCTGAGCTTAAACAGGTATTAAATGGGTAATTAAACGAACTAGGGTGGCCCTAGTAGAGGTATGGTTCCACCCATTAAGGGTACTGTGTATCCCTCGAAAATGCCACCCGTCAACCTTAAAACCTAATTTTGAACTAAGAACTTAAGAAGGAACTAAGTGAAAGAAAAGAAAAAGAAAAGAACAGCTGACTGAAGTATATACATATATGTGTATAATATATATAAGTGTATAATATAAATAATAAGTATATGTATATTAAGTATACGTAGTATAAATGTTATTTAAGTTATATATGTATATAAATAACTTTATAGCTTTACTAACAGAATAAACCGTCACTATAAGTAAAATAAGTGTCGCTATAGACCCTAGTTTCTACTTTAGAGTCTGTACATAGTTTTTCTGGGGTTTAGCGACGTTTGTTTCTGTCACTGTAGCTTTTCTATATGTTACTATATATGTTAGTACGTTAAGTTAGGATAGTATAGTATATATTTTTACTTATTATTGTATATATATGTAAGTATTAGTATTATAAGTTATAAATAGATAGTATAGATTATATATGTATAGTGTTTGATACTTGTTTGTAATTAGGTGTTTGTAAGTACTTTAGTTGATTCTTTTGTACATAATTAAGCTAATATTTCATTCATTGATTATTTATTAATTCATTCATTTGTGATTGTATATAAAATTGATCTTTTTGGAATTAAAGAATAATATTGGACTTAGAGAGCGATGTATATCAATAATTACCTCCCAACGAATGACCTGAAATAAATCAGTAAAATTAAGTAACTAAATAAAATTGATGCGAAAACGGTTTGCATTTGTAACATATACTACAATAACAACCCCTTTTTGTACGAATCAGTAGTCGAACGTTCAACTCCCACCTCTCAAAGTATTTCTTAACATCAACAGTACTTTGATTTGTAAGAGGAGGCTATTCCACCCTTAATGTAAGGTCAAGATCCATGTACCTCAGAACTATCATGACACTCTCCTTTCAGAATTTAAAGTAAGACCCATTTAATTCTGGAATGGAGTTCAGATTGGCAGTAACAGCAGATGTAGAGGAGTTAACTGAAACAAAAGATAACATGCTCTAATGAATAGATAAACTTGAGAAGACCATGAAATATTAGCATTTAGGCTTTAGACAGAAATAACAATACGTAAGAGGCAAAAATAAATAACCAAACATGAGAGTTTAGAAAATGCAAGTTAGATGAATTTATCTTTAGATTAATTCATTACTCACATATAAACCCTAAACAACTAACTCATATTTGTTATCAATTGCTTTCTGAGATTCAATCATGTAGTAAACCTCCTTTGGATTATTCACTACCCACAGGAACAACACAAAAGCAATCATTTTGATGTTATAAATTAACCAACACAAGAAACAATGAACTGCTTTGGCAAATAAATTGTTAAATGCACTAATTAATTTAGATACATCAAAACCAACTACAATAATGTAGTATCATAGATAGTTATGCCCAACGATTCATGATCAAATAGTTTATACCCCAATCAACTTGCCAATACTGGTACTGGTCCTTCTGTACCGATAACAGGATGATATGTACCAGTACTAGTTTTTATGTACTGGTACTACATGAGTACTGGACCGGTCCTGAAACCATGTCCAATATCATACATGTACCAGTACTGATAATAAGTACTGGTACCCCATTGATACTGGACCGATCCTAGGACGTAACCAGTATCTTACATGTACCGGTAGTTGATGAGAGCCTCATCATGAGCCATAACTAGCTCATTTTGACATAATAAAGAGAATAAAATCTCCTACATAACCTAGAAGAGGGCCTAAGTGAAGGTATAAGTGTTCTAAGAAGGAAACATGAAATAAAGGTTAAAACTGTAATTTTACCATTGCAGTACATAAATGAGATTTCTCAGAGACAAAGCATAGGTCAAATGGTCTAAATGAGATAAAAAGTGGGTTGATTCCATCAGAAATGGGTTCATGCGCAATCCAGAAATTAAATGACATTTGGTAACCCTAAAACAGACCCACTTAATTCAACAAGGTTCCGGTCAGGATAAAAATTAAGTAAATCCTCTAAAAATCATGGGAAAATATCCCCTAGGGTTTAGAACATTTAAATTGGCCCTTGGAACCTAGTTTGACCTAGATTAGGGTCTTAGCTCATCAATTGACCTAATTTGGGTTTTTACGCAAAATATCCAGTCAAACGTGGTCAAACCTAAAATCCAACTTCACCATTGGATTCCTTAGGTCAAAATTAGGTTTTTACCAAAATTTGGATCTAAGGGGAGGTCATCTTGACCTACTTTGCAATTTAGTACACCCAATCACATTTTGGTCCCTATTTTTTGAAAACCATCACATAGAACCCCCTATCTTTCTCGCCAATCTTACAATCAGGTCCCTCCACCATTATTGGGGAGAGATCCTACTCCGGTGAGGATTAGAGAGGGAATACTCTCTGATCCCTCAGAGATCCCCTCCCAAAATTGGAAGGGAGATTCTCTGAGGAATCCCCTTCCATCTAAACCTGATCTTGATCTCTGATTCCTTTCCAATCTCTCGTGAGAACGCACGAGAGATTTGGATTCTAACCACCTTCCATCTCCAGCGAGACGTCGGTGGCTAGAAGCTTTCCCTCCACGCAATAGAAGCAAGGCCAAGCACCTATAAATTAAACCCTAACTTCGGTCGAACCTCCTCAGCTCAACTTGGCCGGAATTCCACCTCAAATTCTTCTCCTTCTTCTCCGGCCAAGAGGTCCAGCGAGCCCCCCTTCCTCTTCGCTCTGCCACAAAATCAGTGGCAGAGCCGTCTTCCTCATCCTCCTCCGCATTGCGCAACACCCGCATGCGTTGCCCTAGCCCTGTCGTCGCCGCTGTCTTCCTCCACTAGGCGCTTTCTTCTCCGGCGACAGCAAGTACTGCCATCCGCCTCCTCATCCCCTTTCGTCCCTTTAATTAGGTTAAAACTCTTCTTCTCTACCCCCTCTTTTATCTCCCTCATTTTATTTCATCAAAAACCCCTCGACCCCCGCTATTCACCATCACCTTCCTCATCTCCGGCCACCCTCCGGCGAGACGCTCCCATCGCTCCGCAGCCCCACACGCCTCGCCGACCATCACATAACCTCCGCCTCACCTCACTGAGTAACGTCCGCCCATCCACCGTCCCTCTACGCCACCACAACAATCCCCCGAACTCACCCATCCATCCGGCCAGAGGGCGACCTAGGCACGCATGCCTAGGCCGCCCCGCGGCCTGCCACCAAGCTCTTCACCTTCGCCGTGACGAGGCGAAGGTTCCCCGGTGATCTAATTAGGCTGCAAGGCTGTAACGACCCGATTCCCGAGTCCCTACGAGACATGAGAACCGGACCGACTCGACTAACCCCAAGACCCAGTCGTCCAACGAGGAAGTAACCAAAAGACAGTAAAATAAACCACATTCAGCATGAATATAACTAACAGTAAGAAAGTACAGCAGTAAGGAAAGAAACTACTACAGTAGGCACCACCACAACAGTAAAACAACATTTATCATATAACAAAAACTGCAGGTAAAGAAGGTACAGCGGAAATAAAACTACTCACTAGAACAGAAACAAAAGAAGGTACAAAGCTGTGGTAACTCTACTGGACCCTACTTGGCCCAGCGTCCTCTGCAGCCGCCGACCCTGGCTGCTCAACACCTGGTCCTGAAAAAGGTAACGAGTGTAACACGTCAGCAAAACGCTGAGTAGAGTGGCAAACTAACTAAAGGCAACAGTAGAGTGTACAGTAGCTGTTATGTTCTATTACTTCCTTTTATTTACATCTTTCAATTTTTCTCACTATTTCATTTACTTCTCAGATCCTTTACTTGATCTCGGATGTCCTCGTGGGACGATCTTGATTGCAGTCTTTTCCAAAAGTAGAAGTAGCACGTGGTGCTCTCCTGTCCGGGAGAGTCCCCCGTGGTGATCCTACCCTCAGTCAACCACCCCAAGGTCACTGACAGACGTAACGGTGACTACGGCACGCGCGATAAACGCACAGGTACCTAGCCTGTACTGGCACGCGGTCAGTCGTTTCCGTTAACGGGTGCGCCCAAAGCACAGCACGGAACCAGGGCAGAGCCCTCTCAGTAACAGGGGTCCAACCCCTCCACAGTAACCAAACCGGGGCCTTGCCCCTCCACAGTCCGCGCACCCTCGCCTGACTACCCTGGTTTGCCCTAGTGGGCCTAACAAGTCGGTGAAGGAGGCTAGCAGAACCCCGGGGCCCGTGGGGTAGCTAGTACTCTCCTAACACTACTAGCTCTCCTCGGTACTACGTACACGAGGGCCAACAAGTCGGTACAGAGCGGCCAAGCCTAACCCCGGGTCCCTGGGGCGGCTGGCCCCACTCTGCACTAAAACAGGTACAGGTACTTCCCTTGGTACTGCGTACCCAAGAGACAGTACAAACTACATCTCAGTTCCATTCCTTTTCTTTCCAGGAGTTCCACTCCTAATTCCCCGTAGGGTTCCAGCCCTTTATCTCAGAACATCATATGTTTCACTTTCCAGATTCACGTTCTCAATTTCCATGATCTCAAACATGTTTCTTTGTTCATAACAGGCAGCTGTTAATTAATTTCACAGGCAGCTTATATATTCCTTTCCATTTTTCCAAGACTGCAGTAATATACATTCCACTAGTTTTTCCATCCTAGGATTCATGCCATATCCTAGGATCTATCATACAATCTAGTTTTCCGGCCCTAGGATTCATGCAACACCTAGGAGCTATCATTCCATACATTTCTCATTCCTAGGATTCATGCAATGCCCTAGGTTCTAGTTATGGTTCCATACTTTAACAGATTTTATTAATACTTAAAACCACTCTACCAGGTACAACAGAAGTAATGGGGGCGTGGTCGGGAATCCCGCGCGCCTCCGCGACTCTCAAGACTGCAACCGAACGAGGTCCTATCACAAGGATCAAACACAAGGAGAGTCTCAAAACGGTGTATAGCTACTGTAGGCGGGTAGAGGAATAAATTCTGAAACGAACGCAACTCGAATCGCGGAAAACGGAGCCCAAACGGGCCCTAAACGGGTCGAGAAAGACAATACTGTGCAAAATCAGACGTCTGGAACTCCCTCCAGACGTCTTAAACGGTGGATCAGAGAATTACCTGTTCGGCTTGGTTCCCCGGACGTCCAGAAGTCTGTGGGGACGTCTCTCCTAGATCCCAGACGTCCGATGGTCTCTCCGGACGTCTGGAGGTCACTCCCGCCGTCTGGTACAACTTCCAGACGTCTGATTCGCAAAGGATGACGAATCCGAACACCTGCGCACAGCCAACCCTCCTCCCTCAGTACGGTCAGTCGACAAAAAGAAGGAGAAAGCGGAACTCACCTTTCAGACGTCTGTATGATCTCACAGACGTCGACCTTGCCGTCTGGATATCAATCCAGACGTCTGATTCTGGAAATTTTTCCAGAACTAGAACCTTGCTCGGCCTCCGCTCGCGACGCCGCCCGCGTCGCACCTCGCGCGTCCGCTGCTCCGCCCGCAGCAGGTCCCTCTCCGCGACGCTCTGCGCCCCCTGCGCCCTCCGCCGGCCGGCCAAGCCGCTCCCGGCGAGCTCGCCCTCACGGCAGAGCCCCGCCCTCGCACGCCGCAGCTCCTCCGCGCCTACTGCGGCCGCCGCTGCCGCTGCGCCCTCGCGTCCGCTCGCTCTCGCGCACAGGTAGGAGAGAAGGAGGAGGATGGTGGAGACAGGAGGGGAGGCGCGCCCCCCCCCCTTTTAACGCCGCGCGGAGAGGAGAGAGAGACGGTCGCAGTCGCCTGCAGCCGCAGAGAAGATGCAGGATCGCAGGTCTGCGCGCACAGGCGCGCAGACGAATATCCCGTGCGAGCATAACTGTTCGCCAGACGTCTGTAAACTATCCCGGACGTCTGGTCAGACGTCCGGATGTGATCCCAGACGTCTTTACAGACGTCTGGGCCACCTCCCAGACGTCTTAAAAGACGTCTGGGGCACGCGCTCGTTACAAAGGCTCTTTTCGTGTCTGACAGATCTCGAGCTCCTGTCGCCATTGACGGTAACTTGAAGAAGCTCCAAGCTTGCTCCAGGCCTCAGGACCGCAAGACTCCAGGAGCAACTGACTCGGGCAGGTCTTGCGAAGACAAGGGGTCCTATAAGAGGCACAACAGAGTCTGCAGTAGTGGCAATTGCAGGAAGGACTCCTGCAGGAGCACGAGCGAAGGCAGCAACCAATAGTCCCACATTGGTAACATACAAAGCACTGGCATGGTTTATATTGTTTTTGTGATATGGGCTCAGCACCTCCGAACGCACTTGGGGTGAGGTCCCTCACCTATCTCACTGCGCCTCGTCCGTGGTTTCACCTCACGGATCTGGCGCGACCCGACCCGACCCTGTCCTGAGCACACCTCGCGCACCACCCTCACGCCGGTGCGCCTGGTCACGGGCGCGCGATCCGACCTATTTATCCAGCTCTGGGAGAGCATCCTGGGAGTGGTTTACAGAGAGAGAGAGAGACGCGCGGGTGTGGGTAGAGGGTTAGGGTTTTGCTTAGCTGTGGTTGTGCAGGGAAGGAAGAAAGAAGGAAGGAGTGAAGCCAACCCTTAGCCGCTGCTAGCAAGGGAAGAAGAAAAGGAAGCAGAAGGCAAGAAGAGGCAAAAATGAAGAAGTAAGGAAGACATTGCAGAGAAAAAAGAGAAGGAAGAGGCGAAGGAAAAAGAGAAGAATAGAAGAAGAAGAAGAAGAAGGAGAAGAAGAACAAGAGAAGGAGAAGACATCTTTTAAGACGTCTGATCCCATGATAAAACGTCCAATTCTTTCTTTTTACCTAAATTACTTTTCAAACTCATACATTTACATTTGAATTAAAGTTTTGAGTAATTAAAGTGTTCAATTCCATTCTTGAGATTAGTAGTAAATTCCAATTGCTACCTGTGTTCGACCTCGGATACTTAGGTTTTCGAGTAATAAAACTTTTATTTGTTGACGACGCTTGATCACCTATACTACGATGTAATTAACTGTTAAAATACGATCGAGTTTCGCACGTCAACAGTACTCTATTGATACTGGTAGTACTCATGTAGTTTGTTCAGTATCTCATATGTACCGGTACTCATGATGAGTACCAGTACTACTTGGATACTGAAACAAACTTAGGCCCCGACCAATATCCCTCATGTATCGGTACTCATGATGAATACCGTTACTACTTCAACACTAGTAGTGTTCCTGGCGTGACCAGTATCCCTCATGTACCGGTACTACTTTAATACTTGTAGTGTTCCTGGGCGTGACCAGTATTCCTCATGTACTAATACTCATGATGATTATCGGTACCATATCGATACTGGCAACGTTCCAGGAAGCGCCCAATCGATACCTGTGCCTTTCCAGTATCGGTACTCATGATAAGTACTGATACCAAATCGGTTACGACCTAATTCCAAGACGACGATCAAAATTCAAGATCACATATAATCATCCCAAAATCAATTTTGATCGGAAAAACAATGTTACAGAAGTTATAAGAGATTAAAAACTAACATGAATCACCCTTTAAAACATTGATTCAACTAAGATGGGCTTAAAACATTAAATCAAACATGATTTCAAGGGTTGTTCTTGTCCAAATGAAAAACCCAAAAATCAAAACAACGGATTACAATGCAACAGAAATCAGAAACTCTGATACCACTTAATGGATTTTATATCGAATGAAAAATCAATCCACTCATATACAAATCATTGGAAAGTTTTCACAAATCCCAGAATCTCTTATTCCCATATGCATTGATAATCCCAAAATCAAAGAGGGTGTCCATGGATACTTGTGTCCATCACTTGATCTTCTCAATGAAGGATGCGTGCAATAATCCTTCTATTTCCCGTAGAGTTTTCCGACGGGGTTTGACGATGATGCTTCCAGGGATCCAAAGAGAATGACCGCAGAAGAGAGAAGGAGACGTTATGTTCTCGTGCCCCTTCGATTTCCACCTAGGGCCCTTATATTTCCCACGATTGGGTGTGGGAAAATAAAATCGCCCATTACTCGCATATCCTTGGGGACCATAACCACAATATTTTTGAATTGATGATTTTACCCATCAACAAACTGTAATTCCCCATAGGATTTCTATGTAATTAATCACATATCTTTAGAAATGTAATTTACCTGATTCTTATTGGATCACATAATAGACATATTTGTCAATATATATACGTATATGATATATATTAATGTAAACCTTATTATAATAATATATATGTATCCACTAATGATTCTAACACCAACATCTTCATCAACTATAGAAAGCACATCGTGGATAGCTCAAGAGTTTAGGGCACAACAAATGGGGGTGATTAATGAAGTGATTCATAGATTGACATTGTCATTAGACAATCAAGTTGTCATATAAATCCTCGTATACGAAGAAAGTCATCCAATTGCAAGAGATCATCAAGCCATTCAACCTGTTGGGAAAGCCTGAGAAGGCTTGGACGACTCAAGCCCTTGCTTGTTGAGACGTTCTTAGATTGCCTACATGTGCCAGATCTGAATCAATGCAACGTCAACGTGCTCGATGTATAAGTTCACTCACTCAATCAATGCCAGCTAATTATTTAGGATCCCATGATCAGAGAGCATGCCAAAGAGCTAGGCGGATGGATTCTAGTGTGACCTTCTTAGATTGTTAGTTTGGTGTGACCTTTTAATATATAGGACCATCCTAATCTCCTAGTGGGCGCCCCTCACCAAGGCTGGACCACGTTAGCCACGAATCTTGAACTCATGGACAACATTCATGGCACAACCCTTATCTCATCACCGGGACCGTGCACTTTCTGCAAAGTCCATACACCAGCCTTCATTTTTTAGCTCATACTAGATAAACAAAACTACTAGAGAAACCTTTTGCATAAGCCTAGACCACCATAATATTCCATTACTTATCATAAAAAAAAAAAAAAAAGCGGGTACAAATCTAGAAATTATTGACGTCTTCTAACGATTGAGACAAGTCGACGGTAAAGATCGGCAGGTATACAAAGTAACGTTGCGTAAGATTTGAAGAAACAATTACTCAAGCTACTATTATGCATTCCCATCTTCCAACTAAATGGGTTGACCATTACTCGTGTCATGTAGTTCATTATTATTATTTTTTTCTTTCACACCCAGTGTACAACACGCATTGGAAGACCAATGTAAACTCTTCTAAGGTTAAATTGCTAGAGCTCGATTTTGATGAAGTACCAATTGCATAAATCTCTGGTAACATGAGAATAGATGGCATGATTGGGAACGTGGCAAAAGTCCCATTTTTTATTTGCGGGTACTCATACTAGGAGTCAAATCAGAACAAAGGCTATCAAGAAAGCCTAATTAATGGCCGACACGTCAGGACCGTGGCCTTCCCTAGACTTTACGAGTGGTAATGGATGACTGCTTGCATGGTGCCATTTATGCACCACCATCTTCACAAGCCTATACCTTAGGTAGCTAAGGAATTCCCCCTAAACGTAACGATAATGGGATGCATGTCAGATTCTTACCGTATGATATGTTGACTAATTAAATTATTTGTCTTTACATGTCATGCGTGCAATGAACTAATGGTGATCAAAATGGAGCAGAGTGCATCTTTTGTGGAGAACATTTGGAGTCCACATAGCATGTGTTCAGAGATTGCTGTGTCACTCGTGTCTTATGATTTGGATTAGGGATCAGGACGGATGCTTTGGTCGTTGACATAGGGAATTTTGTTTTTTTCCCAATTGCAAAAATCTGAGGAACATTTTGTAAGTGCTTGCAAGCGTGCTCCATCAAGTGTGATTCTGTCTCTGTGATTTCAAGCACAAAGGCATCAAATTAACCCAATCCTCTTCCCATCATATATCGGATTCTACGAGTTGATTTCCCCCATAAAGAAGGTCGCTCTTACAAATACGAAGGCCACACCAATCGAGAAGACACCCCTTCCCCCTTCTGACCTTTACATCCAAGTTGACGCCTCCTTTAAAAATGGTCAAGTTGTTGTGGCTGCAGTATGCATTACCAATGATGTACTTTTTTTTGATGCAATGTCCACGATCATAAAGGCTAGAATAACTGAGGATGCTGAAGTGACGGTGGTTGAACAAGGATTGAAGATGGCTGAAGACTATGACTGTTATACCATAAATATTTTCAATAACTGTCTTAATGTTGTTTTGATGTTAAACGAGAAGCAGTACCCCAATTGGATGAGAAAGACCATTAATTGGTGCCTTGTAATTAATTGGGGGGTGTGGGGAAGGGGGAGGCCATGGAAGGTAGATGGTGTAATTCCTCTTCCCCTTCATGTATTGCTCATCATTTTGCTTGGGTAATGAATCCTTGAGCTTTGCCCTTAAAATAAAATAAAATTAAAAAAGGGTGTAGTGTGTTATATACATCTTTCATGTACCACCTTTTTTGGAAGTACACAGCATCGTTGGAATCGGAAATTTCCACCTTAGGAATATTACCATGTTATACTGTGCATGTACAGATTTGACGACAATCTTCCATTATGTGCATGGTACAGTATTTTGGTTGTAATTGTTGTACTGCTAGTTTTTCTACTCCTTACTTCCTTTTGCATCCAGTAATTGGGAGCTTTCAAATCAATGGCATTGAATGCAATTTTCTGTGCCTGGTGTTCCCAACGCTTGAACTCGGATAAAATATAGAAAATTTTAAGAAATGTTAAGTAAATTGTGAGTATATATATATATATATATATTTGAATTAATATATTGTTGTTGAATTTTGTTAATTTCCTCACAAAAAGATCATTAAATCATCACATATCAAATCATCTCACCCAAGATCACCTCCTTCAATTAACCCATTCACATTATAAATGAAAATAAATTTTTATGACTTTACGCCAAATTATTCCACTGTTAACTTAAGATGATTCTGTTGTAGATTTAAAAAGTGAGGATGATATTTTAAATTTACTTTTTTTTTTTCGTTACAGTAAATCTCATTTGTTGCAAAATATATTAATTTTTAAAAGTTTTAGCATCCCATTCATCGAAAGGAAAGGCCTTTGGCCGAGCAATATCCGAAAATACAATGACACACATTATTTCATCGACCATATACAGCCCACAAGATAATTCTCTAAGGTAATATTTGGGTGTGGTATAAGAGATGGGATAAGAGTTAAGAAGTAGGATATGATAGGGACACTATGTATTTTAAGATATATATATATATATATATATATATATATATATATATATATATATATATATATTCTCTTTTAATCATATTAAAATTCACTAATACTTTCTTTTCTCACATGTAATTCAAAAAATACTACATAATAATTAAAATTCATTACATCAAAATCTATTAACTCTGTCTCCTCTCTCACAAAATCAACATGCCAATCATTATAATTCCACCAACTAAATAACTTTTATACTTATTCCACTATTATTCTATCATGATATATTACTATCCCCTATCAAACACAATCTAGGTCTATTGATAAGACTTAGATAACATGGGCGGCATCTAAACAAATTAAAAAAAAAAAAAAAAAAAGCCACACAAAGAACTCAGTTATACAAAGCAAGGAGCTACGAACCGCTCGAATTTCCCACCAGTAAGTCTTTGTGGAGGGCTCTAATTTCTTAGGTAAACGTGAAAAGTAGTTAGAGTCAACGAGGCAAAGAAAGCAATCCACCCTGACGGCCCAATTCACAATAGAAGATTCCATCACTTTGTTAAGGTGGTTAGCTTCTAATATGCTTCATGCTTAGTTTTGCAGTTTGCTTGTTTGCTGATTTCTTGTTTGTTTTTGTTTAGCAATAAGGTAAATTTTATTACTTAAAAGTGGCCAACCGGCCCAAAACTCAGGAGAAGAGCCCCCCGTATCCAACGTAGGATCATTTACATGAAAACAACAAAAATAAAACTACGAAATTTAAATCATTAACGATGCAAGAAGCTAAATTATGGCCACCATTCTCAGGTGACGTTCACGCCAAATATATCAAATTGACACGGTAAGGATTTTGCCAAAATGTCATTCTCGATCCCTTGGGTCCTAAGTTTTATTCTGAAAAGGTAAATAAATATATGTTGTAATATATTTTACAACGTATAAATTGAGAATGATAATTTTAATTGATGTATTTTAATTTTTTATTAATATAAATCACTTTTTATATATAAAAAATAAATTTTTAATTGAAAAATTACTTCTTATAAGTAACATTATATTTGAAGTGAAAAATCATTTACCATTGTAGAAAGATAAAATATATCGATGTATTTTAATTTTCAACTGATATATTTTTATTTTTAATCAATTAACAAATAATTTAAACTTATATATTTTGATGTATTTAATTTTCAACCGATTAATTTTTAAATTTTAATTATTGATTCTAATTGTACATTGCAACGTTCATTTTCATGCCTATGTTCGACGCTATTTGGTGCTTATCTCATGCGGGTGAGTGCCTCGCTCGTGGGATAATTTTTTTATGTCAGCTTATCCCATGATAATTTTTCAAGGCTTATCACCTCTTGCAAATAGTCAATCTCGAATGAAGTTTATCCCATCTAATTAATATCAAATAGGGAATTCGAAGTTTTATACTATTGCAACCAGATTATCCCCTCTAATTTATTTCCCCTGCCAAACAGGCCCATAAAGTTCATTGGATATCCCTATTTCATGTGAACACAAACAAGGGATGTCCAAAATTTCCAAGTACACATCAACGAGAGATTTCCCTCGTTCAACTTCTACCAATTGAGTCTACCAACCCACGTCAAAAACTAGTCCTATCAATCTAGCTGTTAAGATAAGGGGGAAGTTCCTACTTCAACAAGAAGAACAATAAAAAAATTAAAAAAAAAAAAAAAAAACACGTATTCCAGATTTATAATTTAAGAACCTATCTTTCATGGTGGGCACTCCTCTCCGTGCATTTTATACTCTTCATCGTTGTTTTTCCATCCAATCAACGTCGAATATATGTACAGGGGGAGGAAGGGAAGGGTCGTTGCTGCAGCATCTGCCCACTGCCTCGCCAGAGGATAACAGCAACACCCACTCAAGAGGATCGATCGCAAAGTGGTCTCCTTGCACAGAGATCCTTCCAAAAAAACGTCACACCGATGAGTATGTCTCCTCCCTTCAAGTTTTTGGGCGTTTCCCTCAAGTAGGAGGAACAGAGCATATGGTGCCTCTCCTATCCTCCACAGGGACACATCAAATCATCATCCTACAGTTTCTTTGGAAACTTAGTTGGGGGCAAAAATTACATGCAATTTAGACGGGCAGGAAAGGTCTCAAATAAGCACGTCCACAGATAAGAGATCAAGCCAAGAAGGACATCTTCTCAGGCAGCTTAGACAGAGCGCACCATCGAAAGCTCCTTGGAAGCACATGGTTTGCTATTTGCGGGGAGCAACCGAGTAGCAAGCCCATGTAGACCAGACAACTACCCTATGGCCCATAATCGTGCCTTTTCTTACGAGAAAAGTTTATCTACTTGGGGGAAGTTACCTTTTTCTCTCTCGTGCATTTAAGGGAAATGAGATAAGTAATGGAATATAGATGATCATTATAATGATATGATATTATTAGATAATTTTTTAATATATTATAATATAGGTGTGAGTGGGTTAACGTAACAAAATGAATATATTTTAATGGATATATTATATTAAAGTATATATGTTTTAACATATATAATAATATTAATATATATTGGTATTAGTGTAATGTAATAAGATAGTTTGAAAATAATGTACTTTATTATATATTGATGTTGATTGATGAAATGAAATAAGTTGTATCTTTTAACTTTAAAATTTATTTTTAGATATTCCTTTGACCAACTATTCCTCCGTCGAAAGATGTCTTGGTGCAAAACATGATCAAATTAATCGTTATGTTCCATTTTTTTGTTTGTGATATAATAGGATAGTTTGAAAATGATATATTTTAATGTATATTGATGTTGATCGGTAAAATGGAATAAGTTCTATCCTTTGATTTTAAAATTTATTCTTTAGACATTCTTTTGACAGATTATCCCTTTGTCAAACGAAGTCTTAGTGCAAAAGTTGATCCAATTAATAGTTACACTCCTTTTCTGTGTTTAATTCGCCACCTCATACAACCCCTCATGTAAGCGAAATCTAGAGGGTGAAAGTTTAGTGAGTTTTCATTCAAGCGGTTGACTATTTGGCTAAATCACTGATGGCATCGCCATCATTATCTATATTTAACCTAATTTGGCTAAGTTCTAAAGATAAATTCACCTAATTAACACATTAAAAGTGTATAACTCAATTAAGGCTGAAAATAGAGGAATTGATAAAAATATATGTTAATTCTATAATTTTCACAAACAATTTTAAATGCAGAATGGTCGAAGGTTGAACAATAAACAATCAAAGGTCAATTGAGCTTAAATGTCCTAAAAGTGGGTTAGTACTGAGTAATTTAGGATTTTCATTCAAACTAAGTGTTAATCCTTAATTAAATTGTCTAATTTCGATCCCACTTCAATTAAAGCAGGTTCGATGGAAATAAATGTAGTCTAAATATTCTAAAAATCATTTAAAAATATTTTACAAAGTTTGGCACAGCTAATTTGACAATCGAAACTTGTTTCAACCTAAAATAGAACTATAGGCGGGAATTTACTACATTTTGGGTCTAAACGTAGATTGACCATTCAAACATCATTGAAACCTAAAATTTAAGTCACTATTTAATTTCTTAGGCCTAAATTAGGCTATCATAAAAATTTGAGCTCATTTGAACTTCATCTTGGTCAACTTTACAATTTATCTCTCAATTCTTGATTTCCTTACAAACGCCCACTTAATTTTCAATTTAATTGCAAATCGGTCCATGCTAGCACCGCCTCCACCTTCCACCTCCACAACCTCCGACCGCCAACTCCGGCGAGGTCGTTCACGCACCTACCACGCCTCTCCTCGTGCGCCAACAAGCTACAAATCTTGGTCACCTCATACCGTTTCATTTCGTCAAGTTTTTGGTGTGCTACAACCCTTCCTCCTTCCTTGAAAGCCACCATTAACACCATCCATGGAGCTCTTCATCCTCCTTCGTCGTCGCACCTCGCCACCCTCACCACCACACCGGCCACCTTCCCAACCTGTTCTCCTCTCAGGTTTCCCTCCCTCTTTCTCTCTTCCTCTAGAATAGTTTAGGACTCTTAGATCTAGGTTTCTACTCTGTCTCTCTTCCCTCCTCACCATCTTCTCCATCCATGGTGAGACGCCAGCCGAACTCCGGCATGGCATGCCTCGTCGCTCCACACCAACTCCCGCTCCGCCAACTACCTCATGAGCTCCGCATCAGCGAGAGGATCGAAAGCTCTCTCTCAATCGAGGGTTTCGAGCCTCCACGACCTCCATTGGACACGTGCCGCCACTGCCCCCTTCCTCGACATCATCCGACCATCACCGCGTCACGACTAACCGTCATCACCACCACCTTCACCATCCTCCAATGAAGCTTCCCAACTCATTGGCTTTGAGTTCCGATGCCTCTCCACCTCGGCCAAATGACCCACGCCGACGCCTCCCCATTGAGCACGCAATGCCACCTCTGGCCTCCTCACGGTTCGAAGCTTCGCGAGAAGCCTTTTGAGGGCTTGAGGCACCTTTTGCGACTATCGGCGAGGAGTTTCGTGCCCTAAGGACAATCGTCGACTACCATCGGACCGACCACTCGCCACCATCGTCTCCGCCTTCCCCCTGCCTCAAGACACAAAGCCAATGCTGCCATCAGGTCGGTGTTGCCCTAATGAAGCTCCTCCGTCGCTCGTTAGCAAAATTCCACAGCCGAAGGCTCTTTCCGACGTTGCGCCGCCACCCCTTCAGTGAACTTTGTTGGCAGGAAGAGGAAGAAGAAGGTAGGGGCCTATCCACAGAAGAAAAATAACTTGCAGGGACTGAAACACAAGAGATCTTGACTTCTCAAGGATTGAATTGCAGAATCTATCGATTTAGGTCCAATTAAATTGGTTATTGAATTGTCCTGTCCAAACTTTATTGGTAATTGATTATTTCATGCTTAAATACTTTCATACTTGATCATTTTCTTCTACTAAGCATAAAGAAAAAAATTAGTTATCCGCTGAATTTACATTTGATTGCCTTAACTTGCAAACACAAGTGCAAGTTTAAAGTCATTATATTTATTCTTGAACAATCGTGATAGTAATATTTGCGTATTAATTTGTTCCTTGTGTTTGATCTCGGAATACATATAAATATTTTGAGTTATATAAAATTAAATGTTAATTTACTTTGATTATCTATACTACGATGCATGATTTTAAAACAAGATCGAAACACATTCAACAATCACATTTCATCCCCCACAATAAGAATTGACCTTTAAATGTTCTATATGCAAAGTCAAGTCTTTCCTTGCTAGCCTTCTTTGTTAACTACATGGCACCGACCAAGATATTCTATCCAAATCAACATATCTAGAAAGGAGAACTTTTCAATATCTTCACTATTAGCACGGACTCTTTCCGAGACCTGGTCCACCTTCAATTATCTGGTAAAACCAAGCAACAACAGCACATCAAAACAACTTGGAGATAAACACACGAAGTACAGTCAAAGCGTTATAAACAAATTTGAGATATAAGGATAATCTCTGTTACGAAATCCACGAGTTTGAGATGTTCTCAATTTCAAACACTTGTAACCTATGTCTATAAATATAATAAAATAAACACTCATTGAGCGAGTACAAATTTCTTTTCCCATCGCTCCTTGTAGCATTCACCACTTTAGATTCCCTCCCCACTTTCCCACACACACAAAAAAAAAAAAAAAAGCAACTTATCCAGAAATGGTTAGCCATATTTTTTTTCTCTGTGCACCTCAAAAACTATTCCCACCAGGTAAAAAAAAAAAAAAAGCAACTCTGAACACACAGAAAAAAAATAATCTCCCCTGCTCATCCATCGCACCTGCAGTTGCGCACCCTACAAAGTCTTGGATCCTCTGCCCGCGGAAAGAAAATCCTAAAGCGTCGAAAAACTCAAAACAATAATCAAATGAGGTTCTTAAACAAATGTCATCAGAAACTTTTTTTTTACATGATTTCTATCATATTTTTTCGTATTTATACTGTTACCACCATAAAGCTAATTACGCTCACAAAACTGCCACTCGAATTATGTCCCGCGAGATGATTTGCTATTTTCGATTAGAATTAGAAAGAAAGAAAGAAAGAAAATGTTACCACGTAAAATGCAAAAAATTACGATGACGACCACTTCCTAATAAAAAATTTTTCATGACATTCGTGTAAAAAACCCCCCCAATCAAAAATTGACTTCCTTCCCACCCCACTGACCCCTCACCATCACCACCCTCTTTTTCTCAAGGTGGACCCAAAAACGAAACACCCTCCAACAGTCCAACTTCACAGCTCACGATATAAGACAGTCACCCAACACCTTCCCGTTCTTCCTCCCACGCTTTATTCCCTTCCACCTCTCCTCCCACACTCCATGCAACTCCCCTTCTCCTCCTCCTCTTGACCCCTCTTCTTCATCACGCCCACCATGACGTCCCCCTCACCACCCACCTCCCACAGCAGCAGCAGCAGCAGCGTACCCATAGTGGTGATCTCCATCCTCGGCATCACTACCACCGTCTCCCTCCTCGTCGCCTACTACTTCTTCATCATGCGCTGCTTCTTCCGCTCCCGCCTACGTGGACCCCACACCACCACCGCCTCAGACCCCTCCCGACGACCACGCCACCCTCTCCCCCACTTCCTCCTCCACAGGTACCAGTCCGACTTCTCCCCACGCGGCCTCGACGACTCTACCATCCGCTCCCTCCCCATCGTCCCCTTCCGCCGCTTCTCCTCGCCCCTCTCCCACGAGTGCGCCGTCTGCCTCTCCTCCTTCCGCGAGAACGAGAAGCTCCGCCTCCTCCCCGGCTGCTCCCACCACTTCCACGTCGACTGCGTCGACACGTGGCTCCACAGCACCCCCACCTGCCCCCTCTGCCGCACCCACGTCTCCCCCTTGGACCTCCTCGCCGCGGCCCAACTCGGCCTCCCCGTCGAAGAAGAAGAAGAAGAAGACGAAGGAGGTGGTCGACCCGCAACGGCTAACGCCGCCACTTTGCGGCCTGGGAGGAAGCTGATGAGCATGGGGGACGAGTGCATAGCGCGGAGGTCGACGAAGGAAGGGGGGCTGTGGTCGCCGGTGCAACCCATGAGGAGGTCCTTCTCCATGGACTCCTCAACTGAGAGGCAGCTGTGCCTCGCTGTACGGGAGGCTCTGACGCTTAGGAGGGAGCAGGAAGAAGGGAGTGGGAGGATCAGGAGGACCCTCTTCTCCTTCGCCCATGGGAGGAGCTCGAGGAGCGCTATCTTGCCCCTTCAGGTCGACGACGTGTGAAGAAGAGGAAGAAGGAGGAGGAGGAGGAGGAGACGAAGAAGAAACAGCTCGGGTTTGGGTTCTTCGGTTCGTGTTGGTGCTCCCACCGTGTGGACTCTATTTGCGTTGGACGGGGAATTCGGAGAAGTGTAGGGGGACGGGTGTAAATTTCACGAGGGCGATTCGTTTGTCTAGCGTTGGGTTGTTTTTTTTGCGTGTGTGCGCGCGCGCGTGTGCTTTTTTTTCTGATTTTTTGTTTTTTTTTTTTTTAAGTATATGACTATTGTCTGCTGGCGGTGATGGGTGGTGGTTGGATTTGTCATTGTCATTAGCTTGATGATTGGGATATTTTTTATATGGTGGCTGAAATGGATTGCAGTTTGATGATGGAGATGTTAATTAGCTTCTTCTGGTTGGACGGTGTTTCAAGTGAGTTTGGCGGTGTTCGTGAGAGAGGGAGGAATCGGAATCAAAACCTATGATTGTTTTAGTTTGATCCTCGGATGAAGACAAGCATGCTTCGGTTTGATCCTTTGTTATTTTTAAAAAGAGTAAAAAGGCCTCTAACGTTTTCTTATCTTTTATCCTTTATTAAGTTGTGGCTTTCCGTTTGAGTATGATAATGGAAAGTTTGTCTTTCTCAAATTCACAAGTCTCCGACATATCACGATGTTAGTTGCTTCGACCTTAAATAAAAAAATTGAACGGGAAATAACCAATCTACCTGACCTATGTATTCGACTTCACTCTGCCCAATTCTACCATTGCATCCTCTTTTGAGCTCCCCCTAGAATGGTTCTCTTCCACTTGAACAAAGCGAACCATTATACAGGTTAGTATTTTTATAGTTAGCGCACGTCTTAGTATTCGGCATCCTTTATTCCTAGAAATCGTGGCTAGTCGATTATTTATTAGGTTAATAAACTAATTTCGGACATTTATTCGACTACTTAGCTTTTCCATCATCTTTCGTACTCGGTTGTTTGATCCTCCACGCAATCTATCGGGACATATGCTGGTGTCCTCGAACGTCTTTTCGTTTAATTATTCGAGTTGAATTCTATTTGGTATAAAAGTGGATGTTTTATAACTTACTTTGCCCAAAGGCTAATAGATCCCATCTTATTATTTATTTTTATGAGTTTCTTATGTAAATATTATCTTTGTAGATATTATAAAAAGCTATATAAGACACTTATATTACTTTATATAATCATAAAAATCGAACCTAATCCAAGATTGTAGAATGCACTTTGATTGGACAATATATGATGATTGAATGGATTATAAAGACAAAATCACAAACAATCAAATCTTATCCATATGAACCTCTAACTTAAAAGTATTCACTACTTTACACTGGACTTTCTTTTTGTTTTTGGTGAAGGTAGTTTACATAGGACTTTAACTTGCAGGAGGATGGTGAACTTGATATATGTTCTTTATTAGTTTGGGATTTTTATAAGAACGTCACCATGAATGTTTAAAATTAATATAATATTATCATCTTCTAATATTGTTTTTAAGTACATTAAAAATGTTACATATAAATGAACTACAAAGTAAAAGAAAATTATACTTTTACTCTGAAAATTTTTTGTTTATCATCCCCCATTCGTTCGCCCCTCTCCCTCATTAATTCTCTTCCATCTCCTCCCTCGTTAATGAAGATGGAGGCTATCAAGGTTGCAGGAAGCAGGATGTCCAGGAGTAGTTGAGGCTCATGGCCTCGACGACCGTCTCAAGGAGGATGTTGGCAATGCAACAAAGGTGACAAACTTGTCGAGTTCAATGTGGAGGGAGGAGTTGTAGGCGGAGGAGATCTTGATGGTAAATTCCATGAAGCAAAAGATAATAGAGGAGGGCAGAGAGATCGACGACGACATAGAAGTTGACGAGGGTGGGGCCAGAGTCGTTGCGGGCCTTGAGGTCTATGATGACAACGATACCAAAGCCAATACAAATGCATCTCATGCTCATTGTAATGGCAAAGGATGTGGAACTCTTTAGTGTTGAGTGAGCGGTGGAAGGCATGTTCACATAGGCAAGGGAGTGTAGTAGTGAGCATGGAGCCATGGTCGGCGCTTGAGGTGGAAGAGAAGGGAGGAGCGGGAGGGGAAAAAGAGTGGGGAATGGGGAAAAAAGTTGAGGATAACTAAATAATTTCTTGTTAATTTTTTATTCATAATCCTGTAAATTTAATGACAATAATCAATGGAGTGTCAATTGCGGGCTTCCCCTCCCTATGCGATTTTGTCTTCCCTCCTTTTTCACTTAATTGAGGCTACGTCCGGTAGGAACTTGTAAGCTGTTCTTTTCTTTTAATAAAATATTTCATTACTTAAAAAAAATGACAACGGCAAAAGTGATATCACTTCTTCAATAGTATTTAAAATAATATTAAAAATATAATGATATTATATTAATTTTAAAATTTTATAATGATATTTGTGTAAAAGCCTTTATTATTGTTAACTATAAATGATTATTTGATAAGGGATAAAAAATACCTTTGAATCTGAAATCTTGCGATAGATTTGAAAAGAAGGATCCGACCCAAAAAATCTTGGATATAGGTGAGTTCGAGGATCCAACTCTTGGACCTAGAGGACTCTATGCATCAGAGGGGTCGATGAGGGTACAACAGACCTACGTCTCTACTAAATGTTAACAGTGGCAGTTGCTATTAATAACCTGACAGTGTATCTGCTTAGAAGATTTTACTACGAGCCTGATCTGCTCAAAAGATCCTGCTGGAAGCTTAAGCCTGATTAGTTCAGAAGATCTCGCTAAGAATCCGATCCCAGCACAATAAATAAATGAGAAGGCCTTCAAGGCTTTACTGAAGCAATCTGAGAGAAATCGAGAGATTATATACTTTATAATCTTATTGAATTTCTAGTGTATAGTTAAGAATTTCATCCTCCCCTCAAACGTATATCCCTTACGGTGGAATTAGATAATCACTTCTTATATCATTTGTGAGATTACTTAACTCACACGATCGGATCATCCACCAGAAAAGATACGATCGTTACTTATGATTCTCAATATCATGATGTGCTGATCACTATTCATGAATGAATATTTGATTTACCGAAGAGTTTAAGCCAAATGGCACCCACGTTGTCCATCTTTCTTCGTGTCACAGAAACTAAGCCTTTCTATGGTATGAAAGAACATTGACAAAGAGAGCGCACACGATTTGATGAGGGTGTGTTTACACGGAATGTGAGCCGACACTTTCCCGTGCACCTTCCACTTTTCCACACAATTTGTCCATTTTGTGGCCGGCAATTGTCGTGGTTAAGTACAGATAAACTTGCATGCGACAGTAAAATATATAAAAATAATGTTTTAATCAATGGAACTCGGAAGTGGAATTGGCATGTTATATCGCCATCGACTGTAATACTCCCTCATTTAGATGTTAAGAATCTCAACACCAACGATGATGTATTCTAAGTACTCTAACCTTATTAAGGGACCTCGCTGACCTCCATCCTGCTCCCCTCTGCTCCAACGACAGCATGAGGCTCCGATTGATTGTATGATCTCACTCTGAATGATCTTGCCCCCACCCCCTAACCCCTTCTCTTCGAGGTAGGGGTTTCTTCACCGACATGCATGGCTGTTGGTGACCCATGGCAGCTGCTTGAAGTGTGATGGTCGTCGCAGTAGAGGAGGTGTCTCGCAGTGGTTGGCAACTGAGTTCTGAGTCACGTGGGCGTCAGTCGTTCGTGGTGTGTCGGTGCGGCAGGGGGTGTGCTTCGTTGGACGCAGTTGCTACGATTCATCGTCGACGAGGGGCCACCGGCCAACGCTCTCAACTTGCGGTTGATGGCTGGCGACAACGGATGGTGGCCGGTAGGCTTCGATGGTCACAGAGGCTTGATCTCTTGTGACGGGTTTCGCGGACGTTGTTTCTGTGCCTTTAGTTGTAGCTTCGGTGGTCGCAGGTGACTCGATTTTTAATCAACTTTCTACGACAATTATCAAATAATCACAATAAAATGCAGTTGTTAGATTTTTTTTTCCAGCAACAGATCCAAAAATATGATCGTCGACGACCGGTTCGTACTAAAACGAGGGTTTTAAATGTCATTGTTGTAATATATGCCACAAAAGTAAACTGATGTTGCATCAATTTTATTTATTTACTTAATTTTTACTAGTTTTTTCCAAGTCGTTCACTAGGAAGCAGTTGTTGATATACATCACTCTCTAAGTCCAAAAATATTCTTTTATTTCAAAAATGTTGATTTTATTTACAAAATAAATTAATGAAAAAATGAATTTCGTTAATTATGTATAAAATAATTAATTAAAACACATTACAATGCTTGAAAACATATCTACACAAACAAGCATAAAAAACTATGTATAATTACTCTATATTAATTATCTACAACTAATATACATAATACCTCAGTATAGGTACAAAAATAATTAATAATACCTACTATACTAAATCATTATAGTATACTAATATCTATAGTAACATACATAATATATACGGTAATATATATAAGTGTCGCTAAAACCTTAGTAAACCATATATATAGCCTAAGGCAATGACATATCTATTCGTCATTAAAGCTCTAGTTATTTATATGCATATATAAGAACTCAAACAAATTACTTACTCTACACATATTACACGTATATACTATATACATATATATTACAATATACGTAATTTATTTATTTATATATTTTATTTAATTACATAATTTATTTACATATGTATTTATATTAAACATATATTATACACATACATATATACACACTCACAGGCACACAACTCACGCACACATATGCACACTAAGGCATAGGGGGGTACTTAGCCAAATTTTCTTCTTCCTTTCTTCTCTTTCTCTCTTAACACTTAGCCAAATCTTGGCTCACTCTCTCTCAGACAGGTTCGGTTCAACCCAAAAATTGGGTTTAATGTGGGTAGGAGTCCTTTTCGAGGGATATACAGTATCCATTTCTCGGTGGAACCAACCTCTACTAGGACTACCCTAGTTCTTAATTAGGTGCATTTAAATCCGATTCAATGCTCATTAATGGGCTCAATTAGGCCCTCACACAGTGCATGGCCCTCAGCTTATGCACCGTACGCAGTATACTCGTAAGCCATGTTAGATCAAGAGAGGAGAGGTGTTACGAACGTGTGCCCCAGACGTCGAACCAGACGTCTGGGATCAAATCCAGACGTCTGGGATCGTTTCTAGACGTCTGGAAAATAGTTTCTTTTTTCGCATGAAAGATTCGTCTGCGCACCTGTGCGCGCAGACCCGCGATTCCCCTCTCTCTCTCTTTTTCCCTCTCTCTCTGCGGCTGCAGACCTGCCGCGCTCTCTCTCCCTCCTCCTCGCGCGGCCTTAAAAGGCCACGCCTCCCCTCCCGTCTCCACCGTCTCCTCCTTCTTCTCCTTCAGCCAGTGAGCGTGAGCGCGAGCGCGAGGGCGGCAGCGGCGGCCGCAGTGAGCGCGGAGGAGGTGCGGCGTGCGAGAGCGGAGCTCTGCCGTGAGGGCGAGCTCGCCGGAGCGGCTTGGCCGGCCAGCGGAGGGCGCAGGGGGCGCGGAGCGACACGGAGAGGGACCTGCTGCGGTCGGAGCAGCAGACGCGCGAGGTACGTTGCGGGTGGCGTCGCGACCGGAGGCCGAGTAGCGCCCTGATTCTGGAAAAATTTTCAGAATCAGACGTCTGGGTTGATAGTCAGACGGCGAGGGCGACGTCTGGAAGCTCATACAGACGTCTGAAAGGTGAGTATTCCGCCTTCTTCTTCCTTCCTGTCGACTGACCGTACTGAGGGAGGCAGTTGGCTGTGCGCAGGTTCGCTGATTCGCCATCCTTTGCGAATCAGACGTCTGGAAGTTGTACCAGACGGCGGGAGTGACCTCCAGACGTTCGGGGAGACCATCGGACGTCTGGGAGCTAGGCCAGACGTCCTCGCAGACTTCTGGATGTCTGGGAAACCACGCTGAACAGGTAATTCTCTGATCCACTGTTTAAGACGTTTGGAAGAAGTTCCAGAAGTCTGATTTTGCACAGTATCGTCTTTTTCGACCCGTTTAGGCCCCGTTCGGGCTCCGTTTTCCGAGATTCGAGTTGCGCTCTTTTCAGAATTAATTCCTCTACCCGTCTATAGTAGCTATACACGGTTTTGAGACACTCCTTGTGTTTGATCCTTGTGATAGGACCTCATTCAGTTGCAGTCTTGGGAGTCGCGGAGGCACGCGGGATTCCCGATCACGCCCCCATTACTCCCGTTGTACCTGGTAGAGTGGCTTAAGTTATTAAAATCTGTTAAAGTATGGAACCTTAACTAGAATCTAGGACATTGCATGAATCCTAGGAATGAGAAATATATGGAATGATAGCTCCTAGGTGTTGCATGAATCCTAGGGCTGGAAAATTAGATTGTATGATAGATCGTAGGATATGGCATGAATCCTAGGATGGAAAACTAGCGGAATGTATAATACTGCAGTCTTGGAAAAATGAAAAGGAATATAAAGTTGCCTGTAAATTGAATTAACAGCTGCCTGTTATGAATAAAGAAACGTGGGTGAGAACATGGATTGTAAGAATGTGAAACTGGAAAGTGAAACCTGGATGTTTGAGTTAAAAGGATGGAACCCTACGGGAAATTAGGAGTGGAACTCCTGGAAAGAGAAAGGAATGGAACTGAGATGTTGTTCGTACTGTCTCTTGGGTACGCAGTACCAAGGGAAGTACCTGTACCTATTTAGTGCAGAGTGGGGCCAGCCACCCCAGGGACCCGGGGTTAGGATTGGCCGCTCTGTACCGACTTGCAGGCCCTCGTGTACGTAGTACCGAGGAGAGCTACTAGTGTTAGGAGAGTACTAGCTACCCCACGGGCCCCGGGGTTCTGCTAGCCTCCTTCACCGACTTGTTAGGCCCACTGGGGCAAACCAGGGTAGTCAGGCGAGGGTGCGCGGACTGTGGAGGGGCAAGGCCCCGATTTGGTTACTGTGGAGGGGTTGGACCCCGTGTTACTGAGAGGGCTCTATCCTGTACTGGTTCTGTGCTGTGCTTTGGGCGCACCCGTTAATGGAAACGACTGACCGCGTGCCAGTACGGGTTAGCTACCTGTGCGTTTATCGCGCGTACCGTAGTCACCGTTACGCCTGTCAGAGACCTTGGGGTGGTTGACTGAGGGTAGGATCACCACGGGAGACTCTCCCGGCCAGGAGAGCACCACGTGCTACTTCTACTTTTTGGAAAAGACTGCAATCAAGATCGTTCCCACGAGGAACATTCGAGATCAAGTAAAAGATCTGAGGAATAAATGAAATAGTGAGACAATTGAAAAATGTAAATAAAGAAAGTAATAGAACATAACAGCTACTGTACGCTCTACTGTTGTCTTAGTTTTAGTTGCCACTCTACTCAGCGTTTTGCTGACGTGTTACTCTCGTTACCTTTTTCAGGACCAGGTGTTGAGCAGCCAGGGTCAGCGGCTGCAGAGGTCGCTGGGCCGAGTAGGGTCCAGTAGAGTTTACCACAGTCTTTGTACCTCTTTTGTTTCTGTTATAGTGAGTAGTTCTTGTTTCCGCTGTACTTTCTTTACCTGCAGTTCGTGTTATATGATAAATGTTGTTCTACTGTTGTGGTGGTATCTACTGTAGTAGTTTCTTTCCTTACTGCTGTACTTTCTTACTGTTAGTTATATTCATGCTTAATGTGGTTTATTTTACTGCTCTTTTGGTTACTTCCTTGTTGGACGACTAGGTCTTGGGATTAGTCGAGTCGGTCCGGTTCTCGTGTCTCGTAAGGACACGGGAATCGGGTCGTTACAAGATGGTATCAGAGCAAGGTCGTCCCGAGAAGTGAATCAACTGACTGGAAAATAACCAATTCGCATGTTTATAGCTAGAGTAGCCACCACAACATATCTCCTGACTTGAGCTCTTAGAAGTTTCGTTAGGTACCGTCTGTTTTGACGTTTTCGTTTGGGTTCGTGTCTCCTTGCAGGAGATGCCTCGTCGCGGGACTGGCGAGACTGGCCGCGGGCACGGCCGAGGGCGAGGTCGGCGAGGTGGACATGCCATTGTTGACATCTCGGTGGACCAGCCACCACTCCCGGGCATCCAGGCCCAGGTCCTCGCCAGACTGATTCGAGATATTGTACGAGAGGAGCTCCACCCACCGCCCCGAGCACCTCCTCCTGGGGTTGCAGAGGGGGAGTCCTCTGTGGGACCACGCGACGGACACGACGCTGGACACGAGGGAGGGGATGGGCCGCTGCCGCCCCCACCTTCCTCCGACACTTCTGTACCCGAGGCACCTTCGCCTGGAGGTGCACCAGCACCTCCCCTACAGCGCCACTTCGAGCTTTTCGGACAGTTCCAGAAGCTGAAGCCCCCCTCCTTCAAGGGGAATGAGGACCCGACCGAGGCAGAGGACTGGCTTGAGCAGCTGGAGAAGATCTTCGACACCCTTCGCCCCCCGGTGGAGTGCCGCGTGGCCTTTTCCATGTACCAGTTGGAGAGTGCGGCACACCGGTGGTGGAGGGCGGTCCGGGGACAGGAGAGGGACGAGCCGACGTGGGACCAGTTCGTCACCCTCTTCTGCGAGCAGTACTTCCCCCAGACGTGGCAGGACCAGAGGAGGCGGGAGTTCCACACTCTCCGCCAGGGGACGATGACTGTGAGAGCGTACCGCACGCGTTTCTTGGAGCTGTCCCGCTTTGCAGCGACAGCGGTAGCCACTGAGGAGGAGCGCCTTTGGAGGTTCACCGAGGGGCTCCGGCCTGCGATCCGGGGGTATGTCAAACCCCTGAAGCTGCCTACATTTTCGAGGGTGGTAGAGGCAGCTATGACTTATGAGGAGACCAACCCGTTCGCGCGAGAGACCGACGGCGGGCGGAAGAGGCCCTTTCAGCCAGACTTCTCACAGGGCCGGCGAGAACGGAGACACGTGGCGTCCGCAGGAGAGCCGTCACGTTATGCAGGGCCATCAGTGGCCTTTGGGGGCCCTCGACAGGGGCCAGTCGCCAGCACCGGACCCCCGCCTAGCCGACAGCAGGGACTCACTGAGGGCGGGAGTCGGGTTCCCCTCTGCTACCAGTGTGGCCAGCCGGGCCACGTCAGGAGGGACTGCCCATCTAGGGCAAGAGGTCAGTAGATACTTCCCGCGCAGAGCACTGGAGGGCACGCAGGAGGCAAAGTTCCCAGGCGCGAGGAGGAGGACAGCAGTCGCGAGGAGGGTACCGGCCAGCACCTACCCGTCCGACGCAGAGTGTGGCTGCTTCGTCCGCACCTAGAGCTGAGGGGCGTATCAACGCCCTAACACATAGGGACGCCAGAGCTTCAGGATCCGTGGTAGCAGGTATGGTTTCAGTTTCTGGCAGACTCGTTTACACGCTTTTCGATTCCGGCGCTACGCACTCGTTTGTCGCAGCCAATTTCGCAGTTAGTTTGGACCAGGATTATACACTGTTAGAGAATCCGTTCGTAATCAGAGGTCCGAGTGGTCAGCTGTTTGTAGCTGAGGAGGTGTACACGGGTTGCGAGGTCAGCGTCGGGGGACATAGCCTGCCAGCTGATCTGATTATGATACAGATGGAGGACTTTGGAGTGATTCTGGGGATGGATTGGTTGTCCGCTTACCACGCTTTGGTGGACTGTTTTGAGAGGAAGATCGTCTTCTCCATTCCGGAGTTGCCTTCTTTCGAGTTTCACGGATAGCCAGTGGACGGAGGTTTCAGGTGCATATCGGCACTTCGGGCGGCGAGACTTTTGAGCCAGGGGTGTGAGGGCTTCCTAGCTTGTGTGGTGGCAGAACCCAGCCCCGTGGCAGACTTCCAGAGCATCCCGGTGGTCAGAGAGTACCCCGACGTGTTTCCAGACGAGTTACCAGGACTACCGCCCGAGCGTGAGATCGAGTTTGAGATCTCACTAGTACCAGGGACCAACCCCATCTCCACCGCGCCATACAGAATGGCACCGCTTGAGCTGCGAGAGCTCAAGTCCCAGTTGCAGGACCTTTTGGAGAAAGGTTTCGTGAGGCCCAGTGCGTCTCCTTGGGGAGCCCCGATACTGTTTGTGAAGAAGAAGGATGGGACCCTACGCCTTTGTGTGGACTACCGACAGCTGAATAGGGTCACCATCAGGAATAGATATCCGCTGCCGAGGATTGACGATTTGTTTGACCAGTTGCGGGGTGCCACGGTGTTTTCCAAGATAGACTTGAGGTCTGGATACCACCAGTTGAGGATCAGGGAGACCGACGTCTCCAAGATAGATTTCCGCACCTGGTACGGACACTACGAGTTTTTGGTCATGCCATTTGGGCTGACCAACGCCCCCGCTGCTTTCATGGACCTGATGAACCGGGTGTTTAGACCGTACTTGAACCAGTTTGTGGTGGCTTTCATAGATGATGTACTCATCTATTCTAGAGATCGGACGCAGCACGAACAGCACTTGTGGATGGTTCTGGACACTCTGAGACGACGCAGGCTGTACGCCAAATACAGCAAGTGCGAGTTCTGGTTGACGGAGGTGACCTTCTTGGGTCATGTGATCTCTGGTGACGGCCTAGCGGTGGACCCCGCCAAGGTCAAGGCAGTGCTCAGGTGGGAGAGACCGCGTTCAGTCACTGAGATTCGCAGTTTCCTGGGACTGGCAGGTTACTACAGACGGTTCATCAGAGGATTTTCACAGATTGCGTGTCCTATGACACAGTTGACCCGGAAGGACGTGCCTTTCGCTTGGACAGATGCCTGTGAGGCGTGTTTTCTGGAGCTGAAGGAGAGGTTGACCTCGGCTCCCGTGCTCACCATCCCTGACAGTAGTGGCGGGTTCGTTGTGTAAACGGACGCTTCCTTGCAAGGGTTAGGAGGTGTGCTCATGCAGAGGGGTCACGTGGTCGCTTACGCTTCGCGGCAACTGAAGCCCCATGAGCATACCTACCCTACCCATGACCTAGAGTTGGCAGCTGTTGTCTTCGCGCTGAAGACATGGAGGCACTACTTGTACGGTGAGACCTTCGAGATTTTTACAGATCACAAGAGCCTCAGATATCTTTTTAACCAGAAGGAGCTCAACATGAGACAGAGATGTTGGTTGGAGCTCCTGAAGGACTACGATTGCAGCATCTCCTACCACCCGGGAAAGGCCAATGTGGTGGCTGACGCCTTGAGCCGTAAGGCGCCCGCACGCTTGGCCAGTCTACATTTACAGAGTTGAAGCCTTTTGGAGGAGGTGGGCAGTTGGCGACCTCTAGAGTTACGAGGATACTGTGGGGCAGTGACGGTGACACAGCAGACCAGGCCAGAGATGATAGATCGCATCATCACGGGACAGATGGCCGATCCGTACTTGCAGTCTTTGCGCGACAGAGTACTATCAGGGGACCCAGGGGACTTCTCTTTCACAGACCAGGTGTTACGCTTGAGGGGACGGTTGTGCATTCCCAGAGATGAGGAGCTGTTGAGAGAGCTCCTGACTGAGGCACACGGTTCCAAATTCACCATACATCCCGGAAACACGAAAATGTAACATGACTTGAGACGCGAGTTTTGGTGGAGAGGGATGAAGCGGGATGTGGGTGAGTTCGTGCAGCAGTGCTTAGTGTGCCAGCAGGTGAAAGCCGAGCATCCGAGGCCTACAGGGCCGCTTCAGTCTCTTCCAGTGCTAGAGTGGAAGTGGGAGAGCATCACCATGGACTTGGTGGTGGGCTTACCTGTTACCCAGCGGGGACACGACGCAGTCTGGGTAATAGTGGATAGATTGACGAAGACGGCGCGATTCTTACCGATCCGAGTCACTTTGGGACCAGCACTGTTGGCAGAGAGGTATGTCCGTGATGTGGTGCGACTACACGGAGTTCCGCGGGAGATCGTATCCGACCGGGATACCCGCTTTACGTCCCAATTTTGGGCTGAGTTTCAGCAGGCTTTGGGGACGAAGTTGAGGTTTAGCACGGCTTACCACCCCCAGACGGACGGACAGTCGGAGCGCACGATACAGACACTTGAGGACCTTTTGCGTGCCTGTGTACTGGACTGGAGGGGCTCTTGGGAGGAGCACCTGCCCCTGGCGGAGTTTGCATACAACAACAGTTATCACTCGAGCATCGGCATGGCTCCCTACGAGGCTCTGTACGGACGGAAGTGTACGGCACCCTTGAGTTGGGTTGATGTGGGGACCAAGTGGGAGGTTGGCCCCAGGTTGATCCGGCAGAGTCAGGAGGTAGTTGAGCAGATCCACAGATGACTCCGCACTGTCAGGAGCAGACAGAAGAGCTACGCGGATCGCAGACGCAGAGAGGTGCAGTTCGAGGTTGGGGACCATGTCTTCCTTCGTGTTTCGCCCATGAAGGGCTTACAGCGGTTTGGGGTGAGAGGGAAGCTCGCGCCGAGGTTCGTGGGGCCCTTTGAGGTCTTGGAGCGGGTTGGACCCGTTGCTTACAGACTTGCCCTTCCCCCGCAGCTTTCTGGTGTGCACGACGTGTTCCACGTGTCCAACCTTAGGAAGTACGTAGCCGATTCCAGCCACGTACTGAGCCACGAGAGCATCGAGGTGAGCGACAACCTGACCTACCCCGAGCGGCCAGTGCAGATCCTAGACCGAGCCGTCCGCAGGTTGAGACGAAAGCAAGTACCCCTGGTAAAGGTTTTGTGGAGGAGCCAGCGGTACGAGGAGGCTACCTGGGAGCCTGACGTGGCAATGCGGGAGCGGTACCCGGAGCTTTTCGCGGGTACGTCTTTTCGGACCGACTTCGGTCCTCTTTGAGTTTGTTATGGTTATTTGGACATCTTTTTCCCGCACCCTAGTTGGCGCAAGTTTCGGGGATGAAACTTCCTTTGAGTTTGTTATATTGTTACGAACGTGTGCCCTAGACGTCTTTTAAGACGTCTGGGAGGTGACCCAGACGTCGGACCAGACGTCTGACCAGACGTCTGGGATCGTTTCTAGACGTCTGGAAAATAGTTTTTTTTTTCGCACGAAAGATTCGTCTGCGCGTCTGTGCGCGCAGACCCGCAATTCCCCTCTCTCTCTCTTTTTCCCTCTCTCTCTGCGGCTGCAGACCTGCCGCGCTCTCTCTCCCTCCTCCTCGCGCGGCCTTAAAAGGCCATGCCTCCCCTCCCGTCTCCACCGTCTCCTCCTTCTTCTCCTTCAGCCAGTGAGCGTGAGCGTGAGGGCGAGGGCGGCAGCGGCGGCCGCAGTGAGCGCGGAGGAGGTGCGGCGTACGAGAGCGGAGCTCTGCCATGAGGGCGAGCTCGCTGGAGTGGCTTGGCCGGCCGGCGGAGGGCGCAGGGGGCGCGGAGCGACGCGGAGAGGGACCTGCTGCGGTCGGAGCAGCAGACGCGCGAGGTACGAAGCGGGCGGCGTCGCGAGCGGAGGCCGAGTAACGCCCTGATTCTGGAAAAATTTCCAGAATCAGACGTCTGGGTTGATAGTCAGACGGCGAGGGCGACCTCTGGAAGCTCATACAGACGTCTGAAAGGTGAGTATTCCGCCTTCTTCTTCCTTCCTGTCGACTGACCGTACTGAGGGAGGCAGTTGGCTGTGCGCAGGTTCGCTGATTCGCCATCCTTTGCGAATCAGACGTCTGGAAGTTGTACCAGACAGCGGGAGTGACCTCCAGACGTTCGGGGTGACCATCGGACGTCTGGGAGCTAGGCCAGACGTCCCCGCAGACTTCTGGACGTCTGGGAAACCACGCTGAACAGGTAATTCTCTGATCCACTGTTTAAGACGTCTGGAAGAAGTTCCAGACGTCTGATTTTGCACAGTATCTTCTTTTTCGACCCGTTTAGGGCCCGTTCGGGCTCCGTTTTCCGCGATTCGAGTTGCGCTCTTTTTAGAATTAATTCCCTTACCCGTCTACAGTAGCTATACACTGTTTTGAGACACTCCTTGTGTTTGATCCTTGTGATAGGACCTCGTTCAGTTGCAGTCTTGGGAGTCGCGGAGGCACGCGGGATTCCCGATCACGCCCCCATTACTCCCGTTGTACCTGGTAGAGTGGCTTAAGTTATTAAAATCTGTTAAAGTATGGAACCTTAACTAGAATCTAGGACATTGCATGAATCCTAGGAATGAGAAATGTATGGAATGATAGCTCCTAGGTGTTGCATAAATCCTAGGGCTAGAAAATTAGATTGTATGATAGATCCTAGGATATGGCATGAATCCTAGGATGGAAAACTAGAGGAATGTATAATACTGCAGTCTTGAAAAAATGAAAAGGAATATAAAGTTGCCTGTAAATTGAATTAACAGCTGCCTGTTATGAATAAAGAAACGTGGGTGAGAACATGGATTGTAAGAATGTGAAACTGGAAAGTGAAACCTGGATGTTTGAGTTAAAAGGATGGAACCCTACAGGAAATTAGGAGTGGAACTCCTGGAAAGAGAAAGGAATGGAACTGAGATGTTGTTCGTACTGTCTCTTGGGCACGCAGTACCAAGGGAAATACCTGTACCTGTTTAGTGCAGAGTGGGGCCAGCCACCCCAAGGACCCGGGGTTAGGATTGGCCGCTCTGTAATGACTTGCTGGCCCTCGTGTACGTAGTACCGAGGAGAGCTACTAGTGTTAGGAGAGTACTAGCTACCCCACGGGCCCCGGGGTTCTGCTAGCCTCCTTCACCGGCTTGTTAGGCCCACTGGGGCAAACCAGGGTAGTTAGGCGAGGGTGCGCGGACTGTGGAGGGGCAAGGCCCCGGTTTGGTTACTGTGGAGGGGTTGGACCCCGTGTTACTGAGAGGGCTCTGCCCTGTACTGGTTCCGTGCTGTGCTTTGGGCGCACCCGTTAACGGAAACGACTGACCGCGTGCCAGTACGGGTTAGCTACCTGTGCGTTTATCGTGCGTGCCGTAGTCACCGTTACGCCTGTCAGAGACCTTGGGGTGGTTGACTGAGGGTAGGATCACCACGGGAGACTCTCCCGGCCAGGAGAGCACCACGTGCTACTTCTACTTTTTGGAAAAGACTGTAATCAAGATCGTTCCCACGAGGAACATTCGAGATCAAGTAAAAGATCTGAGGAATAAATGAAATAGTGAGACAATTGAAAAATGTAAATAAAGAAAGTAATAGAACATAACAGCTACTGTACGCTTTACTGTTGTCTTAGTTTTAGTTGCCACTCTACTCAGCGTTTTGCTGACGTGTTACTCTCGTTACCTTTTTCAGGACCAGGTGTTGAACAGCCAGGGTCAGCGGCTGCAGAGGTCGCTGGGCCGAGTAGGGTCTAGTAGAGTTTACCACAGTCTTTGTACCTCTTTTGTTTCTGTTATAGTGAGTAGTTCTTGTTTCCGCTGTACTTTCTTTACCTGCAGTTCGTGTTATATGATAAATGTTGTTCTACTGTTGTGGTGGTATCTACTGTAGTAGTTTCTTTCCTTACTGCTGTACTTTCTTACTGTTAGTTATATTCATGCTGAATGTGGTTTATTTTACTGCTCTTTTGGTTACTTCCTCGTTGGATGACTAGGTCTTGGGATTAGTCGAGTCAGTCCAGTTCTCGTGTCTCGTAGGGACTCGGGAATCGGGTCGTTATAAGAGGAGTCTACGTAAGGGCACTCGGCACCTGACGACTGAAGTAGCCATGTGACAAAATCAATTTAAGCCGCATCACGCGCTTCTCAGCACACGATGTGGGACTATAGAAGTGCTCGATTTGGCGCTGCCATGCGCACGATTGCTATTCTGATTTAGCAACTTTGGCCCTCGATTTGAGGGCCATAATTTATTTTAAATTAAAAATAAATTATAGGGTTACAAAGCCCTTACATAAGATTACATAATTATGTAATTTATTTATATAAATACTTTATTTAATTATATAATAAAATTAGGCAAAGTTTACAGTTTATACATTTGAAATTATATGTTAACTTATTAAGTAAAGTATAAATTAGTTAATTAATTATATAATTGACTTTATAGAGAGTTAGTATACATAACAAATTATTTATTACAGATTTTTATGATATTTTATAAGCTTTATTTTAATTTATTTACAATTAAATACATGTTTTAGATGATTTTTCATATAAATAAACTGTAAATATTATAATATAGTATAAATACGAAATAAACAAGTTGAAAATACTTAGTATAATATATTACAAGTATACACTATAAATTATCTCATTATTAACTTAATTAACTAATTTATTTTATTTTAACTTAATAAATTACCTAATTAACTTAATAACTTAATTATTTATTGTAAATAAATAATTAAATGCAATTATAGGTATTATAATATTCATAATACATATATAAACATGTATGCATAGTATTAAGTACAGATATATACATTTAAATAAGTTTATAAGATTACTTAGTTATTATGCATTGAGGTTATATAAATTAATATAAAATAATAAAATAAGATTATATATACATTAAATTATTATAAATACTTAATTTAATACATAGAATGCATATATAAGTTATTTATGTATATTTCATACATATTATACAATATTTACATATAGCTTAAATTAAATATATATCTATATACAAGTATATACATAGAATACATGGTATTTTTGGGAGTTTTTGTGTATTTTATGATTTTTATGGGTTTTGTATATATAGAGGAGGTGGGGGATGAGAGAGAAAGAAAGAGATTAGAGAAAAGAGTTGTTTTTGGTGTTTTTGATATTTGATTCTTTTATTTAGTTCCAAGGTATACTGAACTATCAGCTATTATGTTTTACTAAGTCGGAGGTTCATAATACCTCAAAACTTTGTATACACTTAGAAAAATACCTGATCTTATCAAGATAGGTTTATCTTATTTTTTTGTAATTTTTTAAAGATTTTTATTTATTTACAAACCAACTCAATTCTAGGCCTTAAAAGGGTTTTTCAAGTGGAACCCAAGGCTCTAAAGTGGTTTTGAATGGCTGGAATGGAAGTTCAACACTCAAAGCTATCCATACATCTTCTCACAATAGATCTAAACATTAAAACATGCATTTATATTTCAATTTCACTAAAATCATCATTTGGATAGTTAATTCATGAATGTAGTTGATAAAAGACTTTCCAACTAAATTTACAAGCAATTTGGATAGAATTAAAGTCAAATTCGGGTATAGGAATGCTTATACATGAAACCCTATCATTACAAAGCAAGTCGGCTTCAATTAATCCGCAAATCCTCCCAAAATCCACATGAATTAGGTCCTTTTTCAACCAAAACAGTGGTTGAACTGCTGTAGCAGCTGCTGCCACTGCTGTTGCTACTAAAAAAAAACACAACTGCCCTTTGCAAGTCCAGCAACTGCTGTTGCTGTTGTCCACTGAAATCAACCCAGATCAAACCTTAGAAGATCTGATCTAAGGCACAAAATTCCCAAAAGCACTTTTGGCAGATCAAATCTACCCAAAATCCTTTGAAATAAAAAGTCTTCATATTAGAATAGTCACAACCAGTGATCAAAAGGTCTGAAATCCTCTCAAAACCACATCAAGGGTTTGATAACCCTTACAACAATAATATGGTCTTTACTTTACACTATAGACAATGTGTAAGTAAATGACCATAATAGACATTAAAATCAAATCAAATTATTTCTGGACTTTCATTAAATCATTTCAAATCTCATTCAACTTCTATAGATCAGATTTAAGCCATTCTTGAATTTAGAAATCATTCTGAGGTGAAAATTAAATGTCACCCTCTTTGGGCTATTGCTATGGATTTCACATTGATCTGATCACCTGATCGTCTTAAACACCATTAATTGGTGTTCAAGGTGATCTAGTAACCATCTCATAATCTGTTGGGTCCTTATTCAACATCAAATCAGTATTACTAATTATCCTTGGTTTAACTATCCAAAATAAAGCTCAAATTGGGTTCATGCTCATCCACACATTCAAAAGCAAATCCAAAACCTTGGACTCATTGCATGACACCCAATTAAGCAATTAAAAACCTCAAACAGCTCGATTGGATCTGATAAAAACCAAATGATCTCTAAATCAAACGATTGGACATTAAAAGCAATTTGAAAGGAATCGAGAAATTCAAGACAATAAAACCAAATCGGGGGGTCTTTGCGAATATATAGAGTGAGCGAGAGACCCCCCCAAATGAGTTTTAGGCGCTAATTTCAGATCTAGGAACCAAGATTTCTAGATCTAAATTAGGCCCTGATGAAGAGGTAATCAATGAATAAAATGTAAGGGAAAATTAGAAACGAATCGCGATGTGCAAGGAAAGCTGTATGAGTTGAAATGGAGGTGGAAAAACACCTCTCTGATCTGAATTGATCATAGAGGGCAGAGTGGATATATAAGCTAATTTACTCCTAAGCTACACTAAATCATCACTAATCAACCACTGAATCCATGAACTAATGCATTAATTCTACTCTATTGAATCTAAATTACACTAACAACTACTCTAAACTACTTTAAAAGCAAGGAAATCCTAATCTAAAGGAGGAATGGGATGCCTGGGCTGCAGCTGGTCACTATAACGACGGAGGGGGATGAGGAGGTCTCCAACGAGGAATGAGGTCCCTGGATCCATAATGGATTGCTGTGGCGACGAAAGTTGGAGGGAAGAATTGCCCTTATCACCGATAATTCTATTGAAGGAGGGAGAAGAACTGGAGAGTGGATGAAATGATAAGCTCAAAGTGGAGGGAGTCGATGGGTGTGTGCGCGAGTTGAGGAGGGACTTAAGTAGGTAGGGGAGTGAGTCAAATCACTGTGGAGGTGAGATCAAACACCTAGGGCATGGGCAGTGGGGATGAAGAGAAAGAGGCACTAGAAGTTCCAAATCAAAGGTCGGTTGTTGGATGAGATCTAGGGCAACGGGTGATCACACACATCGAAGCACGCGAACCTATGATTGGACCTAGGCCTTCAGATCAAGAGATCAAGCATTCAATGGCCACGATCTCATGAGTTCTTCGGGTGAACAATGGTTTGTCGGCTTTAGATGTAAGGGAAAATTGTGTTGAAGTCCTAAATGGCAAAGGGGTAGAACATTTGCACAGAAGCCCACTAGTGGCGAGAATGCATATCAGAGCAGTCCCTAGGATTTGCAAATAAGTCCCTGATGGTTATCAAACAAGTCCTTAAATGCTTGAAATGCGAACAAATGTTATGTACTAATGACCTAGGTGTAATGTCAATGATGTGAGGTCCTAATGATGTCTAAATGCTACCAAGCTTTTATTGAAGCTTAATTAAACATTAAGTAAGTTAAATTTACTTTTGATTTGAATTTTTGGACTCAAATGTTTGTTTAATTTGCAAATGGATCATCAATTTACATTAATAAATAGAATATCTCATTTTATGACATAATTTTGTATTTTTAACATTATTTTGATGTTTTAGGTCATTTCAATTATTTCTCACACTTTACCCATTTCATGTGTTAATTCAATAGTATTTAACCTAGTTTTTAGCTTAGCTTAGACTTTTTAACTATGATGAGTCACATTTCATCAATTTTACGGGTGTTGGGGTTATCACTTCGTGAGAGTTTAGGTCTTCTTTTTCTTTTTTTTAGAGTAGTTAGTTTTTATTGGGGATCATGTGTGACCCTTTGCAATTTACGGTGAATTTTCTTTATAAGAGTTAGGATCCGATTCATTTGATCTCTTGATGTTCTATGAGGGTTGGGTCGTTCTTCTTCAAGATATCATCCAATTTCTAATCTTGGGACAATTCTTTTTCTTTATCCTTTGTTTCTTATCTTGGTATTTTGTACTTTGGCATTGCCCTATTCTACGAGATGTTTCATCTTCCCCTTTTGAGAGATAAGTGTTTCTATTTTTATCTCACATCTCTTGTATCGAATTCTTTCCTTATTTAATGAAAGTTATTTTTTTCTAAAAAAAAAAAGAATTTCAATACTAAGATACGACATTATCGTCTATCCATTACTTCACATGTTATACCATCATCAACTATTTAAGTCGTAAAAGTTAATGTTCGATTGTAATGACGGTGAAAGGTTAAAATTAGAATAATCAATTCTCCAAGGGTTATTTAATAGACTTAAAGTTAAATTTTACCTTATGATTCAAATCCAAACGTTTAATTAGGTATCTAACAAATACTCACACAAAGAAATTATAAGATTTGGTAAATTAATTTTACCTTTACAAAGGTGTACTAGAGTATAATCTTTCAAAATCTTGCATTGAGAATAAAAAAAATAGAGTATATAATAATATTCTCTCTTCTTTTTCCACGTGCCCTCATACGATTTCTTTTTATATTAAAATTTCTTGGTAACGTGAGCTTTGATTAAATTTTGTGATTTTCAAGGGTTAGTTTACTTAGAGAGTTAATGAAGTGATGTTAAGAAATATAAAATTGGTATTAATTTTCAATTGTATTTACTTACAGAGTGATTTTAACATCAATTTGTATTTATTTGAATTAATATTAAGTCGGAGTATTAACCCTTGTAATATTTACTTGTCAGTAGTGTTAAAGAATTTTAATTAGAAACTGCGAAAGCATAATAAAATCATGGAACTTAAATACGGATTTGCCTAATACTAGTAGCAATTGGTGTTAGATAGACTAATATTAAAAGCTCTTAACCTATGTTAACCAAAAATAGATTAACCTTCCAAGTAAATAAGGGTTAACCCTTAAAAAGAAGGTTAACCCTTTAAATAAATTAACCCTAAGAAACCTGAAATTATTAGGTAAATCATCGTCACCTCATTCATTAGAGATCACGATGGTGGAATAAATGATGGTATAGCCATTATATATCTACCTGTTTATTTGACTTCATAGTCATTTTGAGTGTTTGATTATTCATTTATCTTTTTAGCTACTTTAAGTGTTTGGTTGTCTATTTTCTCATCTGAACTTTCCAGGTTAGATCTATTAACCTAGTCATGTCCATATAATTAAGTTCGGATCCATCTAATATTTGTCAAATTATATGGATCTTTGATTATTTGACTTTTTTTGTCCCGTGTCACGTTACTGCAAGGGCCTTTATAAACTTTTTAATAGGCGTTTCCTGAAGTGTTCGTGAGTTTTTTTTTTCGTTGTTTGTTTAAGATTTGGATAGAGATTTTAGTTTCCTCGTCTCCTTGCTAAAGAAAGGATCAAGGAGACGATGATAGGGACGGTGAGGAGGCAAAGCACCATCAAAGATGAAAAATAAATGCAAGAGGCAGCTTTGTAGTTCGCAGGCAGAAGGGGGAGCGACGGGGGGGATGAGGGGATTCGAGTGGATCGATGCCCATCAGAGGATCTAACGACCATTGTTTTTCTTAAAAGAAGATAATTTCATTAAGAAAAAAATTCGACACAAAAGTACGTACCCAAACAAAGAAAAAGAGGAAGAGAAAAGTCTTACCTCCACAAGAGAGGGAGGTTACACCTTACAGAAATGGAGGAGGCTAAATTATAGAAAAAACACAAACAAGAAAAATAAAATATTTCGAAATCGAAAACAGATGATCTTTCAGAAAAGATAAAAATAAATCTACATTTATAGATACCACAAACATTAATAAAAAAGATTCAAAAAAATATATTAATGAGAAAGTTGAAATAAAACAACCCTAAAGTTGAATTCTAATACTGATACACATCAAAATCGCAACCATACAAAATCCAAGATCACATATGATTCACAAGAAAATTTAGCCTATACTGTAAAAACAACAAAAAAAAAAACGATTAAGTCATCTACAACAAACAAAAACAATCAACCCCGGTGATTAGATCGGCATGCAAAACCAAGCAACGCACTAGACAACAGCTCCGGACCAGCGCATCTCGACCCACAACCGCCACGCGGCTCCGACAGAGGCCGCCGCAACTGCCAGCCGACCTACCGCCGCGCACTCCGACGACCCGCGAGACAGAGCACCGCACCACGCGCCGCTTTGAGATGAGAGAAGCACCCGGCTGCTGCTCGATGCTCCGCAGCTCCCTCCTCGATCATTGCTGCTCACGCCGCTCGACGAGCGGGGAGCACCCTCCAACCGCAGCCCGTGCCAGCCGAGGAAGAACGTCGGCCGCTGTGCCCCACACTTCCTCGCCTGCGCGCGTCTGATCTCTATGGGTCACTAGGAGCAATGAATGTCAAGATCGATACTTGCGGCGAGATCCAGAGGGAGGAGAGATCTCGGGCGAGAGGGGAGGGGCCCCGATCGGCAATGGTTGTCGGATCGGGACCCATACGGAAGACAACGCGGACTGCAAGGAGAAAGGGAGCGGGGAGAGGTGAAACGAGCGGGGAGGCCATAGAGCCACATCTTATTTTGTATCTAATCGTACGCTTACTTTTTGTGTTTTTCCGTTGATTTTGTCATTGACTGTTATTATGTGGATTGTGGAGTCATCGGTTTGGAAGGTATCATGCCTATTTCTTTACTTGACTTTCACTCATGTCGTTATATCGACATTAGTCGTCCGACAACTTCCAATGTTTCCATCTTATTTAAATCTTTTGACGTTTTTTTAAACCTTTGAAAAATCAGATTTTGCCTTTGGCCAGGCCTCGTAGGAGAAATTAAGACTTCAGTGCTCCCATGGGAGATTACTACCCCCTTAATGTGCAAATAAATAACGGGTGCGTAATGTAGTCCTTCACTGCAATAAATTATCAAATGATTCCGAATTGTACCAAGTCCTTTTTGAAATTGGGCATATGAGAGAGCAACGTCTGAGAGGGCAAAATAGAGTCGTTGATGCTGGGATCCGATCGATGATCGATCGAAGCCCCCTCACTTCCGAATCTTTTCTTTTTTTCCCTTATATCTCTTCTCTCCAAGGTGCTAGCATCATACTCAACATGCAAGGCCATTGGTGGTTCGTGGTGACATTGAGTGGCTGTGGTGGTCATGTTGACGGTGCGGCTTGTTGCAGTGGCAGTGTGGTTGGTCGCGACGGTGGAGGTGCTCGTCGATGATGGTCACAGAAGCAGCGGTCACTGTGGTTTACCGTTGGTCAGGGTGGCCACGATCGTGGATGACACGTCAGCTCGCTATTGTTCCCGGTGGCTGCGAGCGCGGGGTGGCTTGGTTGCTATGTTGGGGTTTTGTCTCGTATCTTTAGAGAGTTTTGATCTTTCTTTTCTTTTTCTGTGTGTTGTTCAACTTTGTTTAGGGATCACGTGTGACCTCAGATTTCTTATGGTCGAGTTTACTAATGCGACTCAGTGGTCGAATTCAACCCTCGGGTCGTTGTATTCAGCTTCTCGTTAGAGCGATCTTCGAATTTATCTCGTTGGCGATTTGCTGTATCCATGAGCGTGCGATCATCCTCCTTTAGGAGATCGTTTGGTTTTCCATCATGGATGTTTCGTTTTCTTTCTCCTTTTTTTTCTTAGTTGTAATTTTTCTGAATTTTTACTTTCTCCCATTTTTACGGGGTGTAATTATTCTTTCTTGAGGATGTTTAAGCTTTTCTCTCTCTCTCTTTCACTTTGGGGTATGTCCTTTTGTATCGAATATTTTCCCTTTTTAATGGGATATATTTAAAAATAAAAAATAAAAAAATTGAATTGAACCATAAACTTTAATTAAACTATTGTAGTTAATTGATCCTTAAAATAAAAAAATCATGCTGAGATACCAACCACCCTTTCACATTAGCCACAATTAGAAAATTCACTCGAGTGTATCTCTCTCCTTCTTTCAACTCAATAGTAAGGGCTAATTTACATGGTAAGTTAACCTCCCTTTTCACAAGTTACCCCTCGTTTACAAAGGGTGTTAAGTAAAACTCAAGTTAACAAAAACACTTGGGCTTTAACTAACATCAGTTACTCTTAATATTAGACTAATCTCGATTTAAACCCTTATTTTGCCACCCCTATTTTAACCCCCCCCCCATTTCACCTCCTTATTGTCTTTTTCCAAGCTTTTCTCTCCGGTATCATATTTCCAATTTAACACCCATCGTCTCATCATAAACTAACACCTAATTTTAAATTCTAAACCCCCATTCAATAAATACCAAAAAGAGTTAACCCCCTCTTCCAAACTAAACGCAAGCAGGAGTTCCCAACTTATAAACCCAGGTTAGCTAACATCCAACGAACTAGGATCTAATGGTTAAGGTAGAGGACAATATGGAATTTAATTTATATGACCTCAGTCATTAATCGATCTGCACTCTACCGTTATCGATAAGGACTCTTGAAGATTTGTTGGGTTCTGAATGTTGGTCAATTTCAAGTGATCCCAATTGTGACTCCGACAATGATTTCTTAGGATATGTGCAAAATATTCTATGTGCATCGGTAGATCATCTGTGACAAATTGCACTCCATGGATCAACGAATTGGATGGTACTCGGTGGGTGGGGGTACTCTTGGACCGCTCTCTGTGCCCTAAATAGCAAACGCATATCCAACCATCCACATTGGCTCCAGAGGAGATAACATGCATGTAAAGATGCGTGTGGCAAACAATATCCTACCTAATATGTGCCTCAACCCATCAATTTTGAGTTGGTCATGAATGAGTTTTTTTTTTTCTTTTTTGGCAAAGAGGGGTCGAAGAAGCTTAGATGCAGATCTTGTTGTGAGGTCGCAATCACTAGTTATTATCGTGATTTAAACGTTTGAACAACCCCTCCCTCTGTGATTCTTTTCACGGAGAGGATGGGGGAAGTGCATGGTCGATCCGTACGTTGTGATTGAGTTTGGGTCTGTCACACTCCACCTGCCGTCACACTTCAAGCCTAATTCGTGTGGTCTTACTCCGATTTAACATGGGCACGTAATGAGTGAATCCCTCCTACAGGAACACATTTATGATATTGATTGGATGGCAGAACGAGGAAGAGGAAATTGAGGCTAAGGAATGATGGAAACGTGGAGTTCATTTGGGGCGGCGGATCACATCAACGATTGGTGTTCGATGTAAGGAAGAAGAGGTGAATGGGGACGAAGTGTGCCATCACGGTGACAAAGGACGTAACAAAGGATTATCACGTCAAAAGTTACTCCACGGAAAGTACTTGCAGATGAAAAAGAGAAATGTTTTATACGTACACGTAAATTTCAAGATAAAATTGACGCTCTCCCCTTGCCATAAAGGAAGGCCTGCCACCGGGTGCTTGGGCCACGAGTCTTCCTTTAATTTCTTTGCAGATCAAACGGCAAGAAGTGTTTGCTTCCAATCTGGCGTCGGCGTTGATTTTAGCTTCTGCAAATAATTGCTCATTGAAAAAACGAGGTCATCTGCGTGGGTTGACACGGGCAATCTCAACCCCACCTCAATTTTCACATCGGGCTGGTGGTGTCGGGGATGCACGTTCGAATCCCAATTTACCCGAAGGTGGTTAGGTGGAACAATCATCTCCATCGATTTGCCTGAACGGGTTCCAGGTCATTTAAAATTAAAAAAAAAAAAAATAAGGTCACTTTTGCATCCTCCACGGAACTTAATGTAAACCACTGAAGTCTTCAATGTCATTTTTGTATTTGATTTTGAGTTAAGTGCACAACACGATTGCTGTCGACCTCCTCATTATTCGTTAAAAAAACGCTTATCTTTTACTTTAGATAAAATGTAGTAAAATGTATGAGATTGTGTATTTTAAGATGTAAGGACGTGGTGTGTTTGGCCTTCACTTGATATTTAATATAAATAAATAAAAAGATATGAGATTTATTATTATATTGATGATAAATTATTTTAAGGTAATTTTACATTAATATAAAATTATTTCAAAAGTGATTTGATATTTTATATTGATGTAGAGTGATTTTGACCTATGAGTTTTAGATTTAGGATTTAGAATTTAGGTTTATAGAAAGTCATTTCACGTATGAGAAGTGATTTTTTACCTCAAGATTTATGGTATAGGGTTTAAGATTTAGGATTTAGGATTAAATCCTAAACATTAAAGACTAAATCCTAAATCATAAGGTGAAAAATTACTTTTCAAGTAAAGAATTACTTGTTATAAATGAAGAAATACTTAGAATTTAATTTTACATCGATGTTTCGAAAGTGATATGGTGATTTTGCATCGATGTAAAGTGATTCTGAAGGTGATTTAAGTGGTTTGCACTCGTACAAAATTTCAACAGTGATGGTTCCTACCACGTGTGAGTATATATTTTTTTTTTTTGCATAAAAAGAAGATACATCAAGTGAGGATCATGTTTCCAAATCTATATGTTAACTTTTGTATCATTTTTTGTGTTTCTAAACCACATCCTTTAATTTAATGATCATGTGGCTAACCTAATTTTAATGCATCTAAGCTGTAGTTAAAAGAAGTCACCTCCTAATCGAGGTCTAAGGACTCAATCAAAATGATTATCTTAAAGAGTGGAAGAAGAAGCAAATCACATAACACAAGGTAATTAGTAATCCAATTTCACCACTATAGGTGTATATTTGGAGAGAAAATCTAACCCTTAAAATTTACACTACAAAATATTTTTCTTGGTGTTCTTTTGTGTACAAGATGGTTGATTAACCTTTTCTTAAATACCAGAGTCCTTTTATAGTGGACACAAAGCATAGCAGAGGAAGATGATTAGCGACTCATTTGGGGAACGTGATTGCCGTTGTCGCTTTTCCTTTCGAGGTGTCACCTTGCTTCCTGTACTAGCACCTCGTTTCTTATGTTGTCGCTTCATTTCTCGTGTTGTTGCTTTGCCGGTAGGATGGTGTGGCGAGCATCTTCACCTCTTCGGTAGGCCTTGCCACTCGAGTCTCTAGTGGTTTCGATGGGCACATTAGCCAGGCGATTCGAGTGGCCTAAGTAGGATGGTCACTCGAGAGACTTCTCGATCATTCGATCAATCCGAGCAAGTGGATCCCTAGAGCGGTCCTACCAGGTTGCATGGTTCATCTTTGGTTGTGGCGAAACAACTTTGCTATGCATCGCTACTATTTCCTTGCTTGGGCTTTGGCCTACCTTTACGGAGGCTTAGGGCATTCTGACCCTCTTGGGTCCAAGTTTAATGTCCCGCACTTTTCCTCTTTCGTCACCTCCCAATTATCACCGATAGGATTCGAAGGCTAAACATCCTCTTCTAAAGGAGAAACTACTCACCAAGCGATGTGTTACGTGCTTCATCTCAGGTATCAAAAAGATCAACGGTGTCTTCATTTTGTTGTGCTAACAACTGATCCTCAACGGGTTGCTTCCCGTGTTGGATTCTGCTTGTAGCAACTTTTTTTTTCTTAGATTTCGGCCCTAAATGCTTGATCTTCCCCCATTCTGGGCTCGGGTATTTCTCTCACCTTGTATATTTCACGGAGGTGAGCCAATCGGCCCTTTCCTGCACCTCTTTGCTATCTTCGTTTGTTATGGGCCCCTAACCCTCACTCTCTTACCAGACCAAAGTAGGTCCGCAGCCTTTTCCGGGCTCAGGAAGAAGCACGGAAAAAAGAGTCAAAACACACAAAAAAAAAAAAAGAGAATCCGATGGAGGGGCCACAAAAGCAATTCCAGAAACTATATGAACTAATACGAAACAAACTTAAAGTTCTAGGTACCTCCATGTCAGATTCCCACTTCCGGTTCCAGTTCCCAGTTCCCATCCTCCCGGGCCTGGAGGCAAGGAAGGAGAACCCCTCACGCCTCCACCCGCCGTTTCACTCCCATTCACCACACCTCCCCACCCCCCACACCCCCCCCTCCCCCCTCTCATCTCTCTTCTCCACCCATCATCACACCACCACCAACAACACCACCTCGTGTAAAGCAGCAGAGAAGAGCCGTCACGGCGTCATTCGTTGGAAGAAGATGAAGATCATGGTGGCCGTCAAGCGCGTCATCGACTACGCCGTCAAGATCAGGGTCAAGCCCGACAAGGTCGGTAGCTGATTTTACAATCTTAACCCTCAACATTCATCAACCGACTCTAAACACTTGGTTCGATTTGTCTGTCTGATCCCGCGAATCACGTGTCATCCTTAGAGCGGGGTGGAGACGGCGAACGTGAAGATGGCGATGAACCCCTTCTGCGAGATCGCCCTCGAGGAGGCCCTCCGCATAAGGGAGTCCGGTGCCGCGAGCGAGGTCGTCGCGGTGTCCGTCGGCCCGCCGCAGTCCGCCGACACCCTCAGGACGGCCCTCGCCATGGGCGCCGATCGGGCCGTCCACGTGGCCACCCCCCCGGGGGAGACCGTCTACCCGCTCGCCGTCTCGAAGATCATGAGGGCTCTCGTTGATGCCGAGAAGCCGGAGTTGTTGATCCTCGGCAAGCAGGTAAAACAACATCAAGAAGAAAATTTCCCCCCTTCTTTCTATTTTTTTCTTTTCTTTTTTTTATTAAATCACCTGAAATATCCATGGAGTGAAAGCGTGGTAACCGAAAGGCGAAATGTAAAAGTTCACGCACCCTTTGAAAGCATATATCAGAGGATTGATATTTCAATTCTAATATCCTATTGTTGGTTTAAAACTTAAATATTATCGGTAAAATTTAATTTAAAATTCAAATATCATCCTATTGTTGGTTTAAAACTTAAATATTATCGGTAAAATTTAATTTAAAATTCAAATATCATCCATTTATGTTTAAATGTTATCGATGTAATTTATTTTATAACTAAATATCACTGATGCAATTTAATTAAGGGAGGACACGTGAACTTTCATGTTAACATACATTTGTGCTAACCAAAATGCATGATTTCCACATTAAGCAATGATGGACATTAACAAGGGCATTGTAATGTAACAACAACAACAACGACAACAAAACCTTCTCCTGCACCAAGTAGGGTAATGGCGATAAATCTCCATTTTGTATAAAGTGTGTTTGGTCATGAGATTTGATACCATAAGTTGTTGGGATGTCGAGCGGGGTGGTTTACTGTACTACTCTACAGGCCCTTTAATGGCGGTGATGTTGCTTCTTGTTATAATTATTGTTCTTGTTAGGGAATAAAATTAAGGATTGTGATTTGTGTTTTCCATATTTAAGTCATTGCTATTTTTAATAAATATCTAGTTGTGTTTTCATATATGCCAATGCCCTTTCTCTATATAAAGAGTGCTAAAGCCTCTATTTTCAAATCAATAAAATGGATATTCTCCCCAAGATCTCAATATGGTATCAAAGCCTACGATCTAAGCTCCTTGGCGTGCACATATTCGGGAGAAAGAGTTCACGCATAAAAGAGAATTTCTTTTTCTTGTGTGTTCTCTTCACAACAAAGCCACACGTGCGTGGTCTTTGTCAACAAAAAGAGCGCATATTAGATGTGGACGACCTTAGAGAAAAAGTATGCCAAAAAATCTAGTAATGCACGTATTACTAATCTTTATGCTCGCATATGGATTGCTAGTCAGGGAGATCTCTCATTGACTAAGTATTATGAGAAGATGGAAGTTTTGTTCGAGGAGTTGGACATTTACGAGCCTATTTGTTGTGACAAACATAGGAGACATGCACGATTTGGTAGGTGTCAAGTTTTTATCGGGGTTACATCCCCGTTATTGGGTTGCTTGTGATCAGATCCTCGCATTCGACGGAAGGATGGATCTTAAAACCATCTTTAGCCGTCTTGAGAAGATGGAAGTTCCAGAAGTTGAGAGCACGTCGAAGGGCGACAATTCCACACTTGCAATTCCAGAGGCAGGTGCAGGGCATGGAAGAGGACGTGGTCGAGTCCCAGGCCGCATCTATCCTCAATGCCAGATTGTGGAGGCACCAACCATCCACAAAAGAGATGTTGGGACAGGTTTAGGAGGTCTCACCATGGGGTTACTAGCACCTCAAGTGCAGACTTTCATGCCTGCCGACTTATGTAGACACATCTGTTTCACATAAATTGTCTATTTATACGTGTTCTTAGGCGTATAATTGCATTCAGTATTACAAATATTGTATAGCATGTATCATTCTACATTTAGAACAGATTGTACAAATTATAAGTTAATTTGCCCTTTCTTTGTGGTTAGGGGACAGGACCATATCTATCTGGATCTTGGATTGAAAATCTAATCGTACGGATCTTATCAGGGTGACGATCGGAGTTCAGCGCCTCTGAAATCGCTTTGATTGACTTTTATAGCACCATATACAGTTCGAGGAAGATCAACGGTCAAGGGGCAATGTGGTAAAAATCTGATCTTCAGACAACAAATCCAATCGTACGGATGGATTCGGGCCGACGATCTCAACCCAACGACGCAAACATCAATGCAATCGAACATCCCTGGCATCCCTTAAAAGCAAAGGAAGTTGGATGGCTATGATGGCGCCACATGGCACCATCATAGCCTTCCAAATCTGCTGCACATGCTTCTCCTTAGCCACACCCATTGTTTTGGACCGTTGGATCTCAATCCAACAGTCCATATCTATCCTCAACGACTGCAACATGGTGGTGAGAGCGTGTTTCACTTAAAGGAGAGGCACGGGTTCAAATCCCCACAGCACTTATCGTTGAGCGCAGATCAATTGCAATTAGGACCGCCTGATCTCACGTGGATGGCCCTGATTTGTTCGTGTCATGTGCTGGATTGGCTTAATGGCTAAAGCGAGAGCGCCGCACGCGCAATTAGATGCTCGATCAAACATGCACTATGTGGCTAAGCGTGAGCGCTCAGATCTTCATCGGATGGTCATCCTTTATTGTGCACAAACGGTCACATTTCTACAGCAATGCTTGCATGCGTTACTAAAGGCTGCAGAGTTAATTTTTGAAGCATAAAATGTTCTTTTTGCCCTTAAACCTCACCTATAAAAGACACCTACACCCCCCTTCGTCCATCATCCCTTCTCTTCTCACCTCTCCTAAGAGCTAAGAACTCAAGTTCTAAGCTCGTTCTAGTGCTCTCAAGCTACGGGAAGCTCTGTTAGAGTTAAAAATAAAAAATTTCCACTTCTTACCCCCTTTCGCGAAGCTCTCACCAGTCGTCCTCTCGCCCTTGTTCTGGAAGTGGATCCCGCGACGTCGACGTCCTGCCTCATCTCCGATTCTTTTAGATTCGCCCTTCGTCCTCCGTCTTTGCTTTCTTTCTTCCAGGCGTCGTCCGTTTGGCTTGTCCTCCAAGCAGCCATCGAGGAGGATAACTTCTCATCCATTATCTTTTTATTGCTTTCTAGAGTAGATTTTCAACTTTGTAGTTGTAGCAAATAGTTGTAATAGACATTATATTAGTTATAAAAGTTATTTTTTCTCTCTCTTTTTCTCTCTTGTTTATATCACAAGTAGTTTAGCTATCATTGTGCATATTTCATATAAAAAAAATTACAATATATATATTTGTGGATTTAGAATTGACATAGCCTCCTCGTGTTGGACACTTGACTTACCAGAGTTTCAATAAAAAATTATCTGATTGACGGATTTTTACACAATTACAACGACGGGTTTTTAACTCAATCATTTACGCATTAAAATTTTGCTCATCACCAACCTCGAGAAGATCAAAAGGAGAAGACAATGGCGGTCGTTGTGACGACTATCGAGATTGCCACAAAAGCAATGACTCTAGAGATCGCAAGAGTTTATACTGACTTCTTATAGTGACAAAGTGGAGAGCTCCGAACTCGAAGAAGAAGAGTTGTGGGGGATCTAACCTTACAAAGTTTGAAGAACAAGTCATCGTCCTTTAGACCTCGACTTAAGGGGGAGCGTGGAAAGTAAAGTGCCTGGTAGGTTAGTTGGGTCACGTGGCAATGCCACATGGCAGTTCTAGGAAGCACCCAAGGGGCGTTGGCCTTAAGGGATTTTTGGCATTGCCTTTGGTCCAAGTTTGGTGTCCTTTAGTTTGGTATGTTTGATTTTCAGAAAGTAGTTTTAGAGGATTTGTTCTTTCTATTTTTAGGAGATATGATTGATGTTTCTTGTTTTAGAAGATATGTTCTCTCTATATAAGATTGTAATTGGTTTATTTTGAGTTGAATGAATAATTCTTCCCAAATACCTCTCCAACTCCTCTCCTCTCTCTCTCTCTTCACCGCTAACCATCTCTCTCCCTCTCTCACTGTTTTCACGTGGAAATAGTCCCTGCGCAGACTATTTCTCCACGCCAAGGAGGCGTCTACGCTTTATGTTGCAGTAGCCTTCATATGGTATCGGAGGAGGTTTGATCCCGTGGGAAAAGCAACATAAAGAGGAGAGAGGGCCTTCGGTGGCGCTGCTGGCCTTCAACGAGCCACCGAAGAGGCTCTCTCTCCTCCCAACTTCCCTCTTCTTCCGCTTCTATTCTTCTCCTGATGTTGTTGTCCTCATTGTCGATGAAAAAAAGCAATGCTGGCGTTGCCACCGACCCACCACCAACGAGAGACCACCGTGGGTGTGGTCGCCGGTGGCCCAGCCTCCATGTCCACCATCTTTGAGGGTCGTCAACCCAACCATGTGTTGCTGAGGACCGCATCTTCGACTAGCGCTGCTTAGGAAGGTGGTAGCAGGGATCACGATTTTGGGCCCATAAACCTCGCTCGATTGAGGATTTTGAGGGTACTATTGTACTCCTTGAGGGTCATGCTACCAGACCGAGGTAGTCCGGTCCTCCCTCAACCTTGCCAGAGCACCGCCGTGCTCCTCCTCTTCTATGGCACCACTGCCCAACAAAAAAAAAAGGAAGAACAAGGGGAAGAAGAGGCTTGGTGGGGGCACCTCCTGTTGCTTTGGTCGATGCTTCTCTAACTACTCCTCTCTAGGGAATTTCCCTGCAGCGTGCATGGGGGAGCTCGTTCCTATTCCAATGAAAGAAAAGAATGAATGGGCATGGTGGGCCTCTTGTTAGCAACTTAGGTTTCTTTTTGAAAAAAAAAGGTTATTTGCATGTTAGGTCCATGTAAGTTTTCTTCCATTGTTTTGGGGTAGTTGTATGTAACCCCTAAAAATTTTGTTTTTTATTGTTTGGATCCTCATATGTTTGAGTGGAAGACATAAGAAGACGGGAGCTATCTCAAGATCTCAAGATTACAGGCAGTACTCTCCTCAAGAGAAACCAAGCGTAGATTGGTTTTGTGAGGCCGTATAAGAAGAGACACCCAAGGTTGAAGACACGAAGAAGGGACTACCACATCGATGAGAGTTGATCTCCACTACCTTAAGGATCTAAGTCTTCGCCGTCTCCCACGTCTCAACTTGTGGGGGAGTGTTAGGGAATAAAATTAGGGATTGTGACTTGTGTTTTTCATATTTTGATCATTGCTATTTTTAGTAAATGTTTGGTTGTATTTCAATGTATGTCAAAGTCCTTTCTCTATATAAAGAGGGCTAAGGCCTATATTTTCAAATCAATAAAGTGGATGTTCTCCCCAAAATCTCAACAGTTCTCATGGGGATATTACGATAATACATGATTGTAAGGTGTGAATATATTTTTCAAAGAATGCATGATGATGTCATGCAACATGTGTCAAGGTGTGAGCTTTATTTGTTTGTGTATTTATTGGGATGGAGGATGCTTGTTTGGTGTTTTTTTTCATCTTCGGTTTGGATGTTGGTACAATATTCTGGTTCCCTGTTCAATTTAGCATTTAATTAGCTGATAGGAATAAGGTAAAAAAACAAGCTCAACAAATATGTGATATCGAGAGAGGTGAGATAATTCTGATCCCAACCACCTTGGTGCAATTAGTTGGTGGAATAAGATGGCAGTTGTTACTTGGTATATGGTGTGAGAAGGGTTTTTTTATCGTGGGGGTATCTGCAATTCTGCAACAAGGATTAAGTGAGATTATTGCATGTGCAAAGGATTTGTGAAACGAATAAAAAGGAGGGTTATTCTGGAATCTAGGGGTAATTCCTCATGCCAAAAGTTACCTTAAAGTTCTACCGCATTTGATTGAAGTATGAAGACTTTCTATACCAGAAGTTTAGGGTAAGAGAAATAATTTGGATCCTTGCAATTTTTTGAAGGTCACGGTTATTGTTTGAGTATTCTTATGAGTTTTGGTGGTTAGCATTCTGCTGAAGACGAAGTACTCCAGATTGTTAATTTGTCTCTATCAGTATATTTAACTTCACTAAAGTGGAAAAGGTTCTAGTTATCAACCGGGAAATTTTGGCATCGTTCGATAGTTTTATGATGAATCCTGGTTGCAATTCGGCTCTGCAGTTCCTCCGAGTACTTTTTGGAAGATCATGTATTTAGTGCAAATTTTCCACCTTCGCGTGTCTTACTACAATTCAGGGATTCCAGTAGCTTTTCTTTCCTTTTCTTTTCCCGCCAAGAGAACCTGTAAGCTAGGCATTGATAGTGCATCTTTGGTTATCAAATTATTCGTCATGGAGGGGTTGCCTTTTTCGTGTAACTGTACTTTGCCCTGGTTGTTGCATCATATAATCTGTTAATTGGCATACTTTGCAGGCAATTGATGATGATTGCAACCAAACAGGACAAATGGTTGCTGGGCTGCTCAAATGGCCACAAGGAACTTTCGCCTCAAAGGTAGGCTGTATTGACAGAAAACTGGAAACCAACATTATTGTGTGGTCGAATAATTCTGATATTTGGAAAATGATAATGACTCATGAGTTAAATGTTTTCTCAGTTTTGTTAAACTTGGACATGTCTTTGCGTACAGATGTGTTTGCACACATATAAGATGAGTGTTATATCTTAAAATGTTTTAAAGATCTTCAAAAGTAATTGGAAGAAATTGATGAGATACTAATGTATTTGCATACATGAATACGAGAATTTTAGCCAATTGTTCCTTTCCTAGTTGATGAGTGGAAGAATCTTCCGAGAAGGTACTTTGCTTTGAGAAGAAAAGATTGATTGTGCGGTAAAGATTATAAGATTATTTTAGGAGAGAGTTTAACTGCTTAACTTCGTCTTTGATGTTGAATGTGCATATGAAGTCAAAGGAGAAAATTGGTGTTAAAAAATGTGATAATTAAATCGTAGAATCTTTAAAAAGTGTAAGAGAGATTTAAACAGAAGATGATGCAACAATGGACTTGGGATCTTGATGATGGTGTTGATGACTTATGGGTAAATATGGCAAACTGTATTAAAAATGTGGTAAAGGAGGTGCGAGACATTTTTAAAGGAGTTTTAGGACAAAAGGAGGCTTGATGGTGAAGTGATGAAGTATAGGAGAAGCTTACAATTAAAAGACTTGCTTCAAAACCTTATATTGAGATATGACTAATGAAAATATGGAAAATTACACATTTCAAAAAAAAAAATGGAAAATTGCAAAAGAGTAAAGAAAGAAGCAAAGAAGGCAATTAGTGAAGTAAAAGCTTAGAAACATTTTAACAAGAAATTTGATTCCAAAGAAAATAAAAAAGATATCTTCAAGCTAACTAAAGCAACAAAGTCGAAAATAAAGGACCTTACGCTTGTAAGGCGCATTAAGGATGAAGGAAGGGTGCTTATAGCTAGTAAGGATAAGATAGAAAAATTATTTTCATAAGCTTTTTAATGAAAATTGGAAGGATGATATTATCTTAGGGAAGTTAGCCAATTTAGAAGATTAGGTGAATAAGGCAAGCTATTGTAGGATACAAAACAAAGAAATAGTAGATACTTTAAAGATGAAAATTAGGAGGGTTGTTGGGCCCGATGATATTCCTATATATGTTCAGAGAGTGATGGGAGAAGATGATATAACTTTGGCTTACAAATTTATTTAATGCTATTTGGAGAAGCAAAAGGATGCCATAAGAATGTAGGAAAGGTTTTATGATACCTTTATACACATTCAACCTACTACTTTTCCCACCAAACACGCATTTTAATTCCTATTCATCCTATCCATCAACTTATCGTACTGCTAAATGCAGCATACTATTTGTCACCACAAGTCTGAAGAAGTTCTCATAAACTTTTCAAAGACGGCCTAGTGTTAGGTAATATTGATGCCGATCGAGGGACTGAAAATTCTATGAATGTAAAAAGGATGGCCACCAAAGGTCGGTAGGCATCCAAAACTTTCACTAGTTTATCGTGTAATGTCCATAAAAGCTCTTGCCAAAATTTTGATAGATATGCCACATTGGAGATAATATTTTTCACACAAAGCCTCTTGTCTGAAAACCACATAATTGTTTTGCTTCCATAGGCACAATGGAGCTGCCGCTAACTTCTCTCTTTAACCAGGTTGCACCCTTTGCCCCGTTCTTAAGCACTCCTACAATGTGTCAGACAATGCACCAGTCAGTAAAAGGCCATCTATCTGTCTCTAGAGCATATGACACATTGATATCTGGCACCGTTCTTCTGGACATCTTTGTCACTGGCCTTCTTCTCATTGTCCACATAAAGGCCTTAATCTTCAGCTGGACTTTAGAGAATAGATTAGTCTACAATCTTCCATAAGATTATTGTCATTGTTCATCCCTTTCCTCCCCTTATTGGAGCAAATACACCTTGTTGGCAAAGAAGCTCCCCAAAGACCAGATTGAGGCATCAGACACTCCTTCCCTTGAAAGAAGACATCCATCAATTAATTCAAGTCCTTGCATTTAGCAATCTGCTACCCACTTGTGGTGCTCACCCACTGCAGCCTCATACCATTTCTCCAGTGAAAGAGATTGTGGCATCCTATCCTGCCATAAAGTTAAACAGTTTAGGGGACATCTATCCTAGCACTCTTAATGATACCAATCCTCTGTCAGAAACTTGAATGACTTGGATCACCTAGAATTGGTACAAAGAATGGCAAAACTGGCGGCATGACTTCAAAGGCAAGAGGGTGCTCCTTGTAACAAAGTCCTCACATCCCAATTCAAGATACCTCCATAACGAGAGTAATGCTTGGTCCAGAAATTGTTCCAATTCTTCATCAATTTGACAACCCATTTTGTTGTGGAATGAAGATTGGAGTTTGGATGGTTCCCGGCTGCTGGTAACCATCCTCTTTCTTTCTCAAAAAAGCATTGCCTCATTAAATATTCTCAGTTAATGCTCTCAAGAGCCACTCTGTCCCTCTGGCCTGGATGCCTCTTCCCAAGCCACAGGATGCATGCAATATCCCTCATGATGAGCATCCTTCCACACAATCTCTTTCTATTTATTATTTCATCTCCAACACCAACTCTTTCGGCATTCTGAGGATGGATAAGGACTAGATTTAATTTCCTACGGAAGGGAGTGAGATATGCGTGACGTATAAAATGTAGAATTAAAATAAATAACAATCTTACAAAAGTAATCACACAATGGCACAAGTGATTTTTAGGTGGAAACCCAACCCAGGTAAAAACCACCACCTAATCCTCTCGAGTTAGGATTTCCGATCCACTAACCCAGTCACTTGAATGAGAATGATTGAACCTCAATATAACAATATTACTTTGAACGAGGGTAGTGTGCCTCAGATCCCTTTTCTTCACGAGAAGGTTTTTGTCTCACGAAGGAGACGAGAATTCACAAGGTGAATATCCAATCAAATGACAAAGTAAAATTACAACTCAAACCTATAGAGCCACAAAGTAAATGATTGAATCTAGCAACTATAGGTGAATGAACTTCCCTTTGCTGGGTGTGCATCGATTTGACGATGCGGGTGCATGAATCATGTGTAGGCACTATGTTGCTCTCGTAAACGCGGAGTGAGAGCAGGTGTACGGTTGGACAAAGCTCTCAGGTGTGGAATGAATGCTTGGAGAGCTAGAGCTTCTTATACTTCTCTTGAACACAAAAGATGTGGAAAATGTGTTGCTTGGTGTTTTATTCGCAAGGCAAGGGTCCTCCTCTATTTATAGAGGGCTTAAAAAGGTTTTGGAAGGCCTTAGAAGGCTTTCATAGCTGTTGGGGTTGAACCCAAGGCAAAACAGGTCGTAATCAGAATCATTTATGATTCTGACAGGGTCATCAGACGTCTGGTCCAGGTATCAAACGTCTGGAAAACTAGTTTAAGACGTCTGAATCTAGGTGGGTATTCTTCCTGACTTCCATCAGACCTAAACAGGGTTCTAGTGTAAATCAATTAGACGATGTACAGGACGTCTGGCACTAGGTCTGGATGTCTGGAAACTTATTGTACTGCGGGAATGAATTTCCCAAGATCCAAACGGCTATATTAATCCAGGAAAGAGATTTTGGGTCATTCGAGGCTCAACGGTTACATATTAGATGTCTGGGGTTCTCTACGGATGTTTGATAGAAGCCTAACGGTTATTTTTCTCAATGTTTACTTTGTTAGCCAACGTTCCATTAATTAGACGTCTGGTACAACCATCAGACGTCTGGACTAATATCTGGATGTCTGATTTCGACAGATAGAACCTACTAAGGCCAGCCTAAGTTATTGGACGTCTGAGTCAATAGTTAGATGTCTTAAAAGTCAAGATCAGACGTTTGATTTTCAGATTTGACGTCTGATCAGGCTATTTAATGCCTATCTTCGATTTCTAAGTTCTCTACGGAAAACTTAAGTATCCTAGGTTGTGCAGGTATTCCTAGGACTACAGTTTAGATCCTTTGAGGTCTTTAACATATATCTAGACACAAAAAATAAGGAGCAAAAGAATTACAAAAGAATACATGAAAATAGTATCTATCCTATTCTTTATCTTCTTTCTTCTTCAAGCTTTTGCTCCTCGCATTGTTCCTTCTCCGATGAGCTCCTTCAATCCACCGTGGACGCAAGCTCTGAGGTCCTTCACACTTAAATCAATTTGCAAATAACCTGAAGTCTTAAACTTCAAATGCAAATGTTAAATAATAAGTATTTTTTTATTATTAAAATAAATGATCATGGTGCTTTAGCATCAATAATCTCCCCTTTTTTGATGATGACAAAATCATAAATAATAATACATAAAATTCTCCCCTTTTTTGACATTATCAAAAAGGTGTTATAATTCTTAATTATCCTAAACTCCCCCTTAAAACATGCTATTCTAATTTCATCTTTTCATAAAAATAAGATAGTTATGTTACCTCCTTTCTAAAAGTAATATAGCTATGTTATTTTTAAAAACTCCCCCTTAAAGATGGACAATTAGCTTCATTATTTTAACTCCCTATATCTACATGCTATTTATAAAGAGATAGGGTTAAAGTTTTACCTCACTTACTATGGCCAATAGAATTGCCCAAATGGAGTTGGATGCCAAACTGGATGGGGTTTTCATCCGTAGCTTAGAGGTCCAGGCATCGGCACCGGTCTCCAATCTGACAGTTGACGTGTGGCGATTCAATCATTTGTTCGTCGTCTCGTTGATCTTCTTGCAAATCCTTTGGTCTTCCTCCTTGGTCTTGATGTTGGTCCACCTAACTCGAGTTGATCGTTCTTCATCGTGTAGGTCTAATCTTTGGTATTGTAGTCTCCCTTGAAACCTATAAAACAAGATTCTATTTGTCTCTTCGGTATTCAAGTCAATTTTGATCCGGATTTATTAGCGGGTCTCCTTGAAGGAGATCCTTTCTCAACCTTAGGGCTAGACAGATTATCTATTTTATTTATCAATTTGTTAGAATTTTTCCTGAGGCATGCAATTTTTTTTTCTATGATATGCATCTTGGTTTTTAAACTAAAAGCTTCTAATTTTAAATTAGTGTTTTCATCAGTCAATTTACTATTTTCAATTATTAGGTTGTGATTTTCTAATGACAGATCATCATCTTTAGGACTAGAACTACTTTCTAGGTCCTTAAGTTTTATTTCTAACCTATCATTTTCAGATTTTAAAAAGCTAAGTCTCTTTTTCATACTTTTGTTTTCCACTTTAAGTGACTTACTGATTTCAAATAACTCATCAAATGCATCTTGTAAATCCAAGTTTACCTCGTCGTCGGAGTCGCTTTCACTATTAGTGGCCATGAAACCCATGCAAGCAATTTCTTCCTTGAGTTTCTCCTCTTCTTCCTCCGAGCTTGAGTCATCCCGAGTTGCTTGGAATGCCTTCTTCTTCTCCTCCTTCTTCTCTTTCTTGAGAAGAGGGTACTCTGGTCGTAGATGTCCTTTCTCGTTGCAGTGGTAGCAACTTCTTGAGCTTTTCTTTTCCTTCCTTTCTTTCTTTGATTCCCAACAAAACTTGGAAAGCTTTTTAAGTAAAAACTTAAAGTCTTCGTCATCGGAACTTACCTCGGTGTCTGAAGCGACTCTGAATGCGAGACTTTCTCGGTTTCGGCTCTGGTGTATCCTTCTTTTTCTGCTTAAGCTTTGTCTCGTAGGCTATTAGATTGCCTAGGAGATTTTCCATGTTGAGCTCCTTCACCTCGTTTGCTTCCTCAATGGCGGTGACCTTCTGTTCCCACTCTGGTCCAAGAAAACGAAGAAGCTTCCCTTGAAACTCTCCCTTGATGAAGGTCATTCCTAATGCCTTAAGATTATTTGCTATGAAAGTGAACCTAGTGTTCATCTCACTCAAAGACTCATTAGATTTCATAGCAAAAGACTCATTCTTGTGAAAGTAAATTGAGTTTGGAGGTCTCTACCTTAGAGGTACTGTTGAGCGAGACGAATCTACGCTAACGTGTTTGGTTTTGGAAAACCCGTCGTTGTAGTTCGAAAGCGAAGGATTCGTGTTCAACAAATAAAATTTATACCGAAATAAGAATTCCGGGTCGAACACAGGGAGGCGAACGTTTGATTTAAAAACTCCGCGTTTCTTTTTATTTTGTCACCAAGAAATTCAATTTAAACTATCTAAGTATCTACAACAAATAAAAGAGAGAGAGGGAGTAAGAGTGAGAGAAAGAATACTACACATGAAAATTAAAATGAGATGTAGAATAGACAAGAAATTAATCATAAAAGAGTTCATTCGTTACAACTAGAAAATATAAAACAATTACTCTAGAAAGCATTAAAAGAATGGAGGGAGAAATGTCCTCCTCGACGATCGCTCAGAGGACGAATAGTCTACTCTAAAAAGCAGTAAATCTATACTAGAAAGCAGTAAAAAGAATAGGGAGAGAGAAATCCTCCTCGACGGTCGCTTGGAGGACGAGCCGGACGGGACGACGCCTGGAAGAAGGAGAACAAAGCGGGACGAAGGAGGACGAAGCAGAAGAACGGGAACGAAGCAGCACGCCGTCGTCGTCGCGGGATCCACTTCCGAAGGGGGACGAAAATTTGGACTTTATCTCGCGAGAAGCATCCCGGGTGTGGGACAAGCTTCTCTTGAGCTTTGGAGAGGTAGAGAGGAGAAGGAAGGGATGCCAATTTCGTATGGAGGGGGTCTCCTTTTATAGTTGCAAGGAGTGGGGGCAAAATGGACATTACATCTTCAAAATAATAAATAAGGGGTCTTTAGTGACGGATAAAACCGTCGCTAAAGCCCCGCCGTCGCCGTCGCCGCCGCGCCACGCGCGCCCGCTCGGCTGGCCTGCACGCGTAACGCAGACGCACGTCCGCGTCGTCTCAGCCGTCCGATCGCGAGATCGGACGGCTTAGATCGCGCCCGCGCCCGCTGCGTAGCGCACCGCCCGCGTGCGATCGCGCGCCCACCAGGGCGTCCAATTGCGCGTCGGCGCTATCGGGCGCGCGCGGCCGTTGGATCTTCATCCGACGCTCGTGCGCGCCCGCTCGCCCGCGCCTTCGACCCCCTCTCCGCGGCTCGAACCCGCGACCTCCGCTTCGCCCGCAGCTGCGTCGCCGCTGCGCTACGCGGGCGAAATGGTCGCGCGGACGTTTTTAAACGCGCGCGACCGCAGCCGTTGGATCGAGATCCAACGGCGGAGAGGAGACGTTGCGCGGTCTTCACAGGACTCCTGCGGCCGATTGGGCGGCTGGGATGGCGCCACGTGGCGCCATCTTGGCCGTCCATCTTCTGGAAGTTGTAGATGGTGCCACGGATGTCGGATTGACTCAATTTTTGTGTCGTTCGGCTGCGATCGTCGATCCGAATTCATCCGTGTGGTCGGATTTTCCATCTGAAGTGCGGATTTACACCATCCTGGCCCTTGATCTTCTAGGGTTCCCCGGTCTCTATCTGATGCTACGGATGCCTGATTAGGGCGATCTTGGAGTCGTTGAACTCCAATCGTCGCCCTGATCATATCCATACGGTTGGATCTTTGATCCGAGGCCCCGATAAAATATTTGCCCTGTCCAAGCACATAAAAGGAGACAATTAACCTCCATTTTATTCAAACTACTCTAAATGCAAGATGATGCATGTAATGCAATATTTATATCATGAAATGCAATCCTATGCTTAAGAACATGCATAAATAGACATTTTAAGTAGTGTAAATGTGTTTACATCAGGTACCCTCGTGAGTTACCTCGAATGTGTGCAAGATCTTATATGCGGTGGCGCATTGCGAGATTCTGTTGAACTCCTCCAGGCTAAGCGTGCAATAGAGGGCGTTCATGGTCTTTGCATTTAGAGACAGCTCCCGAATCTGTTGCTGCGAGTATCCCGCGGCAGGTCTCTCCGGAATGATGAATGGGTCTCGCATCGGGCCCAGATTGTGAAGTCGTTGGCTTGAAGCCATGTCTTCATCCGTAGCTTCTAGTACGGGTAATTACTCCCTTCAAAGAACGATGGACGGGTGGTAGACTGCCCCTAAAGAATCCTCATCGCAGATCTGCTTTCCTCTATGATCTTCTTGCTAGGTTGTTACGCCAAAACAACAAGAACCTACTTTGATACCAAATGTAATTCCTTATGGGAGGGGGTGAGATATGTGTGACGTATAAAATGCGGAATTAAAATAAATAACAATCTCACAAAAGCAATCATACAATGGCACAAGTGATTTTTAGGTGGAAACCCAACCCAGGTAAAAATCACCACCTAACCCTCTCGAGTTAGGATTTCCGATCGACCGAGTCGATCAAATGCACTAACCCAATCACTTGAATGATGGTGACTGAACCTCAATACAACACTACTTTGAACGAGGGTAGTGTGCCTCAGACCCCTTCTCTTCATGAGAAGGTTTTTGTCCCACGAAGGAGACGGGAATTCGCAAGATGAATACCCAACCAAATAACAAAGTAAAGTTACAACTCAAACCTATAAAGCCACAAAGTAAATGATTAAATCTATTTACTATAGGTGAAAGAACTTCCCTTTGCTGGGTGTGCATCGATTTGATGACGTGGGTGCGTGAACCACGCGTAGGCACTATGTCGCTCTCGTAATCGCGGAGTGAGAGCGGGTGTACGGCTGGACAAAGCTCTCAGGTGAGCTTCTTCTACTTTTCTTAAATACAAAAGATGTGGAAAATGTGTTGCTTAGTATTTTATTCACAAGGTAAGGGTTCTCATCTATTTATAGAGGGCCTAGGAAGGCTTTGGAAGGCTTCAGAAAGCTTCCATAGCCGTTAGGGTTGAACCCAAGGCAAAACAGGTCGTAATTAGAATCATTTATGATTCTGACAGGGTCATTAGACGTCTGGAAAACTAGTTTAAGACATCTGTGAACTAAGTCAGACGTCTGAATTTAGGCAGGTTTCCTTCCTGACTTTCATCAGACCTAATTAGGGTTTTAGTATAAATCAATCAGATGACGTATAGGACATCTTGCACTAGGTTTGGACGTCTGGAAACTTATTGTACTGCAGGAATGAATTTCCCAAGGTCCAAACGGCTATATTAGTCTAGGAAAGCGATTTTAGGTCAGTCGAGGCTCAACGGTTACATATCAGAGTCTGAGGTCCTCTACGGACGTCTGATAGAAGCCTAACAGTTATTTTCCTCAACGTTTACTTTGTTAGCCAACGTTCCACTAATTAGACATCTGACACAACAATCAGACGTCTTCTAAGAAGTCTGAACTAAGGTCTGGATGTCTGATTTCAACAGACAGAACCTACTAAGTCCAGCCTAAGTTATTGGACGTCTGAGTCAATAGTCAGACGTCTTAAAAGTCAAGATCAGACGTCTGATTTCTAGATTGTACGTCTGATTAGGCTGTCTGATGCCTATCTTGGATTTATAAGTTCTATACGAAAAACCTAAGTATCATATGGTTGTGTAGGTGTTCCTAGGACTACAATTTAGATCCTTTGAGGCTCTAACATATATCTAGACACAAAGAATGAGGAGCAAAAGAATTACAAAAGAATACATGAAAAGAGTATCTATCATATTCTTCATCTTCTTCCTTCAAGCTTTTGCTTGTCGCAATGTTCCTTCTTATCCGACGAGCTCCTCCAATCTACCGTGGACGCGAGCTTTGAGGTCCTTCACACTTGAATCCATTTGCAAATAACCTGAAATCTTAGACTTCAAATGCAAATGTTAAATAACAAGTGTTTTGCTATCATCAAAATAAATGATCGTGGTGCTCTAGCACCAATACTAGAGTGGTAAACAAAATTAACTTGATCAATACAAATGTTCTTCCTATGTGCAGTAGCTTCACTTTCCGATTCTTCAAGAGCGGTTCTGGTCCTAGGAACATGACTGCTTTGCCATCAATGTTGAGCGCAAATAAGTTAGAGGTAACGAGCCAACGATTTCTTTGCCTCCTCTAATGTCATGTTGAAAGGAACGAAGGTGGATTTGATGTGATTTATTTGCATACATGAGAATTCTTCAAATAAACTCACCAAAGTCACCACATCCTCTGCCTTGCCAACCTTCTACAATATAAAATGATGATATTGTCGGCATACATTATATGGCTTGAAATCTAATGAGAGCTTGCTCGAAGTAACAAACTTTAGCCAAGTATAGACAATACAGCTATGCCCGGATATCTTCCTTCCACCTATTTTTTCATCTCTTTCTCAGAATTTCATTGGTAGCTTTTCCGGATGTATCAAAAACTGATACAGATGGAGGCACCTCTTTCAGAAGACAAATATCTATGTTTTGAAGTGTTAGGTCTGTAAGTGTCCTCAATGAAGCTCCATTAATTTGATGGGATGTAGGGAGAGCCCCTTTGACCATTTACTTAGGTACCCGAAAATCTCAACTTTCATCCTTGTTTTTTGTTTTGTTTTGTTTCTTTTTTTTTCTTGAAAATCTTCTCTGCTATCATCTGCTTATCAAGATTCCAAAATGCTGGCAAGTGGCAATCATCAATGTCTAGTGGTCCCATCTCTTTTAAGAAAGGAAGTAGGACTCCACAGACGTATGCATCGACCAATTGATACAGTTAAGGCCAATCAAACGTCTGGTTATCCTGTCAAAGTAAAAAGAATTTCTTAAAGCAGGAAGAATGATGGGCAATGAATCTTTCTGGAGTAAACTAAATACATGGTAATACATGGTCCATGTGTATATTTTTTCTTTTTGTTGCACTATAGTGGCTTCTATTATTGTGAATTATTTTTTAAAAATTAGCTCTTTGTTTGATGTTAAGTTTATATTGCACTGACTTCTTGTGTATCTAGTAGGTTGTACTCGACAAAGAAAAGAAAGCAGTGACAGTAGAAAGAGAAGTAGATGGTGGTCTGGAGACCTTATGCCTGGATCTCCCAGCAGTTATTACGTAAGTATACTAATATGATTTCTCATCTTTTGATATTTTTATTAGATATTAGATTGACTAAATTCAAGCAATTACTGGAAAGGAAGATCTAGTTTCAAGAAGCTTGCTTTCATCTTCTTGGGTTTGCAGCAAGTTGGGAACAGGCAATTGCTTGTGGCTGACCTGCTGTTCTTTTATTTATGGCAACTTATGGTAATCTCTGATGGCTGTTAACGTCTCAGTGCATGAAGTGAGGACCCTTGAGTATTCTCTCAGAATATTACATGGGTGTCTTCACTGATAAACCCTCAATATCTAGTATATCTTATTAGGATTTACTGTATGAATTAATGAGTTGCTCCATGGTTTTTTCCTTCCATTGTAGAGGGTTTCCACATAAATCCTTGTGTGATTGTGTGCTTGATCTTGATTGTGATTGTTCTATCCATGTGATTACGATTTCTACAGTGGAAAATGCAAGTTCAATATTTCTGCTTTGGGTTTCTATGAAAAGAAAAGCAAAACAGCCACTTTCAAAGTTTCATTCAAAATGTTGAAAACCAGTTATGATAATAGGTTGTAAGGCAACTGCACATCAGGTACTTGTATTGGTCATGTAACTTTTTTCATTTTTGTCACTCCAATCCCATGCACTATTCTGTTCTCTATATCCTTCAACGATATGATTTTTGTTTTATACCTATTCAAAAAATTTTAGTTTCTGTATACTTAATGTAACTGGGAGCTCAGTACAAACTATTTCACTCAAGCTTTCAATCCCTTTACACCAAGGGTGGCTTGAGAAAGCTGTATCCTAGATTCCTAGGCCTCATTTCGACCTTACTTGACCGTTTCTTAAAAAAAGAAATGATGTTACTTGAAAATCAAGCTTTATCCAGGCTCACTTGGGGTTGCTTAGAAGGATTGTGTATTCATTATTTGCTCTACTTTCCATGAGGCACATATGGTAAAGAAAGATGGCAGTGGAAGGAGAATTTGGAGCTTCCCTCTGGTTCTGTAACTTTAGATTGGCTCAAACAGGAACACATGCAAACGTAACCACTTGTAGCCATGGGTAACTTCATGCACACAGTTTTGTCCACTCTTCTCAAATGACGAGTCAGAAGGTTGAGCGGAAATTATGATCTATTGTGAAAAGTTACTTTCTTCATGACAACTGCTGTGATGTTTTTGTTCTTAGAGTAGAGGAGATTTCTTTCTGAGGATGAACTGCAAAATTATTTTGTTGGAATGAGCCCAGTCCTCAAAACCAAGTGGAACGGAGTATTTATATACATCTGTTTTTAAAGGAAACCATCAGTTCAATTAAGATTGATCGCCCTAGGTTGGAATTGACTGTCCTCAAAATAATTCAATGGTATCTGATGACTTTTGTACAAAAAATTTATGATTTTCTTTTTGAACAAAAAGGAAGTTCTGATATTTGGTAATTGCCTACTGTTCTTTTGGAAAAAAAAAATCTTGGGTAACTTGATTATATTAAAAGTCCTGTCATTAAATTGTTGCAGTTTACATGCTATTGCTCCCAGGTTGTAGACTTTTTCAGTAAAAAGTACACTGCATCTGAGACCACAATTAACATTGGATTGAGCATGAGTTTCATCTGTTTGTGACAAGTAATCAGATTGTACTTATTCATACTTTTAGGGGTTAATACTTCGTATAAACAAGATCTGGATGCTTTAAGTAATCCAATGAAACAGACAAGCATACACTCTAGCTGCACCCACCTCTTTACTTGATGCTAGATTCAATGATTTAAATATTACAATATATCGGTGATATATCGCCAATGTATTGCATGTTGGCAGCCTATGATATATTGATATGAGGTACGTATTGTTTTTCTCATATATCGATTGATATATCGCTGATATTGACAGGTATTAACTAATGTCCCCAAATATTGGTGGATGCCTTTGTAATTTTTCCTATATATCGGCGATATGTAGGGGATATGGCCGATATTTCACCCATTCTTTAGCCATTCATGTGAGCAAATTTTTGCTATGTTCTGAACCCTCTGGGCCCTATTGATCCGTAGATAGAAAATTGGAATTTTTTTTGGCACTTGCATCAAAAAATTTTACTAAAGCTTCAAATCATGCTTAGTTGATGCCAACAACTCTAATGACTAGTGGAGGAACTCTCCTCTACATACCTGAATGTCTCGTCTCAATTTTATCTTCTCATGAGAAGAATTTCTCGCTGATGTAAGGCAATTACAACCACTTGGGATCATCTCTTGCAGCCAAATAAACACTGCCAATAGCGCATTTATATTATGTTTTCATTTAAAATTTATGATTTTAGTCTTCTAGGCATTTCTTCATATATGTAGTGGTTATTAAAATGTTAATTTCATCAAATTTGTGACATTTTGAGTCATTTTAAGCGATTTGTCCAAAATTCCTGATATCAGTGATATATTCCCTTTTGAACTTGTCGGTACAATATCAATATCAATATTTAAAACCTTGGTTAGATTTCATATGTGCTCTTTTAGTAGTGAGAGGGTTTTACGCTTTTTATGCTATTGATATATCGTCCCAATTTTTATCTTCTTTCTTGCAGCACAGATTTGAGGCTGAATCAGCCTAGATATGCAACATTGCCTAACATAATGAAGGCAAAGTCGAAGCCAATTAAGAAAATTACTCCAGAAGAGTTGAATGTTGAAATCACATCAGATCTGGAGATTGTCAAAGTAAGTGAACCACCTAAGAGGAAAGCTGGTGTCATTGTTTCATCGGTTGATGAACTGATTGACAAGCTTGAAAATGAAGCTCGTGTAATATGACCACCAGGCCTACTCATGACAACATGGCTTCTGTTGCAGAAATCAGACTAATCTCATTTGAAGTGTAAGCATTAGTTTGTTTTGGTAACTTTTGGTCTGCTCTTTTACTGTACAATATATGGTCTGACTGTAACAGATTCATCTATTGGAACATAACATGGTTGTGCTGTTATTATCTTATTATTATTATGCATTCCTAACAGTTAGTGTAATAAGTGTAATGGTATCCCACCCAATATCTTCTTTCCATGCATCTGTTTAACCTTGGTAATTATACTCACAAGTAACACTGTTGCAATGACACCCACATCTTTGTCAGCAATTATGAGAGGAAGAGGCATGGTCTCTCTTTTTGATAATAGTGGCCATTGCAGATGGCTCCTGACCAGCTGTGGAGGATGACTGGGTATTAGTAGAAGGGATAAATTGGAAGATGAGAGCAAATGTCATTCACCAGTGAATTAGTATGAATAGTGGACTGAGAGGAATGCTCACGTTGAAAACTGCAGCCATGCATAACTCTCAAAAAGGGGGGGGGAAAAACTGCAACCACGCTTGATTCCTATTCCTGCATACTGATTAGTGTCTTTTGATTGATGATTGGATCTTTAAATACTTGTTGGCAACTTGGAGTTTGCTTGGTCTCATGAAAAAAATGCCAAAACTCCATCAACAAATAATGATACATGAGACAAAGATATTTCAATATTCATGAATCTACATGGATGATGGTCATATAATCCTGCAATTCTGGTTTTTTTGGATTTTCTAGATATTTGCTGTTGCATTTGTTGCATTTCCTGCTTGAAAGCTTCAGCAAGAGTTTGTGGATCTTGTCACCCCACAGGTTTTTCTCCCTTTTCTTCATCGTTAGCATCTGATTCCTTGCCTGTATCTTTCCATCCTACCTCCAAGTGGCCATGCTCCTTAGGCTTGACATTGATTTCTTGATCCTTGTCTTTGCCCCATAGAACCAGGTAGAGGCCAAGTATGACAACAACTGCACCTAATATGCTGAAAGCAAAGATGGTAAACAAATAAGAAACTGAAGCTGAGTCCTATTCTGTTTACATGTATACATTCATGAACAATTTGCCTGGGATAGACTAGAGAATTCGAGAGAATGGGAGAAAGAGGGCATGGTGGAGAACTCTCTTTTTTATTATTGTAGAGAACTTAAATAAACATAGTGGGTTTTTTTTTTTTTTTTGAAAAGCTAAACATGGTGGGTATTGGTCTCTATATAAAGAGATCCAATCCCAATTAAACTAGAAAACAAGTCACATAACAAAGTAAATCTTAGGAACTTTTCCTAAATAACATTTCTTGACTCTTAAGTAAACAATCATTTAATTAACTAACTTCTCTTTTGAGTAATGAATTTGGGTGGTCACCATAGGGATAACCACCCTTAAGTTTTTCAAAAAAAAAAACTCATTTAATTAACAAGTAAATGAATCAAACAATGCAAGGGACTCTTTGTCACTTTTATTGTTGTCAAGAGATCACGAGGTCTCATTTGATTTCTAACACTCTCCCTTAAGTTGATCGTTTCCACTTGCTAGGGAGTATGATAGCTGTAGCAGTAGTCAGGGCGGTACTTGAGCTCAAACATGAACCATGAGCATAATATGGGACACTATCTTAAGCACAATGATGTCGCCTTGTTTTTTGAGAAAATCTCCTCCCTTGGAGGAGAACAAAAAATTGGATAGACGACTCTGATCGATGGGGCTTAGTTCTCCCACAATCTCACCACCATTCTTCATCCTCCTCGGGTTAGGTAGATACACACAGACACTTGGTCATGCATGTACTGTGGCACGAACTTGGATGGAGATTGTAGTAGAAGTAGTGGTCACACATGGGGGGCATTCCTAAGCAATAGGGGAGACCTTCTACATTTTTTTTTCTTCTTTAATTTTCACGATCATGGACGGTGTAGGGGGCGGAGTCCCCCGCGGTACTAATCAACAACAAATCGCAGTGAGGGACCTTGAACATAGCTTCAAGCCACATGGATCCCAAACAAGGTTTGGGGGACCCGATAGTTTCTTGGTTCTTTGAATAGGTACAGAGGTAAGACTTTGGACTTAGAGATGACCATCGAAGATTCTTTGTCAACCACAGTAGAGGTAGTCTAAGCTTTGAGGCTTGGCAATCCTTTAGGCCAAATGAGAATCGTCGCAGAGAGTAGTACAATGCGACACATAGTGTCGCACATAAGAGCCAAGGGGTTGTGCATGCACCCTGTGGTTCACGTATAGGGTACTCTGTGTAGGGATCGGTAGGAAATCCGAGGTAGACTCAACAAAAAACCACCAATCACATGTAGAAGAACCCAAAACACATGGGTTCTTCCACACACACAAGAATAGGAGAGGGTAGTGTGTACCCTCCTACTTGCGACGACGCAACAGGGACCTACGAGTGATCCCTAGGCCACGTTCCTCCACATGTGGAAGTTGGCTTCCATGTAGAGAGAGATCCCACGTGGATCTCTAGGTGCACGGTTTTGGGGCTAGGCACTCAAGAATGCCTTCTTTGATATGATGTGATAGAATATTCACGATGAGGGGGAAGGAGAGAGCACGCACAGGAGAGAGGGAGAGGAGTTCACGGTGGTGAGTAATCTCTTTTTTATTAATGTAGAAATCAAATCGCATAAGGGCTCTTCCACGCACATGAGCATGGGAGAGGGTAGCGTGTACCCCTCCTACTTGTGGCAATGCAACAGGGACCTAGGGGTGATCCTTAGGCCACGCTCCTCCATGCGGGGAAGTTGGCTTCCACGTAGAGAAAGATCCCACGTGGATCTCTACGTGCACGGTTTTGGGGCTAGGCACTCGTAAATGCCTACTCTAATACCACGTGAGATAGAGCATTCGAGAGAGGGAGAGAGGAGCACGGTGGAAAGGTCTCTTTTTTACTATTGTAGAGAATTCAAATAAACATGGTGGGTATTAGTCTCTATATATAGAGATCAAATCCCAATTAAGCTAGGAAACAAATCGCATAACAAACTAAATCTCTAACAACCTTTCCTAAATAACATTACTTCTTAACTAAATAATTACTTGATTAACAACCTAGGGGTGGATAACTAACATTGTCATCAAGGTATGTATCAATGAGTTTAAACGATTTATACATGCATACTGTTTCATCAAATCTACGACACTGATTATCATTGCATTGAAGGCATCAAAGAAAATTATTACATTTGTTTTTCATGGAACTTTTTCCCTACACTGTGATGCCTTAACTTATGCAACTAAAATTGATATAAAATTTGTTATCTATGTCCTTGGTAAGCCATAAAAGTAATCCAAACAAGTAATAAATTCAGGATTAATAAAAAATTTAACAAATATCTATATACGTATGTGATTGAAAGTAGCTTTGTAAGGCTGTCTTCTGATATGTTTAATGCATGTAGGAAAGAGCATAGAATTAATCCCAGTTAAATGCTGTGGTGGTTGAGGACTCGGCTGTCTATTCTATAAGGTTCAGATCTTACCCAACTAAGCAAAATAGAGTTCAAAGGCATACAACTTTTGAACTATTTCCACTTACCTTCCTAGGTATAATTTCTCTCCAAGAACAAAATATGCGACCATTGCCACCATTATTGTTGACAGGGGATTGAACATAGTTACAAAGACTGGCCCTCTTTCCTCAGTGCACCATAATTGAATAAAGATAATCAGACCAGAGCAGACCACTCCCTGCAAGAACATTTTTTCTTAATTCTGAATGAAATTGCCATCATATATTTCTTTTTCTGATTTCCGAATGAAATTGTTGTCATCTAAATATTTTATGTTTCCTTGCAGATCGTCAAATGATTACCCCATAAATAATGCTCCAAAAGTCGACATCGAATCCAATCATCCAAGCTTGGGGTTTGTGCTCAACGGTCGCTGCATATACTGCTGATTGTGATGCTCCAACAAAGCTCATCCATGTTGTAAGAGATAGCGGTGCCGGGTATTTCTTTAACGTGTAAGCCTGTATCCAAGATGACAATAATTATGATGGGAACCACTTGCAGGAGAGCTACCTAATTTTAAAGCTCTTACCATTCTTCTGCCTTGGTATATTTTGGTTTCAAAATAATTTTTGTTATTGTTTAATAAAGGCATTACCTGCATAATATACCAAATAGACCATGTGAGGCAGCTTGCGATGGTGAGTAGGGAGCCTTTCAGCCATTCTTCATGAACAGAGCCTCCTTGAATGTAGATCAAACCATGTCCTAAGTTCCTCACTCGAGGCCCTCTGTACAAGGTCATTGTCAGGACGCCCGCTAGAGAAAGGATGGTCCCAGTGATTTTTGCCATCCCCCTGACGCTTTTGATATCAAGGATCTCCAATCTAAAACATGAATCACACAAGTAAACAAACAAGATCTGGGATTTAAAATTTGCATCCTGAATTGAGTTCACTCAAATGTCAAGTGCATGGTGAAGAACTGCAAGAGACGGAGAAGTCAGACTGCAATCATGCTGTAATAAACTGGCTGGACAAGGTTCATGGATTGCAGTCTGCATAGGGCTAAAGAATAAAAGTACTTACCCAAGAACGACAGCAATTACGAAGGTCAGGGAAGCAATTGAATTGACCGCAGAGGCAACAAAAGTTGGAGATGTAAACTTCAAGCTTGCAAAATACATATTCAGAGTAAGGCCGACCCTGTAACCATGGTGGTCCAATTTTTAGTCCCCCTTTTGTTACTGCATGCTTTTAAAATTTCCGCTATCTAAATATGGCTACTCACCCTAGAAGAGAGAGCACGAATATCTCAATAAACAACGCCCATGTCAGCGTTGGTCTTATTTTCCTGCGACAGGAAATAGTTCTCAGACGATGAGGAAACATGTGGATGTGATTAGAAAACTATTTTATCTAAGAAGGCTTTCATCTTTAGCCTTTGGTGCTCCGTTCTAACTTCTGCACATATTTGTAGTTTTTACCAGAATTATGGAACGGATTAGGCTGCAGATATGCAAAACCATGCATCATGCTTCTGGTGTTGATGATTAACAAAATACCTTTCAATGAAATAGGCGAACGGCCATGTGACCATTCCCGCGACTATATGCCGGTAAGTGACGTAGACATGAGGATTCAGGCCATGGCTGAACGAAGATTCTGTGATGAAGTAGAGGAACGTATAACCCATTTGGGCTAATGTCATGAGGAGATGGGGCTTGAATCTCTTGCATATGCTTTTCATCCGACCCTCACTATTTGCCATTGCTATAGACTTCACTTAGCCGAGAGGGTTCTTATTAGTTTCCAGATGAGTAGGGGAACATATCTTATCAGGCCATATATAGGTGTGTGCTTGGGTGCGGGGTGATCAGGAAGGCTTCGTATTCCCGTCTTTCCGCATGTTGAGGGCATCATATTCCTCACCTCGGAATAATATTGCAATTCTGGTATATCAGTTATGGGTTCTTTTTGTGCCATGGTGTTTAACTATTTATACCAAATGTGAGCCTGATGGCTAACAACTCGGGGGCTCACGGGATGGTGGTGGTGTATGGAAACGTAAGGATTGGTTTCAAGGACCACGTCAGGATTATTTAAGCGCGAGAGAATATTGTTGTGTAGTTAACAGAGGCCCTTCATCCTTTCTAGATCTGCGAAAAAAGGATGATCATCCTATCCCCGATGTCTTGGGAGGTAAAATTAACACGATCAAGTGTGGATCTTTACAAAGTAGGTCATGGTCGAAAGAGTTGGATGTCCATTTTCACTGTAAAAACGTGTCGTGCGGCATGTTAATTTAATGCTAATTTGTGGCAGTGGTTGATTGATACGAAATATTTCGATGCTGGTAGGTGGATCGTGACTTGGACACCAAAGTGGACTCCCATCACCCATTGCATGCTACGTCAACCTCCAGGTTCTAGAGGATGACTCCTTCCTTCTTGCCTCCTCCTTCTGCTTCCCTTTTGTGACTCCCCAATAAACCTTTGGTTTTAGAACCCTCCCTGGAGTGATAGGATGCTGTTGTAATAAATAAAACATGAGGGACCTGGATGTTAATAAAATGCAGGAGCTTGGTCGTTATAACAGCTTAGACGTTGGGACTGTTAGAGGGTCGATGAGCCCATTTTATAAATGTGGAATGATGTGAGGCTGTTAGGTCATAATAGAAAGTTTCTAGTCCTTCTCATCCTTCCTCTCCACCAGCCTTCCTTCTCTCTTTTCTCTCTTCCTCCCTCCTTCCTCTCTTCTTGTTTTCAACAAGATTTGAATTGATTTTTTCTGATAGCCTGATTTGGGTCAAACTGGCTATTACCGGAGCTCGGTCCTGCTCTCAACTGGAAGATTCAGCTTATCATATATAGCAATGGTAGCATTGATGGTTCTGGTGGTGCTGACAGTAACATTGTTGGTGGTGATTGTGTAACGGTAGCATTGGTGGTTATGGTGGTGGTGATAGCAGTGCTGGTGGTGGCCATGATAACGACGACAATATTTTTAGCGTGATGACGATGGAGCTGGTGATGGTAGGGGATAACGATGGTGGTGCCTATAGTGGTAGCAGTGTAGCACTGATGGTGGCAATTGTGGTGTTAGAGGTGCACTTGACAATGGATTTTGCGGTGGTTGTGTTGGTGAAGACATAAGAGTCAAGGACCACGGGTAGGCAAAGGAAGGAAGATGGTATAGAGGTAAAAGGAAGTTTGTATGGTACAAATGCTATGGGGACAAAAATGAGCAACACAAATAGTATGATGCACAGGTTACTGATCTTAGAACGATGAGAGGGGAGAAGAGAGGAGAAGAGGCATGAATTTTTTTTTAATTGTTTCTAGGGACTTTCGTAAGGGACTCCATTCTTTCTTTTATAGGTCCATTTCTTTACCCCATTCATCTTCTGAAACCCTAACCGCCTAATCTACCATTTCCACTATTACTTCGTTAGGTACATATTGACCGAATCTAGATGATCACTCGATCATCCATTCTCACAACTAACAATTAATGCCTCCATTGTTATGTTATGGAACTTGTGCTAGGGCAACTTTGTGCCGCACCACATAAATAAATAGGACAAAAACATTCATTCGTGTTCTGTGGCACAAATGCTGCCTTTCGTGTTATGTCAGTTTTGTGCCATCTTCTTCTTTTTACGATCATCATTCTTCCTCCTTCAACCTTTTACCGGGGATGGTCAACCAGTGTCCCATGAGGAGTATGGTAACACTTCCCATTATATTTCATCCATTATCGTTACATTTTGGGTGCCACTTGATACTGAAACGCATGTGGAAGCATGCTTCCTGATGTTTGCGGTGACGTGCTGGCCAACTAGATAAGATCAGATCCAACCCGCCTTGAATAAGCTAGGTTTTGCCTACCTCATTTATTTCTGAAATTGATATGGGTTGAAACTTCGAGAGCTGGTAGGATTTGGGGGTTCAAGCCAAGGCAATCGAAATTTGTTTATCCATTTACCTGATATATTATTTATGTATGGTATGCTTAACGTAGATAGACATGTGCAAATATGCTCGTTTAACATCTCCATCGATAGAGACACCATGGAGACAAGGATATCTTTTTTGATGCAATTACTCATTCCTTGAAAATATACAGCTATTTCATCTATTCCATTTTTTTTTTTGTTTAAGCACGTCACAAATGGAGGGTCCATTCCTTTCCTTTGTTTGACACCTCACCAAACAATTTATTTAGGAATGATACAAGTTGAAATTACAATCTTATTTACTTCTACATTTAGAAATCAAGGTTCGATGGAATATCTTCTCTCCCTCGGTGATACGATGGCTTCCCCACCAATAGGGTTGATAGCGAATTCTCCGTAGGATTGAAGTTGGTTACCCATAAGAGTAAACAGGAACCTAATGTTAAACTGGGACTCTAACAAGTAAAAGGGGGAACCCAAAGGGGGCAACAAGTATGGGTACAGATTCGATCTTGAAATCCCAATGAAGTGCGTTGGGTCTGTAACCATCCCAACCCGATCCACTGACAAGCTTTGCATGCTAGAGGGTTAGTTTGACATGATTTCATTAGTTGGAAAGAGGGTATGTATAGGTACAAAAATGTAAAAAGTGATGTCGCTTTTAGTGTAAGATAGTAGAGGCAATCAAAAAATTAAATTTAGAAGTGAGAATTATGTCACGTGTCTCCTTTTACACGTAAAAAAGTAATGAAAATACATGTGGTGGGATTCATCAATGCTAAAAAAAATCCATTATCACTTTTAAATAAAAAATGCAAAGATGTAAAATAAAAAATACATAGATACAAAATCAAAATATGTGGGTCATGTAATGACTTTGCATCGATGCAAATCACTAAAATTACTCTTACAATCATTTTACACTGGTGACAGTGTAAAATAACCTTCAAAATTAGTTTATATTAGTGAAAAATTACAAGATATATTTTAAAATCATTTTACATCACTGCACTTTGATTTAAAACTCAAAAATACCCTTATGCTTACAAACTCACAGAGCGATAACTTTTTTAAGTAAGATGGAATCCATCCCTTGGTTTAACTTACATTACTTTTTAAATAAGTTTACATTAAACATCACATCTACGGGGAGGAATACGTCCATACGTTACAAAATGCACCACATTTTTGTATATTTTACTTATATATTTTTGTGAAAAGAGACAACATGTCATGGTGGTGTTTAAGTGAAAATAGAGGATATCTCCTTTTGGTGTTTACCGTGAAAGGGTGACTGAGATATTCCCTGCTTCGAGGGATGAGAAGACGGCCTAACCTTTAGCGTTTCATCAACCATATTTAAATAATTTGGGTTGTATCCTTTTGTAAACAGAAGTATCTCTTGAAAAGAGGAAATAACCCTAAGGTTATGTTTGACAGTTGTATGTTAGCTAAAAGGGGAGGTGGGAGCCATTTTCAAGGCAGAGTCACAGGATCCATTAATATCTTCTCTTTTCACATATAATTTAAAAATTATTATATAATAATTACAATCTATTAAGTCAAAATTCACTAATTCTTTCTCTCTTCTTAAAAAAATTAACATATCAATCGTTAACAATCCAATAAATTATTACGATTTCATCAATCAAATATTTTTTTATATTTATTTCACTCTAATTTTATCCCAGTACAATATTGTACCCCTACCAAACACAAGAAAAATTATGTTTACTTTTACATTCTGCCAGGGAAGACTTCAGTAGGATCTTGAACTTTTGAAATGTACAAAATTAAAAAAAAGGTCCCAAAGTATCATGTTTGTATAATCAAAAGGAAATTAGCGAAGTATCTTTGCTACCGGTGAATTGTAAGCAAAGTCAACATTGTCATTACCGAAAAAAAGCCCTCCCTTCGTCTTTTTCCCTTGTATAAACCAAAGTTCTCCATGCGGAAAATACATGCCTGCCAACGGCCCTTACATGAAGGCATAATTTTACGCCAATAAGCAACATGACCTTAGATCCATCCTGATATAATGGGAGCCCATATGTAAACTACTCAATGCGGTATTGATAGGTGACGAGGAAAGAAATTACCTTTACAAAAGTAAGTTCAAGTTTGGATCAAAAGAACCCACGTGACACTAGTCCTTTGAACCTGTTTCTTGTAGGAATGTGAAGAGATGCGAGACTATCGAACAGTTATGTAATCAACTTAATTACTCTGTATTACTCTGGTGATTATAATTCTTTATAAAATAATTCCCGAGGACAACTTAAGGACTTACAACCCTACAATTTACGTATCATACCACCTATGATAGATATTTAAGATTAGATCTCTCTCCCAGACATACATATATAAATTTTTGATGGTTATTAGTCAAGACCCATCAATAGGTTCCTCACAAATGAGATTTATATTCGTAACTTTAGAGAACGTTGGGAATAACCATCCATATCTTGCAAATAATAATAATTCTGTCTTTTAGAAACCTTTTCGTTCTGGCACGTAACCTCTCTTGGAATGGAGGTAGCGAGGAGAAGGATACTCTCCTCCCGCTCTATACTTCCCACCCGTGATTCCATGATCTTGCTGGTAAAGCATTCATCTAATTCCCCTGCGTAACACCCCAACCTGCAACCATTCAGAAACGAGAGCAGCTTATATCAACGTCAAGTCAAGTGCGGGCACAACCGGCACTGATTCTCCTTAAACTTCACAAGGGTCAAATCCATAACTATATTCGACGTCTGACCCTCTATGGAGCATCAGATGCTGAATGCAATTCCATGAAATACAATCCGATTTTCTTGTGTGTATACAGGTTAACCTCGAAGCACTCAGGTGGTGTTTGGTTGCCGTATTAATTACGTTTGCATTAGATTAAATATTTAATCTATCACCTAACCTAATCTACATTTACATCCAGTTAAATAAAATTTAATTTAAGATAAAATTATTCTACTCTTAATGTCAATTTGATAAAATATTTAAATAAATTAACTTACTTATACAATCATTTATTTTCACTTATTTCTTATTATTTTACTTATTTCACAGATTTATTGTTCAGTTCAAACAAGACCTTAATAGGCATAACATCATGTAATAACTAATTTCCTGACATGCCACGTCTCGTGTATATAATTTTTGGGCATAGGTTTAAATTTTGTACAATTCCTTACGCCTTTCTAAATACCACAAGATCCACAATTATTTTGCAAAACCACCAGAAATGAGAGCGGTAAAATAAAAATGAAAAGCAGTATTCAACTTATTCCGTCTTCTCTACTACCACAATATGGGTTACACACGAACCAATAAGAAAGCAACAGAAAGGAAAATTGAGATTGCAGTATTACTGCCACTGGATAAATTATGAAGCAACGTTGTAAAAGGAAGTCAAAATAATACAATATTTTTTATTCTAACAAGCATAAATCGGACTTTGTAATAAAGACAATCATGAAACTTGTCCTCAAGTTGCTAATATCCTGGCCGTGTTTAATTTTAAAAATTTTAAGTTGCTAAAAACTTTGGGAGTCAAAATCATTTGCTAGTGAAGCCTAAAAGTTGCTACGAATTTCATCTCTGAACGAGACGTCCTAAATCTAAGAGGTTGAATTAGGGATGTTAATTTAGTATTTTTGTAGGGGAGATTTGATCTAATCTAATTCGATTGGAGCTGTATTTATCTGCTCCACTCAAAAAATGGATGGATTTGGATTTATTAGATCATTGTCCAATAGGTTTGGATTCGAATATGGAAAATGATATCTTTAAACATATATATATATATATATATATATATATATATATATATATATATATATATTTGATTAGGTGTCATATTTATTTTTTTTTGTTGAATTTTGTGTGATAATATATTTTCTTTTGAAAATAACTTATAACTTATATTTACTTTTCAAATTATCTCTTATTTTTATATAATTTAATAAATAGTGTACTTTTAGGATATGAAAATATATTTTTCTTTAGTTGTTCTACAATAACAATTTTTTTATGAATTTTATCAAATATCTCTTAACTATAATATAAATAGATATATAAGACATATTAATCAGTACTCATTAAGAAAATGGATATCCAATGGTTAAATGAATATAGGATGAATTTTTCCTACTAAGTAAATGATATAGTTATAAAAAATAAATTTTTAAATGAAGATGAAATTGATATTATTAAAATCCAACTCAAATCTATCCAACTGACATCCCTAGGTTGGTTCGTCAATGAAATTGAAGCTTGAGAAAATGATTAATACTCTTATAAGGAAATTTTACTCTCCAAATCTACACTTCAAGACAACAAAGATGTAGTCGCACATAAGTTCTGGAGCAGCTTTACCGGATTGGACCCATCGTGCGATTGCAAGGACAATTTAGACTTTTCTATCTCGGGCTTCGGTGGATGATAATAACTGCGGAGTAATGCTTTCTTCCAGCCACAAACCATACATGTTCACTTACCGACTGTAGAGTTTATTGGTAATAGGTTCATATCACTTAAACAGAAACGATAGGTTCTTAATTTGAATCTCAACTATCTTACGAGGATAGATTATATAAGTTATTTAACCCTCCATCTAAGATAAGCACCATCATCACTTGCCGGTTGTAGCAAATCTAATGTCATGTACTCAAAAACTAGCTCAAAGAAAAACCAATTTGACGGGGGGATGATGGAAAGCATCTCGTGACGTATATTACATACGGTAGATTCTTTACGGCATTATCAAAAGAGACGTGATGGTATGACATAGAGAAAAGGGCAAGCACATGTGATTGGGATTATATGCCATACTTCTATAACAAAAGTGCATCAGCTAATTCCAAGTGATCAATGCATTAGTTTTTCTTGGAATCCTTTCGGGTAATGCTTTCGGCATAGATTCTACATATTTAAGGGATCGAGAAATGGAGCGAGAAAGTTCAAGAACGTATTTTGGAGAGGAGCTATTTTGGAACAAAAGCTTTCAGTGGGAGAGTCGATAAAAGCAAATAGCCGGTTCTAATTCAAGTTGGTCAATTAAAAAGAGCGACGATGGGAAACAGTTTTAAGCTGTTGCTGCCTCCTTGCTGATAGTCCGTAGAGCACCTTGTTCTAAGGGGGAAGAGGGCAGGGATACGATATGGTGTACAGTTGAGGGTACAAAAGCATTTGCCCATGCCCTTTGTGATGAGAATTCTACGCCAAAATGTTTATGAAGATCCACTGCTTCTTCTTACCATAGAGAGCACATGAGAGTGCACGAAGCAAATGGCTCATCCTCTCTACCTTTTACTTGGGTTTATCTATGCATAGTCCTACCTTGGAACAATAATCCTAGGTTTTTCTCCTGGGGGACAACCTCATGGTTTTATCACTCATCACTCGCAAGTCGTAATCACAATCAAACATTCTTCTGAACACTCCCATGTGTGACCATAAAACAACAAAGCGGCCCCCATCCACGGAAGCCCTTTCGTGAAGGGGCTTGAATATCTTGACGCGTGATCGTAGATCTACGCTTTAGTCCACTCCCAAGAATTAGTCAACTGAACTAGCAGCCTCAGCCAAGTATAGAAATGTTTGCTTGCTTCAAATTTGTCAATAATGAGCCATCTTCATCGCATCAATCTCCAATTATATGCTAGCAAGATGAATCCCCTCTAGGCAAGTAAAAACATCCATGCAAAAAACCAAAGTTAGAATGTACATTAAATTCAATTCGAGCTGTGTATAAACATATCAGCAATGAACATGTAGTCCTATAACTTCCTAAAACCAAGACCATAATAGTTCTTTGAAGATCTCTTTTTACATTCAAACTTGCATCAAAATAAGCAAAACCATACCTAAAGTTTTCAAGCAAAATTTGTTGAAGTTTCCTTTAACTTCTCCTCGAAGGCTACACCTTCAAACAGCACCATCAATTCATCTCTTGTGATGACACCCCCAACAACCTTAACCATGTGTCACTCATTTCATTCTTATTGCATCATACCCGTAATTATATCCAGTAATCTTGCTATTTCTCCAATCCTTTTCCATACGGACGCAAAGCCATCTTAGCATTCACTTCTGCTATAGACATTCCATGCAGCTTTGTATGCTTGGCAACCAACACTATGAATTGCATGACAATCTTTCTTTAGTGAAGGTCGATTGAGTGTCTATTGCTCATATTTTAGCTCAAGATTATTTTAAGGAAGGAGTTGCAGGTAATTGGTGTAATACAATCTCCGATTTTCCATTAAAGTAATGGTATGATTTCGGGCGTTTGCCTATCATTAAAAAAAAAAAAACCCCTATAAATTGCATGAGACTCTACCCCCCCTTGCCTCGTTAAGCATTTGCATCACATTTTAAAGGCATCTATTAATGATATAAAATATATACAATTTCATTCTTTACCAGCCTATTCAAATTGATCTCGGCAATGACTTTGCCTTTCCCTCAAATATTAACTGAAAAGTTTAAAACATCTTCCCTAAAATAGTTAAGTGTTCAACTTCACATCTAACCCGACCACATAACCATGTCTCTTCCAAATTTAGGCTTTCATCCTAAATATAAAGTTCTCACCCCATATCCTGCATTGCATTGTTAGTTCATCCACAACCTGAAAGAGGGTTCATAGCTAACCTACTAACATGAGGTGTCAGAAAAGCTACGAGAATCCAACACAATACCCATTAATAGGTTGAATAAGTAAATTAATATATTTGAATATTTTGATAAATTAAAATTATTTTTCAGAGAAAGTAAAATAACTTTACTTTAAATTAAATTCACTTTAACGCAACGTAAATGAAAAATAAATTAAATAATAAATTAAATATTTAACTTACCAACTGAATACAAGACAAATTAGTTGAAATCCTTTCCCGCAAAGTGAAACACACGAACACCTCCCCCTTCATTGAAAAGGGGGCACGCACCCAGATATCAATCCGCTGCCCAAGTTTTAATGTCAACGATGGAATTAGAGGACAAGATTTTGAGCACGGGATAAACCGAGGTTCTTGTTATAACCACCACAGGGCATGTCTCATAAGGATTACTCAGAGGCACCGAGAAAGATGTCAACCAATCAAAGACAATTCCCCACGTCACGGGAGAATCTGCCTCAAATCCCAAATACATTTTACGATTTAACTAAATAAAAATTTTCAAATAATATTTTTATATAAATATCATTAAAATATTTTAAAATTACTTAAATATCACTCACTCCACCATATTACTAATTATATCATCAAAAAAAACTCACATCATTTTCATAATTATCACTTCATTAATTATAATTTCAAACTTATATATAATAAAAACTTATTTTCTAATCATCAAAATTTACCTTTTTATTTCCACCCTTCTTCATCCTCTTCACTTCACCTACCTCCACTCTTGACTACTCCTCTACCTCTCACCACCGCAAGCACCTCCTCCACCCTTAACCATCTCCTCACCTCCACATCGTTAGAGGAATATGGGAAGGAGGTGATCGAAAGTTAGAGAAAAGAAGTGGAAGACGGGAGGTAAAGTGGAGAGGAGGAAGAGTGGAGGAGCAAAGGGATGATATAAAAAAAAAAAAAAAAAAACTAAAAAATAAAATTTTATTATATTTTAATTTAAAATTATTAAATTTTACGACTAATGGATAACAAATATAAAAATAACAAAACTTTTAATATAATGAAATAAATGATATTTAAATAATTTAAAAAAATTTTAACGACATGAAAAAAAATTCCCAAAATAATTGATTCTAATCCCATTCGATGCATTAACGAAGAATGACTGTCCCACGCATTCCCCACTGATCACCATGTGTACCAATTTAAACACACAAGCTCAATCCCCACCGACGACTGAGTACCAGTTTAAACAAAATGCTCAGGAAAATTTCAAAGCTTACGTAAATAATCAAACGACAGTATGCCAATATTTGAAAGTTAACCGAGTGATGCTAAAACATATAAAATTAATTTTATTATTTATTTATTTATTTATAAAATGATATTAACATTCAAAGATTACATTTATGTACATAAATTGATGCTAACGTCAATTTTCAAAGAGCAAAGTTTAAGGTCTGATTTAGTTAAGAGGTTAACTCTTTAAAAGGAAGCTCAACTCCTATATATTTCATTACTTAAATCCCTTTTACTTAACATTGATTTTTTTTCTCATAACATTAATTTACTTAATACCAATTACCACAAGTGTTAGTTAAAATTACATGCAACTCTCTCTTCAACATTGGTTGCCCTCCTCTCTCTCTTATACCACTACCAAGTAAATATTACAAGAGTTAACCATAACTTAACATCAATTCACGAAAACACAAATCGATATTAACTCCACTCTAAATATAATTGAGAGTCATCTCTAGTGTAAAATTTTTTAACACAACATTCCAAAACCCACAAGTTAACTAATATTAAGATCCCATTTACTTGACTATTTAACCACTCATTTGTTAAGCCAGGTTTAGCAACTTTAATACGAGTTTGTCTAACATCAGTTTCAACTGGTGTTAGCCAAACCCGTGTTCAAATTCTACACCACTTATGTCTCTAACGTTCCTTATGTTTTATATATCTAATATCACTACCAAGTAAATATCATATGGATTAACACTACAACTTAACACTAATTCACGTAGACATAAACTGATGTTAATACCACACTGCAAGTAAACACAACTATAAGTTAACACTAATTTTACATTTTTTAACACTACTTTCTTAATCCCTTAAATAAACTAACCCCAAATCTGATGGTGTTAGCCAAAACATATGTCAACTCTCTAAAACAATTATCAAGACTATACAAGTTAACCTCTAAAACGTAAAGACAGGTTAAACATCAGAGCTTCCCGAAACTGGTAGGCACAACCATGGTGCCGAGTAAAATTTAAGGAAAAAAAATGCCAGCAAAGTCGTTGAAATTGATAAGCATGCTAGGCATAACTGAAACTTCAATAACCCCAAAATGGTAGAAAACAAACATCCCATTGATTTCAAAACCATAGTACTTATCAGAAATCAGAACAATATAGCTGGAAGCCTCAAAATCTAAGACAATGGCTCCAAGCAGTAAGAAAAAATTTTTGGCTTCTATGTTACCAATGTGATAAGAACCTCTTAGCCTGCCAAAAATTTATCGAGAGGATCGACCAATGTAACAAATGCCATTTACCACCTTGCATGGAGGAACAAAATCTCACCCTATGAACATGGGTAATTTGCGGTCAAGCAATGCTTCCTTTCGAACAAAGCTCCTTCAGAATAAGGTTCTCAATCATGATAATCATCACTTACCGTAAGCAGGAGGTGTAGCTACCCCAATCTTATTGCAGTCCAGAAGGAAACTGTCAAATAGCAAAAATTAAAGAAAAAGATCCAATTAAACTGTCACCCTCCAGAGTCCAAACACAAGTGACTACCGGTATCACAAGACTACGAATCAAAGATCGAACAAATCAAGTTTGAGAAATATTGGATTATGGTGGTCATAACTATGACAAGCATAATGGTAGCATGCATATGATCAATTGAAATTACAATTATGCGATTTCTACTTAATACTCAAAACTGAGTAAAGCAAGCAAACACCAAATGAAAGCTTGCCAAGATCCCCGTCCTATTAGGAACTCTCCCTGGCAAGCCATAATAACAACAAATAATCATCACAGGCAAAAAAGACAATGATCTAGAAAAATAACATTATAAATAAACAAAACAATCTAATTTGTCCTGTAAGTAGCTCCATGAGTCCCCATACAAACTAGGCCTTTTGTAATGGCCATGCAGAACAAATGGCCAGAACTTCATTCTTTAAACCATACAATCTAACGAACCGCCCACCTAGCAATCACACTCATGCTTGCTCACTGAGTTTGCTCACCCACCCAAGACATTTGGCAGTATGAATGCCTCAGCTCAGCTTCACTCCAGATATGCAGCCAAGTACATAGGCAACTGCTACCTGATGACTAAATTAACCACACATCACAAAATACTTCTTGCCTTCCTCTCAAAAATCAAGCTAGCAGCCTGTTGGTCACAAGAAATATCACCCAAGACAAAAAAAAAAAAGGGATTTTTAAACAACTTCCAAAAATCTGCATTATATTATCCTGTTTGAAAGTCCTTCAAAAGCAACAAGAGCAAAGCATAGTGTTCATCATGTTCAGATCATGCAAAATTCCCTCTCACTAGTTTTTTTGTTGCTAAGATCAAAATGCAAGACAATCATCAAACACAACCAAATCAGATAACACAACTTCCACATCCATCACAACTGCACTCTACTTAGCATTCAACAACAGAAACACATCAACTACCACATAGCCCTTATAATATAATGAGCCAAAACAAAGCAACCAATATCACAGAATCAGGTCCCAGCGAGAATACACCTCTCACGGTTAATCGTCGAAACTATAACCACATCACGACAACAATGATCTACCTCACTGTGTAAAGGATCCCCCCCAGCAAAATCCAAGTACATCGAGTACCACATAGCTATTATAACTTAATTAGCCAAAACAATGCAACCAATCTCACAGAATCAGGTGCCAGTGAGAATACACCACTCACGGTTAGCCACCCATTCTAATAACAATAGTCTTGCATCACAACGACAATAATCTACCTCACTCCAAAAAAATAAAAAAGAAAGAAAGATCCTCCCAGCAAAATCCAACCTTTTTTTATACCTCCCCCTCTACTTACAGTCCAAGGTTGGAACACAAAGTGTATCACAGAGCTATAACAGCATATAAACCAAAACAAAGTAACCGATATCATAGAATCTCACGGTTAACCAAACAAGCTATAACAACCGTCTCGCATCACAACGACAATAACCTACCTCACTGTGTAAGCAACACAATCGCGGAAACAAAAATAATTATTACAAAAATAAAAGGAGAAGGAAGGAAGGAAAACCCCCACCACCAAAATCCAATTTTTTTTAGTTTCTTACCTTCTTCCTCGTCCTCCTACTTGTAGTCGAAGGTTGGGATCGGCGGGCTCGCGGTGTCGAAGCTCTCCAAGATCTCCGTCTTTGCACCGCCGCGCCCCGCGGCCTCCTCCTCCTTCTTCTTCCCCCCATCGAACCACCCTCCGAGCCACGAAGAGGAGGACCCCGTGGCGTCCGCGGAAGCGTCGGAGTTTCCCGCGATGGCGGCGGCGGCGGCGACGTTGGGAGGGAGGCCGGTGGCGGCGGCGGGATCGTCCATGAGGGGTGGGAGGTTTTGCGGGGCGCTGAGGACGCGGTTGAGCATGATGCCGGCGCCCTCGATGATGGCGAGGAGGACGCCGCCGACGAGGGCGGAGCGGGAGGCGGAAGGGAGGCCCTGACGCATCTGGAGGAAGCCCCCCGTGGCGGCGCCCGCGATGATGGAGTTCCAGGGGTCCTCCTTCTGGCGGGCGTAGACCATGGCGCAGTCGAAGGTGGAGAAGAGACCACCCCACACGGCGAAGGATCCCCCCACGCGGGGGGCGTTCATGCGTACGGCCTGGGCGCCGCCCCGGAGGCGCTCGCCGTTGGGGGAGTGGTAGAGGCCCTTGAGGAAGTGGAAGGCCGAGCCCCCCACCGCACCCATCCCGAAGGCCCCCCCTACGTCGTCAAGGATACGGTCCGGGCACGGTTCCCGGGAGGTCTCCGGCGTCCCCGTCGACATGGATGGATGGGTCGGTGGGTGGAGGTAGAGGTCGGAAACCCTAAACTCAGGAGAATGGGGCGGGCCGCTAACGGAAGGGGGTGGACGAAGGGCCGTGTTGGGTGAAGGAATCGAGAGGGAGTCTTTATTGCTTTGTTTAATTATTAATTATTGAGTGGCTCTTCTGCCGAACGAAGGAGGCCCACCGAAACAAAAGATTATACATTAATCAAACACGCGTACCGGGAAATATGTGGTTGATGATAGGGGTCTTAACTACCTAATTTCCAAGTTAAAGCTGAGCCCTGATGAGCTGAACTAAGGCCCTATGTAGAGAAATCCATATAAAAAATGGGCTTTCTAGACTTAGACGGGCTTTTTTCTAGAAACCCATTAAAAAGTGGGTCTTAATTAGCCTTATGGGTCCAACACAATAACGTGACTCAAATAACAAAATTGGGCTGGCCCAAGGCCTGTAAGGATCGACTCAACTTGGGTGTTTTTAGGTTTGGGTCGGATTGGTCTAAATGCTCCCTGCCAAGGTCAACCAACCTCTTCAGCTGATACACAAGAATATCCCTGTTAATTCCCTTTCGAGTCTTGTATTGGACATATTTTAGGTTGCATCAAAAAAGTTAATTATCTGATACATGAAACTTGAATATTGTGTTGACAAAAATAATTTTATAGTTGGGTATTGAGCTTAATCGTTTGTGGGACGATGTGAGGAATCTATGACTAACGGAAAGACCCCCTTAACTTGGCTGTGGGCTTTAAACGTATTTTTATTACGGCACAATAAGCATGGGATTAGGGCCATGGGTACTGTAGGATGAAAGTCCGGATAGATGTGGAGTGAATTTTTTTGCATGGGATGGAGATAAAGATCCCAAGATTTTTTTGTTTTCAGTGTGACGGTTCCTCCTTTAGCCTTTAATTATTAGCATCACGCTGAAGGATGAGTAAGGGTGGTGTAAAAGGAGAATCTTACTTTACGAGTGGGAGAAAGTAGATACGTATAGATCCATGTACCAAGTGACAAATTACACACTCCTCGTGATACAATTGATGATTTGTATCAATATGTTCTCTAATGAATGTAACGATTTTTATAATACAAAACTAGCTCCTCAATTGCTAATTATTTCCTTATTGAGTTTTTACTGGCATTCTTGATGGAATTTTTGTCTAGGTAGTAGTAGTGAAAAGAGGCCAAGTAGGGTGCAGGATAAAAGGGAAACAAAAGTAGTGAAAGGAATATAATGGTGGGTTTCCGACGCTCCTCGGTGTTCGCATAACAAAACGAGGCACTGGGAAGGGGGGCATCCGTGAGAACTGATACGACCATAGACAAGTCATTCTTTGCAAAAATATTGAGAAGAGTAGGAAGAAAGATAAAAAAAGAATATGCAATTCTAACCGGCCACTTCCACCTTGACATTGTTTTCAATAAGCGTCTTAGTTGATGTTAATATTAACTTATAGCAACTGATAATTAGGTTTAAGATCTATATTACTCCAGAGTGGTGTTGTGAGGATCACCAGCTCCCCTAAATAGGGGATGTGGGTCACCAAAAAAAATATAAAATATATTTTAGTTACACCTCATTCTTCTAACTTAGTTATAAGCAATTGCATAACATCAAACTTTACTTTGTCTTTTATGACTTACTTTTCGCTCTTCATTACTAGCATTTGATTCTTTGCGGTTGACTTCCCGTCCCATGACCAAAGTATCATCATACTCCTTATCTTTGACATCAACTTCCGGATCCTTGTCTTTTCCCCATAACACCAGATAAAGACCAACAATGACAGCAATTGCACCAATTATACTGAGGGGTCAAAATAAAAAAAAAAACACACACACAAATGAGAAACTAAAAATTATTCATGACATGAAAATTTGGGGACGTGCACGAAGAACATATCTTGTTTTCTCACTTACATTTATGAAAGCTGATATGCAGAAAAGTACATAGCAACAAGTTTAGATTGCTATTTATCAAAACATGCATAGGATTAATAGCTGTGATTGACCTAATTACATGAAGAAAGTTCCAACATTTCTAGAAATTTTTCTTGTCAGCATTGACAAAGGCACCTCATTTTGTGGGTATAATTTTTCTAGTGATTTGTTTACCTGCCTAAATATAATTTCTCTCCAAGAACAAAGAAGGCTACAAGTGCCACCATTACTGTTGGCAAGGGACCAAACATAGTTACAAATACTATTCCTCTTTCTTTAGTGCACCATAATTGAATGTAGATAGCCACACCAAGCATGACAACCCCCTGTAAATTACGTTACTCAATAATTAAAATAAAGATTTTAGCTTAGGTCCATAAGCTTGTCATTGAAGTCCTTACAGCATAGATAATGCTCGATAGATCAATGCCCAATCTGATTATTAGCCAAAAGTACTAACGACGTGATCAACGTTTACCTCATTAACATATGACTTGTTCTTATAATTACAATCCGAGATATAAGGATCCATTCTATTGTACAGCTTGTGAATCCGAGATTTATCTCTCGATTCAAATCTCTTGTACACAAAAGTCTATAAATAAAAAGCAAAATAGACTCACAAGAGTTGAGTGACTACAAAACATTTTTCCTACCTCGTTCTTCTTGTAAATGGTATCAGAGCTAGACGAGATCTTCTCGTCGTAGCCAGCCCCTTTGGCCCTACTAGATATGTCACCAACCGACGAAGGCTGCGTCTGAGCGTCTACTCGCAACCAGCTGGTGTAGTCACCCATCGATCCTGCTCTGCTCGTCGTCGATCTCGATAGCTGCTCGTCGTCGATCCCTGACTCGCATCTCACCCATTGCCACCCCCTCACCACTCCATTGCCATCACCCATACGAACCCCAACCACCGATGTCCCCCTCCCCAAACCCTATCACCAACCGAGCCAACATCCCATATATACCCTCACCAAACCTACCTACCCATACCACCCATTTACCTGTTTACCCACATAACCCATACGATCCTGACCACCCTCCCATTGTCCCTATCAATCCCCTGCCCTCCTCGTCGTCACCACCACCAGGTCCTCGACTCCGACGAGCGGCTCACTCGTCCTCCACACACCCACCACCTCATCGCCGCCATCCTCTACCACCAACAAGCCGTCCCCACTCCCCGGCTCCCTAGCTTACTAATCACGGTTGTCTCATCTACGATGTTCCCTCTACACCATCATCGCCATCTGCATCCCCGCAATCCCCAGTTCATCAGTTTCAGACGCTGTCACGACCTCTATCAACGTTGCATAACTCCCATTTTCTCTACTCGGTCGCAACCCCTGAGGATACTTATCATCCTCCTTCTGGGACACCACCACTTTCACAAACACCACCACCACAAACGCTGTTCCTCAACCGCAGTCTCTACCTCACATCGCCATACGCTCCTGCTTGAGTACTTCCAAACAATTGCCCAATCTACCCAGGGTGTTATTGGCCCTGCATTCGACGTGTGTCTCATGTTGCTAAGCCATACGTGCATCTTTCTTGCACTACTCTATCACCTCCAGTCCTTCGCTTCTTCGCGACAGACAATCCAAGTCACTCTGAAGACTCAGTCTCCAGCAGATGTGTTCACTGCTTTATCTTTGCCCGTGAGTTTCGTCAGCGGTACTATCCTCTGACTTCCCCACAGCAAGCATCAATTGGATCGTGCTAATGGCGTCATCAAACACCTCTTCCATGCCTACTCTGCCACAAGGGGTTCATCAATTTCTTTCTATCAAACTAACCCCAACAAATTATCTTCTGTGGAAGACACAACTGCTCCCTCTACTGCGCTCTCACAACCTACTTGGTGTAGTTCAAGGCATTGATAAATGTCCAACGCCGCCAGCACCCCCTGCCTCCATGACCTCATCCGAGGCCACTATTGACACTACAACCATTCAGGCCTGGCATGCATGAGACCAAATGCTACTAAGTTGATTAGTTGCTTCTCTTTCGGAGGAAGTGCTTCCCACAGTCATTGGCATCAATTCTAGCCTAAATGTCTGGGAATCACTCCATCAAGCCTATGGTGCCCCATCTCATACCCGCATATTACAATTACGAATGCAACTTTAGTCACTCAAGAAAGGTAATGATTATGTCTCTACCTTTTTAAGCAAAGCCAAGTACATCTCTGATGAACTAGCAGCAGCCGTCCAGAAAGTTCACAATGTATAGTTCAATGCTATTATTTTCAACATCGGCGCAGACTACAATGATATAATTGCAGCTCTAGCTTTCCGTCCCTCCTCCGTCTCCTTTTCTGAACTGCAAAGCGTCCTTGCAGCCCATGAGATTCGTTTACAGCAGAATACAACACCAGCAGGCGATCCTCTGCCCACAACTAACACGGCTCAACGTTCCACATCCCTCTTCCACGGTAAAGGTCGTGGTCATGGTCGGCACAACAACTTTCGCCGCTCTCTATGCCCAATATGCGGGATATTTGGTCACAATCCCTACAAATGCAGGTATCTCAAGAATCCTCAAGGGCGAGGGCAACTACCTCCATAAGTTCATTTAGCTCAATAGTCAACAGTCTTGCCTGCACACGAAGATTGGTACCCAGATAGTGGTGCATCACATCATGTTACAAATGACTCTCAGAATCTCTCATTTGCAGAGCCTTATAATGGAAACGACGTCGTTCAAGTTGGTAATGGAAAAGGTATGAAAATCACTCATATTGGAGAGAAAGTCATAAACCATTCTTCTGGTTGCTTTCTTCTCAAAAACGTTCTGTGTTCTCCTCATTCCTCTAAGTCCTTACTCTCCGTCCATCAATTTTGTAAGAATAATAACTGTCGTATTGAATTTTCTAACAACCATTTCCTGATAAAGGATCGACACACTTCTCAGACTCTTCTCCGCGAGGTCAATGACGGAGGTCATTATCGTCTCCCGCGTTGCTCCGCCTCCATTTCCATTCCACCATGCACTTTCATCACTGTTCGCGACTCGAGGACCCTTTGGCACAATAGACTTGGTCATCCCCAGTCCAAAATAGTTAGCAATGTCTTAAAAAGTCTTGGTCTTCATTTTCTTTCTACAAATAACAAGTGCTCCTCGTGCATGCTTGGAAAGTTAACTAAAATTCCTTTACCTGTCACATGCACTTGGAGCACTGCTCCATTCCAACTAGTATTTAGTGATGTATGGGGGCCTGCACCTTGCAGGTCTCTTTTTGATTTCAAGTACTTTGTCTTGTTTGTGGATGATTTCTCCAAGCAAACATGGTTGTTCCCTATGACTCATAAAAATGAAGTAGCATCCATTTTTCAATCATTTCATCTGATGGTGGAATGTCAGTTTAACACAAAAATTCAACAACTTCAATTTGATGGGGGTGGTGAATACCAAAGTCTTAGTACCTTTCTCAGCTCTAAGGGGATTGTGCATCGCATCTCTTGTCCACAAACACATGAACAAAATGGAGCCACAGAACAAAAAATTTGTCATATTGTTGATACTGGTCTTACCCTACTTGCTCATGCCTCGCTCTGTAAAACCTTCTAGCATTTTGTCTTTGAAGCTGCAGTTTTTCTCATTAACAAACTTCCCACAGAAGTTCTACAAAATAAAACCCCTTATTTCTGCCTTTATAATAAACACCCAGATTATACCTTCCTTAAAGTATTTGGTTGTGCTATATACCCCCTTTTAAGACCCCACAATAGACACAAGTTTTCGTACAAGACAACACAATGTATCTTCCTCAGCTATGCCAAAAATCACCTTGGCTCTTTATGCTATGACAACAAAAATAGGAAAATGTACACGGCTTGCCACGTCAAATTTGATGAAACCGTGTTTCCTCACAAAAAGCCCTCTATACTTGGGCTCACCACCTCCCGTCACTCCTATGTCTCCATGGTTGTTTGTCTCTCTACCTATCCATGATACGAGTGTCACCCCTTCTGCTACTTCTCAAGTACCTCCTCCGTCAGCATCCCCCAGTTTGGCCATGGCACATCAACAACAACTACGGCAATGACAACCTGTCGACTACCGGACGCTTGCTGGTCTCAGACAAACAACTGCCCATTCTACTCCACAGGCATTACTATCAACACCAAACTCTATAACCGAACCCACCTATTTTTCTTAAGCAAATGCGGATCCAAAATGGTGGGCAGCTATGACAATAGAGTACAATGCCCTATTGACAAATAACACCTGGAGGCTCATTCCTTACATTCTTGATATGAACGTCATTGGATGCAACTGGGTTTTTCGACTTAAATATAAACTCGATGGTAAGATTGACAGACACAAGGCTCGTTTAGTTGCAAAAGGCTATAATCATAGAGAAGGGATAGATTATAATGATACATTCAGTCCTGTTATAAAACCTACCACAATCCGCACCATCTTGTCTATTGCAGTATCTAATGGCTAGCCTCTTCATCAGCTTGATGTCAATAATGCTTTTCTTAATGACCATCTCAATGAAACAATCTTCATGTCACAACCACTGGGGCTCATGGATCCAGACTAACCAAATCATGTATGTTGTTTGCAACGATCTTTGTTTGGTTTAAAATAGGCCCCTCGTGCATGGTATAGCTGACTTAGCACCTTCCTTGAGAAACTTGGTTTTTCCTCTTCTAAGACAGACACTTCCTTATTTATCTAGTGTAATGGCACTCAACAGTTGTATGTGCTTATTTACGTGAATGATATCATAATTACAGGCACCTCCTCCTCTGAAATAACTTGGCTACTTAACCACTTAAAAGATGAATTTCACATCAGAGATCTCGGGCCTCTTCATTATTTCTAGGCATTCAAGTAAAACACATCAGTCAAGGCTTACTGATGAGAACCTCATCATGAACCCTAACTAGCTTAATTTGATTTAATAAAGTGAATAAAAGCTCCTACATAGCCTAAAAGAAGGCCTAAATCAGGGAATACTAATATAAAGAGAACACACAAAACAAGGGGTAAAACTGTAATTTTACCATTGTAGTACATCAACGAAATTTCTAAGGGTCTAGACATAGGTTAATTAGACTCAATAAGAGAAAAAGTGGGATGGATTAGTCAGAAAAGGATTATTGTGCAATCTAGGAATTAAATGACATTCTGTAACCCTAAAAATAATTCACTTAAATTCACAAGGTTACAGGTAAGATAAAAATAAAATAAACCCTATAAAATTCATGGAAAAATATCCTCTAGGGTTTAGAACCTTCAATTTGGCCTTTAGAACCTGTTTTGACCTAGATTTAGGTCCATGCCTAATATTTGACCTAATTTGGGTTTTTGTGCAAAATATCTAGCCAAACGTGATCAAACCTTAAATCCAACTTCACCATTAGATTCCTTAGGTTCAAATTAAGTTTATACCAAAATTTGGACCTAATGGAAGGTCGTCTTGACCCACTTCGCAAATTGATCCTCCAAATTACATTCAGACCCTTAACTTTTTGAAACCCTTGCAAATCCCCCCAGAACTTCTTCGTCTCTTTCTTCATTTCGGTTCCTCTGCCATTTGCAGCAAGGGTCATACCTCCAGCGACTTCGCGTGGAGGTTTTCACCTCATCTACATGGGGAGCCGCCCCTAGATTTGAAAGGGGGGCTCCCTGCGAAGCCTCCTACCGCATGGGCAACTCCCCAAACCCTGAAACCCACCATACCTCTCATGCGAATGCTCGAGAGGTATGGGTCTCTGACCGGCCTTACCTCTGGTGTGGCTTTCCCGCCGTCTCAGTGCACTTCCCGCCCTACGTACGCCTATTTAAGGAAGGGCAGACCACACCGCTTCCTACAAGCTAAAATTGGCCAGAGATCTCCCTCAAATTCCTCTCCTCCTCACTTCGGCCGACTACCCGAAGCTTCCAGCGACTCTTCCTCCCTATTCTCGTTGTTTTGCCACCGTACCAGTGGCAGAGCCAACTCCGCCGTTCTCCTCCACGCTGCGCAATACCAGTGCGCGTCCTCAGGCCCTCTTCCTCGTCGCCGCTTCTTCCCCTGGGCATCTTCATCTCCGACAACGGAAGGCACCCGCCGCTCGCCCTCCCCCTCCCCCCTTCGCTCTGAACTCCGTAGATAAGTTCCCCTTTCTCCCCTCTTCATTTCCCCCTTATCTATTTCCTAAATCAACTATTGCCACACGCTGACCACCATCATCCCCTTTACCTCCGGCAACCAACTCCGGCGAGTTCGCTCCGCCACCACAGACCACCTCCCTCCTCGCCGACCAGTCCCTAAGCACCGCCTCACCTCACTGAACATTTCCCCGCACTCCACGCACCGTGCCACTCACTCGAAGCACCCCCCGAACAAGCCTCGAACCCGCAACGGAATGAAGTCTTATAACAAGGAACAATCACAAGGGAACTATCGGAATAGTATGGAAAGCTTTCTAACAAGTAGAGGAACTCACAAGGAACACATCGGTATCTTATTTGCGTAAAACGAAACTCAACAGATCCTAAACGAGTCAAAAATAGGGTTTTCGTCCCAAATCAAATGCTTGGAACAACTTCCAGACGTCTTAAAAGTGTCCAATATCATACCTAAGTCTCTACGCCAATCCTCAGACGTCCAAGAACTCTTCTGGCCCTTCTTGACCCAGCTCCAGACGTCCGACCACCTCCCCGGACGTCTAGAAGTGCTTCCCGTCGTCTGATACGTCGCCCAGACTCTAAAATGCATGGGAGGGCATGTCCCGCACCTTCACGAAGCAAATCCTGCACGCAGACACCGAATCCTCTCAAAAAGGGCATGGAAAGTGGTAGCAACGGAGCAGCCTTCATGGCCATATTCGCAAAGGGGATGTACCTTCACGAAACTCTCACCTCAGACGTCTGGAACCACCTCCAGACGTTGACACCGTCGTCTGGAGGTCACTCCAGACGTTTGATTCTGGGAAAAACCCAGAACCAGAACCTACTTTTGCTGCTCTCGCATCGTACGTGGCCACGATGCGCCCACTCGCCTGTAGCTCCAGCTACAGTAGTGTCGGGGAGGACCTCCTCGACGCACTCCTCCTCGCGCACACGTCGCTCCGACCGTGCGCTCACCAGTGAGTTCCCACACGAGCTCGCGAGCTCACTCCTCTCCTCACGCCGCTCCTCCTCGACGCCGCCCGCATGCTCTCTCGCTCGTACTGTCTCTCTCGCTGGAGTGGAGAAGAAGAGGGGAAGGAGCTGGTGTGAGGAGAACGAGAGAGGGGAAGGGGGGCTTTATAAGATTGGTGGGTTAGGGTTTTGCTGGAGGCGGGGAGAGAGAGAAGGGGAGGAAAAACGAGAGTACTGTCTGTGCGCAGCCCGCGCACAGACGCGAGCTTGTACTCAAAATTTTCGATTTTCAGACGTCTGGGAAGGTGTCCAGACGTCTGACCCATAGTCCAGACGTCTTAAAAGGCTCAAACAGCATGGGTCTTAACAAGCCCAGTAGCTATAGTTCCTTTGTTGTACTCCTTTTGTAGTAGTGAGTAGACTCTTGTACCTTTATGTTCTGTACTTTTACGTCCTATACTTTGTTGCTTTCTACTATTGTCGTAGTGATATGTACTGTAGCAATTTTTACTTCTTTACTGCTGTACCTTTTTACTGTTAGTTACGTAGCATAGTGAATGTGGTTTACTTTCCTACTTTTTGGTTACTTTCTCTTTGGACGACTAGGTCTTGGGATCAATCGAGTCGGTCCAGTCTCATGTCCTGTAGGGATTCGGGAACCGGGTCATAACAAAGAAGGACTTGGTCAAGAAAGAAGAAGGAAGAGGAAGAGCAGCTGAAGGAAGGAGTAGCCGCAGAGAAAGAAAGAAAGAAGAAGAGGTGCGGTAGAGAGAAGCTGGTTCAGCACTATAGCAGGAGTCAGTTAAGGTGTCTGATTCAAGGAATCAGACGTCTGAGAGAGAAAAGAGAGTGAAAAGAGAAGGAAGACATCATAGAGAAAAAAGAGAGGAGAAGGAAGAAAAATAATTTATTTCTTTTTATTTTTGTCTCTAGCACTTGCATCAATTTTGAATATATTTGAGAATTATGATATTTTGTTTCTAAATATTGAATTGCTCCCTGAGTTCAACCTTGACCTTGGGATACTTTTGAATTTCGAGTAATAAATAAATTTGATAATAATTTTTTTGCGGTATACTACAACGTATCTATCCTTTTAAAACACGTGACAAAACTTGATTACTTACTTCTCTCAACAAAAATATATTGTTGATCTTTTATGGAAAACCAATATGAGCAAATGTAAATCTGTTTAGACCCCCATGGCAGCTTCCAGCAAGTTAACTAGTACTGGCAAATCATTTCAGGACCCCACCTTATACAGACAAACCATTGGTGCTCTTCAATATTTATTACTAAATCGACCAAATATCTCCTTCGCGATCAACAAGGCATGTCAGTTCATGCACAATCCAACAAATGAGCATTGGGACCATGTTAAACGCATACTTCAATACCTCAAAGGAACACCATCACATGAACTTCTAATTAAGCCTTCCTCTCCACTCATCCTTCAAGCATATTTAGATGCTGACTAGGTAGGCTACACAGAAGACCGTCAATCTTCAGGTGGATATTTGGTGTTTCTTGGTATGAATCTTATTTCCTGCTCGTCCAAAAAGTAACAAAGTGTATCATGCTCCTCAACCGAAGCTGAATATAAGGCAGTTGCCAATGCCACTGCTGAATTAGTTTGGTTACAATCATTACTACAGGAGAAGCATGTATTCAACAAAGAAGCGCCAATACTTTGGTGTGACAACATAGGAGCAACATCTCTCTCTGCCAACCCCGTATTGCACGCCCATATGAAACACATTGAGGTCGACTACCACTTTGTTCGTGAACAAGTTACACCAAAAACCCTCCAAGTAAAGTTCATTTCATCTAAAGACCAACTAGCAGACATTGAAAAAGCCCCTTTCCAAGAATGCCTTCCAACACATTCGACGACAACTTCGTATTTTCCAGTTTGCAATCACTTAGCCCTTTTGACTGAGGAAGGATATTAGCCAAAAATACTGACGACGTAATCAACGTTTACCTCGTTAACGTGTGACTTGTTTTTGTAACTACAATCCGAGATATAAGGATCCATTCCGTTATAGAGCCTGTGAATCCGAGATACATCTCTCGATTCAAATCTCTTGTAAACAAAAGTCTATAAATAGAAATCAAAATAGGCTCACAAGAGTTGAGCGACCACAAAACATTTTTCCTACCTCGTTCTTCTTGTAGCACTGATTGCCCAAACTTCTGGTTTATGCTCCATTGCCATTGCAAACACTGCTGTCTGTGCGGCTCCCATGAAGCACACCCATGTGGTAAGAGATAATCATGCTGGGTATCTCAATGTGTACGCCTATAGTATTATCTGAGATGTCAACATACTACGGTTGTAATTAAGGTACCTTTTCATAAAATTTGTAATGTTGTGAACTATTTAATTTTCATATATATGAATACCTGCATAATATACCAAGCAGATAATGTGAGGCAACTTGCAACTGTGAGTATTGGACCTTTCACCCAATCTTCATGAATGGCATGACCTCGGATATTGTAACGACCCGGTTCCCGAGTCCCTACGAGACACGAGAACCGGACCGACTCGACTAATCCCAAGACCTAGTCGTCCAACGAGGAAGTAACCAAAAGACAGTAAAATAAACCACATTCAGCATGAATATAACTAACAGTAAGAAAGTACAGCAGTAAGGAAAGAAACTACTACAGTAGGTACCACCACAACAGTAAAACAACATTTATCATATAACAAGAACTGCAGGTAAAGAAGGTACAGCGGAAACAAAAACTACTCACTAGAACAGAAACAAAAGAGGTACAAAAGGCTGTGGTAACTCTATTGGACCCTACTCGGCCCAGCGTCCTCTGCAGCCGCCGACCCTGGCTGCTCAACACCTGGTCCTGAAAAAGGTAACGAGTGTAACACGTCAGCAAAACATTGAGTAGAGTGGCAAACTAACTAAAGGCAACAGTAGAGTGTACAGTAGTTGTTATGTTCTATTACTTCCTTTATTCACATCTTTCAATTTTTCTCACTATTTCATTTATTTCTCAGATCCTTTACTTGATCTCGAATGTCCTCGTGGGAACGATCTTGATTGCAGTCTTTTCCAAAAGTAGAAGTAGCACGTGGTGCTCTCCTGGCCGGGAGAGTCCCCCGTGGTGATCCTACCCTCAGTCAACCACCCCAAGGTCACTGACAGACGTAACGGTGACTACGGCACGAGCGATAAACGCACAGGTAGCTAGCCCGCACTGGCACGCGGTCAGTCGTTTCCGTTAACGGGTGCGCCCAAAGCACAGCACGGAACCAGGGCAGAGCCCTCTCAGTAACAGGGGTCCAACCCCTCCACAGTAACCAAACCGGGGCCTTGCCCCTCCACAGTCCGCGCACCCTCGCCTGACTACCCTGGTTTGCCCTAGTGGGCCTAACAAGTCGGTGAAGGAGGCTAGCAGAACCCCGGGGCCCGTGGGGTAGCTAGTACTCTCCTAACAATACTAGCTCTCCTCTGTACTACGTACACGAGGGCCAACAAGTCGGTACAGAGTGGCCAGTCCTAACCCCCGGGTCCCTGGGGTGGCTAGCTCAGCTCTGCACTAAACAGGGGGACAGTCGCTCTCCTTGGTACTCCGTACTCAAGGGCCAGCTCACTTCCCCAATTCTATTCCATTCGCTTTCCAGGAGTTCTACTCCTACTTCCCCGTAGGGTTCCAGAACATCTTATGTCTTACTTTCCAGTTTCACGTTCTTACAAACCATGATCCCAATCATGTTTCTTTATTCATAACAGGCAGCTGTGAATTCAATTTACAGGCAGCTTCATATATTCCTTTCCATTTTTCCAAGACTGCATTATTATACATTCCACTAGTTTTTCCATCCTAGGATTCATGCCATATCCTAGGGTCTATCATACAATCTAGTTTTCCGGCCCTAGGATTCATGCAACACCTAGGAACTATCATTCCATATATTTCTCATTCCTAGGATTCATGCAATGTCCTAGGTTCTAGTTATGGTTCCATACTTTAACAAATTTTATTAATACTTAAAGCCACTCTACCAGGTACAACGGGAGTAATGGGGGCGTGATCGGGAATCCCGCGTGCCTCCGCGACTCTCAAGACTGCAACCGAACGAGGTCCTATCACAAGGATCAAACACAAGGAGTGTCTCAAAACAGTGTATAGCTACTGTAGACGGGTAGAGGAATTACTTCTGAAAAGAACGCAACTTGAATCGCGGAAAACGGAGCCCGAACAGGCCCTAAACGGGTCGAAAAGACGATACTGTGCAAAATCAGACGTCTTAAACGGTGGATCAGAGAATTACCTGTTCAGCGTGGTTTCCCAGACGTCCAGAAGTCTGCGGGGACGTCTGCCCTAGATCCCAAACGTTCGATGGTCCCTCCGGACGTCTGGAGGTCACTCCCACCGTCTGGTACAACTTCCAGACGTCTGATTCGCAAAGGATGGCGAATCAGCGAACCTGCGCACAGCCAACCCCCTCCCTCAGTACGGTCAGTCGACAAGAAGGAAGAAGAAGAAGGCGGAAACTCACCTTTCAGATGTCTGTATGATCTTGCAGACGTCGATCTTGCCTTCTGGCTATCAATCCAGACGTCTGATTCTGGAAATTTTTCCAGAATCAGGACCCTGCTCGGCCTCCGCTCGCGACGCCGCCCGCGTCGCTCCGCGCCCCCTGCGCCCTCCGCCGGCCGGCCAAGCCGCTCCGGCGAGCTCGCCCTCACGGCAGAGCTCCGCCCTCGCACGCCGCACCTCCGCGCTCACTGCGGCCGCCGCTGCCGCCCTCGCGTCCGCTCACTCTCGCGCACAGGGAGGAGAAGAAGGAGGAGACTGTGGAGACGGGAGGGGAGGCGTGGCCATTTTAAGGCCGCGCGAGGAGGAGAGAGGGGGTGGCAGGCCGCCTGCAGCTGCAGAGAGAGAGAGGGAAAAAGAGAGAGAGAGAGGAATCGCGGGTCTGCGCGCCTGTGCGCGCAGACGACTCTCCCGTGCGAAAATAACTGTTTTCCAGACGTCTGTAAACGATCCCAGACGTCTGGACCGACGTCTGGGCCTCCTCCCAGACGTCTTAGAAGACGTCTGGGGCACGCGTTCGTTACAATATAACAAACTCAAAGGAAGTTTCGTCCCTGAAACTTGCGCCAACTAGGGTGTGGGAAAAAGATGTCCAAATAACCATAACAAACTCAAAGAGGACAGAAGTCGGTCCGAAAAGACGTACCCGCGAAAAGCTCCGGGTACCGCTCCCGCATTGCCGCCTCAGGCTCCCAGGTAGCCTCCTCGTACCGCTGGCTCCTCCACAAAACCTTTACCAGGGGTACTTGCTTTCGTCTCAACCTGCGGACGGCTCGGTCTAGGATCTGCACTAGCCGCTCGGGGTAGGTCAGGTCGTCGCTCACTTCGACGCTCTCGTGACTCAGTACGTGGCTGGGATCGGCTACATACTTCCTGAGGTTGGACACGTGGAACACGTCGTGCACACCAGAAAGCTGCGGGGGAAGGGCAAGTCTGTAAGCAACGGGTCCAACCCGCTCCAGGACCTCAAAGGGCCCCACGAACCTCGGCGCGAGCTTCCCTCTCACCCCAAACCGCTGTAAGCCCTTCATGGGCGAAACACGAAGGAAGACGTGGTCCCCAACCTCGAACTGCACCTCTCTGCGTCTGCGATCCGCGTAGCTCTTCTGTCTGCTCCTGACAGTGCGGAGTCGTCTGTGGATCTGCTCCACTACCTCCTGACTCTGCCGGATCAACCTGGGGCCAACCTCCCACTTGGTCCCCACCTCAACCCAACTCAAGGGTGCCGTGCATTTCCGTCCGTACAGAGCCTCGTAGGGAGTCATGCCGATGCTCGAGTGATAACTGTTGTTGTATGCAAACTCCGCCAGGGGCAGGTGCTCCTCCCAAGAGCCCCTCCAGTCCAGTACACAGGCACGCAAAAGGTCCTCAAGTGTCTGTATCGTGCGTTTCGACTGTCCGTCCGTCTGGGGTGGTAAGCCGTGCTAAACCTCAACCTCGTCCCCAAAGCCTGCTGAAACTCTGCCCAAAACTGGGACGTAAAGCGGGTATCCCGGTCGGATACGATCTCTCGCGGAACTCCGTGTAGTCGCACCACATCACGGATATACCTCTCTGCCAACTGTGCTGGTCCCAAAGTGACTCGGATCGGCAAGAATCGCGCCGTCTTCGTCAATCTATCCACTATTACCCAGACTGTGTCGTGTCCCCGCTGGGTAACAGGTAAGCCCACCACCAAGTCCATGGTGATGCTCTCCCACTTCCACTCTGGCACTGGAAGCGGCTGGAGCGGCCCTGCAGGCCTCTGATGCTCGGCTTTCACCTGCTGGCACACTAAGCACTGCTGCACGAACTCACCCACATCCCGCTTCATCCCTCTCCACCAAAACTCGCGTCTCAAGTCATGGTACATTTTCGTGTTTCCGGGATGTATGGTGAATCTGGAACCGTGTGCCTCAGTCAGGAGCTCCCTCAACAGCTCCTTGTCTCTGGGAACGCACAACCGTCCCCTCAAGCGTAGCACCTGGTCTATGAAAGAGAAGTCCCCTGGGTCCCCTGATAGTACTCTGTCGCGCAAAGACTGCAAGTACGGATCGGCCATCTGTCCCGTGATGATGCGGTCTATCAACTCTGGCCTGGTCTGCCGTGTCACCGTCACTGCCCCACAGTACCCTCGTAACTCTAGAGGTCGCCAACTGCCCACCTCCTCCAAAAGGCTCCAACTCTGTAACTGCAGACTGGCCAAGAGTGCGGGCGCCTTACGGCTCAAGGCGTCAGCCACCACATTGGCCTTTCCCGGGTGGTAGGAGATGCTGCAGTCGTAGTCCTTCAGGAGCTCCAACCAACGTCTCTGTCTCATGTTGAGCTCCTTCTGGTCAAAAAGATATCTGAGGCTCTTGTGATCTGTAAAAATCTCGAAGGTCTCACCGTACAAGTAGTGCCTCCAGGTCTTCAGCGCGAAGACAACAGCTGCCAACTCTAGGTCGTGGGTAGGGTAGGTATGCTCATGGGGCTTCAGTTGCCGCGAAGCGTAAGCGACAACATGACCCCTCTGCATGAGCACACCTCCTAACCCCAGCAAGGAAGCGTCCGTGTACACAATGAACCCGCCACTACTGTCAGGGATGGTGAGCACGGGAGCCGAGGTCAACCTCTCCTTCAGCTCCAGAAAACACGCCTCACAGGCGTCTGTCCAAGCGAAAGGCATATCCTTCCGGGTCAACTGTGTCATAGGACGCGCAATCTGTGAAAATCCTCTGATGAACATCCTGTAGTAACCTGCCAGTCCCAGGAAACTGCGAATCTTAGTGACTGAACGCGGTCTCTCCCACCTGAGCACTGCCTAGACCTTGGCGGGATCCACCGCCAGGCCGTCTCCAGAGATCACATGACCCAAAAAGGCCACCTCCCTCAACCAGAACTCGCACTTGCTGTATTTGGCGTACAGCCTACGTCGTCTCAGAGTGTCCAGAACCATCCGCAAGTGCTGTCCGTGCTGCGTCCGATCCCTAGAATAGATGAGTACATCATCTATGAAAACCACCACAAACTGGTCCAAGTACGGTCTAAACACCCGGTTCATCAGGTCCATGAAAGCAGCGGGGGCATTGGTCAGCCCAAACGGCATGACCAAAAACTCGTAGTGTCCGTACCGGGTGCGGAAAGCTGTCTTGGAGACGTCGGTCTCCCTGATCCTCAACTGGTGGTATTCAGACCTCAAGTCGATCTTGGAAAACACCGTGGCACCTCGCAACTGGTCAAACAAATCGTCAATCCTCGGCAGCGGATATCTGTTCTTGATGGTGACCCTATTCAGCTGTCGGTAGTCCACACAAAGGCGTAGGGTCCCATCCTTCTTCTTCACAAACAATACCGGGGCTCCCCAGGGAGACGCACTGGGCATCACGAAACCTTTCTCCAAAAGGTCCTGCAACTGGGACTTGAGCTCTCGCAGCTCAAGCGGTGCCATTCTGTATGGCGCGGTGGAGATGGGGCTGGTCCCTGGTACTAGTGAGATCTCAAACTCGATCTCACGCTCGGGCGGTAGTCCTGGTAACTCGTCTGGAAACACGTCGGGGTACTCTCTGACCACCGGGATGCTCTGGAAGTCCGCCACGGGGCTGTGCTCTGCCACCACACAAGCTAGGAAGCCCTCACACCCCTGGCTCAAAAGTCTCGCCGCCCGAAGTGCCGAAATGCACCTGAAACCTCCGTCCACTGGCTGCCCGTGAAACTCGAAAGAAGGCAACTCCGGAATGGAGAAGACAATCTTCCTCTCAAAACAGTCTACCAAGGCGTGGTAAGCGGACAGCCAATCCATCCCCAGAATCACTCCAAAGTCCTCCATCTGTATCATAATCAGGTCAGCTGGCAGGCTATGTCCCCCGATGCTGACCTCGCAACCCGTGTACACCTCCTCAGCTACAAACAGCTGACCACTCGGACCTCTGATTACGAACGGATCCTCTAACAGTGTATAATCCTGGTCCAAACTAACTGCGAAACTGGCTGCGACAAACGAGTGCGTAGCGCCGGAATCGAAAAGCATATAAACGAGTCTGCCAGAAACTGAAACCATACCTGCTACCACGGATCCCGAAGCTCTGGCGTCCCTGTGTGTTAGGGCGTTGATACGCCCCTCAGCTCTAGGTGCGGACGAAGCAGCCACACTCTGCATCGGACGGGTAGGTGCTGGCCGGTACCCTCCTCGCGACTACTGTCCTCCTCCTCGTGCCTGGGAACCGCGGCCTCCTGCACGCCCTCCAGTGCTCTGCACGGGAAGTATCTGCTGACCTCCTGCCCTAGATGGGCAGTCCCTCCTGACGTGGCCCGGCTGGCCACACTGGTAGCAGAAGGGAAACCGACTCCCGCCCTCAGTGAGTCCCTGCTGTCGGCTAGGCGGGGGTCCGGCGCTGGCGGCTGGCCCCTGTCGAGGGCCCCCAAAGGCCACTGATGGCCCTGCACAACGTGACGGCTCTCCTGCGGACGCCACGTGTCTCCGTTGAGTTCTCCTAACACGCCTGGTGTGGCGGCGGAAATCTCGTTCCACCACAGACTCCCCTGTCGTATGCTCGGAAGGGGGAGGGGGTGGCGACGTGGGTGGAAGCTGAAATTCTTCTCGAACCACCTCTCGAATCAGTTGGACGAGGTCCCGAGACGGTATACTCAGGAGAAGAGGAGGGGTAGTACGTATTCCAAGCCCGAAACATCTGTCCCCCGGGCCCTGACCTCGGCCGCGCCTGCGGCCCACCCTCCTAGCTCCACGACACGGCATCTCCTACAATGGAGACGCGAAACAAAATGAAAAGCGTCAAAACAGACGGTACCTAATGAAACTTCTAAGAGCTCATGTCAAGAGGTATGTTGTGGTGGCTACTCTAGTTATAACATGTGAATTGGTTATTTTCCAGTCAGTTGATTCACTTCTCGGGACGACCTTGCTCTGATACCATCTTGTAACGACCCGGTTCCCGAGTCCCTACGAGACACGAGAACCGGACCGACTCGACTAATCCCAAGACCTAGTCGTCCAACGAGGAAGTAACCAAAAGACAGTAAAATAAACCACATTCAGCATGAATATAACTAACAGTAAGAAAGTACAGCAGTAAGGAAAGAAACTACTACAGTAGGTACCACCACAACAGTAAAACAACATTTATCATATAACAAGAACTGCAGGTAAAGAAGGTACAGCGGAAACAAAAACTACTCACTAGAACAGAAACAAAAGAGGTACAAAAGGCTGTGGTAACTCTACCGGACCCTACTCGGCCCAGCGTCCTCTGCAGCCGCCGACCCTGGCTGCTCAACACCTGGTCCTGAAAAAGGTAACGAGTGTAACACGTCAGCAAAACGCTGAGTAGAGTGGCAAACTAACTAAAGGCAACAGTAGAGTGTACAGTAGCTGTTATGTTCTATTACTTCCTTTATTTACATCTTTCAATTTTTCTCACTATTTCATTTATTTCTCAGATCCTTTACTTGATCTCGAATGTCCTCGTGGGAACGATCTTGATTGCAGTCTTTTCCAAAAGTAGAAGTAGCACGTGGTGCTCTCCTGGCCGGGAGAGTCCCCCGTGGTGATCCTACCCTCAGTCAACCACCCCAAGGTCACTGACAGACGTAACGGTGACTACGGCACGCGCGATAAACGCACAGGTAGCTAGCCCGCACTGGCACGCGGTCAGTCGTTTCCGTTAACGGGTGCGCCCAAAGCACAGCACGGAACCAGGGTAGAGCCCTCTCAGTAACAGGGGTCCAACCCCTCCACAGTAACCAAACCGGGGCCTTGCTCGTCCACAGTCCGCGCACCCTCGCCTGACTACCTTGGTTTGCCCTAGTGGGCCTAACAAGTCGGTGAAGGAGGCTAGCAGAACCCCGGGGCCCGTGGGGTAGCTAGTACTCTCCTAACACTACTAGCTCTCCTCTGTACTACGTACACGAGGGCCAACAAGTCGGTACAGAGTGGCCAGTCCTAACCCCCGGGTCCCTGGGGTGGCTAGCTCAGCTCTGCACTAAACAGGGGGACAGTCGCTCTCCTTGGTACTCCGTACTCAAGGGCCAGCTCACTTCCCCAATTCTATTCCATTCGCTTTCCAGGAGTTCTACTCCTACTTCCCCGTAGGGTTCCAGAACATCTTATGTCTTACTTTCCAGTTTCACGTTCTTACAAACTATGATCCCAATCATGTTTCTTTATTCATAACAGGCAGCTGTGAATTCAATTTACAGGCAGCTTCATATATTCCTTTCCATTTTTCCAAGACTGCATTATTATACATTCCACTAGTTTTTCCATCCTAGGATTCATGCCATATCCTAGGGTCTATCATACAATCTAGTTTTCCGGCCCTAGGATTCATGCAACACCTAGGAACTATCATTCCATATATTTCTCATTCCTAGGATTCATGCAATGTCCTAGGTTCTAGTTATGGTTCCATACTTTAACAAATTTTATTAATACTTAAAGTCACTCTACCAGGTACAACGGGAGTAATGGGGGCGTGATCGGGAATCCCGCGTGCCTCCGCGACTCTCAAGACTGCAACCGAACGAGGTCCTATCACAAGGATCAAACACAAGGAGTGTCTCAAAACAGTGTATAGCTACTGTAGACGGGTAGAGGAATTACTTCTGAAAAGAACGCAACTCGAATCGCGGAAAACGGAGCCCGAACGGGCCCTAAACGGGTCGAAAAGACGATACTGTGCAAAATCAGACGTCTGGAACTCCTTCCAGACGTCTTAAACAGTGGATCAGAGAATTACCTGTTCAGCGTGGTTTCCCAGACGTCCAGAAGTCTGCGGGGACGTCTGCCCTAGATCCCAGACGTCCGATGGTCCCTCCGGACGTCTGGAGGTCACTCCCGCCGTCTGGTACAACTTCCAGACGTCTGATTCGCAAAGGATGGTGAATCAGCGAACCTGCGCACAGCCAACCCCCTCCCTCAGTACGGTCAGTCGACAAGAAGGAGGAAGAAGAAGGCGGAAACTCACCTTTCAGACGTCTGTATGATCTTGCAGACGTCGATCTTGCCGTCTGGCTATCAATCTAGACGTCTGATTCTGGAAATTTTTCCAGAATCAGGACCCTGCTCAGCCTCCGCTCGCGACGCCGCCCGCGTCGCCCTCGCGCTCCTGCTGCTCAGACTGCAGCAGGTCCCTCTCTGCGTCGCTCCGCGCCCCCTGCGCCCTCCGCCGGCCGGCCAAGCCACTCCGGCGAGCTCGCCCTCACGGCAGAGCTCCGCCCTCGCACGCCGCACCTCCGCGCTCACTGCAGCCGCCGCTGCCGCCCTCGCGTCCTCTCGCTCTCGCGCACAGGGAGGAGAAGAAGGGGGAGACTGTGGAGACGGGAGGGGAGGCGTGGCCATTTTAAGGCCACGCGAGGAGGAGAGAGGGGGTGGCAGGCCGCCTGCAGCCGCAGAGAGAGAGAGGGAAAAAGAGAGAGAGAGAGGAATCGCGGGTCTGCGCGCCTGTGCGCGCAGACGACTCTCCCGTGCGAAAATAACTATTTTCCAGACGTCTGTAAACGATCCCAGACGTCTGGATGTGATCCCAGACGTCTGGACCGACGTCTGGGCCTCCTCCCAGACGTCTTAGAAGACGTCTGGGGCACGCGTTCGTTACAGATATGGATCAAACCATGTCCCAAATTCCTTATCCTTTGTCCTCTATACAAAGATATCATCAGGACCTCAACTAGGGAAAGAATTGTATCGGCTATCTTTGCCATTCCACATGCGCTCTTGATGTCAAGAGTTTCCAATCTAGTAAATTATTAATATGCCAAAGTAAAATTTCCATCTTTGTATGAGAAGCATTGATTTCATGGACAAAGAAATGAAGGTTCTTTTTACCCAATAACAACAGCAATCACAAAGGTCAGGGAGGAAATTGAGTTGATCGCCGAGGCTAGGAAGGTAGGAGATGTGTACCTCAAACTTGCAAAATAAATGTTTACAGTAAGGCCACCTCTACAAATTAATTATAGAAGTTAAATTAAAAAAGCCAAAATACTTTTAAGTTCCCAGTTACTAGAGTATTATTTTAAGGTTTTTGCAATCAAATGCAAGTACATGCTTTCTCACCCTAGAAGGAAGAGTATAGATATTTCAGTAAGCAATGCCCATGTCAGTGTTGGACTCTTTTTCCTACAACAAGAAAAGAACAAGAGAGCATCGCTTGGGAAACATACATATGTGAAACTTCAACAATAAGCAGTGAGAACAATTCCTAACTACTGCAAAGCTAAAGGCTTAGTGAATTAACTAAAGAAATTATAACCATAGGTATGCCAAGATCTGAGGCCATCGCCATTCTCATATTTTTGACAATGGTGCATGAAAACTTAATTACCTTTGAAGGAAGTAGGCAAATGGCCACAAGGCTACGCCAGCTACGATGAATCTATACATGACGAAGGCGTGAATATTCTGGCCATAGCTGAATGCAGCTTTTGTGATGAAGTAAAGGAGATTGTAGCCAATTTGTAGTGGAATCATGAGAAAATAGGGCTTGAATCTCTCACACATTCTTAACTTGTGCCCTTCTTCTTCTGCCATGGCTATCGAGCTCAATTCGCATTAATGACTCTTTATTTGTTGCATAAACTTGTTTTTCCCATTGTTATATAAGTCTTTCTCAATGTTGGAGTATCGCATGTAGTGCTTCAAGTGCTTCACATGGAAGATCCCTAGTCTGTATGGTGAAAGTATTATATTCTTTAGATTAAAAGTGACACAAAAGGAGGAAATTGTTAGAGTTGCTGGTAGCACATGACGTTAAATTAAATAACTTGAAAAAAACATGCCATTGCATTTCTTCATTTATCGTTCTTTACATCCAAAAGAGGGCTGGTCCTTGTCGTTAGCTACTTTTCTTTCCCATTGATTAATTATATCCATGCATGATATAAAAGGGAAACCATTGTATATGTATGGAAGATACACGTGCTTGTATAGCTCTTTGCCTACGAGAAGGATGTGAACATATATTCTACATAAAAGATGTAAGCATAGGTTTTTTAAGTAATAAAAAAATAAAAACAGTGTGCCGTACCAAACATTGTTTATGGATGCAATAACATGTCCTCTCACATTGTCTCATGTCCAACGAAATTTAACCACCCTCTTTTTCCTTTCATTTACCGTACAAATAGTACATGTTCCTTCAATGACGTCTGCACAGGCGCCCTTTTTTTCCGAAATATATTTGGTGGTCAAAAGTTTTCGCACAAAAAAATCTCTATGCAGCAAATATTATCTGCTTGTGGGTGATTCAATGGTTGAAGGAAGTTTTGTAAAATGTTGTAAAGAATTTTTTATACCTCTAACAACATCCCTTTTTTACTTTATTGTTTCATTAACATCCTTACCTTATAAAAGGCAACAAATGCAAGGAAAAATCTAACAAAATTTCTGTATATGATTTCACTTGCACAATCTCTCATGAGCATATGGGCTGGGAATGTTGGAGTAACGTGTGGAATGCGATAACGTTGGGGTGCATAACGTAGATGGTTACGAAGGGAGAGAGGCAGAAGGATGCAGAGAGAATAGGAAGGATAAAAGAACAAAGAAGATGGAGATCCAATCAATTTGGTCGGACATAAAACGACAGATAGAAGGTAGTAGTCATAGAATGGTACAAAGAGGAGAGCATTGGAGCCAATATATATGATGGGAGATAAAAGTAAGAAGGGTAGCAATTCCACACCTACTAGAATTATGGTTAACCATGATGGCAACAACAAAAGTATTAGTTAAAAGAGTTCACAAGTGCATGTTCTTCACAGCTGAAAGATCAACAACAAAGGTGTGGTATTATCAGAAGACCCCGATCTCTCATGTAAAACATAACAATTTATTGTTTATAAATTACAACTGAAGTCTACCTCGACATCTCTAGATATCATCACTGGATTTAACATCACAATAGGTCTATCTCGATGTTTATGCCCATAATAAAAATTGAGTCTAAATTTCATTCAGGATCCTTTACTCTCGTTAATTATTCTATCAAGAATGTATGTTTCATGAAATTCCTTAACTTTCAAATCGTAGGTATCGTACTTTCGTGTGATTCACAAGATTCAATAAACAATCCACATTTAATTAACAAAGGAGGAGATAGATCTATTCTGACATTAATTACAAACTCAACGCCAGAAATAGAATGCTAGTTCGTTCAATGTTTAACGAACTTGGACCAGTATGGTACTCATCTTAACTTGTGGACGTCACAAAGGTTTACATTAAGTCATAATAGTTCACGTCAATTTCAATGTCAGCAACTTTTTCCAATATTTAAATGGTCAATAAGAACTCTATCAAGACATTACTTCTAGAACCATTTAGTTTCACCAGCACGGTCTCCTATTCCTCTCCCCCTCCCCCCACAAACTTCGAAACAAAATGGTGGAGTTCTTATCTTCCACACAAATTACATCCATTTTTGTGTACCGAAGGAATCTATATATGCACAAAAAAAAAATGACACATATGCACCGGGATAACTCGGAGAACTTAAATAGCAGCATCAAGCAACTTTTAATCCAGAGAGAAAAGCTCTCATCCCATTCATTGAAATGTCCATACCAAACAAATCTCAAGATAACTAATGCTACTTGAGCTAAATCAGATTCAAAGTTCATGCACATGTTCACAGGTGTTTAGATTACATCATACTAAAATTTCAAAATCTAAGTTGTTATATTAATAATGTTAAAATCGATGCATGTTCAGATCACAACTATATAAAATTTGACATTATTGACTCAATTTAGAATGTCAAAATTGATTCAGATTTCAATCTAGATATAGCTTATATTTCAAATCCTTCAGAGTAAATGGTTCTGCATTACTTTTAATTAGAAGATGCATTGTTTGAACCACAATATTTAACCCCGAATTTGGTTCTAATATCTTAAGTTTTCATCGCTCATGCTGCAGCTAATTTTCAATTCGAATATATATATATATATATATATATATATATATATATATATATATATTAAAGAAAATACTACGTAATGATCAATGGGTTCTAATTGTGTAGATGGTATAAATATCATCAACTAAATAATTTGTAGTATTGTGATGAAGTGGAACGAGCTGATGTTATTAAAAAAATAACTGTCATTTATACTTTCATAAAATATGTTCTTAAAATGGTGTAATTAATTAAATTAATTAATATTAATAAATACTATGAATAGAGTTAATATAATCACTTTTATATATATAATCACGTGTAACACATAAAATAATAATAAAAATATTCTAACATCATAGTATATGATTTGTAATAATATTTAAAAATAATTGTAACAAATAAACTTTATCATTGTAATAAAAAAATTTAATATTTTAACAAATGTATAAAAGATGTAACATCTTTAAATTAAACAAATTTGTACTACAACTAAGGTTATACAATAAATACACATCATATTGAGTTCTAATCAAATTAATTAATTTAATATATATAAATGACGTAACATATATAAAGAACATCAGAAAATTATCGTAATAGCTTAGATAATCTATTATAATATAAGTTGATTTTATTTGTAATTAAGTAACTTTAACGATGTAATAGGATTAACGTAAGTTATAATAAATACATATACGAGTTGTAACAATATCAAATTAAACATGTTATAATACAATCTATTTAATTAGATAGGTGGATATCCATCATATAATGTATTTAATGTATATTATAGATAATATAATTTGTTAGAGTTGTAATACAACTGCAGCTATAAAAAAAAAGTAGGTTATGAGGATTTTTTAGCATTGTAATATAATTTGTAATGGGTTGTGTGCATTACATATAATTCATGTGGTGATGAGTGAAATCTTAAAACAAATTACTCAAAATTTACGTGAGATGATTGAGGGTGACCGTTAAAAAAGACTTAACACTCACTAATTAACAAAATCAAAATTAAAACCACCTAGTGATTTCGTCAAGCAAAATAAATAATCATGTGGTCATAAAATGATACTCATTTTGAGGTTTTTAAATACTCTACTCTTTAGATATATTTCCTATATATAAACAATATGGAATATTTATGAGAATTGTAACATATATCCTTGATAGCCTTGATGGCATCATCTGGGTGGCAAATACCAAAACTAACGGAACAAAAACACCCAATGATCTTTTTTGTATGGCATATGTGTTACCATGAAGACCACGGAAGATGTCATCTTGTGGTCCTTGGAACCCTCTGTTGGGTCAATTTCATTGATCCAATAATATGGATTAATATGTGTACATAATCACACATTTATTACGATCGCCAGTTATGACTCATATTTAAAAGTGATCGATTGAGGCAGTATTGTTATAATGGGCTTTAATGTATCATTAAGATATAGAATTATTGTGTAGAAATCAATATGGGTAATTTCTATTCTATGATGGATTGAAAAGAAATTTGCTTTTGAATTAATTGATGGTTACCAATTAATCTAAGGGTTATAGTCTCTAACCCTACACACACATGCTTGCATTCTCAAGAGAGAATGATCACATCAGTTCCGAGTGAAAGAGAGAAAGGGAGGAGAAAGGAGGCAACTGGGATATCCAGGATTGTTGGCTGCCATCAAGATAGATACTCCTCAACTCAAGTTGTGTAGAGGTTAGAAAATCATCTCTAACCTAATCTTCTTCATCACCATCATCTCTACCTTAATCCCAATGGCTAGAACCACAGGTATAACTCATATCTCATCTTATTTCATATAATAATTTTGACAACATTCATTTGCATGTATATCTGCATCTTATATGTCATATCATATCACGTCTTGTTCAGATTACAAGGATCAGCACATACTTAGGTCATATGCTAGACTCTTGAACTTCTGGAAACCCGAATTATTTTTCTGTAACTGCAACTAATATCGGTACTGTTCATCAGTACCAGTACTAGTTAGTTCCAGGACGACTTACAACAGGAATGATGGCTATTGATGTAAACACATTTACACTACTTAAAATATCTATTTATGCATGTTTTTAAGCATAGGATTGCATTTCATGATATAAATACTGCATAACATGCATCATCTTGCATTTAGAGTAGTTTGAATAAAATGAAGGTAAATTGTCTCCTTTTATGTGCTTGGACAGGGAAAACATTTTATCAGGGCCTCGGATCAAAGATCCAACCATATGGATGTGATCAGGGCGACGATTGGAGTTCAACGACTCCAAGATCGCCCTAATTAGGCATCCGTAACATTAGATAGTGACCGGGGAACCCTAGAAGATCAATGGTCAGGATGGTGTAAATCCTCACTACAGATGACAAATTCGACCACACGGATGAATTCGGATCGACGATCGCAGCCCAACAACGCAAAAATCGAATCAATTCGACATCCGTGGCACCATCTACAACTTCCAGAAGATGGACGGCCAAGATGGCACCACGTGGTGCCATCTCGGCCGCCCAAACGGCCGCATGCAAACTCTGAAGCCCCACACCCGCTCGCTCTCCGCCATTGGATCTTGATCTAACAGCTGTGGTCAGCCGCGCCTAAAAGCGTCCGCTCAACCATCCGCACCTTGTAGTGCAGCAGTCGAGCGCGCTTACGCGAGCTGCGGGCGCGGGTTCGAGCCATAGCGAAGGGCTGGAAGGCGCGGGCGATTGAGCGTGGGTGGGCGTTGGATCTTGATCGGACGGCCACGCGCGCCCGATAGCATTCACGTGCGATTGAACGCGCGGTATGGACGCGCGATCGCACGAGCCAAGCAGGTGCACAGCGAGCGGGCGGCGACGCATCTAAGCCGTCCGATCTCGCGATTGGACGGCTGAGAATCGAAGAACATGCGTATGCGTTGAGGAAGCGGGCAGCTGAGGAGGCGGGTGTGGGCGCGGGAGCTACGCCCACGTTGGGGGCTTTAGTGATGGATTTATCCATCACTAAAGACCCCACATTTATTATTTTAAAGTTGAAATGTCCATTTTTCCCCCACTCCTTGTAACTATAAAAGGAGACCCCCTCCATACAAAATTCTCATCCCTTCCTTCTCTTCTCTACCCCTCCAAAGCTCAAGAGAAGTTTGTCCCACACCCGGGATGCTTCTCGCGAGATAAAGTCCAAATTTTCGTACCCCTTCGGAAGTGGATCCTGCGACGACGACGACGTGCTGTTCCGTTCCCGTTCTTCTGCTTCGTCCTCCTTCATCCCGCTTCGTCCTCCTTCGTCCAGGCGTCGTCCCATCCATCTCGTCCTCCAAGCAACTGTCGAGGAGGATTTCTCTCTCCCTATTCTCTTTACTGCTTTCTAGTATAGATTTACTGCTTTCTAGAGTAGTTCTGCTCATCCTCCAAGCGATCGTCGAGGAGGACATTTCTCCCTCCATTCTTTTAATGCTTTCTAGAGTAAATTTATCGCTTTCTAGTGTAATTGTTTTATGCTTTCTAGTTGTAATGAACAATCTCCTCAATGATAAATTCTTTGTTTATTCTACATCTCATTTTGATTTCTATGTGTAATATTCTCTCTCTCTCTCTTACCCTCTCTCTCTTCTATTTGTTGTAAATAATTAGATAGTTTTAAATTGAATTACTTCGTGACAAATAAAAAGAAACGCGTAATTTTTAAATCAAACGTCTGCCTCCCTGTGTTCGACCCGGAATTTTCATTTCGGTATAAATTTTATTTGTTGAACACGAATTCTTTGCTTTCAAACTGCAACGACAGGTTTTCCAAAACCAAACACGTTAGCGTAGCGATTCGATATGTTCAACATTTTGGCACCGTTGCCGGGGAGGTGACGATCTTTGATTTTTCTTCGCGGTTTGTAACTTACAAATCATTTACCTCACTTTTCTCCTTTCTTATTGTAATTGCAGATACTCTTTTGAGACTAGCAAAAGCGGTAGATTGGAGTAAAGTGCTGTAGAAGGTTTTTGTAAGTTATCCCCCATTCTTTCCCCCTCCATAGATTTCATTCGCCACATTGAATCCAAATTCCAATTAACCTAGGTGTTTGCATAAATCCTAGGAATAGTTTGGTTGTTTGGATTTTCACTCACATTCATTCCACCTTCATTAATATAAAAAATAAAAATAAAAAGATAATTTTGTAGGGCAATTTTCAACAAATACACAACGTACACCTACATTCAAAGGCACTTAACCGAATTGATTTGTTTTTACTCAACCGGGTTTTGATCTGTGGAATCGGTACACATAAAGCAACACATAAAAGAGTAGAAATCATTCTGGTTAACCATCTTTGTGTGCCTAACTTAGTGGTGTATTTCAGGCCAATTGTTTGAGTTGATTGGGTCGCATCACTTCAAATAAAATAAACTCATCAAGTAGCTGCCAATTAGGTTCAACTCTTAGGGATTTACCAGGCACTCTACATTCTTTTTAAGCTTTAAAGGAAAATATTTTCACCTGTGCTTGCAAAACCTGGTGTGCCAATGAAACTTGTTTGAAAACACCTAAAGTTGAATCCTAAAAGCTACTAAGGAAGATTTGAACCTTAAAATTCACCACATCAAAAACAGTCTTACTTGAAAATCACTAGTTGTACACGCACACACAAATCAATTAATCATTAAGGGCACAACCCATTTAAAGGGCCCATTACATTCCAAAGTACATTCAAACCTAGCCATAAATAAAACAGAGTAGACGTTGGCCTTAAGGATTGGACTCGCTCTTCAGAACTCAGAACGAGATTATTTTCGATTAGTCTATTTTTACTGTTCAATCTGATGTCTAGCTAGGGGAGTAGAATCAAACGATCGCGGCTGGGGGGTACACTAGGAACTGGAGGTGCAAGCCGAAGGAAGAACCTTCTCCCCAGTCCCTCCTAACTGGTTAGATTGAACAGACGGAAGTAGATAAAATCGTTTCTTTATCTCAAGACGGGTTTTGGGAGTCTGTAGGTCTATAGGCTAACTCATTTAAGGACAGGTTTGATTGTTTGTATTGCAGGGTGCCTTTCTTCCTCCCGTGTCTCATGAATCCTTCCACATATTTCACGCATTCCCGCTCTTTCCCTCCTATTGTGAATTATCCTCAACATGACGATTATTCCGACTCGTATTGTAATCAACCATCAGTTAGTTGGGATAATTCGGATTGGGGATACAATTCCGGTCCTCCGTGTTTAAGGTCTAACCCTGAACACTTTGATTCTGATTTCCATCCTTCTCAGAGCTACATCGGTTATAGATCGTCTTCCTTTCATGAACAACCTAATACGATCTACAATCAAGAATGATACACTAATCTTTACCCATCCTCTGATTTCACTGCCTTTAGGTCATCACTACCTTGTAAACAATCTGAAATGACCTATTATCAGGAAGGGTATAACGAATCTCAATTCGTTAATTCCCTTACATTGAGCCCAAACCCGCCCAACCCTGAACCAACTCATTTGGTTCAGGTTAACCAGGTTCAAGATAAGGTTCTGTCTAACTTGAGGAATATTATACAATCTTTAGAAGTTCAGCCAATACCTTGCATTGAGAGATTGGAGCCCCTAATTGAAATGATTGATGATTTGAATAAGTCTTTGTTGGATTGGCTCCAGGATGTTAAGGATAAGAATCCGGGTGAGTTTCTACTTGGGAAATTAGTGAAATTGAGGATGAGATTCGTGGTTACTTTGATTCAATCTTGGGATGATTCCCAGGATGAACCTTCTTCAGGAAAGCTAATGACAGAACCCGCTCAGGCATCTGTTCGGGGGGACACATGTTATGACCAGATTGAATTAAAGCGACCAATTAAGGAAGATCTGACTTCTTCACCTGAGATCTCTAAGCCGGGTTACGAGGAAACGTATGTATCCTGGGAACAGAAAGTGACAACTGATTTTGGGACATACATTGATATGGATTCTGATTTCTTTGATGGTGAAGATTCAAGTTGCGAAGTCTTACGCGAGTTTTCTGAACATGATTTCTGTGAGACGATTGGGCCTGAGGAATCTGATAGATCATTTGATAGCCCAATAATTGAGGAAACTGATCTTATTAGGGCACACATTACGGATCCAGAATCGCATTTTCTGGAGGAATCAATTCAATGCCCTGATTTTCAGTTACACCCCGTTAAGCTTATCGATAATTCTGTTTCTGAGATAATTAGACCCAAGTCAATTCTGATTCTGCCACATCATTTAGACTTGGAGATTTCAGACGGGGTGATTAACATGCAAGAGGTCCTGGAATTTGATATGCTGAATGAGGAGGTTAGGAGTTGGGAAGTTCTGATTTGGGAAGTTAACTTTGGAGGAAATGGAAGATTGAGTCGAAGGGTTCCTTTTAAGCTGAAGCCATCAAATCAGAACCCTTACGACATTTGTTTCAAGGATGTCAAACTCAAGCACACATTCAACGATTATCCTTTTGAACTTTAATTCTCTGTAACCCGACTTTTTGGTCTTGGGTTGCATCATCATAAATCGCAAGCCCAACCCTGCTTGCATTCTGATTTTAGGTTTTGGGTAATTTTTATCCAGAACCTAAGATATTCTCGATTATGGGGGGTGGGTCTGCACCACAATCTGGTCCACATCTGTGGACCTCTGTTGATATGTTAGAAGATTCTGTTGGTGCTAGAGCACCACGATCATTTGTTTTGATGATAACAAAACACGTGTTATTTAACATTTGCAATTTGAGTCCTAGATTTCAGGTCAATTGCAAATGAGGACGTGTTTAGATGGAATTCGAGCTCGCATCCAGGACGGATTGGAGGAGCTTGACGGAAAACACAGGAGGTTCGCGTGGAGCGAAAGATGGGAGATGGAAGACAAGAAGAATAGGATAGATTCCTTTTATCCTTTCATGTATCTCTTGTATTTATTTTCTTGCTCTTTTTGATTCCTTAGAACATTATGTTAAAGAGCCTCAAAGTACCCTAAAAGTAGTCCTAGGAACACCTGCACAACCCTAGGATACTTAGGTTTTCTGTAGAATACTTAGAAAACCAATATAGGGCTCAAACAGCATTTCCAGACGTCTAATCCCAAAATCAGACATCTGATAAAGTATTTTAAGACGTCTGACTGTTGTTTCAGACGTCTGATAACTGTTAGGCTGGACTTAGTTTTCTGTCTGATGAAATCAGACGTCCATACCTTAGACCAGACGTCTTAGAAGACGTCTGATGGATTTGCCAGACGTCCAGATAGTGGACCGTTGGCTAACTTAGCAAGCACGGCAGTATATGACCGTTAGAGCCTTATCAGACGTCCATAGGTCTTCCTAGACGTCTGATAAATGACCGTTTTGCCTCGGCTGACCCAAAATCTCTTCTCAGAGATTTTCTAGCCGTTGCAACGTTTGGAAATCAATTCCCACGGTAAAAGTAGATTTCCAGACGTCTAGACTTAGTGCCAGACGTCCTGTCTGTCGTCTGATGGACTTGCACAAAAATCCTGTTTAGATCTGATTCAAGTCAGGGAGAAACCCGCATAGAATCAGACGTCTGATCTTCTAATCAGACGTCTTAAAGTGGCCTTCCAGACGTCTGATGCCAGAGTTAGACGTCTGATAACCCTGTCAAATGCAATCATTGTCCTGATTTCGGCCTGATTCTCTTGGACTTTGTTCCCAACGGCTATAGAACCTTTCCTAAGCCTTCTAAAGCCTTCCTAAGGCCTCTATAAATAGAGGGGAACCTTTGCAACACAAATATAACATAAGAGACACACTTAGAAAAACAAGAGACACAAGATATACACTCTCACACTCCTTTGTGTCCAGAAAAGATCTTGCTCTCCAAGCTCTAGCTCCATCATCTTGAGAGCTAAATTCAGTTTGCGCGCCCGCTCTCCCGCTGTTGTTCACGAGAGTGACGTAGCGCCATCGCGTGGCACACGCACCGCGTCATCGTCGACGCACTCCTTGCAAAGGGGAGTTTCCTATTTCCTATAGAAGCTAGGTTTAATTTTGTTGGCTCTATAGGACTGCTATTTTATTTTATCTTTGTATTTTGGTTGGGTATTCGCTTTGCGAATTCCCGTCTCCTTCGTAGGACAAAATCCTTCTCGTGGAGAGAAGGGGTTGAGGAACGCTACCCTCATACTTGTAGCGTGGTTGTACTGAGGTTGAATCACCCTCGTTTAAAGTGATTCGTTTAGTGAATTTTGATCAACCTGGTTGATCGGAAAATCCTAACTCGAGAGGGTTAGGTGGTGGTTTTCACCCGGTTTGGGTTTCCACCTAAAAATACCTGTGTACATTGTGCGATTGATTTTTGTGAGATTGCTTTATATTTTTATTTCCGCAATTTTATTACGTCACCCCTCCTGGTAGTAGGGAACCTTCAGATTCTTCTGTTTATTCTAATTCTGACCTGCACTTGTGAATTTTTCATTTCTTTTCTTTGTATAGTGTGCCTAGCTGAAGGCACTAAACTCAGCACATATATAGTTTTTCTTAGTTTTCATCTTGGAGCAGACCTGACATTCACGTAATTCAGGCGCTTTCTACGCTTTTCCACTCTGTTTTATGTCTTTTTAATACAATGAGGACATTGCATTAGATAGGCATGGGGGGTGGATATTTATCTCTGAATTCATTCGTCAGCTCCGTAGATTTGTTTTATTTTCTTTTATTAAAAAAAATTCAGAAATTAGGAAAGAGAATTTGGGTTTAAGAAAATTTTCAATCTTAAGAAATACTACATTAAAGATTTGAACACAAATACCCTTCAGGTCTTTGGACTTAATTAGTCTGTGTATCCACTAAAATGTAGATTTGTCTTTGAGTTCTCGCCATCTTAATTCTATTATAATTGGAATAAATAAGTTTGGGTGATAATTACACGACTTATCAACCTACCCTCTGATTTGAGAGAATTTTTGAGTTTTAAGCATCTACACACATTCTTTGCATTGACTCGTTGTTCGGTGATTCTAACGGAAATTGGGAAGTTAATGAACCTTCTATGGTGATATGGCTGATAAGTTATCGTGGGTAACAACCCATAGGTAGGTTGTCCAGAGCCCAGTCACTGGACCTTTCTCTTTTTGCTGCCTTTAGGTAAATCTTAAACCAGGGAAGCCACCTACTTAAAAAAAAAGAAAAAAGAAAAAAAAATCAATCAAAAAGAAAAGGAGAAAAAAAAAAGGAAATAAGCCACACTTCGCAGCACGAGTATGGCTGGCAAGTTGTCGGTGGTAACAGCTCGTCGACCGGTTGTCTAAAACCCAGCTCAGTAAATGCACTAAAAATTCCCAAAACACTTAGGGAGAAGCGGAGAAGTAGAATAAACTGGGGAGATATACACTGGATTTACCCTTTTGTTGACCCCGTAAAAAAGATAAAAGTAGGGAGAAAGCTACCGGTTGTAAAGATACACCTTTAGGCAGAATTCTTCTTGAGGTCACCTAATCACAATAAGATGCTTAAAGCTTAGGGTTCTCATCAAATCTTGGGTGAGTTTAATGGCCGTAGAAAGCCACTCTTAAACCCTAAAATTTGAAAATCCAAAAAAATTAGAAAAGAGTAAAAAGAAAAAGAAATTTTTCTTTGAATAAGGCGAGGCTTGAGGCGGTCTGCATTTTGGCTGATACCCGGGCACTGTTGTGTCTTTGAAAGTTCAGTTCCTAAGTAGACAATTTCTTAATGATTGAAAATAACTCAGGTCCAAATAATCAAACCTAATTCTTTTATAAATAACATATAGTTTTTGCTAGGGACTAGCAAAAGATAGGCATGGGGGTATGATGTAAACACATTTACACTACTTAAAATGTCTATTTATGCATGTTCTTAAGCATAGGATTGCATTTTATGGTATAAATATTGCATAACATGCATCATCTTGAATTTAGAGTAGTTTGAATAAAATGAAGGTTAATTGCCTCCTTTTATGTGCTTGGACAGGGCAAACATTTTATCGGGGCCTTGGATTAAAGATCCAACCGTATGGATGTGATCAGGGCGATGATTGGAGTTCAACGACTCCAAGATCACCCTAATCAGGCATCCGTAGCATCAGAAAGTGACCGGGGAACCCTAGAAGATCAAGGGTCAGGATGGTGTAAATCTGCACTTTAAATGACAAATCCAACTGCACGGATGAATTCGGATCGACGATCGCAGCCCAACAATGCAAAAATCGAGTCAATCCGACATCCGTGGCACCATCTACAATTTCCAGAAGATGGACGGCCAAGATGGTGCCACGTGGCGCCATCTCGATCGCCCAAACGGCCGCATGCAAACTCTGAAGCCCCGCACCCGCTCTCTCTCCACCGTTGGATCTTGATCCAACGGCTGTGGTCAGCCGCGCCTAAAAGCGTTTGCTCGACCATCCGCGGCTCGTAGCGCAGCGGTCGAGCGCGCTTACGGGAGCTGCGGGCGCGGGTTCGAGCCGCAGTGAAGGGCTGGAAGGCGCGGGCGATTGAGCGCGGGCGGGCGTTGGATCTTGATCGGACGGCCGCGCGCGCCGGATAGCGTTTACGCGCGATTGAACGCGCGGCATGGACACGCGATCGCACAGCGAGCGGGCGGAGACGCGTCTAAGCTGTTTGATCTCGCATTGGATGGCTAAGAATCGAAGAACATGTGTATGCGCTGAGGAAGCGGGCAGCTGAGGAGGCGCGCGTGGGCGCGGGAGCTACGCCCACGTTGGGGGCTTTAGTGACGTATTTATCCGTCACTAAAGACCCCTCATTTATTATTTTAAAGTTGTAATGTCCATTTTGCCCCCACTCCTTGCAACTATAAAAGGAGAAACCCTCCATACGAAATTCTCATCCCTTCCTTCTCTTCTCTACCCCTCCAAAGCTCAAGAGAAGATTGTCCCACACCCGGGATGCTTCTCGCGAGATAAAGTTCAAATTTTTGTCCCCCTTCGGAAGTGGATCTCGCGACGACGACGGCGTGCTGCTCCATTCCCGTTCTTCTGCTTTGTCCTCCTTCGTCCCGCTTCGTCCTCCTTCGTCCAGGCGTCGTCCCGTCCGGTTCGTCCTCTAAGCGACCGTCGAGGAGGATTTTTCTCTCCCTATTCTCTTTACTGCTTTCTAGTATAGATTTACTGCTTTCTAGAGTAGTTCTGCTCGTCCTCCAAGCGATCGTCGAGGATGACATTTCTCCCTCCATTCTTTTAATGCTTTCTAGAGTAAATTTATCGCTTTCTAATGTAATTGTTTTATGCATTCTAGTTGTAATGAATAATCTCCTCAATGATAAATTCTTTGTTTATTTTACATCTCATTTTGATTTCTATGTGTAATATTCTCTCTCTCTCTCTTACCCTCTCTCTCTCTTCTATTTGTTGTAAATAATTGGATAGTTTTAAATTGAATTACTTTGTGACAAATAAAAAGAAACGTGTAGTTTTTAAATCAAACGTCCGCCTCCCTGTGTTCGACCCAGAATTTTCATTTCAGTATAAATTTTATTTGTTGAACACGAATTCTTCGCTTTCAAGCTACAACGACTGATTTTTTAAAACTAAACACGTTAGCGTAACGATTCGAGCGTTCAACAGCTATTGAGTACCGGTACTTGTTATGAGTACCGGTACTCAATGGATATAGAACTCAATATTGTATTTATGATATACCGGAACTTGATATTAGTACCGATACTCTTTGATTATAGATATAGTCCCTAGTTCTGAGTGATCTGAGACTGTGGATTACAAATACCGGTACTGTTTGTCAGTACTGGTACATGTATACGACAGGTCAACGATCAACATTCCTATAACTTTGTTCAGTACATCATGTGCACCGGTACTGCTCATCAGTACCGATACAGCATGAGTACTGTCAAGGTGGTTCAGGTTTATAAACTTAGAGCCTGTACTCATTTAGTATCGGTACTCAAGATGAGTACTAGTACTCGCTAAGATTTGATGAGTTCTGAACAGATTCTAGTACCTCTCAGGTACCAGTATTCACCATGAGTACTGATCGTGGCTCGATCAGTTTGATTATATTTTATTACTTGAATATAGAAAATCTCCGAGGTCGAACTCAGGGAGCAAACTTGATTGTAGAAGTGTAGAAAATCACAATTTATAATATATTGTTTTACAAAAAAGATTAAAGAAAGGAAAATAAAAATGTCACTTCTTTTCTTCTCTCTTTCTTCTTTTATTTTCCTTTCCCTCTCTCTTTTCAAACGTCTGACTTCAAGGGTCAGATGCCTTAAATGCCACTTGCTACAGTGCTTCTCGTTTTCTTTTCAGCTGCTGCTGCTGGTTCTTCTTCTTCTTGGCTTTTTCTTTTTCTCTTCTTCTTTGCTGCCTCTGTTGCACGCCTTCTCTTCTGACTTCTTCTTCTTTCTTCTCTGCTTTAGCTTCGCTGCGGCTACGAGTACCTGAGGTCTGACTATTTCTAATCTCAGGTACGAGTTCCTGAGGTGAAGTCGGCTGTCATAAGGAATGAACCTAAAGCGCAAAGAAATGTCAGAGAAAGGTTTCAATTTTCAAAAAGAATGACGGGTTGCCTCCCGTTAAGTGCTGAGTTTTATGCCATCGGCTGGGCGCAATTAGCTCAGGGAGAATGGAGGATAAATGATGTCTTAGCCAAATCTTTATTGGTTACGTCAATGAATGCTTTGCTGGCCGTTCACGACAAAAGGTTCGGAATCGTGGCTGAGTGGACTGATCTCGACGGCTCCATTTCCAAAAATCTGTCGGACAAGGTATGGTCCGACCCACTTGGATCGCAGTTTTCCAGGGAACAATTTAAGTTGGGCATCGAAGAGTAGGACCTTCTGACTAAGGTGGAAGATCTTTCTAGATATGTGCTTATCGTGAAAGGCTTTAACCCGCTCTTTGTAGATTCACGAGTTCTCATACGCATTAAGGCGTAATTCATCAATCTCGCTTATCTGAAGCTTTCTATGGGTTCCAGCCTTAAAAAGATCTTGGTTGCAGTTCCGTACTGCCCAATAGGCTTTGTGCTCTAGTTCGACAGGAAGGTGACATACCTTCCTGTACACCAATCTAAAAGGAGACATACCACCTAATTGGGTTTTGTGGGTGATCCTATAAGCCCACAAAGCTTCCGGAAGTCGAGATGACTAATCCTTCCTGTCTGGTCGAACAGTAATGTGCAGGATTTCTTGATCTCCCGATTTGATAGCTCAGCTAGACCATTAGTCTAGGGGTGATAAGGAGTAGAGATTTGATGTGACACCCCGTATTTGGTCATTAGTGACCTGAACTGAGCGTTGGTAAAATGGGTCCCTCCATCAGAGATGATCGCACGAGGAATCCCGAACCGTGAGAATATATTCTGATGAATGAATTTGCTAACGATTTTATGATCACAGGTTTGGGTCGAAATGGCTTCGATCCATTTGGACACGTAGTCAACAGTGAGTAAAATGTACTTGAAGCCGTCCGAGATAGGGAATGGGCATATAAAATCAATCCCCCAAATATCGAAAATTTCGCATACGAGAATCGACTATAAAGGCATCTTGTCACGATGGCTCATGTTGCCCAAAGTTTGGCAACGACTACATGCCTTACAGTGACTGTATGCGTCCTTGAAGATAGTGGGCTAATAAAAGCCACACTGGAGATTTTCGATGCGGTTTTATGCCTAGAAAAATGGCCACCGCATGCTTGGTCATGGCAGAAAGAGATTATGTCGTTGATTTCGACCTCCGAGACACATCGTCGGATAATTTGGTCAGCACCTATGTGGAATAAGTACGGGTCTTCCCAAATGTAGTACTTGGCATCAGATCGCAACTTGTCTTTCTTGGCCTTCGACCAATCAGACGGGATCTGGTGTGATGCCAAGTAGTTCACTATATCAGCAAACCATGGAAGCTTGGTACCAATAGTCAAGAGGTGCTCATCAGGAAAATGCTCCGTGATGGGTTTAGAAGGGTCGATGATCTCAGAAGGAAGGCGAGACAGGTGGTTAGCTACCACATTCTGTCTTCTCGCCTTGTCGTGAATCTCGAGGTCGAATTCTTGCAACAGCAAGATCCATCAGATTAATCGAGGCTTTGCGTCCTTCTTTGTAAGGAGATGCCTCACAGCTATGTGATCCGAGTATATTATGACGTGGGAACCCAGGAGATATGATTTGAATTTTTCAAGGGCAAATACTACAACTAGCAGCTCTTTCTCCGTAACTGTATAGTTACGCTGAGTCTCATCAAGTGTCTTGCTAGCGTAGTAGATGACCACGGGTTTCCCGTCAATCTTTAGCCCCAAGACCGCTCCTACAGCAAAGTCAAATGCATCGCACATGATCTCAAAGGGTTGAGACCAATCAGGGGATTGTAGGATCGGGGCTTGGGTGACTCGGTCATGAAGGATCTCAAAAGCTTGAATACATTCCTTGGAAATCTCAAAGGGTACATCCTTGGAGAGAAGAGTGGTTAAGGGGCACGCGATTTTCGAGAAATCAGGGATGAAACGACAGTAAAAATCGATGTGCCCCAAAAAAGATCAGATGTCCCTGATCGAGCTATGCATAGGAAGTTTAGAAATCAGATTAACCTTGGCTCGATCCACTTAGATGCCTCTCTCAGAAATTAAGTGTTCCAGGACAATCCCCTTAGGCACCATAAAATGGCTCTTTTCCCAGGAAGGAACAAGATTTACGTCAATGCATCGCCTGAGTATGTGAACCAAGTGCTGGAGGCAATTGTCAAATGATGTCCCAAAAACTGAGAAGTCATTCATGAAGACTTCCAGATAATCACCTACCATATCAGAGAATATGGCAAGCATGCACCGCTGAAAAGTCGTAGGTGCATTGCAGAGATCAGAAGGCATCCTTCGGAACGCGTAAGTCCCGAAGGGGCAGGTGAACGTGGTCTTCTCTTGGTCCTCTGGATGAATCGCCACTTGGTTATAACCGGAGTACCTGTCAAGAAAGCAGAAGAATCTATTTCCTGCTAGTTTTTCGAGAATCTGATCAATAACCGGTAGTGGGAAATGATCATTCTTCGTGGAGGAATTGAGTCTTCAGTAATCTATGAAGACTCTCCACGAGTTGGCTATATGGGTAGGTATGACCTCTCCGATTTCAGTTGTGATGGTGGTGAGCCCTGCCTTCTTGGGCACAACCTAAATTAGGCTCACCTAGCGACTGTCGGAGATCGAGTAGATGATCCCTGCATCTAACCACTTAATGATCTCCTTTTTCACGACCTCCTGCAGATTGGGGTTTAGACATCTCTGCATCTCACGTGAAGGTCGTGCGCCCTCTTCAGAATAGATGCGGTGTGTGCAATAAGAGGGTTTTATGGTGTGAGTCACTGAGAGTCCAACCAATGGCTCTGCGATGTTGCTGGAAAACAGCAACCATACGGGATTCCTGGTCAGGTGTGAGTTTGGAGTTTATAATCACAGGAAGTGTCTGATTGGAACCCAAAAAGACATATTTCAAATGGTCGGGAAGAGGCTTGAGTTCAAGAATGGGGTTATCAGCTGCAGCGGGTGGTTCAGAGTGGGTGTGGGATACAAGGGTAGGAGTTATGGGTTTGTCTAGATCAAGTTCTGACTCCTCCAATTGCGGTTTTAGATCTTCTTGTGGTTGATGAGGGATAATCATGTTGTCCTTAATTTGTGGTTCATCAACCACGGCTCTGATGTCACAAATTTGCTCTATGACACCGCAATTAATCCCTTGTTGGGCCTTAAAGATATTAATCTTGAGAGTCTGATTCCCAAACTTCAGCTCTATCTGGCCCTCTTCACAACTTATGTTGGCCCTTGCAGTGGCCAAAAAAGGTCTCCCTAGTATGATTGGTGTATCCCTTGGATTCTAAGGTGCGTCAATGTCTAGAACTATGAAATTTACAGGGAAGTAGAAATCCCGCACCTTAACAATAACATCCTCAAGAATTCTGTTAGGTGACTTGATAGATCAATCGGCTAACTGCAATGTCACCTCAGTCGGTTTCAGTTCAGATTCTTTTAGGTGGTTAAGCAAGGATGTGGGTATCAGGTTTATAGAGGCACCTAGCTCTAATAATGCTCTATTGAACTGGGTTTCACCAATCTTACATGAAATCAGGGGAGTGCCTGGGTCTTTTGCCTTGGGTGGGAGTTTACTCAGGATCACAGAGCTGGCTTGCTCTGATAGTACAATTGGACTCCCACTCTTGGTTCACAGCTTACATTGAGGTGTACACACGTTTTTCAAGAATCGTGCGTAAGCCGGTACGTGGTTGATTGCATCCATCAAGGGGATGTTTATTTGGACCTGCTCAAAGAGCTTGATCAGGTCCTCCTCAGGAGCCACAGGTTTAGCTGTCCTCTTTCCATTGGTCAAGGCCTCGGGAAATGGAACATTGGTTGGTTCCTCCAGGATAGGTCCAGGTTTTTGATATGGGTCAGGGATAGGAACATCCTGGATAATTGTCCTAGGGTTTGGGTCACTACCAGGCTTGGAGTGGACTGGATAAGGTGGATCTTGGGTTGCTTTACCACTACGGGTTGTTACCGAATTTAGTCCTGCCTGGTTCTGGTTGGGGGTTGATAAGATGGGCTGCTACTGTTGGTAACCCACATAGGAGGTTGATGCTTCCATCCCGTTAAGTGATGGAACAGAAGGGGCCTGATAGATCAAGTGTACTTGGCCCGGGTTTGAGTTCATAACGCGCCGCTGGGTCGGCACATTATTCGGGTTAGGCAGAGGTTGAGAAGGAAGTGTGCCTGGTTGGCGAGAATTTGCCAACTTGACGAGTTGGTTGCGGACTTCTGTGATTTCATCCTTATGTTGCTTTTGGATAGCTGCATTTGTTCTTTGAATGTCAGCTAGAGTTTGGAGGATAAGGGACATTTGGTCTTGGTTGGGCCCGGATGGATAAGTGGGGTTAGGCCAAGGCTGAGGCGGCTGATAAGGACTAGGGGCTTGTGGATGGGGCTGAAAGGGTGGTCTTGGGTTCTGAGAATTTCCTGCCCACTGGAAATTGGGATGGTTTCGCCATCCAGGGTTGTAGGTGTTGAAAAATGGGTCATTCTGAATGGCGTTGAGGTCCTCGCAGGTCTGAGGAGCCTCAAGAAAGTCGAAGAATGGGGGAGTAGAGTTCCCCCGGCAAGAATAGAAAGGATTGGATGTCCCTCCGGTCCTGGAGTCAGATGAGGGTGGATACAAGTCCATCCCAGGAGAAGGTTGGTGAAAAATGTTCTGCACAGTTTCCCGTGTGGGAGGTGGCTATGCGAAGGAGTTCTGCGTAGAGGTGGCTTGCTGCAAGTGCTGAGTCAGCTAGTCCACCTTCTTCTCAATAATTGAGACCTTGTCCAACCGACTGGCCATTAATTTCTAGGTCGACTGATGCGGACAGGCCCTGCGTCTCATGTGCTCTCCTAAGGTTCGTCGCTGCGTGGGTATTCATCCGATCGAATAATCCCAGTCATTGTTGTTAGAGTTCTTGCACATATTCTCGAGAATCTCCCACACGGTGTCCTTATGTTGACCCATGATATTCCCTCTGCAAGTTGCATTGACGAACAATCTAATTTCTTCACGGAGTCCCTGGTAAAAAGACTGGACTTGTTCCCACTTAGGAACTCCGTGATGGGGGAACTTTCTCATGAGATCCTGGAATCGATCCCATGCCTCATGAAGAGGTTCTCCCGTCTACTGCATGAAATGAGTAATCTGATGGCGCAAGGCGTCTGTCCGACCAACAGGAAAGAACTTCAAAAACTCGAACTGAAGTTCTTCCTAAGTGTTAATTGGGCGGGTCTGTATTTGGTACCAATGAGTCGCCTTGTCCATAAGGGAGAAAGAGAACATTTTCATGAGTAAGATATCCCGATTCTGTGCATCTGACCCAAAGTTTGTGCCAGATGCTTAAGCTGTTTGATATGCTGGAAGGGATCTTTAGAGTTAAGCCCATAAAATTTAGGTATGGCATGAATCATGTTGGGCTTCAATTCGGAATTAGGTCCTCCAGTCGGGATTTTGACTCGAGGCTCAATTGCCACCGTAGCAGGATTATAGTGATCTCGCATCATGGGGCGCTGCGGTGGGTTCATGAAGTTTTGGAAGAGATCATTAAGACGCTGGAGCTGGTGCTCAAGATTATTCTCTTCAACAGGATGAGCCATGATGGAAGAATAAGGGGAACTAGGTTCAGAATCAGAAGAGAGGTCTATGTGGAGTGGTTGTCGCACAAATAAGGGTACCGAGGCTTGGCCTCGGGGAGAGTGGATTTCTAGAGGAGGTTTCAAGGACCTCCTACCGAACATGCACTGGAGGATTGGACGAGGTTAGAAGGTACTGGACCCAATCAAGACACCTAAAATATGTTGGGTGACTATAGAGGTTCGGGGCGGATGATACCCCTTGATCAGAAGGTCGTCCACCTGAGAATTACTTGGATAGCCAGAGAGGGTGAGTCCCGCGAAGACCCCTACACTGTAGAGCGCCCCCACGGGTTACAGGGTTTCCCCCACCCGACCTCTCTTGTCACTGAGATTCCAGGTAGACTAGAATGGGGACCTTGACCTCTTAAGTCTACCACTTTTAATTAAGATCAAGGTGATTAGGGTTTCACTTGAACTTTAAGCTTTTTGCGTGCAAAAAAGTGACCTAATTTAAAGGTTGGTTGATCCAAGGGATCAACTTCACCTGTTTATTCCTGTGAGAGATTATTAAGTCCTTTCTTTTAGTGTTCAAGTGAATTAAGAGCCTAATTGCTTAGGGTTTCTCTTAATAAATATTTTCAAGCAATGGTTTAGGCACACCTCTTTTTGGAATTTTCAGCTCTTGATTAGAAGATGTGTCTCTAAAACCCTAGTTTAGAATCCTAGGTTGGCTCTAGTTGGTCCAGTTAGTTACCTCAGAATTGGGTAACTAAGGCTCAAGCAAGAAGGTTTTAGCCCTAGTTACCTTAAGTGGATATGCAGATAAAATGTGTTGAAATTTAAAAGCAGGCAACTATGTGAATTATTATGTATAGAAGACAAGTAGCCATAGATTGATTTTTTTTTTTCTCCTCTTTAGAATGTGGGGGTTTAAGAGAGAGAGGATTTAGGGTTACCTGTCCTCTAACGTGTTTGTTGTGCGGCGAATTTGTTCTTCTTTGCCTTCCTTTCCTGCACAACAAAAGAGAGATTAAATTAGTATAAAATCAGAAATTGTGATTTTGAAGCTTCTAGAATATCCGTTGCTTCCCGGCAACGGCGCCAAAAACTGATTGTGGCTCGATCGATTTGATTATATTTTATTACTCGAATATAGAAAATCTTCGAGGTCGAACTCATGGAGCAAACTTGATTCTAGAAGCGTAGAAAATCACAATTTACAATATATTATTTTACAAAAAAGACTAAAGAAAGGAAAATAAAAATATCTCTTCTTTTTTTCTCTTTCTTCTTTTGTCTTCCTTTCTCTCTCTCTTTTCAGACATCTAGCTTCAAGGGTTAGACGCCTTAAATGCCACTTGCTATAGTGCTTCTCCTTTTCTTTTTAGCTGCTACTGCTGGTGGTTCTTCTTCTTCTTCTTGGCTTCTTCTTTTTCTCTTCTTCTTTGCTGCCTCTGCTGCACGCCTTCTCTTCTGACTTCTTCTACTTTCTTCTCTGCTTTAGCTTCGCTGCGGCTACAGTGCCGTCTTCCTCCGCTTCCTCTGCTGCTCCAAGTCCTTCTCCCTTTCTCTCTGGTCGCAGCTGTCTTCCTGCAGCTAAGTCCTCGCCACTCCTCCTCCTTTGCTTCCTCTCCTGTTCCTGCTCAAGAGTATGGTTAGGCAAAACTAACCCCTACCCTCCCCGTGTCTCTCTGTCTCTCTCTATTTCACTCCAGGGTTCGCTCCCCCAGAGCATTAATTGGGTATGCAGGTTGGGTGACGGGCCCGGGACCAGGCCCAGCGGCGTGCGGTGGTGGGTGAGGTGTGCACAGGTAGAGTATTCGGGTCAGGCCAGGTCCGCGGGGGATGGTCCTGGATGAGGCCGGGTGAGTGAGGGCGAGGGACCTCACCCCGTGTGACTGAGGCGATAAGCTTTAGTCACTTTTACAATTTATACTCCAACGCCCGCTTGTCAGCTTCCAAGGTGGGACTAAACGTCCCACCTTTCGTCGCGTGCGTCCGCAGCAGGAGGCTTCCTTGATTGCAGCAGCTGCCACTGCCCTTGACACCAATTGGCAGCCGGAAAGTGTGCGTGAGTGTCTTCCACGCAGCCTGGGATAGAGACCTGGGACTGGCACAGCTTGGAGCTCTGAAGCATGCAAGCTGCTTGCGATCGTCAATGGCGATCGAGGGCTAAACCTGAAAGCACTGAATACAGCCTTGCAGCCCCATTAAAACACACGAGGAGCTTCGTTGGGTTTTGGCAAAGGTGAGACGGTGGGTGGCCAGCCGCGGGGCAGCCTAGGCATGCGTGCCTAGGTCGCTTTGTGGTTGTGCAAGTGGGTTAGGTCGATGGGCGAGTATGGAGGTGTTGGCGGTCAGTGGAGGGGTGGATGATGACCAGTGGTTGAAGGCAGAGGTTCTGAGGTAGGTGGCGAGGCGTGCGGAAGAGTGGAGTGATGGTTTCGCCTCGCAGGTGGTCTACCGGAGGTGGAGAAGGTGATGGTAGTCTGTGGTGATCGGTGCATGATAGTAGAAATTGATAGGGGGAAAATGAAGAGGGGATAGAGAGGAGTAAGTCTAACCTAACTAAGTGGATGAAAGGGGGAGAGTTGGCGGCTGGCTGTACCTGCTGTTGACGGAGAAGACGGTGCCAAGGGGAGAAGATGGCGACGAGGAAAAGGGGCTGAAGGGCCCCTGCTGGTACGGCAAGGTGCGATGGAAGATGGCAGAGGTAACCCTGCCACTGGTATGGTGGCAGGGCGATGAGAGAGGAGGAGGAGAATCGCCGGAGCCTGCGGGCGGATGGCCAGAGGAGGAGGAGACGAAATTAGGGGGATTTCCTTGGCCAAATCAGGCATGAAGGAAGCGACAGGGGTTGCCGTTCCTTAAAAAGGTGTCGGTTGAGAGAGAAATGCGAGGAGGAGGTGGGGACACCTCGCCGGAGGTATGGTCGGAATGAGACCCATACCTCTCGAGCGTTCGCACGAGAGGTATGGCAGCCAACAGGGCATGGGAGCTGGCCCATGCTGTAGGGGACAACGTAAGGAGTCTCCCTTTCAAATCTGGGGTCGGCTCCCCATGCATGCGCGGCGCCATCCTCCGCGCAAAGTCATCGAAGGTATGGCCTGCGCAGGCAGGTGGCAAAGGGACCTCTTTGAAGAAGACGACGGGAAAGGTAGGGGGGTCCCTGCAAGGCTTCAAAAAGCTAAGGGTCAAAAAGTAACTGTTGAGGACCGTTTTGTAAAATGGGTACAGGCAACCTTTCCTTAGGTCTAAATTTTGGCATAAACCTAATTTGGACCTAAGGAATCCAATGGTGAAGTTGGCTTTTACGTTTGACCATGTTTGATCGGATATTTTGAGAAAAAACCCAAATTAGGTCAAAAATTGGGTAGGGTTCTTAATCTAGGTCAAGATAGGTTCCAATAGCCAAATTAAAGATTCTAAACACTAGGGGATATTTTTTCATGAATTTTATAGGGTTTAATTGATTTTTATCTTACCTGAAACTTTTTGAATTAAAGTGGGTTTATTTTAGGGTTACAGAATGTCATTTAATTCCCAGATTTTGTCATAACCCTTTTCTGACCAAGCCATCCTGCTTTTCCTCTTATTAAGTCCATTTGACCTGTGTCTAGACCCTTAGAAATCTCGTTCATGTACTGCAATGGTAAAATTACAGTTTTACCCCTTGTGTATTGTTTTATTCTCAGATTTGCAATTCCCTGATTTAGGCTTTCCCTTAGGTTTTCTAAGAGTTTTTGTTCAATTTATTAAGTCAAAATGTGCTAGTTAGGGTTTATGATGAGGTTCTCATCAAGTACCGGTACACCTTGAGTACTGGATAAATTCAAATACCTGTTTGATACCGGTACTGTAACGACCCGATTCCCGAGTGCCTACGAGACACGAGAATCGGACCGACTCGACTAATCCCAAGACCTAGTCATCCAGCGAGGAAGTAACCAAAAGAGCAGTAAAATAAACCACATTCGGTATGAATATAACTAGCAGTAACAAAATACAGTAGTAAGAAAATGAACCACTACAGTATATACCACCACAACAGTAGAATAACAATTATAACATAACATGAAGCTACAAGTGAAAAGTACAGAGAGTAACAAGAACTACTCACTACAGTGGAACAAAAGGGGTACAAAAAGAACTGCGGTAACTCTACTAGACCCTACTCGGCCCAGCGTCCTCTGCAGCCACTGACCCTGGTTGCTCAACACTTGGTCCTGAAAAGTAACGAGTGTAACACGTCAGCGAAACGCTGAGTAGAGTGGCAGGTAAAACTAAAGAAGCAGTAGAGTGTACAGTAGCTATTATATTTTCTTTCTTCCTTTATTTACGTCTTTTTATTATTTCACAATTTATTTATTTCTCAGATCCTTCACTTGGTCTCGAATGTTCCTCGTGGGAACGATCTTGATTGCAGTCTTTTTCGAAAAGTAGAAGTAACACGTGGTGCTCTCCTGGCTGGGAGAGTCCCCGTGGTGATCTTACCCTCAGTCAACCACCCCAGGGTCGTTGACAGACGTAACGGTGACTACGGCACGCGCGATAAGCGCACGGGTAGCTACCCCGCACTGGCACGTGGTCAGTCGTTTCCGTTAACGGGTGCGCCCAAAGCACAGTACGGAACCAGTATAGGGCAGAGCCCTCTCAGTAACAGGGGTCCAACCCCTCCACAGTCCGCGCACCCTCGCCTGACTACCCTGGTTTGCCCAGTGGGCCTAGCAAGTCGGTGTAGGAGGCTAGCAGAACCCCGGGGCCCGTGGGGTAGCTAGTGCTCTCCCTACACTAGTAGCTCTCCTCGGTACTACGTACGCGAGGGCCAGCAAGTCGGTGTACAGTGGCCAAACCCACCCTGGTCTCAACCTGAGGGTGGCAAGCTCCCCTCTACACTAAGAGGTAATGTGTGCTCTCTTTGGTACCACGTACCCAAGAGATAACACACTTCCACGTCTTTCTTTCTTAGTTCCATCCATTCTCTTTCCAGGAGTTCTACTCCTAATTCCCCGTAGGGTTCCAGTTCTTTTAACTCAGCACATTTAGGTTTCACCGTTCCAGTTTTACGTTCATACAACCCATGTTCTTAACCATATTATTTCTTTATAACAGGCAGCGGTTAAATCAATTTACAGGCAACTATTATTTCCTTTCCACCTTTCCAAGACTACAATATTATATACATATCACTAGTTTCCAGTCCTAGGATACATGCCGTACCCTAGGATCTATCATTCAATCTAGTTTCCAGTCCTAGGTTTCATGCAATACCCTAGGATCTATCATTCAGTTTAGCTTCTCAGTCCTAGGGTTCATGCAGTGCCCTAGACTCTATTAATTATTCCACAATTGTAACAAATTTGATTAAGTAAATTAAAAGTCACTCTACCAGCTACAACGGGAGTACTGGGGGCGTGGTCGGAAATCCCACGCGCCTCCGCAATCCCCAAGATTGCAATGAAATGGGGTCCTAACACAAGGATCAGACACAAGGAGTTTCTCAGAACGGTATATAATTACTGTAAATGGGTAGAGGATTTTATTCCGGAAAGAACGCAACTCGAAACGCGGAAAACGGACTCCGAACGGGCCCTAAACGGGTCGAAAGCAACGAAACTGCCCAAAATCAGACGTTTGGAACCTCTTCCAGACATCTTAAAATGTGGGTCAGAGCGTACCTTCATTTTGTGTAGTCCCTCAGACGTCCAGAAGCCTGCAGGGGCATCTGGCTTAGTTCCCAGACGTCCGATGGTCACCCCGGACGTCTGGAAGTCCTTCCCGTCGTCTGGCACCGTGGCCAGACGTCCGATTCACGTGGGATGGCGAGCCCTCGCGCCCTCCCGAGCAGAACCTGCACACACCCACACCTGTTCTCAGTACGACGAGTCGCAGACGAAGGCACGGTGGACGGCCGCATGGCCGTACACGCGAAAAAGGGAGGAGGTAGGAATATCTTACCTGCCAGACGTCTGGACCGTCCTCTAGACGTCTTCACCGTCATCTGGTTGGAATCCCAGATGTCTGATTCTGGAAAAACTTCCAGAATCAGAGCTCGACTCGTCTTCCGCCCGCGATGCACGGCCACGCCCCGTCCGCCTGCTGCTCGAGTTGCAGCAGCCCCTCTGTGACACTCCACGCCTGCTGCTCCCCCACCTGCCGGCTCTAGCTGCCCCGGCAAGCTTGAGCCCTCACGGTCGAGCGTCTCCTCCCTCGCGCAACACCTCCTCTCGTACACTTGCCGTGGCCGCTACTGCCACCGCTCGCTCGCGCCCTCGCATCGGATGGGAGAAGAAGGAGAGGGACACGGAGGAGATGAGGGTGAGGGAGAAGACGAGGGGCCTTTTTAAGGCCGCGCAGGGAGAGAGAGAGAGCGCCGCGCCCTGCAGGAGGAGAGAGGGAAAAAGAGGGAAGAGAGCGGGGGACGCAGGTCAGCGCTCGCATGCGCACAGACGCAACCCCGTACGCTGCAAAAATTAAATACCAGACGCCTGGAAAGGGTCCCAGACGTCTGGGCCACTTCCCAGATGTCTTAAAAATCATTTTGAGGCCGCGTTCGTAACAGGTACTCTTCATGAGTACTGGTACATCTTCAGTATTAGACCTTACCTGTAAGTCATGTGTACCAGTACTCCTAAATGAGTACCGATACCACTTGGATATAAGATACATACTTGAAGTCTACAATACTAATACTTATCCCAAGTATCAATATGAAATGACCCTTCCCAAGGGTCATTTGGTGTTTCTGAAATTTTTAGGGGTTTTGTAATATTTTAACCCCCCTAGGTATTTATTGTGGGTTTGCGAGGGAAAAAGAAAACTTGGAGGGGGTGGCCCCACAATTTTCCCACCCTCACCGTATACCACCCCCTCTCCCATACACCTTCCCCCTACCTCACCACGGCACCCCTCCACGCCTCCACCTTACCTTTCCCCACACCTTCCACCTCCATAAAAGCCCCCTCCTTCGTTCATTCCCACACCGCAGACGAGAAGAGAAGGAGAGCAGGGAGTAAGAGGAGGAGAAAGCGGAGAGCAGAGGAGGCCGGAGGCCTAAAAGCAAAGGGAGACAAGGAGGTGCTGCAGTTGCTGCAACTTCTGCAGAAGAGAGAGAGAGCTCCCAAATGGTTCTGCAGAGTTATTTTTCCATAGAATTAGACGTCTGGAAACACCACTAAGCATCTGTCCAGATGTCCAAAGGTAATACCAGACATCTGGTAACGCTTTTCTTTTAACTATTTTTCTCCCTACCGAATTCTAACTTCACATGAATGGTTAGAGGTTGGGGAGGCACATCGGTGCGAGGACCGATGCGATTTCAGACGTTCGGGAGTATCTCTAGACGTCTGAAGACACCCTCAGACATTTGCACAAAGTTCCAGAAGTCTGAAGATAGGCACCCTAAGCCAAGTGAGTATCTGAATTCGTTTAAGACGTTTAGGACCACATGTTTGATTTTGGTCAGGGTTAGTGTTTTTGGGCCCGTTCAGAGCCTAAACGGAGTCAGATTTCCGCAAACGAAACATCATTGGTTTCCGTTCGAGTTTCTCTACATAATGATATAGTGTCTATATAGTTTTGAGCTCGTTTGAACTATCTGTCCATGTTGTAGGTCTTCAGTTCGTAGAATATACCGGACCTGTGGAGATGTTGGGAGTTACCGCACAAGCCCCCATTCCACCCGGTTAACCGATAGAGTGGTTTTCTTTAATCCCAGAATTAATAATCGAATTGCATGCTTTAGAATTATTCAATTGAACCCTAAGTTGTGAGATGAGCCCTAGGGCCGAAAGAAATGAATGCCTGCTACTTTAGATATATCCGATTGAACCCTAGATTATGAAATGAACACTAGGGCTGGAAGAAATGGATGTGTAGCTAATGAATGAATGAGTTACCGTGATAAATCATGAGCTGCTTATACTACCTGTAATACATACCTGTATTGAATAATCGATTGTGAAATCTTGAGCTTCCTGTTATGCATTTAATAAATTAAATATGGAAATGAGAAAATCTATGTACGAACCCTATGGGGAATTTAGGAAGAAACCAAGAATACTGTAGTATGGAAAACCTGAGGGTTTTGGAACATGTTGCCTACGGGAGGCTGTTCGGACTTGGTTAAGGGGAGTGCGCTGGCCCTCGCGTACGTGGTACCAAGGAGAGCAACTATCCCTTTAGAATAGAGGGGAGCTTACCGCCCCTTGGGTTGAGACACGGGATGGGTTTGGCCACTCTACGTTGACTCCTGTTTGGCTCTCGCGTACGTGGTACCGAGGTGACCTACTTAGTGTAAGGGGGAGCTTGCCGCCCCATGGGGACCGGGGTTAGGTTTGGTTACTCTACACCGACTCTTGTTAGGCCCGCTGGGCAAATCGAGATTGTCATACGAGGGTACGCGGATTGTGGATGGGTGAGACCATTGTTCTATTCTGAGGGGCTAGACTCCTATTTTGAGAGGGCAAGGCTCTATACTATTCCGTGTTGTACGTTTAGGTGTACCCGCTAGCGGAAACGGCTGACTGCGTGCCAGTGCAGGGTAGCTACCTGTGCATTTATCGTGTGTGCCGTATCACCGCTACGTCACGACCGTTACCTCGGGGTAGTAGACCGGGTGTAAGACTACCACAGGGGACTCTTCCGGTCAGTAGAGTGCCACGTGTACATCCTGCATAGAGGAAAAACTGCAATCAAGATCGTTCCCTTAAGGAACAAGTTGATTGAGCAATATCATGGAACCTGATTAATATACTCGACTGGGAACACATAAACTAAAAACGGATGAAAATGAATAACCGACAATTCAATGTTTAGCTGATTGCTGTTTTAATTATGTTGCATAACTTAACCACCACTCTACCCAGTATTAGCTGACTCCAGATTTTATAACTATGTTCAGGTTAGAGATTCTAGCAGTCAGAGCCACCAACTGTTGAGGGTGCTGGGCCTAGTCGAGCCCAGCCACAGTACCTTTCTTTTGGTCCATTGTAGAGAGTTTTTGTTGTAGTAAGTACTTGTAGCTTATTTCAGTTATACTTCTACCAGTTCTCTGTTGTGATGACTATATTTGTATTAGTATTTTTCCACTGTTCCCTGTAAAGATCTATGATTTGTTATTCTCTTTCCTTTATTATTAGTTATATATTTTTTACTTAATTACGTTACCAATGTGATTGTGGAATAAATATGTATTTTATTATTTTTTAATAAATAATTAGATATTAACCTTCATCGAAATGAATCGTTATCAAATTCTGAACAAAGAGGAGATCGTGATACAATACTTATTAGTATAAATGTACGTAGACTTAGGTCAACTCACAGATCCCATCATATGATGGAAGGTGGGTTTGTTATGCAATTTAAACCCCAACACCCTCCAGAAGAGCTCCATGAGCACTCGTGTGGGTACTGTGCTCTCCATGGAGGCCCTCCAGAAGGGCTCCTCTTCGGTCATGCTGCGCATCAGTTTCCTTAGGTGGATGAAGCCCCATAGGCTTGAAAGAAATGCAGTAGTGCTCCCGCGGTTAGATGTACCTCTATCTGCGATGGGTGGTATTGAGTGAAGGTGATGTTGAAGGAGAGCCGCCCGAGGAAGATGACACCGGCCATAAAGGTCACGAGCTTGATCGGGTCCAAGGAGAAGTCCTTCCTCACGGGACCATTGGCGATTGTCCTCAGGTTAGGTCATGGGCGGCGGAGCTTCTCGAGCTCGATGAGGGAGTGGACTCCGGATCAACGGAGGAGGGTAGGGAGGACCGGAGGAGACGTTGTCCACAGCGGAGGAGAGAGGAGGTTTGGGGTGGAGGGCGAGCCGGAGGTGGACTACACAAGGGCGAGAAGCGGTGGAACGTGGTGGGCTGTTGGTTGTTGAGGGGCGGGGGGTGTTGTTGGAGGAGTCGAAGAAAAGAATCCCAAATAAGGGAACGGGGGAGGGGACTACGCGATCGTAAGAGTCGCGAGAGGGAGGTACGTGGGAAGAGGAGGTAATACGCACCTAATTAGCCCATTAACTAGTTAAAGTCCTCAAATCTCCGCTGAAACCGTGATCCATATCATATGCCTCACAATTCATGGTCTCCAGATGCAAATCTGCATACGTGCCTCTCGTATCGCTTTCGGAGGGCGCATTCCTCGTCGCTTCCCACAGTCCACGCCTTCCCCTCACCTCCCATCTCCAGAGATGCTCCTCTCAACCGGAGCTCGATCCCATCTATGCTGCGGCGATCAAGACCAACGCCCAGCAGGATCCTTTCTTTGCCAACCAATTCGCCACTGCGTGCTCGAGGGTCGGCCGCATGGGCTACGCCCGCCAGGTGTTCGACGAAATGGCCGAGCCGAACGCCTTCGTCTACAATGCTGTGATCAGAGGCCTAATGCTTTCTTCTTCGCCCCTGGATGCTCTCTCTTTCTACGTCGCCAAGATGCGTGCGTCTTCTCGTGTCTCTCCCACAAGCTACACGTTCGTGTCTCTGGTCGACGCATGCGCCACCACACGAGCCGGGAGACTTGGTGATGCAGTGCATGCCGAGGTCTGGAAGATGGGTGTACGATCCCAGGTCCATATCCAAACCTCACTGATTGGTTTCCATGGTGGTCTGGGTAGGGTGGCTGACGCACGGAAGGTGTTCGATGAAATGACCCACAAAGATGCCTTTTCCTGGACGGCAATGATATCGGTTTACACTCAGTCCAGGGACATGGGCTCTGCTAGAAATCTCTTTGAGGTCATTCCGGAGCGCACCACTGCCACCTGGAACACCATCATTGCGGGGTACACGAGAATTGGTGATGTCGAGTCTGCCGCTTCTATTTTCATGGAGATGCCGGTGAAGGATCTCATTTCGTGGACCTCGATGATCTCATGTTATTCCCAGAACATGCGGTTCAAGGAGGCGGTTGATACTTTCATTGCGATGCGAGAATTGGATGTCGACCCCGATGAGGTGACTCTGGCAGCTGTTATCTCGTCATGTGCCCATTTAGGTGCCATTTTTGTTGGAGAAGGGATTCACCGATATTTGACGGAAAACCAGTTCGATATTAATGTGTATATTGGTTCGTCGTTGATCGATATGTACGGGAAATGCGGGGACCTCAGGAGGTCGCTGATGGTGTTCTTCAAGCTGAGGAGCAGAAATCTGTTCTGCTGGAATGCAGTGATTGAAGGGCTTGCTGTTCATGGCCTTGGCAGGGATGCATTGAGAATGTATGACTTGATGGAGAGGGATGAAGGCGTGAAACCAAATGGGATTACCTTTGTCAGCCTTCTTACTGCTTGCAGCCACTTGGGACTTGTCGAGGAAGGCCGTAGGATCTTTTCCAGAATGACTCAAGATTGTGGTATCACTGCTGAGATTGAGCACTATGGTTGCATGGTGGACCTCATGGGACGTGCTGGACTGTTGCAAGAGGCCTTGGAACTGATCAAGAGCATGAAGATTGAGCCTAACTCTGTGATTTGGGGATCACTGTTGAGTGGAAGCAAGATATACAACAACCTGGAAATTGGCCAAGTTGCATTACAAGAGCTAATGGCTCTAGAAGAAGTTGGTAGTGGAGACCGTGCACTTCTTGTAAATATGTATGTAGAAGTGAATAGGTGGTGTGATGTTGCTGGTATTAGAGGAATGATTAGGGATAGAAGTGTACAGAAGTATAATCCTGGGCGTAGTTGGATTGAGATAGATGGGAAGGTTCATGAGTTTGCAGCCTGCGATGATTCCCACCCCATGGCCAATGATGTTTATTTGGTCTTGGACAAATTGTTTGGACAGGTTAAGCTGGCTGAGGTATGCCTGTTCTAATCTTTAAAGATATCCATGCTTTCATCATTTTTTGTGAATGAAGTTATCAAGCATTTGGAATTGATATCATCAGCCCAAGCACATTTTCTATAGGGGGCTTAAATGCAGCAAATTTTTGCCAATATAACTGAAAAGAATGTATTTTCTTCTTTTGAAAAGAAGAATGTATTTTTCTGATGAAGTTATTTAATTTGATTCTACTATTGCTTCTTGAAACTGTAATAAATGATGACGAGTAAGTAATCATGATATCTTGTACTGACCGTGATATCTCACTTGCACTTTTACTTCTAATTGATGATTAGGAGTTGGTGTTTAGGTTCATGTCCCAAAATATTGGTTGTATCCTCCAATTGTTGATAATAGGAAGAATTATCATTTCATATTTATAAGCATATGTAATCAAAGATTGCTTACTAAGAAATATGCTATTTAGATACAATATTGGGGGTCCCTTGCTCCACTTCACTTCACTCATTCAGTAATATTTGAGATGAAAGCATCTTTTTAATTTGCCACAATGTTGGGGGAAATATAGTTCTTTGTGTGGTAGTGTTGTTCTCATAATGGAAAGTTTGGTACTCTAGTAAGATTTTTTATGATAATCACAAGAGTTTTGCATAAATGCTCCTCTAGATATGTAATCTTGCACAATTGCGTTGTACAATGACAATAACTAAACCTTCTCTCACACTAAGTGGTGTTAGGTACATGGATTTTTTTTGTTTCCAATTAGACCTATTTTGAGTTATTTCTAGGTTTAAATTAAGAGGACATGGAGCGTGTAGTTCACATCTAAGTTATGTGCTGATTTGGTATATTCTTATATATAATCAATATTTCAAAATAAAAACCTAGAGATTGAAACCATTAGGAAAAATATAAAGTATATCAAATTTCATTAAAATTGGATAATCTCAGCATCTTCATTAAGTAGGGTTAAATTTTGTAAAACTTTAAGCTGTTGAAATTGAGTCCCCTTTGATATAAGAGACAGGAGTGTCGGATTAACTTGAAATTTTGTGTATAACATGTTCATATAATGAGATTAATCTTCAAATTTTTGTTCCAAAACATTACTCATTGTGGAAGATATTGGCTAAGCTTCACTTAAGTTATGTTCAGGTGAGTTTTACGCTTCCTTTTCTCTAAAATTGAAGTAATTCATGTCATATTTATTAGTTTTCTTCGAATACCTTTTTTATCTTCCTTACGTCCTTCTAACGGGTTCAACTCTCAACTCCTCACATCTCTTGACTGGGACATTTAGTAGTTTTCTCTGTAAATGTTTAAATCACCTTATAAATGTTTCTCTTATTTTATCCTCTATCGATGTTACCCCAATCTTTTCTCGGATAATCTCATTTGAAATATGGCAATTTCTTGTATGGCCACACATCCATCTTAACATCTCCATTTGTGTCATAAACATCTTTTGCACATGCTTTTGGTTAACGACCCAACATTCAGAACCATATAAAGTGAAAGGTCTTATAGTTGCTCAATAGTATTTTCTTTTAACTTTCAAAGGAACTCTCTTTATCACATAGAACACCAGCTACTCCTCTTCATTTTAACCATTTTGCATTAATTTTATGTATAGCATCTCCATCAATTTCACCATGACACCATCTTGTTGAAAAATGGATCCCAATTATTTAAAAATATCTTCCTTTGAAATGCATTTTTCGCCATTTTTGACATCTATTCATTTATTGCTTCTTCTACTACTAAATTTACATTCCATATATTCAGTCTTTATCCTGCTTAAGTGCAAGATTTTTACTTCCAAGCCTTCTCTTCAGAGTTCAAGTTTTTTGTTTACTCCATCTTTTATTTTATCAACGAACATAATGTCATTAGCAAAAAGTATATACCATGACATCTCAATTTAGATATGCTTTATTAACTCATCGACGACCAAAGTAGAGAGGTAAGAGCTTAAAGCTAATCTTTAATGTAGACTTATGGTGCTATCAAAACAGTTTCTCAACCCATTGACCCTTACACAAACCACAGTTGCATGCACAATTGCGTTGTATTTTCAATATTCATATATGGTGTTGCAACTCCACCTGTGTCGAGGTGCTTTTGCCTTTTTATTACCGATCCCAAGCCCGTGTAAAGGAGGAGAGTTGCATTAAATAGCCGACGACCAGTGTAAAATTTGTTGGATCTTTAAACATGAATTTTAGCAAACACTCAGATTTCGTTGGGGCGTTTCCTACTTGCGACGTACTACATCGGCACCCGAGTGTAGTGAAAAATGAGCAAGAGTTCTCGCATGTGAAATGCATACGAGTAAAGAAGTTAGTTTTGTTATATCATCACCCGGATGTAGTACAAAATGAGCAAGGGTTCTTGCATGAGGAACGCATGCGAATAAACAAGTTAGTTTCAATACATCGTCGCCTGAATGTAGTTCGAAATGAGCAAGGGTTCTCGCATGAGGAACTCATGCAAGTAACGACATCACTTCACTATCAAAATGTGTCTCAAAAGAAGTTGAGATTCGACAGTTGAAATATTGGTACTTTGACCAGTAAGCTCATGCAGATTGTGGATACAATGGTAAGGAGAATGATTCAAATTCTTTACCTTGAAGAGACTAAATGGGTTGGAGAAAAACTAAAGGAAATCGAGAGAACATGTTTCCAATTGCGGTATTTAGGAAATGACAAAGGCAGAAACGGCGTGGGCATTATTATTCATAAGGATTTGAAAGAGAGTGGTTGATGTTAAGAAATTAGGTGATCGAATTATTTTGATAAAATTAGTCTTAGAAGAAAGGATCTTGAATGTCATTTCAGTTTATGCACCTCAAGTTGGTCTAGATGAAATAATAAAAAATAAATTCTGGGGGGAGCTTGATATGATAATTCAAGAAATCACACAGAGAGATGATTTTCTTGGATGAAGATTTAAATGGGCATGTGGGAAAATATGTTTTAGAGTATGCAAGAGTGCATAGAAATCATGATTTTGATGTTAAGAATAAAGAAGGGAAGACTTTCCTCGATTTTGCAATGGCTTATGATCTTTTCATAGCAAATACCTTCTTCAATAAACGAAAAGAGCATTTGATCACCTATAAAAGTGGTTTAACAAGAATACAGATTGATTACTTTGCTTTGAGAAGAATGGATCATTTATCTTGTAAAGATTGCAAGATTATTCCAGGGGAGAGTTTAACTGCTCAATATCATCTTTTGGTAATGATGTTTATATGAATAAGGCAAAGAAGAGAAAATTGATGTTTAAGAATTTGAGAATTTAATGGTGGAATCTTAAGAAAGAGCATGAGAGATTCAAAGAGAAGATGATACGAGAAAAGACTTGGGATTTTGATGAAAGTGGTGATGAATTGTGGTTAAATATGGCAAACTATATTAGGAAGGTGGCAAAAGAGGTGTTAAACGTGTCTAAAGGAGAAGTTCTAGGACAAAAGGAGGCTTGGTGGTGGAGTGAAAGTGCAGGAGAAGCGTAAAATTAAAAGAGCTTACTTTAAAGCCTTATATCGAGATAAGACCGATGAAAACATAGAAATTTACAAAAGAGCAAAGAAAGAAGTAAAGAAAGTGGTTAGTGAAGCAAAAGCAAAATCTTGTGAGCATTTTTATAAGAAACTTAATTGTAAAGAAGGTGAAAAAAATATTTTCAAGTTAGCTAAAGCAAGAGAACGGAAAGGAAATGACCTTATACATGTAAGGTGCATCAAGGATGAAAAAGGAAGGGTGCTTATAGCTAGTGATAATATAAATACGAGATGGAAAAGATATTTTCATAAGCTTTTTAATGAAAAACAAAAGAATGATATCATCTTATGGGAGTTAGCCAACTCAGAAGATTTTGTGAATCGGGCAAGCTATCGAAGGATACAAAAGTAGTGGAGGTTTTGAAGATGATAAAAAGTAGGAGGATTGTTGGGCCTGATGATATCCCTATAGACGTTTGGAGAGTGATGGGAGAAAGGAGTATAACTTTGCTCATAAAGTTATTTAATATTATTTGAAGAGGCAAGAAGATGCTAGAGAAATGTAGGAAAAGTTTTGTGATACCTTTATATAAGAATATGAGAGACATACAAAATTGTTTCAACTATAGAAGTATTAAATTGATGAGCCATACGATGAAACTTTAGAAGAGGACAATTGAAAGAAGCGTGAGGCAAGTCTCTGTAGTAACTGAAAATTAATTTGGCTTTATGCCAGGTCGGTCTACTACTGAGGCAATACATCTCTTGAGACATATGATGGAAACCTACAAAGTCAAGAAGGATTTACACATGGTTTTAACTGATTTGGAGATGGCCTATGATTTCGTCCCAAGGGATATCTTGTGGAGAATTTTGTGAAAGTTCCCTACTAGGAGGGGTGACGTAAAAATATGCGGAAATAAAAATATAAAGCAATCTCACAAAAATCAATCGCACAATGTACACAGGTATTTTTAGGTGGAAACCCAAACCGGGTGAAAACTACCACCTAACCCTCTCGAGTTAGGATTTTCCGATCAACCTAGTTGATCAAATCCACTAACCGAATCACTTTAAACGAGGGTGATTCAACCTCAATACAACCACGCTACAAGTACGAGGGTAGCGTTCCTCAACCCCTTCTCTCCACGAGAAGGATTTTGTCCCACGAAGGAGACGGGAATTCGCAAAGCGAATACCCAACCAAAATACAAAGATAAAGGAAACAATAGTCCTATAGAGCCAACAAAATAATTAAACCTAGCTTCTATAGGAAATAGGAAACTCCCCTTTGCAAGGAGTGCGTCGACGATGACGCGGTGCGTGTGCCACGCGATGGCGCTACGTCGCTCTCGTTAACAACGCCGGGAGAGCGGGTGCGCAACGGTTGATGCTCTCAAGAAAATGGAGCTTGAGCTTGGAGAGCAAGAGAGTCTTTTCTTTGGACACAAAAAGTTTGAAAGTATGTAGCTAAGTGTATCCAAGTGTATTTTTTGTGTTGCAAAGGCTCCCCTCTATTTATAGAGGCCTTAGGAAGGCTTTGGAAGGCTTAGAAAAGCTTCCATAGCCGTTGGGTGCAAAGCCCAAGAGAATCAGGCCGAAATCAGGACAATGATTGCATTTGACAGGGTTATCAGACGTCTAACTCTGGCATCAGACGTCTGGAAGGCCACTTTAAGACATCTGATTTCAAGGTCAGACGTCTGATTCTATGCGGGTTTCTCCCTGACTTGAATCAGATCTAAACAGGGTTTTTGCGCAAGTCCATCAGACGACATGCAGGACGTCTGGTACTATGTCTGGACGTCTGGAAACCTACTTTTACTGTGGGAATTGATTTCCAAACGTTGCAACGGCTAGAAAATCTCTGAGAAGAGATTTTGGGTCAGCCGAGGCAAAACGGTCATTTATCAGACGTCTGGAAAGTCCTATGGACGTCTGATAAGGCTCTAACGGTCATAATCTTGAGTGTTTTCTAAGCCAGCCAACGGTCCACTAATTGGACGTCTGGCAAAGTCATCAGACGTCTCCTAAGACGTCTGGTCTAAGGTCCGGACGTCTGAATTCATCAGACAGAACTAACTATGTCCAGCCTAACAGTTATCAGACGTCTGAAACAACAGTCAGACGTCTTAAAATACATTATCAGACGTCTGATTTTGGAATTAGACGTCTGGAAAGTCTGTTTGAACCCTATATTGGTTTTCTAAGTATTCTACAGAAAACCTAAGTATCCTAGGGTTGTGCCGGTGTTCCTAGGACTACTGTTAGGGTTCTTTGAGGCTCTTTAACAGAAATATCTAAGGAAATAAAGAGCAACAAAAGAAACGAAAAATACAACAAGAACAAAAGAAGGAAATCTATCCTATTCTTCATTTCCTTCCATCTTCAATCTTTCGCTCCACGCGAACCTCCTCTGTTTTCCGTCAAGCTCCTCCAATCCGTCCTGGATGCGAGCTCGAACTCCGTTCTAAACACGTCCACATTTGCAATTGACCTGAAATGTAGGACTCAAATTGCAAATGTTAAATAACACGTGTTTTGTTATCATCAAAACAAATGATCGTGGTGCTCTAGCACCAACATTTTGGAGAAGAGACATGTACCATTTTTATATATCAACCTCATAAAGGATATGTACTTTGGAATTGCAGCTTATGTAAGGACTAAGGATCATTTGACGGACTACTTTGATATCACTATTGTCCTACATCAAGGATCGACTTTATGCCCTTATATCTTTGCCTTGGTCATGGATGAGTTGACGAAGCATATTCAAGTTGAGGTGCCATGGTGTATATTTTTTACTGATGACATTGTGTTGGTTGACGAGATAAGAAGTGGAGTGAACAAAAGATTTGAGCTTTGGAGGGAAGCCCTTGAAGCTAAAGGACTACGGCTAAGCGGACAAAGACTGAGTGTATAGAATACAAGTTTAGTAGTGGAGGAAACACTGAAGGGATGATTGTAAAAATTGAAGAAGAGTGCATTCCAATGAAAGATACTTTTAAGTACTTGGGTTTCATTTTCCAACAAGATGGTGGAATGGATGGAGATGTTACACATAGAATTAAGGCAGGGTGATTGAAATGGAGGAGTGTATCCAGTGTTCTTTGTGATAAGAGGGTCCTTTAAAAGTCAAAGTACTATTGAGTTGCGGTAAGACCAACCATGCTGTATAGTTCTAAATGTTGAGTTATCAACTATAGACATGTGCAGGAGATGCTTGTAGCAGAAATGAAGATGTTAAGATTGGATGTGTGATCATATAAGAAAGGACCATATTTCAAATAAGATTATTCGAGAAAATGTTAAGGTGACATCGATGGAGGATAAAATAAGGCATGCCTAAGATGGTTTAGATATCTGCAAAGAAGGTCACTAGATGCTCTAGTTAGGAGATGCAAGAAGTTGGAGGCTGAACCTGCTAAGAGGGGGTGAGGAAGATCAAAGAAGAGTTGGAAGGAAACTATTAAGTATGACCTCAATTATTTTAATTTAAGTCCTGAAATATCACAAAATTGATCTGTGTGGAGGTAAATAATCTATATAGTGGATCCCACTTAGTGTGGGAAAGGACTTAATTGTTGGTGTATATACGGTGTTGCACTATTACGCATATACACCTCTCCATCAGCATAGGATTATACACAAATTACCCTTGACTTAAATCTTACAAACTTTAGCTTGTTGCATGTATCTAAGATGATGTGACCGGTAGTAGAAATTTTTCAACATTTTGAAAAAGAATGCCACATCTTTACTCCAATGCAAATCCTATCTCCCTTTCATGCACCGTCTTGGTTATCGGAGGCATATTATCGCTTCCTTCCCCAACTTCTCCCTCATCTCGATCATGACCGGACGTTCTTTGGATGTTGCGCCAAGCTGCGAATGCAAAGTCATACTGGTGGCAATGAAACCTAGGGGAGGGTTTCTAAGGCTTTGGTCAATGGGAAAAGATTGGAAGGAAGAGACGGCTAGAGTGGAAAAAGTATGGGAAAAAGGTGAACAAGTGGAATTTGAGATGAATGAGAGTTGATCCACAAATGCTTTGGAGTTCTTTTATCTTTCCAATCTTTCTTTTTTTCTGTTGTTGTTGGATATTTTGTTGGTATACATCTTCTCTTTATTTCCCAAGCCTCTAGAGAATTTAAGATAGAGTTGGATAAGATCCGATCTTTTATAATTCCATCCTATATGATGGAGTTATAAATAATTCGGAAGCAATACTCTCCATTTGAACCTCTTTCTTTCTGGTTCAGCACTCTTTGTTTTGAGAAAAACGAGAGATCTAAGCCATACAAGTAAAGAAATTTATTTATTGAAAAGAAAAAAAAAACATGAACGATGGTAATTGGATTATGTTAAAATCGAATTTTGACTTGTGAGTAATGATTCTCTTCATTATGGAAAAAATCATTCTTGGTTCAATACTCCACCCTAACAATAGAAGCAAGAATAGATTCCATTCTAGAGTCTTGAGTCAATGATCATTTCTTTTCATCAAAGAAAGACGTTGATTATCAAATAAATGAACAACTAAGATCTATTTACTTATTATACATAGTTAACATTTATAACAAGTTTCTAATGAATTATGAGTTCCATAGATTTTTTGTTAGGAGAAACGTTAAAGACAGATATTTTCTAGCGGAAATCACTAATTCACGAACCTCATGTGGAGATAATCATTCTCATTTCCCATTTCATGTAAATCCCTTTTCACTCCACTTGGGCCTATCTCCATTTGAGAATATTTTATTGACAGGTTCTTGTGGAACTAACGATTCTATCTGGTCAAATGACCAGCAGGAAATTCCTATGTTCTTTTGGAATAACTTTCTAGTTTTTGTATAACTCATTTTCTTTAAGGAGGGTCGATCTTTTTCCTCTTCCATTTCATTTTTAGTGCAGATGTTCTAATTTTTTTTGTGGTTAAACTAGAAACTCTATATCTATACACTCTGTTCTTTTAGGATTAGTTTACTTGAGGGATTAGAAAAGTAATGTTAAGAAATATAAAACTGATGTTAACCTATAATTGTGTTTACTTGTGGTGTGGTGTTAATATTAGTTTGTGTTTACTTGAATTTGTATTAAATTGTGTGTTAACCTTTATGATATGTACTTGGTAGTGGTGTTAGGTATATAAAACATGAGAGATGTCAGAGACATAAGTGGTGCAGAAGTTTAACACGGATTTGGATAACACCAGTTGAAACTGATGTTACCCGTATTAAAGTTGCTAAACTTGAGTTAGCAAATGAGGAGTTAAGTAGTTAAGTAAACAGAAGTTAACCACTCTTTTGAGAGGTTAACCCTCCAAGTAAACTAGGCCGTAAATTTGGCCACATCCTTTGTCAGCAAAGAAAGAAAGAGTTATCATTTTTTAAGGGTTAATTTACTTGGAGGGTTAGGAAAGTGATGTTAAGAAATGTGAAATTAATGTTAACCTGCAATTGTATTTACTTACGGAGTGGTGTTAACACCAGCTTGTTTTTACTTGAATTGGTGTTAAGTTGTGGTGTTAATCCGTGTGACATTTACCTGATAGTAGTGTTAAGTATATAAAACATAAGTGATGTCAGATATACGAGTGGTGTATAATTTTAATACGAATTTGGTTAACACCAATTGAAACTTGTGTTAGACAAACCCGTGTTAAAATTAGTAAAGCTAAGTTTGTAAATTAAATGTTAAGTAGTCAAGTAAACGGAAGTTAACCATCTAAGTAAATTAAGTCTTAAGTTTTTTTATATAAGTGTCACAAAAAACATTTGTAATTAATTAAATATAAAAAAAATCTCATATTTATGTAGAGGTTATAAAAGAATTACCTCTTTTCATGTAAATGTTAATTTTTATATCAATTAAGATAAAATTTGGATGCAAATATGAAAGTATGAACAAATGATCCACGTCCTATCTTGATTGACCCAAAAATTGCATTTATATAAATGTGGTGAATTTTTTTTGATAATTATGTAAATATAAATTTTCTTATTAAATTTATATAATTTTTAAAATTATTGATGACATTTAGAAATCCTTTTTGTTAGATATATTTCTCAAAGTTGCCGGTTTCACTTATGACATTTCCCAAAGCTTTTTTTATGTGCGTTGGAGCTGCTGACTGTAGTGAATGCGTAAGATGCGGCTTAATTTCCAGCTTATCCACGAAGCTGACACTTGAATTACTATTTAAATCGGGACGTTCCCATCGTCCCTGTCAAGAACCTTTCTTTTCTTTCCTTATCTTTTACGGTTTTTTTTTTTATTTTGGGTCCTCATTCAATTTTTACGGTTTACTAAAACTTTCCTCGAATGATTGCAGAAATGACGTGAATTATGCCACTGGCTCAGGGAAGTAGGATTTGAGATGCTACCACCTCTATTACTAAAAGTCTGAAATGCTCTGTGAATAAAAAATATTGTACCTTGCAATGGACATATGGGTTCATATCAGCCCTAAATTTTAGATTTCATGAACCTTAACTTCATACCAGTGGTTCGAAAAGTGGACCGTATTCGAGTTGGAAAGGAAGAAAATACACTCTTATGTACCCTAAAACGTTCAAGCTCCTTTCACATTGAGCACAGGAGGCTTCCTGATCATGGTTGCCTGCTCGAAACCATAAGCTATCTCGATGAGCTTTGGCTCTGAGCCACGTAGTCCTCCGAAACAGATGCCGAATGGCGATCCATCTTCCCTGTATCCAACAGGGACGCTGATTCCCGGGTACCCTCCAATTGCTAGAAGAGAAGTACCATCTGCTTCTGGAGTTATGACTGCATCCAATTCCTTCTCCTTCATCAGCTTCTCCAGCCCGTTATTCGAGAGTTCCGAGAGGAGTTGGATTGCAGCTCTCTCGCGAGGGCCGATGCCCGTCGTGTTCTGAGCTGCAAGGAAGATGTTCTGCCCATATTCGTCTATCTTTTCCTAGATGGAAGTTAAGCTCCTTGGGGTTTGTTATTTGGCGGGAAGAAGGGCAATGCAGAGAAGCATATCGCTATTAAAAGAATAGACGTACGGTTGCATTAATTCTCACAGCTCACCTTTATTTTGTTCTTGTTGTTGAAGTCTATGACATCCTGCAATGATCTCACAGGAGAGGAAGTGAGCTTCACGAGGTACTTATTTATGTATATCTTGAACTCTGCAACAAGAGCAACGGCTTCGCCACTCGAGAAAATATTCTGGATAATGCTTGCATTTGCTATCTCAAGGTTGTCGAGGATCACCTCTCCTTTTTGCCTTTTCAGACACGAATCAGAAGACCGATTAGAAGGGATTGCCCAAGATAAACTTCGGTGGGAAAAATTGGTTTCCTACTTTCTTTGGTTATATCATATATGCTTTAACTTATTTTTCCTGATTTTGTATCAGAATATTTCTATATTGGACTAGTAAGTGGATTTGAAGAAGAAATTTTAGAAACTGATGTTAATTCAATACCAAATCATTTTTGAGATATATGATCGTACTAGATGTGATGCAGTCATGATTTCCTTTTCCGAGAAAGACAAATGCCGCGGTTAAGATTTCTAGATGTTAATGTCGAGGCTTTGCTACTCTGCCAAGCTCTGGGTGTGGCCGCCCGCAGCAACTAGTTTTGGCTTGCTTTACGCTCAATTTGGCTTCAAGAATGCAAACTCAAGCAGCCAAGTTAATGAAGATGACAAGCCCTACAAAATTTATTTTGGTGCGATTATCAATTCTCTGATCAAGCTTGGCTCTCACCCTGGTTGCTATTGCACCTTAGAAGGAGGTCGATTGAGGAACTTGGAAGGGCCAAATCGTATATTGTGAAATTAAGGTTGGAAAAATAGTCACATAGGTTGTATCCGCTTGCTGGTTAACTTTAACAGGAATGTTAATTTATAGTAAAGAAGCATGTTTGATTCAGTGATAGGATAAGCACACATGATCCCTTGGATGAACTGAAAGTAGAGAAGTGAAAAATTATATATCTTGTTTAGGTTTGGATGCTACAAGTAGGGACGCTAGAGGTGTAATTTGTTTGTTTGGTTATTTTCTTATTGTGCGTTGTAATTTATTAGGAATACTACCTATATGCTTATCTGAGGACAATGTAACCATAAATCCTCTTGAAGTGGCTTAAACCACCACCGAATGCAGCCATGCCTAATAGAGATTCAGGTTATTTAAGAACTAAGCAAGTTGCTCGCAAGGACAGAGTGCTTTTTAAGGAGCATTACCATAAATTACCTTAACAACTGGAAGTGCTTCTCAAACATTTGGGAGGTCATGGGATCTGCGGAGAGGTTAAAGAACTGCCTGAGTATCGCCAGTCTCTTCCCTCTAAGCCCATCGACTCTGAGGAACTGCGTGTAACCTCCACGTGGTATGATGAACTTGGAAGCCGTCCTCGTGGCTTCCGCATCTCGTGGATCGTAACCCACTATGGCATCCATCACCAGCACTGCATCCGATACGGTCCTGCATATCGGACTGCAGCCACAAATAACATACATGGTGTGCATGAGCATATATATATACACACTTGTTAAGAGATGACGATGTGTAGATATGTACACAACATTTAGCGTTTGATAGATTTGCGTACGTACCCAATGGTGTCCTGCCTCGGTGAGATGGGGATGACGCCGGAGCGGCTAGTGAGGCCGACGGTGGGTTTAATCCCCACAACGGAATTGGAACTGGAGGGGCATATGATGGAGCCGCTGGTCTCGCTGCCGAGAGTCACGGAAGCCATGTTTGCTGCAGCTGCAATGGACGATCCGGTGCTCGACCCACAGGGATCCGCCGATAGATTGTATGGATTCTGTTGTGTAATTTTGTTTGACCAACAAGACATGCAGATGGTGATCCGTTTCTTGTAATTCTAGCACGTAGATCTTGGAGTGCAGGAAGCGATCGAGTTCCTTAGATTAGGATATTCGATTCAAATCGAGTAAGAGAATATAAAGAATTGTTGACCTGGTCCACTTGGAAATGTGTACCTCCGGGCCGAGGTAGGAATACCTGGGTTTCACCAGCTTTTGGTAAAAACTATAAATAAAACTCTCAAATTCTTATCTCTCATAGATTGCGTAAAAAATACTATCTAACCTAAACCAGATATGTATAGGTTGTGTCATCCCTCATTGTGGGTATCGTAGGATTTTTCTATGATCCCACTATCTAATTATTAAGGAGAGTAAATTTCATAATCGTCAAATGTGAGTTAGCACAATAATCGGAGCAACAACTCACGAATTGCCTCCTCGGTCAATCGAATTGATTGATAGTATGTTAGGTTGGTGGATTCAGATTGATTATTGGGTAACTGAATCTACTTAGGATGCTCGATAGTCGGATCTGCTTAGAAAGCTGGGCAGCTAGATCTGCTAGGATGTTAGGCAGCCAAATTCACTTAGGAAGCTAGGCAATCGAATCCGCTAGGATGCCAGGCAGCTAGGTTATGCCATGAAATTTATAACAGAATTTTTCTTCCCTCATCAATTTACCCCCACTCTCTTTACTAGTTGAGGCGATAAAAAGAGTACTAAACTTAAAAAATAAACTCCATATGTATGGTACTCTCAATGATATGCCAACTATTTGTTAGGCGACCTAATCATTTGTAGGTTACACATACTTTATTATTGTTTTGACAGACAAGGCGTTGAGTATGAGAAGAATAGGCATATCGTCGCCTATTTATCAGAATAAATAGGTATGACGTCGTCTGATTTTTCTATAGACTTTAAAAGTCATGACCCTAAGTATTTATGTTGTACGATATCATCTCCTATGAGTAAAAATTTCTTAAATTTTTTAAATTCTCGTAACTTCAAGCCAGTTTGATCGTTCAAAAGCTTTTTGGAATAAGCCCACGGAGAATGATATATCCGTAAGTTTTGATGTTTGACACTTAACATTTAAATTTTGTCCTGTAACTTTTGAATTCTACATTGTTCCCTCTCTTCGGCCTGCGTAACGGTTACCCAGGAGAAAGTCCATTGTTTCCCTGCACGTTTACATTCACTCAGCACGTAAAACGAGTCTGAACCTTTTTTTTTCCACCGCTAGTTTCTTGCTAACTTTGCTCCCGTAAGATTTGAATCTGCTCTGTTGGATTACTTAATTAACCACCAGATGACTCAAGTAGGTTTACTTCTTGATGATTTATGTAGCCTTTTTTATACGTACTTTTTGATGTCTTATTTTGATTTACTTTTTCCTTTGATATTTTTTAACGTTGAGAGAAATATTTATTTTTTTAATGAATAGTTGATAAGGGTATGAAAAGTCCAATTCATCGAATAAAAGCTTACGAAATCTTTAGCATAAACAAAGACAAGCCCAAAGCATAAGACCAAGCAGGAGGCCCTCTAAGCGCCCTTCTCTCAAATCTATCAGACGAGGTGGGAGGCTTCCCGAGCAACCCTCATCTTGATCTACCGACAGGATAGAAAAGTATCTCGAGTGTTCATCCCACTCGAATCACCCAAACTACCTGATCGGGTTGCTCACCCAATATGCTAAGCATCAAGGCATGTAGGGATAGGAAAGTGGGGTGGTGGCTCAAGAGCTAAGGGGGATTCCAGTTCTTATCTTTTTCTATTATGCCTTTTTTTCTGCAACTTCATCTTCAAGCATGTTGTATGGTTTGCCTTACGCCACCACTATGAAAGCTGCACCTTCGACGGAGGGATAGGCCTAAGAAGCTAGTGGTCAGATAGTGGTTGCCCCAAGGACTTTTTCACACAATGCATGTATCCTTTCAATGAGGCAGTCCATGGTAGCTACCCCAAGAGGCACACGCCTCATCTCGTGTAAAAGGGAACTTTGTACTAGAGAGGAGGGGGGAATCCTTCCCCTGAGATCTCCCCTATTGGATTAGCCATCATGTAAGAGGCGAAGAGGATGAGTGACCTTGTATTCGCTTAGCATGCAAACTTTATTCACATAGTGCAAATTTTGAGAGTTAGATCACCTCCACAGATACACATCATATTGGTAGAATTGGGTTACTAATCCTCAAGTATTTGTGTTTTATTTTTTCCTCCATACCCAAGATAACCGTCATGATCAGGTCTTCTGATCTCGATCAATTGGTGTTGTTTGTGGAAAATACATTCTACCTGTTTAAAGGCTAACGACCACACTTGATGGCCACAAAGCTCAAGAAGTTCGACTTAGGTGGGGGAGTCAAGGGTAAACCCTACATCCACCTGGGGAACCTAGGTAATGGCTTCGAGAAGGAGGTTGACTCCTCTAAGTTTTCGTGAGGACTCCTGATTCTGGTGGGAAAAATCTAGGTTCAAGTTGTTGTTTCTCAATTACTTGGAGAATTTGTGTGTGTGAGGTAACCAATCTCCTCCCAATTTACCTACATAAAATTCTCGGTCATAAAAAAAGAATTGCAATAGTTTTGAATTACCATTTATTGATGCATGTGATTAACGATTTACCACCCTTTGTTTTGATATTTTTGAAAATCAAACAAGAAAATCTAGCTTATGCCTAAACAACAAGTATGACTTCAACCCCTCTTTCCTTTCATTCCTGATCCTCTCATCTTGTGGTGGCAAGTAATTCAAGAATAGTTTACCATGAGAGAGAAATCTCGAGCTCATATTCGTGTAGATTAGACTCTAGAGTATTATTTGGTAAGGGAAATTATTATGAGGAATAAATATTAGAAGTAGAAGGAATAAAAAAATTAAGGTATTTTATTCCACCCGAGTGTTTGGTTAGATTTATTATCTTGTCAAAGAAATTAAATTAGGGAGTTTTATTACACTCGTAATGTTTGCTTAGTGGAATAAGAACAAAATTACTTGAAAAGAGAAAATAGACGAAATTAGATAATTTCCCCCATGGGTGAAATTACCAAATTTTAGAATTACACTCTTAATTCTAGAATCACATAATTTCGAAATTAAAGATGCCAAACATAAAATTAGACACCAAAAATAAAGTTCATTTCACGTACCAAATACCCTCGAAGTAAAAAAAAAAAAAAAAAATCATCCAATGCCCATGTATAATATCTATAGGCGGTGATCACCGGTTATATGATTATTATTTAAAAAAATGGTAAAGGCATCAAAGTAAGTTCACGATCTCATCCTCTGTGCCCCCTCTCATGCATCCTCCGATGAGGAGAAAGAAAGAAACTCATCCACAAAGTAAACTTAACATTTTGTTTTTATTCAAACATTTCTTTCAACCACAGTTTGTACACTCCCTTCTGGAGCTCTTCACGCACCTACACATGGGGATTTTAACAAATATTATACAACCACGTGTTACCAATGATAACTCTCCTTACACGGCTTCCAAGTAATGTGTGCGTGTGTGTTTCTTTTTCTTCGAATTTTGATAATTTTTTTAATTTAAAAAGATGAAAAATGAAGAGATACCTTAGGTTGGCCACCGCGCGCGCTCCAGCCGCTGGGTGCGTTCGAGGTCCGGAAATAGGCCCACTCGCTAAGGCTCGCCTTACCGAGCAGCACCGCCCCGGCCCTCCTCAGCCTCTCCACAACCCCCGCGTCCCTCGGCACCACCGATCCCACCAGCGCGAGCGACCCCGCCGTCGTGTTCATCTTATCCTTCGTCGCTATGTTGCCCTTCAGCAGCACCGGTATCCCGTGCATCGCCCCGAGCTCACTCCCTTCCAACCGTGATCTCCTCCTCTTTCTGTCCGCCGGGTCCGCGTCCCTCAGGGCATCCGGGTTCACCTCGATCACCGCGCGGAGGACCGGGTTCAGCTCCTGGATCCGAGCGAGGTAGAACTCGACGAGGGCCCTCGAGGTGAGCTCCCCGCGGCGGAAGGCGTCTTGGATGCCGTCGATGGTGGCCTCCCTGATCTCGAACTCGTGACTTGGTCTGCTCGAGAGGAGAATCGGAAGCAACAGTAAAAGGAAGGAGCTCCCCGGAGATGGAGCCATTGGGGACGAAAGTGTAAGACGAAGGTTGTGCGTAACTCTGCTTCTGAACGCCGACTCTTACCCTCATCTCCTCTCTGCCTGATCCAATATCCATTTATAGATTAATCTTATAAATTAAATTATACCTAAATTAAGATTAAAAAAAATCTATAATATAATTTATTAATTATTTATTTTTAAGCGGCCCAAAAACATACGAGAAAACCCCTTTGCAGAAAAGGATGGATGTTTGTGGACGCTAATGGCCCGCATCCCCTCTCTTGCAGGAGCGTGATGAGTTTATATTCTTGTAAGTATGTAGAATATGAAAATGAATTTTGTAAATAAATACGAGTATGAGTTTAACCAAATTCAACTCGTTTGCATCCTTACCCTCTCCCGACATACACCCATCAAGGGAGGAGTTGGGTCGATAATCTTCTGTTTTAATCATACAATCATTTGTATCTTTTCAGGCCTATGTTTAATTTTTCATATTATATAAATTTTTTTATGGCCATCAGTGACTTAGATGGTGATCCCCAAGGCTCATCAAATGATGAGTTTGCAACTTGTGATGATGCACACTCCATGACTATTGATGTTCGTTGGGTCTTCAATGAGTTGTTTCAACGGCTTAAGCTTGCTGAGTTGTTCTTGTTTTAATCTTAAAGATATCCATGCTTTCATCATTATGTGAATAAGGTTTTTAATCATTTGGAATTGATATCGTTAGCCCTAGCACATTTTGTATATATAAGGGGCTTAAATGTAGCAAAAGTTCTCTAATCCTTTATACTAATAAACAATCGTTGATATGGTTGTTGAAGTGGAAAAATTGTCGCAAAAAGAGTTGAGTTTTGAAAACTGGTCGTCGTAGCGTAATTTGTGAGAAAAATCCGTCAACAGATAAATTTACCAAAACTCAAAAGGAATTTCGAGTCGAATACAGGGAGGCAGACGTTTGATCAAAAATCGCGTTTGATTTGTTGTCACGAAAGCAGATTAGCTGGTTGAATTGAATCTACACTAAAAAATAAATAATAGAAGAAGAGAAAGAATAATACAAATAAAGAGAAAAACAAAGAGAGAATAAACATGAATCTCATAACTACAAAGTGATGTTCATTACAACTAATCACTACACTAGAAAGCGAGAAATCTACACTAGAAAGCGACAAAAGAGAAGGTGGAGAGAAGTTATCATGCTCGACGGCTGCTTGGAGGACGAGCCGCGTTGACGGAGTGCTTGGAAGAACATGATGAGATGCGGAACGAGGGAGAACGAAGACGGATGGCAGAGGACAGCGTAGGGCGACGTCGCAGCGGGATCTGCTTCTCGAACAGCGGTGAAAAGACAACTACGGGCGCTCCACGAATGGGGATGAGAAGATGGAAAAATACTAATTTTAACTCTACTGGAGCATTCCAGGTTTGGGATAAGCTCTTAGAGCTTTGGAGGGAGTGAAAGAAGAGAGGAATAGATGAAGAAAGTGTTAGGGTCGTAGAGCCTTTTATAGGTGAAGATTGGAGGGGGTAGTTAGGTCATTTCATTCTTAAACATTAAATGCATAGGTCACTAAAGCCTAAACGTAGCTAAAGGTCGTGTGCCCGCTGTGCCTCCTCCTCTTCCTTTGCTTTCAACGCTCGCACATGTTCAAAAATTCTCAGCTGTTCGATCGCGAGATCGGATGGCTTAGGATTGATCTTGCCCTCACCTCATTGTACCTGCCCACGTGTGATCGGGCGTGCAGAGGCGCGTCATCAAGCTCGTGTACGTTTGAGCTCATCCAGGCCGTCATGTCGTCTCTTCATCCACCGTCCGTGCCGCATCCAACAGGCAAATTTCGCTCGCACCTGCTAGCGCCTTCGATTTGAGTCTCGCGGGGGCTCGACCCCGCACCTCTTCTTCGTGTTTGAGCGTCAACTCCATTGCGTTATGCGCGTGGATTGTCACAAAGACAACTTCCGCACCCGTGCTCCATGGCTATTGGATCAAGATCCAACGGCTCAGATTTGCTGCACGCCTGAGGAGAGAGAGTCGAGCTGAGGTTTGCGGGTAGGTATGGATGGTTGGGATGGTGCCACGTGGTACCATCCTGGCCGTCCATCTTCATATGGTCGTAGGTGGTGCCATGGATGTCGGATTGGACCGATTTTCACGTGTTGGACTGCGATCGTCGATCCGAACCTATCTGTGCGGTCGGATTTGTCATCTAAAGTACTGATTTACATCACCTGACCCCTTGACCTTTGATCTTTCTCGGATTGCATCTGATGTTATAGAGGTCTGATTGAGGCGATCTTGGAGTTGTTGAACTCCTATCGTCACTTTGATTAGATCTGTACGGTTGGATCTTCAATTCGAGACTCCGATTAAATATTGCCTTATTACCTGACTACAAAAAGAGAAAATTAACCTAAAATTTATATTATCTAACCCAAATGCAAGATGATACATGTTATGTAATATTTATAATACATGATGCAACTATATACCTAAGAACAGACATAAATAGATAGTTTATGTGATATAAATATATTTATATCAATGGTATTGTACAAATTGGTATCGATCACCATTCATTTAATTCTAATTCCATCATGGTGGTACTGTAGCTGCTACCAATTTCACAATTTTCCCGCTCCTCAACATGCACCTCACACTTGATCAGCCCGCTCTCTCCCCTCCTCCCACCTCCCCACATGTTGGATAGTTGCAAAGTGGTTCAAAACTAGGATAGGTGCAATTTGGGTTTGCACCAGTGCAAAATGTTTCAAAACTAAATTGCATTTATGAAAAATCATTTTGTACTTGTGCAATTTGATTTTATATCGATGAAAAATGACTCGAAATCAAATTACATAGGTGTAAAATATAGTTCGAAATAAAAAATCAACGATTCAAAAAAAAAAAAAAATTTACCTGAAAGTTTCTTTAAAAATATCATGGATACAAAATCAAAATTTATTGGTAAATTTAAAATTATTTTTATTTTCAATATTTACGAGAAAAAGTGATAACATAAGTAATTTTATCCAAAAATAGGTATATATCACTGTTTACTTCAAAAGACTTCTACAATGACATATGGTGTATTGAGATGGTTGCTTGCGTAAAGTGGGAAGAGACTCACACCAGTGTAAATCGAAACAAATGTATTTTTTTGATGGATTTTTTGAATGTGATTCTTCTATTGCTTCTTGGTGTAATAAACGATGGTGAGTAAGAAATCATGACATCTTATATCGACGAGGAGTTCTTTTGACATGTAATAGGACCTGCCCCGACCGACTGACCCTTCCTTCAAACCCACCGACTGCCCCGACCGACTGACATGTCTCCTCCCATTGCTACCGTTGATAACCCAAATTCTTTTACCTGTAATTGATGATTAGGAGTTGGTGTCTAGTTGCTCATCTAACGTTGGTCGTATCCTCCCATTGTGGATGATAGGAAGAATTATCATTTTGTATTTATAAGGTTATGTAATCAAAATATTTCTTACTGAGAAATATGCTATCTAAATGCAATGTTGGGGGTCTCTCCTCCACTTCACTTCACTCGTTCTATAATACTCGAGATGAAAGCAAACTTTTAATTTGCCACAATAGCCGAGGAAATATAGTACGATATTAGGTAGTGTTGTTTTCACAATGGAAAGTTTGATACTCTAGTAAGATTTTTGATGATAATCATGTTAGTTTCGCATAAATGCTTCTCTAGACGTGTAATTTTGCACAATTGCCTTGTACAACAACAATAACAACAATAATCAAGTTTTCTCCTACACTAAGTAAGGTCAACTAAATGGAGTTTTTGTCTCCATTTAGATCTATTTTGAGTTATTTTTTAGGTTTAAATTAAAGTAATTGAGATCATATTTAGTCATTTCCTTGCACCATTTTTTTGACCTTCCTCGCTTCCTCTGAACAGGTTTAACCCCAAACTCTTCACATCTCCTGACTAGGACATTTAGTGACCCACTATGTAACTGTTCGAGTCACTTTAGACATATCTTTCTTATTTTATCTTCTAGTGGTGTAATATCAACTATTTCTTAAATAATCTCATTTGAAATATAATCCCTTTTTATATGACTACACATCTATCTAAAAATTTTTCTTTCTACTACAAACATCTTCCGCATATATATGCCTATGGTTGACAGCCTATAACATTCAAAATCATACTACATAGTAGATCTTATAGGTGATTAATAGCACTTTCCTTTAATTTTCGAAGGTATCCTTTTATCACATAGAACACCAGATACTCTCGTTCATTTCAACCACTTTATGCTAATTTTAGTATAATATCATCATCAATTTCATCATTTTATTAAAAACTAAATCATGCATATTTAAAAATATCTATTTTTCACGATAAATTCATCTCTACCTTTTACATCCATCCCTCCATTACTTACTCTGTTGCTAAACTTACATTTTATATATTTATGACATTTCTTAAAGTTGCCAATTTCACTTTATGACATTCCACGAAGGCTCTTTTTATGCGCGTTGAAGCTGCTGACTAGAATGAATGCGCAAGATGCGATTCTCGTGAAACTTGTTGGAAGTTAAATGGCACAATTTGCAGCTAATCCACAAAACCTACACTTGAATTACTATTTAAATCGGGACTTTCCCATCGTCCCTTTCAAGTAGCTTTCTTTTCTCTCCTTATTTTTCTTTTAAGTTTTTTCTGGGTTCTCGCTCAATTATTACGGTTTAAAGAAACATTCCCCGAATAATTGCAGAAATAAAGTGAATTATGCCACAGGCTCAAGGAAGTAAGATTTGAGACGTTAGAACCTCTATTACCGAAAGCCTGAAATGCTCTGTGAATGAAAAATATTATAATACATTGCAATGGACACATGGGTTTATCTCAACCCCAAATCTCTTATTTGATGGACCTTAGTTTCATATTAGTGGTATGAAAAGTGGAATTTATTTGAGTTGGAAAGGAAGAAAATACCCTCTTATGTACCCTACAACGTTCAAACCCCTTTCACATGGAGCACAGGAGGCTTCCTGATCATGGTTGCCTGCTCGAAACCATAAGCTATGTCGATGAGCTTCGACTCTGAGCGACGCAGTCCTCCGAAACAGATGGCTATTGGCGACTCGTACGTCTCTCTTGTATCCAGCAGGGACGCTGATTCCCTGGTACCCTCCAATCGATAAAAGAGAAAAAGCACTTGCTTCTGGACTTATCAGTACTGCATCCAATTCCTTCTCCTTCGTCAGCTTCTCCAACCCATTTTTCGAGAGCTCCGAGAGTAGTCGGATCGCAGCCCTCTCGCGAGGTCCGATGCCCGTCGTGTTCTGAGCTTCAAGGAAAACATTCTGCCCTTATTCATCTATATATCTTTTCCTGGATGAAATTTCCTTGGGGTTTGTTATTTGGCGGGAAGCAGTGCAATGCAGAGGCATGTCGCTATGTAAAGAATAGACGTATGGTTGCATTAATTCTCACAGCTCACCTTTACTCTGTTCTTGTTATTGAAGTCTAATGACATCCTGCAGTGATCTCACAGGAGAGGAAGTGAGCTCCACGAGGTACTTAATTATTTATGTATATCTTGAACTCTGCAACAAGAGCAACTTGTTCGCCACTCACGAATCGATTCTGGATATATAATGCTCGCATTTGCCATCTCAAGGTTGTCGAGGACGACCGCTCCTTTTTGCCTTTTCAGGGAGATGCAAACCGCAAAGACCGATTAGGAGGGATTGTCCACGATATATATATGTATATATATATATATATATATATATATATTTGGATGAGACGGTTATCAATCAAGTCCTTGTTTTGCTAATTTATTTTCCGGTGGAAGTGAAAGTCAGCTTCGGTGGGAAAACTTCGCTATGTAGAAAGGTGAGTAGTGAAGATGGTCTCCTTAGTTGTAAACTGTACACCCATGTAACTAATCAGACTCAGTTATATAGAAAGGGAGAGCATGCATTCAGGCTGTCAACAATTCCTACATATACTAGTTTTGGATGCTATATTTGGAAAATGGATCAAGTAAATGAATAATAGTCACCTAATTTCCTTAACTTCAATAATTTTGTATTGAAACCTTGGCAAGACACTTGCCAACCCACCAGATCCTTTTCAGGATACAGACAAAAGTAATTGGATTTGCACAAGTCTGAATTTGTTCCTTGCCAACAAATTTACAAAAAGGCATGTAATCTTTTGAATCATTAGATAACATCGATCCCAAGTGCTCCTCCCCAGAAATCAATAGCCAAAAGTATGCTTAAGGACTTAATTATAACTTTTAGTTGCTTCTTCCTTTCAAGAATCTTGAAGTTATTGTTAAATTGAGATTCAAAAACTTGCAACCCTGATGGTGTCACCCTGGAGAAATCTCAATACATCAATAGCAACTGCAATCAAGGTATGTGGATGGGAAAAGATGCCTTTGACAACTCCAGCAAAGATGTCTTGATGAAATAAATTAAAATACAAAGGCAAGGGATCATTGGCCCACACCAGAAATTTTAATTGCAATAAATCAGAGTGCAAGGCATGCAAGTTTCCAAGAAAGATAAAGGGGAAGAACCCCCATCAACGAAACAACCACTCATGATATGCATACCCTTTCAATATTCATATGCCGTGGACTTGTATGCAATCCCCATTAGATTTTGATCGCGAAGACACAAAATGTTAGAACTGTGATTTAATTCAATAAAAATTGATGGTTACCTTGTAATCATAACTAATATGCCTTTGTTTAGTTGTTGAATATTACTATTGAGACTCCTATTTATCTCATCATTTTCTTTTTGTCAGTAATTATTTGTAGTTTGTTATTTTTTTATGAACATGCACTACATGTTACCTACATCTCTCTCTATATATAAAAAGATCATTATATTTTACCCACATCTCTCTCTATATATAAAGAGATGTAGGGTTTCTAAGGAATACAGATTGAATCATTTTGTCCTACTTTATATCAAAGCATGATCTTATACCAGGTTTTGATGCCCCACAAACTACAAACCCTAAAACCCTAACACCTAAAGCCCTAACCCTTCCATAGTTGTCGGTGACTCTTCCTCCCTTCCTTACCGGCGAGAGGTACCACCAGGGCCTTACACGCTGGCGAGGGGATGCCAAGCCACCTCTCCTTCTCGCTCCGCAATACCCTCTCGTTGCACCGCCATCGCATGTGCTCTCGTTGCTCCGCCACTCCAGCACATGCAATGGTTGTGCTCCCACAACCTGGTGAAGCAATGCAACACCTTCACCAGGGCTCTAAAAGGCGGCGACAGCGCTCTACAACACCAGCGGTGCTTCCCTAAGCAGCGTAGCTCCATCGGGTGGCACCCACAGCATTGGCGAGTGGCACCTCCACTGGCGGTACACCGCCAACAGTACCTGCAGACAGCAAGGGGGAGGCTTCTCTCCCTGTGTAGTAGGTTGTAGGGCCTCCTTCGAGTCCTTGTGTAGCCAGCCTAATCTCTCTGTGCCTCTAACTTGGAGTTTTAGGTATCCGTGACCCTAGAGCTTCACGCTTATGGCACAATTTGACCACAATACTTTGTTTCATGATCTAAAAAACATGATTTCCGAGAATCTATTCACTCGGATTTCATGTTCACGTAATTCGTGATTTAATCGTGATTCTACAGATCTAAAGGAGATATTTCAAATCTGATTTCTATGGATTTGAGAGTAATGGTCGCTTCCTCATCATCTAGTTGGTGAAGTAATCAAGATGATCTCATATGCAGGCATGGTGTTAAGACCTGAGACATCAAACACACTTTAAAACGTTTAGAAGTTGGTTCAGACGTCTGGTCAGACGTCTGGACGCCTTCCCAGACGTCTGGAAATAAATTTTGGCGTGCGTACGATCGCGACTCTGCGCGCATGTTGCGGGCAGACTGAAACCAGCCGCCCTCTTCTTTTTCTCTCTCCCCTCGCCAACCTGCAGACGCTTTCCCCCACGCCTTCAAACACCCCCCTCCCCTCTCCCTCGGTCACCACCCCACCGTCTCCTCCTTCCTCCAGCGTGAGTGCGAGGGCAGCAACTGCTGCCGGGTGCAGTGCGGAGAGGAGAGGTACAGTGAGAGGGAAGAAGAGGGAGAGCGCGCGAGAAAGAGAGAGAGAGCCTGCCGGAGCAGCTCGAGGCCGGCCGGCGTGCACGTAGAGGAGCGTCGTGCTGGGGAGATCACCCCTGGTGCTGCTGCTGCTCGAGCAGCGGACGAGCGGCTGAATGGCGAGCTCGCGTGCAGCGGGAAGAGGACGAGGAGGTTCTGATTCTGGGAATTTTTCCCAGAATTAAACGTCTGGACCTACATCCACACGACGCAGGCGACGTCTGGAGGGAGCTCCAGACGACTGAGAGGTACATATTTCCTCATCTACCTCCTTTTTGCGGATACGGCCATGCAGGCCGTTCCACCGAAGTTCTGAGACGTGTCGTGTTGAGGAGGTTTTTGTCGCGCGTGCAGATTGGTTTCAGAAAGGCGCGGGGACACGCCCTCCCACGCAGTTCAGACGTCTGGGCACGGCACCAGACGGCGGAGAGCGTCTCCAGACGTCCGGAGAGGTGGTTGGACGTCTAGAACTGGGTCCAGACGATTCAGCAGGATCCCTAGACATCTGAGGAGTAGCACAGAGTGAGGTATGACCTGGACCACTTTTTAAGACGTCTGGAAGGTGTTCCAGACGTCTGATTTGAGTTAGAGTTGTCATTTTTGACCCGTTTAAGGTCCGTTCGAGGTCTGATTTCCGCGTTTAAGATTTCGTTCTCCTCAAAATTAGTTCCTCTACTTGTTTGAAATACTTTTATCCTGTTCTGAGTGGTTCCTTGTGATTGATCCTTGTGTTAGAACCTTGTTCTGTTGCGGCTTTGGGGGTTGCAGAGGCACGTGGACCTACCAATAATGTCCCCATTACTCCCAATTTTGCGGGTAGAGTGGCTCCCCTTAGTTAAATACAAACATTAATGCATCTTTGAAATAAATGATAGATCCTAGGGTATAGCATGAATCCTAAGACCTGAAAACTAGATTGAATGATAAATCCTAGGGTATGGCATGAATCCTAGGACCTGAAAACTAGATTGAATGATAGATCCTAGGGTGTGGTATGAATCCTAGGAACAGAAACACTGAAACGAATGTCTTGAATGCTTGAATTGCAGTCTTGGATAAGTAGATAGAATAATGATAGTTACTTGTAATTGGATAACAACTATCTGTGAAATGTAAAATACTGTTGCTAGTAATTTCTACATGTAGTTCCTATTGTTTGGAAACTAAATTCGAGCTGCTTTTATATAAATGGATATTAAATGTTGGAAATGCGGGCTATATGCGAATAAAACTGAAATGATGAAACCCAGTATGGTTTGGCTTGAGAAATATGAGTATGAACCCTATGGGAAATTAGGAGTAGAGCTCCTGAAAAATAAATAGAATGGAAATGGGAAAGTGGATGGGGAAGTGAGCTGGCCCTTGAGTACGGAGTACCAAGGAGAGCAACTGTCCCTGTGTTTAGTGCAGAGCGGAGCTAGCCACCCCAAGGACCTGGGGTTAGGTATGGCCACTTTGTACCAACTTTTGGCTCTCGCGTACACAGTACCGGGGAGAGCTACTAGTGTAGGGAGAGAGCTAGCCACCCCACGGGCCCCAGGGTCCAGCTAGCCGTCCTACATCGACTTGTTAGGCCCATTGGGCAAACCAAGATAGTCAGGTGAGGGTGCGCGGACTGTGGAGGGACAAGACCCCTGTTTGGTTACTATGGAGGGGCTGGACGCCTATTACTGAAAGGGCTCTGCCCTATACTGGTTCCGTGCTGTGCTTTGGGCACACCCGTTAACGGAAACGACTGACCACGTGCTAGTGCGGGGTAGCTACCCATGCGTTTATCGTGCATGCCGTAGTAACCGTTACGTCTGCCAGCAACCTTGGGGTGGTTGACTGAGGGTAGGAATAACACGGGGGACTCTCTCGGCCAAGAGAGCACCACGTGCTACTTCTACTTTTCGAAAAAGACTGCAATCGAGATCGTTTCCACGAGGAACAATCGAGATCAAGAGAAAGACCCGAGAAATAAATCAAGAAAGAGTAAATAGAGAAATAAAGAAAGAAATTAAAAACAACAGCTACTTGTCCACCTTTACTGTTTTTTTTAGCTAGCTGATTGCCACTTTACTTAGCATTTCGCTGACGTGTCATATTTGTCACCTTTTTTAGGATCAGGTGTTGAGTAGCTAGAGCCTACGGCTGCGGAGGGTGCTGGGCCTAGTAGAGCCCAGTAGTTGTACTTTTGTTGTAACCATTTTCTGTAGTAGTGAGTATTTCTGTTACATCTTGTACTCTTTTATTGTAAACTTCATATTTCTGTACCTGCTTTTAATTCTCTACTGTTGTGCTGGTATGTACTGTAGTAGTTATTTTCCTTTACTGCTGTACTTTTGTTACTGTTAGTTACTTGCATAGTGAATGTGGTTTATTTTACTGCTTTTTTGTTACTTTCTCGCTGGACGACTGGGTCTTGGGATCAGTCGAGTCGGTCCGATTCTTGTATCCTGTAGGGATTCGGGAACTGGGTTGTAACACATGGTGCAACAAGAGCATGACAGAAGTCATCATAGTCCAGGATGGCTAGTTGACTTCGATGCCTCACAGCATCATTGTGGTGATCCGAGTTATTTTCGATCATTCAATTCTATTGCACCAGGGAGAATGGTGCAGGTTGCTGATGACAGGCACATTCCAGTTGTTGGTGAGGGCAAGGTGTCTATTTCCCCTTGTTGCAGTTGTCGAGAGAACTACATGTATTAGAGTTTCCCATCAGTCTGTTGTTCGTTAGTAGAATTATAAAGGATCTTCATTGTAGGGTTATTTTTTATGACATTGGATGTATTGTTTAGGATAAGTTCATTGGGAAGGCCACAAGCAGAGTTAATAATAATGATTTATATACGGTGTTGAGGCAAAATCAGTTACATAATTCACGAAGAACTCATAATTACTAGATATTTCTTAATAACACAGGAAAATGCCTTCGAATCTATGTAGAACTTCAAGGAGCAAAACTCAATCTTCCAAAATTTTGCATTCATGCGGATGAAATAATCCTGAATTCTGAACTTGAAAACATGGAACACTGAAAAGTTTTAAACACTTTTACTTCCTTTATAGCATTTCGAATCCAATTCTCCAATTTTATAAATTAACATCAACTCCATAACAAGTGATGGATTATTAGTTCACTAATATCTTGAATGCATAAGTTGTGGTTTATTAATCATATCTTTGACAATGTAATTAGTAACAATGACTAAAACATAACCATATTTTCCTCATTTATCATACGCAAGTCTATCATCAATAATACGGTAGGAATACATCAGGGTTACTAATTAGTGTAATATACGTAGTGAAATTACATTTATCCTATCCTTATAAACTTATGAAATCAAACAAGGGTGACAATATAACAAATGTTCTTTTCCATACAAAAGCAACAATTGTATTATTTAACCCTTTTATGCTAATTTATAACAAGTATAATCAACTGTGTTAGATATCAAGGTAGGCATATTCATTCAATCATTATTAAATTAATAACAAGATTGCACTTGGAACCATAATCGATTAATTCTATGCTAATTCAAATAAATAACTAGTTAATTTCACTCCAATCCAAATAGTAACAAACTTAATTTCATTTTAATCTAAATGAGATACACCATCAGGTTAATTTATAGAAGATTTTAACATGCATTGCTACTGTAGTAAGCCCTACAACTAATATCAAAACAACCATCTTCCTTTAATAATTGTAAAATAAGAATTGATCATTTAAGAAAATATGTTAACATCACAATGAATCGTATATCCCGACTCAATTCATCCCATGCTTTTAATTAATACATATTGAAATGCTACAATATTTTACAAGTCAAATTCGAACTCATAAACATTTATTTATGCCATGAAAATATAAATGATCTATAGGTATATTTATAGAAACAAGGGTTTGATGGTTTTACAATAGGTAATGCGTGGACACATATTTTAAGCACCACAATTTTGCACAACCCACATATTTAGTACCAAGTAGTGCGAGAAATTAACATGAGTGTCGGCCTAGTAATTAAAATTAAAACCACAAGCAAAGCTCTAGAAAACTATATGATCACAGAATTGTTGGATGAAATAAGAGATTACTCAATTACTTCCTGGAATCACATCCAAACTAAGCAATGCCCTAACAAGACCCTTAATCTGTTCAACCCAAAAGCTAAAGGAATAACCTTATCGGTGGAAAAGCTAGGAGACTAAATGGAACGGAGAAAGGATAGGGAATCAAGAAGAGAAATAAGTTGGAATGCAGTGGAAATTAGGACTAGGAATACGACGTTACTATACGACCCCATCCATGACACAATAAGAATGTTGTATGGCCTTTCCGGGTAATTTTATGATTAGTGGGGTGACTTTGCTCTAATAACATCCGTGATGACTCGAGTCCCGTCAACTGACAAAACCTAAGTTGTCGTATGCTAACAACCAGCACAACTCGCCCAAAAGATCGAGTCACTCAACACATAATCATAAAATATCAACATAGCCAATAAACAATTCATATTGCAAAATTTAAAGGAATATAAATTGAATACTAACTGGAAGATTTTCTGTAGTATACAATCCCAAGGAGTGTGCAATGAAAATCCTCTAGTGAACTGCCAAGTACACCTGAGTATAGAACCTAAAAACACGTCAGTAAAAATTGAGTAGAGTAAAAATAACAACAGCAGAGTGCAACAGTAGCCAAGCATAAAAGAAAATGGGTATTATAGCTTTAATTAATTCATTTATTAGGCATCTCGTTATCTGATTCCATTTCTTAGCTTGGAAGCCCAAGTTATTACAGTTCATAATCTATCAATTGACGTCTTAGGGCACGAGACGATTTCGTGTAGCTTCCTGTAGTGCAAGATCGGTATAAGTTACCCTTTTAGTCAGGAAGATTGCTTATACCCATCGAATTGCTGCTCTCCATCACTGTGGGGTCATTGCGAAAAGGGGTGGCAGCTACATCATGTAGCTTGAACACGTACAAGCACTATGTACGCTAAACCACAGACAGCCAATGACCCATCCTCCGACTGAGAAAGAACCAAACCTTGAGCCACGCATCTCGCTATCCCAGTTGACCGCTAAGCCTAACCAAAGAGTCGTAGGAAGGCCAACAACTCCCTAAACTAGCTCATAACTTGTTATAAAAGACCAAAGCTACAGCCAAAATCCGACGAGTAGCAGGCTGATCTAATCCTTTTATTTTCCTGACATATCCATTGTATTATATATCCTATGTTAGATAATTGTATCTTTCATTTTCAAATCATCTTTAGTAATTTCACATTATCAATTCTAGAATTAACTAATATTCACATTATCCTCAAACTTATTCATTTCTAGAAAATTTCCAATTTCTGATCATGGATCCAATCAAATCATTATTTAACAATCCTGATGATGACATTTTTGTTAAAAATAGAATTCCTTTGTACATGCGATGATTAGTCATAACTAACAAGCTTAAATACTTTATGATTTATTTACTTTATGAACTTATTAAATAATTGGTCATTAACTCCTTATCCGGTAGTTATATTACTTAGTTATTCACATTCTAAGTCAACAACTTGATTTTCATCATTAATATTTAATATTCCAGTACCCAGAGCAACAAGAATATGTAAACGAGTCCGATCCTAGCAAGAGGTAAGAACACATACTAAACGGTGCAATGTGCAAAGAAAATTACTATGTAGATAAATCGTACAGAGGAGAGAGACTACTCTACCTAATGTCACCGAAGGATCACGGTGACTCCGAAATATGCATCCATTGTCTCTCTTTTACTATTATAGGGGCCTGTCTCTTTGTACGTGCTCCGAGGCTAGATCAATGCTAATATTTGTGGAGAATAAAAACGTCATAAGTTTCATTGAAAATTTTCACGAAAGAAATGATTCCCGAAAGCGAATTTGAAAACTTACTTATGTGTAGTTCATGAAGAGACGATTCCAACGGATCTTGGAACCCAAGAAATGGACATCGTTTGACCCCGTAACGGATCAAAACATAAACCAATGTTAAAATGGAAATCTCGTATGCACCTCGAGAATCGGAGTAGAAACTGCTCGATCCAACCATAAGGATGCATCCGGCACCCTCGATAATCTTGAGATCGAGTCTTGGATCGCCTAAATCTGCATTCGGATGCCCTAGATCAAAGCAATCGAATTCCAATCGTTAGATCTCAAATAGGATTACAACAATCCTCATGAGGACTACGTTGCAATATTTAAAACTCTAAATTTTATTTTTATAATCTACCCACGCCTTCAGCCAATTCCTTCTTCTTCTCTGTCTTCTTCATCTTCCTTCGTTTCCTCCCTACGTGCACCGTCTGCAACAACCCCTGCACGACGTCGTCCTCGCTGGTGCTCACCACACCCACCCCCCCCCCCGCCGGCCGTCCTCCGGCCCCGATGGTCCTCGCCGACGCCCCCCGGCTGGCTCGACGGCCACCGCACCGGCGGTCTCTCCTCCTTCCTCTTCTCCTTCACTAACGATGGGTGCCACTGCACCCATCATGTACCACCGACCTTCTCGGCCACGCCGACAACGAATGGCTACCGATGAGTGAGACCGTCCTTGCCTTCCTCGTCAAAGCTCCAGCCACGGTCGTATCCTTGTCGGTGACTCTCGGACCATCCCTCCTCCCTTGTCACCGTTATCTTCTCTCCCCTTCCCTCTTTCCCGCTTATTTCCTCCCCTACGTGCCCCATGCACGAACGAACAAGAAAGGAAAGGAAGAGAGAAAGAAAAGAAGAAGAAGCTCACCACGTGCGTCGACGCCTTTTGACTCCGGGGAAGAGGAAGGGAACGACGGGATGGAGGTGAAGGAAATTTCCTCTGCTTTCTTTCCCTGTCCCTCAAACTCTCTATCTATCTCTTTTCCTTGATGCTCACGATCTCTCTCTCTCATTTTCAACCACAAAGTAAAAAACCCCATCCCATACCTATTTAAAAAGATGTGGCAACAGACTTTTACCTCTTAATTTAATTATTAAAAAATTTTATTTCCAAAATTGCACGCAGCAACAACCGACCTTTATTTTTATTTTAATAATATAAATTTTTATTATCAACATTATCATTATTATAATCACTTCTTATTATTTTATTTAACAATCCATTTACGTAAGTTTATATTTCTTACATAAATTTTACCACAAAATCTATAATTTTGCAAAATAGGTATCAATGAGGAAAATTTAATGATATTAATTTGACATATTTTGGGCATATTTTTTCAGAATGACCTTGTTTGATCAAAATGAAAAATTTTAAACTTTCAAAATGCACAAATCCGATTTGCATTCGGAAAGCACTAATGGATTTGTCTTAATTAGCTTAATCTTAAAATAACCTTAGAAAGTAGACTCGGGTCTTTACGGGGCAGCGTTCTCCAACTCCCACCCTCACTTGGAATGATGGTTGTCACCTTTGTGGGAGCAAAAGATACATTGTGAGGGGGCCATTGCTTGCCTGATCTAGGGCAATGCCCTACCCTTGACCAACCTAAGGGGATCTGGAAGGTCGTGGAAGGGGCCATGTTGCAATCTCTCCTCACCGATCTACACTTCATCGGGACCAGACTCAAGTATGGCACCATCGACGACCCTGCGATCGTGGGTGCAGAAGATGAGTTGCGTTGCCTCTGATGCTGGGAGGTTGTTACCTGTTGTTGCCTCCATGGTTGAGAATTCTGTTATGTTGTTTCTTGTGCTTAACATGTTGCATTGTTGTTCTTTCCGGCTTGCTTAGGCAAGGGAGGTGTCTTTGTTCCCAAAGAGCTAGCGGGCTCATGAAGTTCCTGTGGACCACAAGGAAGAAAGTGCACGCGATGATTGCCACCCTTTCAGGTTGCTATCTGCACCGCAAGTTTTGAGGGTGTTGGTTGCTTACATTATGTCCTTGGTTCAGAGATGATTGGATTAATTCGAAAATGTAAAGAGGATATGGGGTTTAGATTTGATAGAAGGAGCTTTTAACTACATTCACGTTAGATGTATTTTTTTTTTCCCTCTTATTATTGTGAAAAATTGAGTAGTGTCATTTATTAAGTAATGCCATGGTAATTTAGCTCAAAGGTGATCAGATTTTTTCGAAAGTGTTATGGGATTTTGATCAAAGCTTCTAGTTACTTTCTGTGCCTTATTGATCCATTGTAGTTATGCTACATGAAATTTTTCCTTATTGTGTTGGAATAAGTCATGCATTTTCTTGAGTATTGTTTGGTAATTTGGCTCAAAGATAATTCAATTGCTTTGGATGTGTTATCGGGTTGGGTTGGGTGAAGGCTTTTAACTACTTTCCATACATTGTCAATCTATTATTGTTGCATTAGATGGAATTTTCTTCATTGGGTTGGATTTAATCATGCTTTTTCTTAAGTAAAATATGGTGATTTCGGTTGTGTTATGAGATTGAGTTTGATGAAAGCTTTTAGCTATTTTCCATACCTTATCGATCCATTATAGTTGCATTATATGTTTTTTTTGATTGTATTGTTATGGTTTAATTCATGTCTCTTCTTCCTATTTTTGGTCTCCTAATTTCCTTTAGAAGCATTCTAATTGACCTATATGAAAAGTTTTCAGCTACTTGTAGTTGTTTATTTTTTGTTGTACTTGCAATGCATGGAAACTTATTTTGCATCTTAATCAATCCGATTATTTACGGGGACATCTTATTTTTTTATTATCATTTGATTGCAGTATGACTCCCATTATAGTGCCTGGAATGGTTATTTATTTGGTAAGATTGGTTGCCGTTTTGATATTTTTACTTGCTTATCACACCTTTGATTGCATTTTTCAGTGACAATTGAGGCAATATCGAATTCAGGAAATTCTAAGGAGTACAAGTCAGTCTTGCTTAAACATCAGAGAGGCTTAGGTAGTAGTCTAGTTTGGATAATCACCGTGCATCTGTAGAAAATTTCCTACAAAAGAGCAACATGGATTTGTATGAGTCTTCTACACCCTAATTTCTCATTAGGTGGACTTTTCTTTTGGCTTAATATGCATGCTTTGTTATTCTCCATTTGTCATGATAAGGCCTCTAAAGAAGCCAAAGTAGGTGCAAGGTCAGGGAAGGCAAATGTAGAGAAGGAAGAGGCAATGAAGGATAAAGAAACCCAAAAGGAGAATGCATGGCATGTAAGCAAATACATCCCAATCTTCTAGTCTATGAGCAGTTAAGTTGCAACTTCTTTCTTCCTTTCAAATTCTTTGCATGATATTTGTAAAGGAGTAATGCCATGTGGACTACCACATGGCACAATTGTCATGTGGCATTGAGTCAGCGAGACCAAGGCTTAGTGGCCTATGCCACGTGGACAGGCCACGCGATGTTGAGTCCTTCACAATATTATTATGTTCCTAAGGAAGTGGAATTTGATATTGACTCTGAATTTCTATCTCTGGTCTAAGTGGCTTGGGTTATTATGTTTGAAATAATCAAAGCTTACTCATTTGCTTGTATCAATGTTTGATGTTGTTTTGTGTTGACATGTTCTTTTGAATTTGTAATGTTGGTTTTTTTTCCCCCATTATTTCATATTGGTAGCAAATTAAGCTATTTTCTAAGTGAAATTCATCAAGAGTTGATTCTTTCTTTCTTCTCGAAATTATATTTTTCCCATTATATGGATAAGGGATCCTTTCTACTCTTGTTTTGTCACTCTTTTCATCTAGGTTGGCTTTAGTTTGTGTATTACAATTTATTAGAGGTGTTTTGACCAAACAAATAGTAACCTAATTTTCCATCGAGCCAAGAATCTATGGTTGTGTTGTTCCCTCATGCAAGTTGGATGTATTTCCTGAAAATTGAGTTTTATGTATTTCCAAACATCTCAACTATAAAGATTTCACATAAGTTAAAAGCCACTCCACATTCCATATGCACACAATTCCCATATCCTTGGATGCTGGTACAACCTAGTACAATTTCATTGGACTTTCATGGGTTACCTAAGCAATATAATCACACTTGTCATATTTTTTCAGCCTTGGTTGGATTGTGATTCAATGAAGAACAAATGGATTGGCATTTTTTATTTTATCTCATAGACAAGATAAAATTTTGGATTCAACCTATGTGATTCTTACATGGAAGCATTCATACAGGTTCTATGAATCTTATATCTGATTTTTACCATTCTTTCTCTCTTATATTGTATCACATATAATAGGGTCAATACCGTCCAATGTTTTTGTAGGTTAGAAACTCTGTGATCAAGAGGAAGACTTAACTTAAGGTTGCAATTTGCTCATTTCAATGTAACCCCCTGGCTTGATTGAAGGTCTCGTGGTTGATAATGAATCAGATGTGATGAAGAATAATGTTTTGCATCATCTTTGATCCACTGTATTAATTGCTTATGGAAATTTCATGTTCACTTCTAGCCACAATCTACAATTTGGGTTGCAATGTTGCAATGCAACTCTCACAACTACATTTCTTAGGTTTGTTGTGGCTAGGAATTTATCAGTTAGCCTTTTCTCATATTCATGTCACCTTATCCGTGACCATTTGTGACGAGCAAATATTTTTGGAGTCAAGATCTTCTATTTTACTATGTACTAACCGACACAAACATTGCTATTTCAAAATTTGTTATGCCATGTGACTCCATTTTACTAAATGTTTATTCAGATGATTAATTTGATATGAACTTATAACAAGTTCTCAAAATTAATCTTTCAAATTATTTTTCTTACTTGCTTAGCAATAATTAAAAATATTTACCAATAATATACGATGATAACTCATCAATTAATCTAGTATTCAGCATAATTTCCTTTCCACCCTCAACATTTCACATTAACTTAATTTATTTAATTTCTTTAAAAAAACAACTAACTTACCTAGCATTTAAGGACAAACATGTCTTTTTAACATATGTTCTCCCGTGCTTAATTTGTTAACAAGTTATATGTCTCTATGTGTACGTGCGATCATCATCAGCAAATCCTCCCCATTCGCTCCCTCCCCTTCCCACTCTCCCATGCGGTACCCTGTGCTGCAGATTATATATATATATAGTCTCTTTCTATGCATATGATAGTGACAATGTTGCACATGTGGGTCACATGGAACTGGGTCACGCTTTTCGTACCTTTATCATATAAAATTGATGAAGTGTGAAAAGTGTGGCTTAACTCTTTGGAATTGAGATGCCATCTTCTTTAGCTTTGCCTTCTTCTTCAACTCTTTCTCAACCTTATAGCCTATCTTTAGCTAGCTAGCATAACAAGTATAGCAAGCAAGTTCGTCTATGAATTAGACCTAGTCTTAACTTCAATCAAGTTCTTATTTCTTGACTTCGATAAACGCATTTCTTCCATAACTCAGTGCGTAAAATCAGATGTACCTGTATTCTTGTATCTCAACTCCCCTTTACCAAACTATTGGTTACCTAATTTACAAAGTCAACTTCTTTTAGAGCTACATTAGTAGCCAAAATCACCATCTCTCAATCATCCAGTAATGAACTAAGAAATAGAGGTGTTTTTGTAGCTGATCATGAAAGATCATCTTCACATGAATGCTGTCTAATTATACTTTACATACTATTTAAAATGTTTAGAAATAGAGGAATCATCCTTTTATCTCATATTTACAAGCTTTGTATCAAGAAAGCTTTATGTCTTACAATTTTTCTCTAATAAAGGTCTCTTATAAGGAGGATGTATTATCTCCTCTATGAAAACATGTTCATAAAATTATTATCCAACTTATGACATATAAAGCCAAGTACTCTTTGATCAAGTGTCTTACATTCACGTATACTTATTTTCTTTAGTTTTACATTCACTCCTTTTGGAGTTTATATGAAATGACCTTTTCCTAGAGTCGTTTGACATTTTCAGAATCTGTAGGGGTTTTCCAACGGTTTTAACCCTTTATCCTTTGTTTTGAGGGTTTGTGAGGGGGAGAGGGAAATTGCAGGGACATCCTCACAAATTTTCCCACCATCTCTCCTCACCGTACACACCCCATTCCCTCCCCCTCACCCTGCACGCCGCACCTTTCCCCCCCCCCCCTGTGGCACCCTCACCTCTATCTCTCGACGATTCCCTCCACCATACCTCCTCCATTTAACCCCCTCATCCCTCCTCCATCCTTTGCACACCGCAACCGAGAGGAGGAGGGCAGGGAGCCAGAGGAGCGTGTGCGAGAGCGGAGGAGAGCTATTGCTGCTGCTGTAGCAAGTTCTGCTACAGTTGCAGCAGCACGCGGAGAGGAAGGCGTCGTGAGAAGAACTCGCTAACGATTTTGCGGAATCATTTTTCCGCAGAATCAAAAATCTGCGGAGTGCGTTAAACGTCTTGTTAGATGTCCTGAGGTATTTCCGGACATCTAATAGTGCATATTTTCGATTTATTTTTCCTGCAAAGTTCTGACCGTGCATGTGCATGTGTTAGAGGTTGGGAGGCACGTCGGCGCAAGGACCGAGGTGGTTTCAGAAGTCCAGAATCATCTCCAGACGTTTGAAGGCACCCTCAGACATCTACACTGAGCTCCAGACATCCGAGGAAGGCGCCCCAAGCAAGGTATGCCTGTGAGTTTGTTTAAGACGTCTAGGACCTTTCCTAGTTGGCCGATTTTAGTTAGGATTGGTATTTTTGGGCCCATTTAGGGCCCAAACAGTGTCAATTTTTTGTAACCGAAACGTCTTTGGTTTCTGTGCGAGTTTCTTTATGTAATGGTACTTTATCCGTGTCATTTTGAACACTTTGACCTGTCGACCTATGTCATAGGTCTCCAGTCTATCGACTATATGGGACCTACAGAGATGTCGGGAGCTACTGCATGAGCCCCCATTCCACCCGGTTACTTTGGTAGAGTGGTTCTTACCCTAATCTCGAAATTAATAAAATGCATGCATAAAAATTAGTTGAACCTAAGATGTGAGATGAACTCTAGAAAAAAGTAAACACATACTTTAGAATACATTTATTCGATTGAACCCTAAGTTGTGACATGAACACTAGGGCTAGAGAAAATGTATGTGTAGGGAGATGAATGATTGTATAAATCATAAGCTACTTGAAATGAACTATGTTATGAATAGAAAAATCAACTCGTACTGTGATAAATATGGAAATTGAGATACATGTTCTGTATGTAACAAATCGGATATGGAATAAGAAAAGTTCATGTACGAACCCTACGGGGAATGTAGAACGAGACAAGAATATTATAGTACCGAGAACTGGATGGTTCTGGAACACGTCGCTGCGGGCGACTGCTCGGACTTGGTTTAGAGAGATGAGCTGACCTTCATCTACGTAGTACCGAAGAGAGCAACTATCCCTTTTAAAGTAGAGGGGAACTTGCCGCCCCTTAGGTGGAGACCCGGGGGTGGGTTTGGCCACTCTACGTCGACTCTTGTTGGCCCTCACGTACGTGGTACCGAGGAAAGCTACTTAGTGTAGGGGGAGCTAGCTGCCCCAGGGGGCCTGGGGTTAGGACTGGCCACCCTACACCGACTCTTGTTAGGTCCATAGGGTAAACCGGGATAGTCGGATGAGGGTATGTGGACTGTAAGGGCGAGACCCCCATTCTGAGAGGGTCAGGCCCTGTGTTGTTCTATGCTATACGTTTAGGCGTACCCGCTAGCGTAAACGACTAACTGCATGTCAGTGTAGGGTAGCTACTCATGCACTTATCACGTGTGCTGTAGTCACCGCTACTTCGCGACCGTGACCTTGGAGTAGTAGACCGGGTGTAAGATTACCATGGGGGACTCTCCCGACCAGAAGAGTGTCACATGTACATCCTGCATCGTGGGAAAACTACAAGCAAGATCGTTCCCTTAGGGAACGGGAAGATTGAGCAATGTCATGGAACCCGATTAGAGTATTCGGATCAACAACACGTAATAAGATAATTAGAATCAGAAGATTATATTTTAAGCTGTTTGTTTAAATTACATTACATGTTTTAACCACCACTCTACTTAGCATTAGCTGACTCCAGATGTTATAACTTTGTACAGGTTAGGGATTCGAGCAACCATAGCCATCGACTGCTGAGGGCGCTAGGCCCAGTCGAACCCAGCCGTAGTTTCCTCCTGTTAGTTGTAGTGAGTTCCTACAGTTCTTGTTTTTCCAACTTTATGTGTACTAGTTCTGTTATGATGACCTATAAAATTATGGTGATTACCGTCCTTTTGCTTTACTGTCTATTTTACATTTGCTACTTAGTTACAATACTTGTGTGGCTGTGGAATGAATGTATATTCGGTTATTTCTCGCTGAACGATTGGATCTTGAGGTTTGTCGAGGCAACCCGTCCTCAGATTCTATAAAGAGTCGGGAACAGGCCATGACATTACATAAATCCCTTAAGTATAACAAATCCTATATGTTGGATTTTCACATTTTCCAAGTCTCTTTATTGTAAGAAATCATGTAATTTTCAATACCAAACTCTATAACCTGACACTAGAAAATCCAATGCACAAACTACTAATTAAGGCTTTTATACCACTTGTTGGGAGGATGAATGTATGATCAATTATTTGATATACCAAAAATGATGAACACCATAACAAAAAAAACATAAAATCATTCTAGAAATATTGAAAACCATGATTTCAATGGAAAACCCTTCTATGGGGAAAGAGAAAAAAACATAAGCAACTAGAAAAAAATCCACCATGTCAAATTGACTCAAATTCGAAGATAAACAAGCCACAAAGAAAACAAGGATAATACCACATTAGATTGAACAATTCAAACAATTTCTTGCTCCTACTTAGACAATGGTGCTTACAAGTCTATAGGAATAAAAAACTATGATGTAACCTTTGTTTGAATCATCACAATCGAACCTCTAACATGCTTCAGATCTTCCCATTCTCTCTTATTATCTTCGTTTCTCTCCCTTTCTCCTTGAATTGTCGATGGGCCCTTTATCCATATGGCATCCCAAACATTTTAGGATTCGTTAGCCGATAAACTGTAGCAACACTCCTAAAGTTTTTTGAATTATGGGTGGAAACTACAAGTGGTTTGATGAAAGTAAGGCTTTCTCAACGTGAGGAAGTGACCACACTCAAAAGCCTGAACTAAGCCGTTTTCTTCGTAAGGAGGCCCCCACCATTAAGCTGTGTGCCCTAAAGCAATTTATTCAATGTAAGTAAACTAGATAACCACCTTGTAACAAATCTCTAAATAAAAAAATAATCATTTTTTTCAAAGGATCAGAGGCATCGGCCTGGCTTAATTAGTCGCCCGTTGCACATAGGCAGAAGATAATAACAGAAGAGACACAAATTTGACTTCGGTGGCCACATAATTTGTATCAATTTTAGCACATCCTGCAATCAACAGCATTCTCCTTCCACCTGCCACTGATGAGATTCGAGCCTCGAACCTTGCCCTTAAAGGGAAAGAATGCTCACCACCTATGCTGTCATTGGTTTCCAACTAAAATAATCAACCAGAATAACAAATCTGGAAAATAGATTCCACCCTTTTCACCTCTGCACCAACTCAAGTAGTTCCATTGACTCTAGCATTTCCACATGGTCATTTCATGTGGTTCAACGAACTTGGTCAACCTTAGGGCTTAAGTCAAATTGATGTGCAAGCAAGACCTATCAGTGCTATGCTACAGGATCTTAGTAACGTGGATGCATTAGCACATTGAAAAATCTAATCAAATTAATTCAGATGGTGCTCATGAGTCCATCCCAATCTTTTTCATTAGCTGAAAATAAAGTGAACTAGAACACAAATTTGCTTAGCATATTGACCTACGTAACTGATTTCGCTGCATTTACCAATTCGATGAACTCAAGCATCTTGATCAATGTGAATATAAAGAGAAACTCATAATATCAAATTCAAGAGTTCATTGTCTAATGAACTATTCCCAACATTTTTTTTTTTTTTTGAAAAGATATTTCCCAACGTTTATCACTACAATCGAAAAGATTCTTAAATCTTATACAAGCAGAATTTCTCAGCACATCGAAAACAAACACAATAAAATAAATGATTTTCTTTCCAGTAGGGACTTCAAATAAATAATCAAATTTAACCAAGAGGTGACAACCTATTTATAAAATGAAACCCTAGGAAAAGGATTGAGCAATTCCAGCCCATCGATTACATCCAAACGCTTTCTTCTCTCAAACCTGGAATCCAAATTTGCTCGATCTCTTGTTGGAGAGCTATCGCTACTCCTACATGGACGGGATCTTCCCTTGCTGGTCTTTTCCATCTTACTAAGGTAGCCATGGCTTTTGCTTCTCCTGAGAACCAGCTTCCTGTAAGCTGCAGACTCCAACATCTGCCTGTCCTCTTGGGAGAGTCTGAGCATAGTGCTTTTATAATTACAACGGTCTTGAGAGTGTTCTGGAGATGAAGACATATCCTCTTCCTGGTAGTTGACAGGTTTATAGGATTTGAATCCAAATCCTGTGTTTTTCACCTGTTCTACCAGAAAATGAAGCCATACAACTAATTGCAGTATATGTTCTTCCGTCTTCTCCTTGTCTGCATAATAGAGTGTTTGAATACGGGCAACACTGGGCCGCTGATGTGGATTCCCATTGACTTCAGTGCTGAAAGGTACGCATCAATTATAAGTTAACGAAGATTACACCCAAAAAACTGGGAGTCACAAAATTCTTAAGGAATTATATACATATGGAATGCAAACTTTTAGATGAAAACATAAGGCAATGTAAACCCAAACATCAATTATAAGTTGAACTTTGGACCCACAAAACTGGGAGTCACAAAATTCTTAAGGAATTTTATACGTATGGAATGCAAACTTCTAGATGAAAACATAAGATAACGTAAACCCAATCCAAATAGACATCTACAGGTCAGTGCTACTGCACCATGCCTATGTTTTGGGAGCACTTGTTGGCCTAGCCATAGGTGAAGGTCCACAAAAAATTGGCTCCTAAAATTTGTTGAGGGCTCTAATTGATTCGAGTCCAAATGCTTTGGCCTATGCTACAGAACCTGTGTATTCATGTCTAGCACGACACCTTTACTAAGATGGATTGTAAAAGGACTATTATATCCAGCCCTCCAAAAAACAAATTCTTCTAAGCCTTCAGGAAAAAAGAAACAGCACAATTAGCTTCTAAATGGAGTAAAAAAGAGGTAGGTGCCCAAACCAACCCCATATTTGCCCACTCTCCAACCCATCCAAAACCTTGATGTGCCCTGCAATTTCAGCAATACCAAAGATGTCAAGTTATAGGACCAAAGCAAGGCATGGAAGGAAAGAAATTAAATAATTTACTTTATTGTATTTTCAGCCATTGGGGATATCCACTGAAGGGTTTTTTGCATCTCAGTTTTCATTTGGGTAACAGTGAGCTGAAAAATCCCAGATTTTAAGGTGGTCAGAGTAGATAAAATAAATCCACATGCAAATTCATCAACGTCTAGAGATGAAACTAAACATACAAAAAAGTAACAATTTGTATAGCTAAAGGTACTGTCCTGATGTTGGTGACTTTAAAGTAACAATTTGTATAGCCAGGATTCAATGAAACTAAACATACAAAAAAAAAAAAAAAACCTCATGATGTTGGTGATGCTAAAGGTAACTGTCCTGATTACGAGTCAAAAGTAAAATTTGATAGCTCGGCTTTTATGAGCTTTGACAACATGAACACTTACAGAATCAAAAATAAGTTCACCATATCCAGATTATGGTGTGAAAATCCATCATGTCCAAAATAAGACCTACCTTCTTAACAGAAAATGATTGAATCCGAGATCGTAAGGCAGTTTTTACACCCATTGGTAATCCATGGTACAGTGTGTTCCTTGTAGTTGAAGGAACACTAATTGGCTGAGAAACCTAAAATGATGTATTATGCATGTCAGCTGACATTTTTTCACAAAACAGAAAAATGTTTAAATTCTCTGGGAATCAGCTATAAAAAGTTGCAAATTTCTTTCTGCTAGCTGATGTCAATAACCCTGACAAAAGTCAAAGCAAAGGCAGCAGTCACTATGCTTGATGATATAGGAGCATTCCTAAAATAATGTCGACTTCAGAAAACAGGACTAAAGCCATTATTCTAGAGAGGTCCAGAATGATAAATTACTCTAGGGGATTACATGGGAAGACCACAGGGAAAGTATAACTTTATTTTTATAATTATCTTCAAGAAGAACAGGAAGTGAAAAAGCGGAGGGTGAGACTTCATAGCTTTTTCTTTTTTTTTTGGCATGGAACTTTCGATAACTTTTTTTGAATAAAGCACAGCACTTACAATGTTCTCAATCTTATTTATAACATTAGCATAATGCAGAGCAAGACCAGAGACACCCAACATTCGAGAATTATGAGATGGGGCACAACCAGAATGGTTCGGACCTGTAAATGATATTATCAGAGGGGTTAGAATTCGTCAAGCATAGATCAAGCATAGTTATATTTCCACATTTCATGACTCATGAGATGGTAAGCGCAGTTCAGGCTTTCCTGGTTTCAGAAAATATTTCCAAAAGCAATGTGAGTTTGTGCTGGAATTTTTAAGAGATTTTGTGCCTTTGCAAACTAAACGGACAAACATATCCAGCAAAATTTGTATTTACATGTATACCCTTATAGACAAACTCCATTTACACATGCTTCCTTCCATTAATGTAGACTTAATACGACTGTCAATGAGTTGAATCAAATTGAAGTTGATTTATATTGCACATCTCAAAACTATTTTCACTTTTCCCCAAGTAATTGTGGAGAATGCTGTAAAACTTCCATTTACAATTCAGTTTCAAAAAACTTGCTTTTAGAATTGAAATTAAAGGAAAACTCATCTTAATTTAGTTACATTTCCCACTCTAATTCCCTAACTCGGTTGCAGTTCAAGTATGAAGTTAGTTTATTTAGAGTGTATTCTAATCAAAGAATATCTATAAACATAAAATGGTAGTTTTGGGAGAATAGTCCCACTTAAAAGATGGAGAAAGCAAGACTTGCTAATGATAAATGTTGGACCTCTCTGCTCAATCTAATTGGTTTTCAGTTGGATGCTATTACATGCAAATAGCACTAGCAAATTTTTGACAGTATTCTTAATTTAACTAAAGCAGTTGCTCTTTGTCAAAAAAAAAAAAAAAACTAAAGCAGATGCTAATTTGAAAGTTAAGATTTGACATATGCACAGCCGTTCTTTCATAAAATGCAAACATATATTTTTCAGTAATTTCAGGATATCATATGCATAAATCCCATAATTTTAATGATGAAAGGAACATAAAATGGACATCTGCATAGGTACATGAAATTAGACATATGAAAAAGACTAAAGCCTGATGATAGGAGAGTTTAGTGGAAAAACAGTTATGAACGGTTCAATACTGATTTAGCACGTACCTTTAAGACCAAATACTACAGAAATCTCTTTATGCAGATATATGACAACTTCAACCAGTTTTTCCACAATCTGCAATGAGATATGATCTTTGGAAATTGGTTAGGTAATGCTAAACTAAGGTGTTAACACAAAATTTCGTGTGAATATAAGACACAGAACAATATCAAATTAGCAATATAAAGATTCTAAACTAAAAAGAACTAAAACTATAAGGATGTGACTATAGATGCCTAGAGTCCAGAAAAAGCCGAGGTAGTTGACAACTACTCTTACAGCCACAACTTTTGCATATCTCTTAACCTAGTTTAACTAATAAGATTTCTGGGGAGATGTTATATCTGGTCAACTTATGGATAGGTTCCCAGTAAATCACCTAAGCCCAAAATTGCAAATTCGTCCACAAGAGACTTCCCACAGACCATGTTTTTCAGCCCATCAATTTCCTCCTATACAAACTTCTAGATAATAAAAAATCCACCAGAAAGACATTATTTACTTGTTTCACTTCAACTTATTCAAAAAAGAAAAAAAAAGGAAAGGAAAAAAAAAAACAGAACAGAAGTAAGTACATCATTTAATTGTTCCACTACACATCTTAAAAAAATAACAATCTTAATTCAGAATTTATTTACTGAAATTAAGATTTATTTCCACATGGCTCACTCCTAAATTGCAAGATGAGTCTGGCATCAATCGCTTACAAGTTTGGAAATGGTTCAATATATTTTTTTTGAGAGGGAGATGGTTAAATATATTAACGTAAAGTTCAGTGAGTCAATGTAAAATTATTAGTAAAAATCTTCCCAAAACATCTTCAAACTTTCCTAACAGGAAGGAATCTATTTCTCTGAAATAATTAGGCAGCATCAGAAGCAAAAATGCCAAACATTGCATGGATAAAACCCGACTCAGTAACATATGATTGCCTAAATAAGGAAGCATTTCGGAACTGCAGGCCATAAAAATGAACTAGATAACCAATTCTGAGCAGTTCTAACCATCATAAAGGTTGGACAAAGCAGCCAACTAATGACGGATACTTTTGGTGAAGGGGACAACAGAAGAGGTCACAAGGTCATCACTACTCATGATAAAGGTCTCGAAGCAGTCTGCTTTGTAGCCTATATGCAACATGTGCCCACTGAAGGTATATAGTTGAATTTATAATAAGCTGAAGCATAATTCCAAAAGCATAAAAGAAATAAAATGAGCACTTGGGTTTTATGTGGAAACCTCACTCTTGAAAAGCGGGGAGAAAACTACGGGAGAAGCGCCCTATGGACGTGAGCTTCTCTGTTATCCTTCTCGAAGAAATAAGTAGGGGTACATGCCTATTTATAGGCCACCACACACTCCACATTCCCATAACTCACGATATGATATTAAATGCTACACACTCCTCTAAACACTCCGCGTCAAGCTGGAGCATGAAATGCTCAGCTTGTAACAAAACACAATCATCACTTTACAACAGAAGACACTCCTCTCAACTGGATCTTGCTTGTAGGTAGGAACACAGGCTGGAGCTGCTGAAGGAACTGCTGATGTCTCTAACAAGAACCTCTCCTCTGGAGACCTTAATTAGTGCTGATGGCTCCCCATTCAGTATCTCTGTAATGGGGTCTTCCTCTGAAGACCTCAAAGCTGGATTACTCACATAGAAACAGACTGGATCCTTCCTCCGAGGATCTCGAAACTGGATCACCCTCTCTAGAGACCTTAAAACTCTGGACCTCCCAAAGTTGGGTTTCTCATGTGATGATCTACTACTTTCAACGTCCATAGAGGTATCCAATGTCACCTCAAAATTGCTAGAAGATGCCATCGTACGTTAAGACTGCAACAAAGGGACTCCCAAATGGAGGTGACTATAATGGCATCCACACTTCCCCTTTCTCCTATACTCGTATGGGAGAAGAAAATAACAATGAGAAGAAAAAATAAACCTAGAGAAGAGCTTGCCCCCCTCTTCTCATAAACATTCACCATCCTTTTTTTTGAATTTTTTTCCTCTTCTTTCTCTCCCTTTTTCTTCTATATTTTTTTTCATCATTTTCTCTTTTTTTTTTCTTTTCTTCTTTCTTTCTCCCCCTTTTTTTGTATAACTACTAAATAAGAGCAAAGAGCTGCGGACCAAATATATAAATGCCTTAAAGAACGTAGGGTTTAATAGGAACCAAACATACCCAGTCATGCTTCCTCTTACCCTCCACCGAGTCTCGACCATCTTCCTCATGATTTTTAGCGAAATCGTCGTCGAGACTTCCTCTACATGAGATCTGCTCATTGAGAGGCCGATCGTCGCTGCCATTCTCAGAGGAAGATGGCTACTCCGTCGAGTTTGGATCAACCGGGACGTCCCTGTGCTCCAACGTCGTCCCACTCCACCGTGAAGCCACTCACCATTGGGGCATGAGGCAATTGTGGAGGCCCCAAAGAGAGCTCGTGGTTGATCTTGGTGCGGAGGATGATGCCATCGCGGGGCTTGGAAACCAAAGCCGCCGTCGTCCCACTCCACCATGAAGCCACTCACCATTGGGGCATAAGGCAACTGCAGAGGCCCCAAAGAGAGCTTGTGGTTGAGCTCAGTGCGAAGGACGATGCCATCGCGGGGCTTGGAAACCAAGGCCGTCGCCCACGCCAACCGCGTTGCCACCGCATAAGCCATCTATGGCACGTCGGTGGAGGGGAGGCTCCTTCCACGGACGAGAGGAAGACTCTCGGGAAGAATGACTCCACAGCAGGGTCATTGCCGAGTCTCCCTTTGTTGGACCTCCTGGTGGCATCGATCTAGACCTCCATGTCTCCAGATCTGGGTAGCCCTACTTAGCTTGCATCTCTATGCTCCTCCTCTCTTGATAGGGTTCCAAGAACCCAACACGAGAGCGCCTCCATTGCGTTGCCATGATGATGGTAGATCGTCCTCCAAAAACTCATGAATAATGACAAAATTCAAGAATAATACAATGATAAACATGAAAATAAACCCAAGAAATGACTTCCTTTGATACAACGTTGAATTTTATAATAAGAAGAAGCATGAATCAAAAAATAAAAGAAATGAAATGAACACTTGGGTTTTACGTGGAAACCCCACTCTCACAAAGAGCGAGAAGAAAACCATGGGAGAAGCGTCCTATGAGCATAAGTTTCTCTGTGATTCTTCTCAAAGAAATAAATAGGGGTATAGGCCTATTTATAGGCCACCACACACTCCACATGCCCACAACTCATGATCTAGTACTAAACACCACGCACTCCTCTCAAAACTCTCCCTCAAGTTGGAGCATGAAATGCTCAAATTGTAACAAAACACAATCCTCACTCTATAGCAGAAGACACTCCTCTAAACTGGATCTCACTTGTAGGTAGGAACACGAGCTGGAGCTGCTAAAGGAACTGTTGATGTCTTTGACAAGAGCCTCTCCTCTGGAGTCCTCAACTGGTGATGGTGGCTCCCTATTTAGTATCCCTATAATAAGTCTTCCACTGAAAACCTTGAAGCTGGATCTCTCACATAAAAACCAACTGGCCCTTCCTCTAAGGACTTCAAAACTGGATCCTCCCTCTCTGGAAACTTCAAAACTCTAGATCTCCCAGAGTTGGATTTCTCATGTGATGATCTGCTACTCCCAACGTCCATAGTGATATCCAATGTCACCTTAGAATTTCTGGAAGATGCCATCGTGCCTTAAAACTGCAACAAGGGACTCCCAAATAGGGGTGACTATAATGGCATCCACACTCCCCCTTTCTCCCACACTCGTATGGGAGAAGAAAATAACAATGAGAAGAAAAAATAAAATTAGAGAAGAGCTTCTCCCCCTCTTCTCATAAACATTCACCATCCTTTTTTTTTTGTTTAATTTTTTTCTCCCTTTCTCTCTCCCCTTTTTTCGATATTGTTTTTCATCATATTCTTTCTTTTTCTTTTTCTTCTTTCTGTCTCCCCCTTTTTTTTTGTATAACTACTAAATAAGAGCAAAGGACGGAGGACCAAATATATAAATACCTTAAAGAACTTAGGGTTTAATAGGAACCAAACATACTCAGCCTCCTACCCTCCACCACGCCTCAGCCATCTTTCTCACGATTTTCGACGAGATCGTCATCGAGACTTCTCCATGCGAGATCTGCTCGTGGAGAGGCCAATCCCCATCGCCGTTCTCAGAGGTAGATGGCTGCTCCGTTGGGTCCAGACCCACTGGGATGTCCTAGTGCTCCGACGTCGTCCTACTCCACCGTGAATCCACTCACCATTGGGGCGCAAGGCGGCTATCAAGGCCTCAAAGAGAGCTCGTGGTCGATCTCGATGTGGAGGACAATGCCATTGCGGGGCTTGGAAACCAAGGCTGTCGCCCACACTAACCACCATGTCGCCACATGAGCCATCTACGGCACATCAATGGAGGGGAGGCTCCCTCCACTGACGAGAGGAAGACTCTCGTGAAGAATGTGGCTCCATGGCAGGGTCGTTGCTACGTCTCCCCTTGCTGGACCTCCTGGTGGCACCAATCTGGACCTCCATGGCTCAAGATCTGGGCAACCCTTGTTAGCCTACATCTCTATGCTCCTCTCTCTCGAAAGGGATGATAGGGTTCTAAGAACCCAACATGAGAGCGCTACCATGATGATGGTAGATCCTCCTCCAAAAGCTCATGAATAATGACAAAATTCAAGAATAATACAATGATAAACTTGAAAACAAGCCTAAGAAATGACTTGTTCTGATACCAAGTTGAATCTTATAATAAGCGAAAGTATGATATCAAAAGCATAAAATAAAGGAAATGAACACTTGGGTTTTATGTAGAAACCCCACTCATGAAGAGTAGGGAGAAAACCACGGGAGAAGCGTCCTATGGCCATTTCTCTGTTATTCTTCTCAAAAACACAAGCAGGGGTACATGCCTATTTATAAGCTACCACACACTCCACATTCCCACAACTTACGATGTGGTACTCAACACCACACACTCCTCTCAATAAATATCAATCATTCTACAAAGCTATAATACAGAGAAATTGACAATTAATTATAACCAACAATAGTGGCTATAAGAAGTGGATGAACAAACTATTAAATGATTTTAGTGGAAAATGCATCCATCCTATCATGCATTGCTTGTTTCCAAAAAAATGTACGTGGTGCCTCTTGAAGATTTTAATAAGGGACAACAGTGGAGAGAGAAATAGAAAATTACAACATGGATTGAGATGGTGAGTGAGAGTAATTGAACGACCGCATTGTCAACTTGAAGTCATCCTACGAAGGGAATGCCTTGCTATAAGGATATCCTCACATAGAAACTGCTAAGAATCTACACATAGAAAAGAATGCTACATGCAATGTTGAAGACTTGGCCCTACCTCCGCCTTTTATGAAAGGTAGGAACTTACAAAAGCAAATGAAAGATGTGAAAACCGCTAAAAGGATTATACGTGTCTTTAGACACACTCTAAGCAATTACCATACAACAAAATATACCATCTACCCGTCATACCTAGAAATGAAAACATGCAAAGCATGGACGAATCTAGGAGGTCAAGGTGGGGCATGTGCCCCCCTTTTCATACAAGGTTCCCCATGCAATTGGTGCAAAAACATTTAAGAATGTAAGTTTAGATCTCAGATTTATATGAATGTAAATCGAACAATAAAAAAATTAATTTAATCCCATGCGATACCCTCCCCTAATCCCATTATACATGTCTTACCCCTAAATTTTAGAACATAATAAAAGCTCATTATTTGCTAATTAATTAAGCTTTTCATCCCATAACATTTCTTATTACATTTAATTTTTTGTTAAAGATACATTTAGTTATTCAATAATATCTAGTTCTTGTTACTTTTAATGATATATTTGGTTCATATAGATACATAGTTTTCCTTTTCTCAAAAAGGTGTTGATTTCTTATAAAATAAAAATATATTCTCAAAAATCAAGAGAAAACCCAAATATAAATGTGATTTTTCAGTGTGATCATGATCAATTAAATGACTAAAATTTTTTATATCTATAAGCATAAGAATTGGGATAATTTCAATAAATTATTTATTCTAAACTAATTTTTAATAGCAAGTTATCTGTAAAAACTATAATTGTCTATATCCTTTCACTCTGGTTTGTGCCTCCTCTTGAATTTTTTCTGGCCCTTGTTCCTAATGTAAACCAAACCAAAGTTTTTATTTACCAATAAAATTCTCAATGACAATAATATGAGATGATTCCTTAGCATGAATGCAAAAAATCCGGAAGAAGTTATAGACAAATTCTTCATGATAAAAGATCAAGAGATGTGCCAAAGTTTTATTCCTAAAAATAAGAATGAAAATAAAGAAGAATCCTATGATATGCACCATAACGCAGTTTCTAGTATTGTCATGACACAGATGAGAGACCAAAAGATCCTAATCACCTACAACTGTAGTTTTCCCTGACAAGAAATTAGTGAATTCATTATGGAATATAAACTTTATTCATTCACCAGGGAATTGTTCTCCATTGTTTATATGTATACATTCTAATATCTGATCTCTAGATCCATTGAGTCAACAACATATAATCATGAATAACCAACACACAGAGTACAAAAATTTCCGAGAAAAACATCAAAAAAACTTCTTAAAGCCATATTAGATGATTATTCGGATAAGCTTTGTAAGTTACCTCTTCCAAGTTCCTAGGCCAAAGAGATTTCTTTTTCAAACCCTTGACAAGCTTTCTTTGTTGCTTTAAAAGTAGCAATCCCCCCCCTGTGTATCCAGAAAGAGTTAGTGGAGGACACAGTGTACAGCTATGTAGAAGACAAAAGTAGCTATGGATGGATCTGGCCGGGGGCAGAGTTATACACCACCACAGAGATTTTTAACTTTAATTGGTTCATGCTACAGTTGAGTCCTAAATCAAATGCCCCTGGATTAAGCTACATTATTTGGTCTACGTAGTTACACTTTTTGAATATTTGACGTTAGGTGACACCATATAGTTGAATCTTTATATTGGTTCTTCTTACAGAAACAAGGAGTACAGGTTTCCTTTATTTAGGACAACACAATAGCACAAACTCCTGCCCTGGTCAAGCTGGAAGCATACATCCTATGGATCTTGGAGACAAGACTCAACTATCCATCCAACTAGTTGCATTACTTTCTATCAAGAATATATGCCACGTGGAAGGTCTTGAGTGCCATCCTAACTACTACTTAATAAACCATCTCCCTTGGGGGGGGTGGTGGTATACACCTTTCCATCTCTTGCAACCTGATGTGTCTACATTTGCATTACCACTGCAGGTTTCTTGATGCATGTGTTTTGTTCACTTGTTTCATATTCCCGATAAACTCTCCCAAGTTTGTGTGTGTCTTCCTAGGTTATTCCCGAACTCAGAAGGGATATAAGTGTTTTGACCCCAACGGCCACCAATACTACGTGTCTGCCGATGTGACCTTTATTGAGAAAACCTCTTACTTTTCTCAAGAAGGCTCTTCTCTTGACTGACTTTCTCATACTTATACTTGTTGCTCGAGGTTGTTTGTGCCTCGTCCATTGCCTACTATGCAAGTTGAGGACTTGGAGGAACCTTACATCCCCTCACCATCATCAAATCCAGGTCATCCATCCTAGCCTCAGGACCTTCCTGTTGCTCTTAGGAAGGCAGTAAGATCCTATACCATGCACCCTATGGCACATTACACTGCTATTAATCATCTTAGTCCAGGATTGCAACATTTCTCTATAGCACTATTAGCATTGGTTATTCCCTGGCATTATACTAAGGCAATGCGTGATTCGGGTTGGCAACAAGCTATGCAGGCAGAGATGGATGCTCTAATTTCTCGTGGCACATGGGAATTGACTGATCTTCCCATGGGTGCCAAGGTGGTGGACTGTAGATAGGTATTAATAGTTACGTACCATACAGATGGCACTATTGAGCAGTTGAAGGCACGAATTGTGGTGAAGGGCTACACCTAGATCTAAGAGGTAGACTACTTCGACAAGTTCTCTCCTATTGCTCAGCTCAATTCTGTCTGTGTTATTCTATCTCTGGCTGTCAACAAAAATTGGCCTCTCTACCAGCTAGATGTTAAAAATACCTTCCTCTATGGTGATCTAAAGGAAGAGGTGTACACGACACAACCACGTGGCTTTGTCGTTGCGGGAGGAAAACTATGTCAGGAAGAGGTGTACATGGCCATCTATGGCTTGAAGCAAAGTCCACGTGCCTAATCTAAGAGGCTTAGTGTAGCAATCTAGAAGATTGGTTTTGGAAGGTCTACATCTGATCATTCTAGTTTTGTGAGAAGGACTGCCTCAGGTGTTGTAATCCTGACAGTATATGTTGATGGTATGATTCTTACAGACGATGATAATCATGGCATCCAGGAAACTAAACAGTTCTTGCAGAAGGAATTTGTCACCAAGGATCTGAGAAAGCTCCGTTATTTTCTGGGCATAGAAGTAGCACGTAGTTCTGATGGAATGTCTCTTTCTCACAGAAAATATGTATTGGAGCTTCTTGGTGTGGCTGGCTTACTTGGGGCAAAGGCAACTATGGTTCCTGTTGAACCATTACAGTAAATGAGCGATGTAGATGATCCTTTGTTTGAGGATAAAGCCCGATATAGGAGTATGGTAGGAAAACTCCTTTATGTATCTGTAACCCAGCCTAATATTAGTTATGCAATGAACAAAGCAAGTCATTTTATGGACAGTCTGCGGTATAGTCATTGGAATGCTACGTGTCCCATTCTCCGATATCTTAATGGAAGCCTTGGGAGAGGTATCTACATGAAGAACAATGGGCATCTTAGCCTTCATGCCTATTTTGATGCAGACTACACCAGAAGTCTAGAAGAAAGACGCTCTACTATTGGGTATGCTACCTTTCTTGGGGGCAATTTAGTAACCTAGAAAAGTAAGAAGCAGACGGTAGTCTCTAGATCAAATGCAGAGGCAGAATACAGAGAAATGGTTCATGCCAGTTGTGAGATTGTGGTTGATTAATTTCCTGGCAGATCTAGGCGTCAAGGCAAAGATATTGTTCCCTTGTTCTATGATAATAGTTCTACCGTCTTTATTGCCTCCAATCTTATTTTTCATGAGCACACCAAGCATATTGAAGTCAACTGCCACTCTGTACGTGATATGGTCTCCACTGGAAAGATATGCACCCCTACTACAACTTCTGAGCAACAAGTGGTAAGACATTTTTACCAAAGCATTACCTCGGAAGCGTCATGATTTTCTTTGTTTTAAGATGGGCACGCTTAATATATATACTCCAACTTGAAGAGAAGAGTTAGAAATTAGAAAAATAACTAGGATCTTTTATCCCTTTCCATTATTATTACTTTTAGATGTACTATTTTTAGGTTTACTATTTTTAACTTAGCTATTTTTAGCTTGGTTGTTGTGTTGGCCTTCTCTATATAAAGGGACCAACACCCTTGTTTTTTTTAGTGAAAATCATTGTTTTCTTCAACAATCCTTTATATGCCTCTATCACCATAGAATCACAAACCCTGGTTGGACTTATTGCTCTCACCACCTTCAATAAAAATAGTTTGGTCCTTAATCATTGGAGGTGGAACCGTGGAGGAGGTCTTAAACCCTCGTCTCTTTTCTTCATTTCCAAATCAATGAAATCACATAATCACCTGTTCCATGGTATTCCTCTTTTTCTTCCTACTCCATTCCACTAGATTAGTTGTCTCATAAATAAGATTGGATTTCAAAATGCAACTAATCAACAAGACATATAAGTTATTTAAAATGGCATGCGAGACCACTCAACCAAAAGTAGTAGGAGAGACTGGAAAGCAAATAGGTATATTTAGTTGATACGGTTAGGAAATAAAATAAATTAGTTATTTGATTAGGTATTTACTATTTTTAGGTCATAAGTAAATTACCATGTATGCATTTGTCTCTCTATATAAAGAGGGCTAATGCCTCTCTTTTCATGAATAACCAGAATCATTTATTCCCTTAAAAATCTCTACAAGGTATCAGAGCAAGTTTGATCTCATGTAAAAAGAAGAAAGAAGAAAACCCTAAAGGTTGGAGGCCCTCCGACAGCACCGCCGACCACCGGCAAGCCATCGAAGAGGCTCTCTCCTCTCCTAAACCTCTTATTCTTCCTCTTCTTCCTCTCCTTCCTGGTCTGCTACTCCTCTTCCTTCTTCCCCTCTGAGTCCCGCTCGCCACCACCAACAGAAGTCTCAGCATATGAATGGTAAAGCTGCCGAAGGTGTCAGAGTCACGGGACCTGACGCACATGGAGCACATCGGCGTGCACTCGCACATCCAGGGGCTCGACCTCGACTCCTCCCTAGAGCCCCGCCTCGTCTCCGACAGCCTCGTGGGTTATCTACCGGCCCGCCATGTTGCCAGCATCCTCCTCTCCTTGATCTGCGACGGCCGCATCTCCAGGCGTGCTGCCCTCTTGGCGGGGTAGCCCGACACCGGGAAGATCACCCTCGCCATGGCCTCCAGCAACCGCGCTGCCATGCACTCCTCTTCGATGAGAACGCCTAGGCGGAAGTGGAGCCACCACCACGCTGCCACGATCTGCTCCTCATCGCAGTTTCAACCTCGTCGTCTGCCCTCGTTCCATGGGACGGAGACCCCTTCCTCGTCATCAGCTGCAGCAGAGGGTCTTCTCCATCACCAGCAGGAGCGGTGGCGGCAAGAAGGAGCCGATGATGGCTCCTCTCCTCTCCTCATGGTGCTATGGCATCGACAGAAACAAGAAAAGAGGGATCCCCCCTCTATCTGATTTTGATCAAAAAGAAAAAAAGGGAGTTTTTTTTAGGGTCATTTGCGTGTTAGGTCCAATTGAGTTTCAAATTTATGTTTTAATCTTTTATTTTACGACCTTTGTGTGTAACCCCTCAAATTCTAGATATATTTTGTTTAGATCCTTATATGTTTGAGTGGAAGATAAATAATGAAGATGGGAGCATCCTTAAGATGTCAAGAGTATGGATAATACTCTCACGCACCTCAAGAGAAATCAAACATTGATCAATTTTATGAGGGCATATAAGAAGAAATACCCAGTGTTGAAGATACAAAGAAGGGACTACCACACAACAAAAAAATGGGAGCCACCTCAAGATGTCAAGTTAAAGACTCAAAAAGGACTACCACACCGATAAGAGTTGATCTTCACTACCTTAAAGATCTAAGTCTTCGTCGCCTCTTGCATCTCGACTTACGGGGGAGTGTTAAAAAATAAAATAAATTAATTATTTTGTTAGGTATTTACTATTTTTAGGTCATAAGTAGATTACCATGTATGTCCTTATCTCTCTTTATATAAAGAGGATTAGTGTCTCTCTTTTCATGAATAACAACAATTATTAATCCCACTAAAAATCTCTACAAATTCAGTCAACACATTTTAATTGACAAACTTTCCATCATTAACCAAAATTGATCAAAGATTGACGTAATCTACGCATACTTACATGAAAATTTTGTACAAATTTTGCAACATGGATGAATTTTTCATTGAGATTAGAAAACCTACATACATTGTGTGAAAGAGTTCTTTGACTTCTCAAGCATATGGTAACCAAGTAAGCAAAGTATGTAGCCCCCAGCCTTGATTTATTACTTAGATACAATTTTCAAAGTTATTTAACCTTTTTAGCTTTTAGAAAATGATTTATCATTTTCTTGTTTGAGAGTACCATCTCAAGATCATTTCCCAAAATGAATGCAAACACACGAAATTCAGATATGAGGACAAGTATGGTTGTATGAAATGCACTACAGGGTTCTAATAAACAGATAAAGTAACTTTGTTTTCCTTACCTTTTGGTATGGTATAATCCTTTTCAAATCTGTCCAGTACAAGTAACTCATGATACAAGTCCTATACAAATTAAACAGTCGTTTAGTTTTTATAAGCAAAAAATTCACAAAAGATATGCACTGACTTGAAAAAGAAAAGAAAATATTGGTAAGGTGAACTATCAGCCCCCGGATTCTCGGTGTCCAACTAAAGAAACAATCGGATCTCTTACGTGGACAGAGGGTCCGATCCAAGAATTTAAGCAATTGCACAATGATCACAGGGATTGATTATCCAGTTCCATCGCAAGGGATACACGTCTAAGGAGCGGATGATGCTCCCAACTATACACTATAACTTGTAAGATTATAAGGTTTACAATCTTTCGATTTCTCTCTCGAGTTGCTTGGGGAGAGTCGTCGAGGGTCATCCTCCACTATTTGTAGCGCTGGAGTTGGTTCTCCAACAAGATCTTCTAAGTAGATACGCTACCTGACAAGGTACGTGCCTTGTTAGATTATTAATTGCAGCAGCCATTGTTAGCATTTATTAAGGGCGTGACCCTGCTATACTTCCGCCGTCCCTTCTAATGGATAGAATCATTTAGGTCCGGCTGTATCTGGCCCTTTTCCATATGCAGGCGGGTTAGGTTCCCGGATCCATCTACGTAGAAGACTTTCCTCGGATGTAGGCGGGTTGGATCCCCGAGCCTGTCTGTATCCAACTCTTTCTAGGTCGGATCCTTCTTGTCAGGCCTATCACGGAGTTTCGGGTTCAATGACAGTTTTTACGCCTCATCATATGCCTTTTACTCTCGAGCTAGCACCTGCTTGGTGACAGAGTAACATTTGAAGTAGAAACTCCGCGATAGGTAATGTTCCCAAATGCTTGTCCAGCTGTGTATTTAAGCGAGGAAGCATTTGCTATGTAGCAGGATTTTAAGGGAAAATGACTGTGGTTGTACGGACCTTAAGAGGTGATACGAGGCACATGGGCTTCCTATATCACCAACCTTAAGAGGCGATTTGAGATGCATCCGCCTGCTATATCACCGGCCATAAGAGGCGATTTTGAGGCACGTGCACCCGCTCAATTTCCGTGAGTAATGGCCAATTAGTGTCTTGTTATTTGAAAAGACCGACATTTATTGCCGTTATGATGAGGTGGAAGCCTCAAGTGCCGTACCTATCATTGATGGGACTACCCTATCTGCGACGATGACATGCACATAGGGGGTATTAAATGTCCGTAATGATGGCCGAGGTTTTGTTTGCTCTAAGCGGTATATTTAGAATCCGCACCGGATACGGTGGGATTTGATTTTTTTCGGAAGTTGCACTCCGCAAGGAGGAACCGCCCTACGTAGGGGTTATATATAGGGGTGGTGGGTCATGATTAATGGCCTACCTTCCTTAGCGAGCACTTGCACAGGAAGCTTTTACTCTTGGCAGAGTGCTGTGAGGAGGCATCCTTCGTCGGAGCACCCCTGTGTCGAGGTGCTTTAAAGGACCATTATGTCGGGTTTTGCAAGCAAGGGCAAATCTGTTGCCTCTTCTTCCGGAATCTCTACCAAAACTAAGGCTTGATAGGGCTTTTCATTGGACTTCCGTAGTCGATCGACGATTTTGTCATTGTTGGGGGAATACAAACTCGATGGAGTACCGTTTCAGGCTTGTGGGTCCAAGACCCGTCTGTGCTCAGACGGGACGAAGGACATATTTATTATATGTAAATACGCCATAGAGCACAATCTACAAGTACCTTTGAACCATTTTGTGTCCTTCCTTTCCTTCTATTGCCCTGCCCCTTCGCAACTCAGCCTTAATTGCTGGCTGGTGTTGAATGCCATTACTGCCTTCTGCTTTCATTTAGGGATTGGCCTCTGCCTCGTTTTGTTCCACCTACTTTTTGGGCTGATGCTCCTGAAGGTGAAGAAGAGCAAGCCCCCGTTAGGCACTTACATGCTGTACAGTCAACAGATCGGACACCAAATAGTGGCTCTCCGATGGTTTGAAGGGACAAGACCCTTTGTTTTTTCTTTCCAACTTTGAAAACCTTGGAATCCCTTATACTTGGTAAGGTCCGCCTGAGAGGGACCAACTGCCCCGATCTAAGGAGCTTGACCCATCTATGCAGGCAGTCGTGAAACAATTAATTAAGTTTGGTCTGATTGCTCAGTCAGAGCTCAGACAGAAGGACGTCCAGGATGCGTTGTCATGGGTGGACTCATTGCTTACGCCATGTAAGTGGGGGAGGTAAAAATGGCTTTCGCGTCGTACCTTATGCCTGCTAATTTTGTATTAATCCGATATTTTTTGTTGTTTTGACTGCAGCTTTTGAATGGTTCGCTCGGCCAGTTGCGCCCAAGCGCTGAGGTAGTAGCTTGGCCCACTGTAGGTTGTGACAAGGCAAAGAGGGGCCCGTGGAGTAGGGGGAGGGGAGTCAGCCAGCTTATCGGAAGGGGCTGAAATGAAAGGAGGAGGCCCTTGAAGATGTCGTGGAGGAACCGGAGGTCCCCCTTAGGCGGGCGAAGAAGGGCCCTTGTGTGGAGATTCCGCGGAAGGAGTCAGCGACGTCCTCTCCGCAGAGCACTAATGAGGCTGAGGGGGAAGGTGTGCCTTCTGCTCCCCTGACGCCGTCCGGGCTGCATGAGGTGATTACCCTTCGTAACTCTCTTTCGAAAGCACCTCTGGAAGTAGCTCATTTAGAGGGTACTTCCGACTTCTTGGTTTCGTCGTCTTTGCTGGGAGCTTTTGCCCTGTTGACACAGGAGGCTACTGGCACAGGCAGCGTTTTCGATCAGCCATACCACCGGCGAAGCTCCACAGGCGCCTGAGTTTTGGTGGATCCCTCTGGCCGAGGGGGCTCGGGGATGATTGGTCGTACTGTCGAGTCCATTGCTGGATTCGTACTGGAGGGTGCCCTTGGCAGGTTCATACCCGCGCGTGTGGTGCCTATGCAGCCAGGGGCGTCAAGAAGTGCCCCCAACCTGGAAAAACAGGTGTTAAGGCACCTGAATAATGTCGTCCTGGGCCACCTTTGAGCCTCAAGGCACGAATTTTTATCACGTGTTACTGCATGCACATGATAAGCTCGTGGGACCTATCTTTCGTTGATTAATTTTTTCTTGGCCAGAGCTGTTTGTATTTTTGACGAGTTCGTGGTTTACAGATGGAGATGCTTGGGTCATCCTTCATCTTATGTAGGGACACTCCGATCCTTTCTAGCCCAACCGATCATGCTGGCACGGCAGACTTAGGCTGCCTAGTAGGCCGTAATGGCCAAGGCGGAGCATCGGCAATTGCTTCACCAAGTAGCGGAGGCCGCTGTCGCCCAAGAGAAGGTGGAGCAAGCGACGGGGGAGGCGAAGCAGAGATTGCTCCCTCCAACGGGCGGTGAACAATGTGGGTCGGCTGGACGGGGAGCTGAAGAAGGCCTGTTATGCTTTGCGAGGGGCCTCTCACACTGGCGAGGAGCTGGCGAAGACACTCATGAGAGTGCATAGTGCCCATCTGGAGGCTCTGGGGGACCTATCTGAGCATCTCTCGACCGCCTGTACCAATATCCTTTTCTTGAAGGAGGAAGTGCAAGTGCTTAGGGTTGAGTACTCGTTGGTGGAGGGGTATGAGAGGACTCTTGAGGAAGAGTGCGTCCGTCTGAGTGCGTCGATTGACAGGCTTGCTTCTATGTAAGCGAGTCTGGAGAAAACAAAGGCGACTATATAGGATCTGAGGGCCGACCTCAATAGGGCCCAACATCTTGCAACAAAGAGGGGCCAGTGGGTGAAGGAATTGGAGGGGGCAGAGGAGCAGACAGTGGTGGTAGAGGGGCTCGAGCTGAATGCAGAGATGGTGATGGACTCTTATGCCATGCACCCGTCGATGGGACCGATCTAGGAGGAACTTTCGCAGGAGATCGAGAAGCAAACGCTGGCCACCGTGCAGGCCCTTAGCAAGGGGAAGCACGCCACAGGCGAAGAGTTGTGCGGCTGGTCTATCGGCCAATTTGTGTCGAAATACAACCGCCTCAAAGTGGCTGGTCTTAGTACCGACGACAAGCCCGTGAAACTGCTTGTGGATGAGTCGCCTGACGAGGAGGTAGCCCAACCGACTACCAAGGAAGTAGCCCAACCGGTTGCCGAAGAGGCAGCCCAACCGAAGGCCGCCGATCCGTCTGCAGGGGTTATTAGCCCGCTCCGCTTTTCGCCTATGAGCGACGGGGATATGTTTGAGCCATGAGAGTAGAACCCTTGAGCCTCCTGCCAATGTCATCACTTTTTTCTTTTTTGGGAAAGAGATGTATCAGGCAAAGCTCCTTTTTTAGATGAAAAAATCTCTTTTTTATTACTCATGGACACTCATGCATAGTACATTCACAATTTGCTCACATGCCAAGTGCATGAGATGTCTCTACCATCCAAGGCTTGTACTTCCTAGAAGTCCCCTAGATTGTTTTTACAAATCTTGTAAAACCCTTCTCATGATGGGTCTAGCTTTCCACCTGACTGGTTCAGCATGGAGACTTCGCACTTACGTAAGACCAGGTCTCCTTGAGAGAATGTTCGTTTATAAATGCACTTATTGTAGTAGGTAGCTGCAACCTCTTTATGCTTCAGTGCTGTCTCGGATGCTTTGTCCCTTAGCTCGTCCAAGAGGTCTAAGGATAGGCAAACTTGATCATCGTTGGTGGTCGGGTCATACAGTTGCGCTTTGTAGGTGGAGAGGACTGTTTCGATAAGTAGCCGAACTTCCATGCCGTATACCAAACTGAATGGGGTATGGCCTGTGGAAGTCCTCTTGCAAGTCCTGTATCCTCAAAGAACATCTGGAAGCTCGTCCACCCATCTCCCTTTAGCTGAATCCAACCGACGTTTGAGCGCCGAGATGATGGTGCGGTTGGTTATTTCGGCCTGCTCGTTCACCTGAGGATGACCCACTAATGCAAAGTACAGATGGATATCCCAGCTGGCATAAAATTTTTCGAATTTTTTGTAGGCGAACTCAATTCCATTGTCTATGACTATGTAGTGGAGTATCCCGTATCGAGCTATAATGCTCTTACAGACAAAGGATATGACCTTATCAGCCGTAGGGCTGGTATTGGCCTCAGCCTCGATCCACTTGGAAAAGTAGTCGACGACCACCAGAATAAACCACTTCTAAGCCAGGGCTAGCAAGAAGGGGCCAACGAAATCCATGTCCCATTTTGCAAAGGGAATGGGTGGCATGACGGGTACTAACTTTCTAGGCAACAAGTGGTGTAAGGTAGCAAACCGCTGGCATTTGTCGCATTTGCATACGAGTTCTTTGCAATATTGTTTCATTTGCAGCCAAAGGTAGCCAACTTGAAATAGTTGGGTCAGGAGCACCTTATATCCTTCGCGGTTCCCACAAACGTCTCCGTGGGCTTCTTGGAGAGCTTGGGTCGCCTCTTCCTAAGTTAGGAAGTGTAGTAGGGGGTGGAATACCCCCACTTGTACAGTTGTCCTTCTATAAAGGTGTATTTCGAGGTTTTGAAGCAGAAGGCCCTGGACCAAGGCTCCCTCAGGGGTAGCTCGCCAAAATACAAATAAGTAATGATAGACGTCATCCAGGAGGTGGACTGCTCTATCGCGAATGTTCCGGGAATGGGGACAGTTGGCTCTTTTAGAGCCTGAAGGCAAATGTCCTCGTCCTGTCCCTGAGGGATGGCAGCAGCAAATTTGGCCAACGCATCTGCCAGGGGGTTGTCTGCTCGGGCCACCCATTTGATGGAGACGATCTTGAAACTGCCAGCTCCTCCCTGACCTTGTCGACATATAAGATCATGCTCGGATCCTGAGCTTGGTACTCGTCGTTTATTTGGTTGGCGACTAAGTGGGAGTCTGTGTAGACCTCGAGCGAGGTGATCCCCATAAATTTTGCTACCCGGATGTCTGCCAACACAACCTCGTACTCCACCTGATTATTTGACACAGGGAAGTCCAACTTTATGGCATACTTATAAGTGACGCCTATTGGGGCGGTTAGAGCTATCCTGACCCCAAACCAGACTGTCATAAACGAGCCGTCAATGTATAGTCGCTAGGGGAGTGTGAGGGAGGCATCAGGATCTGTGAATTCAGCGACGAAGTCCGCGAGGACTTGTGCTTTGATTGCCTTAACTGATATTTGACATCAAATTCGATCAATTCCATAGCACATTTGATCTATCGTGTCGACCCCGTGGGCTTGTGTAGCATTCGCTAGAGGGGGTAGTCTGACAGGACCATTATTGTGTGAGCTTGAAAGTATGGACGTAACTTTCGGGCTGCGGTGACATGAGCTAGCCCCAACTTTTCAATGACCGTGTACTTAGCTTTCACGCCTTGATAGGTCTTGCTGACAAAGTACACGGGTCACTAAATTCCTCCCCAGTCGCAGACTAAGACGACACTAATGGTGTATACAGAGGCGGCTAAATATAGCGAAAGAACTTTGGGCTAGGGGGCTGTCCGAACGAGAGAACTTCGGAGTGCATTCTTGATTTCCTCCAAGGCCTTCTGGCAGTGAGGAGTACAGCGGGCGACATTATAGCCTTTGCCCTTCTTTATGCACTCGAAGAAGATAAGACATTTGTCGGAAAATCGAGACAAGAATCGTCCTAATGAGGTGATTTTGCCGACCAATGACAGTAGTCCTTTCAGCAAGATTGGCGGTTGCAAGTCTTCGATCGCCTGGAACTTGTCCGGGTTAGCTTCAATTCCCCTGTTAGAGACCAGGAACCCTAGAAACTTACCTGCTAAGACCCCAAATGTACACTTGTCAAGGTTTAGGTGTAGGCGGATGTTTCTTAGAATCTGGAACACTTCTGCCAAGTACTCTATGCGTTATGGGAAGTTTAACCCATTTTACAAGCATATTATCAATGTACACCTCAATTCTAAGGAGCTTGCGCTTGACGACTAATCCCCATGCACTACTCCAACTCCATGTGAAGACTGGAAAAGCACAAACTGAAAGTAATAAGGAAGGGATCAATCGAAAGGCATGAATGGTGGGGCGGCCAAGGATGCCGTTGAATGCTGTCGTCAACCCAGCTACTATGAACGTGATCGTTCGGTTGAGGTGCTTATCCCCATCGCAAACGGATAGGGGGAGGAAAAAATTTCTCCTTTCAGCGTCACCTTGTGATTGCCAAACCCAACCGCCAGGTGAACTGAAGGGGAGAGATGCACTTCCATGAAACCCAGCTGGCGTAGGGTTTTGAAGAAGAGAACGTCCACAGCACTTCCTTCGTCAATGAGGAGCCAGGGTTGTTGTCGCCATGCTAGTAAGAGTGTCACCAGCATTAGGTCAGTATGCTCCATCGGGTCTGGGAGGGAGGAGAACAGTCGCGAGGCCACCTGCCTGACGGGACCTCTTTCACCCTACTAGAGGGTGGGAAAAGTGCTAAGAGTCGACTGCCTAGGAGGGCTGGATTGCCTGCTTAGAGCGGTGTTAACATCGAAAATGACTTCGACCTTCGCACTCGCGGGGGGTGGGTGGTGAATGCGCTAGGACGCTCCGGGCATAGCCGCCAGGAATTGGCAGTGGTATCCAGTTGGCAAGAGGAGGGATACTGCCTGCTCGAGGCGGTGGGCTACGGCATCGTTGGGCTCTGGGCCATCGACGAGTACCATATCGATCTCACAGAGATGCTAAAGCCTCTCCTTATGGTAGTCTTCCAAGCCTCTTACCTTTATCCTAACCTTCGTTCCGCCTAACAAAGTAGGCCAGGTTTCCATGTCGGATCTGGGGCTCGATTTGATCGAGCAGATCACGGCAATCTTCGATGGCGTGGCCACGGGTCTTGTGATACTTACAGTAGGGCTCGGAGTCAGCCTTCTTCATTGGCTTGGGCGGGAGCAGCGGGTCTTTATCCTTAGATCATATCTCCGCCAACATGTTCGCCTGGTTTACTATAAGGAGAGTGTATTCTTCAAAATAATTTCTCCTAGGTTGGTGAGATTCATTGATTCAACCCTTGCTTGGCCGATCGTTCCTCTGTTCTAGGAAGTTGCCCTTGTGCTTGTTAAAGTGTCTGCTACCGCAGATGGAGATGGGAGCGGATTCACCCAGGACCTACCTCTCCCGGACTAGGCTAGCATCTTCTTCGGACCCATCCACCAACCAATTGCAGTAGTGGAAAGAGTCATCCTGCTCCGCAAACCTTATGGCCTGATCCCAAAGCTCTGCCATATCCCTGGGTGGGAAGTCATCAATATCATACCAAAACCTCTGAGTTAGGAGTCCTGAATTGAAGTATTGGATGACGATGGCTTCGTAAGGCCGCTTGCACTTGAAGTACTAGGCCTTAAAAAAGTCTAGGTATGACCGGAAAGACTTAACTCTTTCGTTGCCAGACCTCTGATAGCCTTTCGGGGTTGTCTCTAACCCTCTGCTATCTAGCAAAGTATTGGTAGAACTTGTCCACCAGTTCCTTGAAGCAGGCGATCTGTCAGTCAACAATTCGTTGAACCACTCATGGACCATGCCAAACAGATAGGACGGGAATACTCTGCAGAGTACTCCATCGGGGCAACTGTACACTAACATCATCTGGCGGTAACTCCAAACGAACCTGTTGGGGTCCGTCGTCTCGTCATACGGGACCATGACAGACTACTTAAATCTCTCGAGCAGGGGGCTGTCATCACCTCCTCTGTAAAGGGATAGGTGGTGACATAGGCCTAAGGGTGTATGCCCCGCATGGCCCTAGTAACCTGCCAGACGATCTTAGGGATTAATACCCCGCTGCTAGTTGTAAGGGGTTGAACCCCCGAGATTTCCTTTGAAAATGGTGGGCGAGAAACCTTTGGTAGGTCAAGAGGAGCTTCCCCTTTCTGGCCACTAAGCTCGCGTTTATCTTCTTGAGTTGTTCGCACAGACGGGCATTCTCATCCTCCACAATGCAACGCCACCTGAGTTGCTCGTCTTCGAGGCTTTGCTGGCGGGGCTCCCCCAGTGGGGGTTGGTCAAACTCCCGGATCTATCTGGTCTCCAAGAGTTTCTCTGTGACTGAGATTTCCTCAGTCCTCAGAGCCGCCAGCTTAGCCCGAAACTGCTCCTCCCTCGCATGTAGCTCAAAGAGGAGGTCACGCTCATGGTCCTCTGACAGCTGGTCGGGGACTTCCTGCTTCTTGTTTAGCTAAGTCGGCAGGGGTCATCTCTTGGACATCAACATGCTTGACTGGACCCGATATAGCGCTTTCTCAGGGTCAGCACGGGAGGAGTTGCGAGTCGTAGGAGCCATCAAGAGGACCTCAAGAGCTGGGAAACATTATCAACTGATAATCACTTCTCACAGACGGCGTCAATTGATCGAGCTCTCAGGATTTGGAGCCCCCGACTCAAGAAGAAACGATCAGACCTCCTATGTGAACGGAGGATTCGATCCAAGGATTTGACCAATCGCACAATGGGCATAGGTATTGATTACCCAATTCCACTGCAAGATGTGTACGTTTGGGAGAAGGATGGTGCTTCCAACTATGCACTATAACTTGCAAGATTACAAGGTTTACAATGCTTGGTTTCTCTCTCGAGTTGCTCAGGGGGAGTCCTCAAGGGCCTTCGTCCGCTATTTATAGCACTGGAGTTAATTTTCCAGCGAGATCTTCTAAGCAGATACACCGCTTGACAAGGTACGCGCTTTGTCAGATTATTAATTGCGACAGCATTGTCAACATTTATTGAGGGCGTGATCCTATTATACTTTCGTCTTCCCTTCTAACGGATAGCATTCTTTAAGTATGATTGTATCTAGCCATTTTCCATGTGCAAGCAGGTCGGGTTCCAGATCGTTTGCGCAGAAGATTTTCCTCAGATGTAGGTGGGTTGGATCCCCGAATCCGCCTGTATCCAAGTTTTTTTCTGGGTTGAATCCTTCTTTTCGCATCTATCACGAAATTTCAAATTCGGAGGTATTTTTTACCCCTCATAATGAACCAACAATAAGAAATCATTTACATGTACTCACAGATGTAAGCTGAGCCAAACTAATTAATTCTCGCATCGCTGCCACCGCTGCTTCTTTAAGCTTCTCCTGAGGTATTGAATCTGGATCCAATCTGAAAATTATTTAAGTAAAAACAGGAAAAATAAGTAGTGAAAGAAATAAATAGAATCAGAAATTCCACAAAGCCAAAACTCTACTTGAGAAAGCGAGTTAAGTTGTGCCACCCAGGATCTTTGCATAGATCCCCAAATCTAGCTACTTCTACCATGAAAACATGGAGTTCCTCCCTGTGAAGCATAAAGGGTATGCAAATCAGCAGGCATTAGAAAACCAGAGTGTAGGAGATACCGGTTTTCTAGTATCAAAAGAAAATTGATCGTGGAATAGGCAAGGACAGGTACCTTTTGTCATTAGCTGCAATTCTTATCAATTCCTTGTAATCAGCAAATACAAGCTGTCGCACCCCTTCTGAGACTAAAATCTCTTTTTTTAAGAGCTGGATATTCTCCTCTGAAAGTGATTGCATTAGTTTTGCCCCCTTGGCAATTGTATTAGCTATCTCAAATGCCAAGATCGATACTTTGTTCCCACGCATAGCTGCCCCAGATACAAATCCACTGTTGGGATTCAGATTTGACAGACCACTTCCAAGTGTATCCAGAACATCAATAATGCCATTTCTTCCAAGAAAAGAACTCGTTTTTGGGGCCTACAGTGTTGTTATGTAAATGTAATTAACATAAAATGCAAAGTTACATGTTACGCCGAAGCAAAACAAACACTAACTACTTTTTGAAAAAAAAAAGGTGCCCAAAAAATGAAATTCAGGTCTGTTTAAATAATTAGCCAGGAAGATATTTCTCAACCCATTTATCAAAAGCCTGAAGAAGATATGAAACGCAGAAGGTTACTAGAAAAGCATATGATCTTCTCCCATATCTAAGAATGCATTTTATTTACATAATGAAAATAATTTGAATTTTGCAATCTGATCATATTTAACAGACACCACCCACGAGGAGTTCACTTCTTTCACGATTCAATCAGATCATATTTAAAAAGTGCATCATCTCTTAGCTGGCATACTTCTCAATTCCTCTCACAAGTACCATACACACATTACATTTTTCAAATCTTGTTACTTAACCAGGAATGCAGTTTTTTATAGGTGGAAAAGTAAGCTTTATGCTTTCCCTTTAGAATGGCAACAATTGGGGAAAGAGTAATGTCTGCATCAACAACAACACAAGGTTGTCACTATTCTCTACTTTCTCAATACTTGTTGGCCTTTGACTCGATTTTGTAAAGTGAGTAGCCTCATACAATATAACATGAAGCTATCACTATTCTTTGTCAAACCCAACCCTCTAATTGCAATCCTCTTGCTGTGAAATATTTGAATCCACAATCATCTCTATCTCTTTTGTGTGTACCACCTTAATCTTAGTTGCTCTCCCCTTGTTTCAAATGAACAAGTATCACGATATTCACTTATAGTAATCCATCCAAAGCAGAGGAAAAAAACGCTAACCTGGTTCCTGGTATGTACATGTCTATAGGAATCTAAATCCACTATTAACTATGCAAATTGATAGAACAATAAAACGTATCAAAATCAGAAAGTTGTTGCCCCCGGGAGCTAAATCTTCACACTTCCAGCCTAAAAGGGCGACCTTCATATTCCTTGCATTAGAAATCGCCTAAAAATCACTTCCAAGACTTTGCTACTCAGCAACAATCTCGCAAAGAGAAAAATAAATCTGACTTATAAAAAAAAGATCTGATTTTTCAGTAACAACCTAACCCCCCCCCCCCCCTCCCCATGCAATCGAACTTAAGGCTAGTTGACCCGCAAAATCTTAATATTTATTTTGTGGGGATTAACGTCCATTTTGCTAACATTAATTTTAAAAAATATTAGTAAAATTGGTGTTAACTTCGTAACTTCACCACACTCAAACTCCACTTTCTGGGAACTGATGATAATACCAATTCAAGTTAACATCACTTTGAATAAACATAAATTGATGTTAACGATACTCTACAAGTAAATAAAAATGAGGGTTTAACATCATTTTCACATTTCTTGACATTACTTTCCTCACCCTTTGAGAGGAATTTCATATTAAAGATTCCAGCTGGAACGATGTCATCAACCAATCAAAAAAAAAGGAAAAAAATCCACACGAATCCAAACAACAAACCTTGGTCTGCGCCAAGCCAATCTCCCCCGAGCAATTCCCGCCAGCCATCTTCCTTTTGAGAGAGCCGAATCCCGCGATCCCTCGCCGGTCCTCGTACTCCACAAACGCCGGGGCTTCGCCCTCGTAGTCGTTCCTTGCACGCGAGAACACGCACCCCATCGATACCTCCCCTCCGGATACGCTTCGAACCAGCGATCAAGATTCGCCACGCTGAGGAGAGCTGGAGAGGTCGAAGTAGTTAGTGGAGATGGAAACCCTAAAATTTTGATCCCTCGTCTTTACTCCTCCCCCGCGTTTTACCCCGTTGCCGCCCCAGTTCGTTCTCTTTTGAAGAGTAGCTGAGCATTGGTCGGAACGCACCGGAGTGGAGCGGATGGCGTTGGATTTACGAGAATGCCCTCCCGTTTGGCCACCGTGTAGAGAAGTGGGCATTGGAAAAAGTTGGCGCGAGGGGAAAACGATCGGGGAAACGTGCACGTGTGCCCCTCGGCTATGGAAATTTTCGGACGAGGGACAACAGGTTGGTAATTAAGTTATAGTGATTCACCTCGATGGAAAATCGCAATTGGAGCCTTGGAGGAACCACTGGGGGAGGGTGTTATTCCGTGGTCCAATTGGGGAAGGACATTGGGAAGGATACCATTCCGTCGTTAACCTTTCTTCTCCTTCTTCTTTGGTTTGTCCTTTTAATCGCTACCTTGGTTTTTTTTTTTAAATAAAATATCCATTAAAGGAGAAGTACATGATATAAGAGGGGGGAAAGGAGAAATAAACCCACAAAGTGAGAAAGACGTCTCGTTGAAACAGGAGAATGCAAAATACAGAAAATAAAATAAGAAATAAAGAAAAAAAAAACTATTTTGAGATTAGTAATCAGTCGACTTCCAAAAAAAAAAAGGATAATCTGATATTTGTAGATACAGTAAAATATCAATAAAATAAATATCAAAGATCGCATTAACGAGAATGTCGAATGAATTGACTAGAATGTCAAATTCGACATTTGGCATGCATCGGAAAGTTTGACTGTAAAATTTCAAAGTCACATGTGATCTTCGATAAAAATTGATTATATTAAAAAAATAAAAAATAAGATTTAAACCTCAACGAAATACGAAAGCACCTCAACATCTACAAAATCGGACCACCCATAACTACCAAAGCTGCAATCGAAGGCACAGAAGCAACCACCGCGAAATCTACCGCAAGAGATCAAGCCACGATATCCGTCAATGTCCATTGGCCACCATCCATCGTTGCTAGCCATCCACCACAATGCGAGAGTGTAACCTGGTAACCCCTCATCGACGATGAGCTACAACAAACGCATCCACTCGGTACCTTAGTTGGAAATAATAGGTCATTTGAAAAGAAAGCATCGTCTACTAGAGATTTTATTGGGAAATAAATCTTAGAAATGAATGATGGGTTTTGTGGAGAATAGATTAGAAATTATTAAATAAATTTAATTGCCGAAATCAACTGAGACTCGAATTAGGCAACTAAAGGGACAGATCGCGATGTATAACATATATAGGTTATTTTTTGGCATGGAAGAACACATAAGAAGGAAGTTTTTGAGAGAGACACAAAAAAATTCAAGCAGAAAAATAGATCGGTAACTTTTCATTCGTCACGTCTTTGATCAAATTAGCAGTTGAAATCAAACTGGTAATCACCCTAATGAGCAGCGGAGTCGAGAAATATAATCGCATTCCGTAAATGACATTTTTGTCTCCATCCGACTAAGGAACCTCCTCCCATGCTAATCCTTGATGATATTTTAAGCACTGGGTGATTCTCGATCCCTTCCATTCTTATTCCACTTTCTTTTGTCGCCATTCGTGTCGGTCAAAAAGGCGAAAATCAAACTCTAGGACACGCAACATCCGGGCTGCTCTGTGCCGCTTGGAAACTCAATGGTTGAATCTTCCTACCTTAGGAGAGCAATTGACGTGGACGGTTCGGAAGTCGCCTAAGACGATCGATTTAACCAAGCAAGCAACTGCACTATTCTTGACTAAAAGAGAAAAAAAATAGGGGCAACTTTGCAACACACACTTCCTGCAAATTGAAGGTTGTGAGGGAACACAAAAGCAAAATCTCTTGTTTGGAGAGGGTCACGCGCACCCTCCAACTTATTAAGAAATCATTGTCGAGAAATTTAAAATTAATATTAAATTTTATTCTCTTTAATTGGGTAGTAATATTAATATAAGTGGTATTAATTTTTATGGTATTTACTTGAATTGACGTTGACATCAATTTTTGGAGAGTGAAATTTAAGTGTCGGGGAGTTATAAAGTTAACACATATTTTACTAACAAATTAATGTTAGCGGAATTCTCTTTAATCGGGTAGTAATATTAAAATAAGTGGTATTAATTTTTATGGTATTTACTTAAATTGACGTTGACATCAATTTTTGGAGAGTGAAATTTAAGTGTCGGGGAGTTATAAAGTTAACACATATTTTACTAACAAATTAATGTTAGCGGAAACACGTGCTAAGATATGTAGGTTATTCCTATGCGTAAGTGGGGGTTAACCTCCCTTTTGGAGAGGGTTAACTCCTCAAGTAAACTAATCCGTTTAAGGTTATAGTTTATTTTAAAGGTTAGAAAATTAATGTTAAAAAATGTGAAATCGGTATTAACCTTCATTTCTATTTACTTGTAGAGTAACATTAACACCGGTTTATATTTACTTAAATTAGTGTTAAGCTGTGGTGTTAATCATTGTGGTGTTTACTTAAATTAGTGTTAACAACAGTTTCTAAAGAGTGAAGTTTGGGTGTAGAGGGGTTACGAAGTTAACACTTGTTTTTACTAATATCCCTTAAAATTGATGTTAGCAAAATGGGTGTTAACCCCCCAAAACATGTGTCAAGATTATGTAGATTATCCCCTCAAGTAAACAAAGGTCAACCCCCAAAAGAGGGGTTAACCCGCGCTAAGTAAACTAGCTCTATTAGAAAAGTGGCGTTAAGAAATATAAAACTGGTATTAACTTCCGTTTGTGTTTACTTGTATAGTGGTGTTAACATAAGTTTATATTTAATTGAATTAATGTTAAGTTATTGTGTTAACTCTTTTGACGTTTACTTAACAGTGATGCTAGAGAGAGAGGGTTGTATGTGACTTTAACATGGATTTAGCTAACATCAATGGCAACTAATGTTAAGCAAATCTACATTAAAAAAAGGAGAGTTACGTAGAAAAGTACATAGGAATTAACCTCCTAAGGTAAACTAAGCATTAAAGAGTACTTTCTTCCTTTTTGTTTTTTTTTTTTTTTTTGGTTCTGTCAAAAAAAACAGAGGGTACAAGATACTCTAGATTCATTCAACTTAGAAAGACTTGAATACAACTTAAAAGGGGAGTGGGAACGTTGGGAAAGGACCACTTCCCCTACCAAACATGCTCTGGACAAAAAGATGCAAGGATGTCAGCAGGCTGGTTGAACTCCTGGGTGCATAACGGAGGGAGATGCTAGGAGTATTCTTCAATATATATATGGCATGCAGCATCTCTGCACGTTCATACGACGTCTCCAAGAGGGCGTTGGAACTCTATTAATCATCTCAACCGCCAAATTAAAGGTGGACTCTGTATATTCGTGCTTCACAGTGGTCAAGGATCTCAACTTCTTCCAAGGCAAATTTGATTGCAACAACCTCGGCCTCCTCCACAGTATTTGTTTCCAGCAGCCATCCAGTAGCAGAAACCAGACCACTTCTTGAAAGACAAACAATGACAACCGTATGGTACAAGGAACAAGAATGTTATCATGGTAGACCACCCGAGGAAAATGAAGAATAATGCCATTGTCTATAACATTGTACATTTTGACAATGAGATCGACATGCATGGGCTTGAGACCTACCTAGGTGTCAGTGCATTACCATCAAGCCCCAGACAGACAAATGGGTCTTCCCCAACACTGACGTCATTGTTCTTCCCGAGGGACGTCTCATGAACCTTAGCTTCTTTCTTTGTATTACCCTTAATAGCTGATATTTTTGTGTTGAGGTCGTTGCTATCTTTTTACTATTTTTTTTATTTTATGATGTATCTCTTTAAAGAGTTCTTATTGTATTTTATTAGTTGGAGATAAATAAAATTGAGATTACCTTTATATTTCGATCTTGTTCAAATAAAAATATTTTTTATTAAAGAATATTAATAAGAAGATGTCATTAAAATGAATTAATAGTGACAATTAAATGATATAGGAAAGCATCATTAAAGTAAATTAATGTAAATAACTATTGCTAAATAATATCAATAGTGGTAATTAAACGACAAAATAATACACCATTAAAGAAAATCAATAATGGAGATTAAGTGGCATAAATAAAAGTCGTTAAATGAAACATATAACAACATTAATAGTATCAATTAAATTGCCATTAATATAATTCAATAGTGGTGAAATAGTGACAAATAAATTGTCATTAAAGAAGAATATTAGCAATATTAATTGTGGCAATTTAAATGATACTAAATAAAGTTTATAACGATATTAATAGTGTCAATTAAATTGTCACTAATGAAATAGTGGCAACTAAATTGTTACTAAAGAAGATCATTAGTGACGGTAATTACGACAATTAAAGTGTCACTAATACGAATGATTTAACAATGATTATACAATTACCGCTAACTTTTTAGCGACAATTGATCAGCAATTATTTTAAGTGTTACTAATTACATATAATGGCAAATAGAAGACCTATAGTTGCAAATATTAAATGCCACTAAAGGTTATTTTTTTTTACAATGGCACCTCGTCCATTTTTAAAGGCAGCATCAGTAGCAAGATAGAGTAGTTTGGTCGTATGACCCCAGAGTTTGATAGAAGGGGGCTCCTCCTGTTGCTTCCAATCACTTAGATTGGTCGTATGACCCCATAGTCACTCCTTGTATTCTTTTTTTTTTCTTGTTTGGCTTTATTGTAAGGATGATTTGATCGTAGGATACATTTATAAATGGATATCCAATAAGTAAATAGATATCCAATGGATATATGAGTATATGTATAGGTTTAAGTTTGGCTAAATAGGTAGTATATATGTATGAGATTAGCTAAATTCACTCATTTGCATCTCCATTCTATGGTAGATAAGATTGAGGAGCACTTAACAAAGGAGGGGCTTGCAAAAGCTCTTCAGGTCGAGAATTTAAATAATAAGTGATGAAAGTGGGGCGGACAGAGGTGCAAGCTCTTACAAATGGTACGAAAAAGTTACTCTTAATGGATAATACTCTTTGAGAAGTCATTAATCCAAACGGTCCAACCACATTTGAGAGAAGATAGAAGGATAATGCAAGTCCAATTGATGAATTAGCTTATGATCAAGAAGAGACTTTATGGTTTGGTGACGTTTGAGGATCACTATTAGAAGAACATTTGATGATCGAGTTTAACAAGATCATGACTAATATATAATTTCCTTTTAAGAGAAACCCAAGGATGAGAAATATCTCAAGAAGAAGGATATAGTGATCTCGTTGAGTTTGCTTCCAACGTCATTTGATCAAATATTGTGATGATGCTGGTTTATGGCAAGGAGACAATTGGCCTATCACATTTTTTTGGTAAGATGGTCACTTCACTAGTGACGAACAAGCTGCAGTAACAAGGCTTCATTGGAACATGGTCAGTTGCTAGTCCTAAATGCAAAAAAGGCAAATCAAGGAAGCGTCAAGGAGAAGGGGCCGTTCAACACCACGTGATCTCTCCATATGCTTTTACTCCGATGAGGAGGGTTACAGAAGATTGGAAGATGGAGTAGATTAGAGAAGAAATTTGATGGTGGTTCAAACACACACGATCCAGCATTAGCCATCTTAGAGGGAGGCGTGGTAGCAATAAGAAGTCAACTTGAATGTGGTGATAGACTCAAACTCCTCAGATCACGTGTACTTATCTAGGAAAGAAAGCTCGTTCTATGCACGTGATGACGGCATGGCCAACGTCATAGGTGGGAAGACCCACGAAGTCACTGGAGTAGATTATATCAGTGACTCCATTCAGAAGGATACATTTCAAATCCTATCCTTCTCAAGAGGACAAAATTATACATATATATAAACGACGCTAATTTTGCCATACTTTGGTATACGATAGGCATCAACCGCCGAAAATCTAATTCAAGCTTAAAAATTGTTGATTTTTTCTTATTCAACGGTGCAAATCTGTGTACCCAATCATCTGGTTGCATTTGGGTGGGATAATATTGGGATAAAACTACTGCGGTGAGGGGAATTGGATGGGGAAAGGAAGAATCGGAGGAAATAGTTTATTTTAATCAATATCGCAGTCAAATCATCCATTAGATCAGATCAATATAAATGTATAATAAAATATATTCATTTTAATATAATATTCTTATTAATATATTATATTAATTCACTCACATCAATATATTAATATTAAAAAAATATTTATTACTATAAAATATTTATCCTACATACTTCAACCAAATACCCATCTTTACTTATTCTTACGATATTTTATCCCGACATAAAAATTATCCCTTAGCTAAACTTAACATAAGAATTGAGCTGCTATATACCTATTTATCAGAATACTCCTCAGATCAGGTTCTGTTTAAGCTCAGCATTACAACTAGAAACATGTGTTAAATCGCGGAACAACTTAGAAACTCCAAGATACACCCATATCTGTGATCATTAAGGCTCGAAATAATTTTACACGCTTCACATGCATGCATGGCTTGTTCTTAGCTGCAGGGCCTGAAACTGCACTTGCCCCCTCCGTAGGATGGAGCACCAGAGTTGGCTTTCCTAAATCTCACAGCAATCTTCATTGCATCAGAAGGAGACCCGAGCAACGCGCGATTCATGTAATGCATGATCATCCATGTTGGGTAGTAGAAACGTAAGCTGCTGTAGGAGTTGAGGAGTGCAGTGGTGCCTTCTCTGAGGAGCGTCCTGTATAGCTCTCCCTTGCCTTGCAGGCCTTCCCACAGGGTCATTTCTGTGCCATACTTCTGTGCTGCAATGGGGCCGAAAGCCATCGCCACCTTCGTGTTGGGACCGACCAAATTCCAGTGGCACTCGTGTTCTGGCTCTGTCCAGGCCCTGGAATAAGATAAGCAAGTACGTACGTATTCGGTTAATCTTACCCGTGTGCCGCTGAAGCTCAAGTTTTTGTTTGTGTTATTTTTTTTTTGGGGACCCAGAACTGCGGGTAAACTGGACAAATTTACCAGTCCCACAACACAAACCCTCAGAGGTAATTAATGCGGGGTCGGAGCTCAAATTTTAATCTCCTTTGCCATAGTCTCAGTGGTTATCATTAGCTGAGTTGTACCCTAACAGGTGATGAAACTTAAGTTTGCAGACTAGTTTATGTTTCCATTGCTAAATGTGTCATCACATTGGTTTCCACCTCTATTAATTTAGTTGAATGGGATAGCACAACATGCTCTTTAATAGCTCACTTTGATCCTTAGGGGAATGCTAGCATTGGCCTTATTGGCATAGCTTAGCAATCATTTTTGCGGTTGTGATCATTTGAGCTGCGATGGTAGAGGAATAAGATGAATAACAGAATGCCACTTTGGAACGCCATAAATGGTTATACTTAAAAATGATTTACCATCTTCCAGCATGCCTATTGATGATTTGGAGTCAAATACACGTTATATGTACATCGACTAAGTCAGGGGGCAAATTGAGAAGCAGTACTAATGATAATAAAAGATTAACTCCTTGAGCTTGAGCCAATTGATACTAATTAAATCGGATGATACCGCACTCAGATGAGGCCTGGTGGATGAGGTTGGATGCCGTGAGGTTTGCGCCAGTTGACCTAGTTTTGAATAGCACTTTGATCAAGGGATAGCGGACCAAACTATTCATGCACGTCGAGTCAACATTGCTCCTGTTTACATTAGCTAACTAACAATATTCGTCACTTCAATCGCAACTACACGTTTCAAACTTTCCTGAAACGTTTCATACTACGTGTTTCATACTCGAAAGAAAGGACAGATTTCCCTTATCCCTCCCCCATACACAAACTCCTAGTCCGCCTCGGTCCCTTGACCACCACAATTTTTGACCTCTACCTCCTTATTACAACTTGGTGTTGTGATGGGGATTGGTGAGTGCTAAACGGTAACCTTATTCCAAATTTATATTTTGGCTACTCGAGCTAACTTGACTTTCGAGTTCTCTTAACCCACGAATAGCATCGTATAAACATCCTCGTTATTTTCGTTCAAGTGGTAGAGCGGTAAAGACTTTTTATTGACATCTAGAAGCCATATACCCAAATCCGGCTGATTTCTATCACATTTGCCATCATTTGCCATCCTAAAAAAATTAATCTACTGGAATGATCTATTCTTTTTATTTTATTTTATTTTTTATGATCTAAAACCTAATTGAAAAAATTGAGAATGAATTAATTATCTTCCACACATCAACTTTTCAACCACCGTAGGAAGGAATAGTGTTCGTTTAAATCAAATTTATTTATAAATAATTTTGATTGGATCCAACTCATCTATTAAACGAATTTATATATTCTAATTTAAATACAACCTATTTACACTCATCAAATTCGACCCCATATGTTTAACCAATTTAATAATAGATTAAACTTTTTTTCTTATTAATCAGAATTATCAAGTTGAGCAGATTCATAAAGGTAAATATAAACTCGACCCATAAACAAGTTAAACAAATTTAAATCGTTTAACATAAGTAAATTCAAATGAAATTCAAATCCATTAGTCGGATCAGATTCAAATCGAATTAAGGGGATTCTTTTTTTTTTTTGCAACCTTAGAAATAAATACGCAGACCCAACACTCTTCTGATAAAGTCAAAGAGTCCACCATCCTATCATACATGGGTGGGTAGGACTTTTCCGTCGTTATTGATGGAAGTATCATAATTCTACAGTGCATATATACGGAAAAACGAGTTCAATGTTATGAAACTCACTCATGGGAGCAAGCAAAAGCTGGAGGTGGATGCCGTGTCACCGGTGGAGAAGGTACAACTTTAGGAGGGTTGTCCGGCGAGGGAGGCGACGGGGACGGCCGTGATCTTTGGCAGAAAGACATGGGCTCCGGCGGCTGCGACAGCAGCGGGTCCACTGCGTAGAACTCCGTACCGAACAGCCGGAACAGCAGCTTCAGCCCCTGCGGGCGGCCAACCCCAGCGTTGCACCCGGACGGCCCCGCCGCCACGCGGGCAAAACACCTGCTCGTATCTCCGGGACTTCCCTCCAACGTCACTTTGAACGTCCCCACAAAGCTGGTCGTCTGCTCCGCGTACCCCGTCACGTCCTGGCCGTTGCCCGCCATGCACGTCACCGCCACCTTCGCTCCTAATTATCGAGTGCAGACATAACATTCAGATGGATGGGGGGTACTTGAGGAAAAAGTGCAAGAACCAAATGGCACACGGTAGACAATGGATCGGCACCAGAGAGCGGGTAGTCGAAAAGGCTAACGTGGCCGTCGCGGCATTGGTCGCAGAAGACAGTGCCACTGATCACGGCGTCCGCAGCGGCCCTCCTCGCCAATGCCAGGAAGAGCAGCAGTAGTACGTGCTTAGCTGCCATTACTCCAGAATTATTGCGTTGATGGCAAGCGTGGGAGTTCGGGTTTGGTGTGTGTGTGTGTGTGTGTGTGTGTGTGTGTATATATATATATTATCGACAGTGTTGGAAACGAAAGTTTAGGGTGGAGGTGTGAAGAAGGCAATAGTGTGGTTGGTAGGGGCACGTAAATGAGGTTGGCATTTTGGTTCTCCCAACCAACACACATCTTTTTATTATTCCATGGATCGGCGAGTTCACAACCGTGGCATTTGTGAACGATTTCGTGGTTTGGGGCATATGGGTTGAGGCGAGAGGCATCGTGTGAAGAGGGCACTTCGCATCCTTGGGCTTCTCACGGCCTCTATACAGTTATCATCGTTTGAGTAGTAATTAATTAGCTTGACGTTGGAAGGCGCTGCTGATCGAAGAGGAGACGAACGAGATCAGGTTTTTGTTCGCTGTTAGGTGGCGAAATTGATGGATTGTGCAGTGTAGTTGTACCTGAAAAAGTCAAGTAATTATGAGCGGCGAGGAGCATGCTTTCGGGTTCCGTCGGTGGGCCGTTGAACTCATTGATTGCCGTGAGAAAGGATTGATGCTTCCGCAAAACTCATGAGCGAGTTAAGGCGTATTTTGCACCATTCTTGTCTAAGAGTTCCCTTTCAGATTTAATCCTCGTGGTACTACGTCATGTATGTGCGTTAAAGTGGAGATATCAAAGGCATTCAACGCTTTTAGAAGAGATTTCATCTTGAGCATCTTTCGGTCCTATAACTTTAGTGATACTTAGATTAAGTGGATTTCTTAATGCATATCCAGATCCACTTGCTCACCCCTCATCAATGGAGCTTCAAGTGTTGAATGGGTGACAAGGCTTGGGGGTTGGGCTCTTTCCCCTCCCATCTCTTTTTCGTTACTGATATTTTCATTTGCTCACGGATGGATGCTACTTTGACACATGGGATTAGAAATGCTCTTGACACTTTTGGCGCGATCTCTGGCCTTCGACTTAACAGGCATAAAAGTCATGTTTTCTTCCCCATTCATGCAAAGGAGAGATGGTGCATCTACTTGTTTCTTAGCATGCTCACCAGTACTTTCCCCTTAGGTGCCTTGGTATTTCTCTCTTTGGTGGGCGAAGATCCTCTAGAATGGCGTACTTGGAGGATAAAATTAAGGAATTGTTAAGTGGTTGGAAAAGAAAATTGTTCTCAAGGATGGAGAGAATTAAATGGGTCCAATGAGAGGTTTATGGACTTCCTCAATTTTGGTTTGATAATATAATTATCAACGCTTACACTTTAACCAAAATTAGAACAACAGTTGTTGATTTCATTTGAGATCGCAAGTTACACCTTGTTCCTTGGGACGAACTTTGTCGTCCTTTGGATGAAGGGGGGCTTGGCCTTCAACATCTTGAAGACTTGCAAGTGGTGGCTGTTAGAAGACACATTTTGAGGTTGATCGTCATAAAGGAATCTATTTGGAGTTCTTGGATGTTAAGGAGATGTGGTGACTTTTTATTTGCACAAAGAAGGCATTGAGACTCCTTCATCTAGGTTTACTTGCTCAAATACTATCCTACCATCTTGGAGTTTTTCCATAATGAGACCATTTGGTGGTGGGCATTAGAGAGGGATGTTGATCTTTCCTCCAAGGTTTGGGAGAGTATTTGCTCCCATTAGCAAAAACTAGAGATCTGAAATTTACTTTGTTGTAAGAGACATGTCCCTAAATGAGTTTGTTGTACTTGGTTGGCTGTCAAAGATAGACTCCCTACTCGTCCCACTTGCCTTCTTTACAACCAGGTGGAGGAAACTTCTCTTCATCTTTACATAACTAACAACGTGTATATTCTCTTCAAGTTTGGAGATCCTCTTGGACAGCCCTTTTCAACCTTCTGGATGCTAATCCCTTCCCCTTAGGTGGCTTGGGATGAAGCAAGGAAGAACAATATTTCCAAGGAAGGATTTTCCTTAATCTTGTCTGCCATTGCTTGGCACATCTGGAAGGAGCAAAATACACAGCTTCACCAGCATATCGTTACCTCCCTTGTTGATGTGGCAAATATGCCAGTAAGGAATGTTTCTAAGTTACTTTTTTAGAACCTTGTACTTTTTCTCAAGAATCACTTACCCTTTTGAGTGAACTGTAAGCAGTTGGTCAGTTGGCCTCGAGTAATAGTATTTATCCTTTTACTAAAAAAAAAAAAATAGTTAAAGCATATTGACCATGTGAAATCCCTAGCTCTTGCAACTATTGTGAACAATCACTTTAATAAGGATAGTTAAATTTCAAGTCCTCGAGGGATATTCAAATTCTCATCATTGAAGCTCTGCCTCAATTCTCGACCTTAGCAATGGAAGAAGATAACAAGGTCCCAGATCCTTAATGACAAGAGAGACTAAGCCATTCTAGAGGGATGCCCCACCCAAGCAATGCAGGCATGCCCTTGATAAGGTAAGGTTGGAGTGTACCAACCTCTACTTAGAGCTAAGTCTAATTAAGAAAAATTATTATTGACAATTTATTATGTAGGATCCCATAAATTTAAATAATCACATAAAATAAAATTAAATTGACAAATAATGATTCTTAATTATTTTATATCCTACCATTCCTTTTCATAAATTTTTTATATAAAATTATTTTTGAAAATGTTACATAGAGTGCCAATGATACGAGTGTAATTTTCTACTTGGAGGGGGTAAGATGTGTGTAACGTAAAAAATGTGAAATAAAAAGATAATAATCTCACAAAATAAGCAATCACACAAGGCACAAGTAATTTTCAGGTGGAATCTAAATCGGGTGAAAACCACCACCTAACCCTCTCGAATTAGGATTTCCCGATCGATCTAGTCGATTAAATCTATTATATGAACTACTTAAATGAGAGTAATTCAATCTCAAGTACAACCACGCTACAAGTACGATGGTAACGTTCCTCAACCCCTCTTCACAAGAAAAATTTTGTCCCTCGATGGAGACGAGAATTCGCAAAGCGAATACTCAAACCAAAGAACAATAAAAGTACAATAATCCTATAGAGCCACAAATATTAAAACCTAGCTTCTATAGGAGTTAGGAAACTTCCCTTTGGTGGAAGTGCCTCGATGTGACGACGCGGGTACGTGACCACACGGCGACGCTTCGTTGCTCTCGTAATCGCAGAGGGAGAGCAGGCGTGCAACTGGATTCAAGCTCTCTAGTTGTGGAACAAATACTTGGAGAGCTAGAACTTCTTCTAGATGATCTTCTACTTCCTTTTTTTTGATACAAGAGATATGAAAGTGTGTTGCTTGGTGTGTCTTGGTGTATCTTTCAAGCCAAGGGATCCTCCGCTATTTATAGAGGGCCTAGGAAGGCTTTGGATGACCTTAGAAGACGTCCATAGCCATTGGGGTTGAACCCAAGGAAAAACAAGCCGTAATCAGAATCATTCATGATTCTGAAAGGGTCATTACACGTCTGATCCTAGCATCAGACGTCTGGAAAACCTATTTAAGACGTCTAGGAACTAAGTCAGACATCTGGGAACTAAGTCAGACGTTTGATTCTAAGCGGGTTTCTTTACTGACTTGAATCAGACCTAAACAAAGTTTTAGTATATGGCCATCAGACGACATACAGGACGTCTGGAAACCTATTTGTTCAGCGGAAATGGATTTCCAAGAAAGGTAACTGCTAGAAAATATCTTAAAGGAGATTTTGGATCAGTCGAGGCAAAACGGTTACATATTAAATGTTTGGGATTCTCTACGGACGTCTGATATAAGGCTAACGGTCATTTCCCTCAACGTTTACATAGGCAGCCAACGTTCCACTAATTGGACGTCTGATAAAGACATCAGATGTCTCCTAAGACGTCTAAACTAAAGTTTAGACGACGGATTCTAATAGATAGAACCTATTAAGTCCAGTCTAGATGTTTTAGACGTCTGATCAAACGGTCAGACGTCTTAAAAGTTACTATCAGACGTCTGATTTCCAGATTGGACATCTGATAAGGTTGTCTAAACCATATTTTGATTTTTTAAGTTCTCTACAGAAAACTTAAGTATCCTAAGGTTTGTGCAAGTATTCTTAGAACTACTGTTATGGTACTTTGAAATTCTTTAACAAGAATCTAAGAAATAAAATAAAGAGTAATAAAAGAAACAAAATATAAATTACAATAGAAAGGAAATTTATCATATTCTTCATCTCTTTCCTTCTTCAAGCTTTTGCTCCTCGTGAAGCTCCTTCGCCTCTATCAAGCTCCTCCAATCCGCCATGGATGTGAGTTTGAACTTCGTCTAAACACCTGTCTCCATTTATAATTTGACTTGAAAAGTAAGACTCAAAAGCAAATGTTAAAAGACACGTGTTTTGTTATTATCAAAATAAATGATCGTGATGTTCTAACACTAACAACGAGTATCCTACCACTTGGGCACACCCTAACGGACAAAATTTGGCCACATATGTCATGCATTGTCACGTAATTTTCTATTCTTTTCAAATTTTCATGATAAAAATGATTTTTTCATGATTTTTTTTTCTAATCTATGTTAAACATTGTTCTAAATTTTTTTTTCTTTTCCCTTTTTGGTTCAAGATATTTTCATCTAAAATCTATTTCTTAATGTTGACATTGTTTAGATCAGGTAACCGACAGATGACTGTGTGAGGGTATGAGGTTTGCAAGTGTACACATGCATGTCATATACTAAAATCTATCCCAAATTCGACCATCCTTAATGCTAATTCTCAATAGGTGAACCAATATCGAATATCTAGCAGATAAATGAGTATCCGATATATTAAATTGGACTAGAAAATAAAAATAGGTTCATTCGAATTTACATAAACCTCACCGAAGTTCAAACCAACGAATTTCTATTTCCTCCAATAAGACCGATACTTCGACGTAACTATCACGTGGTAAAGGGCAAATATGAAACCTAGAAGCATATTTGGTTGCAAACTGACGGATGTTAAGAGAAAAGAAAGGGGCTAATCAGGCAAATATTAATTGACCTTTTCCATCTAATTTGGTCAATTAAAACGTATGAAATATTTAATCAAATCAAATAATAAAATGTTAAGAGTTAACTAAAGATACCCAAAAAGAAATACCATTACGAACAAAAATTGGTTCTATGTAATTATTTTGGCCATTTAAAATTTTTGAAATATTTAATCTAGTCAAATAATTAATTGATAAGAGTTAATAAATGTTACCCTGAAAAGAAACTCTAACAAAGTCCAAATATAGAGCGAGAAAGGAAAAAAAAACTTAGATCAATAAGAAAAGCAAAAAAACTTTACTAGGCAAAGAACAGAAGAGGAGAGCCCAAAATATCCAACTCGATTTAGACCTATTATTAGCTTAGGTCAACCCTGGGCTAACATTTAATCCCATAGAATTTACTTGGGATAGATGTGGACCAAGGTAGACCACATTCGAAAGCTACAATCCGACCTCTACTCGGGCCCAAAAGCAATCAAAATTCCACATATTTATACATGATATAATCATTAATTATAAATGCGTATGAATGTATAAAATCATGATGAGCAATTTAGGAATTTCGACTTGAATATGATGGCACAAAATTCCAAATCCTGTTGATCTCACCCAACTCTTAATTAATATGAATTCTGAATATATTTAAATTAAACTCCTTTTGTTTTATTACTAGCACACACTCTCGACTAGAACATTCTAAAACTGCTTCTGTCATTAGACGATCGTACACAGCGATATCATCGACATATACCTATCACATGCAGCAGTTTGGTCGGGCTTAGGCTTAGGCGTAAAAATAATAATAATAACAATAATAATGAGCCTTAACCCAGGTCAGAGTCCAATAAATTATTGGGTCTTGTGCTTGGGCCTCGCCTGAAGGTCCAGCCAATGCTCCATTCTATTTTGATGTCTTTGTTTTAGGGTTGGAATTAGCCTTGTTGGTGCAAATTTTTGCTGGCCTTCCAATGGCCAAAAAATTCTGCAACTTAATAAAGTTATGTAATTATTATAGACTTTGCATGCAGTGGATAACTAGAACTCGATTTCAAACTAAGCAAATAGGAATCCAAAGAAACAACAAACTTACCTACCAAACAACCAAGTTGTTTATTACAGCCCAAGGCCCAAAGCAGAAACACTCCCCTTGCGTAAACTTCTTTTCCATCCTCCCTCCTTCCCGCCCAAACATCTTTCTATCGAGGGGTTAGCTTAATGGTAGGATATCTCATTGATATCTGAACATTAAATTTCATACTCATCAGATTTACCTTTGCCGAGAAAAAACAAAAAACTTTCTTCTCCCCATCTCGTCCTCTTTCTGCCTCATCTATCTTCTACGTCACCAGTTCACCTCCCACTTCCTCTCACCGCACCCAAACCATCAAAAGACACATCAACAACACACACCCATATCATACAGAGAAATCCCCCAACTCCACGGACGAGTGTCCTCGCATTTCCACATACCCACGTCACTAGCCGGGAAACGTGTGTCGCCAACTACGATCACGACGACAGTTACAACAGATCCAACACTGAGGACCCCAAAGATGTACTGACGGTTCATCGCCGTTATCTTCACCATTTACATCCAATTACCCACACCCACACACCAAAATAAAAGAAAGAAAATAAAAAGAAAAAGCAAAGGAGAAAAAAACACCCAACACTCGCCGGGAAGAAAGAAAGAAAAAAGACAACGGCGCGGGAAGAAACGAAAGCCTACGGGGACATCGATATATACATAGCAGGAGAGTCCATCGATCTATGCGGTTAAGCTGACCTCTACCCTCTTGAAGGTGAGGGGACCCCAACCTGTCGATGGGCCTCCCTCACGACGTCCATCCCTTCCGGGAACACCACGTGCTTCCCGTCGAACCACTCGGTTTTGGCCAAGCAGATACCCGTTGGCGTTGGGCCCTGAGTTCGCCATCAACAGGATCCCGGGGCCCGTGTGCTTTCTCACGAAGTTCTCGTCCGCGAACTTGGCGCCGTAGATGGATTCCCCGCCCGACCCGTTCCCGGCGGTGAAGTCACCGCCCTGGCACATGAACCCCTGGATCACGCGGTGGAAGGGCGAGACCTTGTAGCCGAGGGGGCTTCCCGCTGCGCACCATGCCCCCTTCTTCCCGCCGTGCGCAAACAGCTCCATTGCGATGGGGCGCCCCCGATGGAGATGTCGAACGACACGCGAGGGTTCGCGGCGGCGGCCATCGTTATCGATCGATTTGGTAGGTGGGTGAGTGCGTGGGGGGCGATGGGATGCGGGGAAAAGTGAGGGGATGTGTGGGTTTTATTTTCTATATCTAGCAGAGGGACACGTGGTAAGATTTCGTCGGGCGGGGGGCGGCTGTGTACTCGGCAGATAGGGTTGGGAGTGTGCTCGTGGCTGGTTTATGGTGTGGGTTAGCTAATTATAATTAATAAAATTATAATAAGGGTTAATTTTTATTTTTATTTATTAATAAATAAGAGTTAACTTTTATTTGTATTTATTAAATAGAAGTTAGGAATGAGGGTCATCCTACGATGTGAAAGGAGGATTGAGGAATAGATGTTAGAATGAGAGATCAGTTGTAAAAAGGATATGTTTGCCCTAAAATGGAAGGTAAGTTAGTTGCTTTTTTTTATTAAATTAAGTTAATGAGCAAGGTTGAATGGGGGAATAAAATTGTGTCAAGTGCTAGATTAATTGATGAGTTAGCACTATGTATTATTACTTTAATTTTATAATTCTTGGTAAGCAAGAATAGGAAAAAAAGACAAAAGTTAATTTTGAGAATTTGTCATAGCACATATAAAACTAACCATGGAAATAAAATTCATTAAAATGGAGCAAAATGGTATAAGTATTAGTGAAATAGTTATGCCTGTGGTAATTGGTACATGATAAAGAAGGTCTACACTTGTGACCACAACTCCCAACTCAATATTAAATTATTTACGATCGGGTCATTCTCAAAATAAGTTATAATTTCCCTTGGAAATTCTTATTCTAGTGTACCACTGCTATCATCATCCCACCCCTCTTTCTTTCCACCGCTTTTGCCGGTCAACCTATATTGCACAATCAAATATTTCCTTAGCATTAGTCAATGATCCCACGCACTTCCTTTAGAGCAAAGCTCAAAATTTGGTAATTCACCCATCTATATCAGTACAAAAAAGTTATAATTGCTAAGGATTAGGCAGTAAAGTTTAACCAATAGACTAAGTGATTACCATAAGGATTAAGCATCAATGTTTAATATTTTGTGTTTAATTTTTATTACTATGTAATTGCACTTCTTTGTAACTCACAGTAAATTAATCTTTATGGATGCTAAACTTCTTAATACTTTGAGTATTATTCTTAAACATGCAAAACAAGTTCTGATGTGATGAATATAAGAAGAATTCCACAATAAACATGATGGGTTTAACATGAGGGTCTCCAATTTGGATGACATTAAAATACTACACATAATAGGAATTTTCATGTTTCATAATATATATCATTTTTGACAAATTAATGTTCTTATGAGTACAGCATACAACTTTTGCTTAAGAAATTTCTGGCTAATATCCTATCTATCTGATAGACTTTTAATCCAAGTTATTAGAGCATGCATTGATGGAGGTAATCACCAATCTCTCATAAATATATGCCACATATGATCATAATCGTAGTTCCATGCTATAGACAAACACAAACAGATGATAACTATGATAGTTTTGGTGGCAAGCACACTGGGCACAAGTAGGGTGTTAGAGACCTCACAGATAGAAACATTATTTTGACTTAAATAGACCAATAGAGATCCAGTCCTACCCTTTAACCAAAGGGGAAATTTTCCAGCTATTGATTAAAATGCTTTTCTATGTCAAGGCCCATAATCCTTCTTCTCCCCTACCCGCTACGCCAAAACAGACCGATGAAACTGCATCCAAGGGATCAAAGCTAACATATATGTATGTGTAAAGACCCTGGCATCAAATGTCTTTTAAGACGTCTGGGAGTTGGTCCAGATGTCTGGAAGCCTTCCCAGACGTCTGGAAATTAATTTTTTCGGCGTACGGTTTCACGTTTGCGCGCATGCGTGTGCAGATTGAACCGCCGCCCTCTTTTCTTCTCTCTCTCTCCTCCTCGTCCTGCAGGCGCAGCTTTCTTCCTCTCTCTCTCCCCACGGCGCCTTCAAATACTCCCCCTCTCCTCTCGCTCACCCTCACTCCACCGTCTTCTTCTTCTTCTTCTTCCTGTTAGCGCGAGAGTGAGAAGGCGAGGGCAGCAACTGCTGCTGTGGGTGCGCGGGGAGGAGGTGTTGCAGCGAGAGGGAGAAGAGTTTGAGCGCGAGGGTGTGAGCTCGCCGGAGCAGCCAGGGCCGGCCGGCGGGCACGAAGCGAGAGCGTGGTGCTGGGGAGGTGCTGCTGCAGCTCAGGCAGTAGGCGAGCGCGGCGTGGCACGGCCGTGCGCAGTAGGCGGAGGGCGAGGAGGTTTTGATTCTGGGAAAATTTCCCATAATCAGACGTCTGGACCTACGTCCAGACGACGCGGGAGACGTCTGGAGGAAGGTCCAGACGTCTGAAAGGTACGATATTTTCCATTCCTTCTTTTGCGTGTACGGCCATGCAGCCGTTCCGCCAAAGGGTTCTGCCTCATTTTCGTGTTGAGGATGGTTGCGTACGTGTGCAGGTTTCGTTCGGGAAGGCGCAAGGGCACACCCTACCACACAGATCAGACGTCTGGGCATAGCACCAGACGGCGGAGAGGGTCTCCAGACGTCTGAAGTGACAGTCGAACGTCTGGAACTAAGTTCAGATGGTTCAGCGGGATTCTAGACGTCTGAAGAACCGCGTAGAAAGTATGACCTGAACTATCGTTTAAGACATCTGGAAGATGTTCCAGACGTCTGATTTTGGACAGACTTATCATTTTTGACCCGTTTAGGGTCCGTTCGAAGTCTGTTTTCCACTTTTCAAGTTTCATTCTTCTCAGAATTTGTTCCTCTACGTGTTTACAGTATTTGTATCCTGTTCTGAGTAGTTCATTGTGTTTTATCCTTATGTTAGGACCTCGTTCCGTTGCGGCTCGGGGGGTTGCGGAGGTGCGCGAGCTTGCCGATCACTCCCTCAGTACTCCCAGTTTTGCCGGTAGAGTGGCTCCCTTTAATTATTTATCAACATTATGCACTTGTGAGATAATTAATAGATTCTAAGGTGTGGCATGAACCCTAGAATTGGAAAACTAGATTGAATGATAGATCCTAGGGTATGGCATGAATCCTAGGACTGGAAAACTAGATCAAATGATAGATCCTAGGGTATGGCATGAATGCTAGGTCTGGAAAACTAGATTGAATGATAGATCCTAGGGTGTGGCATGAATCCTAGGAATAGAAAACATCGAAACGAATGTCGTGAATATATGAATTGTAGTCTTGGAAAAGTAGAGAGAAAAATGATAATTGCTTGTAATTGGATAACAGTTGCTTGTTTGTGAATGGATATTAACTGTTAAGAACATGGGCTATATGAAAATTAAAGTTGAAATGATGAAACCTAAATTGGCTTAGTTAAAGAAATATGAGCATGAACCCTACGGGGAATTAGGAGTAGAGCTCCTGAGAGGTGAATGGAATGGAATTGGGGAAGTAAGCTGGCCCTTGAGTACGGAGTACCAAGGAGAGCGACTGTCCCCCTATTTAGTGTAGAGCGAAGCTAGCCGCTCCAGGGACCCAGGGTTAGGTCTGGCCACTTTGTACTGACTTTTGGCCCTCGCGTACACAGTACCGGGGAGAGCTACTAGTGTAAGGAGAGCATTAGCCACCCCACGGGCTCTGGGGTTCTGCTAGCCTTCCTACACCGACTTGTTAGGCCCACTAGGCAAATCAGGGTAGTCAGGCGAGGGTGTGCGGACTGTGGAGGGGCAAGACCCCTGTTTGGTTACTATAGAGGGGGCTGGACCCCTGTTACTGAGAGGGCTCTGCCCTATGCTGGTCCCGTGCTCTGCTTTGGGGTGCACCTGTTAACGGAAACGACTGACCGCGTGCCAGTGCGGGGTAGTTACCCGTGCGTTTATCGTGCGTGCCGTAGTCACCGTTACGTCTGTCAGTGACTTTGGGGTGGTTGACTAAGGGTAGGACCACCACGGGGGACTCCCCCAGCTAGGAGAGCACCACGTGCTACTTCTACTTTTCGAAAAAGACTGCAATCAAGATCATTCCTACGAGGAACATCCAAGATCAAGAGAGGAATAATTCAAGAATGAGTAATAGAAAAATAAAGAAAGAGATAAAAAAATAATAATAATAGCTACTTGTTCACCTTACTGTTTTTCTTAGCTTTTGGTTGTCACTCTACTCAGCGTTTCGCTGACATGTCACCTTTGTCACCTTTTCAGGACCAGGTGTTGAGCAGCCAAAGCTGGCGGCTGCAGAGGGTGCTGGGCCTAGTAGAGCCCAGTAGTTTTACTTGTGTAGTACCTACTGTACCGTTTCTACTGTTGTAGTGAGTATTTTCTGTTACCACTGTACTTTTTTATTGTAAGCATCATGTTTATGTACCTGTTTAATTCTCTACTGTTGTGGTGGTGTGTACTGTAGTAGTTCTTTTCTTTATTGCTGTACTTTTGTTACTGCTAGTTATATACATGGTGGATGTGGTTTATTTTATTGTTCTTTTGATTACTTTCTTGTTGGACGACTGGGTCTTGGGATTAGTTGGGTCGGTCCGATTGTCGAGTCTCGTAGGGATTCGAGAATCGGGTTGTAATAATATGTAAGGCTAATTTATGGGGGGAGTAGACATGTAATCCCATAATCTAAAGAATTAGTAAGAACTAAGGGGGCCCGACTACAATTTACTCAACAAATCAAATATTAAATGCAAAAAATGAAGAGTTCACAATGGTAGCCATCATAAATATTAATTCGACCTGAAATAGGGGATTTCTTGCGAAGGCTCGTGCGCGTGGGAGGGAGGACCACTGGCGGAGCGGTTGTCGGTGACAGTCGGCCGAAGTCCGAGCTTCGCGTCGATGATCTCAGCGTGGGTCAAGATGATCGGAGCTGGTGGCCGAAGGCAGAGGATGGACGACCGAAGGTGCAGTGTGTGCGTCGAGTTTGGCCACACGTGCGTCGAGTGTGGTCGCACGTGGCTGCTGTGGTTGGCAAGGATGCTCAGGCAGCACTTGGGGTCGAGGTTGGAGGTTGGAAGAGGCTCAACGGAGGCACTGTTCGTTTCGTGCTTTGGGTTCCTCTACGGGGAAGAGGATGAGCAGTAGATAGTGGGAGAAAAAAAGAAGGTGGGAGAACAAAGGGCAACTTCAACATTTTGGGGAAGGGAGGAATCGCGAAGTGGAGAGAGAAAATGTGGGTTGGGATAATAGGTTGGCCCAACTTGCATCCTATTTGATGTTAGGATAACACCAGTTAAAAGGACAAATGAGGGTTCACTTGACCCCCAAGGTAAATAGGGGTTAACCCCTCTTTTTGAGGGGTTAACCCCCACAGTAAACTAGGCCATAGGACCTGTTTGGTTAACAAAATGAAGGAGGAATTAGGAGGTGAATGTTGTATTTGGTAGCATTTGTTTTAGTGTCGATGAATTTCGGAATTGAGGGGTGTATGTTGGAATAAACAAACTCCACTGAAGCGGTGGAATTTGTTATTCTGTTGATTTATTCTACCTGTCTCATCTCCCTCTCTCAATTTCACCACATAAAATTCATTTATTCCTCCAACCAAGCACCTTAGACAAAATAAATACTTTTAATTATTTGATATGATAATAAATACCACTAACATAATAAAAACTCTAATTCTTCCTATTCTTTTATATCTTTTTTATCCTCCTAATTATTCCTCTAACTAAACAACATCTTACCATTTTAAAAGTTATATCGAATAAGTTGGTTAATGCAAAAATCGATATCTTATCGATTACATGGATCCGTTCAGTGGATAGTTAAAATTAGTATAATTCGATTAAAATCGAACTGGATCAATTGATTTTGTTAAATCGAACAATCAATTTCACTGCACTATTGAGAATTAAAAAATTAAAAACGTATATAACTTTAAAATTAAAAGAAAAAGTTCAGACATTTACGTATTCTCTAAGATTATACTCTTAATTTCAATTATTTTTTTTATTTTTTATTTAAAGTTTGATAAAAAAATATTAATTTTAGTATAATTAAAATTGTAAAATAATTTTTTTGTTACTTAATTTTAATAATCTTTTATTAAACACTGATTTAGACTTATGAACCAATACAAATTAATCTAGCATAGGCTTGATTGTGTTTGAGTCATTATTGAGCTCAATCCTTAATGAGTTGTAACTTTGAGCCCTTGATTGGGTTTAATAAAATTATTATAATTGTAAAAATTATAATTTTAGAAATCTAAAAAATTTCAAAAATAAATAAAGTAAAAAATCATTGCCCACAACATTATTGATTAATTAAAAGCTTTTGGGTCGATATTGTTACTAAAGAAGGATAAGGAAAGAGAGGATGAAGGGAAGGTTTTGAAAAAATTATACCTTAAATTTTATATTATTAATTTTTAACATAAAGTATATATATCATATGACACATATATTTCAGTATGTTTATATTTTTATGGTGTTCAAGTCCTTGCCCTACTCTAGTTTGACTCGATACACTTATTGAGTACAAACTTAAGTTCGAGCTCGGCTCATTAACAAATTGAGTTGAATTCAAGTCAAGCATATCGAATCGAGCTCAAAATGAGTGCACCAATCTTGCGCTTTTCCAACAACCCTACCTGAGTGTTTTCATGCAGCCAGTTCAACACCTTTCAGTCAATCAGTTTAAGGACTTCGTTGGCAAGAGTATGAACTTAGCTTGCCTAGTGCGTGTGCTCCGTTGAAATCTACCAGATTGAGGCTGCAATTAACCTTGTCATGCCATTTTCTCAGCAAGGAGTTCACCGTAAGAAGCTTTACTTGGCTAGGGGTGATATCCATATGTGCTGAGAATAATTGGATGCAAAGAAGTGGTGCCTAATCAATTCAGTCAACAAATGTGTCAATGAGCCATTGTAAGGAAAAGAAGATGAATAAGAAGTACTTGCTTGATAATCCTAGAAAGCACTCGTAGAACCCCCATCCTCTATTTGAATAGAGCTTTTTCACAAGGGTTTCACTACAAATTTCACATTAAAGACACCAACAGGCTTTTGTTCACAAAGTCACCTCACTTTAGAAATCTCGAGAAAACATGTAAAGAAGTAAAAAAAAAAAGGCACGTCAATATGAGCTCCGACGTGCATAGGCACATGTACACATGCCATGTGTGTTGATCTACACACACCTAGGCATGCCACATGAGTATGGATAAAGGCTAAGGATTCTCAACAGCTTGCCGATGTGTCTATTTCTCAAAAGAAAGGGGATAAATGGGACAAATGACCGACAGAAGAGGAGCTACTCTGGAGGTCGGTGAAGGAGCTTGCTAGATTGTTATGTTGATTGAGAAGAAGATGGGGTGGGGAGGGGGAGGACATGCCTATTTATTGGGAGGGAGTTTATCTTTGCGACTAGGAGGCAGATCAACACGTGGCTGGTGTGTTGGAGAACTCTGAAGATGTTGCTTCATTTGATCTTGGCTCCGACGGCTAGCAATTGTAGCCAATAATTTTAATTGGAAGTATAAATTATCTCAACGTAGTTTTGCTTCATTTGATCTCGTCTCCAACGGCTAGCAATTGAAGCCAAGAATTTTAATTGGAAATATAAACTATCTCAACGTAGTCGTTTCTCCTAGATGACGATTCATTCTTAATCCTAGTCATATAAGGAGGTGTTTGTGCCTCGGAAAATAATGGAAAGGGACATTGGAAAGGAAAGGAAGATAAAGGAAATTGAATTTCCTTTAATCAATTTTTTAGAGGAAAAAAAATTTCTGTGCATTGTGCTTCCACCTCAAATTAAAGGAAAATGAAAAAGGTGTTTGTACTGCCAAATATCAAACGTCGTTGATGATATACAAACATCACCATTCAAACTTGATATTTCCTTGCAAGATCTTATTTGACTCTCGCTTTACTTGAAAAACTAAAATGAGTGATCAAGAAGAATCAAAGGAAGCATTGGCCTAAAGGATGTCAAGGATGCATGGAATTCATGCATTTTGAGTGTAAAATTGAATAAGGTACATCCATGATCCATCGACAACAAGTTTTGTAAGTATGTTAATCCACTCTATTTTACATGCAACCCAACTAAGAATAGAAATAATCAAAAGCATACAAAAAGAAAACAAAACCATACATCTTCAAGACCCATAAATCAAAACCCAAATTTCACAAATCCAAATAAACCAAAAGATCAAACCTTCAAATTGTTACTGCTCTTGAGATTTGTTGTGGGGGGAGGGGAAAAGGAGAGGTGGGAGAAGTTCGGGTTGCTACTACTGCTCTTTGAGGAAGCTCCCTCTGATGCTTGGTGTCAATGCAAGCATGAGAGCAAGTGGAAAGTAGTGAGCGAGAGTGGTGATGATGGAAGATGGAAGGAGAAGAGGGTAGGGCATCAGAGATTGAGTTATTTTTTGATAGATTGGGAGTGTTAAGGGAGGGGAAATTGGGGGAAAAGGATCATTTTATACAGAGGGAAAATGAGAGATTTCCATGGAAAAATATACAAACGCAAGTTCTTTAATTGAAAATGAATAAATCCATATGACAAACCCATAATCTTTTAAATTTCTTCACCTTCCTAGTACATTGAGACTGCTTTTAACATGCTTCCTCAGAGACCTCTACCTACATGGGGACTACTTTTAATTGCTCAAAATTGTTGTATAATTCAAACGAAAACTCCAACTATTAGTCAAGTCCAAAACTCACTTTCAACTATCAAACAAGGAGGAAAATAACTATACCATCTTAGATTGCGTTTGTGAAGTGAATTGCGAGAGAGAGGATATACAAGGAATTAGCAAAAAATTTTTGGTGTTTGGGGTCCCAAATGTTACATTAAGGAAATTTTGACGACATAAGTGATCCGTTGAGAGGAATAGGGGAATTTCATCCTTCCAGAATTAACGTATTTCAAAATTACAACCAAACGTGGAATAAAGGTACAAATTTTGACAAAAAAAGTCTTAAGTAATAATGTGATTCAATCGGAAGTACATATCGTTCTTTAATCATTGACCAGAAATTTTACATAGGAAATGAAATAAAAAAGCAGCAGTTAGAAATCATATGGTGAAGAAGAAACTACTGGATCTTGCATACTAGTTGTTAAATCTGCAGCAGCCTTTGTTTTCAGACAATCGAGAAATAAATGTTTTAAAGAAATGTTATAGCCTTCTCTCCTCCACCGATACCTTCCACAACGAAATTGAGGGAGCGAACCAGGCAACGCAAACAAATGCAAATTTTAAAAATTATAAAAGAGAACTCACAGAACTTAGGATCGTAGGTCGAAGTATTGTTAACTGCATTATCGTCCAAGTGGCTTTTGTGATGCGAAAGCAGAACTAAACCTAACCTAAAATACAATAAATTACCCTGCGCAACGAGAATGTGAATTAAGGTGGTCTCGAGAAGTCTCTTCATTAGAACAGAAAACTGCAACGTTGCACGTAGCCAGAACAAAACCTCAAATCACTAGCGGCTACTTTATAGAAGGGGATAAGAAACCCAGGATTCAAAATTACAAACTAGGAATTTCTCATATTGGTGTTTACTTTGAACCTGGTATGATCACTTGGTGGCATTTACTTGAGGGGATAACCTGGGGATGGGTGAGGAATGAAAACACAGGATCCGCTCATCCCGACCTTATAAACGGGTTGGTCAAATCTGGGTTTTGGGCCAAACCCGAGTCTGGTTATTCTGCCTAATAGACATGAGATGCCTCCCATTTTGAGAGGATATCCCTCGATGTAAATGGGCCCTAAAATGAGGCCAGGTCTCTTCTCAAAAAAATAAGGTCGGCTTCATGAACCCATAGATCGGTACTTTGGTACTACGGGAAAACTGTAACATGCTATTAGCAGGAAACAATACTATTGGTACTAGAATGCCACTGCCAATGAGTTGATCATAACTTTAGGGGTCAAGATAGATGTTCTTTGGAAAAAAGATTCAAATTTATGCAGTTCCCATAAAATAGACATGCACAACATTCGTTTAGAAACACTTCGAATATATACTTAATTATACTCAGTTGGTAACAGTCCCGTGTTAAAAAGGGCCGATAATCTATTTCAACATAATATTTACATATACAGACAAAATAACGTTATATATATCAAAGTATACATTAAGCAAGGGTGTTTGTTGGCACTAACCCCGGGTACAGAGGACCAATGATCTGTCTCAATGACCTCAGTGACGCTTTAAGAAATGCATGCTCCTCCGCAACTAAAAACAAAACGAATAAAAAATGTCAACGCAAAATCAAATGGGTTACAGTGACATTGTTAGCAATGTGTACTTATCAGTTACCATGCATCAGTGTCTTAATTCCCTTGGAGAAATCCTCAATTCGTCCAAAAACTGGCCGTAGTCCACAAGACTTCAAAACACAAAGCTCTAGATACAATGACTTCTCTAGAATTTGCACCAGCAACAAGCATACAGTCCTGGCTTCTTGTTCAATTGAATTTGACTTGTTGCCTCGACAAATTTCAATAACAATTCTGATGACCTGGTCCTGCAACATAAAAAGAAATATTCAGCAAACAGCTTTCTTACCAAGAATATAGAAAGTCATGATTTCCAAAGAACAAAATCTACTTCATTTCCAGATATTAGGTGCATCTTGTCATAGGTATACCAAGATGAACTCTGACAAGCATCAGATTACAAAATTTTCAATCAAGTCCAATCCATCCCTTTTAGAATCTAAGAGAACATTAATGAATTTGGAGGGTTACTGATCCCGTGTAACCTTTCTTATACCTTTCAAAAAAAAAAACAAAAAAAAGAATGCACGAGAATAAGATGGCATTGTTGCATTGAAAATGCCCTAGCCTCTCTTAAATACGAAAGCTAGATGGGAAAATTACGTAAAGCATATTAAAGAAATAGAAGAATTGAGAAAATAACGAAAGCTAACACTCACCCTCAAATTAGGGTGTAGATATCAACTGTGTCTAGCTTTTGGCATAGGAGATGACATTTCTTGGATATGCCTTCGTGAATATGTTGCTAATTGAAGTTGTAATGAGATGGATGTAATTTTCCTTTAGTCACAATATTATGGACAAAATGGAACCAACCTCCATATGTTTCATCTATTCATGAAAGACAGGCCTAGAAGCAATACAACTAGGATCCAATTATCATAAAACATTTGAAATAGGCTGCTAGTGCTCTGTCCAATATCAGCCAAAAAGGATTTGGAAACGAAAGAAGAGGATTTTAATATAATTTTACTAAGGCAACCCTTACAATGTCCTCAAGAGTCAAGAACATATATATATGGCATTTATTATAAAAAGGGGAAAAGGAGACATCTAAAACAAAATGATATGCAATCTTTTCCTCTCCCTCTCAATCTGTCCAATTTCGGAGAACAAATCTCTCAAAAATTGACTTTTTGGTCCCTTCAATTCCCTTCCATTCTTTCTCTCACCTTCCAAAAATCTGCAACCTAACATGTTTTTCACATCCGTTTCCTCTCCTTCCCTTCAATGTACCTTGGCTTAGTTCACAACAATGTACATTCAGCATGCACCATAGCCCTATATTCTACCCTTGCACTGGACTGGAGCAAGGCACTACAGATTGTTTCTTGTTATTGGCTCAAAAAATGTAGCATGCCTTACAGTAAAATGCCTGTCCTCCAGAGAACATGCATAGAAACGTTACACAAATATAAATACTTTTTTCTTTTGAAAAAAGTACTTTCTTAGGTGATCCCTTTAGATACTTAGGAATGAGACAGATATCACACAAAAAACTTTGACATGGTCTATCCAGACTCACATGTCTGCCTACAAAGCTGATATTATGTTTGATGACAATTGATTAAATAACACTTTTGTAGCGTTTGGGGAGGATCATCAGCTCTCTTGAGCATTTTTAGGATCCACAAGAAGGTTCTACACCATGTAAGTATATTTTCATTGTGACACCATGAGGCCCTTACAACTCTGTGCAACTTCGTCGCAAGCAAATACCTCAGTTTCACAAGAACTTCAGTCACAAAGATTTCTGCAGAAATACTTTGGTTTGCTAAATTACTCTCATCTCCTGTTTTTTAATCTATTTATTTTCTATGTAATTATTGTCGATGCTGAAGAGAAATTCCATGAAAGTGAGGGAAATACCATTTAAGAGGGTAAGGCAATGAAGGTGAAGTACATGGATAATACACTGGAGGACCCAATTAGTAATAGCAACAATAATGATGGGATTGGTATAGTTGGTGTTTAAAGGGCAGGTTAGAGTGTGCTTCTTGACCATCCTTATATATGATATTGGACATTTTTCTATTATGTACTTTTACTATGTCTTTTCCATTTCAATGATGGAGTAATGGACACATTATTTATCTATGGTTTCTTTCGTCAAATACTTTGCCAAAGTGAATTGCCATAGAAATGTGTTGTTTACTTTGCTTTCACATCAATAGCATGGAGTCAGTTTTTGCTTTAAAAATAGTACAATAAAGCCCAATATAATTTCCCCCCCCCCCCCAGAACCTGAGATGTACGCCTCGAGCACCTTGAGGTTACACCTTACTTTGACAATGGAAAAATGCCTCACTGTACCTCACTTTTTTTAAGCCTTGGTCACCATGCATGACTATGTTCTGCAGCACCTTATCCCAGTTACTCAAACAACTAAACAGTCAAGTGGTCCAGGCAGCTCATTTCCTGCATCAAGTTTCAATGTGCATCTTGGTACTCTGTAGTCAAAATGACGTGTTCTATATTTACACATCCAATCAGAGATTTGGAGCACAGCTGAATAAATAGCTTCTGCAAGGAGAGGACACTTTGAAAATCCCCTTCATAAACAAACACTTAGAAAATCCCCTTCATAAACAATTTCAAGCTGCAATGGCCCCACTGATATCAGACTTAATCCAGGCTCTAAATTGTTGACATGATAGGCATAAATGCCAGTGTGTTGTGCTAAATGACGAGGGTAATCTCACCATGCAATGTGTTTTCACCAAGTTTAACAGATTAAAACTATGAAGATCCACATCCCAGCCCTTGGATCTGACAACCTGAAAGTGAAGACAACCATATATAGGCATTTTTTTTTTGAAAAGACATATATGGGTATTGATTGTGAAGAAAGAGGACCATACTTTCCACCATCGAGAAAAGGGAACTAATAAAGCAGCGCAAATGTGCAATGCAAGGAGTAACATATCCTTCTTCCTCCTCTCTCTTCAAATGTACTCATGCCAAGACTATGGCCCACATCCACTTTGGCTGACATCTGTCAATAAATTTGCTTTCCTATAGAAGATACCTCTTCACGGGCAAATTTGAGGGTTAGGATTTTTAAATGTCAACAATGCTTACTCAAAAAGGGCAACTCAGAATCACTTGTAAGAGGCTGCTGTCGTCATCTTTACTCAAAAAGTGCAACCAAAGTCAAAGGTGTATTTAACGTTGAGTTCTAAAAAAAAATTTAATGAGGAATTTGCCTTAGCATATTGGGGAATGGAACAAATCATGTATAACACAATGATTAAAGGGAAAAACATAAAATACACAGAAATAATTTGTCAATTCCTTACCAAGGCAACAAGGGTACACGCCCTAACCTAACAACAATTACACAGTGAACTAACTTCGTGGATTGACCATCAAAGCAGAATAACAAACTAACTTCATGGCAAAGCAGTAGGAGTCAAGATTAGAAGTGTAATTTACGGCTGAATGATGCCCATGAAATCGATAGAGAACCAAATACGGTCTGGATTTCTAAGCTGAAGAGAAATAATGATTAATAGAAACTCACGAAAAGATGAAATTATAGTGGACATTGCACTGGTATCCTCTCGGTAGAATGAGAAGCATCCCAAAGGAAAACTTCGACCCCTACCTCTCAATATATAGAAGTGGGAAAAGTGCAAGATAATCCCAGGTGCAAATAAGAAAAATAACAAAAGAGACAACAAAAACAATTTTAAGACCGAAGGGGCACAACATTTCCCTTCGAGCTAGAGTATAGATGTTAATCATGCTCATCTTGGAATATCAAACATTAGATGAAGATTGTGGCAATGGCTTAGTGAAGATATCTGTTGTTTGGTCATCTAAAGCAACAAAAGTAGTGTTTCGAAGTCCTCGCTGTATCAAGTCACATGTATAATGGCATTCTATCTCCATGTCTTGGTCTATCATGGAACATGGGGTTGTTAGCTATGTAAGCAGTTGTTCTGTTATCGCATCGCATCTCCATGGGTGTGTCAACTAGTATGTGTAGATCTATAAGTGATCTCACCCTCATTATCTCTGCTACAGCATAGACCATGGCTTTATACTCTAACTCAACGTTGGATCTAGAGACGACTATATGCTTCTTGATCTTCCATATCACTAGATTTACTACCACATAGGTATAAACACCAGTAGTAGACTTTCTATCCGCCAAGTACCCTACATAGTTTGCATCTGAATAGCCTACTACACTCGTAGAGGTTCCTTTACTAAACAGGATCCCTTGTCCTGATTCCTTCTTCGAGTATCTCAACACCATCATAGTAGCATCCTAGTGCTGCTTAGTAGACCTATCCATAAACTTACTCAATTTCCCAACAGCAATGGAAATATCTGGTCTGGTGAATCTCAAGTAGAAGAGCTTCCCAACTAGCTTCCTGTGCTATCTACTATCCATTGTCTTTACCTTTTCATCATAGAGATGAGCCTTTGGACCCATGGTAATACTTGCTGATTTAGCTCCTAACATGCTTGTCTCTTGCAGAATATCAAGCGCGTACTTTCTTTGAGAGAACACTATGCCCTTCTTGCGATGTGCAACCTCAATCCTAAGAAAGTACCTCAATGGCCTAAGATTGTTTATGACAAACTTGCCTACAAGGCATTGATTGACCTCAGCTATCCCAGTTACATCGTCTCCTGTAACAATCAAATCATCCACATAAATCAGAAGCACCACTACTCCCTTTCCTGCCTTCCTGACAAACAAGGAGTGACCAGATGAAAGCATTTAAAAGCCAACAACCTCAACCACTTCTGAGAGCTTCTTTAACCAGGCTCTAGGACTCTACTTCAAACCATATATCACCTTGCTCAACCTGTACACACACTCCCCCTAAACCTCATAACTAGGAGGTTGCTACATATACATTTACTCTTGGAGATCACCATAAAGTAATGCAGTTTTCAGATCTAACTGGTAAAGCTACCAATCACACTAAACTACCACAAAAATCAAAATGCACACAATAGGAAGGCGTGCAACAGGAGAGGTGTCAAAGAAGTCCATGCCAAAGGTCTGGTTAAACCACTTTGCAATGAGTTGAGCCTTGTGTCTGACAATAAACCCATTTGGGTTGTACTTGACGGTGGAAACCCATCAACAACCAACAATAGCAGCACTGTCTAGTAACTCTGTAAGCTCCCACGTGCCACGTAAGCAAAGGGCAACTATCTCATCCTCTTTGACCTGACGCCACTTTAAATCAAGCATGGCCTACTGTTAAGTTGTGGGAACCTGAATAGCAAACAAAGCTTGGCAGAACTTCCCAAATGCCATCCCCAAAAAGTTTGTAGACAACGCCCTTGAAATAGAATACTAAGCAAAACTACGTAGAGCCTTCCGAATAGCAATTGAAAGGTAAAGATCATCTGGCAATATATCTGGAAAGGGAACACCCTTTGGCTTGTCTGAGAAGCAGGGTCTGCATCATCACAACTGGGCAACAAATCATCTATACTCACCTAAATCGGAGAGGATGGTGGTGTCGAAGAAGGGTGCTACCTATACGTCACAGGAGGATCATGAAACCATATAGGCTTACTAAGACAAGTTGCAATATCTGTGATTGGGATTGCCTCTAAGGAAGTAGGCAGTATATGCATAAGTGACTCGATGCCTCAGGAGAAAGACTACGGCCAACAGTAGAAAAATAGGGAATGGACTCATAAAAGGTGAACTTGACACTCACATAATGTTGGCTAGAAATGGGATCACAACACTGATACCCCTTTTGAGTCCTATAATACCTCAACAATACACACTTGTCTTGACTAGGAGAGGTGAGATGCACAAAGGCAACACACCCAAATACACGAGGGGATACATGAACGAGCTCGCCATTAGGATGCAAAAGCTGCTAAGGTATTAGCTCATGGATAACAGAACTTGGCATCCTATTGATCAGGTAGCAAGCAATGAGAACGATAACTCCCCAATAAAGTGGAGGAGCACCATGATGAACCAGGAGGGTATGTGCCACATCAAGTAAATGTCGGTGCTTCCTGCCACTTAGTTTTGCTGAGAGGTGTGGGGATAAGTAGCCTAATGCACAATCCCATGAGACTTATAAAAAGTAGATAACCTGATGGTACAAAACTTAAGAGCATTATCAAATGTCATAATTTTAATAAAGGTAGAAAACTTGGTCTTTATTTTCAAGACATTGTTTATTAATAATGCCAACATCAGACTTATTCTTCAAAAGAAACATCTATGACAAACGAGAAAAATCATTCACAACAATAGGGTAATAATGGTAACCTAACCGATTAGAAATTTTGCTTAGGCCACATACATCCATATGAAGTAAAAACAACTCTGTGAAACCAAGACTATGGCTAGTAGGATAAGTACGATGATGCTTACTTAGTTGACAAGCATCACAAGTAATCACAATTGCAGGAGAGATACGAGGAATAATGCATCTAAACCCATTTAGAGTGAGATGACCAAGGCGGAGGTGCCATTGAAATGGACTCTCAGTAGCAAAGGAAACCTCCCCATGGCAAGTAGTAGCAAAGGAAGACTGAATAAGGTGATAGACACCCCCTCTTCACTACCACCACCAATCGTTCTCTTCGTCAGCTTGTCTTAAAAAGTACAACCTAAATCATAAAAAATGGCACGACAATTTAGCTCTTTCGTAATTCTATTAACAAACAATAAGCTAATTGGAAAATCCAAAACAAACAAAACATATAACAATCTGAGTGTGGGGGTAACTGACACCTCCCCCTGTCCTGTCACCCTAGAGTGCCTCCCATCTACTACCTATACTATCATGCCTGACAGAACAGACCTAAAATGGCTAAAGCAACGTTGGTCCCCATTGATATGATGTGAGGCATCAAAATCAACTAACTAATCTGCACACCCCGATGATCAATCTGTGTAACAAAAGCAAGTTTTATACTTGAGGAAGAGGCAAAAGTAGTTGTCTCAATGGTCGCAGAAGTCTCACGAGTCCACTGTGTCAGGAATTGGAGTAGGGCATGATAATCAACTCTCAAAACAAGAACAATGTCACTTTGCTCCTCTGAAGTAGCAATCTCTTAATTAACAGTAGGGGGTCAACCATGCTTGGTCCAGTAAGTAGCCTCTACATGTCCAATCTTTCCACAGTAGGTGCAAGAAGAATGGACTTTCCCGATTTATGCGTGGCCACGAACCCTACCCCGTGTTGCAAGAATTCTACCTCCACACCCAGAGGTAGCAACAAGAGTAGATGTCTGTCCAATAGTCTCAGTAGAAGGTAGGGTCACATCTATCCCGCTCAATCTATAATACACCTCCTCTAGAGATGAAAGCGCAACAAGAGTCAAAATCTGAGAACAAGCTATAGAGTATTCTAGGCCAAGACCAGAAAGAAATTGTAATACAACAGCCTCTCTGCAATACTCCCTCTATGTGGCACACATGCACACAGACCTGCAGCCATTATACTTCTCCACTAAGCCTTCAAAGTAGAATAGTATTGTGATAGTGAGCAGTCCTAACGAAGGTGAGAGAGCTCATGATAAATCTGGAAAACTTGACTAGAGTTCTTGTGGGAATAGGTATCATGTAAATTATCCTACATTTCCTTCCCTATCCTGTAATACATGATCTTATCACCAATTTGGGGAATAATGCAATTCCTGATCCATGTACGGACCATGGTATTATACTTCTTCCACGAAGCATTTTTGCTCGTCTTCTCCACTTGTTCCGGTTGAAGTATATGTTCTTTATCATGATTCTCCACTATCATGAGGAAGGTCCATGACCATCAGGGATAGTTTGTCTGCTCTTGCTTGACCATGGGACCAAAGAAGGGGCTCTTTATGTCCCTATCTTTGACCCGGAGTCCGAAGTCACTTCCAAGGAACTTGAAGATGCCATCTAGCTTCCAACCGAACTAAAACCAATAGCCAATACACAAGGCTATCTCATTCGATGACGAGAAAAAACAACTATGAGATCTGAAATTGATTTTCAGGTCATGATTTTGTGACTGCAAATCACAAAATCAGACCATAGGAGAGAGATCCAAACCAAACGAATTCCTGGAAATTAGATTGCGAGCCAAGAGAGGACCCTTGGAGCGTGCCAGGAGCACGCTAGGGTACAAAGCTCCCCAGCGGTGCTGCCAACCAAAAAGGAGCACCTCCTGCACGTCGCCCAAGGGAGAGAGTCCCTACCGGTGGCATTAACTATCATCGGTGGGGTCGCTGCAGCTGGCTGGAGATGATCCAACAAGGTGTAGCGGGGCGGCAACGCACGGAGGAGGAGATTGGGATTGAGGTGGAGGCTACAGAGGTTAGGGTTTTTCGGTGAGATACCCAAGCAACGGCTTAAAATCGATGCTATGATACCAAGTAGAATAAAATGAACGGAATAATTTATTCAATAGCCCTACCTCTCAATACATAGAGGTGGGAAAACGCAAGACAAGCCCATCACAAATAAGAAAATAACAAAAGAGGCAATAAAAACAATTTTAAGACCGATGGGGCACAACATAAACCTACACAAATATAGTGTGAAATTCACAAGGCGATGCTTTTTTCCACACTCAAATCTTGCAATGTCATGCCAGGTTAAATGCAAGAATTGGACAGACCCTCTATAGTTGTAATAAACTATACATTGAAGTAAACAATAGAGAGGCACTATATTAAGCTCAAGACAAAGTGGGAATAAATAGTGGGCCAGTACGATCACATAATAAATTATCATACATCTCTATCTAAGCTGCGTAAACATTGCATAATTGTAGCAACTGGTAACACCATGGACTTAATTCCTTCAACACTGTAATTCACGAAAATAAAGTACCACTTAATTTTACAATGTGACAGGATGTTTGGTTCATAACTTGTGAAGGGCACTATTAGAAGTGAAAAGCTAAAGAGAAACAGTAAAATACACTCCTAATAATTACCTGGATTCCATGGAGAATCTCAGGTCTGGGAAGTTCAGGAAACCGATCAAGATCTATGAACTGAACATCCTCTGCTCTCTTGGTGGCAGACTTTGCTTGGATGCACAAAAAATTCAAAAGAAAGAAAGCAATTTTGTATAATTGTATAGCAACCATGTCCGAGAAGTAGGACTGCTGAAATAATTTATCCCTTCCATTTTCACTACTTTTGATTGCCAATGGCAATCCAGCACTTGCAATAGCAGGTGTCATGGGCTTAGAGATTGCAAGGCAAGAAGGTGCAAACCACCCGCTTTTACTGCCAACAAATGCTGCCATTTCATTAGCTTTGACCTCCTCCTTCAAGGTTGGATGGCAAAAAAGAAGCCTGTTTGGTAAATCTGCTGCACGTTGATTACCCCTGCTTATAAAAGACAACATATGAATGCAAGCCTCTCTGAGCTGAGATTCATATTCCGCCATGCCCTTGGCCCAAGAAGCTCTATGTTTTGCCAGTGCACAGATAAGCATGAAAATATGCTCAACTTCTCTGAGTGTTGTCAAGGATCTCTGTGCATTTTGCATTCTTGGTCTCTTTTTTCCGTGATCGTCACTAATGAAGCATGGAGCAGAAAGACATTGATATATCACAGAAGAGTTGTCTGAAAAGAAGTACGAAATAGCACTACTCACGATTTCGGAACTATCATCGGCAGCATTTAAGACTACTGATGTGACAATAGCCATCCCCAGAATACAGACATTCTTCAGATCGTCATCCTTGATGTTTTTGCAAGAAATAATATGAAAATCACTGTCTATAACCGATTCTTCATGCATCCAAAAGTCAAAAATGAACTTCAATGAAAAGAAATATTTGGAGGAAAGAAGCATTTGTGCCCCACCTTCAGTCTGAGCCAAGGTTAAAAGAAACCTCAGAATTATTAAGACATTTTTCATATCTCTCTCTTGAAGCTTATTGATCAAAAATTGGATGTTGAGATGCTTCTGTAAAACAGGCACCCATGAGTTGGGGGTTAAGACTCTTTTCAGAATCAAGTCCATGAAAACGGTGGAAAGATTGCAGCATTCAGTGCATGCCAAGACTTTGCAAAGAACAGGCAACAGTCCAAGAAATACAAGAGATAATTCAGCAAATAATTCAGTTTCTGAAATACTTATAACTCTGCTATCACCTGGCCAAAGGAACTTAACTGATGTCAAAAGCAACATAAGGAATAGTTTCACAGCTCTCCTCTGAAAATTAGATGACTGCCTGTTGTCACTCAAACATCGTAATGAAGCAGCAGCCGTTTTAATTACGTGGATGCACATTGGTAATAGTTCTTCCATATCAGTTTCTAAAGCATCATGCTTAAATAAGGATGTGCAGAGAGCATGCAATAGGTCAATTCGTGAAACATGGTGTTTAAGGAAAGCCTCTGAAGGTCCCATGGCTGAAATAAATATTTCTTCACCATCACGCAGGCATTCACATAAATACTTGATGCTGGAGAGAAAAATTGGTTTAGGGATCTCCATGGCAAGAGAGCGGCAATTCTTATCAACTGCCTGAAATCATAAGGGAGGATAAAAAAGTTAACTTATAAAGTGAAGGCATTATGTAAGAAAACCAAAATTCTAGGATACAGTACGGGCCTCACACTCTTCTCAGGTACTGATATGATGGCTAGAAATGCCTTCAATGCTAAATGCTTGGACTGCAAAAGCACTATACTCAAATTTGCTTCATGCATAAGCTGCAGTGCTCTATCTACAACTGGTTTTGATACTCTCCAACTTGAATGATCCCAAAATTCGGTTCTCAATCCAACTTTAAAACAAGGGAGATCAAACATGTAGACATCATTTTCATACAAACAAGGATCTATGCTATGCTGATGCACAGTACTTGAAAAGAAATCCAATTGTGACAGATAACGCACAAGATCTTTAAAAAGCCCGGGAGTAATTTCACGACCCTCTAGTTCTCCATCTAGATGATAATATAGGTCATTCAGTATCAGGTGTCTATGGTCATCCTCCTTGCTACAAATGAAACATTGTTATTGCAAAAATGATACCAACAAAATAGGATACAGAATTTAATACTGTAAGTAAATAGTATGAAGCAAAGATCAGCAGCATAAGATTCTTGGAGTGTAAGAGTAACAACCATGAGTGTTTCCCAGGTTATCCTTTAAACTGTGACAGTATAAGCTATTCCAGTTCCTGCACCAGCTAGATTCTCAAAATAATGCAAACCATGACTCATCAGCAACAACAGAAAGGCCTTCAGAAGGAATAACATAAGCCACATTGACAAACCAGGCAGAAGCACTTTTATAGAAAGCCACTAATTAATGATAACCCACTTTAGATTACATAAATTTGAATCAATTTTGAATAAGAATTATTATTTATCCCGTACTTTTGTTTTACTGTAGACTATTTCGTTATTCCCCCAACTAATCCTCTATTTAAGGAGGATTAGGATTTTTAATAGAGATGAGAGAGCCCCCCACCCCCCACTCCAACCTGCCAAGGTTAAGCAGGTTTTTGATCTGAGCATCACTGGATATGGCACTGCAGCCACTGGAAACCAGCTATACAGCTAGTAGATCCAGCACCATTGCACTGATCCACTGTCACCAATGAACGCCAAATTCAACCATATTCAGCACCACCACGTCTGGATCTTGCAAATCTGGTGCAGCCAAGTCTGGTTTAGGCATGGCCAGATCTCACTTGATGTCACCCTGACTGGGGCTCCTCTCCACTGGTATTGCCCCAATCAGAGCTCTGCCCGCTGGTGGTTCCATGTGAGATTAGGAAACCAGATCTAGGGTTTTACCTGCTAGATCCAGCCACCGGTCGCAAGATCTCACCCAGATCTTGACCCCAGCCACACTTTAGATGGTTTCCAGTGACCTTGTTGTCGGAGGCTATAGCACCATTGTTGACTCGCCAAGTCCATCTCTGACTGCCGTTGGAGCATTGCCAGAGCATTCTCAAAGTATGGCTCTCAAGACTACTATTTTACCCTAGTTGTTTGCAAGACCGTGTCCTGAAGGCGGGTATCTTTGTCCAATCACAGATTTCAAGTTTTTTTTTAAAGGAAAAAAGGCATCACAGATTTCAAGTTGTTTCTCATATTTATATGAAGTGGTAACTAATTCTAGAGGACTCACTGTGTCCGATTGCCGAGAGGGAAGAATTCTGGCAGGATGAAGAAAGCTCTAGTTGAGACCCGAAGATGTTGGGTAATCCATTCTCCTATGGACCCACAAGTAAGGTTGGATGAATCCAACTATAGTCATTGGTTGAGAACCTTCATGTTTTTTGTTAATGGTCACGATAAAGAGTATGTGCTTCTCTCACTGGCACCACGAGATAGACAGTAAATACCATCAGTGGAAAAGAGACAATAGTAGTCTATGCATGGTTGTTGAACAGCATGGCCCCTAGAATTACAAATGGGATGAGTTAATACAACACAGCCAAGGAAATATGGGGCAGCATGAAGGACATGTATTCTTAGGATCAGAATGTTAGAAGGATTCTACGCTTTTACTAGGAGATTTTTTCTCTATCTCGATATATATATTAACGTGTAAGGAAGTTGAGGGGGTGGTTGTGACTTTTTTTCTGTTTTATAGGACTTCCATGTAATTTGCCTAGTTTCTCTCTTTTATAAAAGAGAGGCTAGGATTTCTTTGTTCAATGAGAAATGTTATCTTCCCCTTTGAGATGGTATTAGAGCAATGATCCTAAATCGGTGGTCTAATATCCCACCAAATAAAAATGTTTGGATCGCTAGTGACATGGTGATCTAGAGAATGACCAATGAAGGGGGCGCTTGTAGCCACAACGCCACTGGGAATCCCCATAGTGTCGCTGCCGCCATGGTCAACAACAATGCTGCCGATCAGCCTGCTATGGTCTTCGGCGTGGGTTTGCATGCACGTGGGCGGCCTGGAGAAGTTGGAGCGGGTGTTCGCTCCATGGTTTTTTACATGATGAACCTTCTCTCATGATTTAGTTCTAAGTTTTTGTTGGTGATGAGGCATCTCTCACAAGTGGTGATCCAATTTTTCTCTATTGGCATGATGAACCTTCTCTTATGCAAATGGAGTTCTCTTTGCCCAAGGAGGCAAAAATCAAACTAGTGTGGTGTTCGTCTCTTAGTACATGAGGGATCTAGTAGGATCAACAAGAGGCCCGAACCTTGGGTCATAGGTTATGGTGCATCAATCATCTTACTGGGAACATCGAGGAGGTGAAGAACCCTTGCAGGCCACGTGGAATCAGGGAAGTTAGAGTGGCCAATGATGCAACGTCTTCAAGTACCATAGTTGGATAGGTTCAGGTATCGCCAATTTTGCATGTTGGTGCTGTGCATTGTGCCTCATAATTTCTAATGAATTTGTTGCCTGTCAGCAAGATATACAAGGAAAATGGTATTTGATGACAGGGACGGTTATTTCTAGGATAAAAGTATCAACGAGATCATTGGTGATGGTATAGAAAGAGATGATCTCTACGATCTGCACCTACACTATTTGCTGGAGTTATATCGATTTCTAGTGATCCCTAGCTATGACACAGACAACTAGGACACCCCTCAATTGGGAAGATACGTTAGATGTACCTTGAGTTACCAGATACATTGTCACTGGTGTCTAAGGATTGCCAATTGGGGAAACATCATAGGAGCAGCTTTCCACGGCAATGTGATGGGGTAAATGCAATGTTGTTTGCCTTGGTTCACTACGATGTGTAGGGACTAGTGAGAGTACCAAGTGTTGGTGGACACAAGTACTATGTAATATTTGTTGATGATCATAGCCACCTCACCTAGATCTTCTTGATGAAGGCTAGATCAGAGATCCCTCAAGTTATTCAGAGATTTTTTGCAGAGGCCAGACACACAATACTGTACAAATGTTTAGGTTTTTCGAAGCGATAATGCTCTAGAATTTGTTCAAAGGAAGATGTAAGAGTTCTTCGACGCTCATGGGAGTATCCACCAAACTTCTTGCACTCACATGTCACAATAGAATGGTGTGGCAAAGCGTAAGCTAAGGCACCTTCTAGATATTGCACAGGCCTCATATATAGAGAGAGAGGGGATTACAAACAATCCAAATCCTAATCCTACTAACTAAATATAAAAATAGACTTAATTAAATCAAATCTTTAAACATAGAAAGAGATAAAACATAACTTTTAACTAATCCTAAATTCTATAACACTTCCCCCACCCCCAAGTTGAAGTGTACAATGTCCAACTTGAAAGAGGACAACAAAACGAAAACTCCCCCTAATGCAGACAATTGGAGGAGCACAAAGCAATGTAGACTATAGTAGAAGTAACAACTATTGTAGAATACTAGTTGTAACAGAGTAGCAGTAGGACAAAGACAGTAGCCCAAGTAGCAACCACACAATGGACGTAGTAGCACTAGCAACTACACATGGGGAAATGTTCTCAAACACATGTAGTAGAGGTGGGAGAGCCTTACACAAAGTCCCCACCAACCATCAACTTTAGCTATGAAGTTAGATGCTGGATCAAAAGTCCCAACAACTTGGTCTGGAGAAGCAGTAGGGGTTGGAACCATGGCAACAGTAGTGAAGGCTCCTTAGTAGAGACTATAGATGCTTAAATTCTTCGAAAGTAAATCGGAGAGGAGATTGGTCTGTCCCAATCTCAACAGTATAGAGGCCAAAGTCTTGGCCTTAATAGTAGTGAAAGTTGATCCCGTAGTGACATTGTGATTCGTGAAGTTGATTACGCAATCCTACACGACGAGGCACAGAGATACATGCGTAATGCATGCATCCACAATAGAAGATGCGTAGATGTGCATAGAGGCAATGCAAACCACACAACTAAGCAACAATGCGTGCCAGTATGTGCATAATCAATACAAATCATGTGTTGACGTGCAAGGATAGGGTAGCACATGTGTGCTAGGCACGCATGACCGATGTTGACTACACGTAGGCACATGTGGAGATTGATTGTGCACTGATGCACCCATGGTCGCTGCAATTCACGCGTGAGTGTGTGAGGAGTTAGAGCAATGGCGCATAGGTTATGCGCAAGGGTGAGGTAGTGATGTGCGTAGCTTGCACGCTAAGAGACAGCCTACACATAGAGATGCATTGGGTAGGTAGGCCCGCGTGTAAAGGTGCTACAAGTAGGAAGAAGATACGCATAGTGCATGCACGACGGAGTAGCACAAGTGCTGTGTGCGCACAAGAACCAGAGGCACACGGAGAAGGTACCAAGAGCAGGAGGAGGGGTCTATCATAGGGGATCCCTAGGACCCTTTCTGCTCTGACACCATGTTGGAGAAATTTTATTAGAATGAGAATTGTTTAATAAGTTTATCTAAAGAAGGGATTACAAGCAATCCCAATCTTAATCCTAATAATACTAAATATAGAAACAAATTCAATCCTGATCAAATCAAATCTCTAAAAATACAAAGAGATAAAGCATAACCTTTAACTAATCCTAAATTCCTCTTTCTTAAATTCTCCAACATCCTCCAGGGGAAAGAAGCATGTACCAACTTGCCCAATTAACCCCCCATCGTCCTATGCCCAATCCCACCCAATAACCTAAATTGAGAACTTAAAACCACATATTCGTCAATCTAGAACCCTTGCCCCCAAAATCCTCATCAAGCAAACCCCATTGCCCCCTAATCCCCATCACCTTTATATCTCCATTGAAGGTGGAAACAAGGAGCTTTGAAGGTGACAACAGCAAGGAACAAAGGTTTGATAGTGGCGGCAAAAGAGCTTTCCAATGGAGGTTTCATGGCATAGCAGAGGACACCTCCAGTGGAGAATGTTCTTTCTTTGTCTCTCTATGTTTATCTTTTTTAACCAAATCCTCTATTACAAAAAACGGTGACTACTTGACCACCTATAAGGGTATGTGGGCCGAGCACTTACTGGTACCTACATAATGACCCTTATGATATAACTCATTGCACAAGGTTGGCCGCCTACACATATGCAACCGCATATGCGGCCTACGCAGTTGACTTCCTGATGAGTCTATTAAAATGGACTAATATTAAGCCTAAGTATCTTTAATTGTATAGTTTAGGATGTTAATAATGGCAATTAAGTTGTAGAATATTTGTACGCCTCATGATTTAAGTTTATAACATTCTATAACTTAATGATTTTGTTGTTTTTATGTGCAGGTAATAAAATGCAGAAAGAACAAGGGTGGGGGGATAAATTTCCCCAACAGCCGCAACTCTTTCTCCCCTCCCCCGCCGCACATGGGGTTAATCTTCCGCCACCCTTCAACTGACGAGGCCAGAAATAGTTAAGGGATTTGAAAATCCCTTAACTCACGCAAGCGGGAAGAGAGAGGAATTAAAAAGAGAGGAGGTGCATGGGGGATCTTCATCTTCCTCCTGGCGGGGAACTACCGAGTGAACATTGTGGATCCAGGAAGAGAAGAAGCGTGCACTATGGCCTTCTTCCCCCTTGCGGGGAAAAACCTCACGCCTCCTGCTCACAGCATCTCCCTTCAGCCACCGCAGGCGCACACCAGCACGCCCTACCGCTCGTTTGCCTTCAGCGCCATCTGCCTTCACCGCACCCACGCCACAGCAAGCGCATCCACCCAACCGCACGCCTCTCCCCTGCTACAGGCACTCGCCAACTGCCCGCACCGCCTGCAGGCCGCCCCTTGCTCACAGCACCTGCACGCCCTACCGCTTGCTCCCTTCAGCGCATCTGCAAGCGCCTGCTTGCACGCACCAAGCCGCGCCTCTCAACTCTGCAGCAATGCCCGCGTGCCCCACTGCTCACCAGCGTGCCCCACCGCCCTGCTGCAGACGCCGCACTGCATCACCTTCCGCCCGCACGCCTGCCTCTCCACCCTGCATCCGCAACACCAGCACACCCGCACCACCCTGCAGGTGCGCCTGCACGCTCCAGCCTCTGCCTCACCGCCCACACGGGCGCGCACCAGCGCGCGCACGCCACCGCACCACAGGCGGCACTGCAGCAGCACCTCACCCTTCTTGTTCAACAGGCCGGAGCTCCGGCCACCTCTGTCCCCGCCGCTGCCACCACCGGAGAGCTCTCGACCTCGCCGTCCTCCTGAGCCTCGCAATAACCCTCGCGGTGCTCTCCCTCTCTCGCAAGGAGGACAGAGGAAAAAAGCCCTGTTTTCCCCCCAATTAAAATTTACATCAATGCCATTGCCACCTAATTTGATTTTATTTATTATTATTATATTATGGCAAAATTGCGTTTGAACACTCATAGTTCTTTATAATTGCATGACATTGATATTAACTAGTTTAAAGATTGATTTTGGGCTTAACTTAAGTACTAATTGTCTTTAATACACATCACGTGAAAATTGCATAAATCCATCATAAATTTATTGAGGATTTCTGTGAGGGAAAACTGCACCGATACCCTTATCTTTTTAAGTTATTGCAAATCTACTTTCCTTCACATTTTAAGTTAGATTTGAATAGGGATTTTGCACTGTCCGAAATAACATAAACAATTAAGTATTGATTGCATAATTGCCTCCCTGTGGACACCACCCGCTCTTCTGCGAGTGGTTATTTTCATTTTTTTTTATTAGTCGATTTTTCCACAACTTAAATACTATAACACAAAGCGAAAAGTCATCTATCAAAATTGACGCCGTTGCCGGGGAGACAACAGACGCAATAGATTTACTTTATTGTTTTTAAATCTTTTGAGTTGCGAAATTATCTAATCATTTTGATTATTTTGCGAGGAATTCGCCGAGGCCACAAGGCGCAACAGAGCAGCGACAGCAACCACGAGTTAAGCCACACGAAGAAAAGACGAAGGAGACCAAGATCCTGTTTCGCAGAGGATTCTATGTCGTCACAATTTAATTCTGTCTTTTCACCCTTGTAGTAATTGGGGCTAAATTTTTGGGAGTTTGTCCCCGCATTGTTTAGCTACTAGGGCTTACAATATTTTTGGTGCATGAGTGATTATATTTTCTACTTGCTTGCTTTTAAAAACCAATAAAGAAAATATCGAACTGCCTATTTAGAAGTTGTATGCCCTTAAGTACGCGCATTTAGGGGTGATTGAGCAGCATATTAGATCTTATTATTGCATTGCAAGCATATTAGCACGAAGATTGCTGGAGACAGGTATATCTTTCTAACTTTTGCATCCAGCTTCTGTTCACGCATTTGCATTCCAATTTAAATTCAAGACCACCAAGTTGTTTGAATTTACTAATTTAGTGGTCACATAACTAAAAGCAGAACTAATAATCAGATTCAACCCTAAAAGCAATTCACATTTGATCTGATTTTAAGGGACTTGTCTGCGATTTCAAAAGAAATTAGAAAGATTTGCGGTGTGTTGCACACTTTTGACACTGAGCACGTACATTAGGCACCGCACTAAGGCTCGATCCCTTAAGGTTATAGGCACCGATCTCTTTATCGGTGCAGACCCTCCTATTGTGCTTTGTGGTAGTGGTGATACTATCTTTTGATCAAGTGTTTTGATACTCCACGGAGGGGGACATCCCTTAAAGGAACAAAAGGGTAGTTAAGGGGCACCGCATACGTATCGCCTCAAATGAAGGGTTCACCCTACTTGTATCCCTTTGTTCGTCCTTGGAGTAACTTCTCCCTTGATCACCTGGGAGTATCATCCAAGCAAAGTATAGGTCCTAGGGCACTCGAAGGTTAAATTAAGGCACGTAATTGCAGTGAAAAACTTGTTTGGCCATTTATATTAACTAATTCAACATCCACAATAAAGAAGGTTAAGATTTCAAGTCCACACCCCTCTTATACCACTTACGTGGGAACGGAGGGATAAGTCTTGATCTTTTGACTTATCTTTGGAATGGAGGTTTGACTTAATAAAAAAAAAAATTCTGAATTGTGTTTTGTATGCTTGGTAGACGCTCTCTTGAGGGTAGTCTAGTGTTTGATCCTGAGCCCGAGAGAATTCTTAGGAGAGCTCACCTAGGAGAAGAAAGAGAAGAAATGGCTGAGCAAGGTGCAAATCAACAAAGGACCCTAAGGGACTATTTTATTCCTACCAACCAACCTGCACAAGCACTAAGACAACCGGCAAGGGATAATCTGTATGAAATCAAGAGCAGTACCATATCTTTATTGCCCTCTTTTTATGGTACTACTAGGGAGGACCCCTACCGGCATTTGGAGGAATTCACCGAGGTCTGTTCCATGGTGAAGCTCCAGGGCTTTACTGATGAAGCCCTGATGAGGACTCTATTTCCTTTCTCCCTAAAGGATAAGGCCAAGCACTGGTATCATACCCTCGATGCAAGGGTAAATGATTGGGCTACCCTTAAGGGAGAATTTTTAAAAAAGTATTTTCCTATGAGTAAAACCAACCATTACAGAAGACAGATTATGGGTTTTACTCAACAGGAAGGGGAGCAATTTCATGAGACTTGAGAGCGCTTTAATGACCTTAGGTTATGCCCCCACCAAGTGCCAAGATGACAGTTGGTCGAAAGGTTCTATAACGGATTATCTGAAAGGCATAGGTAAACCATTGATGCAACCTGTGCAGGAACCTTCATGACCAGAACTGAGGATGAAGCCTGGGCATTATTTGAAACTTTAAGCGACAACTCCATACATCTGTCCTCTGCATATCAAGAAAGAAAACCATCAATCTTACAAAGGAAGATAGAGGCCCATGAAGCTGAGGCTTCTCAGGATTTGACTTATCAGATTCAACTATTGAATAAAAACTTTGATAGGCTTTTAGCAAACCCCGGCATGAACCCGCAAGCAGCCTCTATCTTTCAGGCTTCAAGAGAATGCTCCATTTGCCAAAGCACAATGCACGCCACTGCGGAGTGCCATCAGGCAACCCAATTCACTAAGTTAAGTCAGGCCAACTTGAACGCGGCCTAAGGTTTCCGCCCCCCTCGCAATAACCCTTACTCCAACACTTATAATCCAAGGTGGCGGAACCATCCAAACTTCTCTTGGAAGCAAGCTGATGCTTCTAACTCAGGGAATACACGACCCTTACCTCCCTAGCCCACATACCAACCTTCTTATGAAAATCCTCTTCCGAATAAGCCCTCTGAGATGGATGAACTGAAGGCCATGATGAAAGCAATGCAAGAGCATCAAAATATGGTTATCCAATCTCAGAATAAGATGATTACTGATATGCAATCCCAAATTGGTCATCTTATGAGGTAGTTAGGCAACGTGATCCGGGGAAGCTGCCTAACTCTTCTGAGGAGAACCCTAAGGGCAAGGGGGTTGTATTTAGAGAGCACGCCTAAGCAGTGACCGTATTGAGGAGTGGAAAAAAGATTAACAAGCCTGATAACACTCCTACGGTTACATCTCAGAATTCCCCTTCCACACCTGACCCGACTTCCATCTCACCCGAGGAAGAGCCACACCACTCTCCCTCACAAAAAATCATCCACAATGAGGATGTCGTCCTTCCACCACCCCTTTCCCGCCATGACGACCCCTCTACTCAGAAGCCGAGGGTGCCCTATCCAGAGCGCCTATCCGCTCCTAGGAAATCTTTTGTTGGCTCGTCTAGAGCCAAGGATAGGACGGAAGAGATTATGGATACTTTTAGGCAAGTCCAGATTAACTTGCCTCTGTTGGAAGCGATTAAACAAATTCCCTCCTATGCCAAGTTTCTGAAGGACCTGTGCACCCAGAAGCGCCGATCTAGGAAACAGGTCCAAACCAAGGTCATCTTGCCTAACCACGTTAGCTCGGTTCTTCAACATGGAACACCCCCCAAAATGAAAGACCCAGGGGCCCCGTATATTTTAGTGGTTATAGGTAACCAACACATTGACGAGGCTCTGCTCGATCTGGGTGCGGGGTTAAACATTCTACCGAGCTCTGTCTACGACCTTTTGGGAGGAGGAAAGCTGAAGCCTAGTCCAGTAATCCTCCAAGTTGCGGACAGATCACTTAAGACACCACGGGGATTGTTGGAAGATGTCCTTGTGAGAGTGGAGGATTTCTTCTTCCCCGTTGACTTTCTAGTACTTGATACTGACCCATCTAATAAGCCCACAAAGCCGTCCATTATTCTGGGACGTCCCCTTTTGGCCACAGCCAATGCCTCTATAAATTGTAGATCCGAGGCACTTAAAATGGGCTTTGGGAACAAGAAGATCCAGTTGAATGTTTTTGACATTTACAAGCAACCCGGATTTGAAGATTGTTCTCAGATTGAGGTCGTTGATCAAATAATTGAAGAGACTACTCCAACACTCTTATGTAGAGATCCCCTTCAGAAGGTTGTATCTCAGGACCATCCCTCGATTATTAAAGAAACTGAAAGGAAAATGCCCGAACTAGAAGAGTTGCTGGGGATACACACTGAGTCTTTGTCCCCACCCTGGACTGTGAAGGTAGATCCGCTACCTGAGGCGAGAACATCTCAACTAAAACCCTCAATCTAAAAGGCTCCTGAATTGGAGTTGAAACCCCTCTCGAGCACATTGAAATAGGCTTTCCTTGGCCCTAATAACACGCTCCCCGTTATTATCTCGTCTGCATTATCTGAATTGCAGGAGGGAGCTCTGCTTGAGTGTTTACAAAGGCACAAGGAAGCAATTGCCAGGACAATTGTTGATATTAAGGGTGTTGATCTCTCTCTTTGCATGCATCATATATACACGGACGAGTCCGTGAAGCCTTTCCGAGACATGCAGAGAAGGCTCAATCCAAATATGCGGGAGGTTGTTAAAAAGGAGATTCTGAAATGGCTGGATGCAGGGATTATCTATCCCATTTCAGATAGTAAATGGGTCAGTCATATTCACGTTGTTCCGAAAAAGGCAGGAATCACTGTGGAGGAGAATGACCAAGGAGAATTGGTGACCACTAGACCCTCAACTGGTTGGAGGGTCTGCATTGATTACCGCCGTTTAAACATGGCTACCTAAAAAGACCATTTCCCCTTACCGTTAATCGAGCAAATTTTGGAACGATCGGCGGGGAACATGTACTTTTGTTTTCTTGACAGGTACTCTGGGTACAATCAGATAGCCATTTTTCTGATGATCAGGAGCGTACCACCTTCACGAGTCCTTATGGCACTTTTGCGTTCCACCGAATGCCATTCGGGTTATGTTACGCTCCTGTCACTTTCCAACGTTGTATGATGGCTATCTTTTCTGATATGATCGACGAGTTCGTTGAAATTTTCATGGATGACTTCTCCATTTATGGCTCTTCGTTTGACCTATGCCTTTCGCACCTTGATAAAGTCTTAACCCATTGCGAAGAAGCAAAACTGATGCTTAGCTGGGAGAAAAGCCACTTTATGGTCCAGCAGAGCATTGTGTTAGGGCATGTAGTTTCCGAGAGAGGATTAGAGGTGGACATCGCAAAAATCGATTCCATCTCTAAGCTTCCATTGCCCGCCAATGTTCGTCATGTTAGATCTTTCCTTGGCCATGCTGGATTTTATAGGCGCTTCATTAGAGACTTCAGTAAAATCTCTAAGCCACTCTGCGACCTGTTAGCGAAGGATGTCTCCTTCGATTTTGATGAAAGATGTGGCGAGGCTTTCCAAGCTTTGAAGAAAGCCCTCATTACCGCGCCGATTCTCCAAGCACCAGATTGGACCCTCCCGTTTGAGCTTATGTGCGATGCTTCTGATTTTGCAGTGGGAGCGGTATTAGGTCAAAAGGTTGATGGCAAACCTCATGTGCTGCATTATGCCAGCAAGACCCTTACAGATCCTCAGCAAAACTACATGGTCACTGAAAAGGAATTACTTACTGTAGTATTTGCTTTGGAAAAGTTTCGGTCTTATCTTTTGGGATCTAAGGTTGTGATGTTCACTGATCATTCAGCTCTTAAGTATCTTCTGGCTAAAAAGGACACCAAACCTCGCCTAATTCGTTGGATTCTGCTACTCCAAGAATTTCACTAGGAAATTAAAGACAAGAAAGGAGTTGAGAATGTGGTAGCAGACCATTTGTCTAGGATCCCTATTGAGGCATCAAACCCTGCTGGCGGTATTCAAGAGACTTTCCCTGATGAGTCTCTAATGGCCGTGGAAACTAAAACTCCTTGGTTCGCTGACATAGTGAACTATCTGGTCACAGGCATCACCCCTAGTACTTGGGACAAGCAGAAGCGAGACAAGTTTATCGCCAATGCTAAATTTTATCACTGGGAGGAACCCGAGTTTTTTAGAATAGGCCCTGACCAGCTGTTTCGCCGTTGCGTCCCTGATGATGAACAAAGAAGTGTTCTTAGTTTCTGCCATGACCTCCACTGTGGGGGACATTTTAGTGGGAAGAAGACTGCTCATAAGGTTCTTCAGTCTGGTTTTTGGTGGCCCACATTATTCCGAGATGCGCATACGTATGTGGGCGCATGTTTACGTTGCCAGCAGACGGGAACCATTAGAAAAAGGGATGAGATGCCCCAACAACCTATCCTCCCTGTTGAAATCTTTGATATTTGAGGCATTGACTTCATGGGTCCCTTTCCTGTATCCTTCGGATATGAATATATCCTTGTGGCTGTTGATTATGTTTCAAAATGGATAGAAGCCATCCCCACGCGAACCAATGACCATTCTGTAGTCTTAGGCTTTGTTAAGGCTAATATCATTTCTCGATATGGATGCCCAAGGACGATCACAAGTGATGGAGGACCTCACTTTAAGAATGTACACTTCACTAGACTACTCCAAAATTTGGGAGTCAACCACATGATAGCCACACCTTATCATCCCCAAACGAGTGGGCAAGTTGAAGTGTATAATAGGGAGATTAAGCAAATTTTAGAAAAAACTGTAAGGCCTGATCGGAATAATTGGTCTAAAAAACTAAATGACGCTCTTTGGGCCTACAGAACTGCATATAAGACTCCCTTGGGCATGTCTCCTTTCCGTCTTGTCTACGGAAAAGCATGCCACCTTCCCGTTGAAATCCAACATAAAGCTTATTGGGCTATTAAAAACGTTAACTTAAATCTGGATAAAGCGGGAAAAGCACGTATGTTAGAATTAAGTAAGCTTAAGGAGCTTCGTAATGAAACTTATGAAACTTCTCAAGCTTACAAGCAACGTACAAAAGTCTTCCATGACAAGCACATCATTAGAAAGACTTTTGAGCCCAACCAGTGGGTCTGACTTTTCAATTCTAGACTTAAATTATTTCCTTGAAAGCTTAAGTCCCGTTGGGATGGGCCATACGTTGTTATCAATACTTTCCCTCATGGAGCTGTAGAGATCAAGAACCCTATTTCAGGTGCAAACTTTAAAGTAAATGGCCAGCGACTTAAACCATATATTACTCTTTCAGATGGTCAAGTTTTAGGCGCACTACCGCTTGAGAAGCCTTAGCTCCTCCCACTCTCCTCCTCAGGTGATATTCTTCTATGTCTATATTTTTCCAATGAGGACATTGTCAGTCGTAGACATAGGGGGATATAACTTGAGAATGTTTATAGTATTTATAGCATTTATAAATATTTGCATACATATTTATATATATATATAAAAATTTTATGAGCTGATTTGGTTAGTCCCTAGCAAAATACCTTGGTTATTGGAGGTTTTTTTTCCGAAATTATTTCTTAAGTTTAGAATCCAGTACATTTATTTCATGTGCACGTAGACTTGATAATGGATCCTTGGGGAAAACTAATAAGCATTTGTAGTCTACTGAACCCTTGGACAGTTCATAGAGAGTCAGGCATACTATCTTCTAATAAATCCACCTCATATTTGTGAGAAGTAGAGAGATTACTGGTGCGCTAAGTTTCGTGCAAGGGCTCTTAAGTTATGGATAATTAGATGATGATACTTCAGAGTTAAGCGTAGTTTTCACTCTTTGTTCCTGTATGCGTACTTTAAGTGAATTCCTGAGAGTCACTAAATAAGACAGATATACAGAGATTGAGTCTTAATAAAGCTATAACTATGGTGGATGGTTACGACCGCCCTTTATAGAGTCCTCAGCTGAAGGAAGGTAATAGTGTTAAAGGTCAGAAATACGCCTGTCCTATCCTTTCCTTCCCGATGCCGAAAATAAGCACTTCCACCAAATAAGCTACACAACTTCCTCTTGACCATCATCATCCCTAATAATGCCTCGTAAATAAAAGTCCGTATTGTGTTGTGATTGATTGAAGAAGAAACAAAAACAAAAAAAAGGGAAAAGAGAAGTAGAAAAAGAAGAAATAGAAAGAAGAAAAAGAAGAAATAGTTATATTACAAAAAAAAAAGTCCAAGTTTATGATGTAACACTATTTCTGAGGCAGCAGAATACCTATTGCGTTTCACCAAATATGACCCATACCTACCTTCTAGTATTTCTGATCTCTTGAATACTGGTTGAGAACTCTAACTTAGTTATACAGTTATTAGGACTTTGATTGAAGTGTGGATGCCATGTGAGGCCACCAAATAATGAGTATAATTTCTAAATCTGGCGAGATTCGTGATCTCAGAAAGAAAGAAAAAAAAGAGTGCCTAGGAACATCAAGAGAGCACAATTGTGTAGCTTCTCTCAGAGTTGACTTATCTAATAGTCTAGAGAGCTAAAGTCTGCAGTACTAGACTATATGTAGCACCAGTTGAGTGTGTGCCACCAAATACAAATCCATTCAACTTGATATCTCCTACCTAAGCCAAACGCCGGGGTCAAATTACAGATTATCATCTGCTTTATCCTCGAGGGAAGTAGTTGCCTATCTCGACAGAAATTTTTGCCAAGGGTGATGTACGAACTCCCAATGCGAATCGGCTCTTTCACTTGGATCTGTTACCTAGGCTATCAGCACTTCACATTTGTCAGGATTCCTAAAGTTTTGAAGTAAGAAAAGAAGAAATCTTCTGATTATTTCTATTATTTTTGCTAGGGACTAGCAAATTTTAGGAATGGGGGTATTTGATGAGTTCATTAAAATGGACTAATATTAAGCCTAAGTATCTTTAATCGTACAGTTTAGGATGTTAATAATGGCAATTAAGCTGTAGAATATTTGTACTCCCCAAGATTTAAGTTTACAACATTCTATAACTTAATGATTTTGTTGTTTTTATGTGCAGGTAATAAAATGCAGAAAGAATAAGGGTGGGGGGATAAATTTCCCCAACAGCCGCAACTCTTTCCCCCCTCCCCGCCGCACATGGGGTTAATCTTCCGTCGCCCTTCAACTGACGAGGCTAGAAATAGTTAAGGGATTTGAAAATCCCTTAACTCACGTACGCGGGGAGAGAGGAATTAAAAAGAGAGGTGCACTGGGGATGGATCTTCATCTTCCTCCTGGCGGGGAACTACCTAGCGAACACTGTGGATCCAGGAAGAGAAGAAGCGTGCACTGTGGCCTTCTTCCCCCTTGCAGGGAAAAACCTCACACCTCCTGCTCACAGCATCTCCCTTCAGCCACCGTAGGCGCACACCAGCACGCCCTACCGCTCGTCTGCCTTCAGCGCCATCTGCCTTCACCGCGCCCACGCCACAGCAGGCGCATCCACCCAACTGCGCGCCTCTCCCCTGCTGCAGGCGCTCGCCAACTGCTCGCACCGCACAACAGGCGCCCACACCGCCTGCAGGCCGCCCCCTGCTCATAGCGCCTGCACGCCCTACCGCTTGCTCCCTTCAGCGCGCATCTGCAAGCGCCTGCCCACGCGCACCAAGCCGCGCCTCTCCACTCTGCAGCAACGCCCGCGTGCCCCACTGCTCGCCAGCGCGCCCCACCGCCCTGCGGCAGACGCCGCACTGCATCACCTTCCGCCGCGCGCCTACCTCTCCACCCTGCATCTGCGCCACTAGCACACCCACACCACCCTGCAGGCGCGCCCGCACGCTCCAGCCTCTGCCTCACCACAGGCAGCACTGCAGCAGCACCTCAGCCTTCTTGTTCAACAGACCGGAGCTCCGACCACCGCCGCCGGCTACCTCCGTCGCAGCCACTGCCACCACCAGAGAGCTCTCGACCTCGCCGTCCTCCTGAGCCTCGCAACCCCCGCGGTGCTCTCCTCTCGCAAGGAGGAGAGAGGAAAAAAATATGTTTTCCCCCCAATTAAAATTTACATTCAATGCCATTGCCACCTAATTTGATTTTATTTATTATTATTATATTGTGGCAGAATTGCATTTGAACACTCATAGTTCTTTATAATTGCATGACATTGATATTAACTAGTTTAAAGATTGATTTTTGGGCTTAACTTAAGTACTAATTGTCTTTAGTACACATCATGTGAAAATTGCATAAATTCATCATAAATTTATTGAGGATTTCTATGAGGAAAAACTGCACCTATACCCTTATCTTTTTAAGTTATTGCAAATCTACTTTCCTTCACATTTTAAGTTAGATTTGAATAGGGATTTCGCGCTATCCGAAATAACATTAAACAATTAAGTATTGATTGCATAATTGCCTCCCTGTGGACACGACCCGCTCTTCTGCGAGTGGTTATTTTCATTATTTTTTATTAGTCGATTTTTCCACTACTTAAATACTATAACGCAAAACGAAAAGTCATCTATCACTTCCTAAACACTAGGGAGACGATTGGTATTGGGCATAAGGAAGGTGTCTACTAGTCGCATTAGTCTTCTTTCATTTTTAACGTTGTTCAGTCTTGCACAGAGAGAGCCTCGATCATTTGTCATTTCAAAAGCTGTCATATTTTTCCTCAATTGTCTACATCAAACAAGCTTCAATGTGAAGCATGTCAATTGGAAAACATCATAGGTCAAGTTTTTCTACTACCATCCTGATGTATGGGGAGCCTAATCAAGTACCTACTCATCAAGGATATCGTTATTTTCTTGTATTACTTAATAATTATTCTAGAATTTCATACTTTTTCTTCTAAATGAAAGAGCTGAAGTTGGTAATCTAATTCAAACTTTTATTCTACAAATACAAAATCTTTTTGATGCCTCCAAAAAAACTTTTGCATACTAACGATGCTTTGAAATTTCGTACCATTACTCTATCCATTTTCTTTACCTCTATGGGCACAATCCATCAAATTTCCTATGGACATACCTCTTAACAAAATAGGGTGGTGGCAAAATGAAAACACAGGTATATTCTTGATGTAACATAGTCCATTATGTTCCATGCTACTGTACCTCCGCATTAGGGTGATGTTCTTATTGCTTGTAATATTGCAAATTTGTCCTGGATTAGCATCATAGATCCCATACTCTTTTATCTCCGAACAAGCCTTTGCCTATATTGCTACCAAAGATCTTTAGTTGCATTACTTTTGTTCATTTGTTGGGAGTTGGGTGAGACATTTTCACAAAGAGTTGTCAAATTCCTTGTGTATTCAAGGACTCTTTGGTGCTACAATACTATCCTTGGGAGTACATAAATACCGATGTAACATTTTTTGAGCCATGTTCCCTAATTTTTTACATTTGGCTCTTGTACATCCTTAGAGGAGGCAAATAGTCTTCCATTACCTTTACCTCCTATTCCTCTCGAACCCTTTCCCATAGGGTGTGACAATGGGTCCTCATCTTAGTGTCCTACCAAGGCAAGGTTTTAGGATCCTCCACTAGTACACCACTTCTCACGCCAGGCACCATTGACAAAGATCTACTAGAGGATACTACTACTCTAATAGCAGGTGATAGTGTTGACACTAGGGATGTAAACGGGTCGGGTTTGGGTTGGGTTTAGCTAAATCCATACCCATACCCATTTATAAAATCCATACCCATACCCTAATATACCAATCGGGTACAAAAGTCAAAACCCATATCCATACCCATTTACCCATTGGGTACCCATTTACCCATTGAGTATCCATTTATAAATTGACCTTACAATTAAACCGTGCCAAATTAGAGCCAAAGAAGAAAAATCTATAACACAATTCATTAATTTTTTATTTTTAACAAGCTCTAAACATAAGACTTAGGTTACTTTAATTTTATTGATCTCTACTAAAATTATTACAAAAAGAGCCTTTCAAGGGGAATGCATCAAAAATAAAAATATAAAGAAAGATTAAATACAAATACATTTCAAACAAAAAATCCCTATCTCTGAGATAAATGTTCAATGGAAGCTTCATAAGCATTCCCAACCTTTAAAATCATAGAGGGAATCATGAGGAAGATTAAGGTTGGGGAAATGAGGGACTTAAGGTGGGACTTATATAACTAAGATAAATGGAGATTTTATTCGAGTATTCAAGTAAGGTAATCGGGTATAGATTTATACCCATACCCAAACCCGTCCGATTTTTTTAGATAAAACCCATACCTAAAACCGATCGGGTTCGGGTCGGGTTTTACCCATTCTTTTCGGGTTGGGTTCGAGTCGGGTTTATTGAAACTTGCATCAGATTACAATATACAAAAAGTAGCTTGCTCCTTCAATGATTTTGCTCTTGACCTGTTTGACATGTCCATTAGAAAAAACATCAGCAAGCCTTAACGAGTGACATATGCAAACAAGCAATGTTGGGCGAGATGCACACTTTAATGGCTAAGGCACTTGGGAATCAGTGCCACTACCTATTTGCTGTTGTGGGCAATTTTGATGTGGAGCATTGATGTGGTATATGAATGTATATTTTTATTTCTATGCTCAAGTTAATTTAAGTTCTTTTCAAAAAAAGTTAATTTAAGTTCTGCCTTGATAGATGCATGTCAATATGACTAGGATATAAGCTTAAGATTTCATGGTAAAAATGGCAATTTTGGATAATGGCAGAATGCAAAGTTTGTAGCTGAAAGTTGCATGAAAAATTTTGGAGATTACCTATATCTGTGAAAGGCATATTGTTCCAAAAGTGCATGGAATGCTGGTTGATCACACAACTGCAAAAAGAGGAGGCAATAGATTAAGTGGGTGCACATGCAACATATACAAGAGCATAACTAGAAAGCAAAATGTGAGAACAACATGTTAAAGACATAATAAAAGATCAATAGATTGCACGGACTAAGAAAACTTGGAGGCTTGACAAATAAGAACCCAGAAAAAAAACCTTATTTGCAATAGAACGGATCTGATTAACCAGTGAAATGGACACACTTCCGGTATCACCCTCTGATAATTTTGCCATCAAATGCACAAGGCATGGATTAAGAGCCATCTGCAAACACAATCATGACACGCATGGTTACAGAAAAGTTGTTTCGGTTCTCTAAACCACAAGAAGGTGAACATGTCAACCGTAAATGCAGCCATATTCTCTTAAGCATCTTTACCATTGTCTCCCCTATCAGTTCTTTCCATGACTCATTGCTCATCAATGGACACTACTGGTTAAGATCACGAGGATAGAAATTCCAAGCAGAATTGGAGAGACATAGAAGCCAAAATTACATGAGAATGTTCCCATGTGGCATCACAATTAAACATATGCATATTCCCACATTTCATATCAAGTACAAAAGACACATGCTTCAAGAGAGCTCCATAGTTGGCAATTAAACCTCACCAGTTATAACAAGGTAGGTCCCACCAGCATGAAAAGCCTTACTAGATCTCAAATAGCAAGTAAAAATTTCCGATGAAACTCCAGTCAACTAGAAAAGGCAAAATCAATTTTGTTTCATTTCTTTTCACATTATTCAATTATGAAATATTCTAGTTGAGGCTTTAGGCTATTATGCTTCAAGTTGAACAGATTCCTATTGTTTTCTGGGCACATGGTCCTGAAGTTGGTTTGGAAGAGAAAAAGTTTCTTAAGGAGCCACTAAAGGTGATTTAGTGATCTGATGAAGTGGAACATTTACATAATTGGGACTAAACATGCTTGTCTTAAAGGAAGCTTCAGAATATAGTGGTATCCATGGAAAGTAGGTCTAGGAATATGAATTAAAAAAAACAAAAACCATGGATTTTCGTCGCTTTTCAATGTTTAACGGACTTTTCAAACTTGTCAAGATTTTTAAAATGTCTAGATCACTTATCAGACCTTGTTCATTTTTTGAGAAGAAAAAAGGAAGGCTAACGCATGTCGGTAGCCAAGTAGGGAGAAACCTTCGTTCCACCACCAAAAGCAAAATGTTACAAAAATTGCATCCAAAGATAAAAAAAGTGAAGATGTGTCCAATACGACATTCTCACTCCAAACCCTCACCCCTAAAGGTGTTATCGTTTCTCTGGACCCAAATGCTCCAAAGCACAGCCACCCAACTCCTTTGAACCACCTCATTGGCCCAAGCACCCCGCTTGAAAGCCCTCCAAAACTCCTCTGGTGACTCCTATGCAGTGGTGGGGATCCCCAGCCTTTCCAAGACCTCCACGATAAAAGTACACGCCCCTAAGAGATGGAACCAGACCTCATCCTCCAAGCTGTAAGGGGTACACGTAAGATCTTGCTCCCGCATCCATGCACTTCTCCATACCTTGGTTACAAGTCATCCCTTTCTAATCAGCCATAAGAATATCTTAACCTCCAACGGTACCTTCATCTTCTAGATAGTGGACAGTCGACGACCAAGAAGGAATCATCACCCTCCACCTCTCCTTTAAGGATCCAACAAGCATTCTTGATCGGGTCCTCGACATTCCATTCTAAGGAATCAGGCCTATCCCCTTTCAGTTGGAAGCTCCTGATCAATGCCAATAGATCCTGCAAATCTTGTAGCCTCTCATCCAATAGGAGTCCCCCAAAGGTAGGAACCCAAGCACCAACGCCTCTCTGAAAAGGGGCATCCCAAACCTGTAGCGCCTTAGTCTCCCTCATCGACGTTAAAGTATATTGAGGCAACGAAAGATGGCAAAGAAACAACCTCCCCCAGTCTAATCATCCTCCCAAAAGTGGAAGGTCCATCCATCACCCAACATCGAGTAAAAAAGTTGAGTGATGTGTCCCATGACTTCAAAAATGCATTGCTAGAATGCCGAAGATTTCTGCAAAAACCTTATCCTATCCTCCTAGTTGAGAGAGTGACCATAAGAGTCTCCTGTGACTTTATGCCACGAAGAGTTCATTCTTCATGAGCTTCTCCACCTACTTAGCCAATAAAGCATCATTGAAGTTAGCAGGATGGAGTACCCCAGCCCTCCTGTTCCATCGGCCTGCAAACCTTGTCCTACTCTACCAGATGCAAGAAACCACCCACGCAATTTGCACCTTTCCAGAAGAATCTTTTCCAAAGGTTATTGATCTTCCTAATCACCATTTTCGGTGGTCTAAACTCTGAGAGGTGTAAAACAGGGATGGCGAAAAGGACAGACTTAAGAACACTAATCCCCCTCCCTTGGATAGAACCCAACCTTGCTAACCAGCAAGCCTCTTCTACAACTTATCAAGAAGAGCCATCACCTATGGCAGTTTGTAGCCCCTGGGAGCATGCTGCTACCTCATCCCCGATCATGTTCAAAGGAACGAACAGAGACTTGTCATGGTTCACCGCAAACCCCAAGAAGGAATCACGGATCAAGGCACTCAAGTAGGAGGTTTCCCTCGCCCCTCTCTCAAAAAAGAATAAGGTATCATCTGCATACTGAAAGACTGAGATTACCAACGAACCAGCCTACAAAGTTAAACCGAACAGGAAGCCAACAGAGCAAGCCTTGTGCACTATTAAGGCAAGAGTATCTGCAGCAATGATGAAAAGTATAGAGGCCAGAGGGCATCCTTGTCTAACACCTTTTTGTGATTGAACCATTTGCCGACCGATCAACCATTCACTAGGATAGAGAAAGAAGCCGTAGTTAGTTAGTAACACACTTCTTCATCCAAGAAATCCACCTATCTAAAAAGTCCCTACATCGTAGGACTTTCTATGCATAGGACCAAGAAAGCGAGTTGTATGCCTTAGCGAAATCCATCTTCCATAAAAACTCTTTTTGTTGTTTCTACGCCAAGCAGCCACCATCTCATCAACCTAAAGAAAGGACTCCTAAAACAATCAATTAGGAATGAAGGCGGATTGGACCAGGTTGATCAAATATGGCAGAATCTTCCTTGGCCTATTTGCAAGAATCTTGACCACAACAAGTACGCCGCATTAAAAAGGGTAACACCTTTAATCTCCTTAACCCCAAGCTTCTTAGGTAATAGGAATACGTAGAACTTATTAATTCTTTCAAAGCCTACACTGCCTTCCATGAACTCACAAATCCTTACCACGAAGTCAACCCTCAACAAATCCTAAAACACCATAAAAAAAGGACTAGCAAGCCATCCAGACCTGACGATCCCTCCACCTTCAATCCTTGCGAAGCATGCAATGCCACATCCTATATAATATCAACAGACAATGAAGCAGCATCCTTCAATAGTTGAAGAAAAAGAGTTCTCTTCATTTACCAAGCCGTCTCTACACCTATATATAGGAGAGGAAAAAGTTACACACCATAAACCCACAACGAAAATAAAAGTAACAAAACACCCCTTACTATAAAACATAACTCAACATTGCCCCTCAAGCTGGAGCATATATATCAATCATGCTCAGCTTGTTTCTACACTTCTCAAATTGGGGTTGAGAAAGCAACTTGGTAAATATGTCAGCAATCTTGTCTGAGGAGGCAAGGCAAGTAGTATGAAGCAGACCCTATTGAATCAAACTCCTTGTGTAATGACAATCCACTTTCACGTGTTTTGCTCTCTCATGGAACATAGGATTGTTTGCAATGTAAGTAGTGGCCCGGTTGTCACAGTACACCTCCATAGGCTCCTGAATATTACATAAAAATCTCGTAATAGAGACCTGATCGATATCATCTCAACTACAATATGTGCCATGGCCCTATACTCAGACTCAGCACTAGAACGTGAAACAACACTATTTCTTGCTCCTCCAGGTCACCAAGTTCCCCGATACAAAAGTACAGAAGCCAGTAGTAGACCGCCTGTCTCCAACATTACCTGCATAATCTGCATCTAAGTAGACAATAACAGACATAGGTGCCTTCTTCCGAAAAAGAATGCCTCTACTTGGACATCCCTTGATGTACCTCAATACCTGCATTACAGTTTGCCAATGAACATCAATGAGCTTATCTAAGAACTGATTTAGCTTACCCACGGCAAGGCTAATATCTGACCTAGTGATGGTTAGATATAACAGCTTCCCTACTAGCTGTCGATATGTCTTCTTGTCTTTTAGCTTCACTGCATCCTCAAAAAAGGTAAATTTTAGGATCGATAGGAATATTACAATCTTTCAATCCTAACATGCCGATGAATGTCAAGGGCATACTTTCTCTGCGACATAATTACCTATTGCTTACTTATGGCAAACTCAATGCCCAAAAAGTATCTTAGCTTCTCAAGATCTTTCATGACAAAATTGGCATGTCAAGTTCTTCACCTAAGATATACCCTCTGCATCATCACTTGTAAGAAGAAGGTCGTCCATATACACAAGTAGAGCCACTGTACCACTATTGGTCTTCGTTACAAATAGTGAATGGTTAGATGAGGATCTCTGCATCCCAATAACAGACAATGCTTCAGACAGGAACAGAAACAAGGCTTGAGGGCTCTGCTTAAGATCATAAATGGCCTTACGAAGTCTGCACACATACTCCCCTTGAACCTTAAAGCCAGGTGATTGCTACATATAGATCTCTTCCTCCAAGTCTCTGTACAAGAATGTATTTTTGGCATCCAGTTGATGTAGATGCCATCCATAATGAGCTGCAACAGGGGATAACATATTAAAGAAATCTATGCTATAGGTCTGGGTGAATCCTTTGGCCACAAGGCGAGCCTTATACCTTAAAATAGACCCATATGGGTTGTATTTCAAGGCAAAGATCCATTTGGCTCCAACAAGGTACGCGTAAGACGGTAGAGGTGACAGCTTCGAGGTACCTCTGGTAGTAAGTGCAAACATCTCCTCCATAGCTGCCTTCCAATGTGGATGTAGTAGAGCCTGCTAGTACGAGGTAGGTATCTCAGCACTGGATACTGCAGCTGTGAATGCATGGAACTCTGAACTCAGAGAATTCGCAGAAATAACACTCCCAGCAAAACGATATTGTGCACAAGATCGTGAAGCCTTCCAGATAGCAATAGAAACATCCTCATCAGTACTCATGGAAATAAAACCTGGAGAAACATCCACAGGTGATGGACTGTCAACCTCTACACCTGTTGACACTGTATCTTAAGGAGCCTCCTTTGTAGACGTAGCCTCCAGGTTATCAACATTAACCTGAGAGTCTATGGAACAGATGAAGGGGACTTTGCCCTATAGACAACTGGCAGTTGATAAGTGTGACCCTTGAAGGTCCTTTCATCTGCTGGTACTAGCCTGAATGCAGTGGTAGATGACTCAGTAGCCCGAGAAGAGCTACTGCTATCTATGAATATACCAAATGGTATAGGAGCAACTAGTACAAGAGCATACTCTGGCATACTTTACACTTGTCTGGCAGCAACAGAAAAATAGGGTACAGTTTCATGAAAGGTGACATCTATACTGATGTAGTGTCTCTAATGCAGGGGATCAAAACATCGATACCCCTTCTAAGAATGAGAATAGCCAAGGAATACACTTAACTGCTCTAAGTGCTAATTTATCTCGCCCAAGTCCAAGAAGATGTATAAAAGCTATGCACCCAAATGTCTTAGGTGGAATATCAAACAACTAATCATCTAGATAAAGCACCTGCCACGGTATCTGCTCGTCAATCACTGAGGAATGCAATCGATTAATAAGGTAGCAAGCTATGAGAACTGCATCTCTCTAATAGTTTTGTGGCACACTGTTATGGATAAGAAGGGCTCTGGCCATATCAAGGATGTGTCTGTGCTTCCTATCTGCAACCACATTCTGCTGAGAGGTGTGAGGCCATGAGGTCTAATAAATTATGCCATGTAAACTATAGAACTCCACCAGTCGACGAGTACAAAACTCCAAAGCATTATCAGATGTGAGAGCCTTGATGTAGACATCAAATTGATTCTTTATCATCAATACAAACTTCTCAATCAATGAACCTACTTCAGAGTTGTTCTTCATGAGAAATAGCAAGAACAATCTAAAAAAATCATCAACCACAATCAAATACTACCACTGTCTTGCTCTATCAGGAGTCCTACTAGGACCCCAAACATCGAGATGCGCTAACTAAAAACACGAAGACGAACGTGGTCCAGTAATAGCTGGAAAGAAAGATCTATGATGCTTCCCAAGATGACATGCATCACAGGTGAGCTGTGTAGTTGGGGATGCATGAGGAATAAGCCTACATAATTAGTCCAAAGAAGGATGGCCCAACCGTTTATGCCATTGTAAAGCACTCCCTGACATGGTACTCATCCGATACGCTGCAACCATGGGATCCTGTTGAAGTCGGTAAACACCCCCTTCATATCCACTACCAATAGTCTTCCCTGCCATTTGATCATGAAAAATACACCCATGCTCATAAACAATGACACGACAATTCTACTTGATTTCACTGACAAAGAGCAAATTCATAGACAAATTAAGAACAAATTGGAAACAATTAAGCTGCATAGAAGGGGTAACATTAATTTTCCTTTGACCATTAATAGAAGCAAGTCGCCTATCAGCCACTTGTACTGTGCGACCTTGAGAGACAGGTTCAATCTGCCTAAAACATTGCATATTACCGGATATATGATTGGAGGCACCTAAGTTAATTAACCACGTCATACCAGTAGTTGAAGTATCACCTACGACGGTCCCCAGCACAATCTCTGACTGGGATGCTGCCACGTTCACAGAAACACGCTACCACAATCTGATTTCAATGCACCACAGAAAGAGTGCACATAACACACCCCTGAACTTCTTCACAATCAGATCTGAAAATTAACAGAAAATGGGGAATACACATCTCAACAAATACACCAAACGGGGAATACACACCCCAAGAATCTCAGCTCACACGCGGTCAATACTTAAGGGGAATACATACCCCAAAAACATGCATTAAAAGGGAATACACACCCTAAAACAAATAGATCAGAAGATCAGAAAGGTCATACCACACATAGGAGATTCTTGATTCAACACTTCATCCCACAATAATCAAGAACCTTCCTACGAAGTTCTTGGAGACATAGATCCCCCTCTTCGGCGACCTAAGCGGTGGCAAGGAGAGGAGGCAGCAATAGGTGGACTACTGCAACACGGTGACGATAGTTACTGTAGCGCAGGGTGATGTTGCAGCAACGTGGGGTGATGGCGGCTACTGTAGCAGTGCAGGGTGGCGACGCAGCAGTGCGGGGAGGACGTCGTTGCAGCAACGGCGGGGATGGGTGATGCTGCTACTGAGGTGGCGGTGCGGCACCGGCACTGCCGCCAATGGTAGCGGTGGCATCCGACGGTGGTGGGGCTTAAAGGTACGGTTAGGGTTTATTTGGTGGTCCCCAACCTGGTGCTCTAATACCAAGTTGAAGAAAAAAAGTTTTCTTCATGTACTAAGCCGTCCCTAAACCTATATATAAGAGAGGGAAAAGTTACACCATAAACCCACTACAAAAATAAAAGTAACAAAACGTCCCTTACTACAAAACATAACTCAACATCAATCAAATGCAAGGAATATCCCTATTGAACCACACCCAAGCCCCTAACACCCACCACCTCGTTTAGTTGTGAAAGTGATTTTAAAAGTCTTTATCTGCTCATTCTCTATCAGTGAGAGCTTCCTCACGCGACCGGAATGAGTTAAGGTTCGATCACTTTTTTGAACTCAACACTGGGTGAAGTGGGTATTAGAATCCCACTCCTTCAGCCACAACTACCTTGATTTTTGTCACCAATCCATCTACCTTTTAAAACCCTCACATTAGACCACCTCCTACATCTTCTTCCTTTCCAACTTTTATATGCCAGCAAGCCCCCCCGTGTCTTCCACCCTGTCCAAGGAGGAGACTACCTGCAGCACCTCCTCTTTAGTTGCCTCCCTCTTTGATCTCAAATCCTTTTTGAACTTGATCAACTCGAATCCAAGGTGTAGCAACTTGTCATAAAATGTTCTTATGGCCATGGGCCTCAAAGGAGTCTCCTCCCACTTCTCCTACACCAATTCCTTGAAGCTGGGCTCCAACAACCAAGATTTATCAAATTTGAAGTAGGTAAAGACCGACACATCCTCCTTAGAGTCCCAGACTAACGTCATGTGGTCGGAAAAGGGTCTATGGCCAGGGGAGACCTCTACAAGTTGGCACCTCTCAGCCAAACTAACAAAGCACAAGAATTGGACCAACTTTGAGTAGACCCAATTGAAATTTCTCCACATAAAGTGAGCCCCAGACATAGGAACCTCATAAATCTCCAACAAATCTACTACCAACTTTGCGAGCTGCTCCATCGACTTGTCCCTTCTTCCTTCTAGTCTATCATACAACAAGACCATAGCATTGAAATCGCTGCCCACCAAGGCACCAATTGAAACCTCCCATCTGCATAGTTAATCTCCTAACAGAATTACTTCCAAAGCCCAAATCTCAAGCTATAGCTGCAGGTTCCATAGATAGAGGATAGGATGAATGATATGCCATCTGTCATTCTCTTAAACGAAGTCATAAGCACCCACCTCGCATTGTAATGGTCTAAGAGCTCAAATTTGCATTATTCTGCTTGAGTATAATACATCTCTATCTACCCACTGCAACCATGTGTAAGCATCCTTAAAAGGCACTCCCACCAATTTGTCTCTTGGCGAACTCGTCTAGCACCTCAAGCTTCGTCTCTTGTAAAAGGAAAAAAATCAACCTTTCAGTCGAGAAGATTCATGTAGAGAGTATCCCTCTAAGCCTGATCTCAAAGGCCCTGGACATTCCAAGTCAACACCCTAACCACATGATGACACCGGACAACCCTGCACCTGTTGTTGCAATACCCATTCGGACTTTTGTTATGATATGTTTTATAGTGCCTGTATTGTATTATTTTTCCTTTTCTTCATGTGTTTGTACTGTTATTTCTCCACACCTTTCCTCTTTATAAAGAGGTCTGGGTTTCTAGAATAAACTAAGTTGCTCATTTTCCTCAACTTGGTATCAAAGTAGCGGGTCCTAGACCGATGTCCTAGATATCCTACTGAAGTAGGTTGCCAAACCCCTCCACTGATCTCCCTTTTCTTCTTCTTCCTTGTTGATTTTTATCTTTACTGGCTTCAGCGTCATCGATGCAGGATGGTGGGGTAGCAACCCTGCTAGCAAGTGCCCCCACTGCTGCAGCCACCTGTTGCACCTCCAACGGACCGACGCCTATTGCGCAACACAACCACCAGTGTAGGTAGTAGTGCCGCCTATGGGCCTGCTGTGAGGTCCACCTCTATTCGATAGGGGTAAAGTGCACCCTCCTCTTCCTTGGTCTTTTGATCTCTATGAGGGAGTAGTAGATCTAATTGGGGGATTCTTTGATCCCTGGTAGCCATTACTTCGCCTAAAAAGGCTTTAGATCTTCATCTTAGGCTATTTGTGTGCCTCATCAAGTATATGGTATGAAATTGCACATTTAGGTCCCGGATCGTGTGTTTTATGATAGTTTGGATGCAGTAGGTTTGCTTGAAACATTCTAATCCCTTCGATGTGACATCTGACTGACTCCATAATGGAGACGGGGACCTATAAGTACCCACTTTTTGGTCCCATGGTCAAGTTAAACGAGACTAACCATCCCAAATGATCACAAACCTTTCTCATGATGGTGAAAGATCATGACAACATATCCTGCTTCACCTAGAGCTACAGACAAGATCAAATGGGGAATCACTAGGAAAAATGCCATTACGAACAGGGATAGTGCGATGGTTAGTGCCTGGATTATGAATTGTGTTATTTGCAGGATTGGCAACAAGATTATGTACTACACAACCGCCAAGGAGATGTGTGATACATTGAGAGTGACTTATTCTCACGAGAAGAATTATGCTTGGGTGTTCCAGACCTTTCATGAAGTTACCTAGTGGACTGTTGAGTCAAGAGGGCAATGCAGTTACCTACTGCTGAGACTACAAGCCAAACATCTGCGTTGGCTGCCACACCTGGATGTGGTAGAGGGTCTCCTACCTCATGTGGTCGTGGTTGTGGTCATGCACCTGGGGATCATGGTCAACCTTACACTTACTGTGGTTGACTAGGACATACAAAAGCTACCTGGTGGACTAAGCATGATCGACCTTCTGTGGCCAATCAGGTTTCTGAGGTGTCTGAGGCTCCTTCTAATACTGTGTCTCGAGCAGAGTTTGATGATTTATTGCAATGCTTCTCCCAATTGTCTGTCTTCAACCCTACTACCTCCAGAGACTGCAGCTCTTGCTTCTTCCTCCTCAGGTGCGGATTTGGCCTCTGGTGCACATAATAGGTCATTTGGTGGCATAAAATGGTTGGTTGATTCTGGTGCCTTGCATCATTTGAGTGGAGATCAGGCTTGTTTTCAACGACTCCAACCTGTTGGTTTGGGGAGGACTGTTCAGGTTGCAAATGGGAGGTACTCCAAGGGGAAGGTGGCTATTACCCTCGCATTGTGCTTGCCAGATGTTATTTTTGTACCTAATTTTCTCGTTAGTTTGTTATATGTTAGTAGAATTACGAAAGGCTTCACTGTCAAGTTATTTTTGATGATGTAGGATGTATCTTTCAGGACAAGCTTATGAGGAGGACGATTGGTGGCGATCATGAAGAGGGAGGTGTAAATCACCTGTTCTTGACTCCACTTGCAACTATATGACGAGGAGAGGTCTATTTCACTACTAGGTGTACTTTACAATGGTATCGTCGCCTTGGTCATCTATCTCTGGATAGACTAAGATGCATCATCCCACTATGGGATTCCTACATACATCTCCAAGCACTGAAATTCACTACAATGCTTATCAACTGGGGAAGCATCACTGAGCATCCTACCCTCAGCACTCGACCTGGATCTACTTATGTTTTTGAGTTATGCATACAAATGTTTGGGGTCCAAGTCAAATTCCTGGCCCACCAAGCCACCGTTACTATATTGTGATTGTGGATGATTTTTCCCGCTTGTCATGGTTATTTTTGCTCGAGAATAAGTCTAACATTGGACGTGTTATGGGAGGTTTACTGTTGGAAATAAAGAATCAATTTCTGCTTCTATTAAAGTTGTGAGATCAAATAATGCTCGAGTTTTACACTATTAGATTGGCAACTTTCTCCAGGTCCCATGGATACATCCCAACGGAATAGAATTGCAGAAAAGAAACACAGACATTTGTTGGATGTAGCCCATACATTACTTATACATCATTGTGTACCATCACTGTACTGGGGAGATGCAGTACTCACTGCATGCTACCTGATTAATAGGATCCCAGATCAGTCATCCATGAGCAGATACCCTGGTAGATTGTATGTCTTGATGGAGAGTTATCTAATGTACCACCGTGCATTTTTGGGTGTATTGCTTCTGTACATCTCACAGGACCAAGGAGAGATAAACTGGCGCCACGGGCAGTAAAATGTGTCTTTTTGAGATACTCTAGGACTAAAAAAGGATATTGGTGCCTTGATCCTTGGTGTTAGACATTATGTCAATGCAGATGTGACATCTCACGAGTCCATCCCCTACTTCTCTATGCCAAGGCATCAATTAGGACCAGAGTTGGAGGCCGCTCCTATGCCCATACCTCCTGTTACCTTGGAGGAGATCCCAGTTCCAATACTAGCAGTGAGACTATGAGGGACAGGGATTCACTTGCAGTCTCTAGATTACTTGTCACATATAAGCAGCACCCCCCCCTCCACTTCATTATCACCTTCCTCCCTGAGTTAGGTACATGTTGAGGACACAGTCTCTTGTGCGCTTAGTGGTGATTGCGTAAGGCCTTCTGGTATTGCTCTTGGTTTTAAGCCTTCTCAAGAGGCGGATGCGGTAGATCTTAACCTTCCGATAGCCATTTGAAAGGCGCCACGTAGCTGTGCCCAATAACGAATTGCAGAGGCTGTTCCCACAACCAATCTGGGGACCTCTTTTGGACTGTTTACTGATGCCCTGTTTGCCTCCCAGAATCCCACTGCGTACTAACAAGCCATGCTTGATCCAAAATGGTATCAAGCCATGGAGAATGAGATGACTGCTCTTCGATCCAGAGAGACGTGGGAGCTTACTCCACTACTTGTAGGAGTACGAGTGGTTGGATGTTGTTGGGTGTTTGCCTTGAAATACAATCATGATGGATCTATTTCACAGCATAAGGCTCATCTGGTGGCAAAAGAGTTCACCTAGACATATAGGATGGACTTCTTTGATACATTCTCTCTAGTGCCTCACCTCCCTATAGTACATGTTCTGATTTTTGTTGCAATGCATAAGGACTAGGTTCTTCATCAGCTCGATGTAAAGAGCACCTTTCTCTATGACGATCTTTATGAGGAGGTCTATATGTAGCAACCCTCTGGCTTTAAGGTTAAGGGGGAGTGTGTATGCAAGTTGAGGAAGGCAATCTATGGACTGAAGCAGAGCCTAAGAGCTTGGTTCCAAAAGCTCTCGGAGGTGGCTGAGGTAATTGGTCTTCAGTGATCTACTTCAAATCATTCACTTTTTGTGAAGAAGACTGAGAGAGGTGTAGTACCTCTTTTAGTATATGTGGATGACATTATTATTACAAGTTATGATGAGATCGGGATAGTTGAGGTCAAGTAATGTCTGGTAGAGTAGCTTGTCATGAAAGATCAAGGACAGCTGAGGTACTTTCTTAGGATTGATGTGGCTAGAAGCCAGCAAGGTATAGTGCTATAACATCAAAAATACGCGCTAGATTTCTTGCAAGAGACAGGTATGCTAGGAACTAAGCCTGCCAACATTCCCATGAATCCTAAGGTACATCTCCACGATGAAGATTCTGAGGCAGTAGACATTCGAGCATACAGACAGTTGATTGGCAAGCTCTTATATCTGACCATCATACGACCAAATATTTTCTTAGCTATGGACAAGCTAAGTCAGTTTATGGATAGACCAACCAAGAAACATTGGGAGACAATTATGCAGTTGCTTAGATACTTGAAGAAAGTATCTGGTCATGGGATCCTTTTTAGCAGAGAGACAACTATGACAGCGGCTGGCTATTCAAATATGGACTATGCAGGGTGCTTGGTAGATAGAAAGTCTACTACAGGGTTCTGCATCTATGTAGTAGGGAACTTAGTTACATGGAGGAGCAAAAAGCAAGCAGTAATGTGCAGGTCTAGTGCAAAATCTGAGTATAGAGCTATGGCACGGACTACAGCTAAGATGGTTTGGGTAAGATCCTTTGTGATCTACAAGTCCACATTGAGGAGCCCATGGAGATGCAATGTGACAATCATGCAATTACCTACATTGCCAATAATCCTACGTTCCACGAGCACACCAAGCACGTGGAAATAGACTACCATTATACCAAAGATTTGATTTAGCGTGGGATTTTGCACACCACTTTTGTCACATCAGAGGACCAAACAACAGATATCTTTACCAAACCTTTTCCTCGGTCTACTTTTGATGTCTATTGTTCTAAGTTAAGCATAATAGATAATTATATTCCAGCTCGAGAGAGAGTGTTGTGATACCCCTATGGCCTATCGTTATGATATATTTTATGGTGCATGTACCATCTTATTACTTTCCCTTTTCTACATGGATTTGTACTACTATTTCTCCTCACCTCTTCTCTTTATAAAGAGGCGTAGGGTTTCTGGAATAAACTTAGTTGCTCATTTTCCTCAACTCCTGCAACGCCACACCATTGCCTAGCCCCAACCACCGATGACAACAAGCTCTTTACCTCATCAAATTCATTCATGCTAGGCCCCTGCGCCTCCCTAAAGGATGCGTTAGGCATCACCCCTACCAAAGCATGATGCCTAAATTGCCTTCTACGATACATTAAACATGGCCTTTATCTTTACCCATTGCAGAAGAGGAGTCTTTACCCGATAGCACCAACTCCATCGGAGGAGATGCCCCCAACTACCCTAAGTTCAACGAAGTCGAGCCCAGCAGCCATTTCGCACACAGCTTCACTTTTGTTGTCTTCCAGCACGAGCATAAGGTCAATAGTCACCACCTCTAGAGATGGGGCCACCATCCTTGCATCGTTTGGCCCTAAGGCATCAACCTTCTCCACAACGATGCCCTTTAGACTAGGTCTCATCCCCGAACTCCCCTCCAGCAGGGAGCAAGACCCCACCAGAGCTTGCTCATCCAAGCAAACCCTCACCCATAATGGTGAAGGAAAAATCTCTCCCTTGAGCTTCGTCAAGTCCATTTCACGAGCTGTAAATCAGACCACCGATGACAACAAGCTCTCTACCTCATCAAATTTATTCATGCTAGGCCCCTACGCCTCAATAAAGGATGTGTTAGGCGTCACCCCTACCAAAGCATGATGCCTAGATTGCCTTCTACGATACATTAAACATGGCCTTTATCTTTACCCATAGCAGAAAGCGAGTCTTTACCCCATAGCACCAACTCCATCGGAGAAGGAGATGCCCCCAACTATCGCAAGTTCAACGAAGTCGAGCCCAGCAGCCATTTCGCACACAGCTTCACCCTTGTTGTCTTCCAACACGAGCGTAAGTTCAACAGTCACCACCTCTAGAGATGGGGTCACCATCCTTGAATCGTTTGGCCCTAAGGCATCAACCTTCTCCACAATGATGCCTTTAGACTAGGTCTCATCCCCGAACTCCCCTCCAGCAGGGAGCAAGACCCCACCAGAGCTTGCTCATCCAAGCGAGCCCTTACCCACAATGGTGAAGGAAAAATCTCTCCCTTGAGCTTCATTAGGTCCATTTCATGAGCTGCAAATCAGACCCATCTACCCTTCAGGACTCTTTCGCTCGAGAAAATGCCAAGGGTCCCAAAAAAGATATTGTGCTAATGGCCTACCTCTTATGGAGTGCAAAGAGGGAAGAAAATAGGTGTTAGGTCCCAATAATCTTCCAAAGTGGGGCTTGCCTTAGCGGACCCCAACGAATCATGGAGGTCATGATTACTCGTAGGACATGAGGGCCTCCTGCCTCAATAGCACTGTCATTTCGATATATGAAATGAATCAAACAATGCCCCTTCACCTTCCAAGGACAACCCTTCATCTTCAGAAGCCATCGTTGATGACTGCTTGCCGAAGCCCTACTCTAATGAGGAGCAACAACCTCGTCGAAACTCACCTTCCTTGGCTCTGAATCATCATTGAAAAGGTTTACCTCCAACCGGCATATTGATCAAGAAGCTACATCGACCCCAAGGACCACTTCATTCCCATTGACTATGACCTCCAAAGGTGGCCGAAGTTCTTGACAAGAGCCTCCAAAGTTGACCAAGTCTGCAAGCCAGGCGGGAGCCCAATCAGCCATAGCATCACCTAGCTCCTACATGGGATCAGTTGGGGATCATTGCCCTGCCCTCAGACAAAGAAACAACCATGGCACAACCGAAAGATGTGTCCATTGATCATTGCAGCATCGTTCTTCGAGGCAAAAAGCTCCACCACCCTTGAGGCTCTCCACTAAAGGCAAAAAGCCCCTAACATGAAACCTCAAATCGTCTCATGCTAATGCTGCAGTAAGACTAAGCCACCAATAATAATCCCTGCCTTAGTGCTCGCCCTCGATGGTGCCATGTTTTGCTTACATCCCCATGGGCACCAAAAGCTCTAATGACCCACTCTAAAATGGCACAAACAATCCCAAGCTAGATTCCTCATGATCTAGCAATGGAAGCACTAGAGCTCAACAAGCACGCAATGGGCCATGATCATAAAGCAGAGGAAAAGAGAACTCGACATCCCCGATGCGTAGCTTGGCACACTCTTCCAATCACCAACCTCCTCTGCCCTCTTGCTCCTCCACTCTTGTTTCCCCCCCCCCCCCCCCCCCCCCAACTGAGTCAGTCAAAGAATTACAATACACATTTCCACTTAACAAACATTAAAGATTAACTACTTTGCTAGGAGCAAAATCGACTGCCTATTCCACAACGTTGTCAAGGTCATTCAAGGGAAGTGTGAAACAAAACATCATTTATGGATTACAAAAGCATGCATAAAAATGAAGCAAACAATGTAGGCCTAGGACAACAAGAACTACATCAAGGAACCTAAAAGAGTAGACAAATACACTAATAAGTTGCTCTGTAACAAGGAAATGCTGAGATGTGTGGCAATTTACAATAGGAAAAGTAGCCAATCACAGGGGAAGATGTGTGAACCATAAAATACTCTATGCATTTCAAGACAAGTTATCGAGTAGGGTTTTTTTTTCTTAATCTTGTGTACAAAATATGTAGAATGCATATGGAGATAAATCCATGGAAGGACCTAAGCACTTCGAAATTATATACATTTAGGGCCTCAACTGACAAAATTCCATCCACAAACAAGTTCCCTTCACTTAGGTCCAACCCACAGTTGAAGGGGACAACAACCACAGGTGCATGGGGCAATGTACATATTAATGTGTCAACAAAATATCCTCAGCCCTTATCCTCCCATTCTTAATATACAAGTCCCTCCAATCCTTACAATACTAGAGAAGAAAAGGAGAGAGCAGATTGAATGATCACTTACAGCGTGAGGAGATGAAAGAAAAGAAACAAAATGAGGGATGGTGCAGGGACCTAGAGAAGAATGAAATGAAACTACAACCATCAAGCCTTTTGCCAAACAAATGAATCAGCCACGTGGGTTCCCTGTGATTTAGAACAAATAACCAGGAAAAATTCGTCCAGCAATAATTCAGTTTTCGATAACTTCTCATTTTCTTTAGCTCAAGATTTAGTTCTTTGGCTTATTAAGAGAAATAGTCTCACATCTTCCTCTCGGAAATAATTAATAAAAAGTGTTTACCCTATCCAGTTAAGCCATTTGGTTTTCAGTTAGATGCACTCACATATCAATGTTCAATGAAAGAATACATGAATTGCGGATGGTAATAGGACAGCCATGTTAGCACCAAAAATGAGAAGCAACAAAAGTAATGCAAAAAGCCATAAAGGTGCATGGTATTTTAATCTGCACTATAGGAGAGAATAAAATCTCTTTGTCTTGTAGCCAAAAACATCACCAGATTGGAACCTTCCACGCTTAAACACCAAAAATAAAATATATACCTTTGCGGAATAAATAGCCTTCCTTCGATAATCACCAAAGGAGCACATCTTGACAAGTGATTCACCAATATTGCCCTGGAACAATGATAAAAGCAGATCCTTTGCTCCTTGTATCCTTTTCTTGTGAGTTTCTTTTGATACTGCAGACGTCTGGTTTTCAGAAGTTATTTTATCAAAATTCTTTCCAAAAAAGAAAATATCACATGACATGATTTCCAGAACAGCAGCTTGGCATTGTAATCTACAACGGAAACATCAAGATTAGTACAAGGCCAGAAAAAGTACTGTTAGAGAAAATCAGAATTTAAGAATTAGGATTAGCTCTTTCTTATTTTGTTCTTCTTCTTTTGTTTCTTTCTTAATTATAGAGAAGTTATAGGATTGTTATAGATTTGATAGATATATGATGTGATATGATTTGTTTCCTTTCTAGTAGAATTAAAATTGGACCCCTCTCTATATAAAGGGACCAACTCCATGTTTTGTTCTTTGAGATTCAATAATAAAGTTCGTATTCTCCAAATCTTCACAAGGTATCGGAGCAGATCCTTCTTGCAATACACATGCTCTCCATTGGTTCCTAGGGATGTTGCAAGCCCCTTTTCTTCCTCGGGGTACGTGTGCGACCCCTTGGCCAACGATGGCAACACCGTGCATCGCCAAGCATCACCAAAGATTGCCAAGGCGTGTCCCTTGGCCTATCTCCTCTCTATCGCCAATCCTAGGGGACCATGTTGGCCCTCCTTGTTCATCTTGTGGGCCCCTTCCATCAAGCAGCAAACACACTGCAAGGTTGGGTGACGCCACACTGCAAATCTTTGATGTGGTTTGTGGCCCGATTCATGATCCGATCATTGGCTTTCACTTCGTGCATGTGAAGCCAGTACGTAGTTGGCACTGTGGCTAAAGGAGATTCTTCAACAATGACTTTGAGGCCAAGATCTTAGCCTTGGTACTAGTTCAAGGAACCACCATGAAAATTAGAACTTTTTTTCAATAACAATTGCTCATGTTACCACAAATCGTGTAATTAATATTACTGCTTGAGAATGTTTCCCAATGTGTGGTCAGAACTAGTGCTACAGCCATTGTATGTGTGGTCACTACATTGTTACGACAATTGTGCAATCACTTCAGATGTCGCGAAAGTTATGCCTAAACAACCAATGCCTTGCTTGAGAGAAAGTTCTTAAGCTTTGGATCATGTCATCGACGCAGATGACACCGATGAGTGGTAGGAAAATTGAGCCACAGGCTTAGTCCCATTTGTAAATGCCCAAGCCTAGTTCTCTTCCATTAGCATGAAGAGTTTTTTTATCTAGTGATGGGCAACTACCTTAGGAATGTATCCCATATACAGTAGAAGAATCCAATTTAGTTTAGTTCCGATCTACAAGTTCAATTTAAGTATTTTCACCTTCTTGCTTAGGATCAACTCTCGTTGGATGACAAAGTATGTGCGCGATCAAGTCTATACGCATGCTCCAGCGTCAACTACATTGCATGAGGGGAGCATCAACTAATGCACCACCCTTACAAGTTGGTCGTGCATGCTCTTTCTCACTTTGCTCTTTCTCATTTTGTTTCTTTCGTAATTATAGATTTGATGGAGATATGATGGGATATGATTTGTTTCCTCTCTAATAGAATTAGAATTGGATCCCTCTCTACATAAGGGGATCAACTGCATGTTTTGTTCTTTGAGATCCAATAATAAAGTTTTTGTTATGTGACATGTTTTTTTTGTTCTATTTACTTTTGTAAGGGTGTACTTGCATTTTTCCCTCTTGTTCCTCTCTCTATGTAAAGGCACATAGGGCCTAGTGAAATAACAATTCACTCATTTATTCTAACTTGGTATTCGACCAGTGATCCTAAATCGATGCTCGAGTACCCCACCAAATCCTAGCTTCTCTATCCATCCATCCCAACCTCTCTCTCTTCCTCAATAGCAGTGTCGCCGCCAACTTAAGGCAGCAACATCGTTGCCTAGCAGGGGTTGCTGCGCTGCCTCTGGTGCTCCATCAAGGTGCCACCAAGGCACTGCTTTGATGGGTGTTGTGTCACCTTTGCTGCACCACCGCAGGGCCACCGGGGCTAGACTTTGTGGGTATAGCATCGTCGCATGCCCCTCCTAGTGCGAGGCGAGCAATTCTTTAGGTAGGGGTGATGCTATTGTCATCCTCCTTCCTCCTCGATCATCCCCACAATCAATTCTAGGAGGAAGAGGCAATTCATTGGGGCCTTTTCTTGCCCCAATAGGAAGTTGCTATATCGGATCTGATTTTTTGAACTTCCATATGTCCTGAAATCATTTTTTTTAGATCTGCATGTGGTTCGTTCTTGGCCTTTATGAATTAATTTTGTGCTAAGGAGTGCTTAGTTGGTTGCTTCCCACAAATTGGGTGCAAGGGACCTCCATTAAGTTCGATGGCACCAACTTTCTTCTATGATCCACATCTTTGTCCTGATTTGTGGGTTCACAGCGCAGGAAATACATTTTGACCCAAGATGAGCCTGCATTAAGATTGCAGATTGGGAAGCAGACAATGACTAGGTTGCCACTTGCATGCTAAAATCGAAGCAAGTTATGTATTATGTCTCTACTAAGAAGATGTGAGGAGTACTCCACGAGATACATTCCCACAAGAGCAACATCAGTCGCCTATCCAGAGTCATTGAGAAGCTTCATTCATTTTGTAAGGGAACCATGCCTCTTGCTAAATATTATAGATCCATGAAGAAGTTATAGGACGAGTAGCATGTTCATCAACCTCTCTCCTCAGATATTGTTGTTATGACCAAGCAACGTAAGGCTATCAGATCTGTCCAGTTCTTTGCTGGGCTTGGTCCTGAGTACAAGTCAGTGAATGATCAACTCATGACCTTAGAGGAGATCCCTACCAAGGTTTTAAACATCAATTTCGACAATACTTCAATAAATTTCTAAATGTGCATTTCCAAGGCACGCCGAGGGCATATTGTGGAAACACCCATATTTCGATGTCATATTTTGACGATTTTGATGCCCTGAAAATAATCCATTTCAGAGGTATACTGAAGGCATGTCGAAGGTCTGTTGACATGCCGACAGCAAAAGTAGTCAAAATGATTAGAATTTTAAGAAAATCACAAACTTAAACATGTTTATGTAAGAATATCATAATATTTATATGCAACATGTAGTCTACCATATCATGCTCAAATTCAAGAATCAGATATCAAATAATTACTATACAAATTAAATTAAGTCATGCAAAGGTAAAAGATTCAAATATGCAGTTTACAAAAAAGTAAAGTAAAAATTTAAAAGTAGAAATTTAACCTTTCAAAAAAAAGTAGAAATTTAAATATCTAACCTATTGATTTTAAATTAATTTATGTTATGGTTAATTCGAGGTCATTCACTATGCTAATTGATCAATTTGAATATATCAAGATTAACATAACTTTGTGTGTTGTGTTGATCATTGTTATTTATACCTCCCCATATAAGTCACGTTTAGATCTAGTTGTATCATATTTATGTATGAAAAATATAGTTTGTCGCCTCCAAACATGGACCATAAATTTCTAAGTTGAATGTTATTCTTAAAATAAATGATGATTAATTCATAAAGTAAACATGTCCTTAATGTTTGCAATTTTCAGGTTTTATTCTCTTAAGGATGGATGCAAGTTCTTTATTCTTTAATGCTAACATAAACTTAAGATTTTATTTTTAGGAATTAAACAAATATTTTCTCAATTCTAAATTGTGATTAAATATATATGTTCGTAATAATAGTACGTCTCATATGTAGATCTACTCAATAATTACGGAGAGGTACATCGAAACAAGGAGCAATGGTAGCGGAGATTTGATTCAAATAAGAATGGAGTCACAGCAATAGCGTGAGCAACAGTAGTAGCAGTAGAGAAGGGAAGAACTAGGAGTGAGAAGCATGAACAAGTTGAAATGCTGAGTGCATTTCGTCACTTGCTGACATGTCGTCAAAGTCCCTGTGTTTCGACACTATATTGATGTCGATATGGCCTAACCCCAAAAATAGTCATCTGAATAACAGGCCGAAAGCATGTCGTTGCAATTTAAATCACTAACAACAATAGTAATGGTAAAAACTAGTTACTGAGATACCTATATTGACCTTAAAACATGGTAACAATTTAACAATTGTACCCAATACCATCTATTTCTCCAAATATCGATATATTATCCATGTTTGGCAAAATATTACTGATATGCCCCATGTCAGAAAAAGATCATTTTGTGGGCATGATGTGGGCACGCCATAGCCATTCAGAACATTGATCCCTACACCATCCCAGATATACACATGACTCTCCTGACCAGAGATTTCAGAGCATGTTCCAACTTTAGGCTCATCTTCCATGGCAACTGTTGGTCATGGTAGGGGAGGCAACAAGATAGGACGTGGTGTAAGAGGAGGGGGTCGTGGCAGAGAATGTATTGGTTTGTTTTGTGACCATGGTCACAAGACAAATCATACTGTTGATCGTTGTTAGATAAAGCATCAGGCCAACTAGGTGACTTATGGTGGTGACGGGAGCCAGTATTACCATGAATAGGAGCAGGTTGGCTCTCAAATTAATATCTCTAGGGAGGAGTATGACAGACTCATATCCTCTCAGGCTACTTCTACTGCTATAGCCTCAATGACGCACCCGACAGTTACTACTGCCAGCATTGGAGGTGTTCCTACACCAACATGGTTTGCCGATTCAGGTGCCTCCTCCCGCATTACCGAAGATGCCACACTGTTCTCCTTGGCAGTTGATGCCCTTGTCAGATGTTATGCATGCACCTAAATTTACTCTAAATTTAATGACTATAAGTTAGATTACAAAGGCATTAAATTGCAGGGTGATTTTTCATGACTATTTTCCCTTCATGCAAGAACTCTAGACGATGACGCAAATTGGTGGACTTGAGCAGGATGGCCATGTACTACGTACAACTATCACCTGAGAGTCCTTCCATTGCCAATGCTTGTCCCACATCTACTCATTAATGGCACCTTTGACTAGGTCGTAGCATTTTTGTTCTTCGTCGTCAATTTCCGACCATGCACTTTCCTGATTCCTTTTCTTATGAAGCTTGTCAACGTGGCAAGCATCCTAAGGTGTCTTTTAGTCTCCTAAGTATGGTCAGGAGTCTTAGGGGTTTTCGTTATCATTTTGTTCTTACAAATGATTGTATTCGCATCTGTTGGGTTTTTATGATGGAGAAATCAGAAACCCCATATTGATCAAAAATTTTGTGAATGAAATACTTGATTTTCTACTCTTATTACATATTTCAGATTGACAACGAACTTGAATTTGTGAATGCAACCTTATCTCAATTTTTTCATTCATTGGGCATTGTTCACTAGGCATCTTATGTTCATACATGACAATAAAATGAGGTGTCTAAACGTAAGCTTAGACATTTGCTTGATGTTGCTTGAGCCATTATGTTTCAAACGCATGTTCCTTCTACTTTCTGGGCCGATGCCCTCCTTACAGCATTCTTAATTAATCGGGTTTCAACATCTATTCTGGGTGGAAGGATTCCCTACTCTGTTTTATTTCCTGACCAAGAGTTGTTTTATCCACCACCTAAGGCCCTTGGATGTGTTTATTTTGTTCACTTGTTTAAATGAACAAGTCTCATCGGTCACTTAAATGTATTTTGCGGAGTATTTTAGAACCCAGAAGGGATATAAGTGCTACGACCCACTAACACATCGCTTTTAAGTCAATGTGAATGTTACCTTTTTTTAGGAGATTCTCTACTACTCTCCTACCAGGAAGACCTCTACCGCACCATAGGATATCCTGATACCCATGCCCAATGGTACACCTCCAGTTCCCTATGAGCCTACCTTACCATAGATAAATATCCCTCCTAATGTTACCTTTCCTAAACACCCTGATGTTACAGACATATTTCCTAAACACTTCTAGAGTAGGTCCGTGTATCCTGAGGAGCCCCTCTCCACCATTCCGGCTTAGCCCTCTGTTGATCTTGTCGATTTGATTGGAGATCCAAAACCTCCAACACCTGAGATAATAGATGTGGACCTTCCTATTACTCGAAGGAAGGCACAAAGTTCTTGTGCTAAAAATTTTGTTTCACATTACATGTCAATTGATCATTTCCTTGCAGCAAGGCGACTTTTATCTCTCGTAGTAAGCAACCACCACGTTCCCAGGGACCAGACAGAGGCATTTCGAGATCCTCCTTAGGCCATGGCAATGGAGGAGATGACAACTCTCCAATCTTGAGGGACCTGGGAGCTTGTTGATCTACCACCTAGTGCTACGATAGTTGGGTGTAAGATGATGTTTACCCTCAACTGTCGTTCAGATGGTTCTATTGAATGGTTTAAAGCTCGACTGGTTGCTAAAGGCTACACATAGACCTTTGGCATTGACTATTTCGAGACGTTCTCCCTTATAGCTCGTCTCAACTCAGTTCGAATTCTCCTCTCCTTGGCAGTGAATAGTGGTTGGTCTATTTTCAAGATGGATATTAAGAATGCATTCCTCTACGGTGATCTTGAGGAAAATGTGTATATGCAACAACCTCCTGGGTTTGTAACTCAGGGGGAGGGTCAGAAAGTATGCAGATTGAAGAAGGCTATTTATAGTCCGAAGTAGAGTCTGCAGGCCTACTTTGAGAGATTTAGTAAGGTTGTTCAGGAGTATGGCTTTACCAGATCCATAGCTGATCACTCAATATTTACCATACACAAGAATATTGAATTTGTCATTCTTATCATACATGTAGATGATATTTTGCTTATAAGGAGTGATAAGGAGTAAACTAAAGACTTGGGACTGATAAACTATTTTTTGAGCATTGAGGTGCAGCACATTAATAGTGGTCTTATCATATCACAGAGGAAGCATGTGCTTGACATGTTAAGAGAGGCAGGAATACTTGGCTGCAAACCTGCCAATGTTCCAATGGGCCCATCCATGCCACTTGTTGATTTTGAGAGCCCACTACTTGAGAATGTGACTAGATACCGTATAATGGTGGGAAAGCTTCTGTACTTGACAGTGACGAGGCCAAATATTACATTTGCAATAGGGAGACTTGGCCAATTTATGCAGCCTCGTAGAGAGGTACACTAGAATGGTATATGCTAGGTGCTAAGGTACCTCAAGCAGGCTCCTGGAAAGGGACTCTCTGTCCAGAGACATGGTCATCTTGACATATAGGGCTGCTCAGATGCTAATTGTGCTGGGGCGCATGAGGATAAGCGGTCTACCATAGGTTATTGCACTTATGTAGGCAGCAATCTTGTCACCAGGAAGAGCAAGAAACAGAATGTAGTCTCTAGGTCAAGTGCAGAATCCAAGTATAGGGCAATGGCGCATACCACCTATGAGTTACTGTAGGTGAGATCCATTTTGCAAGATCTAAGTGTTTCTATCTCAGATCCCACTCCTATGTATTGCGATAACAAGGCTACTACATTCATTACAAACAACCTAGCTTTTCATAAGCAGACAAAGAATATAGAAGTGGATTGTTACTTCATCAAATATGCCATTCTAGCAAGAAAGCACCTTATATTGCCACCAAAGAACAAATTGCAAACATCTTCACCAAAGCACTCTCAAAGAAGCATCTTCGATTGTTGTGTTCCAAGCTGAGCATGTCTGATGTGTATACTCTAGCTTGAGGAGTGTTGAGTTATGTGGCACACGTTTTTCTTGTTCTATTTACTTTTGTAAGGGTGTATTTGTATTTTTTTCCCTCTCGTGCCTCTCTCTAAGGCACATGGGGCCCCATGAAATATCAGTTGACTCATTTGTCCTAACAGTTTCTATTCTCCAATTCTTCACAAGTATTACCATTGTTCACACAACGCCAATGTCAGCATTTTGGTAGTACGAGGAACAAAGCAATACAAGAATAGTCCTAAGCCATTGGTTACAATTCGAGTTACTCCCTAACTGGAAGAAGTTGAGACTGAACTGCAGTGATTATTAGATGATGTCACATTTCACAATGGCAGTCCTGTAAATGCCAATGGGAAGCGAACTTACAAAAGTGCCACAAATTTAAGCACCTCATCTCTTGTCAAAGCAAGTGCAAGCCACACTTATGGATAGAAGAAAAAGAGGAAAAATTCCAATCATGGCATCCTTGTAAGCTACCATCCATAGTCAATTTAAGGCAGCATCCCATTGGTAACTGCAGGAAAAGTGACATCTTCACTAACTAGGGATTCTGATTGCCACATTCTCAAATTTAGAGCCTATATTGAAACCTTGAACACCAGGTTATTTCTTGTGTGTATCTGTTGTGTGTGTGTAGGAGGGGAGCAAGGTTCCCATACCTGTAAGCGAAGCTCAGTATCTGATCTGGATCCAGACATTTTACATCGAAATCGGCATCTGTTACTAACGAAGACAAAAGTGTTGCCAGATGCCCCCAGAACACTTTAGAATTCCTGATTGTATCCAAAACAGGCATGAACAAGGTCCCTCCTTCCCATATGGCTTTCAAAAGCTTCAGAATATGAAGCAATAAACAAGGACAACTAGCAATAAAATATATTCAGAATTTCAATACTATTGCTTGATTAATTTAAATAAACAAAATAAAGTGATGGTATGCTGTAAACACTAAGGTGATATACAAAAGCTTATCTAACAGGAGTGCACCTCTTAATAAGATATCTAGAATTGGAGATGCATTGCAGGACTTCACCAACAAGCTTGACTCTTTTGGTATCCAAGAAACTGATCGTTGGAGCACTAAGTTGTGAAGCATCACGAGCATGATTATGTGGCACATCAGTATCAGCAAATGACATGACAGAAAGACATAAAGCAGGCTGTCCAGAGAAACAAATCTCTAATCAGCATGAAAAATCAATATAAGGAGAGAATAAATCAACATGCACCTAAAGGATAACTACTACTGGTAATGGATTATTGCATATCAGGGTAGAAATAACTGAGAGTGGGTGAGTTTCGTTCAATTTGAGAATCCTCTATAAAAAAAGAATTCAATTTGAGAAAAATACCAAGAAATTAGGAAAATTTGATGTCTATTCACAACTTGAGGAGCATTGAGTTTGTAATCCACATATAGATCTGAAGGTGGATTTATTTTATTTTGATGATAAAACCCTAGCCATCTATGGTCCCATGCTCTATGGTAGTCTTTCAATTATGTCATGAAGGGTTGTCCACATATCCTTTCATGTGTTCATTATACTTAATAGATAGGATTAGCCTCAATAATCTGTAATGAATATGGAGTTAAGGTACTAAAGGAAGCCCAAGTAGGCAATAATGTCAAGCATTGATAAAAGCAAAGTTATCAACCTTTCCAGATGGGCTTTCTGGTAAAATGAACTTAAATATGATTGCCACAGTAGCAGTTGTGAAACTGTAAAGGTCAAAACATACACGATGCTTTTAACTTGAATTCACATAGGAGAAAAGAAGACTAGAACCCTCATAGTCAACCCTTTTTTCAAAGGTTGGGGGTTTCTTATCATCCCTTGTCTATAGTGTATACTAAAAAGTGAGTTCATGGGGTCAAGTGCCAAGACCCTATCAATTCTCCATTTCTTTATCTATCAGTTACCTAAGCATGTCTTGATTATGCGTTTTTTTTCTTTTTCCTTCTTTATTTGTTTTCTTCCTAACCTCTTTCATACTTTGGTTTATTTGAACTATTTCATATGTCACTATCTTCATCAGCTTTGCAAGGTACAAGCAAGAAGAAAATGATATGATAATTTGTTTCTCCACAGATTTAAATGAGAATTTGAGAGGTTGATTTGCCAATCTTATTTTTTGTTGGACTTTTTTGTATCAGTTTTGCAATGATGAATAAAATACCAAGGCTTCTATGTTGAACAGATCAATTATATTAATATAAGTTGAGGAAACTCCTTAAGAATTCTATCCAAAAGAACAAGGAAAACTATTTATCTCCATTTAGTTGTCTTCGAGCTTAAAATCCCTGAGAATCATTGTCAATCAACTGTGTTTGGCGCAATAAAAGTTGTGAAGTTTCAATGGATTATTTACGTCCATCACATTTTAACTCTTTTAACAAAAATGTCATGTAAATTGGATTTACAATTTTCTTCCAAATATAATATTCTCCTCTAATGAGATGACACCAAAACTAATGAATTAAAAAAGGAACCTTACAGTGTACAAAACAATGGCTACACTCTCATCTCGAAGCATGGGCTTAGCTCAGTACTTTATGCCTAAGCAACAGTATGAAAGGCAGACAAGTCGATTGCAACAGATGTGAGCCCTTCCACTGCCACGAGTTACAAATACTCTTTAAAAAATACTGGTGGATAATGGACCCATTTGCCTGGTAAACAAATTGTTCCATTTTTTAAAACTATTGATCTGGTACAACAAACGGTTTTAAACAAATACCCAATCATCCACAAAGGATCATGGGCTTTTCTCAGGAAGAAAGCTATTTCTCTTTAGTTGACACATTTCTATAAGGTGCAGAAATCGTATGCTATGCTATGGATTATGCACGCTGAGAGTGATACAATAGTGCTGGCAAAGAGAAATAATCATGGGATTTTGGTCAACGTGAGTGAAAGTGGCATGATTTAGAATAACAAGATGAGAGAAAAATAAAGAAAGAGACATAAAACATTCCTATGATGCCATGTTGAGAAATTAAGAATGTAACAGTTCTTACGTTTGATTTTTATCAAAATTGGTGCATGTTCAATGAAATAATAACCATGGGACAGTAGTCCAAAAAACGTCAACTTCAACCACAACTGATGGTTTACAACAGAAGAAATAGAAGTATATACACAGACAAACTATCTTTTCAGTGATAGGCCTACAAAGAATAACTAACAGAGTTAAACAGGAAAATGCAAGGGAACAGGCACATATGTAAAGCCTCCGAAATATATTTGTAAAAAATATGTAACACAATGAAATAACATGCAAGTTCATTCCTGCAACTTGCAGATTCTATAACAAAGCAACAGCTAATAGAAACTCCAATGAAAAGAAGAATAAAACTAAAACCACACCACTAAGATATAACCAATCCAGCAGGATATTCGTCAAGAACACTCGACATTAATTTACCTGATAATAGGCAACAGAAATAAGAAGATCAACTACTGCAATAACCAGATCCACATTTCTATGCCCATCGCTCTTCAGAACATTAACCATGGTAGCCACCAAATCTCTAAGCTGATTAACCACAAGAGATACCAAACAATAAATGATACAACAAACATGTAATCAAGTACAGAAAACAATATGGTCAGACTTGAAATAAACCCTTATATAGCAAACCTGAACACCATCCATGGCAACAGAAAACTGTTCAGAAGAATATGCTTGTAGTCGTGCAAAGATGAGAAATAAATGGGAGACAACCCTACATGCACCTATTTGTATCATCTGCACATGCAAAATAAAGCATGAATGACAAATGTTGATAAATTCTCAAACAAAAACAAACAAGAAAGACACATTTATCCAGTAAACCTAACAGTAATACAGATTTTATGTGGCGAAAATAAACTCCAAAAGAACATAAAACCCAGAAATTGACAGCAATGGTTACTGTCGGAGACCAATTCCTGTGTCTTCCCTGATATGATCAAGGCCAAACAACCAACATCTAGCATCTAACAGTATTTTGAGTGCCCATGGTGCTCTGGCGAAATGGCCTTTTCTTGATGTGGAGCCATATGTTGACACATGTAATGTCAAAAGCAAGAGTGTAAGAGATATTTGCCCATTAGTATGTTGATGATTTTGGCAAGTTGGGTGGCATCATGTACAATTCTTTGCCTATATGGAGAAAAAATGATATTCAATATTTCTACAAAAGCCCTAGACCTCTATATATAAGAAGACGCTAGGGGATTACTGCATACAAGCCCTCAAAGAAAAAGGAAAGGGGAAAACGACAATAAACAAGAAATAATGCTCATCTCTTGATATTCCCCCTTCAGCTAGACTATAGATATCTATCGTGCTCAACTTAGAACATCAATCAAATGAAGCATAGGGAAGTGCCTTGGTGAACATGTCGACCATCTAATCACCAGAAGTCATGTGAGATGTACAGATAAATCCCGTCTGGATCATGTTGTGGGTGTAGTGACAATCCACTTCCACATATTTCATCCATTCATGGAAGACTGAATTGCTAACAATGAAGAAGACTGTCTTGCTATCACACTTAATCTCAATGCGCCTAGATATAGAAACACGGAGATTCTCAAGGATGGAACGAATCCACATAAGCTTGGAGGTGGCTAGGGCCATCACCCTAAACTTGGCACTTGACTTAGCTACCATTGTTTGTTACTCGCATCGCTATATAACCAAATTTCCCCCAACAAAAGTATAGAATCAGGTAGTCCTAAATAATCTGCATTTGTGTAGACCATTGCATCTAAAGAATTGCCTCTAGTAAACAACAAGCCCTTCCTAGGTGCAGGCTTTAGGTACCAAAGAATCATCATATTTACATCCCAAAATACCCTTGTCTTATCCATAAAATGACTCACCTTGCTCATTGCAAGGGCGATATCAACCCATGTAACAGTGACACACAACAATTTCCCTACCAACCTCTTGAACTGCCTTGCATTAACCTATCTTGAGTCATCTTCGTACAGATGTATACTCAAATCCATGGGAACGGAATAGAAATAGGTTTAGCACCTAACATGCCAATCTCTTGGAGTGCTGGTTTCCATTTAGGATCAAGAAAAGCCTCTTGATGGGTATTAGCTGTATGTATAGCTGAGAAAGGAGTGACAAATTTCTTATACTTAGGGGACATGCTTGCCATGTACATGTACTTCGAGATGGGATGCATAGTACATAATCGAGTACCCTTCCGCAATGTGATGGCCATATCAAAACTATAATCTGGAAGATCATCTATCACATCAAACTCAAGCTCAGGTTCATCCAAGGTGACGAGCTCTGATTGCGAAGGTACGCTAGAATCACCTTAAGTAATCGAAATAGTGGAAAAGCCTGGTACAACAGAACCAGGATAGGTACCAAGTACTAGAGTTTCCCTATGTACAAATGGAGGCAAAAAGATACGAGGTGGAGGGTTTGTCTAAGCAAATGTCTGACTGCGAGAATAAATCACTCTAAATCTACTCTTTGGTCTATCATTAGGGGTAGGCATTGGGATAACTACCAAACCCTTCAGAGCAGGTGTAGCTATTGTCGAGGAAAAAGTGGAATAATAGGTAATGGATTCACAAAAAGTGACATCAACACTTACATAATAGCATCTACCAACTAGATCGTAATTGTAGCTCTTTTGAGTACGTGAGAAACAAAGACACACTTGATTGCCCGTGAAGCCAATTTATCCATGTTGGGACCATGAAGATGCATAAAAGCTATGCACCCAAATGCTTTAGGAAAAACACCAAAGACCTCATGATCAGGGAACATAATTCAATAAGGGACTTGCTCATTAAGGACAAATGGAAAGAATGAAGCAAATTAATTATTCTTAAACCCTACCTCTCTCTATATATAGAGAGAGAGTGAGCTGGGGGCAGTTGCAACATAAATCTAAGAAAGAAAATAAAGAATACAAACACACCCTTACATAGGAATAAAAATATAACTAGACCGAAGGGGTATAACACTTCCCCTCAAGTTGGAGCATAGATGTCAATCATGCTTAACTTGGAACAACAAACGTCAAAACTAGATCAAGCAAGAGACTTAGTAAATATATCTGTTGTCTAGTCATCAGAAGATACTGGAGTTGTGTAGAGTAGCCCTCTTTGAATAATATCCCTAGTATAGTTAGGGTTAACTTCCACATGTTTCGTGCGCTCATAAAACATGGGATTGTTGGCTATGTAGGTGGCCGCTCGATTATCGCACCTAATCTCCATGGAACCATCTATCTCAACATGTAAGTCAGTCAAGAGAGACCGAATCCACATCATCTCAACAGGTAGTTTGGGCCATCACCCTATACTTTGACTCTACACTAGACCTGAAGAATGCCGCTTGCTTCTTGCTCTTCCAAGCTATAAGATTACCAGTTCCATAAGTGCAAAAACCTATAGTGGATTGCCAATCAAGGTGGCACCCTGCAAAATCTGCATCAGCATAGCCCACCAGTGTCATGGATGTTCCTCTAGTGAATAGAAGACCCTACCCAAGAGCCTTCTTGAGATATCTAAGAACCATCATCGTTGCATCTTAGTGTTGTATAGTTGACCTGGCCATAAATTAACTCAATCTGCCAACTGCAAAAAATGTCTGGTCTAGTGATGGTAAGGTACAAAAGCTTTCCAACAAGCTATCTGTACTGCTTGCTATCAACTGCCTCAGCCTCAGTGTCATACAAATGTACCATAGGATCCATAGGTATATTTGTTGGCTTGGCCCTCAGCATACCAACCTCTTGCAATACATCTAGAGAATACTTTCTCTGGGACAAAACAATGCCACTTTTGCTGTGTCCCACCTCTATCTTAAGAAAGTATCCCAATGGACTCAATTCCTTCATCACAAACTGCTCCGCCAAGCATCTCTTGATCTTAGCTATTCCCTCATAATCGTCTCCTGTGACAATCAGATCATCTACATAGACTAAAATAATAGTAACACCCCTCCATGTCTTCCTGACAAAGCGGGAGTGGTTTGTAGATGATCTCTGAAAACCAACAGACTACACCTGCGATAATTTCTGAAACGAAGCACAGGGACTCTACTTGAGGTGCAATCTGTGCACACACTCCCCCTGAACCTCGTAACCAGGGGGGGCTACTACATGTATGCCTCCACCTGTAAATCCCCTTCCCCATAGAGCAAGGTTCAAAGTACTGATATTGATGCCATGTCGATAAATTTTCAAGTACGCCTATTATGGGCATGCCAAGGGCATGTTGTGGAAACACCCGTGTATCGATGTCAGGTTATCGCGGTTATCGATGACCCAAAATTATCCATATCAATATTTTCCATGTTGGAGATCTAATCCTCTAGGCTGGCAGATAGCAACGGTAGTTATAGTAGCAAAGTGCGCTAGCAACAGCAACAAGAGTGTGCGCCAGTAGCATCAGCAGAAATACAACAGATCTTACTGACGGCATGCTAACCTTACCGGCAACATGTCGACGATTCGCTGGCATGCCTGCGAAACTCCTACATATCAATAACTTTTCTGTGTCGATATACCTATTGCCCAAAAATGAACATATCGCCGACATGCTAACGGCATGCCATCAGCATTTAAAGCACTCCCATAGACAAAGGCATTCTTCAGATCAAACTGATGAAGATGCCAATCTCACTGAACTGCCACCGAAATCAGAATCCACACTATAGGAGCCAAGCCACCGGTGATAGTGTCAAAAAAGTCTACCTTATATGTCTACCCTATATGTCTAGGTGAACCCTTTGGCAACAAGTTGAGCCTTAAAGCATACAACTGACTCATCTGGATTGTATTTGGCTGCAAACACCTATCTGCAACCAACTAGTGTAATACTCTCTAGCAAAGATGTGAGCTCCCAAGTACCACGTGAAATAAGAACAACCATCTCATCTTTCATGGCTTGGTGCCACTTTGGATCAAGCATGGCCTGTTGGTAGGTGGCAGGAATATGGATGGCTGAAAGAGCACGGCAGAAAAGTAGACCCAAGCCCCTCAATAAATAGACTGCTTGTAGCTGGATATCTAGCACAACTCCAAGGTGCCTCCTGAATGGCAATTGGAAGGTCAAGGTCATCTGTTAGATCCTCTTGTATTGGATCTGAGGTAGAAATGTCCTCATCTGGGCCTATAGCATCACCACTGGATACGATATCATCTGTATGCAAGTTGTCTGCGATTACCTGAACTGGAAAGCGTGATGTCTATGTGGTTGGCATATGGAAAGTCCTATGAGGGTGTTTGTAGGTAATAGTAAGCTCAGAAAACTTCATCGGTCCAGTCGAAGTGGCCGAGGGAGTAAAAGCAAGTATATCCTCAGAGGGAATAAGAGGTATAGGCATGAGTGCCTCCGTAACCTCAGGAGATAGACTCCGAGGAGCTATAGAAAAGTATGGAATGGATAAGGATGAATTTGTAGTATGGACCATCAAGATCCCTGACATTGCTGGCAAGCCTGTGATTCCTCACAATTTAGAGGGTAAAATCCAATTCAAACATGGGAATGGAATATGGGTTGATCGAATTCCAACATGGATCAGATATGTTATTCCAAATCCAACTAGATTTGCAGCACCTTATGATGGAATTTATTGGGCCCCATCTCCTTTAGAGAGATATGAATTTATATATGAGGCTCATGTCGGCATGAGCAACTCTAAAGCCAAGATGGGAAGAATGAAGCAAATCAATTATTCTTAAACCCTACCTCCTTTTATATAGAGAGAGAGGCAAGACAATTACAATGCCACTCCAAGAAAGAATACAGGCACACCCTTGCATACCCTTACATAGGAATAAAACATAACTAGACCAAAGAGGTATAACAAGGACCATAGGTGGCATCCGATTAATTAGGCAGCATGCCATAAGTATCGCATCGCCCCAATATGAGTTGGGTACACTATTATGGATTAAAAATGTTCATGCCATTTCTAAAATATCACGATGTTTCCTCCCAGCCACACCATTCTGCTGTAATGTGTAGGCACTAGTCTGATGTATAACTCCACATTCCTGGTAGATGGTAAGGAGAAAGTATGTGCAAAAGTCCAGAGCATTGTCAAATTGGATGATTTTCGTAATGGCCCCAAATTGATTCTTTATTTCTACTAGAAAAATTTTAATCACATCCCCTTCCCTGAACTTGGATTCCGATAAGAATACCCATCTCCACAAAGAGAAATCATTAATAGCAACCAAGTGAAAACAGTGACTTGCATTGTATGGAGCATGACTAGGTCCCCAAGCATCCAGAGGACGAAATTGAAAATCAACTCTAAGCTCCATTGTTGCCATCTTGGAGAAGAGCTCCTATGATGTTTTCCCAATTAGCTATAGGTGGAACATATGTTATCACCCTTCAGAGCTTGAATAATGGGAGATGGCTGAATTGGAGGTGACACAAATAACTAAAAGATCCTCATAAAGTGAGTGATACATAACCTACGCATAGTGACTACAGAAGGCAGTAGGCACCCCTTTACGACCACTGCCAATCACTCATCCTATCAATATGTCTTGAAAGGTAACACTGGATCAAACGCCACCATGCAATTCAACTCCTTTGTAATTCTGTTGACAGAGAGTATACTCAAAGAGAAACTAGGAGCAAGAACTCTAGAGTCGTATGTGTGGGGCCACATCTACCTCCTACTGACCAGTAATGGGGGAATGCCTCCCATCAGCTACCAATATGGTTCTGCCTGATAGAACTAGTCTAAGCTTGGAGAATTGTCTACCATCACCACATATCTTTAGATGCACCCCAATCAACCAGCTAATTTATATCCTCTGCCTTAGACCAACAAGAAGTACTTGTCCGGGACATACCATGTCACCAAAGTCATTGGATCAATGTATTATATTCAATCCAAGGAAGGGTAATAGTCCATGTCCCAACTCTAGTACAGCAAAGGCCTGATACTTAGCATAAGATTTTCCGTAGGGCAGCATTGGGGTCAAAGAAGTCTCTAGCCCCCATGACCCTGTACACTGCCATGTGTGGATAAGATCCCTCTACTTCTTGAGAGGATACCATGGTAACGACAAGCACCTGAGAATTCTCAAAAATCTCCTTCAACTCCATTTACTAGAAATGTTCCCATCCTTGTGCTCTTTGACACCCTAAAAGAATTGACTACGACCATAACATATGATTGGACTTGTTGAGCTTTGCAATGAAGTCGAATACAAAGTTCTTGAACTCCCCATGACTCCTATCTCCTTGAGTGGATAAATCAACCATCCCAGAGGCCATATCTCATGCAATTCGAGTCCCACGAAACAAAATCAATGGGTTAAGGTAATCCTAAGTTCATTTTGGTATAACTACAAACCAAATAATATTCCAAATTGTAGAAACAATGGTCATAGGAGTTTAAATAATCAATCCGAAATCTAAAAATAAATCCGAAGCATGTTACTATCCAAGCACATCAACCGAGTTCAGGGAAAAACAAACCATAGGAGTCTAAACCAAAGGTATGAGCAACAACTACGAGGGAGCCTGCAATCAATTCCCATGTGTAAGCAATGGTGCAAGGAAGAAGGGCATCCAGGCGACATTGTTGGAGCTTCCAAAGGGTCCAGTGACATCACATATGGCTTGCAGGGTGGCAACCCTGATCACTCAGGGCCAATCCGAGCTAAGAAAGGTGGACTTGTATCTTGCTAGAGAGGATTTGGGAGACGAAGTAGGTCCTACCAACATAGCTACTAACCATAGGAAGGCCAGCATTGGCGCTTCGACGGTAAGCAGGCCAACGATCAGGTAGCCAATGGCTAAGCCGCCCCAAGGGTACTGGTGCCCTAGGGCACGATCTTGAGGAACTTGTGGATTCTCTCCCTTTTCCCAAAAGAAATATTTAGTGGAAGAAGTAAAGAAGAGAATCAAGTAGGTATAGAACCTCATCTTAGGATTGTTGATCTGATACTATGCGAAAAAAAATGATATTCTATATTTCTATGGAAACCCTAGACCTCTATATATAGGAAGAGGGTAGGGGACTATTGTATTATGGCCCTCAAAGAAAAATAAATGAAAAGATGATAATAAACAAGAAATAATGCTCATCACTCTTGTTTCACTCTTGTTTCCATATTTACGGTAAACATGGGAAGTTCATAACCCATTTCTATCCATTACATTGTTGCATGTTTGTTGGGGTGACAAGAACTCATTCAAGGGTTTTCTCTCCCTATTTGTCAGATCTTTAAAGTATTTTAGCTTCTCTAAAATTAAATAGTATTTATTTCATATTATTTAAGGTCGATTTGAGCTACAATCTCCAAATGAATTGATCCTATTATATGTTTTAAGCATTGCATGTGTAATTCTATGAGTTTAAGGTAGGTTAATTAGTTTTATGATTGCGTGATCGGTATGTTTTTTAGAGTTAAATAATCTCAAGACTTAATGCTAGATTTTTTTTCCGTTAGGCTTAATCTTTAAGTGTTTATCAAATATTGGTAGAACAATCATATGAATTTAATAGAATACCAAGATTTTGTCAACATGCCTTCGCCATGGCTCTAAAATGCCTATTTTCAGGCATGTCGAAGTCATTGATATTCAGTGTCAAAATTCTAGCATATACTTAACACACATCGAACATGCCTCAAAAATGGGTATTTCCAAAATCGTCAAATTGATCTCGAAATCAGAATTTAAAACCTTAACTAATACCTAGTAGTAGGGGTGCACACGGGTTAGGTCCAACCCGCAACCTAACCCGACCCAACCATGTTGGGTCGAGTGGGGTTTAGGTTGAGAATTATAATGGGTTAGGTTGAGTTGGGATTTTCCCAACCTAGTAAAAAATGGGTTGAGGTTCAACCAACCCAACCTAATATTTATTATTTTGAAAAGTGTTGTGATTAGGGTGAGAAATAAAAGAGGCTTGATTTGAATATTTCCGTTTCCTATCACAACAATTTTCCCTCCAAAAATAAAAAATTTACTTCTTCTAAATCCCACTCCCTCCTCACCCTACCTTCTCATTCGACCAAACAAAACAAAACACTGCCTTCACCCTAAGCCCCTATCACTTCCACTGTCGTCATCTTGTCTGCTCTTTGTTGACATTGCTGATCAACTTTGGCTACCACTCCTCCCTGCAAAATATTCTTCCCTCTACTAAAACCTTGTCACCTACTCCTCCCCTACCTCAAACCACCACTACCCCTTCCCCGACCACCCATCACCCTAATCTGCCCCTCACTAATCCCCGCTACCCCTCCCTTATTGCCCCACCATCCCTTGCTTGACCCCCCCACCCCCCACCACCACCTCGCTCCACCCTTCACTGACCCCTGTGACCTTGATCCACGATCCCCCAATGCCCCGCCACCCATTTCCCAACCCCTCCTAGTTGTTGAAAATAAAAGAAAACTAGGCACAAGTTCCTCGATTATAATCAAATACAACCTTGCAATCTTTTCCGCTCTCACATAGTTACTATGTTGTGTAATGGAAATGAGACACTTCCATCCCTTCTATCAACCAAAACCCATTGGCAAACTAAAAACTTATCCACAATGACATCATAATGATGACAATTAGGCCCATTCCCACGAAATTTTCATTGGTATGCCATGATTTCAATGATTTTAACATCATACCAACGAAATTTCACTACTATGCAATTGATTTCTTGTAATTTTAATATGAACCCAAAGTACAAATATGCAACTTGGTTGAAATTGAAAGGCATGCAATTGGCATGACATTCCATGCCAACAACAATCACACCAAAACTTCCTTTCCTTTCAATTAATCAAGAAGACACAATACTACATCAATCCAGCAATGCCATATAACCCAATCCATGACATAGGTGCATTATCCGTCAAATATGTCCTTGAAACCCCTAAAATAAAAAAAAGGCATAACTCTTCAAAGGCCCTTTGTCAGATTTGTAACCCACTCAAGTTATTCTTGTCTATCATCCACCAACTCCACTCTCCCAATGACACCAAGCATCATGTAATGCCTTTCCAAGATAACTACCAAAAGCCCTCACAGTAAAAACACCACCCTCCAACCATAGCTCTATCCTTAACTTCTGAACTTCCATGGACTTCCCTTACAATACCCCTATCCACATGCACATGCCACTGCACAACTGGCTCTCTGCATTTTTATTTTTTAAACGGAAGGGAGGTTAACGAGCAAACTGGTTCCCTGCTATTGCTGGCAACCAATGCTTCTAGATGAAGTTATTATCGGTAATTTAACTGCTTTCAAGATTGAGGGCAGAACAGAGAAGCATCTTATATTATCAAAAACCATTATAAAAGGAAACAAGATGCTTTATGAACCAAAATGTCCCACACTACATTTATATTTATATCAGAAGATTCCAAAGTGCATACCAGTTCACAATAGTGACAAAAAGAAGCCACAATGAAAACAGACAATGAAAGAGAATCAAGTGTTTCACAAATAAGTTTTGGCTGACTTCTTACCGGATCACGAGAAAAGGATATCAAGGAGATTGTGCCTGCAAAAGCACTAACTGGCCTATCTGTTGTTGATAACATTGACCTCACAAGCACTGGAGCAGAAGAAATAATCTCCATCTTAAACACGAGAGCAAAAAACCATGTCAGCAAAACTTAAGAACAACTTGTCAAAAACCACTTCTAAAAAAGAATTAGAAACTGAAGCATAATGATGTATGATTATACTAAAAAAAGCAGAATAATTTGTTGTAGCTGTCATATAAAGTAACAAAAAGTATAAACTGAAAGTAATCAACCTTAACAACAACACACACACACAATAAAGAGGCAGAAGAAAATGGAACATCAAAACCCTATGTCAAAAGGATTTGAACTTCTGCTTGTTCCAACAGCATCAAAAAACCTTCATCGTATATGGGCGTTTTATAGTGTTTTATTTCGAAGTATAGTTATGGCTTTTTCAGTGCATTACCTATTCAGCAAATCCATGGGTGTTCTAACTATCAATATCTGATTTTTCCTTAGAATTCGAACAATTCATGGATCCACTTACTTCTATTATGTCAATATTAATTGCTACCATTGGAATAATGGTAAGAATTATGTGTCTCATGATTAAGGACACTTGAGATTTTAGCTTATATGAATTTTTTCAATGCTTCTATATTGGGATTAGCAACTAGTTCCAACTCGATACAAATTTATATTTGTTGGGAGCTATCGTTGGATTGGTACTAACATGTATACATCCAAAATTCCTTGTGCAAATGGAATGAAATGAGAGAATTTCCAATTCGGTTGTTTCCAATTCACATTTGAGAGAGAATCTTCTATCATAGGGGGTGCTTTCAAAAGTCTTTAGTAAAGCGAATTATGCTCAACCCTCATTGTGACTTGTACAATAAAAAAATACATAGTTGATATGTAATATAGGTGGAAATATGAGCACTCTGCCATTTCATTGATCAAGAGAAATGGAAAAAGGAGTATCTCTCAAAATCCCTGACTACTACAATACTACTTACTAATTTTTATTTTATTTTATTGAGAGAAAAGAGGAAGATTACCTGAACATGGTAATCATTCTACAAATATATTAAATTAAAAATGGAACGGACTTACAAGTTTAGGAGCCAAAAATCAGAAAGATAGTAAGCCTCCCTCATTACATTCTCTACCCAACATCTCTCATTGTTAAAAACTTTACCGTTCCTCTATAACCAAATAGCCTAAAGAAAAGCAAATACTTTGCACCAGCCAGCCATATCCAAGATGTAGATGATCACGGAATGTCTCCCAGAAAGAATCAAACTCGATATAGTTGGTCGTGTGTACCGCACACTGATCCCAAACCTCTCTAGAGAAACCACATTCAAAGAACAAATGATGAATGTCCTCTTCTAACTGACCACACAACGGACGATTAGTATCTTCAATAGCGCACCACTTAGTTCGATAAACTTTGGTTGCCAACCTCTTCCTCCTAAAAAACCAAAGAAACAACTTGACTTTGAGATGAATCTTGCAACCCCAGAGTATTTTGGAATCCTTCTCCACGTGTAAGCTGGCCACCATTGGAAATCAGGAGATTGTACGCATTCTTGATGGAAAATCTGCCGTGTTTTCATTGCATCATATCAGGTTCAGCAATAGGAGAAACCTCCCCCAACGTGGACAGCAGCTGCTGAAAATCAGCAAACGTGGCGCCTGATGTCCCAAACATTATGCTCTCTATCCCATATCTCAACCACCAACGACTCCTTATGCTGAATACGCTGGAATAGTCTCTGATAAAGGTCTGAAAATTTGCTATTTTCGGACCAATCGTCGCATCAAAATTTGAAAGATTGCCCAACCCCAAGAGTCAGACCAAAGTGGCTAGCAAACTAAATCATCAAAGGGCGCACGGCGTGCCAAAGGCAAAAGGTCCATTGGTTGTTGCAGCCCACTGAATAAGATCCATGTCCCCTCCATAAGAGTCTTTCAAGGTAGATGTGAGCATGTCCTGACCATTAGAAAACAATCTAACCAACCATTTAAACAAAAGTGCCTTGTTGAAGTAATCTAATTTGCACCACACCAAGGCCTCCTTTCTTAGGCATGCAAATAACATCCCAATGAACCAATTGCGCAAATCTTCCCTCCCAATCTGCTCCGTTCCAAAAAAATCTTTTCCTTATCAAATCAATGTTCCTTAGTATCTTTTTTGTTGGCGCAAACACTGACATAAAGAACACTGAGATAGACGACAAAATCGATTTAAGAACCAAACGTCCTCCTCCAGACAGAAGTCTACTAATCCAAGAGGATAACTTCTTAGGTAAGCTTTCAATAAGAGGCCTCCAGTCGGATGAGTTCAATTTTTCCCCTTTAAAGCAAGCCAAGATACTTAATCAGAAGCCTAACCACCAAAGCTTCAAGGATACCCGCCAACACATTCTCCTCTCTACAATCCATGCTCAACGGGATCAACGTGGACTTGCTTCAATTAATTTTGAGGCCTGACATTTCAGCAAAAATTTTCACCAACGAGGAGACATGAGACGCCCCTCTTCCTCCCCCCTAATTAAGAAGGTCGTGTCATCGACATATTGCAAGATGGGCGTAATGATCCTGCCGGCATTCTTAGCAGTGTATCCTTCTAAATAAACCACCATCACAAGCTCTAAAGGCCATGTTTGCACGCGTGTCCACCACAATATTGAACAAAATCAATGCTAACGGGCAGCCTTGCCGCACACCCCTCTACGGCTAAGTCTAAAACCTATTTGCCCTTCAATTAACCAACATTGAAAAGCAAGATGTAGTAATACATCTCTTCATCAACAATATCCAATGATCCGAAAAATCCCTTATCTTCAAAACATCCCACAAAAAATTCCAATAAACAGAATCATTGGCCTTAGAGAAGTCTACCTTCCAAACAAAAGCCTTAGACTTATGCCTCTTCCAAGAACTCTTCTGCCAACACATAGGAGTCCTGTAACGACCTCCCTTTCACAAAGGCAAACTGGACAGGTGAAACGAAGTCAGGAAGAACATGACGCAGGCAGTTGGCAAGAATCTTTGCCACAAGAAGGTAAATGGAATTAGATAGTGCAATAGGCCTAAAATCTCCCAGCTTCTTTGGGACATGCTTCTTCAGTAGAAGGAACAAATAAAATTTATTAAGCCTTTCAATACCTGCATTATTTTCAAAGAACTCCCTAATCATAGCCAATACGTCTAGGCCAACCACCTCCCAAAACTCCTTGTAGAAAATGATTTGTAAGCCATATGGGCCAGGAGAACCTTCCACCTTCATACCACGCAATGCAACCAAGACCTCTTCTTCCTCCACATCCTTTGCAAGATAGAACTTTGCCACATCACTAGTTTGATCCAGAGGCAAATTAGATAAGCGCCAATCACCACAAGGATGTCTCTTTGTAAACTCCTAAAAATAATCATTGAAAGCATTACAAATTTGATCCTAAGGACATCATCACCCACTTTCAAGTTAATAATCATATTTCTCCTCCTTCTAGCACTAACTGTCAAGTGAAAGAACCTTGTATTAGCATTACCTTCTCTGAACCATAACTATCTGGATTTCTGCCTCCAATCCATCTCTAACTTCTGATCCTCTTCAAACACAACATATTTGAATTTCAGTCTCTCTAGTGTTCCTCCTCAGAAAGTGACACAACCTCCTCCTTCCTATCAAGATCCTTAACACCCTGAAGTGCAATCCTCCTTTTATCATCCTTGCTAACTCTGAGAGCACATTTAAACTCCATCACTGCCATCCTCACTGCTGCAATTCTAGTAGCCAACGTGCGAGTTGCCAAAGCAAAAGCCGGGGTTGTAACCCATTTCTCTTGAACCAATCCCTGAAAGCAGGTTCTTTAAGCCAAGATTTATGAAATTTAAAATAAGTAGCAAAGGTACCTTCCTCATTGCTCCTCCATAATAAAGGTGTACGATCAGAAAATGGCATGTCACAAGCAACCACATCTACCATCTGGAATGACTCAACCATGTATATATTACATAGAAACCTGTCAATACAAGAAAGTGACTACTCCATTCCTCCAAGTGAAGCGCGAGCCCGAAGTGGGTAGATCAACCAATTCTAAATCATGCACCACCTGCTGAAACTGAGTAGTAACCACATCATATCTACCATCTGGTATGTCCTCTCTCTGTATAGTGTTGCATTAAAATCTCCGCAAATTAACCAAGGCATCCCCTCAACAAAAGTCGTAGCCTGTTGCACTTCCTCCCAGAAAAGCATCCTTAGCCCATCCTTACAAGGACCATATACATTTAAGATAGCCAAAGACACTCCGTCACATTTTCTAGTGAAAATCCCCGTCATTACCCTGGTAGATACATTTGAAATGACCAGCTCAAACATATCCTCGTGCCACATCATTAGCAATCCTCCCGATCTCCCTACGGCTTCCACCTCCATACAATTTGAATACAAATCACCACATAATTGCGACTTCAACAAAGGAGTCAGATGCTTTAAATGTGATTCTTGAAGGCATGCCACCTCCACCTTCCAATCCACCAAATATCTCCTCAAAAAAGATCTCTTTTCATCCCGAAGGCCAAAAACATTCCATGAAAGGACCCTAACAATTGATCACAAGTTTGGCACTCCCTTTGTGAACCCGTTCGGCCCCCACAGTTCTACCAACCCGATCATCAACCTCTAACGTCGATTCACCGCCACCAGCCTTCTTTCCCAATCTCTTCCTCTTGCAACAAGCGCTCAACAACATCTTGCACCTATGGGGGATAGTACTCAAGTGCCCAGACAACGAACTAGTTGATGGCTTTCTTGACGTCGTCTTTCTCTTTGCTACAGATTTTACGGAAGAGGTGTTCTTGTTGTTGACATCAGAAGCCACATCCTCTATCAACTGAACTCCCTTCCACGCATGCCTTGAATCACGCACCATGTGTGTCCCCACTGCCTTGCTAAAAATAGAGCCAATAGCCATCGACGATGGTTCTTCCTGCATCACATTAGACACAACAGCAGGTCCTGGAAACAAAGAACTCATTCACTGGATCACGAAGTGCACGAGCCAAGCGAGTGAACTCACCATGGCCGGACACGAAGTTGGGTCCGGTATCCACCTGCTAGAAGTTGGGCTTCTGCACATTATTCATCATAACTGCATCACTACTCTCATCAATGACAGGAGACGTCGCACCCTCAAAAAATTGATCACCCTTCTGCACACAATTTGAGGCACAAATCATGCGTGCCTCAAATGCTCTGCTAAAAATGGAGCCAAATGCCACCAGCAATGAATCTTCCTGCACCAAGTTAAGTACCTAATGTACGAGATTTCGTTGTGAAAAGATTTGAGTTTAGAAAAGCCATCATAGTGTAATTCGCAAGAAAATCTGTCAATCAAATAATTTTTAACCAAAACTCAGAATAAGTCCTGAGTCGAATATAGGGAGGCTACATCGATTTGAAATCCGCAGTTACATTATTTTGTAATTTTTGTTTATAAACAAGACATTCACAATGAATGCTATTCTATTTGCAATATAAACACTACAACTAAAGAGAGAGAGAAACAACTTTTATACTCAAAATAATGTCATTACAACTACAACTAAAAGTAGGAAATCTAATCTAGAAAGCAATAAAGAGAAGGGGAAGAGAAGTTATACTCCTCTCCCTAATTGGAGGAGACTGATTGGAGGATGAGCCGGACTGACGTCGCCTGGAAGGGGAGCAATGACGGAGGACGGAAGACGAATCGGGAAGAACCGGGGGTAAGGCAAGGCGTCGACGTCGCGGGATCCACTTCCAAAACGGGGATGAGAAAACAGCTGGCGAGAGCTCCACGAAGGGGATGAGAGGTGGAAAATTTTGTTTTTAACTCTAGCAGAGCTTCCCGTAGCTTGGGAGCACTAGAGCGAGCTTTAGAACTTGAGTTCTCAGCTCTTAGAGAGGGAGAGAGATGATGGAGGGGATGAAGAAAATGTGGAAGGCGTGGGGGCCTTTTTATAGGTGGGGTTTAAGGGCAAAAAAGGTATTTTATCTTTCAACAATTAATTATGTTGCCTTTAGTGATGGATACGTACGTCACCGTAGATAAGCAACGGTGTAAACGCACGCCTCATCCCCGCCACTCGCTCTGCATCCGACGTCTCAAAGGTGGCCACGTCACCCGTCTCTCGCCCTTCAAACATTGAGGGCACGATCTTGATCGGACGGCTTAAAAGCTACAAGCACTACTTCATGCATACTGCGCGCCCGCGTCTTCTCAGACGTTCAATCGTTGGAGGGCTGAGATCGCACGCTAATCGTGCTTAAGAACGCGCGCTAGGGCACGAAGGATCGCGTGTCTTCCTCGTGCGTTCGATCACGCATCCACGCTATGCGCGACGTGGCTTGCATCTCCACCGTTCGTTCAAGATCGAACGACTCAATCAAGCCCTCGCACGTAAGGGAGCACGCCACAAAAGACTCGAACATGCGACCTCTTCATGCGCAGCGCCTAATCCACTGCGCTAAAGCCTCTCTTTGGTCACGTTTATGATTTAATCCTCCAGTGCTCTCCACCATTGGATGATGATCCAATGGTGGAGATTAATCTGATCTTTGTGAAGGAGGGTTGCGGTGACGGCTGTGGTGACGTGGGCGGTTGGGATGGCACTACGTGGCGCCATCTGAGTCGTCCATCTTCTTTTGTCTGTAGGTAGTACCACGGATGTCGGATTGAACCGATTTTTACGTCGTTGGGCTATGATTGTCGATCCAAGCCCATCCGTGTGGTTGGATTTATCATCTGAGGTACAGATTTACACCACCTTGGCCCATGACCTCTGATCTTTCTCAGAATATATTTGATGCTATGGAAATCGGATCGGGGCGATCTCGAAGTCGTTGAACTCCGATCGTCGCCCTGATCAGATCCGTACGGTTGGATCTTCAATCCAAGGCCTCGATAAATATTAACCTATCCCTAGCCACAAAAAGAGGTAAATTACTATACAATTTATACAAATTAGCCTAAATGAATGATCCATGTTATAAAGGGGAGGGAGGGGGGAGACCCCACCCCTCCGAGGGTCCCCGAATTTCTCACTTGCCACGGAGCACCTCCATGATCTTTGCCACAACCACTCTCCGCCGTCAAGTCGAGGCAGGGATGATGATCGATGTTATGTAATATTTACAATGCATGATTCTTCTATAACACTAAGAACATGCATAAATAGACATTTTAGGCTACTTAGATGTATATACATCAATACCACAGTAGGCCCTGGACACACAACAGAGCAAACAAAGACCGAATCACAATGTGTAGGAGCCAAGCAAGTAGACTCACCATGATCGGACCCACTATTGGGTCCAGTATCCACCTACTGGGAGTGTGGCCCACACAGCTGTTTCCTCACAGCAACCTCAGCAGACAAAGCCCCCTCCCCAGCCGAACTCACAGGTGCAGCAAGCCTGCTAGAACATACAATCCCAGGCCGTAAAAGTGGGTCCTGCGGAAAAAGAAATCAACGCGTCCAGCAGAACCATTGTCCACCTTACAATGGAGATCAAAAGGTTTGACAATAGGCTCAAAAAACTTACCACATCTGGATTCATACACGGATCCAAATGCCACCTGTCGTGGGCCAAAATTATTCGCTTCCTCAGCCAAAATATCCCGTGCAGCATGAGCCGTGTTAGTAGTCAAAAAAGGCCACCCAGCTGCATCGTGAGCCAAGGAAATATCTTGCGCCAACTAGTCCTGCACCAACAAGTCTTTGCCCAAAATAGAAAGGTCATCAACACCTTCCCAAATTAGTAGATCTCCAACCGCAGCACCAACTGGCACACCATCTGTCACACATGAATTCGAATTTCAAATTCTCCCCATCAATATCCACTCCCAGCGAGATCTGAAAGATCTTCCTGATCCTGTCTGTGCATGGATCTTTTGCTGCCGAGGATAGCTACTGAATCTTTGACGCTGCACACGCTGGGTCCTCGCATTCTTCGATCTGTCAACCCTAAAAGACTGTTGCGCCACACCTGCAACCAACACCTACGCATAAGATAGGTCTCGCTCCAACACCGCACCCAAGTCCATGAAGGAGATGACACATGCGCTCCCAGCAAATCTGAGAATCTCCTTTGATGGGATGGATTTACCCACCATCAATTCACCACCAACTACCACCGAAGACATCTCCGAACTTTCACAAAAGAACAAACCATCTTAATATTATCAATAGTTCTTAAACAAAGTGGAATGCCCAAAATACGAAACCAAATCAGCGGGCACATTGGAATGCGCTCATCTGAAGCCCCTTCATAAACACTTGGGAGACCACCGAATCAACGAATCTCCAATCAAAGTCTCCTCAAATTTAAGTCTCTCCAGATCCAAAGCATCCAACCCAAACAAAAGCACCCTCTTCTCTGACAAAAAAGAAATCTTCCAAGAGTTCGATCAATCGAGAGAGGAAAGATCTAACCTCATCAAGCACTAAAACACCACAATGTAGAACCCCGATTAGCGAGCACTCCAGCAACGAATCTAAACGCGTTGTCTCAGATGACCACGCAACCTCAACTCCCTCAGCAGGAGTCTCCCCCTGAGGAGGGAGAGATCGCTCACTCCCCAGAGGAGACATGCTCCGATGCAGTAATGGACAAGAAAACCTCTTGTGGTCCCAACCACGACACCTAATGCAGATCAAAGGGTCACAGAAATTCCTCGCCAAGTGCCCAAATCCCTGGCAGTTGAAGCAGATAAAGCTCTGGAGATAAGCCGTGCGAGATCCCATTTTCGACACCCTCCTTCTCCCCCCACGTCCCCCTCCAAAGCCTCTCATCCCTCCCTCTTCGGGTCACTAATCCCCTTGCGCATTTGATACTACCCTTGTTGCACGCCTAATGCACAAACTCTACTCCCTCCACATTGAAGAATGTTTTGCATGGTGTGGATGGCTTAATCATGCTATCATCCTCTACCTTTTCCAATCTACATTCACCTCTCTTTGATCAATCTGTACTTGCAGAATGAAATTCGGGAAAAAAAAAGACCTCCTAGATGCATGGTTTAGAAATCAATCCCTTGCCAGCCTAGCAAGCATCCAATACCTGTCACTCTCTTTTAGGCTGTAGGCATGTGCCTAAGCAACATGGAACTACATAGCAACCTAGCCAGAGATAAGTCCATTTAAGTGGCTCCCATTGAGTCAAGCTCATACCCAACAATCCAAGAATTATGTGTTGGTTTACGCTATATGTTGAGCAAGTTCTACTGACAGGACCATGTATTCTTTGGAGAATTTCCAAAACCCCAATTCCAATCTCACTTTTGGATGCTTCTTTTTTCTTGATTAGACCCTTTTGGCTACTTGTGATTTAACAGGAGAAGTTTGTGTAGTGAAACCAACTCACTAGACCTCTAAACCATTAATGATCCTAAATATAATGGCCCTCTTGCACCATGTGCCAATATTTCCAGGCACAACATCTCACCTTGCACACCTCTCTCCAAACTAATCTCAAAAGTCAAGCCTCCATGGTTGCCCATTCAATAGATCCCACTCGATAATCTGCAAGTCTTTCAACCCCAATAGACAGGACAAACAATTTCACATTTCTCCTGTAAATGTGGCCACACAATTGTAGAATACTATATATCTTTATGATCTTAGAGCATCATATCCCCATGTAGTCTGGTACACACATCCAAGGGGTTCAGTCCCCACCATGCACTTCTGCCCACTTTGCACGAAAAGCTTTATCATATTTCCTGACGAAGCCTCCACCTTCCTATCTGATTAGAGCTGCATCCCTTACCTTCCAAAAATTACATCCCAACTTGTCATTTCCGTAATCACCATTCTGCAAATATTTTTTTTTTTTTGAAAGGAAAAATGATGATTAGCGGAGGTTGGTAATCATCAAAAGAATTGTATTAACGTAAAAGGAACAGACTTGCAAGTTTGAGAGCCAAAACTCAAACAAAAAAGAAATATCCCTCACTACATTTTCCACACATCACCTCACATCCCAGAAAACCTTGCCGTTCCACTGCAGCCAAAAACACCATAAAACAGTAAAAGCCACAATCCATCCAGCAGTGTCCACATCCACTTGTCTTCGAAATGTGGCCCAGAAGATCTCAACTGATGAGTGATCCACAGTCCAAAGATTGAAATGCTGCCAGACTTCCTTAACAAAGTTGCGAAAAAAAAACAAGTGTGGAACATCATCATCAGCACCAAGACAAACAGGACAACTCACATCTCCTTCCTCAATCCATTATCTTCTGAAACACTTCGGTACTATCTCTCACTAGCATCAGGAACTGAATAAGTGATTTTTTGGTATGCTCTACTGACTGAAAAAGTCCCATCCCTCCACACAAATTTGTCAGACTCATTCAAGCTTGGACTGAAATCTGAAATAACTTCAAGTAGATGATGAAATTCAGAACAGGAAGCTTCCGATAAACCTGGACGAAGAATTACATTCCATGATCTTGACTTTTCATCCCAGACATTGGAAACAAAGACATTTCTATCGGTGGCCAGCTGAAAGATACATGGCAAGAGGCTCGAAAAGAGTCCAAACACCACATCAATCATTCAACCAAAACATGAAATGATCACCTTCACCCAAAATAGGAGTAAAATTTGCTAAGTATTCTTGCATATTCAGCTGAATAGCTCCCCAAAAGATGAAGCACCACTCCTTATGACAGCCCTTTCCAACAAATTCATGCATTCTACATAGGGGTCATTCAACAATGCCACTGGCATAGAATTCACACCAGATGACAGTTTAACCACCCATTTAAGCAAAAGAGCCTTGTTAAAAGCATCAAGATGGCGTATCCCCAAACCACCATCCTTCTTAGACCTACAAAGCCCTTTCCAAGCAACCAACTATATAAATCTCCCCTCTGAATCCGAGCCCTTCCAAAAACATCTTTTCCGAATAAAAAAAATGATAATGCTCATTTTATGTGGGAGGGATAAATAGAAAACAGGTATGGAAGATAAGACCACCTTAAGAAGCACTAGACGACCACCTCTAGCCAATAATTTCCCTCTCCAAGATGACACCAATCTCAACAAAATCAAACATCCATCCCTAGAAAGAGCAGTTCAGCACTTGCAAACAATTGCCAAGCTTTCTTCATGATTGGCACAATTTTCTGTTTCCAATCTTCGTGCAATAAATATTTTTCAAACAACAATGTTGGGATTATAACATTTGCAAACTGTGACATTTTGGGCAACAAAGAGGCATGGACGCTCTTCGACGGGGGAGAAATAAGCAGCAGCAGGCTGCTGCAGATGCACCCTGTCCACACGACAGGGCGAAGAGAGAGAGGGCAGCAGTCAGTGAAGAAGAGAGGGAGAGGAGTTGAGAGGATTTTTGAACTATTATTGCATTCAACTTAAAGAATAAAGTACAAGGAGGCTCTCTTTTATAAAGAGAACATATCTTCTAAAACAAGAAACTAATCAAATCAAATCACATCTCCTAAAAATAGAAAGCAACAAATCCTCTTAAGTACTTCCTAAAAACTAAAGTACCACACTAGGAATATCAAAACTTAGACCTCAAGCAAGACTAGACTTGACCCTAAGGCCACCAACTAGGGCCGGTACCCTCTGGACTGACTGGACTGTCTGCCATGTGGCACAGCCACGTGAGCCACTGTGCCACATGGCATATTCCTTTTTCTGGATGCCCAACACAAACCAAACAAACTCAAATATGCTGTCCCTTCTGCTACCATACCAGAATTGATGAAGCCACATCAAGAGATTCAAACCATCAGAGACATCAATCTCCTCAAAAGGTCCACAATTAGTCCAATCCTTCAAGCTCCAATCACAAATGATCATGAGTACACAATAAAAACAAAAGCAAAATAGCTCCTTGACAGTGTTCAGAACATTCTCTAAGTACCACCACTTTAAGACACAATTGAGACAAGTAGTATCCGACTTCAAGTGTAAAGCTATAGCTGCCAAGAGGCACACTTCCTTGCACCTTTTTTCACTTAAACCCATCTTCTGAAGAGAACGTAAAGTACAAATTGTTATGATATCTCGTTATCCACTCATGCACAGTGGCGGAAGTCTCATCTTTCTACAACACAACTAGAAAAACTAAAACAGAATAAGCTGTATAAACAAATTGTTATCTTATTATCTCTTCCATTTTCAAATCTTATGTCATAAAGAGACATCAAAATTGGGCACAGCACATCATAAAATCCCCAACCTGTTCACTAGCACTTTCACAACAATCATTAACAAGCACTTGAACGGCAGTGACCCAATCAACAACCTGCTATCCAATTCATCCCTTATGTATTGGAAACAAGAATGAATTGCTTAACCATCTGAAAGCCTGAGCTAAGCAAACTCGTGAAACATAGTTGACATCATCCTTCATTGGACTTCAGATTCTATGAGAAAAACACTGCCAAGCCAATGAGGAGTAACGAAAGCATAGGAAGAGAGATCAAATAAGCTGTCATTTATTGGCATGGCCACAATACACAGAGGAGCATAGAGAGAAATTACATCAAGGTCAAGATAAGAAACAAAAAAAAAAAATACAACTAGACCTCTTATATATAGAAAAAGGCAACAATCCTGAAAAAAAAAATCAGCAATTAGACCATACTCTTCCATTAAACTTCAGACCAGATTGTCCCCATATAGGTTGGATTTGATCCTGGAACACTCAGCATGTCCCATATTCTCCTTCCACTGGACCTAAAAATATAATTCGAAAACTTCTCCCTCCCTTAACTCAATCACAATTCAACCCCAGACAACCCTCCTCTTCTCCCAATTGCAAGGTTACTAAAAACATGCTTATTCTCCCAAATTCAAACACACCCATTTAGATTTCTGCATTCACTCTTCCATTGCTAAAATATCGACCACCTTTTTCGAAACTCCATGCCATCCATGTCAATGCTAGAGGCCTGGAATCATCCACTGCATCACATCCCCTCCATGATATCAACATTTGTTCTCCCTTCTTTGTATTTCTCCAGGCAGGTCATGCAACAAAATTTTTAATGTCACATAGCCTCCCTAAGCTCTAATTGTGAGCCTGATTTAAGCAACACCCCCAAAAATCTGTCTCCAAGAACATGGAGTCCTTTACTGATTGGAAGTTATTGCCCACTCTCACCATAACAAAACAGTAAGATGCATAAGAAACACAGAAAATCCATTGTGTCATTACTTTGACTTAGATCCGAAGACCCACATGGTAGTGCCACTATAAAGCATCAAAATGCACAATAACATTCCATTAAAAACTCTACCAAGAGAGAACCCTTCAAAATTACTTAGAAGGATAAGCTTATCAGGTAAATTATCTATTTTAAGAAGATACATATCCTAAATATACCTTATAAGAACGCCCAACTGTACAATAACCATGGTAGCCAGCCATATTTTTTACTATATATATTCATTCACATGATAAATAAACATGTTATTTCCAAAGTATTCTCTTTAGTTTAAACTTGTCAACAATGGCTTTTGCACATGTTACACCAACTCACCAACAGAAATTTTGTAAATTGTTCCCATGATTTAGTTCTAGGTTAAACTTGTCAACACATCTTTCTTATGCTGCTCCACCTCCAATTCTTCATAAGCTCAAAAAAGTGCAAAACGAAATCAGTAATAGCATTGCAATCCAGAAACTACCACTATAATGATTTTTTAAATTTATGATAAGTAGCGGAAATATATGGTAAAATCTACCTTTAGGAGCTCATTCAGCATGGAAGAAAGAATATCTAATGCACCCTGAACAGCAAGCTGCAAATACTCGACCTCCTTCAATTCACAGAGGCGGTTGACATATAATCCCTGTAACATAACATTGAGAAGGAATTAAAATGTAAACTCCAAGCAGAAGTATCTTGGAGTAATTACCTCTAATGTCTGATGAGTTATGCACAAAAGCCGAGAGATAGCATTGTAAACAGATGGATCCCCGAACAAGATGTTCTGAATCATCAGGCTATTTTTTCTAGAGCAGGCCATGACCTCAACGCATTTCTTCATGACCTCAAAGGCCTAAAAGTACGAAAAGCGATTAATCAAACATTTGAATGATCATCAATATGTATTTCTTTTGTGTAGGATCCCCTCCTTCATAAATATTTGGTACTATAGTCATCTTTGTTATCCATTTAGATAATCCTATCCTTAGGAATGCATGATAAAAACACATCTACAATGATTTATAAACACAACAATCCAAGTTGATAGCACCACATCAATTGCTAAGACTTCTTCTCTGACATATAATTATAAATCTTCAAAGAGGAGAAAGACCTGCAACGATGTCAAAAACACCTACACAGAATACGAACTTCGTTAGGGTTTTCAAGTTGAAGAAAATCTCATGGATCTATCTGGTTTTACATTGTTATTTCACCAGCCACAGACTTATCATAAAGTGTCATAGAAAGATAAATCAAAAATCAAAGCCCAAAAGCACTTGAATATTACTCCTTTTTAAATCATCATAACTCTGCTTTTGTTCCTTTTGGTATGAATGACTTGGAGATCCTGCCTTGCTCTAACACACTTGGTACTGAGAGCACAAGCTTGCCTTTGACTTACCTTGGGCTGCCATTGAAGGGAAGACAGTTGTTGGTGGCCAATTGGATGCCTTTTGTTGACAAGCTGGAGAAGAGATTTGCTAGGTGGCGATAGATTGTTATCCAGACAGGGGCAGCTTGTGTTGCTGAAGTCTATTTTGTCTGCCATTTCCTATATTTCATTTTTCGGTTTTTAAACCCACTGAGAACATTTATGGTTAATTGATAAAATCAGGAAGCATTTCTTCATGAAGGGTTCAGAGCAGGTAGATAGGTTCCTTTGCTTGCTTGCATAGGAAGATGTCTGTAAACCTATTAAGCTGGTGGGCCTAGGCCTTCTCAATCAAGAGGTTTTTGTTGTTGCGCTACTTGCTGAGTGGATTACAAAGCTCCTCACGAATCAGCAAACTACCTGGCACTCTATTTTGCAGGATGGCTACAACTCTGTTTTACATTCTTTGGCGGGGGCAAGCTGATGCTACTAGTGTGCCAGCCTTTTGGCGGGCTATATCTAGTGTTTTTGATGCTGTTGCACAGTTTCATATTCCAAATCTTAGGGATGGGCGATCCTTCAGATTCCAGGAAGATGACTAGTCAAGAGAAGGGGCCTTTGCTAGTTTGGTTCCTAGGTTGTTTGCTTTGGCGCTTGATAATGGGCAAGTACTTAAAGCTATGTGGGATGGCTCTTTTGAGACCGATTCGTCGGTGACACACCTTAATGAAAATCCATCAAAAGCTAGAATGAATGATCTTCAAATGCCTTTTTTAGAAAGAAAAGGAAGATTAGCGTTACTCAACAATCATCCAGGAGATTTCATTTAAAAATAATGCAACGGACTTACAAGACATTAAGCCACAACCCAACATGCCACTCAGTTTCTCTACCAATATTATCAAGCCATGCTTGTTCCCCATAGAAAATAGTAGAATCCCATTGCAACAAAATAGAACAAAGTGCAGCCGAAGCTTTGACCCAACCATTCGTAAGAGCATGAACCAAAGATAGAAAAGAAGGTCACCAAGAATAGAAAGGGGAGACATCTACTATACGGACACTCAGTCTTCTCCAAACATCAAGAAGACACACTGCATTCAAATAAGAGATAGCCAATTGATTTCACTGCATCATCACAGAAAGCACACTTAACATCTTCATCGTCGACCCAAGTAGATCTCAGTTCTTTAGTAACCAATTCCTCTCGGCGAAAGATCCACAAAAAAATCTTAACCTTCAACAAAGTAACGAACAATCCTCCCAAATCAATAAGGAAGGCCCAAACTCCAAAGGCAATTTTTTATAAGCCCTGCTCACCAAGAAGGTACCACAAGACTAAGAAAATCCATCCATGCCATCCTCCCCAAGAGATAATCCATGTAAGAGTCCCAACAAACCTTGCAACTCCTCCATGGTGGCCTTAGATAGAATCGAATAAAAAACAAGAGACCAAGAAGAGGAAGGCACACCCCACACCTCAGAGACCAGAGCCTCCTTCTGTAAAGACAAGCCAAGAAGACGAGGAAATATAGCAAAAAAAGCCCCACTACCCATCTAGTCATCTCTCCAAAAACAAAAAGAAGAGCCACACAAAAGTTTTGACCCAAAGAACCTAGACTCCACACTTGTACAAATTGTATGCTTAATCGCACTCCAAAAAGTCGAAGGTCGCACAGTATCACACCTCCAACAAACAACATCAACAGGGGAATCATAGGAATCCCTCAAAAGCTTATCAACCAACCCCACACCTCCAACTAAGAATCTGATAACCCACTTCATGAGCAAGGAATCATTAAAATTGTCAAGCCACCTAATCCTTAAACCCCCCTTACATTTGGGCATACAAATCTCCTTCCAAGGGACAACTACAAGAAACGCCCCTTATGGTCTGCCCCCATCCAAAAAATATTTTTCGAGCTAGATTAAGCTTCGCAAGAACCTTCTTACATAGCTTAAACATGGACAGATAAAACACCAAGACCGCCGTCAGAACCACTTTAACCAAACTCCCCTTAGAAAGGAGCTTTCTGCGCCACCCACTTAGCCTCCTAGCTAGCCTCTCTTTAACCGATCTCCAATTAATAGTCACCAAATGCCCCCCTTTCAAAGGAAGACCTAGATAAACAATAGGTAGGTAAGCGATAGGCGTACTTAAATCACCAGAGATAGCCTCCTCCCCAACCTTCATGTGAAAAGGGAAAACCATAGACTTCTTGTTGTTGATTAGAAGCCCTGATATCTTACCAAAAGACTGACCAATTGCACCACATGCTTTGCTTGACAGACCCTATCCTGAATGAAGAAAACCATGTCATTAGAATACTGCAAAATCAGAGTAAGCAAAGACCTATTAGATCTCAAGGTAAAGCCAGAATAATGTACTCCCCCACAAGCCCTAAAGACAAAAAACGCAATGACACAAGAGAAAAACCCTACCAAACACTGTGACACCTCTCTGTCGCTATGTCCACATCCCCGAAGACCTACCATTAACCAAAACAAAAAAAGAACGTCATCATGATGCACCTCTTCATGATCCTAAACTAAACCTTTGGGAAACATCTCTTCTTTAGAATTTCCCACAGATATGACCAAGCCACATAATCATAGGCTTCGAAAAAATCGACCTTCCATAGAAAAGCCCCCATCTATGACCTACTCCAAGATGCCACCATCTCCTCAACCAACACATATGAATCACAAAGGGACCTACCAGATATGAAAGCAAACTATACCGGCGATGTCAACTGCGAGAGCACCTTATGAAGCATAGTAGCAAAGACCTTATCCACAATTAGATAAATAACATTCGAGAAGGCAATGAGCTTGTAGTCATCAATCGTTTTCGGAGCAAGAAGAAAAAGAATCTATTCAAGCACTCAAATCCAAAATTACCATGCACAAACTCACAAATCATCGCCAAAACATCTCCCCACACAAGATCCCAGAACTCCTTATAGAACAAAACCTAGAGCACATCAGGTCCAGCAGACCCCTCTACTTTAAGGCCACGAAGAGCAACCAAAACCTCCCCATCAGAAACGTCTTGAACCAAATTAGTCCCCATCTGATCATCCAACCTTGCCAAATATGAAGACCCCAGCCTCCATCTCCCTGCTGGTCTCCTAGTAAACGCCCGAAAATGTCTACTAACAGCATCACCAATCTATTTCCTCTACCGGAGAACTTGTTCACCAACCTAAATGAAAGTAATCACAATGGCCCTTCTACTCGCGCCAGCAGACAAATGAAAGAATCTCGTGTTGGAGTCTCCTTTCCGAAGCCACAACTACCTAGACTTCTGTCGCCAATCCATCTCTCGCTTTCTATCCTCTAAAGCAATCTTGCTTTGAACCACAACCCTAACCTCCGCTCATCCTACCACATCATGCCCAAATCCTCTCTCCTATCCAGTTGCGCCAGTGCCTCCAAAGCCTCCTTCTGCACCTCCACCCTCCTTCTACCCTCCTCCCTCCTATAATCGATCAAACCAAGCCTAATAGCCTTTATTGTCTCTGTCAAACTGCGTGTGGCTGAGGAAGACACAAGGACTTCCAACCACTTATCTTTCACCATCTCCCTAAAACCAAGCTCTAAGAGCAAAGACTTCTGGAACTTAAAATAAGCAAACTAGGCCACCTCTTCCCCACTGTCGCACAATAGAGGCATATGATCAGAAAAAGGCATGGTCATGGGTACAATCGAAGCTCAATGGAAAGGCTCCTCTATAGACACACTACAGAAGAAGCGATCTATACAAGAAGCCTACTCAAACCCATTTCGCCAACTAAAATGCACCCCCAAGACCAAAAGATCAAACAGCTTGAGCTCATCAACAACCTGATAGAAAACAACAAATGAGGCATCCAATCTACCATCAAGTCTATCCTCTACCGTAGCTGCCACATCAAAATCACCTCCAACAAGCAAAGAAATACTGTCAACCATAGCCGCAGCCTGCTTCATTTCAACCCATAAAATAGACCTCATAGTTGACTCACATGATCCATAAATCCTAGAAGAAGCAAATGAAGAACCATCAGAAGTCCTTAAGAAACTCCCAGTGATCATCCTAGTGATCACAAGTGAATTATCAAGGCGAAACTTATCCTCATTCCACAAGAGTAACTGAGCCTCAAACTTGCCAACCGCATTCACCACTAAGATATCAGACAAATAGTCCCCACACAAACTTCACCTAACAAACTCATCAATGCCATCCAGATGTGTCTCCCGAATCAAATCCACATCCACTCTCCATTCAACCAAATACCTTCTCAAAAGAGACCATTGTACTAGATCACGGAGTCCCCTAACATTCCAAGCAAGAACTCTAACCATGAGGACGAGATCAATTCTTTCCTCCACAAGGACGTGGAACCTTCTTGAGGTTAAGCACTCGAAGCTCCACCTCTGACTCTCCATCCTCAACTTCCAACGGCTTGCTCTTGACTAGTTCTCTTGTAAAAGGACCTATATCTGAGGCCACTTCTCATACATGGTGACCTATTAGCACCGGAGCTCCTCGAACTCAAAGCAATTTGCTTGCCTCTTCTCTTTTCAGAGACTACCCCAGTGAAATCACGGCTGACAGACTGAACCAAGCTGCTGATGCCAACTGCTGGCACTGCTGCGGGGCCAACATCACCCACAGAATTGCGCAAGACCACTGCATTAGAACCAGCAGCAGAGAGATCACCATCCACTCCAGCAGCGAGACCAATCTCGAACCCAGAAGAACCCCTCACAGGGGGTTCAGCTACTGTCACAAGCAGGAGCAGGCTCCACAAGCCTCCAACATCACTGCAGGCAGCATCAGCAGAGGTAGAAGACCCAGCATCAATGCAAAGAGTCCTTACCAGGCCCCCGAAAAAGGCGAAACTCATCCCTACACTCAGAAAACTAAGGCCCAAAACCAGCACGAGGTGAAGTGGGAAAAAGAACCGGGTTATCAGGCCAAAATAAGGTAAAGTCAGAAAGAGGTTTAGATGGGTACTCACCAACTCCAGATCTATATCCGCATCAGGAGGTACCCTGTTTTGTCCAAAAATAATTGCCCAACGGGCCTACACAATCAATGTTACCAGCAGCCATCACCAACTGGAAAGAATCAGCACCATCATGCACAGCTTCCTCGCCAAACAGTGCCACCTGCCCACCAATTCCGGGTACAGCTTGCATACCAAAATCGCACCCTACATTCAAGGTGTCAGTTGTAGCAACCACTGCAAATTTGGGAGGCGCAGCACCGTCATGCCCAGCTTCCTCACCATACTGTATCAACTTATCACTAGTTTTGGAGACAGCTTGCTTGCCATAACTGCTGCCTACATTCAAGGTGCCAGAATCAGAAACACCACCAGCAGATTTCAACAATTCAAAATTCGAAAATCAAAGCTGTCGCTTTGGTTTCCAAACTTGGTGCAGCCTCCTCGTCGAAGCCAGAGCAGAAGGAACAGACCTGATCTGATTCCGGCAACCAGAACAGAGCACCTCAGCATACGAAGAACCCATCGCAGAGATCTTCTCAAAATGAACAATCCACAAGCAACCATCAAACCGTGCCACAGCTTCTCGCGGCAACAAAGGTCCCTCCAAAAGCTCCCCTTGAACACAAACACAATACATATCCCCTTCAGATATCTCGAAACCCATGCACAACTTCACCATCGCAAAACTCGCATAAATGCCTCCACCACCTCTCGACTTCACAGCCATAAAGGGATCCTAACAATTGCAAACTCAATCAGTGGCCTCTTCGGGGGGGGGGGGGGGCACTCCTCAATTGCACCATCTCAAAAAACAGAAGGTCTCCAAGGAATAACACCAGAACCAATCTTTACCTCCAAGAAGCACAAACGCTCAACATTTTCCTTTTCCAAACCAAAAAGAAGGAAACAAGTAGGCAAGAAGAAGGACAACTTCCACACAGAAGAGCCCAACTACAGGCTCCGACGATGCCCCCTAACCTCCACCAAGGAAGCATTCCCATGCAACAAGACACCAACGAGTGACCCCCGCAAAACCTCCTCAAACTGCACAACTCCACCAGCATACCCAATCTCCACCTCCAAGGATGGGGGCGCAAGAGGTGGAGGGAGAGCTGACCGAGGAGACCTCACCTTCGGGCAAACCCACCTCCGATGACCAACAACCCTACAGATGGCACAAACGATAGGATCCCAACACTCCACAACAAGGTGCCCACGCTCACGGCACTTGTAGCACACGTCCCTCTCACCCACACATCCCTCCACCTTCCTCCCCACTCTCCTCATGAGAACCCCCCCAAACGATCTTCAAATGTTGGTAGGCTGGATACATGGTCTCTGTCCTTCTAATGTTGCTCCTGATGCCCACGTCTAGAGATGTGGTTCTTTCTCGATGGTGTATAGACTTCTCATTGGCAATAATGTGGTGATGATTGTAGAGCTACCTAGAGGTTGAGACTACCCCTTAAAGTAAATATTTTTCTATGGCTACTTCGTCGAAGGAGGTTGGTTATGAAAGTTAGAAGACAAACTTGGGCACCTGAAGATAACATGCTTTGTGAGCAATGTGGCATGCTGGACGAAGATGACCCCCACTAGTTTCTTACTTGTGATTTCGCCAGAAGAAGGGTCTGGGAGCAGTTTGCTATTCCAGGGTTGTCGGCTTCCTCATAGGACTCTTGTCTTCATTGAGGGGCAATTTTCAAACGGCAACACTTGATTGGATCAAAGCTTTTGTGGTGGTCTGGCTCCTTTAGACATAGCGAAATGGTGTTATTTTTCATGGGAAAAGGGCTTGGATAGAAAATGTTGTAAGGGAAGTCTCTTTTACCTTTTTACATAGTAACTTGTAATTTCTATTTTATTTTGGAGCTTTAATAAATTTTGGATAGTTATCGACATCTGCTAACTATCCTTCTTTTCAAAAACAAATATTACTCCTTTTTTACATGGGAAAAACTAAAGCCCATAGTTACAGTCAGAAGAGGGTACCTTCCACATATTTTTTAAGGAAAAAAAAACTAAAATAGTCCCTTCGAGCAATAATCCTGTTAACTCTGACCACCATCCTAGGAAAAAAGGAAAGAAAGATGAGCTAGATCACCAATCAGAAGAAATATGTTACCCATTCTGGTTGGACATTTTCTCATGGCAAGAAAGGTAACAAACAAATAAGCCCTCCCTAGTTAAAAATTACCTCACCCTTTAGAAAGAGGTAACTCACAAGTATTCTGAAACTTCTCTCAGTATTTAGGCCAAGGCTCAAATCAAATATTCCATAAAAAACAACATTATGGATAGTGCTTGTATGATTGGCCTACAAGGTTGATTAGATAACAATCTTAGTGATGCAATTTTCATCTCCATAATGTGCATAAATATCTTGCCATAACGGTGAAACCTTTATCCATATTCATTCATATTCCATCTACAATCTACAGGTGCCATACATATCATGATTTCCCTTCCAATCTATCTCTAAATTGAATGAAAGCAAATGTAGAACACAGTTAATTCAACAGTCTTTCTGCTCCCATCTATCCTCTTCATTTATCCCGCCCTTTTTCCACTATTGCAGCTACTTCTCCTAGCAGATGCCATGGCTTTCACACAGAACTACATGCAGTGCTCCAGTTACTTAACAGTTTTATGGAGTTGCGAATCAAGTGTTTGCAGTTTAATATGCACATAGATATTTACTGTTTCTACCATTAAAGGCTCACATAAAGATCTACTCTTTCTATTCTATTTCATTCTCTCTTTCTTTTTTAGACGTTCGATATCCAATTTCAAACACCTTCAACGTAGGCATTATGATCGGGTACCCTACAACGTAGGCATTATGCAGATCTTCCTAGAATTTTCTGGCTGTTTCTACTGCTTGTTTCCTACGATCTCATTTTGCAAGTGTTGAACATCTAGATCTTTACATCTGCTAGTGACACAAGAAAAGGCCTAGCAAATTAATTTTAAAGCAAAATTTCAATTCTTGTTCCATATTGTTCACGAGTCTTCAGACTTCCACTGGCCCAGGAAAAGAATTCATAGTGAGCATAAGGATAAATACTGCAAGAACACAAGAAGAGAACCCTCTTTAATAAACAAGAAGAACCAGCAACAGCAACTGCTTCGAATAGAAATAGAAAACAAACATATGCCAACAGATCAACTCCATAAGATAACCACAAGTGTCTATTTAACAGAGACTGGCACAACTTAGGAAAGCAAACAAGTATTTTAGCAGTTAGCCCAAGTATACTACCACATTCACTTCTAAGAACTATGAACTACTGCACATCAAAACCCTAGAGTTCCTTCATGATCATAGTACGACCTCACAAGCATTGAAAATTCAAACTGCAGAGAAACCCTTAAAAACAAATATTACATTACCTTTAGAGTGATTATCCAATGGAAGTACTTCAACTTGTATTTCCAGTTCTCATGGTTGACTAACACATAACGAACACAGAATGTGATGAGTGAAGAAACCAGATTATCTTCCGAACCAACATCCATGAGTACAATAGTGTAGTTTAGAACTGCAAAAGTAAGCAAATATATGTAACTGGTTGCACAATTCCATATTCAAAATCACCACAAAGAACCAATAAGAACAAATAATAAGCTTAGAAGGTAAAACCAAAAAAGAAACTAGAAGGCATTATGAGAGAATGCTACCATTATCAACCTCGCCACCATCTAGAAAGCATCAGTTATCATCCACAACGAAATAATTGCAAAACAACAACGTTCTCTCATTCTTTCTCAAAGAAAAAACAACGTTCTCCCATTAAATAACAAAAATTAAATGCACATCAATGAAATCAAAAAAAAAATCCACATATAGCTATACCTAAACCTTGCATCTTCTCAGTTGAGTGCTTTTTTCTTTATTGACAGGAAAAAAAGAAATATGAAAGGATGTTAATCCCGCAACTTCATTAATAAGGGATGCTCGTTACAAACAGATTTAAAGTGATACAAAACACCCTCTACAGAAGATTTCTCACATCCAAAGAGGACACCATTGTGCTAAACCTAAATACACCAAATTAAATAAATGCCTCTTTCCCTCTTTACGATCAAAAATAGTGGTATGAAAGCTCCCACAGAAGCCATCCTGGGAGCCAAAATCACCCATAGTCTTCTATTCTCAGCTAACAATCCCTCGAAAAAAGACAAGAACAAGTGATCTGTATACTCCACACTTGAGCCGCAAAGAATGCAAATGCAATATGCATTCGGCAATCATCAATGCCTGAAAAACCAAATTACAGTTATCCTCAATAGCCAAAAAAGGAAACACACCTTCAAGGGAGAATGGGATTGCCAGATTTCACTACAATCCGCTTAGCAATGGATCAAGATTGCAGTGGTTCGACATATATTGAAGGCAGGCCTTCCTTACTGGAAATTCACCATGACTCCAGATCTAGCCATCTCTCCACATCCCAAGCCTAACCTTGTTAAGGCCTATAAACCTTTTTTTTTTAAAAAGTTAAGGCCTATAAACATAAGTAAGCTTCCTTTCAAAAATAAACATAAGTAAGCTCTTCCACCCTAGCCTTCAAAATTAAGGGCAAAAGTAAAGGCTTTCAAGCATCACTACAAAAGCAGTCACCCATGGAACCCTAAGGTTAAGGCGTCACTGCTAGGAAACACAGATAACTGCCTACAATAGTTCCCGGGGAGACCAACAGCCCAACAAAAGAAAGAAACCTCCAACCATCACCCAACAAGCACCTGCAATACGGTCATACTTTTCTCAAATGCTTTTATAGCCATCTCCATAAAGGAGCAGAACCCTAACCAAGGCCCTCCTCCCAGTCAATCTGCTTTCCATAAGAGTCATATAGGACCTTCTTCCAAAAAGGAAGTTGAGTTCTCATAAGATGCAGGATCTACTAAGTAACGCACCATTCACGTCTCACGGATTGAGAACCTAAGGGTCCGTTTACGTGATGGGATATCCTACGTTTTTGCAGGATACCCTGTGTTTACGAAGGGGCATAAGTGAAACCGTGTTTTGCCTTAAACCCATGTTTCCTCAAACCCGAGTTTCAGTGAGGGATAAGTTATCACATGCTCAAATCCCTTGCAATCTCAGCTTATTCCCACCTTATCCCCTATTCACGTAAACACCCCCACAGAATTATCCTGGGTTACACGTAAACACCAACATGGGATATCCCCTGTTTGCAAGTTTTTATCTCATGAAATTCATTCCGCAACGTAAACTAGTCCTAAGCTTCCAACTTCTCAGTCTAGAAACTCATCCCACACATCCAATAAAAGGCCCTATCACCTGCTCAATAACCCCAAACAAAACTTCTAATAGAACCGATTCTTTACAAGATGCAAGCAAGCATCTTCAGCAATGATACATAGCACATCAAGAAGGCAGAAAGGAAACCCAAACGAATCTTCTTCTGATATAATTGATTCTTTACAAGATGCAAGCAAGCATCTTCAGCAAAGATACATAGTCTGTCAATAAGGCTGAAAGAACTGAAGATAACAGGACTACCCTTTTCCAACTACTCAACAATCAACACCCAGTCCTGGAGAAGCCACCTGTGTACAAATTGTTAAAGATTGCCAGGCTGCCAGCTTTCAACAAATACCAAAATTCCTTTAAGAATAACACAAGGAAGCCACTAGGGTCAAAAAAACCCTCCTACTTCATCAAGCTCAAAGCATGCCAAACTTACTCCTCGATAAAGGGATGAACCACAAAAGCAGCCAACTCTATGCTTACTCACTTAGGATGGTAGCGAAACAAGTTCCAAACCTTGTCTCACTCCTCACAAGACATGAAAGGTACTAGTCAAGAAATATTCTCCCAACTTCTTACCACCCACTCTGGACATCCTACACGGTCAAACAAAATTAATCCGGTTTTCTATACTTCTTCTATTGGAAAAACATGGAAGAATCTCATGTTGGGCTAGAGCTGGCTGGATATATGCCTCCAAGCCACCTCATTCTTGCAGTCTTCCTAGCAAGGCTTCTGAAGGACTCCACCCTCTCCCTGCTCTCCTCTGTTGTCAACTCTCATGCATCCTCAAGTCAATCCAACCTGAAGAGATCCCCATCAAAGCCTCTTCCCTGGCTTTATTACAGGTCTCCTTTAACTGCATTAACTCCCATAGCTTCTCTCAAAGGGAAAGGACCTTCTTTTGGAGGACAAGCACGGGTAGAACAATCGAGCTGCACTCCCCACCATCGCTCAACCTTTCTTCAAATCCACCTCCAGAAGACAAGACTGTTAAAACTTGCAGCATGTCGAAGAGCAAGTGTTTTCATCTAAGTCCTATCTAAGGGCATGTAACCAAGAAAAATGTCTTGGAAGGCTCATAAGCTACTCAAGAGGGAACCCTTTCAAAAAAAAAAAACTCTCATAGCAGAAATGGATCCAAAAAATCTGTCCAGCCCAGATGTAAAACTCCATTCCACCAAACTTCTCCAAGAAATCCGGTCATTAGGAACCTCCAACTCATTTGCCACTATATTGGTGACCAATCAACAAAATCCTCCACTTCTCTATCACAGCATCAAAATGCCTATAAGAGGTCCTCTGAGAAAAGAATTTTGTTCAAATCACCTACACATAACCAAACAACCTTTATCACTTGCTCAGTGAGCTCCGCCCAAAGTTGGAACATCATTGTTGAGTTATTTTTGTATGTCCTTATTTTTAGTGCTATATTTAGTTAGGGGCATTCTTGTAACTTCACCCTTTGGTTGCCTCACTATATAACGGCACCTAGGATTTTTTAATATAGATTTACGACATTTCAACAAAATATGGTATCAGAGCAACGATCCTAAACCAGTGGTCTAGTATCCTCCCACCCATAAGCCATCCCACACCCCCACCAAAACCCTAGCCCCCATCTCCTCGGAGCAACCACCCCTCACCGGCACGTCACCACCGTCAGGCCACCTCTAGTAGCCTCACCTTCCTCCCAGGTGCCCACATCAGCACCTCCTCTCCCTGTTGTGCCGCATCTAGCAACCAGCAATTGACCTCGCACACTAGAGTACCGCCACTAGGGCTCGAGCAACTTCTGTGTCGCCTCCTTAGGTGCCACCCCAGCCCGATGGGGTCCCTCGAGGCCGCCGCCTTCTCTCTTTCTCTTGCTGAAGCATCAAAGTAGGGCCTCGAGCGACTCCTACACTGCCTCTTGACCGCAACCTTAGCTCTCTAGAGACCTACAACGGCCGTCTCTTCCGCTGCAACATCGGCTCAAAGCTGGAGGAGCTCCTGCAGGTGCTGCCGTGACTCTGAGTTGCCGCTTCAGGCACCGTCGTGGCCCTCAGTCGCCACATCTCTTACTACAGATCACCCCCGTGGCCTCAGAACCCATTCATCTTGTTGCTACATCTCAAGACCTCGATTGAGGTGATTTCAGATCTATGACGAGTTTCTAGGTGTAGCATACTTGAGTTATTTTTTGTTGCGTCCCACCTATTGGGAATTATGGAAGGCAAGAAGGAGGGCTTTAGCGACTCGATGGGGAAGATCTCTACCCCAAGCGCATCTTCTTTTATGCAGGGAACCTCTATTAAATTAGATGGTACCAACTTCCTCCTATGGTCTACATATTTTCCCGATTTGTGAGTTCGCATCAAAAGAAATATATCCCGACGCAAGACAAACCTGATGTCAAGTTTATTGACTGGGAGGTGGATAATGATTGGCTGGTCTTGTGCATGTTGAACAATATGGAGTGCATAGAGAAGCAGGTGATATCCTATGCGTCTGCGAAGAAGATGTGAAAGGTTCTTCATGAGATACATTCTCATAATAGCAACATTAGTCATCTCTACAGGGTGATTGAAGAGCTACATTCCTTTCAAAAGGGAACTATGTCCCTTAATGAATATTATGACTCTATAAAGAACCTCTGCGATGAGTAGGATACTTATCAGCCGCTCTGTTATTGCAAAGCAACGCGAGGCCTTTCGCTCTGTTCAGTTGCTTGCAAGTCCTGGTCCTTAGTTCAAGTCTGTTAAGGATCAACTTATGACTCTTGAAGAGATCCCTACACCTGCGCAGATCGATGCTCGCCTGTCCAGACTTGAGATACATGAACCATCCCTATTTTTTATTCCTTTGCCATTGCAGCGGCTAATCATGGTAAAGGAATCTCATGAGGTAAGGGGAAGGGACGGGGAGCGAGAGCAAGAGGCCGTGGTAAAGGACGTGATTTGTTATGTAACCACTGTTACAAGACAAATCATACTGTTGGCAGATGCTAGATAAAGCATGGGTTCCCTCAGAGCCATCAAGCTAACCAGCCAACAATATCAGGAAGAAGAACATGTCAGTCAACAAGTCACTATTTCCAAGGAGGAGTATGATAGGCTTGTACCGTCCCAGGCTACTTCCATTGCTGGTGTGTCTATCTCCCAGAAGATAGGTACTGCTGCTAGCATCAGAGGTGATCGTAAGCCATCTTGGCTTGTAGACTCAGGTGCATCTTCTCACACTACAGGAGATGTTACCTTTTTTCAACTCTTAAACCATTGACTACTCCCGTACATGTCAGAGTAGCAGATGGTGCAATGTCCCCTTTGACAGGCTTGGGTGACATTTCTCAGTCTTCTACTTTACCGCTTTTTGACATCACGCATGCACCTAAATTCACTTTGAATTTAATGTCTATCACCTAGATTACTAAGGCATTAAATTGCAAAGCAGTGTTTCACAATCACTTCTTACAAGACCTCCAGATGATGAAGCAGATTGGTGGACTTAATTAGAGTGGCCTTCACTACCTTGATCTTCCACCAGAACACCATTCCATGGCTACAGTTTTTGCGACGTCTACTTCTCAATGGCACCGTAGATTGAGACATCCTAGTGTTTCTGTTTTTCATCGTCAATTTCCTAATCTGCGGTTTCCAAATTCTTTTGCTTGCAATGCTTGTCAACTTGGCAAACATCATAGAGTTTCCTTTCCTGATAATAATAAAAAAATTGAGTTCGCTTTCTCTCTTATTCATGTTGATCTGTAGGGCCCATGTTAGGTTAGGAGTCTCAGGGGTTTTCAATATTTTCTCTTTTTTATGGATGATTGTACCCGTGTCAGTTGGATCTTTATGATGAAAGAAAAATCCGAAACTCCTGTACTGATTAAAAAATTTGTGAATCAAATGAAGACTCAGTTTTCTACTACTATTCGTATGTTTCAGACTGATAATGAGCTTGAATTTGTGAATTCTACTTTAACACAGTTTTTTCAATCCCATGGTATTATGCATCAGATATCTTGTGTTCATACATCCCAACAGAATGGAGTGGTTGAACACAAGTTGAGAAATCTTCTAGACGTTGCCCGCACTACTAAGTTCCAAATGCATGTTCCTGCTACCTTCTAGTCTGATGCTGTGCTTGCAGCTACTTTTTTGATTAATCGTATGTCGTCTTCTATTCTTGGTGGGAAAGTTCCCCACTCTGCTTTGTCCTAATCAGGAGCTACTTTCGTTACCTCCTAAAGTATTTGAATGTGCATGCTTTCTTCATTTATTCAAAGTGGACAAATTTGCTCCTAGATCTGTCAAGTGTATTTTTGTGGGTTATTCTAGAACCCAAAAGGGGTATAAATGTTTTGATATTTTGTCACATAGATTTTATGTTAGCAAGGATGTGACTTTCTTTGAGGACATGCCCGATTATGCTGCTACAGGAAAGTCTCGCAGGATGTTCCATTGCCTATGCCTACTACTGCACCGCCAGGTCCCTATGAGTCACCTCCACCTCCTGATGGACTTCCTATGCCCTATCCTAGACATCCTGAGGTGCCCACTACAGATACCTTCCCCCAGCATTTTCAGCAGAGACATCCCTCTACCACACTACATGGGGACGAACCACTGTCTACTATTCCTGCTCAGTCAACAGGGGCTGGTTTATCTCTCAGTTTGATATTAAAAATGCATTCCTTTATGGTGATTTAGAGGAAGAACTCTACATGCATCAACCTCCTGGTTTTGTGGTTGAGGGGGAGTGTTTGAAGGTTTGTAGATTGAAGAAGGCCATTTAAGGCCTCAAGCAGAGTCTCAGGGCCTGATTTGAGAGGTTTAGTAAAGCTGTGCAAGAGTTTGGCTTTACCAAACAATGGACATGGCACTCATCCTGTAACCAAACAATGTCCATGCACCAATCTCTTAAGTGGCATGGTATGCACCAATCTCTCAATGTCCATGTTCCTGCCATTTGTCCTTCGGTAAACTTCCAACAGTTTCAAGTAGAAAAAGGTAACCAAGGCTATGTACCATTGGATATTGTTAGGACGTAGAGAAGAATGCCACGTGGACACTACTACGTGGCACATCAGGCCACGTGGCAGCAGCAGCAAAAGATGCAGCAAGACCGACGGTTTTGGGTTCCCAAGAACCAATTTTAGGTGCACCAAAATTAGTGATTTTCTATTTTTAGTAAATTGGCTTTGTTAGAAATATGTTTGGGATTTATTTTAGGAGCTAAGATCTTTTCTAAAGAAATAAGAACTTTCTCAAATAGGAATATAGTTTTTACTATTTTTAGAGGATATGTTCTCTCTATAAATAGAGAGCCTTCCCAGCAATGTCATTTTCAGTCCAATAATAAAGAGAATCTATTTGTAAAGACTCCTCTCCTCTCTACCTCTCTCTCCCAATGTGGAGGCCCTCCCTCTTCCCAACAAGCCACCTGCAGCAGCCACATCAGGAAGATTTCTCCCTGATTTCAACTTGGAATCAGGTCCACGTTCCACACCAACTGCAGCAGCCTCATCAGGGCGATTTCTCCCTGATTTCCACATCAACTATTTTCCACGCCAATCAAGCCTCAACGCCTTCCACGTGCGCACCAAATCTTGACAGATATCAAAGCCCGCAATAAGCCCATACCCAGAGCAGCTTACCGCCTACAGCAAGCATGAAGCAAATGGAGTTGCCACGGCCGAAAATGCCAGCACTATCATGGAACCTGTTACGACAACTGGGTCAATATTGGAGAAGGGTTTTGTGCCTCTAACAAGGCGGACACACTCAGCTGCAAGGTCGAGACAGGCCACATAAGTGGTGGAGAAAGCCCCCAGCATACCATCCCTCGTCCGAAAAACTCCTAAGAATCGGTCTCCATAATAGTAGAGGATGTAGTCATACTCCCTAAGATCAGAGAAGCCATAATAACTGAGGCAGCAACATCAAGGGTTGAGGGACATTGAAGGTGCCCTTGATGTCAGAGCGAGGACAGAAACAAGCTCAGCGCAATCTGCAGCATCCACACAAGGCTGCAGCAAAATTGCAACAATCTCAAGGATGACGAAGGAAGCAACAAGGCTTCTTCCTGAAAGCTTAAACCCCATCAATCTTGATCCAAAACCCAAAAGATCTGCAAAAGAATCGTTATACCTAGATTCATACTTGAAATCACCAAAAGAAAGGGAAAACTAAAGTTGAAGCATCCCCACGCCATTGTACAGTGAAGGCTGAGTGCAGCCATAAATAATGGACCCAGCGCAGAAAGCAGGGCAATTACCGTCGCCTACATACCACATGATGATTCACCTTCTTCATTTAACGTTATTTGGGTTTCGGTTCCCTGCCTTGCAAGATGCCCCAAGGTCGACCATTTCAAGGATGGCGAAGGAAGACACCAGGCTTCTTCCTGAAAGCTTAAACCCCATCAATCTTGATCCAAAACCCAAAAGATCCGCAAAAGAAGAGTTATACCTAGATTCATACTTGAAGTCGCCACAAGAAAAAGGGAAAACTAAAGTTGAAGCATCTCCACACCATTGTACAGTGAAGGCTGAGAGTGGCCATAAATAATAGACCCAGCACAGAAAGCAGGGCAATTACCGTCACCTCCATACCACATGATGATTCACCTTCTGAATCATTCACTGCCTTGCGAGATGCCCCAAGGTCGACCATTATTCACTGCCAAGTTCCTCTGAAAATCATTCACCAATAAGCAATGGACAGGGGATCTATAAAATATGATTACTAACTGAAACAACTAGGATGATTACCTTGCACTGCAAAATGAAGCCACCCCCTGGGAGGCAATGAACAAAGCCTGTGAGGCATCAAACAGAATGCATCCATCACAAAGAGAAGTGAGAGGATGCTACATATCTTTTGTTTTGATCCTTTATCAATGTCAAAAAGAAGCTGTCAAGCTTTCCCAAGCATCAATTACCTTCAGATGAGTTGCCCCTGTAAAGCCTTCCCAACCGCTGAAGTGACTACCCACTTAGGAGATAGACTCCCACCAATGCAATGGTACGACTTATCAACACAACTAGCAGAAAATTAAAATTACAGAATAAAGTGGTTACAGAATGCAGACACCTCATGTGCCTTATGCAATGCTGGAGAAGATGTGCATTGCTTGATGTTCTCTAGTGATTTCGCTGGGTATGTGTGGAGGAAGCTGCAGATCCAAGGGGCTGACTGTTCTTCGTTTGATAGCTTTTGGACTTCCTTCAGGCAGCCTGCGCATTTTAACATGGTTGGTTGGGTCAGGGCCATGGTGGTGGGCATCTGGTTGCAGCATTATGAGGTTGTATTTCGGGGGAATGGGCATGGGTTAAGAACATGGTGAGGGAAGCCTTTGTCCTCTCTGATTTCTATCTCCAAAATTTGCGAGTCCATTTCTTTTTCTAATGAAGTTCCATGGATGATTACCAATCTCTGGTAATCGTCCTTTTCTTTCTCACAAGAAAAAAAAAAAAAAACACAACTAGGACAAGAGTTTGCTACATGATCGGAGAAATAACATTGCCAATACACCACCTTGGCATACTCATCGAAGTAAGGGCCAAAGGAGAGGCAACAAAAACATCAAACATGTCAACAAGATTGAGTGTGGTATTTCCTACACCATCGTACCACAATCTACCACTCCACCATTGTCATGGAGCTAAGAGGAACCATACTCATTGAAGTACAAGGGCCCAAAGAGGGAATGGAAAGAACCTTTTGAGGCTCCACTCATAGGCCTCGACCTGACTTCTTGGATTCTGTAAAGTATTAATTCTTAGTTGAGTGGTTACTATAGTATAAACGGGTGTATGGATCTTTGTCTGTGGTTCCATGTGCATCCCATCTCTATGAATCATGTAATACCCATGTTTTAGGTTGGTCAAAATAAAATTCGAGCAACCACTGGGCAATAGGACTCATATTCCCACGGTATTTCCCTTCCTGAAGGAAGGGTTTTCCACATAATTCTGTGTTTTTTTTTCATGTGATCGATTTGCCTACAAATCCCTTGCTTCAAATTCTATTCCTATAGTTTTCCTTAGAAAGAGAATTGTTAGAGAAAAAGGCACAGTTTATTGCATCCATAAATTACATATTGAGAATACATACTTTAGACTGCATCAGCAAAAAAGGAGATTATGCCTTGCATATGATATCTCAAAAAAGGATCAACTTGGCATTTCTCTCATCAAATGTGTATATTAGAACAAACAAATGGGTCGATTATTCAAAGAACCTAATCCTCATTAGATGGAAATTAGGCCTTGAGAAAATAACTAAAACAAAAACAAAGGAAAATAAGAGCAAGTAAATTACATTTCATAGAGCTATGGCAGCTTGTTTCTTACTCCTTTTAAGAAGATTTCCAACCACATGAATATAGACGCCAGTAACGAGTCTGTTAAACATATGTTAACATGGATGATCCTCATCCATGTAGGCTTCCATAGAGGCAACCACATCAAGTTTCCTTTCTTCCATAACGAAGAGGCACTTCGGTAAAGAAGACTTCCAGAACTAGAAAATTATCACCACATCCCAATATACTTATGCATGGTTCTCCCAAAATGGATAATCTTCCTTTTTATTAAAACAAAAAAGGCTAATATTCGCAACTACAAGGATAAATCAAGTAATAGTAACAAAAAGGACCTATCATTACCACTATTTTCAAACAACCAAGCATTTCAGTTATGTAGACACACCAGACATTTAATAAAAGAAAGCCGCACAACATGGTTAAGTGTGATGAAGGAATGAAAGGCACATTCAGGGAGTAAACAAATAAACTATCACCTACAAGCCAAAAAGAATGATAGTAAAAGGTATGCAAAACTGAAAGAATGAAAAGGGTACACCTCCGAAGAAGGAAAGAATAATAGGTGCAATTTTGCCAAAAAGCAATCACTAACCCACAGAAAAAAGGAATAAAATTATAGCAAGATACACATGCCTGAAAGAGCCAATGGACAACCATTGCTGTGTTCACAGTCTGACATAATTAACCTTGCAAGCCCTCCAGAAAGCAACCATGTGCCACTACAAAAGAAGCACAACAATTTTTTTTTGGAAAACAATCAAAACAAAGAATCATAGATGTCTGATGTAGTGAGACTATTAATTAAACAATCAAAATAAAGAATCATAGATGTCTGATGCAGCGAAACTATCAATTCTCAAAATAATGCATCCAAATATTCTCAAGATTTCATCTTAGAACATTCCTTGGAGCATCAACTTATGAGCATTGGCTTCTCAACCCAAAATAAACATCTCACAATAACAATTTCCTTTAAAGGAAGAAGTCTCACAAAGTATTTATGAAAAATAGAGAACACAGAAGAGATCAACCTTGAGCATTATGCAAAGAATAATCTACTAAAAGAACCAATATTCAATATCATCTATCTTGCCATCTTATAATAAGCAGCTTGTAATTAGGATTCCCGCATATTTGATTTGTGTTTTTGAGATTCTTGTTTTTGAGATTCTGTACTAATCTATAAGTCATTAGATTAATGCTGCAATTGAGGCATCCCCGACTCCACACAGCAGGATGTAAGAGTGGCAATCCATTCTCACCATAATATTGTGAAACAACCACCTTTCATATAAATGTAATAAAAGACGGCCAATCCATTAGAGTTCCTTAGAATGCCATCAGCAATGAAACAACCACGTAAATTTTAATACATTTGAGATACAATTCAACCTTCTAGCCATTAGAGGCCCTGACTATTTTATTGGATATCTGTGCACTTTCCAAACTAGGGAGTCAATCACTGAAGCCCATCAACCTATACCACTCCACTTCGTAGGAGACAATCATCAAAGTCACTCCGCTTCACCACATCATCTGAGTTGGATGTGTCCTTTCCCCTTGTTGACTTATAGTCGTCATGAACCGATGGAACCCATAATGCTATCCTAGGCCCAAAAACGTCACCCATGTCATCCATTGATTCTTTCCCTTTCCAGTTGATCGAGTAACAAAGAGATGTCCACTGACCAGTTGGCGAGTCATTTACAATATTGGTACCTGTTGATACAAGTAGATAAGAGTAGAGCCATCGTGCAGTCAAAGCGAACATTATCCATGGACTTTGTTGTCTCAAAGAAGGGTGTATTTTGAACCAAACGAGACACCCACAAAATTCTTCAAAGACCAGAATTGAAAAGCCTTGACAGCTCAACTTTGTCCGGACAAGCAACATGTAGATTTCAAAATCAAGAAGGTTGAGCAATATGAATGACGTTGCTTGTAAGACATCCTTCCAGGCCATAAAAGCATCTTTTTTCTTAATGTTATAACTATTTGCAAAGTTCAACAATTTCATTTACCAGCTACTAAGATCTAAGAAGGGGTTTCTAGTCATCCTACTTTCTTATCAGCCTCCTGTCCCTCACAAGAATCCTTTGCACTAACATCAATTTAATATACTTAAAATAGGGCATTTTCAAAGATCCATTTAGGGGTTACGTTCATTGCCTCCTTTACAGTGTCAATGAAGAAAGAAATAAGTCTGTGGAATGGAACGAGATGTAGCATAGCTGAATGGTGTGAGATATACCTTTATGAAAGTGAAATTGAAACATCATGTAGCGAAGCAGAATGGTGCAACAGGGTATGTGCCAATATGAAGCACATTGAAACAAGCAAGGACGGATGTCTAAGCTTCTGCAGAAGTGAAGCCACGAGCAGAATAGAGGAAAAGGATCAAGGGATGGTGTGACAAGTGCAAGACAGGGTAACATTCAACTTTCCTTGCAGAAGAGAGGTAGAAAACAGGATGGATCAGAGACATCTAGCATTTTTCTATTCAAAACTTTTAAGAATGGCTAGGAGCTCAAACATGTTCACTTCAATTAACAGCCAATTGAGTTGCCTCTTATTCCCCTCTTTCTTTTGAGGAAAACCACTTAGTCAATGCATTTATTTTTATTCTGTTGAGAGAGTTGTAGTGTGGTTATTTAGTCCCACATAGTGGAATGGGACTTTATGTTGTGTGTGGTGGCTTATAGATAGGCATGTACCCCCCACCTATTCATTTGAGAAGAAATACAAAGAGACACGCCCTATCGGGGCTCCTCCCATGGTTTTCTCCCTGCTCTTCGTGAGGGGGGTTTTCACGTAAGCCTAAGTGTTCATTGATTGATTTTATGTTTTGATATTATCACTTCCGTATTATTTAGATTATTCAACTTGGTATCAAAGCAATATCGATCTTAAGTTTTATCCTTGTTCTGAAGTTATTGTTCTCGGTATCTTCCACGGTGAAGGATTAGATCGATAACGCCACGGGGGATGCCTCCTCCACACCCATTGAGAGGAGTTGGTTGGCAGGCAGGCACAGAGGTGTTCTTGCAACGTAAGAAGCCCTGCAGCACAGTAGAAGACACAGCATCCACAATGCAGTCGGCAGGGAGTCGACATGCCCGATGGCGACGTCATTGGCCAACGACCTCATCGTGCGTCGGATGTTGACGTCGAGAGTCGACGACAAAGACGATCGTGGCAAAGGAGGGGACAAGCGCGAAGGCGACACCTCCGTGGTGGATCACCCCATCCTAATCTTCCTGCTATCCCAAAAGGCAATCCGCGCGAAGCTCGACAGGATCCATCACACTGTGCTCCTGTTCGTGGCGACTGGGTGGACGAGACCGAACAACTTGTTGGAGGAGCCGGCAGAGGAGATTGTGACATTGACGCAATGGCAGGATCAGGCGACGCGTTGTTGGAGTCAAGATCGTAAGATGGAGGCACACGGCTGTAGGGCAGGCGACGTCAGTGTTGTGGCACCAGAGGAGGATCGGCGAGGGTTGCTCGGTGGCAGAGTAGGCATCCGCAGCCACGACGAGGCGCGATGCTGGCAGCCAAAGTAGACGCAGCCAGAGGTGGCGGCTGAAGTGGACGAGGCAGCCTCCGTGGTGACGTGCTCATGTGGTGACGACAGGATGGGTTATTTCGAGCCCTACAAAGAGAAAGCGAAGGACGTTGGGTTCTCTCTGAACCCAAAGGTATGACTATTCCATTTCTCCATTTGTTTAGCCTCTTTTTAAAAAGGTGGGAAAGGAAGAGACAGCAAAAATAACAAGAGGATATCAAAAGAAAAAAGAAAAAGAGGAAGGAAAGATAGAAAAAAAAAAAAAGGAGAGGAAAATGTCAAAAAAAAGGGGAAAAAATTCAAGAAAATCAAAAGAAAAAAAATAATTAAAAAAGAAAAAAAAAGATGATTATGTTTAAGAGAAGAGGTGGATAAGTCTTCTCCAACTTGTTGCAGTCACCCCCGTTTGCGAGTTCCTTTTGTTCTTGGACTACACATGAGAAACCATAACTTTGGGAGGTTCAAAGTTTCGAGGTTCTCAAAGGAAGGGCCCATTTAAGGTTTCTATGTGGGAGATCCAGTTTCGTGGACTCCAGAGAAGATCCACCTTCGAGGTCTTCAGAGGAAGACCCCATTTCAGGGATACTGAATGAGGAGCCACCAGCACCAGGTCTCTAGAGGAGAGGCCTCTTGTCAAAGCCAGTTACAATTTGTCGTTAAGCTCCAACCCGTATTCCCACCTACAAGTAAGAACCAGTCTAGAGAGATGTGTTATGTTGTGTAGAGTGAATTTCTTTGTGTTACAAGCTGAGCATTCCATGTTCCAGCTTGAGAGGGAGTGTTGAGAGAAATGTAATGTGGTTATTTAGTCCCACATAGTAGAATGAGGCTTTATGTTGTGTGTGGTGGCCTATAAATAGGTGTGTATCTCCCACCTATTCATTTGAGAAGAAATACAGAGAAACACGCCCTATTGGGGTTCTTCTCCCGTGGTTCTCTCTGCTCTTCGTGAGTGGGGTTTCCACATAAAACCAAGTGTTCATTGATTGATTTTATGCTTTGATATTGTCGCTTTCGTATTGTTTAGATTATTCAACTTATTCTTGTTTGATGAGGTTATCCTAAAGTACCGATGTCAATCATGCTAAGCTGGAAACATCGATCAAAGAAACTGCATAAAAGTGCCTCTTTCAAGATATTATTGCATGGCATGTAGTGTTAAACCCTTTTATATCTTAACAAACATGCAATGACAATCCACTTCCACTAGCTCAGTTCATTCATGGAAGACTTGACTGCTGCAAGCAAAGGAAGCCATCCAATTGTCATCTCCCATCTTCTTAAGGAGCTACACTAGGACATGGATCATCAAGCATAGACATCATCCACATCAATTAGCTACGGTCCAAGCCAAAGCTCGATATTCATACTATGCTTTTTTTAAAAAAAATATTCAAATCTATATTTCATCCAACTATCACATCCCGCATCTCTATGTAAAAAGTTTTCAAGCAATAGAAGTGCATATAGAGGAATTTTGGTCCAAGGTTTGATATATCGGTGATATATCGACAACATATTGCTGATATATCGGTATCACTGAGTCTGGGCATATCGATACCATAGGTAGTACATTTTTTCCATGATATTGACGATATATCACTGTTATAACGATATATCACCGATATATCGAGCGAATATCTCCGAAATATCAGCGATATGTTGTCGACAGTAGGTAAAGTTGGGTGGGAAAATGTGCGGGAAACCTGGAAAAGTCGTTGGGCGGGAAAGGAAATCTAAGAAGGTAACTATGAATTGTTAGGCAAGACGAAATCGAAAGATACGCAAGGAAATCTGAGCACGCACAGACTGTTGGGCGAGGAAAAAAACATGAGGGAAAGGAAATCTTCGCTCACATACACACATTTATGGCTTTTCGTCTTCTAGGTATCTCTCTATGATGTATTACTCACTAAAATATTAATTTCCATAAAATTTGTAACAATTTCTTATATTTTTTGCTTTTCTAAGTGATTTCCTCAAAATTTACGATATCAGCGATATATCTTCGATATATCCCTCTTTTGAATTGTCGATACGATATCGATATCGATATTCAAAACCTTATTCTGGTCCTTTCTAAAACCCATATAGTCTGCATTTATAAAGGAAATCACATCATGATTTCGTCCTTTTAAGAAGAAGAGGCTCCTTGCTAACCATCGTTATCAACGCATTGCCTCATCGTTGGGTGATGTCCATCCTTCAAAGGAAACAAGGTCCTTATGTAATGCATTCTGAAAGACTGAAAAGCCTAGCATAGATCTATCTTGCATTGGATGTCAAGTCCACCTAAAGTGCACTCCTGCCTCCATTCATTCATCAGCAGGCAGGAAGTGAGTGGGTTTGAAGTCAAACAACTGCTTCCTTTTTAAATGTGTTGTTAGATATATGAGCTTTATATTTCCCCTCTTAACCCCTCACAATGCAACCCCTTCCGTCTCATATGGTTTTGTCAAAAGAGCAAATAGAATAGGCTTTGGGTGTGTCGAAGGAAAATAATACATATTTTGTGGAATGCCATACCACAGTTCCATGGTCATGACTCCAAAACCACATTGATGAAACAAATTTTCATATTGAAAAATGAAATTCTAGGTGTCCTCATATATGAGCGAGACTATGGAAGGTTATGAAAATGCCCAAAGATATAATCGAAATAAAATAAACTTTGTTCCAACAGGATTCTACTAAGATTTTCCAGAACTATGTATGAACGCCTTGACTAGAATGAAGACAGTGCCACCAAGCTCTTTGTCTGAAGAAGAGCCCTTGAATTTCAGTAAAGTAAGCCTCGTCTATTCTCCATTAGGTTCATAGGGGCTAGGGCAACTAACAGGGAAGAAGCAAGATCTAGTTCGGGGACAAAAAGCAACATTAACTGCTCAGTGGTAAAGCCATCATAACACTCAGCTTCAAGGAGGCATTTGCGACTTAGATTACACCTATTTCACTCTTTTCTTCATGGCAATGATCTCACGCTGCAGACCATCTCCAGGGACTCTGGCACCTTCAGTAAAAATACTTATCTTGTTATGCCTCCCTCTTTCACTTTTGCTTTCACGTGATTGAGGATTGTCAAATAAAAAAAAAAAATTTTTCTTTTCTTGGAAAGAAAAAGGATGACTATTGGAGATAAGTAGTCATCAGTTCCATTACCATCTCCGAAAAAGGTTACGCATGTTGGGAGCAAGAGTGGAAAAGAGAAGATGCTTCCCATACAATATTTTATGTGAAGAATCAAAAGAATGTCTTACTACCAAATGAAATCCTATTCATCTGATATAGAAAAGAGAACTAGGCTAATTACATAAATATTCCCTCAAAATAAAATATCATGCACACCCTTACAACTCAACACTCCCCCTCAAGTTGAGGCGTATACGTCAATGAGACCCAACTTGTCGCTCAAAAAATAATGGTGTTTCCTCTTGAGAGGGTTGATGAGAATTTCAGCAACCTGATATATAAGGGGTACTTATTTTACCCTCCAGGACCGCATCCCATATAAAATGACAATCAACCTCAATATGCTTCATCCTCTTGTGGAAGACAGGATTAGAGGTAATGTATGTCGCTAACTTATTATCACAATAAAATGAAATCAGGGTATCAACTAACAGCCTTAGATCTTGCAGAAAACCAACAATCCACATAATCTCACAAGCAACTTGTGCCATGGACCTGTACTATGCCTCTGCACTGGAACAGGCGACAACACTCTATTTCTTGCTCCTCCAAGAAACCAAATTTCCTCCCAAATAGACAGCAAAGCCAAACATAGATCACATGTCCTCTACTGATCCTACATAGTCTGCATCAGAGTAAGCCACAAGATCAAGACTGCCACTCACACTGTAGTACAAACCTCGCCTTGGGATGCCCTTCAGATATCTTAAGATGAGACACATCATGCCATGGTTGTACCTGAGACTTTGCATAAACTGACTAACACGACTGACTACAAAGCTAATATCTAGTCGAGTAAGGGTCAAATATAACAAACGACCAACAGTACTGCGATACCTGGCAATATCCTCAAACAAGAGATCTGACTCATCAGAAGTATGACTAGCTGGTGCCTCGACCGGTATCCCTGATGGCTTGGATCCAAGTAGTACAGCCTCCTCGAGAATGTGTAAGGTATACTGCCACTGTAATAAGGATAAGCCATCCTCCTGACGGACAGCCTCTATCCCCAGAAAGTAACGAAGATCACCCAAGTCTTTGGTGACAAAAGTGAATTGGAGAATGGCTTTCATCTCTGCTACCCCGTCAATATCATCACCTATCAGGATCATGTCATCAACATAGACTACTAAGATAACAACTCTCCATGCTCTACCATGTCCAATCCTCTGAACAAATATAGAATGGTCAATAGTAGATCTTTGGAACCCAATCTTCTTGATCTCTAGGTTGAGCCTCTCAAACCAGGCTTGTGAGCTCTACTTTAGGCCATAAATGGCCCTCCATAAGCAGAAAACAAACTCCCCATGACTATCATAACCTAGTGGTTATCTCATGTATACTTCCTAAGCTAGATACAAAAAAGCATTCTTTATATCTAACTCATGTAGAGGCCACCCCCTAACTACGGCAATGGACAAGATGATCCTGATGGAGGTGATACGAGCAACAAGCAAAAAGGTCTCAAGGTAATTCACCCCATGTCTGGGTGAATCCCTTGGCAATAAATCTTGCCTTATATTGCTCCACTATCCCATCTGATCTGTATTTGATAGTGTACACCCATCTGCAACCAACAATGGTAGCACCCTCAGGACATGGAACAAGATCCCATGTCTTCCTGGTCCGAAGTGCATGCATCTCCTCATCCAGAGCGGCTTTCCATCTCGAATCATGGAGAGCCTGAACAAAAACTCTGGGAACAACTACTATGGTAATGGCAGATGAAAACTGCTTGTCCTCCTGGAGATGAGATACAGTAGCATAACGAGAAATAGGATGAAGCGTGGTGTTAGGCCTCCTCTACATTGTCTCCTCCTCTCCATGTAAATCACCCCTATCTGAGGGGGTAACAAGTTGAGTTAGTTCCTCATTTGCGATGTCATCTAGCTATGATCTATGATATACCAGTGTGTCTTGTATAGTAGCCTCTATGAATGAACCTTCCTCTGAGAAGTAAGGATCCATCTTAAAGAAGGTCACATCAGCAGTAACAATATATTGCCTATGACATGGATCATAGCACCTGTAGCCCTTTTGGGTTCTAGCATACCCAAGAAAGACGCGCTTCGTGGCACGATGAGCAAATTTATCCTGTATATCATAATTCTGAACAAAGCTAACACACCCAAAAACTCATAGAGGCAGTGGAAAAATCATGTCACACTCAGGATCTATAACCTGATAGGGAATCTGACCATGAAGCACTGAAGATGGTAATCTGTTAATCAGATAGGCTACAGATAATATAGCATCTCCCCAAAACTATTTAGGAACCTTCATATGAGACATCAAGGTCCTAGCAATATCAAGCAAGTGGCGCAACTTGCACTCTGCAACTCCATTCTGCTAGGAAGTGTGAACACAAGATGTCTAATGAATGATCCCCTTGGAACGAAACTCTTCCTGTAAATCACTATGTATAAACTCTAATGCATTATCACTGCAGGATACTCGAACTATAGTACCATATTGTGTTCATATATCAAACAGAAACTACTGAACAATGATAGGAATCTCACTTCTAACCTTCATCAGGAAAACCCATGTCAATCTGCTATTGCCATCAATCACAACTATAAAGTATCGGTGTCTACTAGTAGTGGCAACTCAAGAGGGCCCCTATACATCACAATGCACTAGAGAATATGGCACAGAACTAACACCAGCATCTCTCTCCAGGATAGTTGTAACGCCCCGAATTTGTAATACCCTTAATAGGCTAATTAAAAACCATAATTGGTTGCTTAATGTGAGATTAAGGGTTTCGGGAACCCTAATTTAGTGATTATTAGCCTTGGAATTAAACAAATCCCCAGGTCATTAACAAAAGGTTAATAAATGAAAAGTTGAGGGCACCATTTGCGAGGAAAACATGTTTAGAGACTTCTCTTAAGGCTCAAGAAAGAAGTGGAAGGGCTTGAATGCAAATTTCACAACCCCTATATAAAAAAGAGATTTAAAATTTTAAAAGAAAATCTCATTTTCCTTCCCCTCAGTTGATTCCTTCTGCTCCAGCCGATGCACCCTCATCCCCCTCCTCCCCATCGGCTGCTGTTACTGTTGCAGCTGCTACGAGGAGGAGGAAGAGAAGGGAGGAAAGAGGAGAGCTGCTGCTGCAGCTATTGTTGAAGCTGCTACTGTTGCTGTTGTGGTTGTTGTTGCTGCTACGTCTAAAAGACGGAGAAGAAGAAAGGAAAGGTGGTGCTGCCATTGTAGCAGCTACCATTGTTACTGTTGATGTTGTTGCTACGATTAGGAGAAGAGAAAGGAGCTCCAACTGAGATAGGGTTTATTCTCTTGTTTCATCCTCTTGTTCCCACGACTAGAAGTAGCCAAAAAGGGTTGTTTTGGTTAAAATTTCCATGTTGCTTCTGATAATGGTTGGGTTATGCCCTAGTTATGGGTTAAATCTTAGGAATGCCAAATGGAGGGTTTCCATTGTGAGTTGATGTTGATGTTGAGGTCTATAAATTCATGTGGTTTTACATGTTTACCATCAATTTCAGGTTGTAGACGTAAATGGTGGTTTGGATTAGGGTTAACTGGGTGTTTTGATATGTTTAACTGGGTACTGAGAGCACCTAGTACCAGTACTAATGATCAGTACCGGTACTAGTTGACCTAGTACCACAATGTAACGCACTGAAATGGGGACTGATAACACTTAGTACCGGTACTGGTGATCAGTACCGATACTGGATGATTCCAGCCGGTGAACTGGGGCTACCCAATACCGGTACTGGCTGAGCTGTGTTGGTATAAGGCCGGTAGTGCCCAGTTCCAATACTGATGTTTAGTGCCAGTAGTGCCCAATACCGATACTGATGTTTAGTGCCGGTAGTGCCCAATACCGTTACTGATGTTTAGTACCGGTCCTGGCTGGGTTAAAAGAGAAACAACTGATGGTGCCCAGTACAGGTACTGGCTAGAACTTGGGATTTGGTTATGGGGGTTATCAGACGTTTGATAAATCCACTAGAAGTCGAATAGCCTTGATCCCGACGTTTGATCTCTTGGTTAGACGTCCCTGCAACTCGATTGCAATTCCATGGACTAAGCCCCTAGCGATTGGATGTCTAACATTGCATCGGAAGCCCAATGTGCTCGTTTGGTGTGAAGTCATTATTGGACATCTGTTCTCATAGTTAGATGTCCAGACTAGTCTCTGGACATCCAAGGAAGAGTTTGGACGTCCAATACTGTTGTCTTGGGACGGGTCTCCCTGATATTTTATCTCCAGACGTCTGAGTTGTGTATCAGACGTCCTATAATGCATTTTTGGACGTCTGACACTTGTGCTAAACATTCGATAAGATACTTATGGTCTTGTTGTGTGTGAAATTTCGCTACGTGGGCTGGGAACTTAAAATAATTAGTTACATCCCTGTCTAATACCAGGAATGGAAGGTATTAATCCATGTTAGTGTCTAATATTAGAAACTTGGATTTTGGGCATAATCGAAACTTACGATGATTAGTCCAAATGAGAAATGGACTGAACCTAAGTATGATGCATGAGGTCATGTTGTCAGGATATCCGCGAGGCCAGATCCACGATATTAAACAAGGATTTATATAAAACGTGGAGAGGGTATAGAAACCCTAATTGGTGAATAAGCATAACTCTGAGATAATATAGTATGGGCTCTATCAAGAACCTTTGTAATAATAAAATATGATGAGTTGAATGAGGGATTTAAGGTTTAGAACTTGATGCTGGAGACACCTAGTACCGATATTGGTAGTCGGGTAACCTGTGTCGATACTAGCTGGCTTAGCATAAGCTAGAGATGGAACTTAAGTCAAGTACTGAGGGCACCTAGTATCGGTATCGGTAACCCATATCGATACTGGATGGATTCAGTAGCCATTACAGAGGGCACCCGGTACCGGTACTGACGTTCAGTACTGGTACGGGCTAGATTATTTGGAAAGGTGTGGCCGATGCCTGGTACCCACATCGGTGTTCAGTACCGGTACTAACTAGGGTTGGAAATTGTATTAAGGTTGCCCAGTGCTGGTACCAGGGTCTAGGACCGATACTAGCTGACCTGTTGGAGGATGTGCTATGGGTGCACAATACCGGTACCAAAGCTTAGTATCGATACTGGTACTCTATAACCTGGGGGGTGAAGAAGGTGCCCAGCCACGATGACTAAGTGTAGGACCAGTACTGGTGTACTCGTTCTTCAGCATTGAACTCTAAAGAAGGATAAAATTTGGCTTAACCTGGCTAAGGGCTGAATTTAGAACTTCGAGATCAAGGATCTCTTGGGTTCATTTAACAGACGTGCGTGTGTATTAGTGGTCTTGATTACAGAGGATCTTGGTGATGCAAAACCCAGGTTTCAGGCACGAAAGGCGGGTTTTGCAATCCTGGTTTGGACAAGCATCTTGACCTAGTGATAGGACAGGATTACCTGATAACAGATGTATGTTGTTTGAGTGTACTAATGATAGGGAGCAGGTCCCTGATGTTTGATAGTTTTTAAATGTAATAATTGTATCGAAATGTGTGATTCTGATATATAGAAATCCCTGTAACGTCAGAACCTAATCAAGGATCTAGTAGGTAGCTCAATGGATTGGGATGAATGGGAAAAAAAATGCAATTAAACCCGAGAGGGGTGAAGAATATGTGTGTGTTTGTGCACCTAAAATTTGAGCATGAAGCTCCCTAAACAAATTAAAAGCAATCTAAATTGACTAAGTAATGGCTTGAATCCCACGAGATGACACCTATGACTCGATCCGAGTCTAATAAGAGGAGGATCCTAAGGTCTTGAGTAAAACCCCAGGAGATCCACTAGGTCTTTAGGACTGCGTTCCGGGCACGAAACCTAAATGAAGTCAACGAGATGGTAAGTAAATTAGGTGAGCTCGTAAGGTTGCACCCTTAGACTTAGTGAACCACGGGTTCACTGCTCAGGTAGAAGACCCGAGTTGTTTTGTGGTCACAAGCCATGAGCCTAGGTAACTCCTAAAAGGCTCGACTCTTCTAACTGAAATCAGCAACGTTCAAGATACATCGAGAACATGCACACCTTTCTAGAAGATTAATAAACTACTAATCTCTCCCTTGGCCAGGGCAAGACTATCAGGCTGGGATTCAAAGGAAAGGATGCATCTCAATATCCTCCAGTAGAGATGGATGATTTCCAGAATCTGATCATTGAAGCAAGTGAGGGAATAATTTATTATACCAAATCGAGGAAAGAACTTGGGTAACTTGCTAATGGGTTACTGGACCAAGGTGATTGGTCGTACCAGGTAGGGTTCGAGAACTATAGTATGGGTTTAGGCTAGGAACTTGCCAGTAAATTAAACCGTACACTATCATGTTTGGTTGAGATACAGTAGATGATTGTTCCCTACTGAGCCGATTGGCCCATCCCTACTTTGTGACCTACTTTCATGTTATCGTTGCGGGTTGTCGACGTACAGAATTTGTCATTGTGCAAGTTGTGCGTGCTCTGTTGACAAGTACATTTATTTTTATTCCGTAGTTTACAGCAAATTATGTTTTTGTTATTGCCTTCCTGTATCAATTATGTGCCATTCATTCCATACTTTCTTATATTTTAAGTCGTAAATGGAACTCTTTTTAGCTCGACTTAGTTGCGTACAACCCGAATTAAATAAACCAGCACCTCTTTCCTTTCCGTCCCTCGGGACTCCGACCCTCATTTTGGGGTTTGAGTTTTTGGGCGTGACAATAGTTGCCCCTGTAATGCTTCCCCAACTAACAATCTTCACAATCTAAGGCAAGGAATCAGGTAGCTGTGGATACATCTGACACATCCTCTTCATAGAAGGATGCCCAAGTCTGCGATGCCAAACTAAGGGATCAAGGGAAATAGACATTGCCCTAGCAAACAAGGTCAACGTGTTTAAATAATAGAGTCCACCCCTTTCTATTCCACCACCAATAATCTCACCCATGATTCGATCTTAGAAATAACAATGCCTCTTATAAAAAATAACACATCCAAGATCTCTACAAATTTTACTGATTGATAGAAGGTTCATGGGAAACTCATGAGCATAATATACATGTTCTATCTTTATCCTGGATGTAGCATCTACACATCCAACGACAGCCACAGGAGAAGTTGCTCCATTAGCTACCTGTACAACATGAATCCCATGTGAAGGCACAGGATTCTTCAGGAGATCTCTGTCACCAGTAAAATGAACGAAGGCACCAAAATCAATTACCCATGCACTTCTAGTCCTCTATTTCCTCATGCCAATTTCATGGGTTGCAAACGCTAGCCCAATCGAATATGAACTTGATCTACTCAAATCAACTCTCCTCAACACTGGCGAGAGAAGACTCATCACCATCAATGAGAGGCGTGAGAGAAGGCTCATCACGCACACAAGGCCACGAACAAGGCTATCACCGATAGCAGTACCACTTGTTGTCAACGACTGCAAAAGCCAACCGGCACCGCCACTAGTGGCAAACCACCTGGCAACAGCACTACTAGCATTGGTTGTCCAGCAAGCAACCCTACTCACGCCATCGGATCGCTGGCCAGCACCACCAGCGATGGCAGGCTACCACGTTGTGCCTCTCTTGGCCAGTCCACGCGTCGCCCATGGTGCTGGTACCACCATAGACGATGTCCTCCATCAGATCACCTTCAAGTTAGTGATCTAAACATGCTGGAGTGGATTTTTGGATGGGATATCGAAGCACCGGCTTAGGACCACTGCTCTGATACCATGTGGAAAATCAAAAGAATGCCTTACTATTAAATGAAACCCTAACCCTCTTTTATAAAAAAGAGAACTGGTCTAATTACATATGTACCGCCTAAAGACAAATAAAATATCATGCACCCCGTTACAACTCAACATTTTCATGCCATAGGCCTATTCCCCATAGAAAACAGTCTCGTTCCTTTGTAGCCAAATTGCTCACAAAGCCACGCCTAGTTTGCTCCAGGAGAGGAAGTCCACCTAGATACTGCTACTAAAAGCCACCCAAATGCCATTGATGGAACTAGGGGATGGAAAGTTGCACCCACACAAACCTTGCCAAATTGCACGTAAAGAAAAGATGCATGTCATCCTCCTCTACCCCGCAAAGATCACAAGAAATGGCAACACTCCACACTCTACACCTTATGACCTGGGTGACTAATCTTCTGCATAGGAGCCAAAGGAAAATTTTGACCTTAAGGGGGATCTTCAATTTCCAGTGAACATAACAGCCTAGGGTCATGTTAGATACTCATGTATCACCAAGAAAAAAGCAATAAGCCTTTTGAACCAAGAAAGTTCCCCTATCCCATTCCAAGTAGTCTGAGGATGTAGAAATTAGGCATAGGTACTATGGTAGGCCAAGAAGAAACTACAAGTCTGCCAACCTTTTCTCAGACAAGCTCTCACTAAATCCGAGAGCCAAAGCACTCCATCCTCCCAAAAGAGGACCTTCCCAAACACCCCTCACGACTCACACTCTACCCTTCATTAAGAGAAAAGGCATACAACCTAGGCACCAGCTGAGCCAAAACACCCTTACCCATCCAATCATCCTCCCAGCACCTAAAAGCAACCCCATCTCCAAGAATTGGATGAATTAACCTGCCGCACCACAAATGACAGGCCTCTCCAAAAACTGGAGGCCCACATGGAGACAAGTGGCTCCTTTGGTCCATCCAAACGTGAACCATAAGCTTCCACCAACAACCAATGCCATACGTTGTCTTGGTTCTTGAAAAGCTTCACGATCCACTTGGTAAGAAATATTCTTTTCATATCACTAAAATAAGCTCGATTTTCAAAAAAAAAGGAAAAAGTTTAGTTCCATAAAGAAAGCTATGAACACAATAAAGGTAGTGGTCCTAAACCTACAAGTTCTAAAAGAGATGGAAAGAACTCAAGGAAGCAACTAGCCCTTACATATTATATAGGACAAGGAAAACTACTAAAGGAAATTACACCTTCCTAATTAACAATCACTTAGAAATCAACACTAAAAAAATCAAAATACATAATGAACAATGGTTCTAAAGCCATCTCCAAGAAAATAATGACTAAAATAAAATCATCAGTCAATCAAAACGCACAAAATTCGATCTATGCAAGACCCTTGCTACATAATTTACTTTGTAGTATGAAGTGTACCAACGTCTGGATTCTAGAACAAGCAAGCTCAAGGCCCTTTACATTGCTACACTCCTAACACATGCAAAGCCCAAACAAGCCGGCCCATTACCAAATGCCTGAATGCATGCTTATCGACAAAGAAACACAAACTAACCAGGGAAACAATAAGCATAATCCATTAACAAATAAGCCACCATATAATCCATTAACAAATTTACAAACACCTATGACCAATGAGCATAATTGGCATCATCCAACTTAATTACTGAACAAATGTGAAGGGATTTCTAAACAACTAATGATCCAGTAGATCATGAGGAGTCAATCTGACTTAGAACTAAGATGATGACGTCATGGTCATAAGTGAATCCAAATAATAAGATGATAATTACAAAACAACAATTAACAATGGTCACAACAATATCTCTCCACTGCACAAATACAAACAATTGTGACCAAAAGCATCCAGATGGAAGACAAGAAAACCCAGAGGTAGATGCATTAAGAGCACGCTCATCCCATCTCATAGGACATGATTGCAAGTGTCCCTCAAGGGGGACCTGATCAAGAGAGGTCAAGTAGGGCTGGAGTTTTCCCAGCAATGATGTCATCACAACTGGTGGTCATGCATTGCCAACAAAGACAGCAATGACAATTCTACGGGTGGAAAAAGGAAGAGAAATGAATTGGTAGTCTCAAAAAATAAATCCTGTAGGAGCTTCCATACTATCAATAATCAAAGCATGTAAAATAAAATGCAATGATCATTATTGTTACTCCAACCTTCATTATATAGACGTTTGATGGAAGACCTCTGAATCTACAGCTTAGAGAAAAAGTGATAACATAGCTAAAATTGGGTACGTCACTTAGAAACAAGTCTACCCTTAACAGTGAACACAACAAATAGCGATTCATTTGAACTTTGAAAATGAGAGGGGTATGAGAAGATCTGTGGACAACAGTCAGCAACAGGGATGGAAAAGGAGACACGAGCCCTACAATGCCAATGCGGGTAAGTCGGCGACTGCCACATGACATGTGCAGGAAGAGAACTGGCAGGCAAGTCCTATCCTAGGGAAGGTTTGTTATCATCATCAATATTGGGTGAAAGCAACCCTCTACCATCCATCGTATTGCCTTCTAATAATCAACTAAATTAGTTCAAACTGATCTAAGCCCTACGGGGGTCCATGCCCTATTTAGACCCTTTTTAGATAGTTCATGACCTTTTCAAATTCCATTTCCAGCGTTCTCCATGCATACAAACTCATGTTTATGCGTGATATGCATTCGTAAGTGTCTTGAACCTGTTTGAAACCTCGAATTCCATTTGAAACCTTAATTACTTAGTTATACACATTTAACCCCATTATTCATCGGGTCTCCCAAGAATTGAGAGAAATGTCAGAATGTAAATGTATCACCCTTTCAGTCCTACTGCACCTTGGCAACTGGTCATTGTGCTGACCAGGCAAACCTGTCATGGAATGGGTTGGCCTCCTTGTGAATATGTTTTAGGACACTTAACCATTCAGAATACAAGGTTTGTCAATAGTACTACACGTACTTTTCTCATGCCATTTATGGAGAATTGGCCCATGGATAAGTATGACTAGTTACCACAAGTTTACACCATGTGATGGAGCCAGCACTTCATCTATGCCATATCCTTGGGGCAACTAACTGAAACGTAATATCTATTCATAATGCTTTCCTACGAATCTCAAGAGATTGCAGTGAGATATCCCCATGTCTACCAATGAAATGATTAATAGGGTAACAACAGTAATTATCGAAAGTAACATACCAATAACTCGATAGTGGACAATAATATTGATAATAATAATGATTTTTTGAGAGAATTGACAATAATAATGATAATATTAATTGGATTAACTACTTAGTATCCAGTTTCTTCCTAAATGATTATTTCTGTTGTTCTTTTCTACTCTATTCTACTCAATGTTTGCTAATATGCACTCCGCACTAAATACACAGGTGCAACAAAGAAACTAGACGAAGCAACTACACTGGAAGCAACTAATGCAAGCCTAAGTTCAATACAAACTACTAGTCAGTCAAGATAGGGAATCCTCTTTTTTCCATATGTTTATTTTTGCTTCGTTCATTACACCTGGTTACTTTCAAGTTACTTTCAAATATGGAAGTGGGTCCATTATTTATCATAGGAGTGGTGGGCTTGTGCAATAACTATTTTAGTTATCACTTTATTTCTAGTTATTTACTTGATTCTTTATGCTTCACCTGCTTGGCCATTGATGTTTTATGACCACCATGGATCATGCAATGAAACACGAATGTTGTAGTCAATGACGCAAGTTCTAACAAGTTTACTAGGATGGTGGGCCTCCCTTACAACAACCCTAAACAGAAATACATATATGAAAAAGGAAGCTGCTCTAAGAGATAAAATCAAAACCATCCACATTTATAAAAATAAATAACTGATCATTAACAATATTTATAGAAAGATTTTCCTCCTTTTTTGTGATAAGCTATCATGAAAAAAAAAAGCAATACTCCATGAGAGAAATAGTGAGCACACTACATAAAAATTGGCATTAAATCAGATTCATAATACACATTAAAAAATGAATTTGATCCCCGCAAGGAAAAAGATACATGCAACATTGAAACCTGATTTTATGATCACGAACTCCAAAAAGATTGGCTCCCTGAGTCACCTCACAAACATAGGAGGGTAAGCTGCATGAGGCAAAAACAAGAAAGAAGAAAGAGGATATAATAGCATATCAATCTAAAAGGTTCATCTTGAAAGTAGAAATCTCACATAAAGTTGGTGGTTACATATACCATAGAACATACATTGTAAGAGACAAGGACATAACATCAATTGAGAACACCTTAATTATGCCAGATAATAAGACCTCATTAAGAAAGCCAAAACAAGAAAAGGGCCCAAAAAACTAACAATGTTAAGACAACAGGAAAAGGAAACGAAACACTGAGAACACAACCTCTTTCCTACTCTTTTACCAGCATAAAACAGGCGAAATTCTGGAATGTCACATCAAGGTCTATGCTAACATATCAAGGCAAAGAGGTGCACTAGATATGAAAGCAATTTCACCAACACCAGAGAAGAAAATGACACATGACAGTCACAAGCATAATGGTTAAAACAGAAGACATGGACAAGAACCCAAGAGGCCTGTAATCTGACAGGAAATTTACGTAACATGGTGGTCTAAGAACATTATCCTAATCAATCCAACAAAAAACCAATCTCACAGTTTTAAAAAAGAACAGAAACTTCGGAGAGAAGATTTGTTCAACTTGTCATGTGGAATGAGATCTGTAAGCCGAAGAATGAAGGTCTTGGAGTGTGTCATTTATCTCATTTTAATAAGGCATTATTGCTGAAATAGGACGTTAGATTTCTGTCCAATGATGATTCTTTGGTGAATTCCATCCTGAGGGATTCCAATGGTGATTGTATGAAGATGATGCAAGGGGCTGCAGGTAATACAAATGGGTTTTCTGCATTTTGGCACTAAATTAGACCTCTTTTCTCTGAATTTTCATATCAATTTGTTCCATCTCTGGGTGATGGTGCTACTTTCAGATTTTGGTACGAAAATTGGACACAAATTGGGTCGTTTTCTGAGGTTTTTCAGAGGCTCTTTCAGTATGCTGTTTATAAAGAAGCCAAGGTAAAGGATTTCTGGGACGGAGATCTTCGTTGTTGGGACATCAGGCTGCCAGAGGGTCTTTCAAAATCCACTTTCACTGATTTTCAGCAGCTGCCGCATTCTGCTAAGGGACATTTCTCCTTCCTCAGCCGAACCAGATGGATTCATTTGGAAGCAAGGCACATTCTTGGTTGGTCGTGCGTACAAGCTAGTGATTAATAATGGTGCCAATGGTAATCAGGTTGTTGGGATTCCAAATTGATTCTGAAATGTAAATTTCTTCTTAAGATAAGATTATTCCTTTGGTTCCTTAGAAGAAGCGGATTGTTACATGGATGTATAGATCCAGGTGGGGACACTTTATGTCCTCTTTGTCAGAATGCAAATGAAGATGTACAACATTTATTCTTTGACTGCAATTTTGCCAAAAATGTTTGGTCAAGTTTTAACCTCAACACGGTGGAAAAGACAAATTGTGAAAGATTTTAGACAAACTTCTTGATATGACAGGCTGGAGCCAGGGATTCACTATTATTTGGTGTATCTGGCTTCAAAGGAATGGTACTATTTTTCATAATGAGAGCTGTTAGGTAGACAATATGATTAGAGAGACGAGGGTTATTTCTGAGTTTTGGCTGCAAAATATGTAAGTCTGTTCCTTTTACTCCTTTTAAATACAATTTACAGATGATTACCAGTCTTTGGTGATCTTCCTCTTTTTCTTTCAAAAAAAAAAAGAATAGAAACCAACGAAAAACCAAAACAAAATTGTAAAATTAGAATCCTTAATTTCAATAAAGTCGATAAAAACAATAACTTCCTATAAAATGAATGCAATACAGTAAGCAACTAATATACATACCATTTCACCATTTCTGCTAATATATTAATGGTGGTGGATACCAGTGAAGCATTATGCAGATCATTACCCAAACAAGAGACAAGGTTACACAAAACCTTGACAGCATCAACCCTGCATGTAAGAAAAACTATTAAACAATAAAATACTCCAGGAGATGGCCAACCATGGAAAGCATTCAACCAATAGCAGAAACCGACCTTACAGATTGTTGGGCATGGCCATTTACCAATGTCACAGTCAAAGACTTACCACTTTGAAGCAAACTAAAGCAAACACTCTACACCAAACGATACACAAGTGAGCACATTCAAGATGAAGAGCACTGAAAAAGAGAAGAGAAAAGCAAGTACAGAAAAATAATAGCATGTTGTATAAATAGCACATGACGGCAACCATAACAAAACCTAAAGGCAAGGTCGTAAGGGATGTTTGGAATGGTTCAATCCAGGGTGGCGCAGGAGCATCAGCTACATGTGTTGGGAAAAGCCTTTCTGATGCCAGAGTCCTCAACCAACAGCTTCTTCTTGGCTTTATTCAGGATTTGCATCCTGCTGAGTTGACTCCCGATTCATTGGTCTGGGGCAAGGGGGGCATCTCAGTCAAAAAGGCTTATAAAGTGTTGTTAGTTAGATGATATGGTCAGTGGCAGCTCCGATATGGTTTCAGACTGCTCTACTTTTTTGAAGTTGAAAATCCCTCTTAAATGGAAGATTTCTCCATGGTTGTTCCATGGGAGAAGGCTGGCTACTAAAGTTAGAAGAATGATGTTGGTGCCTGAGGCAGACACTTCCTGTTGCCTAAATGGGACAGAGGAGGAGGATGACACAAATCTTTTCCTTGTGATTTTGCTAGGCTCATTTGGGATCAACTTTCTATCATAGGCTTACAGCCGGGTTCATTGGACAAGTTCTGGGCAGCATACAGGAATGGCATTCAGACGTACTTACTTATGTGGACTGGGCAGCATACAGGAATGGCATTCAGACGTACTTACTTATGTGGACCAAACAATGTGCAGCTTTGTGGTCTATTTGGCTCCTGAGAAATGGGGCTCGCTTTCATGTGGAAAGACTAGAAGGGCTTAGCATGAGAATGTAGTAAGGGAAGCTTTGTTTCTCTTTTCTTTTTGCTCCCAACATTTATAATATCTTCTCAAAAAACATTTGTAATATTTTCCCTGTTTTGGCAGTAAGTAATGGAGCAGATAATTATTGGCCTCCAATAATTATCCTTTTTCTTTTCAAAACGAAAAAAGAAAACAAAACCTAGAGTTGCAAATTTCAAATGGTAATTTATGTATAAAAATGTGTAAAAGGGGGCATAATTGCAATGAAATTTTATTCTGAAATTGAGAACCCATATTGGAAGTTCTATAAGGCCTTAACTGCAAAATATTATATAAATTCAAAAAAAATGCAAAAACAAAAAACTATATATATTTTCTGGTGCCGAATCTGGGGGTTGTCATCCCACTTGGCCATACAAACAAAAGAAGGGGAGAAACTTGAGTGGTGAGGAGAAGAATGATGAAAGAGTAGAAAGAACAGAAAGAAGTAGACTGCAGGTATGAATTTCATCGAGATTTATCTCTTTTCCTCTGTTATTTTTTGTTTCCAAACAGACCACCTTACTCTCAGTCATAGGGCACTACCATTGCAAACATCAAAGTTACTATGGACGAAACCAGCTAGCAAGTCTATTTAGTCAACTGCAAGCCTCATCCATAGTTGGAAGATTCTGAGATGAAAGGACAGTTTCCCAAGCAACATAGTAGAATTATGCCAATCCTATTAAAAATTATCCACCCATGTTTTCTTGTTTAAGTTTCTTCCGATATGCATAAGTACAGACAAGAAGATACAAAACTTCTAAAAAGCAAACATAAGAGCAAAATAGTACTAGGCTAGTGTCCTATCACCCACTTGCAGTGTGGCTATCTCCTAATGAATTTTAAGATTGCAAGTTGCATTGGAAAGAATCACATCTCCTTCATAGATCAAAATACCCTCCCCAATATCAGCAATCCACACTTCATAACAAAAACACAAACCAAATTGCTATCCTTATTCGACACAGTCATACTTGCTAACCTTCACTAGGTTCAGATTCCACGATTATATGCTCCTTCCTATGTGCTTAAACAAACATCATGGATGCACATGACCATCTCAAGCAGTTAGGTTCATCCAACTTGATATGATGCCATAAGAGAATAGGTTCCTATGTGGTTTGAACCCTCCTCTCATCTTTTATATCCCATCTACCAGCCTGATCTCCCCATCCACTAGAGCCCTTCAGTCTAATCATTTTAGCAGATAGACAACTTTCCCGTACATATGAAGTGCAGTGGAGTGAAACGGAACAGAATGAGTGAAGTGCAGCAGAGCATACGATGCGAAGCAAAGCGAAATGAGGTATGAGTGAAGCATTTCATAGCGAAGCGAGGTATGAGTGAAGCTTTGAATAGCTGCATGAGGTAAAAGTAAAAAGTAAAGTGAAACGAAGCGGAATGAGGCCGTGCAATGTACGAAGTGTAGTGGACCGAAACGAAGCAGAACAAGGCTCGTCTTTCATATCGAAGCGAGGTATGAGTGAAGCTTTGAATAGCTGCATGAGGTACAAGTAAAAAGTAAAGTGAAACGAAGCAGAATGAGGCTGTGCAATGTACGAAGTGTAGCGGAGCGAAACGAAGCAGAACAAGGCTCGTCTCCTTCACATCCAACTCGCTCATCTTCATACAAAGAGAAACAAGGTACGAGTGAAGCTTTTCATAGCTCCATGAGACTCGTCTTCATCCTCTGCCTCCTATGACTTGCACATCCGACTCGCAAGCTCGCTGCTCCACAAGGTACGAAGTGAAGATGGATCCTCCCCAAGTTGAGAGTCTATTTGAAAAACCTAAAGAAAGAACCCACGTACAAGGCCTGGCTGCTTTCCAAAGACCATCTCGAAATCAATTTGTTGATGAGTTAGAGGATAATCATATCAACAACTATCTATTAATAAAAAAAACCATGTCATCATTAGCCACAAGCTCTACACATATTTAACAAAGGACAACACAAGCACCTTAAAACCTCAGGCAAATGAAGTTCATTGCAGAGATTCAACACACAACACATGCAAGAAAACACCCATGCCCCAAGAAAAGTCGTGCCACCATTCACAGAGCACATGAGAAGAGCAATGTTTCTAGTAGCAACGCAAAGCCTGCTCCCTATCAAGATAGCACTATTGAGCAACAATGCAATGCTGCACCTTGAAGGCAACTCACTAGGCACTATCACATCAACTATCAAGTATCCTTACACATAATAGTCATGCAGAACCCTTGTCGCACCTCTGTTCATTAATCTACATTGCTACCTGTTGACATATCTAGCTTTTATTATGTTGCATCTTACTCTGTTTTATTTCTTCAGGATTTATGATGTTATTTTCCCTCACCTCTTCTTTATATAAAGGGTTGTGGAGCTCTTTGGAATAATTAAGTGCTTCATTTCTTCCTACTTGGTATCAGAGCTTGGTCCTAGGCTAGGTGTATACCACCTAAACCTGGCCTCCAAAACACCTCCACCGAAACCCTAACTTGTCTTCTCTCCTCTCACCAGCAGCGGCAGGACCTTTCACCGGCAGCAGGAGCTTCCACCGGTGGCAGGAGCTATCACCAGTAACCCTCACAGTCACCTGCAGCAGCCTCCACAGCCACCAGTCATGACTGCAGGGCCACCAGGGGCCTGCGCCATCTTCCCTGCCTAATCAGCGACCGCCCAAGTCACAGGAGAAGGGCCTACAGCCACCAACGTCGCCCCTACTGTGGGCTGCACTAATGCTATGGGGACATCGCCAGCAGCCCAGGTAGGGGAGAGGAGGGGGTCATCCGTGGCTATTGCTCAATCTGCTCGAGTCGATTGTGGCTCTTGCTATCATGATCTGATTGAGCAAAGGTCATTGCAGACTAAAACGTGGTTTCTTGGGTTTCCTAGTACCCAAAAGTCCATGTTTGCCTACTGACCTCGGCGTTTCTACTCTTGTTATGATCTGAAAAATATTTTTTCAGATCGCTGTTCACGCATTGTTTCCTATCCGAAGGTTGTGATGGCATCATCTTCAGAGTCGAAGTTTTTGATCTATTAATCCCTTGGTCCCTGCTACGCACAGTGTCAATCTCAAGAGGAGCAGAGATGGCATTGAATACTACTACTGCGACAAAGATGGTGGAGTATGCAAGCTTGATGCATCAGGAGCATGACAGGAGTCGTCATAGTATAGCAACTTTGTGGCGATCAAAGTTATTTTCGGTCACTCAATTCTATTGCACCAAAGAGAACAGTGCAGGTAGCTGACGGCAAACGCACTCTTGTTGTTGGTCCAGGGGAGATATCTGTAACCACCACTTTGCGGCTGCTAAGAGCATTACATATGCCAAAGTTTCCCATCAGCTTGTCCGTGAGTAGGATTACAAAGGACCTTCATTGCAGGGTTATCATCGATGAGGTTGGATGTATCGTCCAAGATAAGTTCACTAGGAAAACCATTGCTTGAGGCAAAGAGGAGAATGGTGTTTATCATCTTGGATAAGAACCGTTTGCAGAAGCCAGTAGGTATAATAGTGAGAGTGCCTTTCAGAGGCATATTTGTCTAGGTCACCTGCCTCTAGATGGCTACAAGAGGGTAATCCACATATTTCTCCTACCACTACTATTAGTTGTGACGCTTATCAGCTAAGTAAGCATCATCAATGTTCTTTTCCAGCCAGTACTTCCCCAAGATCAACGACTGTTTCTGAGCTACTTCATATGGATGTTTGGGGACCGAGTAGAGTTCCAAATAGGATGGGACATCGATATTATCTTGTAGTCGTTGATAACTTTTCTAGAGTGTCCTGGGTTTTCCTTCTGAAGAACGAGGTAGATGTTGAAGGTGTTATAGAAACTCCTTTTGGAGATCAAGACATGGTACTCTGCCACGATGCAAATTGTACGGACAGATAATGCCTTCAAGTTTTGCACTACTAGACTTACAGAGTTCTACAGAGCTCATGGGATTATCCACCAGACTACTTGTCCCCATACCTCGCAGCAGAATGGGGTTGCAGACTAGAAGCACAAACACCTGTTAGAGGTTGCCTGTACTCTTCTTATCCACCATAGTGTTCCTTAGAGATACTAGGGACATGGTTTTGACCGCATGTTATCTCATTAACAGAATGCCGGAGTTCAGTTCTCAACAAGCAGATATCAATTCTCCTACTACATCCAAATGGTGAGCTTTTCCACGTCTCCCAGGACTTTTGGATGTGTTGCTTTTATTCATGTGCCATCACCAGATCGTGACATGTTTACTCCTCGCGTTGTCAAGTGCATCTTCTTAAGGTACTCCAGCAGTCAGAAGGGGTACCGATGTTACAATCTCAACCACAGCAGACATTATGTTAGTGCTGATGTGACATTTCATGAGTCCGCACCATTCTTTTCAATTGCTGGGCAGATGAGTTCTAATGATGATGAAGCTTCCATGCCTATTCCTCCCATTCCATTGAAGGAAATTCTAGTCTCCACTTCTCAGCCTACTTCTTCGAGCTGCACGACCTCCTTGGATAATTTCCAGAGATTGCATGGTCCAATGCGCACGTATAGTAGACCTCATATGACACTACAAAGGTTACCTTCCCCAACAGTGACTAATGCTCCACAAGTAGTTGAGATGGTATTTGGCGACAATAATAGTTTCCTCCGACCGGATCCTCCCGATAATGTCGATCACAGTAGTAGTGAGGTTCCCTCTACAAACATTTAGACAAACATGCCAGATGATTCTAACCTTCCTATTGCCATTAAGAAGGCACCCCATACGTGTGAGTCCATATACCGTGTTGTAGGTAGTTTGGCTACTGATGGCTATGGTTCTAAATTTGGCAGATTTTGCCAAGCACTTACAATCTCACACATCCCATCTACATACCAGCAGACCATGCTTGATCCAAAGTGGCATCAAGCCATGGAAGACGAGATAACGGCACTCCAAAGTAGACAGGCTTGAGAGTTCACCACACTTCCTATAGCTGCACGATTGGTTGGCTCCAAATGGGTCTTTATCTTGAAGTACAACCTTGATAGGTTTATTTCAAGGCATAAGGCCAGGTTGATAACAAAGAAGTTCACTCAAACCTATGGGGTGGACTTCTTTAACACTTTCTTCCTCGTTGCACGTCTCATCACTGTTCGTATATTTACCTCTATTGCGGCTCACAGAGATTGGCGGATGCACCAGCTTGATGTGAAGAATACATTTCTCTACAGCAATCTTCAGGTGGAGGTTTACATGTAGCAGCCCCCGAGTTTTGAGGCTCAGGGGGAGTGTGTGTGCAGACTCAGGAAGGTCATCTATGGCCTTAAGCAGAGCCCGAGAGCCTGATTTCAGAAGCTCTCAAATGTGTTGAAGAGGATGGGGATGCAAAGATCTTCCTTAGATCACTCTCTGTTTGTCAAGAAAACAAAGAATGGCGTGGTGACACTGCTAGTTTATGTAGATGACCTAATTATCACCAGCAATGATGAGGCTGGGATAAGTCATGTCAAGAAGTCTCTTGCAAAACAATTTGTTATGAAGGATCTTGGTCAGCTTTGATATTTTCTAGGGATCGAGTTTGACAAGAGTAGAGATGGAATTGTTCTCATCAAACGCAAGTATGTGTTAGATGTTCCTCAGGAGATAGGTATGCTGGGGTCCGAGCCAGCCAACATTCCCATGGATCCTAAGGCACAATGTCACAATGAGGTAGAAGCAGCTAATAGCATATTATATAGATGGTTGGCAAACTGCTCTATCTGACTATTACACGTCCCGATATTGCACTTGCGATAAGCAAGCTTAGTCAGTTCTTGGATAAGTCATCTATGCAGCATTAGCAGGCTACTATGCAAGTGCTTAGGCACTTGAAGAAAACACATGGACATGATATTCTCCTTCAAGCTGGGGCTCTTATGACTATTGTCGGATACTCAGATGTAGAATATGCAAGATGTGTTGCAAATAGGAAGTCCACAACAAGCTCCTGTACTTTTATTGAAGGTAACCCGGTTACCTGGAGGAGTAAGAAGCAGGTTGTGGTCTCACGTTCTAGTGCTATGTGAGAGTACAGGGCCATGGCCCAGACTGCCACTGAGATGGTGTGGATTAAATCTTTGTTACTGGATCTACTTGTTCAGGTTGAAGAGTCCATGGAAATGAAATGTGACAATAAAGCCACCACATATATTGCCAACAATTTCATGTTCCACAAGCAAACCAAGCATTTGAAAGTTAACTGCCACTATACTAGAGATTTAATCCAGCATGGAGTATTATGCATAGCCTTTATTGCTTCAGAAGACCAGACAACAGGCATCTTGACAAAACCCTTACTACGTGGAGCATTTAATACTTGTTCCAAGCTGAGCATGATTGACATCTATGCAGCAACTTTTTTTTAAAAGCATCTATGCACCAACTTAAGGGGAGTGTTGACATATCTAACTTTTGCTATGTTGCACCTTATTTTTTTTATTTCTTCCAAACTTATGATGTTATTTTCCCACACTTCTCTATAAAAAGGGGTGTGGGGCTCTTTGGAATAATTAAGTGATTCATTTCTTCCCACTCTACCTATCATATCCTACAACACAAGCAAAAGAATGAAGAAAAGGAGATAATACGGAGACATAGAACGTGAAAAACTAGGCCTCATCCTACTCTAATACCATGTTCATAGAATGAAAGGACTTGGCTTTTACTTGAAATATTGTTCCTCAACATTTCTAGAGGGATATAACATAAATAGGAAAATAACACGCAACAAAACCATCAACGTAAGATGTTTCCCTTTCTCTTCTTAACCATGGTGTCAATAGGCCAACTAATGGTTCTCTGCATAACACAAAAAAAAAAAACAAATGTTTAAGGGTAGACAGCCCATTGAAAACACCCCTTGGTTTTATCTCAAGAGAGCTAGGGGAACAAAAAAGACGAAGAGAAACTCTCCACCCAGTCTAGAAGTTGCCACTTACCAAAAAGCGAGTTTAAGGGGTAGATGAGTCTCAGAAGGGAAGAAGAAAGAATCAACACATTAGATATGAGAGCTAATTCAACTCATTTAGGGCCCGTTTGGACATAGGATAAAACTCTGTAGAGGTAAGATAACTGGAGAGGGGTGTGTTTGGATGGTGAAATAAGTAGAGGGTTAAATGGTGGGATAAAATGATTGGTGCATTGATGTGATATTAGTAGGTATTTATTTAATATTAAAAATGGGAGTGGAGGATGTTAACGGGCATTTTAGTTTTTTTTTTTTTGAAAGAAAGATAGGAAGATTACCTGAGGTCGGTAATCATCCAAATATATTCATAAAGGAGTTTAAAATTGACTTACAGGTTTTGTAACCAAGACGCAGAAAAAAATACACGATCCTTATTACATTCTCAACCCAACTCCTTTCATTTCTAAAGATCTTGCCATTGCGTTGAAGCCAAATACACCATAAGATAGCCACACCTTCAGTCCATCCCGCCATACCCACAAGAAGATGATCTCTGAACCTTTTCCAAAACGAGATGACATCCAAATAATCCATAGTTCGAAGGTTGAAATGCTGCCACACTTGTATAGAGAAATCACATGTGAAGAACAAATGGCGAATATCTTCCTCTTCGAGGCCACAGAGCGAACACATAACGTCCTCCTCCCCTGACCAACTCTTCCTAAACACTTTAGTAACAAGACATTCCCTTCTAAGGAGCCACATAAAAATCTTTAACTTCTGAAAGGGTATTTGTTTAGTATAAAAAGTGAAAGTAAAGAATGTTAGTGGTATTTATTTAATATTAAAAGTAGAAGTAAAGGTTATTGTGATTTGATGAGACAAAATTCCGAAAAAAAAACTCCAAAAAAAACCCAAAAGGGGGATATCCCCTAGTAACACCACCTCCAAATGGGCACTTAAAGAATTGTCCTCGCCAAACATGTGCAAGGGAAAAATGGGGCTACAATCATGGATGAAGTAAATTGGCTACAATCTTCAAACCAAGATCGAATTTTGAAAATTCATCCGTTGCGAGAATGTGTAGTTGGATAATTGAATATGAGAGATACAATTACAAGAAAATAGTACTACATCGTGTAATATAGAGAGTTGGAGTGTGTGGTGGCACATAAATAGGTGTTATACCCCCCCATTTGTTTCTTGAAAAGAATACATTTATATCACACCCATAAGGATACTTCTCCCATGATTTTGTCCCCGCTCTTTGTGAGTGGGGTTTCCACATAAATCCAAATGTTTATTCCTTAATTATGCTTTGATATTTTGTTAATATGCTTCTGCTTATCATATTTTACAACATCATCGACTCAAGGCTGATGTCTACATCAAGCATAGACCCTGTATCAATCTATCCATCTATTTCTTTGCCTTGCATGTGTTGTCACACATGCACATAGCATGTGAATGATCATGCATGAATCAGTTGGTGCCTCAAGAAAAATGTTTCAAAATCATCCGGAGTGTATTTTACTATGCTTCCTTATTAGACCATCGTCTAGTTTCTCCAGCATGTTTCTTTTCCTACAAGGCCAAAGAATTTTCTAATGATCATTATACCAATATTCTCTCAACAAATGTATATACAACCAAATATGGAATCATAAGCACACAAACGCACAGGCCGGCACGCACGCACATGCGTGTGGATGTGAACGTGCACGCATGCAGCTTCACACACATGCACGCATGCAGCTTCACACACGTGCACAGGTACCCACAAAGGTGCATGCACACATGCATGTCCTTTTGGTTGCAACCTCCATGAGCAACATACAGGAAGGAGCTTGACCAATAACTCCACAATCTATCTAAAAAATTGATGCTAAAAATGGTCATACCATAGTTATAAGTGAAACTATCTACTCATTGCATCAAAATTCAGGTGACACAGACAATCACTTTCTATGTGTGAGTGAAAAGGAGGCAAAAATGAAAATGGATAGCATCACTCAGACAACAAAATAAATGAAGAAATACAACATACCTTATTAAAAGAGACCAGTCGGTAAAGCAGGTCAAGTATACAATATAATTCCTCAAAATTTGAGGACTTAATGCCGTGCATGAGTTGTAAAACTAATGTCAACACCCCAGATTGAGCATGCTATAAACGAAAGTGAACATAATTAGAGAACAGATGCATCGCATACATAAATGAATGTAAAATTGCAAAAAGTAGGAACAGTGGTAAAACACAATGCTTTACTGTTGTAATTCAAATAAATCACAGTGCCGGCAGTAGTGGAAAGAATGCAATGGAAATTTAGATAAATGCCCCTTCAAACATTTGCAACCATACATAATCTAAAAAGTCCCTGTCCTTTACTCCACATATATTAAAGATGACAATTTATGACGAAGGATAATAGAGGGCTCTGTAGTTGAGAAGACCCACACCTTACGATGGGACATGCAAACATGACATAGGAAGGGGTACATATGTAACTACAAATCACTAATGGGGGGATAATATTTTAAAACTCCAAATATTGAAAGTAGAAGGAATTCAAGAGTGTTGCAACAATGCTGATAAAATAATAGCATATTGGACATAGAATAAAAAATGTTCAGATTTAGCTATTTTTCTCTAAATTCAAGCAGTAAGCTTTCCAAGTTGAGCATGGCTTCCAACAAAATAGTTACTAAAATGGATCGCAACAAACACACTGAGATTAGATCTGTGTGCCTTCAAAAAGTCCTCCAGAAACTGCTTGCACATCCAAGGCATCCGACTCTGTCAATTCTAAACATCTTGCCTAAGCTCAAACCATACATCATACACCCTGAATATAGTCTATATATATCATTTGTACTTCTTAGTGCCCTATATCATTTCCTTATTGAAGGTACACTCTATGTCATAGCATGGCACAAGCATGCAAAAATGGTCAATTGAAACTTTTTTACACAAGCATGAAAACATGGACACTCTACACTTTCTCTCATAAGGACGGAAAATTGGTCAATCAAAACTTTCTTGATCCAAAATGTACAAATACCGGGAAACTAATCTACAAAAGAGCCACATATAAGGAACTAATTTCTCTATATCCCATGCACCACAAAAGTTGAAGAATTATACCTTTGGAGCATGGTGTAAGACCACAAAAGATAGTGTCTCATAGAATAGTCTCAATGCATAAAACCCTTATTCTCGACAGGGTGATGAATACCCTTCTTGTCAAGAGACCCAGCAAGACTCCAAACTGTAATGAACAGCATTCTTGTCACGAGGCCCAGCAAATCTGCCAACTATGAACTTCACAGCATTCTCCACACTACAATAGCCACAACAAACACTCGCACACCTCCAACAAATACACACACACCCTTCTAGAGGAGAGAGGGCATGCTTGAGATGGAGGAGGGAGTGGTACCTTTTGTTTACTAGAATGTGAATAGCAAATGGGATTAGGGTTTCATTAATGTCTTCAAAGCTATTTAGAATATAGGGGATCCACCAAAATCTAACACAACAAGGACCCCCTGATCTTCCATTCAATGAATGAGATCAAAACGATCTTTAATTACACATAATGAACACCATTTTATCATATTTATTGCGCTTTTTAGATGTTAACCCCAATTTCCATCCAAACTCTTTCGAATCAAAATAAAACATGTTTTGGAGCAACTAAGAACTATGACTAGATATCATTTAACTTCTTAAATAAGATTAAGTACTTTATGATATCTGCACCGTTAGAGTCATCATTGGTTTTATCGGGCAATAATGAAGTATACAGAAATGGGGATCGTAGAGTTGCACTACCCATAGGCAATTGCAATACATGTGAATAATTAACAATAAACATGATTGCAAAACTCAGCTGAGTAATACTTAGCCTACACTTGGGTCATTACTCGATTGGGCCAAGAAGACCACCTATTACACCGTCTACTCATTCAAGTAGTTAGCTAACTATAGCACATAGTTTGTAACTTATTTGCCTTACTTTGAACTTTTTTATTTCATATAGACATATGGCTCGAAAATTATTCGCTTTACTTTAATTAAGCTTAGAAATGGCTCAAAATAGATCTAAATGGAGGCAAAGAATTCTTACCACCTACCCCACATAGTGTGGAAAAGGCTTTGTTATTGTTGTTACACTTTAAACTCCAAAATTGTTGATTTTTTTGAGATGAGATGCCTTGCTTATGAAATCTTAATATTGTTGAGGGTTGTGTAAAACGTGTCATATTTTATGTTTTCTTTATTTTCTATGGATTTCTCCGTACTTTACCTACATCTCTATATATTGGATGTAGGGTTGTGTAATAAACAAGTTGCTCATTTCATTCAAGATGATATCAGAGCAACGATCCTAGGTCAGTGTTCTGGACGCACGTTGATCCCCACATCTCTCTCTCTTTCACAAGAAAAGGAATCCCTAACCCTAGTGTTGGAGAGGGAGATCCACCACCATTATCGCCAACGGCCTCCCCCAATGACCAACGACCGCATCGCCAACCCACATCGACTGGACCTTTCTCCGAGGATGCGTGGCCTGAACGAGGACATAGATCACTGCCTCAGCAGGATCCGATCTCTCTCTCACCACCAATGACCACTATACGTAGAAGAGGGCCTAGAATGCCCTCCCCTTCCATCGTTGCAGCTTCCTATCCCTCACCTGAGTGCCGTCAAGCCACTCACAGCTCTGACGATTGACTAAGGCTTTTGCGCCAACCAGCAGCACTGCCCCTACCTATTTGGACACCACTCAATCCTTTTTTGGAGCCTTGGTAATCCATAAATCAACCCATAGGGATCAATTTACCTTGTAGGGGGTGTGGTTAACTACATCTCACCACAATAAATGGTTTGAAATCCAAGATGATAGCATCGAAAATTACTTCTGAGGTGACATCAGAGCATGCTACAAACACAAGGGCCTACAAGAGCCCATTCTTTGGTCGCAGGGTGAAGTTAGATGAGACCAATTATGCCCGATGATCACAGACCTTTCTGATGACGGTGAAGGGTCATGACAAGGAGCACATGTTGCTTCAGCCAGAGCCTGAGGAGAAGAGTCGCAAGAATGCCACATGGAAGGACCATGCCATGGTCCATGATTAAATCATGAATTCTGTCATCTTGAGGATTGGGGATGACATCATATATTAAAACACTACTAAGGAGAGAAAGGGGGTTGGTCTAAGTAACTAATGCTTCGGTGAGGGATTGAGGTTATTCTGGTCTCGGTATAAGGATTTTCTTTTTGACAACATTGACTTTGAGCCTACTAAAGGCTATTAAATTTGCCATAGAAGTAGTTAGACCCTTTGGGATTACACTAAAGGAGGCCGAGTAGGCCAAGTAGGCGACCACATACTCGTCAACGTTGCCCTCTCTACACCGAAAATCCTTAGGTAGTCAACTAAGCAAGCAAGGCCAACTACTTGAACCAAATACTCAAGTAGTCTACCAAGTAGTCGACCAATTTTGTGATAGAATATATTTTAGACCTAAATTTTTTATAAAAAAAGTATTTTAGGTATACTTTTGTTTGTAGGACTAATTGTTATGATTTTAAGTGAAAGTTTAAGTCTCATTTTAGTTGTGGTTGATGCTTATTATTTATGTATTATTTATCCGAACATAAATTTTATAAGTTGACTAATTATTTTATATTTTTTTTAAATAAAAAATATAAAACTACATACTCATTCGCATACTCGTCTGCATACCGTACACTCCCTATGCAGTAACCCAACCAACTTGCCTCTCGCCTTTTAGTACCTCTCAACTTTGACAGCACTGATTGTAAGGAGGGCCTTCTTGCTTTTGTGGAGTATTTGGCTAGAGCTTAATGGAATTACTTCTAGGCAGCAGAGAGGAGAGGGTGTCCACAAATGGGGTTATCCACTGACACAACATGCTTTGTAACACTTATTGATTTGGCTCTCCTTTAATGAAGTGGGAGGTTAACAACCACTGTCAGCCTCCCTTTTCCCTTTAAAAAAAATTGATACATCAAAACAGCCACCAACTTGTGGTTCCTTTTTCTTGGAAAACAACCTAATTTTGGATGATATAAAAGGCACTTTCAACAATGTGGTACCCATCACAAGTATGTCTTGCCAGAAGATGATAGCTGGGAAAAGAGCACCAAGCAGCGTCGAAGAGGTCAGTTGATCCAATCGCAACTGCCCAGACCAAGTGGAAAGAAAAAGCCATGATCTGTTGCTGAATTGTATGCTGCTCAGTGGGAATCAAAGGTTCACCGGTGCGTAATATCAGCGGCACACATGAAATTCATATGGTCCCCAAAAAAATTAATTCATTGAATCCCAAGCTAATAACCCAAACAAACAAATAGAAGAAACAAGGAAATTTGCTCCGGTGAAACTAAATAAACAAGAAAACTATCATAAACTAAGACATTAATTGAATGTCTTCTTGCCAACTTCTCGAAATGCTAAGCAAAATAATCTTTGTGCTCTGAATGGCAAGGGCACCCCCTCTGCATGCTTAATAGAGCTTGAGAGGATCTGCATTAAAGAAAAAGCTCATCTCATAGTAAACTGGGCCGGACTAAAGCCAGATGTCAATCCAGTTGAGTTTGTTTGAGAAGTTAAGCACTGATACATCACTAGGAGGTGCTCAAGGGATGGACAAGGAAAGACTGAGTTCTGAGATTAATCAACTAAAAGGTTAGTTGGGCAGCTGGGGAACCAACAACACACTAATACACCACCAACCATTTCTTGATCTTTTTCTTTTAAATATATTTTGATGTTAGGATCAGAGAATTAATACATATTGAAAAATAGATAAACCTGGATCAAGTTGGTCCCAGTTTAAGAATAGGTCCTAAAAATGCTAATAGAAGAACTGAATACCATCAATTTTTTCTTTGAAATGGTATAAAGATGGAAACTCAAAATCAGTACCAATCCTAACTTAACCCTTTAACTTTGGGAAACATGTAAAATTGGTACAAGCTGTTTATTACATTTAATACATCTCAGAAACAACATTTTCTAGTATATCACACCATTACACCTGAAGGGAACATAATCATGCATTGTTAGAGACATGCTACAAACTGCTGAAGCTAAAATTACTGTAAATGTTAACATAGTCATTCTGCCCACCACAAAGACAATCATTTGAGGGATATATTAATGATGCCATAAGCTACAATGTGAATAAAAGATTCCCCTTGGAAAACCTTATCAAACCTCTACATGAACAAGTATCCCTCCTGACCTCCCTCCCTCTCTAAAGCTTTTAGGCTCTATTTGGAGGGTGGATAAAATACCGCAGGGATATATAACAGTGGAATAAGTAGGATGGATGTCTGTTTAGGTGGTCGAATAAGGGGAGGATTAAGTAGAGGGTTAAAATGATTTGTGTAATGATGGGATGGTAGTAGATATTTGTTTAATACTATAAGTGGGAGTGGACAATGTTAGTGGGTATTTATTTAATATTAAAAGTGAGTGTAGTGGGTGTAGTAGGTATTTTTTAATAGTAAAAGTAAGAATAATGTTATTGTGATCCAATGCTATCAATACGAAAGGCGATAGCAAGGCGGCACTACTCAAAATCGCCCAAGGCGAGAGGCAACAAAAAGGCGACAGCCTAAGTGAATTGAGGCGACAGCCTTAGGACCATTTCACTATATATATATATATATATATATATATATATATATATATATATATATATATATAACAACATACTTATGTTATATACATACTTATATATACTAAGGAGGCATACATATATATAACATACATATATATCCAATGTAACATACATATATATAACAACATACTTATGTATATACTTATAAATATACTTATACATTACTTATGTCTTACTTATACATACATATATTATATATATATATATGTATTTCTTATGTTATATATACATATTTATATAACATATATATATACATAGTTTATTGTTTACCGTTTAACATATATATATATGAAAGGAGTTCATTTCGTTTCGAGAAGAAACGAAGCCGGAAGCCCCGACATGAAGAAGCGACGGCAACGCTGGTCAAACTTGAAGAAGCTCGAGCTGAGGAAATACTTGGGCGACTGAGGTCGAGGAGGCATCGCAGATGGTAACCGGTGATGCTCGAGCAGCGATGGTGGTCGACGAAGCTCAGCTACTCAAGCTACTCCGCCGCGGAGGCGATAATGGCGTGAGGCGGTGAGGGTTGCCGTGGAGATGAGAAAGCTCTCCACAGAGGCATCTAGGGTTCGGGCGATGAGGCGGCGAGGTGAGGAGGCACCGCCCGAGGCGAGAAAGCACGTCACCTGTTCGAAGGGCCTCACCTGGGTCATCCTCGAGGCAATGACCTCCTGATTCGCCTCGTCGCCTGAGGCGACCGCCTCAACAACGCTGTTGTGATCTGATTGGAATGATCGAAAGTAATTATGTAGAAGTTTTTTTTTAAATGATGAGAAAAACTTGAACAAAAATCGCGGGTTAGGAAAAAAAACTCCCTTAACCCCATTGCCAAACAGACCCTCAAGGTATAAAGTGTGAATTTTCCTTCTAACCATCACATCAACCAATCCAATCAACCAACCAAGCAAAGAGTCAATAGTGAAGTACCAATATGTAACTTATTTTCCTCAAGGCGCATCATTATCCCACACATCCATCCATCAGCATGTAAGATACCTGTGCTACCTAGACTACATCCATGACCAACCTAGAGATACTAGATATATTACTCGTATTTGCAACCCTGTCAAAGACACTTTAAAAGCCATAGGAAACTCATCACTGCATTTGAGCAACGACATGAATCACTTGCGGGCATCAGAGAATAAATGATTTCGTTCTTCATTCAACTTCAAACTTGACAATTAGTTCCCACTTCACAATTGTAATTGACAAATGTAAACAGTTGATTTTCATATTAATCTGAAAACACAAATTACTAGCATTGACAATATCCACTCAGAATATTTTTTAAGCATTCATAACAAGTGAAATGAGAAGTAGAAACTTGAAACAAGAAAACAGTAACGGCAAAAAGAAAACAGACCTGCCAACGAACAAGCAAGGTGTTTGGATCAAGTACTTTCAAAATTCGACCATGAGTACCACTTGGAATGGCAATGCCCTCAACACCCGGAATGTACAAAGAATTCGGAGCTTGTACAATATCATAAGCACTTAAACCATCTATAGTACCATGAATCTCAAATGGCAAACTAATTCCACCCATGTTATCCAAGAATTTATATCTGCCAATACATTTCAACATTTAAAATGCGGTCAAAGAATAGGCTAAAGACTATAAAAGGCAGTACATAGTGTCAGACTATGTAAAATAGAAGGGGGAAATAGTTATGCAACTTTTGCTTGGAACCAAGACAAAAACTACAAAAAAAGAACAATGGAGTCTTTGGCTACAAAGAAATGGCTGCGTTTTCAAGAGTGAGAGGTATTGGGCTGAAAATGTTGTAAGCCAGACGCGGTGTCTTTCTAATTTTTGACTCCAAAACCTCTAAGTCTGTTCATTTTCTCGTTTTAATACAATTCTGGATGATTATCATCCCCAGGTAATCTTCATCTTTTTTCTTAGAAAAAAAATTGAACACCTGTACCTACTATAAATAGTCAAGCCTTGCAAATGAAAATTATAGTAGTTTGCCTATGTGATGGACATGGTACAAAATTAACCAAAAAAAAAAGATAATTGTTAAACTCAAGACTCCGTTTCCAACATATGCTGGGAGTTGAATATGTATATACAAAGAGACATTGAGTTTTAAAATCAATGTCAGGGTTTCATTAACACGTGTGGTACGTACCAAAGCACAATCTTACATCAGCAGTCCAAAACCCCCAACAAATACCTTCTTGTTCTTCCCTTTCTCAGTCCAATCCACATGACCTACGACTCTGGACTTCATTTCCACCTCAAGCATGTAGCCAATCACTCAAGCATAACTAGCTTTAAGAGCTCAAACATTCCCAGCAGTCAGGCACCACCAACACCAATGTGCTTTTTGAGCCAGCTGCTCAAAATGATACCAATATTCATTTTTCGACCACACACCAACACCAATGTGCACATCAATAACACTTCCGCCTCTCATTTTTGGACCAACATTCATGGGGCCCTTGCAAATACCAATACGTTGAAGAGATCTTTCCCCAGGCTTTGGTGTTTGTGGCTGGAACATGACAAGGTCATCTTTTTTTTTAAATGAAAGGGTGGTTATCCAGTTGATAGCCACCTAAAAATTGTATTACTAAAAGAGCCACAACACCAAATAACAAGTTAGAACTCCAAAGGCCAATCAAAGAAGATAGGCACCACAAAATTTTCTACATAAGGCCACTGCCCCCTTAAAACAACTACATTTCACCCTAGCTAGATGCCCCAAAGAATAGCCAATGACCTTGCCCTCTCCATCTTTGTCCTAAAGACATTCTGGCCCCCATTCCTAGCCCAGAAGTCATCAAAAGTAGAATGCGTCCACCACCCTGCCTCAAAGCAACTCCAAATCTAGGTAACAAAGGGGCGTCGAAAAAAGAGGTGATCCACATCCTCCTCCTCCTCCTCCCCAAGACATGGAGGACACTGTGTGTTTTCCTCGGGAACCCACCTAGCTGATATAAATATGTTTATATCATATAAACCGTCTATTTATGAGTGTTCTTAAGCGTATAGTTGCATCATACATTATAAATATTGCATAACATGCATCATCCTGCATTTAGGTTAGATTATATAAATTTTAAGTTAATTTCCTCTTTTTGTGGTCAGGGAATAGGGCAATACTTAATCGAGCCCCGGAATGAAGTTCCAACCGTACGGATCTGATCAGGACGATGATTGGAGTTCAACGATTCCAAGATCGCCTCGATCGAACTTCCGTAGTATCAAATGCAGTCTAAGAAAAATCAGAGGTCATGGGGCCAAGGTGGTGTAAATACGTACATCAGATGACAAATCCAACCGCACGAATGGGTTCAGATTGACGATCGCAGCCCAACAGCGTGAAAATCGATCCAATTCGACATCCGTAGCACCATATACAAGACACAGAAGATGGATGACAATGATGGCGCCATGTGCCGCCATCTAGACTGCCCACACAGGCCATGAAAACCCACAACCCTCTCTCTCTCCTCAGCTGCTTGATCAATCTCAGCCCTTGGATCTTGATCCAACGGCTAAGGGCGCTTGGGCTTTGAATCAAAACAGAGCACATGTCGAGGCTCGACGCAGTGGTTGAGTGACTTAACACGACACTGAGGTCGCCGGTTCAAGCCCCATACACCTTAAATCAAAGGCGCGGGCGATGGAGCGCAAAATCCGATCGTTGGATCATTATCAGACAGTGATGGAGGTACGACGTGGCGTGCGGAGATCATACGATTCACGCATGCGCAATCTTATGCACCTCTGCACGCTCGATCACACACGGCGAGCGGAATGAAGCCAATGAGGCGCAATGCGTTTTAAGCCGTCCGATCCTGCGATCGGACCGCTGAGAATGCCCAATCGTGGGCGTGCGTTGAGGCAGTTGAAGCTGAGGAGGTGGGCGCACGTACGACCTACACCAATGTGTGGTCTTTAGCGACGAATAAATGTCACTAAAGACCTTAAGTTAATATTTTAAAGCACAAAATGACCTATTTGCTCCTAACCCTACAACTATAAAAGGACACCCCTACTACTTGAATTCTTCATCCCTTACTTTCCTCTTACCCCCTTCAAAGCTCTAAGAGCTTGTCTCAAACCCAAGATGCTCCATTAGAGTTTAAATTAGAATTTTTCCACCTTATCATCCCCGTTCGTGGAGCACCCATGATTGTCTTCTCACCGCCGTTCAGGAAGCGGATCCCGCTACGATGTCATCCTACCTCGTCCTCCATCGTCCACCTTCGTTCTCCCTCGTCCCGCATCTCACCACATTCTTCCGGGCACTCCGTCAACACGCTTCGTCCTCCCAGCAGCCGTCGACGAGGATAACCTCTCTCTACCATCTCTTTTATCGCTTTCTAATGTAGATTTCCTACTTTCTAGTGTAATCATTAGATATAATGAACTCAATTCAGTGGTTATGAAATACCTATTCATTCTATCTTTATTTTCTCTTTATTTGTATCATTCTTTCTCTCTCCTCTATTATTCTTTCTCTCTATTTATTTGTATCTTTATTTGCATTCAACTAACTAATCTGCTTCGTGACAATAAATCGAATGCGATTTTTTATCAAACATCCGCCTCCCTATGTTCGACCCGGGACTCCTTTTGAGTTTTAGTTCAAATTATCTGTTGACGGATTTTTCTCGCAAATTATGTTACGACAATGGATTTTCAAAACTCAACTCTTTTTGTGACGAATTTGCGATACAACACCAGCCCATCACGCTCTCGTCATGAGCCTGTCTATCCTAAGCAGCCAAGCGAAGATCTTTACCTTCAAAGGATATGCTACCAACCAGACCTGATTGCAATCACTGATGAAATCAATATCCCTCAAGACACCGGCACCCCCAGCCATTTATACATATTGCGAATCGAGAAATCTCCCTCGGAAAAATAACTATCCACTCCACCCACCGACTCAAAGCCCTCCAACTCCTGCAATAGAGCCTGGACCGCCAAAATCCTCTAATCCGACAAGTTTCCCACAAAAGTAGAGCACCAGCAATCCTCCCACAGGTCAACCACCCTATCTGCAGCCAACGCAGAAAGTCTAGGGAACTGATCACACAACCTCCCCTTACCCGTCCAGTCATCCAACCAAATCTGAATAGTCTTCCCAAGCCAAGCACCAGAGAAAAAAGGTTTTGCACCCTGGGAACCACCAAAGAAAGACCTCTAAGGAAGTGAGAGACACCCCATGGGGGAGACAGTAGTAGGTCCCAATGCAGGAGACCACCGTAACACGTCTAGAAGACCTTCCCCACCAAACTCTCTTCATTACCATGCATCCTGGCAATCCACTCGGTCAAGAAATTGACATTCATTCTTCCCATCTCCTTAACACCCAGGCCTACTTCCTTCATGGGCTTACACACCTCCTCCCAGGCCACCATCTTCGCCTCCTCGCCTACTCCATAGTTCATCCAAAAGAAATTCCTCATTAGGCCCAAAATCCTTTTCTCAATCCATCGTGCCATCTTCAACACGGAGGCAAAGTATGATGGCACAGATGACAACACCGCATTGAGTATCACCAGTCTTCCCCCTCTTGAGAGAATACTAGACGCCCACCCTGCCAACCTCCCCTCCATCCTCTTCATCAAGGGGATCGAGTCGTGCACGGAAATCTTCCTATCTGTCAGGAGAATACCCAAATAGGAAATAGGCAAAGCTCCCTCCCCCGTGTCCAAAGCCAAGCTACATCTGGCGACCTCATCACATGACATATGGAACAAGACAAAGGTTGACTTCAGGTAATTAATCTATAGCCCAGACGCCTCCCCAAATAATTCCCGCAAAATACACATCCTCCTCGCCTTCGTCTCAAAGCCCTCCACAAAGAACAACGTGGCATCCACATATTGAAGCACCGGAACCACAACCCCGTCATCCAAAGTGAATCCTCTAACCAAATTCCTCCCATAATCTCTAATCAATGACCTCGCTAGAGGATCAACTGCCGAAACGAAAAGCATCAGCGTCAAAGGGCAACCCTGCCTAACACCCCTCCTCGGCTGAATCCATCCCCCTACTGAATTACCATTGATAAGAACTGAGAAAGATGTTGTCCTGCCACATTCCTTCATCCATTGGACCCAAATTGGAGGGAAGCTCCTTTTAATCAAGGACACCCAACGGAAAGAGCACTGGACCAAGTCATGTGCCATCCTAAAGTCGACCTTCCATAGAAACATCATCTTCTTCTCCCTCCTCTAGTGGGCAAGAATTTCTAAAGCCATAACATAACCATCCAAAATGTTCCTACCTAGAACAAAAGTTGTCTACACCTGAGATACCAGCCCTGCCAACACCTCCCTCAATCTACTTGCCAAGACCTTTGATGGCGTTGGATAGGGAAATTCGCCTAAAATCGTCAATGTCCACCCCATCCCTCTTCGGCAGCAAAACATGAAGAACTTGTTAAGCCTGTTCAATCGAAGATTTCCATCCCAGAATTCAACTAGCATCTGCATGACATCCTCCTTAAAAAGCATCCAAAACTCCTTGTAAAAAAACACCAGGGAAACCATCTGCATTCAGGCCCCAAACTACGTTATGCACCTCGTCCTCAATGAAAGGCATTTTGTTAGCCCCCTAGGGTACATTTGTCCCCAACCATCTCCCATCTTGCTCTTTCCGATGAACTCTCTGAAAAAATCAGTTGCACATCTGCCAACTGCATCCCTGACGAATTCTATACCACTCACCATTAGCCTATCAATCTAGTCCCTTCGCCGCCTCCCCGAAGCCACCAGATGGAAAAAGCACGTGTTGGAATCCCCTTCTTTTAGCCACTTCTACTTGGACCTCATCCTCCACTCCACCTTGACCTTCCGATCCTCCGCTTGAACAACCTACAAGTGTTATGCTCTACCTACCCGATCCTCCTCACACAGGAGTCCTAAATCATCTACTCTATCCAACCTCACAATCTCTCCCAACGCCTCAATCTTCTTCCTATTCCGTTCCTCCTTAATTTGCCTCATACACTACCCAAGGAACGATCTGAGTTTCTCGAAGCCTGGCCTCCAACCTTGTAGATCCACCTGATTGCAAAGACCTCCACTTCTCCTTAATCTTTCCCCTAAACCCTTCTTCTAGCAACCAAGCCCTGTCAAACTTGAAGTAGGTTCCATATTGTCTTCCTTCATTTGACACTCGCAGCAGCGACGTATGATCTAAGAATGGCCTTTCAATAGGTCAGACCTCTGCCACGAGGAAAACCTCTGCCAACTCAGCCAAGGAAAAGAACCTATCCAACTTAAACCACCGCCCCCAGAGTTCCTCCAAGTAAAGGCACAGGAACTCAAAGGCATATCCAACAAATCCTATGTAGCAAAGAACTCCGAGAACTCCTCCGAACCACAATCCCTTCCACCTCTTTCGCCCGGTCTATCAACAGCTACCAGCGTAACATTAAAGTCCGCACCAATCAGCCAAAGACATCCTTGAAATCTCACTGCCACCTGACTCAACTCTGCCAACAAAGTGTGCCTAGAGGCATCATCATTTGGTCCATATACAATCAAGAATACACAACAAAAATCATCACGACGCCTCTTCAATTGCGCAGAGATCACAAAGGATCCCACCAAGGAGTCTACTAACGAAAAGACATCATCCTTCCAGTCTACAATTACTCCACCTAAGCGCTCAACAGCATTCAATGCCACAAACTCCCCAAAACTTCTACCTCCCATCTCCTTCCATATATGCTGCTTCCAACACTCCAGCTTCATTTCCTGGATCAGTATAACCACAGGTCCCCACTATTGCAGATAACCTTTCAACGTTACCAGTCTCAATGGATCGTTCAAGTCCCTAACATTCCACGTCAGGACCTTAGTCATGGAAGAGCATCGAACCCCCCCGCCAAAAAGTGCGACCGAAGCCCACGCCACTACAACAAGGTCAACCTACAAACCTTGCCCCAGGCCCGCACAGCTCAAGCCCTACACCACCCCTTCCTCACGCAACACAACACTCCAACCAGTCACTACTGCACAAGCCACCCCCTCTTCTACCCCAATGCCATGTCCCAACCTATCCACCACAGTAGCCCCAACTCCTTCTTAACAAAACCCCTCTTCACGGCCAACCCCTCTTCCTCCCATCACCCGATCTTTCCCACAACCACCTCCCACGACAGCAACCTCCCCCGCCCTCCCAACGTCAGCTGCCACCCACCACCCTTCAACGCATCACCACCACTCCCCTTCGCCGTGACACCACCAGCACCCTCCTTCACCATCTTCCTCACCCAATGAAGCTTCAGCTTTAATCCCTACCATCCCCCCGTAGCCCCAATCACCACTGGGGCCTTCGACACGCACGCACAGTAGCTCCATTATCATCAGTAAAGCAACCTTTACCCACGACCTAATAATGGTTTCCACCATGATAGCCTCAAGACTACACCTTCATTGTCTAAGTCATGAAGGTTACGGTGAAAGCCCTTACCCAATTTGAAATCATCAAACTTGCATTCACGGCTTTGTGGCCCACTCAAAACCACGCCCTCTGGACCAGATGTCCTCTCCACACCTTCCACATGATATGGACCTGGATCAGTCCAAGCATAATCAGATCCTCACACGGATCCGGATGCAGACACCCCCTTAAAGTCATCAGCTCACACTACATCTCATTAACTCTCGACCCCCTCGACTCCCCTCTGCCCAAAAGACCGCTCAAACTCCCATTGTCAGCGACGCCACCTTCGAGAATCACAACCGATACTGCCAAATCCACGCCTCCATCGCAATCTGCACCCAGACTCTTCACCTTCCAAGTTTGCCTCGCCATCGCCCTACACCGCCACTCGAAGGACAGTGACCCTCCTTCCCTTCTCCAGTCGAATCCACGCCTACATCGCAATCTGCACCCAGACTCTTTACCTTCCATGTTTGCCTCACCGACTTCGCACCAACACCGTCGCCTTGTGCTGCCATCACACTCGAAGGACAGTGACCCTCTTCCATCTTCCTTCTACCCTTCCCTTCTCCAATCGATCTCCCCGCAGACATGCCTCCCCACCTCCAAGTAGAACCTACTTGACCGATCTACCCCCCTACCTCCAAGCAGCGTCACCCTCACCACCCAGCCCAACCCACCAAGCCACAACACCACCTTCGACGACACCTTCACCCCCAGGACAAGTTCCACCATCGCCCTCACCGTAGACAAATCACCCTCCACCAAGCCAAGAGTTGCACACCTTTTGAGCATCGCAAACAACGTGACCACCACCTCACTCGTACAAAGCCAAAGTGGGACCCCCTCAATCTCCACGACCATCTCTACCGTCCTTCGCGGCCCTTTCTCTAAGGCATCATCGTGCTTCGTCAACCACCTCTACCGTAACATAGCCACACCAATGAGAGATGTCTTAAAGACCATCCCCTAAGGCATCATCGTGCTTCGTTGACCACCTCCACCGTAACATACCCACGCCAACCAGAGATGACTTAAAGACCATCCCCTACGCCACCTCCCATCGCAACCCAAAGACCAGGTACCTCGAGGGTAAGAGCTATGCCACCTTCACAACCACCCCTCCACCAAAGACAACCGCCAAGCCACTCTTCAGCTCTATCCTCTCCAACCTCCCCACAACCACATCCTCAACAAAGCCCCCGCAAGGCTCTCTTCGATGGATTGAACATGGGGATACCACGGCACCCTAATCTTGACGAGTGGAGCCCCCACCGTCGAAGGATATAGGTCCATCATACCCCTCTTCTCCCGACCGCCACAAACATTGGAGCAGATGGCCCTACGATGCCCAAGTCCTCCACACTCCAAGCATCTCACCGGTTCACAACAGACCACAGCGATGTGCCCACATCCGAACCATTTGAAGCACCAGACCTCCAATGAACCTCCACCCAGCCATCACCTTCTCCAGCCTCGCCCCCTACATTCGCTCTCTCCTCACCGCCCTCTCATTTCCATCCATCTTCAAAAGGAAAACTACTATCAGCGGAGTTTTAAATCATTTCAATATGCTCTATGCTCATTGGTGCAACTAACCCACTTTTTTTAGTGAAAGCAGGGCTTTGACAACCCTTATTAATCCATTTTTTGCTTTCGAGAAGAAGGAAGAGAAGAAAAACATTTAGATGCATCATTTATATGCCCTGGCTTGAGGGGGAGCCAAAATAGAGCTTTGTTTCTTATTTCTTTTATCTGTTTAATCTTCTCCATAGTTCTTTGATATAAAAGCTAGAACTATAAAGAGACATGGGGCTTTATCACTGATATGATGTTTTTATTCATCGACAATAATCTAAAATGCAAACTCTGGCATGAATTTAACAGAATATTTAACAAGGAAAAATACATCCAATTATCAGTGTCAATCGATCAAGGTTATTCGTAATCATTTCTTAACTTCACTAGGCTCAATTCAAATCTTTGCCTCTATCATCAATGGAGAGAACTGAGAACAGATATTGCAAACCAAGTGTCCACGTCCTCCGTTTCTAGGATGTTAAATTGATTGCTGTTCCTCAAGGCTCCACGAGGAGTTTATCATAGTGCATTCGCAAATAATGGATAATGATTCACTCCAAGAAGGCAGAAATATAAGCAGGAGCCAAGAAAATTTATAATATGTCATACAACAACTACTTGATCACAAGATTGATATTCTAATGTCAAATCAAGAAGGGTCCTGTTCTCATGGCATGCAAGTGCTATTCATGCGAAAAAATCAAAAGGGAACTCACACACATTCAGCAGGCCACGGTCCGTCACAGAGGGAAGACAGTAAGCGAATAAACTCCACCTTATGGAAAGGAAAATTACTCTCCAAAAAGTAGAGCAAAGATCTGATTGGGCCATCAATACATGATTCCTTGTCCCAAAACTGCATGCAGAGATTTTCCTGGTGCAATAAACACACCAAAAAGGAAAAGAAATTTATTAAGAAGGACCAAAACAGAACCAATGTTAAACAATGGCTGCAAAGAAACCAACCTCCCCACGGTAGATTTGAGTGAGAATCTCCAAAATCAAAGTCAGAGTACCATCGCCAAGCTGTCCCAACCACAAGAAAACTAATGGGAATAAAAAACTTGGATGAAATTTGACAAGTCAATGCCTTCAATGTAATTTAACAAATACCTGGTAAGGTACCTCGTATGATGCCATAAATGCTGCCATGAAAGTTCTCAAAACATCTAAAAAGCAACCAAGAGGACCCTGAAAAAACAATTACAGATGCACCACTAATATGTTTGAATAATTAAAAAAAGTCGCCAAGAAAATTAGACACTCAAACCAACATTATGTTTGAACTTGTGATCAACCTTCAGCATCACAAGCAAGAAAGTAGTCCATCACTTTTTTTTTCACAACCAAAACAAGCAGAACATGAAAGATACCAATGATTAATCTAACGATCACCATAACCCAAATATAGTTATTTACCGAGCAAAGTTGAAACTGATGAGATCAAATTATCAAGCTGTGTATTAGGTACATTTTAAATATCAAACAAAATATTTAGCATTCATCAAGAAAGATGAGCTAACCAAATATTTTAAGTGTAAATCCAAGCAAAACCCACAGAGGATAGTCTTCATGAAACCATTTCCTCATGATTTTTTAGGTCGATTTCAAATGTCCAGGGCCTAACTACAGCTACCACTTATTTCAAATTGACAGTTCCATAATAGTGAAACGAATTAGAAAGTGCTCTCAAGATAAATATACACTGGTTTCAAATTTATACGTCGATGCACTTAATGTGTACTCAAGACAAATCCCTTCAACATTCTATTCATACAAAAATATATAGTCTATTGTGTGAAGTTCCACTCCTGCCTTTCTTCCTAATATACTTTCTCATGAAACCACACCACACAGATCCTTCTGCCTCTGGTGAAGAGTCTTCACTATTTAAATTCAACAAGGTTTTATTTTTTTTAAAGAAGGATTTAAATTCAGCACATCAGGGTACTCCCCCAAATACCACCGCAAACGATCTCCAAAAGTCCTCCATGCCACCCATCACCAAACCTGGGATGGGAAGCCTATTCCAAACATCTTGGGCAAAGCTACAGGTAAGAAATAGGTATGCAATATCCTCTTCATGTGATCCACATAATGCACAAGAGGTGTAAGCATTAGGGATCCACTATCTTGGCCTCATCTTCGAAACAATCCTCCTCTCCAAAGGAGCCACGGTAAAATTTTGACCCTTGAAGGGACTTTCATCCTTCAAATGGCTGCACAATCCAAACCAACTTCAACATTCAAGTTTCCCAGATCGCCCTTAAGCAAGCAATAAGGCTTCCTCACCTAGTTGCCCCCCCATCCTAACATAGGCAATCTGGTATCCTTATTCTTGGGTAGTGGTCTCGGATTGCAGCCAACAAAACCTCCATGTCTACCATCCTGGCCTCGAAAAGAGTCCCTCCAACCTGAGAATCTAGGCCCCAACATTTCACTCGTGTGGCTCATCTGAACACTCCACACGTAGAGGCGGTGAAAGTAATGGAAATCATTTCTTTAGTAAATCTGAAAGAAAAAATTTGAACTGCTTTCCCTTTGCAAAAGTTCCAACACTCAAAGGAGCACAATTTACAGTATAACGTGTCGAGCATCTGCAATGGGGAAAAAGCTTACCTCTGATTCTTTTGATAAATCAAAGGAAAGAACCTCCAATATGTAGTTGAAAGGTGCAAGCTCAACAGCACAACGAACATATCCAACATGGTCAACTTCCTGAAAGAGTCCACAAACTGTCAATACAAACCACACACCGAAATAGAAGAGTTGAAGTATATTCCTTTTTTTTTGAGGTCAAGAATATTCACCATATGCATGCTGCAATCTAGTCCATTAGGAAACGATAAGACTAGACAAATAAAAGTTGCCCATGCTAGAAGAAGAGGTCCAACCTCCACAGCCTCCAAGGGCACAAGACTTGAAACAATTTTGTCCAAATCAAGAATATCAGATACCGAGAAAATAGAGCAGCACTCACTGTCAAAAATTACAATTCGAAAACCAAACGAAAAAAGAAATCAGCAACTCCCATCTGATTTGAAAAAAAAGGAATTATGAATTTAAAAAAAAAAAAAAAGAGCATACTAGTCAAAAGAAACTTTCCAACCTAAACGATGCCCCATCAAAGATCCCTTTTAAAAGCTTGTCCAATTGTATGGTTTCTATGAGGAGGAGAAGTATCTGGACTTTCACATGATATAGAGAGCTCCTTGCTTCACTTGAGACAGCTAATTTTCCAATGCTGAAAGAGCCATTTAGAATTCCCTAACCAAAAAACCAGCAATTAATGCTTACACAACACAAAACAAGCACAAAAAATAGCGAAACCTAAATCACACAAAAATGTAAAACACCTTAAAGAACTCGCAAAACTTCCTCCACGTCTTGCTACAAAAAGTGCATAAGTTATCATAGTAAGCAATGAACAGGATATCCAACACCAAACTGATTTCCACAAGGGTTTCCTCCACCCACATGGTCGTTATATCTCCTTCCTACAGAGCAGACAAAGAATGAGAGCATGAAATAATATGCAAACAAGCAGATTCTACCTATGCCTATGAATTCATCTAATGCACCAGCATGGTTGACTTCTTTCAAGTCTCCTACTTAAGAATCTACCTGAGTTTCCATTGTCCAATAAAATTTGTAGTCATTCAATAATAATAAAAAAAAGCCTAGAAAAATACACGAATTTCTATAATTTTGTAATTATGATTTCCACAGATGGGGGGAGAAAGCCGTAGGTGCTCCCAGAATCTTTAGTTTTGTCCCTTAAAGGGCTGTCCATTATACTTTTCTTTGGAAAGGTATTCCCATTTGGTACATTCAACAAGAAGCCAAAGATAAGTACCTCTGCCATTCCCATTTAGAATAAGCCGAATTACATCCTGTAGCAAATAAATCTGAATGCCTGTAAGGGACTCCAAACCAATACAAAGCTGGGGATAGAGCTACTGCATATCACAGGTGCTGGTTGTTTAATTTCCCAGGCAAATTTGATTGACCATGGCTCTAATCATTTTGAAAGTTTTATTGGACTGCTCCATATAGCCAACAACTTAACAAATACCATTCCATAAAGGACACCAACATTCCGTATAATAAACCATAATTATGATTCATCTCACTCCAAACAAGCACAAGAGATTACATGATTACTTCCAATTCTAGTTCATCCAGAACATTAACTAAGAACTCCCTCTCACCTAGTGTCATTGAGATACAAACACCTCTATTGGCAACTGAAATTTTTCTCAGAAATTTTTAGCAGATTATGACTTTCTTTTAGAACAGTAGAATTGATTTTACATAGCATCATTATGGTGATATTGTTATGGTAATACATATCGTACTCCTACCAATAAGTCCATTGCACTTTCCTTTCTAATTCCATCTAGAATCAAGATTTTACTTCGAATTCCCAAATATTTGCAAGTTGAGTTCACCAATGGCCCATGATTGGATCAACATTTTACAAGCTAAATTCAAATTATAACTGAGCATGTCAAACCAAGCAAAACATGAAAGAGTCCCAATAGTTTTTTTAAAGTAAAAAGTGACCCACTAGTCTTGTTGCTCCCCAATCACTTATAAGTTGAAAGGCTTCAATGCAGACAGTTATTCCACCAAAACCCCAACTTCATAAACCATGATGACAAAAGGTTAGATCCCATATACATATAAGTACTGCATATTCAAATCCTTGCTCAGATGCAACTAGCTGACCAGAGTATATGCATCATATTCCCATTTAGCTGAGTACAAAGAACACTGACACCCTTATTGACCATTTAAAGCAAACACAAATGCCCTTTTTGAATAACAATAACAGCTTGGTCTTCGGATTTCAAATGGAGAAAACAAATTTTCCACGGATCAGTAGATTTTTCAACAAGGTGCTTAATGATCTGTAGCAGGCTATTTTTTTTAACCATATACAGACAGAAACAGTCCATTGAAGCTTTGTTGCACGGTGAGATCCCAACATGCATGACAACATATTAGGAATCTAATGTGTCACTTATCCCTGTTAGGCCTCCTCTGAATTCTATTAGCAAAACAGCCTAGTGCCAGCATCTTAAAAATCCACGTAGTCAGTCAATAAACCGGTCAACAAAAAGTATTCAGTCATGGAGCAATATGAACCTGGAGAATCAGCCAATTTGCCCATATAGTTGATTAATTCTGGGTTAGAAAAATGCCACCAGTGGCAATGCTAAGGTTAGCTTACCATCAGGATAAAACTGACCACACACTATTCATCAAGCAAATTGGGGAGGTATGCATTTGTTGTCTGTGGGGATGTACTGGGAGATTACAGGCAGCAACACACTCAAGAAAATCATGATTACAGCAAAGGCTAGCAGCAGGGTCTGAAATCAAAGATCCTTGACATTTGAGGTACTTTGCAGAATGGAAATAGCTCGGAGGAAAGGAGCTCTACCTATGCCCTTGACCAGTAGAATGAAATTGGCAAGAAGAGGCAAAGTCCAATGACCTATTGTACAAAATGACAGCTTAAGATTCACTTGGAAGCCTTCATGTCAAGCTCAACATAAGAGTTAGCAAAAAGATGTAGACTTGATGCTGGCTTCAGCTGTCAGTGATGTTAGTCCATAAATGCATGCTCCGAAAGTTTATGAATGTTCATCGAAATTAGAGGTACTTAAAAATTCCTGACAGAGGATTTTTTTTCTTTTTTTCCTATTGAATGTAATCCTGTAAATGAATAGTTTTCACTAAAGGAATAAGTTCCCAGATTGAATGCTAGACAGACACTGGTTTGGCCAGACCACAGCATGAGAGATCTACCACAGTTTGCAGGTAAAAATCTGGTTTCTTGGAAAAATGCAAAACAATCTGTGCGTTCAATAACAAGTTCAATAGCTCAATATAAGGCTACAGCACCATGTGTCAAGGGAGTTTTATGGATACGCATTCTCTTAAAGGGCATCCACTTTATACTCAATGGGTCGGGTGTGGATCGGGTATTACCCAAACTTATACCCATTTATAAATCGAATACCCATATCCTACTCATTTACACTTTGGGTACCCAAATGCAAAACCATGTCCATACCAGTTTACTCGTCGGGTACCAGCCATTTTACACATAAAACATATCATTTCTGCATAAAAGATCAAGAAGTTTGATAGTGTTTGCTACATGACACATCTAAGAGCCAAGGAAGAATAGAATAGAAGAGAGGGGCAGAAAACAAATATATATATATACAAGCAAACTCAAGGGAGGAAACATTGCAAAATCATCACCAGTAGGACAAGTGGATCACAAGGGAGGGAAAGGTGGCAACCAATTCCCTTGTGGGGATTGATCTCCCCATGTCCTCTTATGACCGACACACAGGGGAGGCCCCATCCCCTCTCCTCTCCGCTGACCCTCCCTCTCCCTCTCCCCTTGAATATGCTGCCATCCACCAACGCCCAAAGCTCAGTCAAATCATCGCCTCCTCCCCACTCTCTCCCACTCACCCTCTCGCAACAACAGCGAACTCTCCTCCCACTTCTCCTCCTCCCTGCCGCTCAACCCCACTCTCGCTGCTCATCATCACATATGGGTGCCGTCGAAGCTCCACCTTGCCACCAGGTCATCCAGGAAACAGGAAGGTGAGGCACAATAGCCCCCTCCCATGGTAGGTTATCTTCTTCCTTTCTATTTTTCTTGCAAAAACATGGAGCTAATGAGGTTTGTCTCCCCATTTTCTTGCCCACAGGGAATGTCGGAGGCAAGGTAGGACGTGCTAGAGCTCCACGCATCGAGAGACTCACCCTTTCAAGCTAGGGTAATCCCCTCCACATTTCAGTTTCCATTCTTTGCCTCAAGAATGTACAAAAAGACAGGTTATTACACATGCAAAAATCAGGTGAGTTGGTGGAAGTATGTGGAACCCAAGGACCAGTTTTTGGTGCGAGTTTGGACTTGAAAATGGGTTTGAACTAAACTTAGAATGGGAAACAAAGCCGCTGCCCGCGCAACTGCATCGCACTCTGGGCAACAAGTTCAAGACTGTCTGGCTGCAAAAATGTGACCCACAAGATTCAGTTGTCGCAAATATTACGTGTTTTTCACAAAAAGAGTTGATCTCAAAATGAAATCTCATCTTTTTCAACATGAAAAGAAAAAAAAAAATTCAAATCATGCGCACGATACAATTCAACGAAAAAAAAAAAAGCTTTACGTATTTCACTTCCTATTGACCTAGCGTGGTATGCCTGTGAGAAGCAACAACAACCAAGCCTTCTCCCACACCAAGTGGGGTTAGCTATATGAATTCCTTGCCTCCACTTAGATTTAGTTTGAGCCCTTTCTAGACTTAAATTGAAGTTATTGAGGTCATCTTAATAATTTCCTTACAACACTTCTTTAATCTTCCTTGACCCTAATAAATGCCAGATTATCATCACCTATAATAGGCCTAAAATACCTATTATGCATGTTCCTATGTCCATATAAGTATCATGCATTATAAATATTACATAGCATGCATCATTTTGCATTTAGAATAAATTGTACAAATTATAGCTTAATTCTCTCACTTTATGGTCAGGAGATAGGGTAATATATTTTGGGGCATCGGATTGAAGATTCAACCGTACAAATTTGATCAGAATGATGATCGGAGTCCAATGCTTCCGAGATCGCCATGATCGGACCTCCGTAGCATCAAATGTAGTTCAAGGAAGATCAAAGGCCAAGGGACAATGTAGTGAAAATACGGACTTCAGATGACACATCCAATCACACTGATGAATTCGGATCGATGAATTCAGATCAACGACCGCAGCCCAACAATGCAAAAATCAGTTCAATCCGACATCTGTAGCACCTCCTACGAGCACAAGATGGACGGCTAAGATGATGACACGTGGCACCATCCGAGCAACCCAAAGTCAACCCAAATGCCCACTCAACCTCTAAAGCATGCGTACCGCGCAATCTGGATCGTTAGATGCCCATCCAAAGGTCATATGCAAGCCACGCCGCCCACTTCATCTAGGGAGTTCAACAACTCAAATTCTTGACCGTTAGATCTCCATCCAATCATCAAGATCTCGCACCACCACATCTCTCCGCCCGACAATCCAAGAGCTTGGCACGTTGGTCACACACGCCACTCGCAACTAAGAGGCCCAAGGTCGAATCCCCGTTGGTGCATCTTATCAGTAGCACGGGCACAAGCGCTCAATTGGGCCATGCGATGCACATCGTGCAACGAGGATTTGACCACGTGGCGACACCGATCTAAGGCAGAAAACATGCGCGATGACACACGATCGCACGCATTAAGGAGCGATCTAAATCGTGAGCGAGCGCGCATTCTCGACCCTTCAATCTCGATTGAATGGCTGGGAGAGCGGCTACGTCGCCGCTTAACTGATGAAGAGGAATCGACAAAGGCACGAACGTGGCCACACGATCTTGATCGGACGGCCACGATTGAGCCAAGCTGCACAATGCTTGAAGGCAAATAGGCGGTGATGTGGCACGATGAGGACGTTAGGATCAACGACACACGGTTGAGATTCCAGGTGAGGCTTCAGCAATGTGCGGCTACAGTGACGCACGTATCTGTCACAAAAGTCCCTGTATTTAATTCTAAAGACATAAAATACATCTTTTGCTCCCATATCTACACCTATAAAAGACCTACACCTCCTACACATTTCAGCATTCCTTCCTCTCTACTCTCTCCCTCTCTAAAGCTCTCTAGAGCTGGTCCCATACTCAGGATGCTCCACTAGAGTTAAAGTAAAATAATTTTGTCCATCTTCTCATTCCCTTTGTGGAGCATCCCGTGGTTGTTTTCTCACCACCATTCAAAAAGCGAATCCCGCTACGACGTCACCCTACTTCATCCTCCGTCCTCCAGCTTCGTTCTCCCTTATCCAACATCTCACCACCATCTTCCAGGTGCTTCGTCAATGCAGCTCATCCTTCAAGCGGTCGTCGAGGAAGATTTTCTCATCGTTATCTTTTTACCGCTTTCTAGCGTAGATTTGTTTTCTTAAAGTAGTTGTAATAGACTCTGATTTGTTTAAATGCAAGACTTGTTCATACTCTCTATTTTTCTTTTTCTTGGTATTATTCTATTTCTCTCTTCAATTATTTATTCTTTAAGGAGCAGGGTAGGAGGCAAGATGAGCGAGAGGGGGAGCGCGAGGAGGGATGCGAGTGGGTGGGGGAAAGATGACTCTGGCTGGACGGCGATGAAGAGGTCACGGAGGCGAGCGGAGCTGGTGCGGTGTTTCAAGTGCCTCGGGAGGGGGCATGTGGCGACGAGCTGTAGGGAGCCGATAAGGTGTCTGCGGTGTGGTGGTCTAGGACATCAGCGGTCGGGCTGCAGGCTCCATGGGCAGGGTGGCGGGGCTCCTCTGAGGAGGGAGAGGATGCTACCACCACCTCCGGAGGGGGCGCCTCTCGTGGAGGTTGAGGCATCGTGGTCGGAAGAGACCGGGACCTTGGAGCGGAGGTTGGCGACGGCTCTGGTGGCGGTGGTGCTAAAAGGGGAGGTGCATGTGGGGGATTTAAGGAGGGTGGTCGCGTCGTTCTTGGGGATCGGCTAGGGGACCTTTGGTGTGGCATCCCTCAGGAGCGGCTGCTTGTTGCTGCTGGGGCTTGGACAAGAGAAGCTGCGACACCTGGCCTTCAAGGAGCTGCAGTGTGGCCGGGGTGTGGTAAGGTGGCGGTGGCCGGTGAGATCGGATGGCACCATGGAGGAGCAGCCGCCGATTGGTGCGAAGCAGAGGGTATTGATTGAGGGGGTCCCTCTCTTCCTTCGTACGGTGGAGGAGGCAGCAGCAGTGGTCGCTCCATTTGCGAGGCTCCGAAGCTGCGAAGGTTTGGGCCAGAGATCGGTGGGCCTGTCGAGGTTCGGGGTGTGGGTGGAGATGAAGCCGAGGAAGCAACTTGCGGAGAAGGTGGTCCTCAGATGGGGGAGCTCCTCCTGGCTGGTTCGGGTCTCGCGGGGATCGGGAGGACCTCGTCTTTTGCTGAGGCGGGGACCGAGAGGACCGGGTGTGACGGCAGAGCTTGGTGGCAGAGGTGGCAGGCGAGCGGACAGGGGGCAGGCTGTTTTTGGGAAGACGGAAGGTCACGGCGATGATGGCGCGGCTGTTGAGATCCCAGTGGCGCGATCTGAGGAAGACGAGAGGGAGAGGGTTTTGGAGGGAGTTGCGGGATCCGCGGAGGCAGTAGAGGAGTCTGCGGCGCTAAAGGCGACGGACCCTACTAAGGTGGATCAGGGTCTTAAGGAATGCTGCCATGGCAGATCCAGGTCGGGTAGACTGGATCCGAAGGTGGAAGGTGGTGGCTTCGGAGGGGTATTCGGATTGCGCCCCGCTTCGCGCGAAAGTCCGAGACAGTCCTCCTGTGAAGGCCGCGGTCTGGGGCCTTTGGAGGTGAGCCCATGTCGCGACCTCGACCGAACCGACTAGGCAGCGAAGTGCGATGCGGATGGCGAGGTGAGGCGAGAGCAGAGGTGGAGGCCGAGGAAGCCGATACCGCAGCGGCTCACGTACAGGCCGAAGTCCTATCGAAGGAGGGTTGTGACCGCTCCGGCTAAGAGCGAGGTGGGGGATGGCCAGCGTCGGAGGATGGTAGAGTTTGGCGTCGATGCGCCAACTGGTAGGCGGAGGGAGGTACCGACGGTGGGCTTGGTATGGGGCGGAGGTGATGCAGGGGCTGAGGTGAGCACTACTGTTGGAAAGGTCAGGCAGCGAGTGGCTGGAGCTAAAGGAGGTGCTGGGGCGGTGGAGGGTGCGGCGGAGGTGGGAGGGGCTGGTGAGGCGGAGGCGCGGGCTGTGGAGGGGGTTGCCTCACTAGGAGGGGGGCAGGTGCTGCAGGCCAGGTGGACAAGGTGGAAGTGGACAGGGCGGATGCTGCAGGACCGAGTGGACCGGGGGACAACACTGGGAGGGGGTTGTCCGGTAGGCTTGTGGAAGTGGAGGGGGAGGTGGACAGGTGGCTGCAGAGGTGGGGTTCAGGCGTACGATGCAAGGAGGAGTCTCCCGAAGTTCTCCATGACTAAGGTCCTTTCGTGGAATGTGAGAGGCTTAAATGACCCATCAAGACGGGCAGCTTTGCGAGGGTACATTCAGAGGTGGGGTCCTGAGGTGGTGTTTCTCCAGGAGACAAAGTGGGGGAGCTGTGACAGGAGATTGTGGAAGGAGGTAGGGGGGAGCGGTTTTGGGGATTTCTTGGCCCTGGATGCGGTTGGAAGTGCGGATGGAATTGTTGTTGGATGGAACGATGATGCTTTCTCCTTGCTGGACTCGATGGTCGGGTCTCATGTTGTTACTGTCAGGTTGCAGAGGCGTCGGGATAATCTTTGCATGCTCTTCTCCTCGATTTACGATCCAACGGATGGTGGGAGGAGACACACCCTGTGGGAGGATTTAGGTCAGGTCGCGGCAACGTATCATGGGATACCGTGGTTGATTGGAGGGGATTTTAATGTCACTTTGCTGGAAGAGGATAGACCAGATGGCCGTGGGGGGGTGGACCAAGGTTCTGAGGCTTTTGCAGGATTTGTTGCGGCGCATGGGTTGGTTAATATGCCACCCTCCTATCACTTCACCTGGAGGAGCTCTAGAGGACAACGATCCTGGATTGATAGATTTTTCGTCTTGACGACGATGGCAAAGTCGTTCCCTGTGGCGGAGGTTAGACCCCTGGAGCGGCCGTTCTCAGATCACACCCCCTTGTTGTGGGTGACGAATGAGGGTTGGAAACATGGAACGTATTTTATGTTCGACAGGGCCTGGCTCCTTGAAGAGGGCTTCAAGGGGCTGGTGGAGCGGTGGAGGTCGGTTCACGCGGATGGCTCGACAACTGCCATATTAGAAGCTAAACTGCGAGATTTAAGGTCATTCCTCAAGGTCCATAAGAAGCAAATTAAGGAGCGTGGGAAGAGGAAAGATGAAGCTCTCAGTGAGATTGCACGGCTGGACTTGACTGAGGACGTTGGTCTCCTTTCTGATGTTGACAGGGTGAACAGAGTGAAGCACTTACAGGTGATACAAGAGGAAGACCGGAAGGTGGAGATGGAATGGAAGGTGAGATCCAGGAAGAGGTGGCTCAAGGAGGGTGATTCTAACACTCGATTTTTTCATATGGCTGCATCAGGAAGGAGGAAGAGGAACTGGATCAATAGGTTGGTGGTGGAAGGGGAGAAGTTTGTGGGAAGAGAGGCAGTAGGTGGGGTGGCAGTGAGGTACTTTAGAGAGTTTAGCGGGAGAAGACAAGGGGGAAGATGGAGGTGGATGGGATCCAAGGTGCCACGGATCGGGGATGCAGAAGCCGGCTTCTTGACGGGTCCGTTTGAGGAAGATGAGATTCACAAAGCAATCTGGGGGCTGAATGCTGATGGGTGTTTAGGTCCGGATGATTTTCCGGTTGCCTTTTATAAGGAGTTTTGGCCGGTGGTGAAGGAGGATGTGATGCAGGTCTTGCAGGAGTTCAGAGATAGAAACTCAGGCTTCAACAAATTGAACAAGTTCTACATGTTCCTGTTGTCGAAGGAGGGTGCAAAGGAGATCCAGGAGTACAGACCGATAGCTCTCTCGAATGCTATATACCTGATTGTGGCTAAGCTCTGGCGAATAGGCTGAGGAGGACCTTGGCTAGGATTGTGGATCCAGTACAAACAGCTTTTATCCCCAACAGAAATATTTTTGGAGGGGTAGGCGATGGCCTCGGAGATCCTGTCGTTTTAGAAGAGGAGGAAGGCTTTCATGTGGAAAGTTGATTTCAGTAAGACTTATGACTCAGTGCAGTAGTCTTTCCTTTGGACATCTTTGATGAAGAGGGGTTTCCCACCTGTGTGGATCGACTGGATGAAGAGGTGTGTCACCACGACGTCATTCTCGGTCCTTATCAATGGAAATCCGGCAGGGGGTTAGATTCAACCGAGAAGGAGGGGAAGGCAGGGGTGTCCACTGGCTCCGATGCTCTTTGTTATTGCAGCAGATGCACTTGCGAGGGTGACTAAGAAATCGTGTGAGAGGAACTTGGTGAGGGGTTTCTCTTTGGGAGATAGGACGAATATTCCGTTACTGCAGTATGCAAATGATACGATTTTTTTCATAGAAGGCAGGGAAGCGGAAGCCAGGAGGATGCGGATCTTACTTTTCTTGTTTGGTGAAGCTTCAGGTCTGCAGATTAACCTATCTAAATCAGAATTTGTCCCCTTTAATTTGACAGAGGCAGAGGCGAGGGGGTGTAGCTTGGGTCTTGGCACAGAGCAGGTGAAGCTACCGATCAGATACTTGAGTTTGCCGTTGACGGATGGTAGGATTCTGGTGAAGGACTGGGCTCCCCTGATGGAGAGGCAGGAGGGGAGGTTGGCGGGGTGTGCATCCAGGCTTTTGTCGAGGGGTGGAAGGCTGGTCTTGCTCAAGGCTATTCTGGCGGCAATACCGTCGTATTTCACCTGTCTTGAAGTTGCCCAGACAGGTTGTCGTGAGGATGGAGAGGTTTATGAGGAATTTCTTCTGATCCAATCAGGGGTCGAATGGATCTAGTGCCAGGTTGGTAGCATGGGAGGAGGTTTGAAAACCGATGGAGGAGGGGGGGCTTGGGGTGAGGGACCTGGGGAGGTCTAATGATAGCATGTTGGTGAAGTAGGTTGGGAGCCTCTTGGAGTGTAGGGAGGATTTGGTGGGTAGGGTTTTCAGGACAGCTTATGGTGGCCCGCCGCGTTGGGATCTCCTAATATCTCCGCCGAGGGATGCGTCTCATTTCTTCAAAGGTTTGTCGATGGTGGCTCCTAAGGTGCAGAGTTGTTTTGTACCGGTGGTGGGGATGGGGGAGATATTCAGGTTCTGACCGGATGATTAGACGGGGCAAGGTGTGCTCGCTAGAAGATTTCCAAGACTTTTTGCTATGTCCCAGAGCAAAGAGGCGTCAGTGGCCGAAGTTTGGGGAGGTGGGTGGTGCCCATCCTTTCCAGGGGATCTTTCGGATGCGAGAACTCACGATTTCCAGAGATTGCTTAAAGAATTAGAAGGTCTGCAGCCGGCTTCCGGAAACGATATGTTTGGATAGGATGAGGGTGAGTTCACGGTGGGGGTTGCGTATAGGAGATTGTCCGATAGAGATTCCACAGGTGATTTGGATCTGGTGAAAGATTGCAGACAGGTTTGGAAGGCTGCGTGTCCATTGAAGGTTAAGATTTTTTGTTGGCTACTTAGGAGGAGACTCGTGACTAAGGTTTGGAGGGAGGGATGAACTCCTGGGGAGAGTAAGGTTTGCCCGTTGTGCGGAGGTGAGGCTGAAGAGGTTGACCACATTTTCTTCACCTGCCCGTCTGTTGTACAAATTTGGAGCCATGTGGGAGCGGGGTGGTGGAACTGCCGGTCATTTGATGGGTTTTGGTGTAGTTTCAGAGGTGGAGGGGGTAATGCTGAGCAAAATGTCTTCCGTACGAAGGAGAAGGCCAGACCGTTGGCAGTCCTATGGGGCATCTGGTTGGGTAGGAGTGCTGTGGTCTTCAGAGGCCAGAGGCCTTATGTAGAGAATTTTGTGAAGTCTGTTACTATGTTGTTTAAAATCTAGAGTGAGTCCTTGTGAGTGTGGGGCCTTGATGTCTGCCCTTTGTATTGGCGGTGGTTGTTGTTTCTCTCTTTAATATATTTGGGTAGTTATCATCCTGGATAACTACCCTTTCCTTTTTCAAAAAAAAATTATTTATTCTTTAGGTAGAATAGCTAGCATAGATCAATTTCAACCAGCTACTCTACTTTATAAAAATAAACACGGATTTTAATCAAACATTCCCCTCCCTGTGTTCAACCCGGGACTCACCAAAGTTTTGGTTAAAAGTTATTTGGTAGAGGATTTTCTTACGAATTTTATGACTCGAGTTTCCCAAAATCCAACTTTTCTTCACAACAATTTCTCGCTTGTCATGCCCTAAAACAGATCTAGCTCTTAGGATTCTAACTCCGTAAGCAAGTTTCTGGGCTACATTTAGGCATTACTTAGGTTAGGCATGCATTGCATCTGTTATTGTCTTTTTTATGCATTTACTTGACTGTCAAGGATAGGCAGAGAGTCAGATCTCACAAACATTAGCACTCAAGACGGCAAAAGGACAAACACAAATCAGCTGGATCCAACTCATCTCAACTGTATCACAGGTCATTCTAGCAGGATCAACCTTTCCTTAGCTCCATTCAACTCATCTCAGCTAAATGGTTGCTCAAGCTAGTTCACCTCAGCTCTATTCAACTCACCTTAGCTAGATGGCAGCTTAAACTAGCTCAAGATAATTGATCCCAGCTACTCCCAGCTCAAGATAGTTCACCGGAAGCTCTACCTGACTAGGACTAGCTACTGCCATCAACTAGCTAAGCCTAGTCAGCTGAAGAAGTCCTCAACCAGCTCAGGCCAACTCAAGTCCAGTTCCCGGAGACTCAACTCAGCTCAACTTGGTTGAGCTTAGTTACCTGACCTAAGCTAACTACTCTAGCTAGCTAGGTAATCTCCAGGAAGATCAGATTTAGCTCACCTCAGCTCATATCAGCAGAAGCCAACTCATCTTAGCTTGACTTAGTAACTAGCAAAGAACTAGCTAGCTAATAAACTCCCACGATATCCACTCCTAACCCTAAAACTCCACCTGACTAGCTAGCCCACCTCCATGGCATCCAATCCTAACCCTAAAACTCCACCGAACTAGTTCCACCAAATAAGCCTACCTAAGTCCACATAAGCTTCCCTATTCCTACTCCACTTCAGCGCCAACACTACACCTCCTTTCACCCCACCAACACCACCAAAAGGCACCTACAATTGGTGCCAAAATACCCATAACCACCCACCCCTTTCTCGGATTTCCATGTTAAGCACCCTCTCCAGATAGAAGCTCCTAGATCGAGCTTTGACGAGACATGGGATCCCGACACGGATTCTATTTCCACAGACATTTCTCTTTTGATGCGGCGCATCGGTGAGATGTATACATACATGGGTGGCATGCACCAAGATATAAACGAACTTCGCACCGATGTCCGTAATCTGCAAGTGGGACAAGGACCCACTTGACGTCGCTGCCGCCACGATCAAGAGGACTAGCCTGCTCTTGGTTGCCATTGTTGTAGTTTCCTTTGTTTCTTTCATTCTATGTTGGCATTTATTAAGGGGCTTTGACCCTATACTTATGTTTTTTTTTTGGGGGAATAATAGGTAGTTTTTGTTTAGGGCACAAACATTTTCCGAGTTACTTCTCTTTCATGCCTTATTTCACCTTTGTAAAAACACTTTACATACCTAGCATGCACTTTTCTATGTTCATTTATAAAACCATATTGTACTCATGATATTTGCATAATGTGTGCATGTTCTAGTCTACTTCAACCCCTTTAAGAACCCCTCTTGATGACATTCAAAAAGGGAGAGAAAAACTTAGGATCGTGAAAATTAACTAAAAATTTAATCAAGGTTCGTATAGATCACTAAGTATAACATTAAGGGGGAGAAATAAGATCCTAAGACATTTTGTAAATCATCAAAAGGGGGGAGATTGTTAATTCAACCCCTCATAAATAATATTTTGATGATTTTACAAAATAAAGTAAACGAAATAAAACATGAAGATAGCATATTTTCTCTCTGTCATAACATAATTGCAGGTCTCATGAATTTTCCAAGACATGCTCAGGAGCGTGAAGATGTATTTTGTCATAGGTCTTAGGCTTTTTATTGTATACTTTCAAAATGTTATAATCTTCTTTTTAATTGAGTCCAGAGACATTGTAAAGAGCCCCCAAAGATAACATACACATAGCTAACTTAGGCTCTCTACACTTGGAAAAAACTAGAAACGAAAACCTAAACACAAAACACATCAGAAGTCTAACAAACTTGTTAGACGTCTGATATTCAACTTTAAGTCATCTGATCATGATAATATGACCAATTGCCTATAGCATTGCCTTTGCATTCTGACAATTTAGGCTCTAGTCAATGCAACCTTCAATCATTGTTTAAGCCCAATAGTCAAATACATTGTTAGACGTCTGGACATGTCTCCAAACGTCCAATAATGGACCGTTAACCCTATCCTTGGCGAAGATTTGTCAAAAATTAAATCTTGCTTTTTTTATTCCCAAGGGAATTCTAAAGGTCTAGACCACTTGACAGACATCCACAGTGACGTCTAAGCTTTAACATCTAGAACCTTATTTAGATCTGATCAAAACAGGAACAAACCCGCATAAAATTAGACATCCATTTCTTTGTCCAAACGTCTTAAAATAGCATCCCAGACGTCTGACCTAGAATCCTATTTCGATCCAATGAAAATAGTAACTCTGACCCCTTAAATCAGACGTCCATAATTATAGCCAGGCATCTAACCCAAAAATCATCAGAATCATAAATACTCTGATTTATGTTGGATTTCGTCCCAATCCCTTAGGACTTGCCTCCAACAGCTAGGAGCCCTATCCCAAGCCCTCTTTAAGGTTCTAAGCTTGCCTACAAATACACCATAACCCCTCTTAGGCAAAACACACCTCTTGAGAAATAATTCACATAGATAATCTCTTGCTCACTTGCTCCATTGCTTCCATTACCCTTGTGTTGTGCAACTACTCTGTTTGGCGCAAACTATCACTCCCATTATGCTTCATAATCTCATCTTCAGGGAGTTTCTTTCACCATTAGTAGATAAGCTAATTATACAAATTTTTGGGGTGCTCTATAGGGTGCATTTTAGTTTCAATTTTGCTTGTTGTAGTTGGGTATCCAGCCTGTCGGATCCCCTTCTCTTTATTGTGAAGGGAGAAACCTCCGTTTAAGGATCGGAGGTGGGATTTATAATTGAGATACACTACCCTCGTTGCAGTAGTATGGTTAGTGGATTGATCACTTAGTAATCGAAAATCCTAAGTCAAGGGAATGGCTTAGGTGGTGGTTTCACCCAGTTTAGGTTTTCACCTAAAAAATCTTGTGCCTTCATTTCTGTGATTGAATTTTATTTTACAATTACTTTTTAAATTCACTATTCATCCGCCCTCTAGTACAATTTCAACCACGTGGTTGGCTTTATTCTCAACACTTCCCCTCAAGTCGTAGGTCGCAAGGCCAACGACTTGGTCTTCCACTTGTAAGGCTAGACACCTCACCATCCATCTTCTTCGAGAACCAAGCTCTCTGTCCTCTCTTTTGACAAGTCGATTGTGAATCCTCTTGCGACCTCCGGAGTCCCACCGTAGACTTGTCTTCTCTCAGAACAACACGTAGCTTTTCAAGGTCTTCTTGAGTTAAGGAGTTTATGCGTGAGGTGCTAGTAGCTCCATGTGGTGGCCTCCCAAACTTCTCCCAACACTTATCTTATGGATGATTGTTGCGTCCACAATGTTGGCACTTCGAGTAGACGCAACCAGGTCCACGTCCACGCCCTCGTCCTCGCCCCGCACCTTCTGGAAAAGCAACTGCAGAGCTTTCGCCTCTTAGCATGTCTTCTTCCTCGGGAATCTCCATCTTGAGGAGACAGCAGAAGATAATCTTAAGATCCATCTTCCCTTTTGAAGCAAGAATTTAATCGCGGGCGGCTCGATAACGAGAATTCAATCCCAATAAAAACTTGGTAGATTGCCAAACCGTCTGTCTCCCCCTGCTTATCGCAATAGAGAGGCTCGTAAATCGCCAACTCCTAAAATAAAACCTCCATCTTCTCGTAATATTTTGTCAAGGGAAGATCTCCTTGACCAGCCATTCAAATACGATGTAGAGTTCAATGATGCGAGCATTATTTAAGGTTTGGGCATACCTCTTCTCGAGGGTCGTCCAAATCTCAAATGTGTTCTTTTTGTAGAGCATATTCGAGGCTATAGGGAACTCAACGAGTTTATGAGCCAGTTCATGACAACGTAGTTCTCCATCTCAAATTTCTTCTTACCATCTTTGAATTCACGCATAAAAGACAATCTTGAAGGTGTAAGCCAAGAAGACGTAGTTGGAAGCGCCACTTAGCCTGATGGTTTTCCCAGAGACCACCTTGCCTTATCTGGGGCCAAGTGTAGCGTCTCCGACTGTCGTGGCTGGCCTCCGTCATCTTTTCCTAGTCTTCCTTCTCTGCGTAAGACACCAGGTTTGTCAAAGATGACTTCTTGGATGCGAGAACCACCGTGTGGTCAGGATCTCCACACGCACAGGGAGCCTAAATCGAAGGCTCTGATACCATGTCAAGAATTGACAAAATAGTAGAGCGTGGAGGTTCCATGTGCGTAGGAAAAATAGTCCACGTGGATAACTATTCACGCGTTGGCTTGGAGGCCTAGAGGAGCACCACCGGCAGGCTGGTGGCCGATGTGGTGGTGGCCGACGGTGGCCAAGGGTGGTCGCTAGTTGGAGAGACAAAAGTGAGAGGAGAAGAGCCTTTGAGTTGTTGGGAAAAATTATTATTGCTCCGAGTAGAAAAGATGGGAAGACTCCTTTTATAGAGAGAACAAATCCCTACAATTGAAAACAAAAGATTCTATCCCTAACAAGAAACAATCTTATCTCATTAGGAAAGATATTATCTTTAATCAAAACAAATCCTAACATATTTTTCCCAAAAACAACTTTACTAAAAATAGCAAATCAAACAAGGCACCAAAATTTGTCCCTTTGGACCATGCACCACCAGCCCCTGTAGGCCCTGAGATGCTACCACGTGGCTGGCTTTATTCTCAACAATTAACTTGCATAGCATTAAGAAAAGAATGGAGTAAAAATTTATCTTCTTTTTCCAAAACAGCCCCCCAACCCTATCCCTCACCCATCTGCAAAGCAATTTCCTGCCATCAACCTCCTCTCCACCATTCCCTTCATGGCGACAATCACACTCTTCACATCGTGTCGTCCTGCAACTGCTACCACGATCAACTCTCTGTGGGTGGGACTAAGGATGGGGAACAGAGGAGGAAGGAGGGGGCTCTCTGCAGACGAAGGAGCAGGAGGAGGGGGCTCTCTGCGAACGAAGGAGCAAGAGGGGCTCTTTGCGGGTAGACCAAAGGCGATGCGGGAGGAGCAAGAGTTCTCTAAAATAGAGCAAGATCTGGGGTGTGGCAGTAGAGGCACTTAAATCTAAGGGCAGCTGCAACGGTGCTCATATCTAAGGAGGAGGCTACGACACTCAAATGTGGGGAAGAGGAGGTTGTGACATGGTGCTTAGATCTGGGGAGGAGAGGGATCGAAGGAGGTGAGGGAAGGGTAAGAATTGGGGGGTGAGGGTTAAGGAGAAAGCTAAGGGCTTTTTTGAATAAAAAAATAATAAAATAAAAGGATTTAAATATAAAAAATCTCTTTATTTGTTAACCTCAATAGTTGATAAGGGTATCCGAATAAGAAAATGGACATTTTGGGGGATATATACATAAATACAAGATAAGCCTATTAGAATACTCCACACGTAAGAAGAAGACTATTGGCCACATCTACATCCTTTCCTTCCCAATTTCCATGGCTACAACCTCCTTAAGCAATCATAACAGAAAAATCATAGGTGCTAGACTTGTATAAAGAAGTGAACGTCAGCCTGGAATTCCTCCCACTAACTATTGCCAATGAAGGAATCTCATTAGCCATCATAAGTTGATTGTGTTAAGAATTGCACCCAAAACAAGTCCACCAAGAAACCCCACCATGATTCTGATCTCCAGAATCACATCTATATCAATCTGGATTTTGTTGAAATTCGACTCTAAATACTCAAACATATTTCTTTAAAATGCAACTGACTCTAATTTTCATCCATGTCCCATCTCTATCTCCACTACCATCAAACTTCTATTATATATACTCAGTTTTCACCTACTTACTCCAAAGCCCCTAGCTTTTAGGGGCTCTTTCAAAAAGCTCAAAGTTCTCCTTACTCCATCTTATGCCTCAATGCGATCAACCAAAAGCATACACCATGGCATTTCAATTCAAATGTACTTTTTCAACTCATTCACAACCCAAGCAAAGAGGTAAAGCCTTAAAGCCAATCCCCAGTGCAAATCACTCATGATATCAAATCACTCATGATATCAAAGAAATCCATCAACCTAAGCTAAGTCCTCATAAAAGCGCAGGCTCCATCATACAAAAAAAATAATAATAATAATAACACATGCCACTTTCCCAAAACTCTCCAAAGATGTCCCTTGGAATAATTACTTTGGAAGAAGAATTTTCCTAAGTATAGTAATTAGGAAATAATATTCCTTAATTACAATTTCCTAATTACCATACAGGGGAAGAAAATTTGAAACTAACCGTAGCAAACTCGCCTCTTGTAGTGGCGAGTTTGTGGAAGTACCATTTTTTATGAAACACACCTCTTCAAGAGGCGAGTTTCCCCCTTCCACTCACACCCACTTATCCCCTTCCCTGCCCTAGTTGGTTGAGAAACTTGCCTCTTCAAGAGGAAAGTTTCGATTTACACATAACTCACCTCTTGAAGAGGCATTTTTGCCTCTTATACAACCGCACCCACGCCCATCCCCTTCTCGCCCCTGCCATTTGCGATGTTTGCTGCTTCAAGTTGTTGGTGCGGAAAATTGTCGCAAACAGAGTTGAGCTTTAAAAATCCGTCGTTGTAGTGCGATTTACGAGGGAAAATCGTCAACAGATAAATTTTACCGAAACTCAAAAGAAATTTCAGGTCAAACACAGGGAGGAAGACGTTTGATTAAGAACCACATTGTTTTATTATCACGAAGCAAATTAACAGGTCAAATAAATCTAAACTAGCTATTAAAGAATAATTAATAGAAGAGAGATAGAATAATACAAATAAAGACAGAATAGAGAGAGAATGAACAAGAAATTCATAACCACAATATCATGTCTATTACAACTAACCACTACAGTAGAAAGCAGGAAATTTATAATAGAAAGTAGTAAAGCTACTCTAGAAAGCAGTAAAGAGAATGTGGAGAGAAGTTACCCTCGTCGACAACTGCTTGGAGGATAAGTCGCATTGCCGGAGCACCCAGACGAAAGTGGTGAGATGTGGGACGAAGGAGAATAATGGACGACGGAGAATGGGGCAGGGTGACATCGCAGCGAGATCCACTTCCCGAATGGCGATGAGAGGACCACCACGGAACGCTCCACAAATGGGATGAGAAGGTGGAAAAATTATATTCTTAATTCTAGAGGAGCATCCGGGGTTTGCGACAAGCTCTTAAAGCTTTGGAAACGGTGAGAGAAGAGAGGAAGGGATGAAGAATTAGAGTGGTAGAAATCTCCTTTTATAGTTGTAGGGATTAAGGGCAATTTGGTCATTTTATACTTAAAAACATTAACTCAGGGTCTTTAGTGACGGATTTAAGCGTCGCTAAAGCCCCTGAACGTGGGCTTAAGCCACGCGCACACCGCGCCTCCTTTCCCCGCACTTCAACGCCTACGCACGATCATGCGCTCTCAGCCATCTGATCGCGAGATCGGACGACTTAAAAGCCATCGTGCCAACACCTTCATCGTGCCCCATCGCGCGCCTATGTGCGATCGGGCATTCAAACGCTCATCATCACGCACGTGAGCAATCCACGCCCATCCGTGCAGCCACATCACGCATCTCCCACCTGCACGATCGCCATCCGACGGTCGAATTGAGCTGCTCCTGCGCCTGCACCTTGATTTGAGGCGTGCGGGGGCTCGAACGTGCATCGCGGGGTTGCGCATGCAAGCGTTCCCAACTACGCTATCTTCGTGGATTGGCGCGGTGATGATTTAACAGTTGCGCCCACTCAGCCATTGGAGCAAGATCCAACGGCTGAGATCTCGCCTCATCCGCGTCTTCAGAAGTTGAGAAGAGATGCTGCGGTCAATTTGGGCGGCCGTAATGGCACCACATGATGTCATCATGGCTGTCCATCTTCTGTGTCTTGCAGATGGTGCCATGGATGTCGAATTTGATCGATTTTCGCACCGTTGGGCTGCGATCGTTGATCTGAACCCATCCGTACGGTCGGATTTGTCATCTGATATATGGATTTACATAATCTTGGCCCCTTGACCTCTAATCATTCTTAAACTATATCTAATGCTACGAAAGTCCGATCGGGGCGATCTTGGTGTCGTTGAACTCCAATCGTCGCCCTGATCAGATCCATACGATTGGATCTTCAATCCGAGGCCCCGATTAAATGTCGCCCTGTCACCTGACCATAAAAAGAGACAATTAACCCAAATTTTATACAATCTAACCTAAATGCAAGATGATACATGTTATGCAATATTTATAATGTATGATGCAATTATACGTCTAAGAACACGTAAAAATAGACGGTTTATGTGATATAAATGTGTTTACATCACAAGTGCTCTCCGACGACCTTCCTCAACTATTGCAGCCGTCCTCCGCCTCCACTGTTGCGACTGCTGCGTCCTTCGCCCAGCTACTGCAACCTCCACCCCTGCTACCATTGCACGTCCGCCACCACTTGCTTCGACGAATGGTGCTGCCGATCTCCCCTACTACTGCTGAGTGCGCCCACCAATGTTTGTGCCCCATCTTGTAACTGTATATATATATTAATCAATGGTTGTTAATTTTAATTATATTGTTTGGAGTAAGGTATCTTGTTAGGGCAAAATTTTGGTAGGTTTATTGGATATAATTTTACATATGTTAGAAATTTGTGAAGTGGAGGTACTCTTTGAATATTTATTAGGGTATGGAAATTTTAAGGTTAAAGTTAACCTTGTATGAAAGTGTTGATTGTAGGTGTTGTTAGGAAATTTGTTTTATTAGGGTAAATTTGTAGGTTTCTACTTCAATAAGTAAGATGTATAATACATATGTGACTGTTTTGTCCATACATATTATCATTTACTCCCTTTGATTTTACGATTTGTTCAGGTTATTTGTAATGGGTGAATTTGTGTTGTGTTTGCTCTATTATGGAGGTTCTATTGTCCGAAATGGAAATGGAGTGCATTATGATAGGGATTTGCATAAGAGGATAAGGATATATATGAATTGAAGATTTGAGATTTATTGTATAAGATTTGCATGACTTTAGGTATTGATCGAGGGAGTAACCGAGTGAAGCTTAGCCATCGCTTTCCCTGTTATGGAGGGACTGATTTTTGTTTGACCATTGTGGGCAATGACGATGATCTCCAATGAATGATGGATTGGGCAATTGAGGCCTTTCCAGGAAAGACATTTACTGGCCTTTACATTCAGGTCGAAGGTGAGGGTGGACATATACGTCAACCACCAAATGCTTTTATGGAACGATCACCTCAACGATCTCCACAAGAATCATGTGACATACCTCATGAGCAGATGTCTATTCCAGAACTTCCCCTTGAGCCACTTGATGTTCAAAATGAAAATGATATGGTGATGTATCCCTTGACAGGCAAAATGAAGTAGAACATACATTTATCGAAAATGAATGCAGGGTAAAGCATATTTCTCATGTTCTTAATGACCTTTGTAGCGCACCACATGAGAATGACACAACGAAGAAGACGAGTTAAATAAGGGAGAATGTTCAGGTAAATACACCATCTCATATCCCAACCCGTAACAGGAGTGTGCGTCAATCTGGTTCTGGTAGCAAGCACGATAGCAATGAGTTACCCGAGGATGGAGATATTCTGTTTTATGGGGATTTTCCACCTCCTCTTGAAAGAAATGACTCTAATGAATGCTCATGTACTGGAATGAGTCACCAAATACACAACTGGTTAAGGGAATGACATTTAAAACCAAGCTGGAGTTGGTGTTTGCAATTAAAAAATTTCACATTGCAAAACACGTGAATTTTGAAATTCGAGAGTCAGATATAAATGTGTAGTCATTGATATGTGTACATAAATCTGAAGGTTGCATATGGAGATTGCGCGGCCATTTCAGAACCTTTGATTAACAGTGGGTATTGAGCACTTTGCATGGTCAATACACCTGTGACCATATCCAAGACAATGAAGATCACCCTCAACTTGATTGCAATTTCATGGGACAGTACCTAATGGGTTATGTGAAACGATCACCTTTGGTTAAAGTGAATTTCTTACTTGAGATAATTGATGAGAAATTCAAGTAAACAATCACAAGGAGAAGAGTGGGATGCAAAGTGACAGGCCATTAAATTGGTGTATGGTGAGTAGTATAAATCATACAAAGACCTACCATATCTTCTACATGCAATTAGATATTCAAATCCTGGGACATTCATAGATTTAGAATCAATTGACGTCAATGACACAAACGACGTGGTCTTGATAAAAGCTTCTTAGGCATATAGACCATGCATTGAAACATTTAACCATTGTCGACCAATTATTTATATTGATGGTACACATCTTTATGATAAATACAGGCATAAACTGCTGACTGCATGTAATGTGAATACTGATTAACATATTGTGCCTCTTGCTTTCGCTATTGTCTATGAGGAATCCACAGATACATGGTCTTAGTATCTTAAAAAAAGTAAGATGTCGTACCCGTGATCGGAAAATCAAATTTGTATTATTTCTGACCGCCATGGGGGGGATACTTGTTGCAGCTGCTCGTGATGATGTGTTACGTCATGTACATTGAAGGCTTTGTGCACGTCACATTGTAAGTAATTTTAATACTTCTCAAAAGAATATGCATATGAAGAAGTTAGTAATGAGAGCTGTACTACAATCATCACCGCTAAAATGAGAGCTTTACATGAATACATTGAGAAACATTAGCGAAAATGCTTCTAAATGATTTGACAAACGCGGGATCAAATAACAATAGTGGACGATGGCTTTTGATGGTGGTTATAGATTTGGGAATATGATAACAAATTTGAGCGAGAGTTATAATACGAACCTCAAAGAAACTAGAGCATTTCCTATATGTACCTTAGTTAGAAAAACTTTTACAATTATGTTGCTTACTTTGACAAGCACCGTGAAAAAACACATGCAGCAATGGGCAGAAATGAGAGATATACCACATGCAAATGAAAATGCAGACTTGGGAGAGGGGACATCACAGGTTGATCCCCGTGCTCCACCATCACCTCCAAAAGCTCCTACTTTCGACAATTCAGAAGATGCCACCGAAACACAAATTGACAATATAGATCGAGAAGAGTGGTTGTAGCAATTTGGAGTTGATCCTCCCAACCCGACGATGAGATACACTCTAGGGAGAAGAAACAATAAATAGTTACATTATATAATTTTTCCTTTTAAAGTAACACTCTAACCATTGTAGTTATGTTGTAGGTGGCAATACTTTTTGGTATGGCTTAAAGACAATTTGAACTTATGTTGTAAATTTAAAGACAAACAAGTACTAAATTCAATCAACAAACTATGATTCATTGGTTGAGTGGTTGGATGGTTGGTTGTGATATATGTAACCATGCTTTGATCTTAAGAGTCAATGATTTCTATTTCCTTGTGTATTTCATATTTGCTATGATTTGAATGGGTTGTAGAGTCCCCAAACCATGGACTTAAGACATAACGGGACTCTTAATAGTATGCAACAGCAACATTACATAGCATCAGCAGCAGCATTTTGCAACAACAGCAGCACCGGCAGCAACAAACATTTAGCAGGTACAAAAAAAAAAAAGAAACTCGCCTCTTCAAAATGCGAGTTCCAGAAAACTCGCCTCTTGAAGAGGCGAGTTATGTACAAACTCGACGACCCCCAAACTCGCCTCTTCAAGAGGCGAGTTTCCTATTAAACTCTTAACACCAGAATCGGACGTCTAATGCTATTCAGACATCTAATTACAACATTGGGCGTCTGATCTATAGGGTCAGATTCCCTAATTCCATTGGATCAAAATAGGATTTTAAGTGGGCGTCTTATTTTCTATTATAAGACATCTAGACAAAAAATTGGCCGTTTAATAATATGCGATTTTGTTCTTATTTTTGACCAAATCTAAACAGAGTTCTAGTGTGTAAGTATTCTAGTGTGTAAGTGTCAGACGACAAGTCAGACATTAGACATAGCAAATGATGTCTGGTCTAAGGAAGGAGAAACTCGCCACTACAAAAGGCGAGTTTCTCAAGTACCAAGTGCGGCAAAGGGGAAGGACAGCAGGGAGTAGGAAGGGCGAAACTCGTCTCTTTAAAAGATGAGTTTCCTACGACTTATTACGAATTTTTTTCCCTTGTACAGTAATTAAGGAATATTATTCCTTACTAACCGTACTTAGGAACATTTTTCTACTTTGGAAACTTGCCCCAATTCGAACCACTCTCTCCCACATCTACACTTCATGGCCCATCAACTTGATATCTCTAAAATTCGTGCCTGATTGTGTGCCTCCTTTATTCTTGTACAAAGGTCTTTTTTTTTTTTTTGAGAACACGCTAATAGTTCTTCAATAGAGAATAAGGGATATATAGCATGATAATCCTGTAACAATGAGAAAAATGCATGAAGGAAATAGGACAAAACACTAGTCTATCATTATGAATCTATGAACTTGATGCAACCATCAACACCATCAAATGAAAAAAACCTCTTCGCCGGGAAGAAAAAGGCAACCTATCCTGGTTTTAAAATTTGACAATTTCACAATAAAGATTAAAAGTTAACACACAAATGTATGGCCCAATATGAAGTACATAAGGCTCCAAATACGCATTCCTTGGAATCAAATGCAGTTTCAATGATTAATCTGTGCCATTGAAAATCAATGATTCTTACACTTTTCTCAGGGAAGGTGGCAAGTAGTAAATCATGAAGAATCTGTAGCAACTTGTCATCTATACCACTATGAAGAAGTTGAAATGCCTCATCCCGAACAGCATTCTTGTCAGTACTTTGATCTTCCACATGCACTGCATCAATGTTCAGTAAAATCACGCTGATTTGTTAACTAACTGCTTCAACTGAACTGATATGACAAAAAGCATCTACTTAGATAAACCAGGAGAATATATGAACAAACTAGTACTAAGACCACAAAATAAAATAAGCTATTTTTGGAACAGAAAGAGAGTGAGGTTTCAGTAGTATCAACAAATTTATAAAGTGTTCAAGCAACAAAGACCAAACATGAATATGGAAAAAGAAATCATGCTCAGAAGGCTACAAGTTGTAAATTTAAAACATGATGTCTAAGGTAAAATGTATTTCACAAACAATTTTATTTTGTAGGGTTCACAAGGAAAATTATTTTTTAAAAAAGGAAAAAGCTTGCTTCAAAAGATAAGTAGGAATCCAAAATTCATTAACTTAGGAAGTATGTGACTACAAACATACTTGATGTGAGTCTACAGAGACTTCATATTGGAGCTGTTTTTTTTTCCATACAACTCCTAGCCTTTTACACATAAAGTGGGGCAGACCATAGGGATTCTTTGCCCTTACTAAGTTCTTCTCTGGGTCATTCCCAAACTTAAATCCAAATAACCATGACACAGCTAGTAGTCTCCCATCACTGATTAGGTCTTGTAGACCCCTTACTACAAGTGTCAGCATACAACTTCTATGACATTCCAATTAGCTTATCAAAAGGCCTTCTCAAGTCCAAACCACCTGTACTTTGAAGAAATGTCTAGGAGAGGATTTTTTTATCCACGACTTAAGTCCTCATCACTATTTTGTAGGGATAGGGGTCGTTGTAGAAAGCAATGTCTGCTTTTATCCTAAAGAAAGCATGCTACAAATTTCCTTTAAGACACAAGTAGGCTAGGAGCCATGCTAACACATATACCTATTATTGAAGTACTAGTTTAGTCAGAGTCTAATTATCTTAAGATTGAGTTTGTTAGAGAACCAGTTATGCATTTTATATTTCTAATAGGACTTTTTATGTAGTTTTCCATTCCCACCTCTGTATACAAGAGAAGCTACGATTACGTTTTCATATAACAAAATTCATTTTCTCCAACATAATATCAAAGCAACAATCCTAAGCCAATGTTTGATACCTGCTTAACTCCCCTCTTTTTTCCTTCCTCACCACAAGAAAACAAACAAAAAGAGAAAAAGGAAGAAACAAGGCTTTTGAAAACGTTAACCCTATGAATTCGCCAAGAGAGGCCACTAACCGCGGCCACCGGCCTCTAGCCGATCGACAACCTCTCCAACGGGCTCCCCCACCTTCACACGATCCCCTAGGGTCACTTCTTCACTGCAAGTGATGCTTATGGCGATGCTATCAAACTACAGCCACTATTATGGGCCTAAGATGGTGCTCCTCCTCGTAGCTAGAGATCATCTTAGGGCCAAAGTGACATCAAAACTTTGGTTTGCGGCTTCCAATAGTGTCGTCAGTGGCTAGGACACTGGCCAAGGAAGAAACAACAGGGAGAATCAACTCGGAGAATGACTCCCGAGGATCATCTTCGCCCAGATCGGGAACAATAGAGGTGGCAAGGGCATATAGGCCCATTGGAGCGATCGTTGGAGCAATCACCAAACACCAAAGGCACCACCGGAGATAGCAGGTGGTCGTTGGAGATCTAGTTGGCCAATCAAAAGCCTTCAAAAGCCTATTTAGCCCAATCTACTCTTCCAGACTTTCTTTTTACTAATATGTGATTCTTTTCCTCAATAATCATGATGACGAATATGCCTAACACCCGATATAAGTTTGCAACTCTGGTTGATTGCCTGATTATCTCTACTTTTGTTCTCATGGCAGGCCCGAATTCCACTACTGTGACTTATGAGGCCAAGATTTCGACCTTTACTCTGGTTCAAGGGATAACAATTAAGTTGACTAGATTCCCAAACTATGTACTATGGTAACGCACGTTCCGCATATTCATTGGAGGATAGGAGAAGTTGCACGTACGGACAGCTAGGGTTAATGAACCCAAAGATGTTGCCAAGTTCAAGAATTGGGAGAAAGACAACTATCTAATTAAGAACCAGTTGATGAGCAGCATCAACCCTACAATTGCCTGCAATATGCTATATAAAAAGATAGCAAAGGAGATTTAGGAGACTCTAAAGAAGAGGTTCTCCCTTCAGACGAGCAGTTCCCACCGTGCAGACATCTACAAGCATACATGGAATACCAATCAAGATGACATGTCCCCGGTTGTGTATTTCACTACTTTAGAGGGTCCATTTAAGGAGTCGTATTTCAGTATGCCTGCTACAAAAAGGTTACTAAGCGTGCAAAGTCGTAGACCTACCGATTTCAGGATGGCCTAGCACCATGATACCAGTCAACTAGAGACCAGATTCTATCTTCCGACTCAGTGCCTGACCTAGAGATAATATACAACTACTTCCAAAAGATAGATGCTAATGCACGACCTGTTGCTCCTACTATTGAGCCTCACACCTCTACCCACATTGCCTCTGGAGGGAGAGGTGGGTCGTTCTGGCTTCCATGGATGAGGCAATTGTATCTACTCTCCTTGTATTCATTGCAAGAGAACTAATCATGCTTCTAATAGGTGCTAGGACAAATTCGACAAGCCCACTTGGGCGAATCGTACTTCTATTACAGAGTCCGCTATTACTGAGGTTGTGACAGAGCAGTCTCCTCTACCATTTACTGCAAACAAGTTAGGCCGTCTAAGAGATTTACTAAGGAACGAGACCACCTCCTCTACTACTACTGTTACTGTTACCATAACTCTTGTGGCCAATACTACTACTACTACCTCTGATCGGATTGCTGCGTCTGCAGCATCCATTCCTAATATTGCCCATCACGAGGAGGGTGATGACTGGTGGGGAATATGAGCAAGGTTCATCATCTCCTACTCCTAACAGCCTACCTATTGGCTATTGTTGTTTGGGAACATTCCCCTATCTACTACTACTACAACCTACTACCGTCTCCTAGTACTACTACTTCTGCTACAACCATACTAGTAACTATCGTCCATAACTAGTACTTCTACTACAGTCTTCTACCATTATCGTTGCTACTTCAACTACTGCTTGAGATCGCCTCTCAACGACTGCTACTATAGCTTGGAATCATCTGCCATCTCTACCTACTACTTAATGTTGCCTGGGATCGTCTCCTACTGCCTACCTACTACTGTCGTTTGCCTACTGCGATGACTACTTCTGCTACAACCGCAACCTGCTCATCCAATCTACTGCCTGCTCCTTCAGATGTCTACATTTGGGGAGAGTTAGCTTTTTTTCTTGTAACAAGTTGAGTGTTAAACGCTCCAACTTGGGGGTGAGTGTTGAAGTATTAGTTTACTCAAAGTCCAATTATCTTAGAATTGAGTTTGTTAGAGAATCAATTCTACATTTTATATTTCTAGGATGTTTTATGTAATTTTTCATTCCCACCTCTCTACATAAGAGAGGCTAGTTACGTTTTCATATAACGATGTTCATTTAAGAGAGGCTAGGGTTACTATTTCATATAACGGTGTTCATTGTCTCCAATGCCTATGATCCAAAGGTACAATACTATGATGAGGAATCTATATTTGTGAAAGCTTGCCAGTAAAGATGCATAATTGGGAAAGAGTTACACCAAACTATTACACAGCAAATCCTCAAATGTTGGAAAGTTGATTTAGTTTATCGACGAGCCAACATAGGCACATTGGGAAGCAACACTAATAAGACTCAAGTATATAAAGTCCCCTCTTGGAAAGTGATTACTGTTCACCTACACTCTTGAGATTATGGTATACACACATCTACTTTTTTTTAAGAAAAGGATGTCTACTAGAGCATCTCTTTGGATGGCAATGATAGAAGCAAACAAGTCAGTTTCTACAATTGATGTAGAGCCCAAGCATTGGATCATGGCCCAAACAACAACTGAGTTGACGTGTCCTAGATATAATATAAAATGATTCAAAATAACACGACGCTTATGCCTTGTTTGCTCTTCACCATTGCCTTGGGCTGGTCTCTGAGGGACTATCTTTCTTTCTTAGGGAGATGTCACGCATACACTTCATTCTATAAACATCCATATTATGTTGATTATGCTAGAAAGATGAGATTTGACATTAGGAAAGCTACTTACATTGCACACACCCTAATGTTCTATGAGCGAATGAAGCATGTTGAGAAAATTTGTCATTACACTCAAGACTGGATTCAACAAGGGCTTATCCAAATTGTCCATGTTTCTTTTAAAGTCCAAACAACAAATCTCCATGGACCTCATGTGACAGATATTAACGAGATGATCTTGATCAATATTTATATTCCACCTCAAGAGGAAGTGTTGAAAATATGTGCCCTTTATACATTATTAATTTCGATTATTTCTTGTGAAAGGGTACAATTGAATTATTTAAGGGCCCATTTGTACTTTCTCAAAATCCATTGTATAATAAGGATTAGGGTTTCATAATAAATAAGTTGCCCATTTCTTCCAACTTCTTTTCATTGCATTAAAGTAACCAACATGGTCCAAAGTGAACTGGTGGACAGCATATTGCTCAAGTAAATGGCACATGTGGGAGTTCAAAGCATCCCTTACCAGTATAGCATGCAAAATGCCTTTGTTTTTTGGAAAAGGGTCTACAAAATGCTTGTCTAGGATATTGAAATGCAAAGAATCAGTCTACTGAAATGCCAAACGAATTTGAAGAAACAGTACAGAATAGCATTTGTTGTAAGTAGGAAACTTACATGCACGTGTGACGACTTCCCTGACACACTTTAACAAGCACTGCCGTTCAAGGTAATATTGAACTATTATCTGAAACATGTTTGCCACTTATAAAATGAGCAACATAATCAAACAGTGCACAAGTCCAACAAATAGCCAGTGTGCACTTGCATGTGCATGTATATGCGTGTGAAAAAAAAGAGAATGACATTGGCATATGAAAGGATATTATAGTTCATGGCTAATCCTTTTCTATTCAGAAAAAATAAGTAAAATTGAAAACAGAAATTGGCCTTATAGAAACTTTTTTTTATAGGCAAAAAGGATGCCACAAAAAAATTCACATAAAACATATCATTGGGTAAGTAATATAGCAAACAGATTTGCATATAGCACTCACAAAACAGCATCAGCTTTTTTTTTTTTTTTTTGAAACATTATGAAAAAGGGGAGGGAGGGGGGAGACCCCACCCCCCCCAGGATCCCCGAATTTCTTGCCTGTCACAGAGCTCCTCCGTGATCTTAGCCACGGCCACTCTCCGGCACCGAGTCGAGGCGAGGACAACATCAACGATGCGTCCCCCCCATGAGGACACTATGCGTAATTGGGCATACCGCGGGAGATCGAACCCGCGTACCCCACACAGTGAGCGCCTTATAGGGAGCGGACGCACCAACTGTGCTACCCCTGACCCCTAGCATCAGCTATTTTGACTGGACAACAGACAAGAAAATTACACTCTATATGCAAGAGCATGATGCAAATATAAACAAGCAGGTAGCAGTAAGTACCCTGAGAAAAACTTCTTTGGAAAGGTGGTAGAGTCCTCAAATTACTAGCCAACTGAAACATGGCATGGGATAAGAGTAATGGAATGATGGCCCAGTCAAGTATACAGATCTACAAAATTAGTAGCAAAAAGTTTTGAACTCTTTGAGAAGAACTTTGTGCCAGGAACAGAACCAAATCAGGACAGGAATACCAAGCAAATGAGGGAGAGTGTGACAACTGAGAAGAAGGAAGATATCACCACTTCCAAGACAGTAGCTTCCTAAAACTGGACCAAAATAATTGGAGGGCTCCTACAACATTGCAAAAATAAGCAAACAAAATCTCGCTTAAAGACATGTAGCAGAGAGAACCGACCCAAATTACAAACAAATGAGAGGCCTACTAATGTGTCTCCCTCAAGTACAATATTCATCCAAACTTAAAGAGGAAAAAAACAAATTATATGACTTAAAATTCAAAAAGACAAAAAGAAAGCTGTCAAAAAGTATGTAGGGATATGTACAGGTTCCTAGACTCCTTTTGGGGGTGCATTGCCGGTCGCAAGAAAAGGTGAATTTATGCTTCTAGTGGAGGGTATCAATAACATTACGCTACAGCCTATTGGTGCTAGAGCACCACGATCGTTTGTTTGATGATAACAAAACACGTGTCATTTAACATTTACACTTGGAGTCTTAGATTTCAGATCAATTGCAAATGGAGAAGTGATTAGATGGAGTTCGAGCTCGCATCCAGGACGGATTGGAGGAGCTTGATGGAGAACAGAGGAGATTCGCGAGGAGCGATAGATTGAAGATGGAAGGACAAGAAGAATAGGATAGAATTCTGTTTATTCTTTCATGTACTTTTGTCTTTATTTCCTTGCTCTTTTTGTTCCTTAGAACATCATGTTAAAGAGCCTCAAAGTACCCGAACAGTAGTCCTAGGAACACCAGCACAACCCTAGGATACTTAGGTTTTCTGTAGAAAACTTAGAAAACCAATATAGGGTTCAAACAGCCTTTTCAGACGTCTAATCTCAAAATCAGACGTCTGATAATGAGGTTTAAGACGTCTGACTGTTGATTCAGACGTCCGATAACATTTAGGCTGGACTTAGTTAGTTCTGTCTGATGAAATCAGACGTCCAAACCTTAGTCCAGACGTCTTAAAAGACGTCTGATGATTTTGCCAGACGTCCAATTAGTGGACCGTTGGCTCGCTTAACAAACACTGATGGATATGACCGTTAGAGCCTTATCAGACGTCCGTAAGCCTTTCCAGGCATCTAATACATGACCGTTTTGCCTCGGCTAACCCAAAAATCTCTTCTCAGAGATTTTCTAGCCGTTACAATCTCTTGGAAATCCATTCCCGCAGAAAAGTAGGTTTTCAGACGTCCAGACATAGTGCCAGACGTCATGTATGTCGTCTGATGGACTTGCACTAGAACCCTATTTAGATCTGATTCAAGTCAGGAAGAAACTTGCCTAAAATCAAACGTCTGACTTTGTTCCCATACGTCTTAAACTGGTTTTCCAGACGTCCGATGCCAGGATCAGACGTCTGATAACCCTGTCAGTGCAATCATTGTTCCTGATTTCGGCCTGATTCTCTTAAGCTTTGCACCTAACGACTATGGAAGCTTTCCAAAGCCTTCATAAGGCCTCTATAAATAGAGGGGAGCCTTTGCCACTTAATACACACCTAGACACAGCTAAGCAACATACTTTCTACTCTTTTGTGTCCAAGAAAAGCTTTTGCTCTCCTTACTCCAGTTCTTCATCTTGAGAGTATCAAGCCTTTACGCACCCGCTCTCCCGCCGTAGTTCACGAGAGCGACGTTGCGCCATCGTATAACTCACGCACACGCGTCATCGATTCGACGTACTTCCATCAAAGGGGAGTTTCCTAATTCCTATAGAAGCTAGGTTTAAATCTTTGTTGGCTCTATAGGACTATATTTGTTATTTTAGTTTGTTATTTTGTTGAGTATTCGCTTTGCGAATTCCCGTCTCCTTCATGGGACAAAATCCTTCTCGTGAAGAGAAGGGATTTGAGGTACGCTACCCTCGTATAAAGTAGCATGGTTGTAATTGAGGTTGAATCACCCTCGTTTAAGTGATTCGTTTAGTGGATTTGATCAACTTGGTTGATCGGAAAATCCTAACTCGAGAGGGTTAGGTGGTGGTTTTCACCCGGTTTAGGTTTCCACCTAAAATCTTTGTGTACGTTGTGTGATTGTTTATTTTGCGAGATTGGTATATTTGCAATTCCGCATTTTTTACGTCACGCTGATCTCACCCCTTCCAAGTAGGGAATTACACAGCCGGATGTCATTGATGGTCAGGTGTAGAGTAATGGAGCTTTTTCCGTTCAAAAAGCTTACTTTCAGTTGTGTGGCTCCTTGGACGAAAGGGATGAGGAGTTCTTGGCTGATTGTCATCTTCTTTGGGCCGCTAAGGCACCGTTAAAGGTGCACTTTTTAATTTGGGAAATGAGGAGGTGGCAACTTGTTACCAAAGCCAGACAAAAGTCATGGTTTCCTGAAGCTTCTGCTGTTTGCTCCTTTTGCAATATGGATGACGAACATGATAACCATCTACTCTTCTCCTGTCCTCTATCCACTTCAGTATGGGCTAATTTCAACTTTGATTGGTTCTCCCATTAGTCATTTCAGGAGTTATGATCTTCTTTTTGACGTGGTTATCAGACACCGGGTGCAAATCAGTTGCAATCTAGGACAGAGCAATCCGCTTCTATGGCTGTTTTGTGGGCATTATGGCATGAAAGAAATCCGGCTGCTTTTGAGGGTCTACGGCCTTATAGGGAGAGTGCCGTGTTGTGGGCTACACAACCTTGTTCCAACATAATGGAAATTTTGGAGGGTTAATCTCTTGAGTTACCCTCCTTTTACCTTTCAAAAAAAATGAAGAGATATGTAAGGAATTTATCCAACAAGGAACCATCTGAAACATGATTTTTGACAAATACACATCTTTCTCCTAATGGCTTTCAAGCTTTTGGATAGCTGCCCATAGAAAAAATGGCAAGTTCATGAGTCTGTAGTTAAATATCACTATCTTGTTGATCTTCCTAAGCCCAGATATTGTAACTTAAATGTCCCAAACTGGATATTGATATGAACTTCAGAAAAAAAAAGAAAAGAAAAGAAGGAAAAAAGAAATACTGGATGATAATTCAAGAGTGAGAATCAAATTCTCCTGAGACTAACGCTAAATACTGAGAAGCAATGGAAAACCATGGATCAAATTCTCCCAAGACTAATGTTAAAGACTGAGAAACTATGGAAAACCATGATGTCATTTTGCCTATGCTTATATGATTTGTTGACTGCATGTGATCATCTGCAAATTACAAGATGACTTTTTTCCCACAATGTGAACTGTACCTCTCAAAAGTGGTCTAAACAGTTGCATGATGCATGCTTCCATTTTTCTTTGAGAAAATGGCAAACATGATCCTAAAACCTCTTCATTGGTTTTTGAAGCCCCAAATAGAGAGTGACATACATGTTGCCTTAACCGAGCATCATGAATAAAGAAGGAATACCGTGCTTATGAATTATGAATGAAGAAAGCTGCCATCCTATTATCTCCATTAGCCACAGAAGCACTTGAACAATGTCATTGTGTCACAAGTAGATGACTTCATCCCTATGGTGGATGAGGCCAACAGCCAATAAAAGATATTTGGAAACATATTTTCTCACTAATACCTTAGTATGATTTTTTTAAGTACAAGCATATTGAGTTTCCGACTATAAACTAAGATGGATTAGAAAGGAAGTGCATTGTCTTTGTGACTTCTAAATGGGTGATGGTGGTGGGGGCTGGAAGAAGAGGGGAGGGGGGTGAAGGTGGTTGGAGGTGGATGGGCAAAGGAAGAGTACTCAAGGAGTTGCATTGGCACAAAGGAGGAGGTCATAGCAAGGCATAATCCAACAAACAAAGGTCCAATGAGTAAAGGTAGAGAACAAGAGGGGTTAGAAAAAAATATGAACCTACGGACATATGCATAAATAATCCATACTTTTAGCTCCAAAATCTTTATCTTTACCAGCATTAACTACCTAAGTGCCAATTGCGTGAATGATGTACCTTTCAACTGACATTTAGGTGAGTACTAGAAACATGATGGCAAGTTTATATTCAAAGATGTGCACGGGCATCTATGTAAAAATTCCTTTTGTTCATGGTTGGCTCTTTACATGCTTCGTTATTCTTTTTCTTATTTTCTTATTTTAGAAGGATCTACTTGCAATATTTCCATCCTCTCTATATATTGAGGATTGGGATTTTTCAATGAAGTTGATCTTTTATTTTCCTCTAACTTGGTATCAGAGCAACGGTCCTAAGTCAGTGTCTAATATCCTCGATTCACATTTTTTTTTTCTCCACCTAAAAGAAAATCTAAAAGGAAGAGCAAAAAACCACAAGAACTAGGGCTTGGATCCTCAAACAACAACCACTGACCTTTGGGTCGCCAAACCAACCACCTGTCGGCCAAGTCGTGCTACCACCGACCCCAGCCAACAACCACCAATAGAATCTTCGCTAGATCTGGTAATAACAAGACTGCAAGAGCCTCGTTTTGGATACTACCACCACTGCTAACCCTTGTCAGCCGCCATGGAGGTTCAACGAGGGTCGCCAACCTCTACTTGACCAATCAGACCTCGTCGGTCACCGGTGGCTCGTCGATGGGCTTGCCGTAGGGACTTTTGTGGCCAGATTAGACCTATTTCACTAGTTTCTGGCCGAAATCGAATCGTTTGACAGTTGTTGGAGTATGTTGGGACACTGTTGACCTTTGTTTGATGCCTATGTGATTTCCCAACTCTGTTTGATATTGCTTTGATGTATTAGACAGCCATTTTCACTTCGTTTCTCGCTACCTCTCAATTGACCCCCGAAGACTTGTTGAAGGTGACATCAGTGCAAATGACAAAGATGAGAACAGATGAGAGATGCATCTTCAATTTCTTGTTGAGGTTGGATGAGATCAACCATGCATGATGATCACAAACCTTCAGGATGATGATGATAGAAGGTCAAGACAAGGGACACATTTTGCTCAAATAGAGCCTGTAGAGAAGGGTAACGTGCGTGCAAAAGGAGAGTCCTAGTCATGTTGCTATGTCTGTTCAGATGGATAATACGAGTGATTCTGGTTACCTTGTAGATTTAGGTGCATCCCGTCATTTATGTAGTGATTGGCACTGCTTCAATCATTTTTTTGAAAAAGAAAAGGGTAGTTATCCAAGGTGATAACTACCTAAATATAATAAATTATAGAATCAATAGCCACCGCCAATACAAAGGGCAAACTCCAAGGTCCCCCACTCACAAGGACCCACACCAAAGATTAAACAAAGAAATAACAAACTCTACAAAACTCTCTACATAAGGCCTCTGGCCTCTGAAGACCACAGCATTCCTGCCCAACCAAATGCCCCATAACACCGCCAATGGCCTGACCCTCTCCTTCGTACGGAAGACAATCCGTCCAACATCACCCCCTCCACCTCTGAAGTTGTGCCAAAAATCTTCAAAAGACCTGCATTCCCACCACCCCGCTCCCACCCGGCTCCATATCTGTACCACAAACGGGCAGGTGAAAAAAAGGTGGTCAATCTCTTCCTCCTCACCTCCACACAAAGGGCAAACCTTATTCTCTCCAGGAGCCCACCTTGCCCTCCAAACCTTAGTCACAAGTCTCCTCCTAAGTAGCCAGACAAAGATCCTGACCTTTAAAGGACTTGCAGCCTTCCAAATATGTCTGCAATCCCTCACCAGATCCAAATCACCTGTGGAGTCTCCGCTGGACAATCTCCTATAGGCAGCCCCTACTGAGAAATCACATTCATCCCAACCAAACATATCCGTACCGGAAGCCGGTTGCAGCCCTTCTAACTCTTCCAGCAATCTCTGGAAATCATGAGTTCTCGCATCTGAAAGGTTTCCTACAAAGCACGGGCACCACCCACCTTCTCACACCTCGGCCACTGACGCCTCTTTGTTCCAGGACCAAGCAAACAATCTCGGAAATCTTCTAGCAAGCACTCCTTGCCCCATCCAATCATCCTGCCAGCACCTGAAAATCTCCCCCGTTCCCACCACAAGAACAAAACAGCACTGCACCCTAAGAGCCACCACCGACAAACCTTTCAAAAATGAGAAGCAACCCTCGACGGAGATATCAGGAGATCCCACCGCACCGGACCACCATAAGCCGTCCCGAACACCTTGCCCACCAAATCCTCCCTACACTCCAAGAGGCTCCCCACCCAATTCACCAACAGGCTGTCATTAGACCGCCCCAGGTCCCTCACCCCAAGTCCCCCCACCTCCACCGGCCTGCAGACCTCCTCCCAAGCAACCAACCTGGCACCAGGTCCACTCGTCCCCTGGTTGGACCAGAAGAAATTCCTCATAAGCCTCTCTATCCTTAAGACAACCTATTGAGGCATCTTCAGGATAGAAGTGAAATACGATGGCATCGCTGCCAAAACTGCCTTGAGCAAGACCAACTTTCCACCCCTTGACAGAAGCCTGGACGTCAACCCTTCCAATCTCCCCTCCAGTCTCTCCACAAGGGGAGCACAGTCTTTCACCAAAATCCTACCATCCGTCAACAGTAAACCCAAATATCTGATCGGAAGCTTCACCTGCTCTGTGCCAAGACCCAAGCTACACCCCCTCGCCTCCGCCTCAGTCAAATTGAAGAGGACAAAATCGGATTTAGACAGGTTGATCTGCAATCCCAAGGACTCACCAAACAAGAAGAGTAAAATCAACATTCTCCTGACTTCTCCTTCCCCGCCTTCAATGAAGAAAATCGTATCATCCGCATACTGCAATAACGGAATATTCGTCCCATCTCTCAAAGAGAAGCCCTTCAGCAAGTTTCTCCCATACGACCTCTTAGCCGCCCTCGCAAGTGCATCTGCTTCAATCACAAAAAGCATCGGCGCCAAAGGACACCCTTTCCTCACCCACCTCCTCGACTGAATCCAACCCCCTGCCGGGTTTCCATTGATAAGAACCAAGAAAGACGTCGTGGTGACACATCTCTTCATCCAGTCAATCCACACCGGAGGAAATCCCCTCTTCACCAAGGATGCCTAAAGAAACGACCACTGAACCGAGTCATAAGCCTTGTTGAAATAAACTTTCCACAAGAAAGCCTTCTTATTTCTCTTCCAGGACGACAGGATCTCCGAGGCCAACACATAACCTTCCAAAATGTTTCTACCGGGGACAAAAGTCGTATGCACCGGATCTACAATTCCAGCCAAGGTCCTCCTCAATCTATTTGCCAGGAGTTTCGCCACAATCAAGTAGATAGCATTCAAGAGGGCTATCGGTCTGTACTCCTGGATCTCCTCAGCACCCTCCTTTGGCAACAGGAACATGCAGAACTTGTTCAACCTGTTGAAACTCGAATTTTCAGCTCTAAACTCTTGCACAACCTGCATCACATCCTCCTTCACCACCGACCAGAACTCCTTATAAAAGGCAACTGGAAAACCATTCGGACCCAGACAACCATCAGCGTTCAACCCCCAGATTGCCTTGCGGACCTCATCCTCCTCAAACGGACCCGTCAAGAAACTGGTTTCTGTATCCCCAATCCGCAGTACCTCAGACCCCATCTCCACCTTCCCCCATGTCTTCTCCCGATAAACTCTCTAAAGTACCTCGCAGCTGCCCCCCCCCCCCAACTGCCTCTCTTCCGACAAACTCTTCATCCACCACCAACCTGTCAATCCAGTTCATCCTTCCTGATGCATCCATATGAAAAAATCGAGTGTTAGAATCAACTTCCTTCAGCCACTACTGCCTGGATCTCACCTTCCACTCCATCTCCACTTTCCGGTCTTCCTCTTGTATCACCTGTAACTGCCTCGCTCTGCTGACCCTATCAACATCAGAAAGGAGACCAACATCCTTCACCACGTCCAATCGTGCAACCTCACCGAGAGCTTCCTCTCTCCTCCCACGTTCCTCCCTAATCTGCTTCTTATGGATCTTCAGGAAGGATCTCAAATCCCTCAGCTTAGCTTCCAATCTGACAGCCACCGAGCCATCCACATGAACCAACCTCCACCGCTCCTCTACCAGCCCCCTGAACCCCTCTTCGAGGAGCCATGCCCGGTCGAACTTAAAATACGTACCATGCCTCCATTCCTCATTCGTTACCCACAACAAGGGAGTGTGATCCAAGAATGGCCGCTCCAGGGGTCTAACCTCCGCCATAGGGAACAACTCTGCCAACATCGTTGAGGTGAAAAATCTATCGATACGGGATCGCTGTCCTCCAGAGCTCCTCCAGGTGAAAAGACAGGACAAAGGTGGCATCTCAACCAGCCCCTGCTCCGCAACAAAGCCCGCAAACGCCTCAGAACTTTAGTCTACCCCCCCACGGCCATCCGGTCTATCCTCTACCAGCAAAGTGACATTAAAATCACCACCTATCAACCAAGGCATCCCCTGAAATGCTGCCGCAACCTGGCTCAGATCCTCCCACAAAACATGCCTCCAACCCTCCGTCGGACCATAAACCGAAGAAAAGAGCATACACGTATTATCCCAGCGACTCAGTAACCTGACAGTGACATGGGACCCAACCAACAAGTCCAGCAAGGAGAAAGCATCATCCTTCCACCCCACAACAATTCCACCCGCACTTACAATCGTATCTAGGGCCAAGAACCCCCCAAATCCACTTCCCCCCACCTCCCATCACGGCTCCCCCACTTCGTCTCCTGGAGAAAGATCACATCAAGGCCCCACCTCTGAACATACCCCCGCAGAGCTGCCCACCTCGAGGGGTCATTCAATCCCCTCACATTCCACGACAGGACCTTAGTCATGTAAAGCCACGAGAAACTTCTCCTTGCGTCGACCGCCTAAACCCCATCTCCGCAGCCACCTCATCCACCTATCCCTCAATCACCATACACCGACCAGGCGACCCCCCCGCACTGTCACCCCTCGGTCAACCATGCCCCGAAGTCTCCACCTTGTCCGCATCCAGTGCATGCGCCTCCCCCTGTGACAAGATCCCCTCCACAGGTCGCACAACTGCCGCATCAGCCCCTCACGCCTTCACCGCGTCCTCCAACGCCTCAGCACCTCCACCAGCTCCCACCGCCCGCTGTCCCTCCTCAACAACAGAAACCCCCAATACAGCCCTCACCCTGCCTCCGCCCCCTACCAGGCCCACCGTCGACGCCTCGCCCTATCCTCTGGAAGGCGAAGCGACGCTCAGCTCCATCCACCTCCAACGTTGGCACTCCCCAACCACGCTCCCAGTCGAAGCCATCGCAGCGCGCCCCCTCCGGTAGGACCACCGCGGCCTGTAAGTAAGCCGCTATGGCCCAGGCAACCTTGGCTTCCACCTACGCGCGCACCCCACCTCGCCAACCACACCGCACCCCGCTGCCCAGTCCGACCTGTCAAGGACGCATCGCGGGCCTCTAGTCGCAGCCCCCAGTCCGCCAGCTTCATCGGACCGAAGTCTCAGATCTGCCTGCGAGGTGTGGTTCAAACCGACACCTCCACCGAGTCCACCGCCTCCCGTAATCAGGTCCAAATCGCCCGACCCAGGTTCGTCTTAACCGCACTCCACAAGACCCGGGGCCACCTCAGCGGAGTCAACCCCCCTCAGCACCGCAGACTCCTCCACAAACTCCTCCGCAAGTCCCACACCGGCCTCCGAGATCCTCGCCCTTTCACCTACCTCAGATCGCGCCACGGGGATCACAACCGCCGCGCCATCCTCACCGCGACCTTCGGGCTTCCCAAAAGCAGTTTGCCCCTCGTCCGCTCGCCTGCTACCTCCACCTCCAGGCACCGCCGCCGCACCGCCAATCACCGCCTCAACGAAGGATCTAGGTCTACCGGATCCCCGCGAGATGCGAACCAGCCAGGAAGAGCTCCCCCATCTGAGGATCATCCTCTCCACCAGCTGTCGCCCCGACTTCATCACCACCCACGCCCCGAACCGCGACAGGTCCACTAACCTCAGGCCCACGCCTTCGCAGCTCTAAAGCCTCGCAAAAGGGGCAACCACTGCCGCCGCCGCCACCTCCACCGTGCAATGGAAGAGGGGAGCCCCCTCAATCAGCACCTTCTGCCTCACGCCAGCCGACGGTCGCTCCTCCAACGTGCCATCCGACCTCACCGGCCGACACCGCACCACACCCCGACCACACCGCAGCACCTTGAAGGCCAGACATCGCAGCTCCTCCCGACCGAGTCCCAGCAGCACCAAGCACCCACTCCTGAGGGAAGCCAACCCAAAGGACCCCCCGCCAGTCCCCAAGAAGGCCACAACCATTCTTCTCAGAGCTCCTACATCCACCTCCCCCTCCAGCACCACCGCCACCAAAGCCAACGCCAACCTTCCTTCCAACGCCCAGTATCCTCCGACCACAGCGCCTCAACCTCCACGAGAGGCGCCCCCTCCAGGGGGTTGGAGGCGTCCCCGCCCTCCTCGAAGAGACCCCTCCGCCCGATCTACGGAGCCCGCAGCCCGACCTCCGATGACCCAGACCACCACAACACAAGCACCTCACCGGTTTTCTGCAGCTCCCCGCCACATGCCCCCTCCTGAGGCACTTGAAGCATCTCACCGACTCTGCTCCCCTCCGCGATCTCCTCACCTCCGTCCAGCCAGAGCCGCCTCTCCCCTCACTCGCCTTTCGCCCCACGTACCCCTCCTCGCTCTCCCTCTCGCTCATGCTCGTACCCCGGGACCCAACCATGGATAGTTCAAGTGGAAGATGGGAGACATTCTCCGATCAATGGTCAGGCAGGGTCATGGTTACCCCGACCATGCGATTGTTAGGCATTCTACATATTCCTAACTTCCCCATCAACCTACTTCAATCAACAAAATCACAAAATAGTTGAACTATCATGCCATCTTTAATGGTGCTTCATGCATGTTTCAAGACATCTTGACTGTGAAGATCATTGGTGAAGGTCATAACGTAGGAGTATACGGACTACATCAATCCCCATTTAGTATCATGTTCAATTCCTACATCGTCAGCATCTGCTCTTCAGTAGAACTTACGACTAGGGCATCTTCTCCTTTGCAAGCTTCGTTGCATCATTCTTCATATTTCTCCAACTGCAAAGATCAAATTTGAAGCATGCAAATTAGGGAAACAAAAAAATCACAAAAGCACGTTTCCATCCAATCTGACATGGAGATCAGGATCCCTATTTGAGCTCCTTCACATGGATGTCTGGGATCCCAATCGTATTCCTAATAAACTGGCGCATCACTACCATTTAGTGATCGTCAACAATTATTCTCACCTAGATAGGGTGTTCTTGTTGAAGCAGAAATCTGATGTAGGGATAATAATCAGGAATTTGTTTTGGAGATGAACACACAACTTGGGGCTATCACCAAAATTGTTTGTTCAGACAATACCTTGGAGTTTTTCACCATGTTTCTTTGTAACTTCTACAAGTCACATGGCATAATACACCAGACTACTTATCCACATACTTCTCAGTAGAATAGTGTTGCCGAGCGCAAACATCGACACATCTTGGATATGGCCAGGACACTATTGATCCATAACAATGTCCTTGAAACATATTAAGGAGATGTGATTCTTACATCATGTTATCTTATTAACAGCAAGCTTCTTCAGTACTCGATGAACATATTCCAATACAACTATTATATCTAAATAGAGAACTATTCTCTATTCAACCTCGTGTATTTGGATGTGTGGCATTTGTTCATCTTTATGATCCTGGTAGAGACGTGGATGGTTCGAATGAGCCCCTTCTGAATAATGTTGTTCCAAGTTGCTACTCAAGTCACAAGAGAAGAGAAGGGTAGAGCAAAGGGATAAATTACTCTTTGCCATAAGTGCAACTCTCGTCATAGAATCACCAAGTTGAAGAAATTTTTATAGGAGTATTTTAAGAATGAAATTATGTTCTTCGCTATGAAAACTTGAAAATTATGAAAACAATCCCATATCACTTTCGAAGAATAAAAAAGTACGACTACCTAGTGCGAGACCTGACCATTGTCGAAAGTTCTAGAAGGCAAGGGTAAGGACCTCTTCCTTTGGCACATTCTAATATAAGAAAAAAGACCCTTAGGAGATCTACGCAAAGACAAATAATCCATGTAGCCAACACCATTTAACACGAAAAAAGACTTTGTTGTTATTGTGGTTTTTTTCGAGGGGGACTTTGTTGTTGTTGTTGTTGTTGTTGTTGTTGTTGACGTAATAAATTCTAATGTACGAGTATGCTAATGTTGTCTCTATGAATGGATATATATACCATGTTACTCTTATTTACGAATGATCATGTTGTACGTATGTCTACTTAATGAAGAGCATGGTAGAAATTTCTAGCATTTGGCAAACTTTCTTCGATACAATAGAAAATCAATTAAATACTCTACAATCGTCTTTAATTCTAACCGTGCGAAAGAAAATTGAGTTTTCTACATGGGTGCGCCTAGAATCATATCTAATTACATCTAGTTCATATTTATATCCATACCTCCAAACAGTTCTTAACCAAAGACGCTTATACCCTCATATTAGATGATCACTAGAATAAATGCAATCTGTCCTTATCAGTCATTAAGTTTAATGGCAAAAATATTGGAAATTACATCCATACCCCTAAATCCTACACTCACCATCCATGGCCCCCAACTCCAACAAGATCAGCCCCTACACCCCATTCGTGCTGTAGTAACCACCCCTAGCCACCCCGATAACCATGGTGGACCGGTTGTCAACCTCGAAGGTGGGGCAATCCTCAAGGAAGGAGATGAGGACCCTACCATATGGGCCTTCCCTTTGGGACCTATGAGGCCCAAGCTTCGAGTAGTTCGAAAGGCCACTGGGTGTTCCTCAAGAGGAAGATGGCAATGTTGAAGTCGAAACACTTTTGGTCACATACCATCTCCTCCCCTTCCTAACTCATCCCCTACCTCAACCTCCACAATGCCATCCTCTACTTTTGTGCCTTCCACAACCTCCTTCAATCAAGGCTACATGGTGCATCCAGACCTTACTGTTCCATTTCCTATATGTGATGGAGCTGCCTGATGCTTATCTCCAAGCTTTACTTCTACAGAGGTGTGGATCTCTATTTGCTACACGACCAACACCCACACCCCACAATGGCCTTGACAAGAGACGAAGAGAGAACAAACTGGTGGGGGGGGGGGGGAGGCTTTATTCCTAGGGAGACCAAACAAAGCACAAAGCAGAGGGTCACCCCTATGTACAGCAACCCTCCTCTTTGTTCTCCTCTCGCACCTTCAATCAATAATTGCACCCTTCTAGTCCAACATCACCACTTCCTTGTCAACCTCCCCCACAATGCACATAACAACACAACCATCCTCCTCCGTAATGCAGTGCCCCCCTCATAGTCACTTTCTGCTTTTTGTAACCTGAGGCATACTCCCATGCCACTGTGGCCTTCTTTCACCTTGTTTTGAAGTCCAGCAACAAAGCACCAATTAGTGTGCTCGACCACCATCATCGAAGTGCAAAGATCAAGCTCAAGCAAGCACACCACTTGAGTCATTTTATAAGTTGGAAGACAATGTTGAGTAGGATTGAGCTATGGTTACTCACTCTTACCTACCATTACACACCAAATGGAGGGGCATTATGATAATGAAGAAAGTTTTAGGGTACAAATGTAATTATGACATATATAGGGGTATGGATACCAATGTAAAAACTTAAGGATATCCTGACAACAATATAATGAAACCTTTTGAAGTAAAGGGCGTTATTCAAGAAATATCTTGTATTTATACCCCTCACCACAGTAATGTGGAAGAATGAAAGAATCAACATTTATGTGATGTTGGACATGAACTGATGCTTCAACAAAGTGTTCCCAAGCTTTTTTCTGAAGCTATGTAGACAAATACTTATTTAATCAACAAAATAACAACTTCTATTCCCTTTTTTTTTTGTGCATGCGTTGGTAGAAAGGAAGAGGGATTCCTTTTTCCCTCATTATGCCAAATAAGCAACTTTTCACCGTTACTCTTTGGCGGGGTGCATTTTTTTTGCATCCTGACACTTGCAAAACCAAAACTTAATCCAAGATCTATAAAAGGTATACCCTTAAGCTACTATTGTATACAGAAAGTATACTAGTGCATTATCCCCGATCTGATGAAATAGGATGAATTGAGACAGTAATTTGTAAATACCTAATGATCCTGAAAAAGAATGAATGGATCTTGTAAGATTCCCACGAAATTCTTTGACTCCATCTAGAACCGGAAAAAGTACCGATCATTCTTTTCCTTGCTGAACCTCTATTTGATCAATCCCGTTGTGATACTGAGAATCCTCACTTTGAATGGAATTGAAAAGAGCTCCCGATGAATCAGAAGATCCTTTCCATCGGCTCCAATCCATGAATATCTTGTCTAGGCAAAACTTTGGAAATAATACCTTTGTTCCCATGACTTATAGCTACTTTATCAACAGCTTTCATTTACATTTTTGTGAAATATATAAATGAATGCTTTCAAGAGTCTGCAGAATCTCTTTGTTCATCTAGATTCAAGCCGAAATCGATTTGTTTCTTTATCCATCTCACATCAAAAACTCAGCCCCTTCCACCTATAAGTAATTGGAAGGAGGTTTCTTTCCCAATAGATCAACAGTTACTAGCTTATTTGGAAAATAAAAACGTAGTACATTGAAATTATTTAGTCAACTGGATAATCATTTGGAAGAGAAAAATCATGAATTTGACTGAACATGAGTCATAAATGGATATTTGAAATTCATTTCTCAATAAATTTCCATTATTAGGATTTTCTTGTTTCTTGTTCGAAGATTTGATTGCATCAGCATATGATTAGCATTCAAATGACTAGATATTATAATGATTAGTAAGAATCCATTATTAGATTTTGCATTTTCACAAAAGAACCTCACATTCAAAGAAGTATGTTGCTTGGAATGTCACTATTTTTTAGGAACCCTACCTCCTAAGCTAGTCTTTGAAAGGAGCCTCAAGACCGTGGTGGCAAGGATCTCAATATACTGGAAGATATTAAATCTTTTGCTCCTCTTAGTACCGAGTCAAGAAGTGACATGCAAGAGAAGAATAACGCTGAAGCTGAATCTGTTCCTTATGTTATCATTGACTCAAGAACGGATGAGCAAGGAGAGAATAATGACAGAGCTAATAGATTTGCGAAAGCTTACAACCCTAGACAAATATCAGGACCATCTGATGTACGTTTTTTTCCACTCTTCCACTCCATGAACAAAATCTTGCATCATATCAGATTGGGCAAGATGCAAGCACCAAAAAAAGATGGTCCTGTTTCTCTCTGAAAAGAAATCAAAAAGCATATATGGCATTCTATAATGGGATATATAGGATGATGGTTGGGCACCTACACTCAAGTATAGCAAAATTTCCTTACATCTAGGTTCATATCATTGTTTAGGTTTAATATTTTGAAATAAAACTTTGTGGAATAAAATTATTTCACGAAAAACAATATATATTTTAAATTTCATCCAGAACAAATACTCCTAACCTCTTCATCAACTAAGTCAAATTTTGACAATATTTAGACCGATAAACTGTTAAAAATTATTGAAAATTAATCATTTTTTATGTAAGGGCTAGACCTGTCGGATTAATTTGATAAATGGCATGTTCATTTAAGGGGACCTAAATCCCCAAAGTTTCATTTCAAAACATCATCCACAGGCAAAGATATAAGCACGAATGTAGGGAATTTTTCCTATACTTCAGAATGTAGGCACCCTTTTCTCATATAGGATTATTGCATCTTAAGTTATAAATGTTCTTTTATCATCCGTATCTTATCTTTATATTTAGGTCTTTGGTCAACATCTAGCCTAAAGAAAAATTGAAGGCATTAATGAAAAATCACATCTGAAATGCCGTGGATATTCTTAGAAGATCTATATAATTGAACAAAACTTGGTGTATATCCTTTTCAAAAAAAATGGTGCACATTAACATGTACAAAGTAGATGGGTCTATTCACAAACATCAAGCAAGACCAACCACAAAAGAATTCACATGGAAGTGTGGGACAGACTACTTTAGAAGGGGCGATACACACGCAGGGATACATATGGTTCTCACACCCCCACCTTTTTAAGCTTGGAAAAGAAAATCCTCACCACCCAGCATTGAGTTCTCCCAATCCTCACCACCCAACGATGAGTTCTCCCATGCTTTTTTCATTCTCGTTGTCAAGGGTTTTCCACATATCGTGTCTTCATATCAATTTAACATGTTTGATTGACTTCAACACCTCCATTCATGCAAAGAAGCTGGGATGTTAGAGATGCCTATCTTCATCACCAAAAGGCCCAAATCTCAGTGCAAGAATGTTAGATCAAGACTGGATTCATTCCTAAGGACCCATCAATCAACAGTGGCAGTAATAGCAAGGACTTCAGGATATCAGGAGGTAACCCATATGTTTTACCATACAAGAACCAATATCTCTTTTGACAAATGATTTTTTTTTTGAGAAAAAAAAGGAAGATTACCTAAGATCTGTAATCATCTAATAAATTGTATTAAGTAAAAGGAATGGACTTATAAATTTTGGAGCCAAAAATCAGATAAATAATTAACCACTCTCACTATATTTTCCACCCAACAACACTCCTCTCTAAAAATCATGGCGTTCCGTTGTAGCCAAAAGCACCATAGCACCACAAACCCTTTCACCCGGCCAACAACATCCAGACCATAGTGGTCCTAGAAAGACCTCCATAAGGATGAGAAGTTAGAGATATCAATCGTACGAAGCTGCAGAATATGCTAGATATCCTTGGAGAAAGGTCAATTGAAGAAACGATGATCGGATCTTCCTCATTAGCTTGACAGAAAACACACGTGACATCCATATCATCCCTCCACCTTCGCATGAAACATTTAGTCACCAACCACTTTCTCTAAACATCCAAAGATAGATTCTTATATTCAAAGGCAGCAAGCATTTCCAAATCTTTTTTAAGTCTTTCTTGGTGGCATCATTTTCGCTGCCAGCTGAAATCAACCTGAAAATATCCCCAATTCACTCCAGTCGTTCAAGCAAAACTTGAAATCCACACCATCACCCAGGACTAGACTAAAGTCACTGATAGAGTTTTGTAACACCGATCTAATGGACAGCCAGAAGGAGGACGACCCTCTCCTAGGCAAAACTCGCTCCACCAAATCCATATCCACCCATATGAGTCACTTATAACCATATTAGCCATGGACGTGTCTCCAGAGAGAATTTTCACCACCCATTTGAGCAGTAAGGCCCTGTTGAACCCATCTAATTGCCTTACGCCCAGTCCACCTTCACATTTGGGTCGATAAATTTCATTCCAGGGAACAAGTTGGACAAATCTCCCCACATATCTGCACCCTTCCAAAAGAATCTTTTTTGAATGATATCCATAGATCTGATTATTTTCTTTGGCTACCTAAAAATAGATAGGAAAAAGACCATTATGGAAGATAAGACAAATTTCAGGAGTACCAGAAGACCACCTCTCGATAGAAGCCTACTACTCCATGATGACAATCTTTTTGTCAATCTCTCCACCATACAATCCCAATCAACAGCCACAAGCCTCATCCTTTCAACAGCAAACCAAGGTATCTAATTGGTAAGTGGGACACAAGTGTCTCAAGAATATTAGCAATCTCCCCAACCTCCCTCTCCGAAATGGAAAATGGCACTGATAATAACTTCCTTCTATTGATCTTCAAACCTGTTATATCAGCAAAAATCCCCAGCAAGGAAGAGACATGGATTGCCTCCAACCTAACACCCTCCACAAAGAAAATAGTATCATCCGCATATTGTAATAAAGGGGTGACTAAAGTGTCATCTCCTTGAATTGTGAATCCATTAAACAGGTGACCTTCACATGCCTTAAATGCCAAAGAAGCCAGCGTGTCCACTACTATATCAAAAAGCATAGGGGCTAATGGACATCATTGCCTAACTCCCCATTGTGGTTGAATCCAAGATCCATTGGAGCACCCATTGACTAAAACAGAAAAAGATGATGTGCTCACACATCTTTTCATCATCTGAATTCAACTCGAAAGGAAACCCTGCCTTCTCAAAATATCCCACAAATAGGCCCACGAAATGAAATCATAAGCCTTTAAAAAGTCCACTTTCCATAAGAAAGCCGACATTCCTCTTCTTTCCCAAGCAGCCGACATCTCCTCTGCCAAAACAAAAGACTCCTACAAAGATCTACCTTTAATAAAAGCTGATTGGACCTAAGAAATCACATCAGGAAAGACGGATCGCAATCTATTTGCTACAATCTTGGCCACTAGCACATAGATAGAATTGGATAAAGCTATCAGTCTGAAGTCATTAACCAATTCTGCACCTATCTTTTTTGGCAAAAGGAATAAATAAAAGCGACATCCTTTCGAAACCTTCATTACCTTCAAAAAATTCCCGGATCATGGCCACCACATCCCATCCTACAATATTCTACATTTCCTTATAATAAAGAATTTGCAAGCCATCTGGTCTACCTTTACCCCGTTCAGCGCAGCAACGATTTCCTCCTCTCCCACCTCGCGAACAAGATCCGCCTTCGCATCTTCCCTAACATGTACCAACTCCGAGGTGCCCATATGCCAATCACCACCATGTTGCCTTCTAGTGAACTCATGAAAATGATTACAAAAACGTCACAAATATGGTTCCTATAGAATTACGAACCTTCAAAACATTGATCATATTCACTCTCCTTCTGTTGCTAGCAACCAAGTGAAAAATTTTGTGTTTGAATCTCCCTCTTTTAACCACAATTGTCTAGATTTTTACCTCCAGTCCATCTCCATCTTATGATCTTCCTCCAAAACCACCGTTTGCATCTTCCTATGTTCCTTGCACACCTCATTTGTCAAACTCGCCTCCTCTTCCTATCTATTCAACGCTGATATCCTCGACAACGCCTCCTTGCCTCTCTACATAGTCGTTAACCACCCCTAAACTCCATCATCACCTCCCGGATAGCTCGTATTCTACTTGCCCATGTACGTGTAGCCGATGAACACTCCGAAGTAGCCACCCATTTGTCACGCATCAACTCCTTGAAACCTAGTTCCTTCAACCATAATTTCCGAAACTTAAAATATGTAGCAAAATTTGCATTCTCATTACTTCTCCATAACAACAGCGTACGATCCGAGAACAGTCTCTCACACGTCGTCACCTCCGCACCATGAAAGGCCTCAGCCATAGCAATATTACAACAAAATCTATCTATACACGACGCAGCCCCACTCCCATTCCTCTAAGTAAACTGAGACCCGGATAGCGGAAGTTCCACCAACTCGAGTTCCCGAATCATGTGCTGAAAATCAAGTGTACCTCTATTACACCTCCCATCTGGTCTACCTTCCATGTGGAGAGTTGCATTAAAATCTCCACCCATCAACCGTGGCCTTCAATCCACAAAATTTAAAACGTGTAGTATCTCCTCCCAAAAAACAAGTTTGGCTAAATCTTCACATGGCCCATACACACATGAGATAACAAAAGAGAAATCACTGCTTTTCTAGTAAGTGATGCCGATAACACCCTTCCATTAATTAAAGATGAATCAACCTGAAAATGATCACCATGCCACAAAACAAGAATGCCTCAAGATATGCCTTCTACCTTTATTTCAAGGTATTCCAAGTATCTATCACCACAAATATTGTTCTTCATCTGCACTGATAAATCATCCAAATGTGTTTCCTATAGCATCACAATATCTATCTTCCAATCAACCAGGTATCTTTTTAGAATAAATCTTCGCACTTCATCTAAGAGTCTCCGAACATTCCAAGAAAGCACCCTAAACATTAACGGATCAGTTAAACACCCCCTATAAATTTTCTTCACCCCAATAACATTTGCCACACACAAAGCTTTAAATATCAATATCGATATTGTATCAACAAGTCAAAAAAGGATATATCGGGGGCATATCACTGATATCGGTGAATTTTAGAGAGATTGCTCAGAAAGGTCCAAAATGTCACAAATTTTATGAAAATTAATATTTTAATAACTAATACATCACGAAGAAATGCCTAAAAGACGAAAATCATAAATTTTGAATGAAAACATAATAGAAAAGTACTAGTCGCATATCGACAAAGTCATATACGGAAAAGAAAGTATACAGAACATGCCAATAATTAAAAAATGTTCATAGCAACTTTCGTAGCATATTGTCGACAATTGAAATTATGCCTTAGTTGCACTGATTTTCTTATCAGTTTCAATATGCTCTCTATTCTAATACTCCTCTTTTTCTCATTGACCTATCTCAAATTTCGTGAATCACACTATTACTCTTCTCATTACGATCTCAAGATATGAAATCACAAATACTATCATCAAATATGCCTTGGTGATAGAAGATACAATTTAGATTACACAGGAGTATATAATGAATAAATTTAAAAGGTCGAATAACTAGAGCCCTAATTTTCTTATCAGTTCCAACATGTTCTCCATTCCAATACTCCTCTCTTTCTCATTGATCTGTCTCATATTTCGTGAACTATCCTATTACTCTTCTCATTATGAACTCAACACATGAATCACATCTCCTACAAACAAAGATGCACTTAGTGAAACAAGTTATGGTTTAGATAACACAAGTATATATAATGAACAAATATAAACGCTCAAATAACTAGAGAGAAATTGTGCCCATCATCGCATAATACACAGTTTGCAAGATTAGTAGAGATCAACAAAGCACCAGTACGTAAGTACTTAGATAAACCATGCTGAAACAAGTGAACCTGTCAACCCTAGGTTGTAGGGGAAAGAAAGAAGAACCATCATGGATAACATCCTTTAATTAAAGGAAGATGACAAGATAGCCCTTTCAACACATCTATGGATTATCAAAGTGCTTGATTTTATGCATCTTTTTATAGAGGTTTGAAGATGCTAATGTATTTCTCACCGATGTTTTAGAATCTTCTTTCAATTTTTCAATAAGTAAAACCAAGTGCAATGACTAAATTGTCGACAGAGGATGTACAGCTCTAAAGTTGACATATTTGATGGACTACAAAGGAGCAAGAACCCTAGCATGTACAGCTCTAAAATTCAACAAAAGTCTATGTTTATATCGACAATATATCTTCGATATATCAGCGATATATCAACGATATCATGGGAAAAAGATAGTAAAGCTAATATCGATATATGCTAACCCAACGATACCGATATATCGCCAATATATCAATCCCACACACCCATCAACCACCTTCAGATCCTCCTCCCCACGTCCCTCCTCCTTCCTATTCTTTGAAAACTTCTTACGTTAATAGCAAGCACTAACCATCAATTTATGCTTCTAAGGGATGATTCGTGCTAAATTTGATGGACAGCTAAAGGCGGACCACACTGCCACATCTTTTCCTTTCCCATCAAATTTGACCTGACGGCGAACATTGCCTACTTTTGTGAGGTCGCCATTCTCTAGGCCCCTCGAGGGAGCATTCAAAATATACCTGAAGGCCATTGGAATCCTAGCCACCTGCACCATACCAAAAAAACCAACAACACCCCCATGCTCTTACCCCAAAACACCAAGCGATGGCTCCAAAGGTACGGCATTAGAGGAAAACTCACCACAACCGTACCCAATCTTAGGTCCAGCAGCCACCTGCGAAGAGTCCCACGATATGTCAAACATTTGATCCATGGCCTTCAACATCAAGCCATGGAAATCTCGAGCATTTTCATCTGTTTAAACCGCTATCTACTACCCCAGCGTGTTCACCACCTGCAACATGTCTCCAACAGCAAGAAAGGGGCCCCCACCCATGATATACAAAGAATATGAAAGTAGATCTTTCAAGGAGTTTGACTCACCATGTCCGGATCCATCAATGAATCCGAATGCCACCTAGTTATTATTGGAGAAAAACTCCTCCATCGTATGTTGATCAATCGCTAGATCATTCGGTGTTGTTCCCGAAGCTTTCCTTGCCACATCAGCATCATGCGATACCTCCAACGATTAGCTTGCCACATCCGCAGGCTCAAAAGTCAGATTTTCCAAAAATGGAAAGCCAACCTGGCCAACCGCATGCCCACCAATCTCGGAATTAGTTTTGCCCGCAATATAAACGATTTTGGAGCTTTCAAAATCGCCCAGCTGTCGCATCATAGGTTTCCAAACTTGTCGTTATCTGACGTCACTTCCACCAGCAGCCATTGCACCACCGCCGTGAACTTCCACGACCACCGAAGCAGCAAGCCTCACCAATCCATCACCTACGGCGACTGGTCTGCTCCTACCCAATCCATCAACAACCACCTGTGCATACGAAACACAATCGTGCAGCTTCATTGTCACCTCTTCAAACCGAATCGCACAAGCACAGCCACTAAAACGGAAAATCTCCTTGATAGGCAACTTCTTTCCACTCAAAATCTCTACCTCGACCATCATCACAGTTGCATCACCTTCACGTAGACTAATACCATGGCACCTCCTCACTCGTGCAAAAGAGCATAATGCAATCACTGTTCCAATTGTTCTCAACGGTATTCCAACAATGCAAAACAACGTAGAAGCACGAAATAAAACACGTTCATCATTAGCACCCTCGAAAATACTAGAACTCCAACTAATTGAAAGCTCATTAAAATTCGAAACTTGAACCCTTAAACGAGAGAGATCAGAAATATGCAAACCAAACAACAGTACCTTCATCTTCACAAAAACAGCCACCTTCCACACCGACGACGTCAACTTTAAGTCAGAAACAGCCAACCTGATCTGATCCAATCCCAGCAAACCGTGAACAAAGGTTCCCACCAAAGAAGAATCAAGAACGCCATTCAAATCCTTCACCTCTTGCGACCACACAGAATCAACCTCCCAGGAAAGAGAAGCTGAAGGTGGCAGAGGCAAAGTTTGCTCTGCACGATCAGCACCCCGACACTTACAAGTCCTCCATCAATGACCAATACCCCTACAGCGCAGACAAACCACTAGGTCTCTACAATCTCTCGCCTAATGACCCACTCCACGGCACTAGAAGCAAACCACCTCGCAGAAGAGGCCATAGTTACCTCCCCCATTGCCCTCACCCCTTCTCCCACTCGCTATCCTTCGTCTTCAGTCATCCTCGTTTGACAAATGATGACAAGTCAATTCAGGGGTAATCCTCGACAAATCAGTTGCAACTCCATATGCCTGACCTTGAAATAACACAGGTCACCTAAAAGAGTAAGGAAAAATAAGAAACAAAAAGTGATTTAATAACTCAATATCAATACACCTATCATCCCACTGGTTGCACTGCAACCCACATGTGAGCCATTGTGATGGATATAGGCATTGAAGAACACTCCTGCCAATATGGTTCATGATGATAGAACTAGCACATTCAGCTGGAATGGCCTTTCCTTCGTCATCAAAAAATGGAGGACTGTCAATTTATGGGAGACTAGAAATTTGAAGCTAATTCTGCCAGACGGAAGTATACTTAAGTTCCTTATATCCCACACACAAAGTTTTGGACACGAAGAAAGAACTGAATGGGACACCTTCATTTTTCCTTGACCTAGCTAAAGCAATTCATCCTCAATACTTTCACTACTTCATCAGGCATAAGCACGCTTTTTTACTGAAGAAAAATAAGCACCTAAATTATGCACTTCAAATCCTTACTAGCACCTTTAGACTTGTTGTGGTGTCTGATGAGACATGAATAGAGAAGAATGTTAGTTTAGCAGGACATAGAAAAAAGGGGAGTAACAATAGAAGCAAATTAGGATTTTCATATAAATGCCTTGGATAAATCCCACCACAATTTTTGTATTTACATAAATACCACTACAAACTCAAGTTCCATAAATGCCACTGCATTAGGTTTAGCACATAAGTTGACTCTAATTAAGCTTCAGTTTAGAACACATTCAAAGCAATCCAATGATCAGGATCCAATCAAAATAAAAACAAATTAAATAATAATAATAATAACAATAATCTTCCTCCCACTTCCCTCACCCCGATGATGCAATGGATGATCTCGCCCATTCCCTTGTCTTCAACCTCTCCTCCCCTCGCTTGACTCCTGCTTCGTGGCCCCTAAAATCTGCCTCCTCTCCGAGCGTAGCCAGCAACCTCTCCCCATTTCCTCAACCCTCTTTTCCCCGCTCACCTCACCAACCTTGACCTATTCAAGCATGTCATCACCACAAACTCAAACACCTTCTCCTGCAGCAAAATGCTGTGGCTTTGACATGTCAACTTCAACTCCTCAATCAAGATGTCTGTCTTATGGCTCCAACTCCCCAACCCAATCACACCTCATCTTACCTTGCATGTCTCTTAACCTTTAATGCCAACGTCTCATCCCCTATCCCAACATGGCTTCAATCTTCGGGAGTTCCATATACTTTGTCTGTTTGCTCCTGATTTTCTTATATCTTTCACTAGAATAGATTAGATCCCCATTGCTCTCCCTTTAAGAGCACACCCTATTAGAATCACATGCACAAAATGGAAAATTACATAGGAATTATGTGATCGAGGCTCCAGTCTTGATCTTTCACTGCTCCAAGAGTCCCTTCCATAGATCCCAGAGTTACAAGGCACTTGTCGAGCATTACCTCCAATTAATGGAATTTGATCTCTTGAAGGACACCAAAATTTTATTGACCAAGGCTTCCAGAGAAAGTGTTGAACTTGAGCAAGAAGGGGTGCATAGGTGAAAGCAATGAAGAGATGTGGTTTGTGGTGGCAAAGAGAACATTGACGGGAACCACAAGTAGATGCTCATGAAGTGCAGATGGGGCTGCAGATAACATTAACCTTGCGATGGTAACACACACAGATATATTTCATTTGATTTTGTAACTATTGGCGATCACAGTATACTCAAATACATTCGATAACTACAAATGAATATCTAATTACATAACTGCAATCAATATCATATTTACGAGGGAATGGGCAGGGCAGAAGATGATGGTGGAGAAGAGGAGGATAATGATGGCTCTTGTGGTTAGGAAATGGAGAGAAAAAAAAGAGTGAAGAATAGAGGAAGCTCGTAAATATGATAAGTTGAAGAAAATGATTTTTCTTAATTATCAAGTCGTCCCTACATCTCTTTATATAAAGAGAGGTGAAGGAAAAGTTACAACATAAATCCAACAAAATAATAGAAAGCACAGAAGGTCCCTTACAATATAACGTAACTCAACACTCCCCCTCAAACTGAAGTATATATATCTACCATGCTCAATTTGTTTCCACACTTCTCAAACTGAGGGTGAGGCAGCAGCTTCATAAACATGTCAGCAATCTGATCTGAAGAGGCAAGACAGGTAGTACGAAACAGACCCTGCTAAATTAAACTCTTGATGTAATGACAATCTATTTTCACATATTTCGTTCTCTCGTGGAACATGGAATTGTTTGCAATGTATGTTGCAGCTCGGTTGTCACAATGCATCTCCACTGGCTCCTGAATAGTAACATGAAGATCTCATAACAAAGATTTGATCCATATCATCTCAGCTGCAGTATGTGCCATAGCCCAATACTCAAACTCAGCACTAAAACATGAAACTACACTTTATTTTTTACTCCTCCAGGTCACCAAGTTCCCAGCTACAAAAGTACAGAGGCCAGTGGTAGACCGCCTGTCTTCAACATCTCCTACATAATCTGCATCTAAGTAGGCAATAACAGACATAGAAGCCTTCTTCTGAAATAGAATGCTTCTACCTGAACATCCCTTGATGTACCTCAACACCTACATCACAACCTGCCAATGAACATTAATAGGTTTGATTAAGAACAAACTTAGCTTACCCACTGCAAGACTAATATCTGGCCTAGGTCATATATAATAATTTCCCCAACAGCTGTTGATGTGCCTTCTTGTCATTCAGTTTCACTGTATCATCAAAGAGAGAAACTTTAGGATCCATAGAAATATTGACATCCTTGGACCCTAGCATGCCTATCTCTTAAAGAATATCAAGAGTATACTTTCTTTGTGACATAATTATCCCTTGCTTACTTGTGGCAATCTCAATGCCCAACAAATATCTCAACTTCCCAAGATCCTTCATGACAAACTGGTATGCCAAATACTCCTTCACCTCAGAAATGCCATCTGCATCATCACCTGTGAGGATAAGGTCATCCACATACACAAGTAGAACCATTCTACCACTACTGGTCTTCCTCATAAATAGTCAATGGTCAGACGAGGACCTCTACATCCCAATAACACATAACACCTCAAACAGGCGCTGAAATCAGGCTCAGGGGCTCTGCTTAAGACAATAAATGGCCTTACGAAGTTTGCATAAACACTCCCCTTGAACCTCAAATCAAGTCGGCTGCTGCATATATATCTCCTGCAAATCTCCATATAGGAATGCACTTTTGACATCCAACTAATGTAAATGTCATCCATAATGAGCTGCAACTGAGATAAGTATACGAACAGCGGAGAGCCAAGCAACTGAGGAGAACGTGTCAAAGAAATACATTCCATAGATTTAGGTGAATCCTTTCGCCACAAGGCAGGCCTTATACCTAGAAATAGACCCATCTGGGTTGTATTTCAAGGCAAAGGCCCATGTAGCTCCAACAAAGTGCGTGCTAGACGGTAAAGGGGACAACTCCCAGGTGCCTTTGTCAGTAACAGTAGACATCTCATCTTCCATAGCTATCTTCCAATGTGGATGTAGTAAAGCCTTCTAGTACGAGGTAGGGATCTCAGCACTGGAAACTGCAGCAGTAAACACATGAAATTCCGAACCCAGAAAATCAACAGAAACAACATTCCTAGCAACACAATATTGTGCACAAGATTATGGAGCCTTCCTAATAGCAATAGAGATATCCTCATCTGTGGGCATAGAAAGAGAACCTGAAAACACAATATCAAAAGGATCATTAGTACCCTCAACACATACCTGAGTGGAGGAGGACGATTGTGACTAAGTAGGGACTGAGGCGGAGGGGGGTGTGTCTTCTCTCTGTAAGTGACAGGAAGCTAATATGTAGTACCCTTAAAGGTCTTCTCATCAAGTGGTAGAACTCTGAATGTGCCCACAATCTGCTCTGTAGTAGATACGCCACTATTCCGTGAGAAATCCTCCATGGCTACAGGAGATACAAGCATTGGCACAGCCATCTCAACCTCTTTCAACTGAAGACCTGAGGTGGAAAAGTATGGAATAGACTCATGAAAAATCACATCTTCACTAACATAGTGCCGCTAGTGTATAGGATCAAAACACCTATATCCTTTCTGAGTGCGTGGATAACCAAGAAATACGCATTTAACCACCCTTGGAGCCAATTTGTCACGACCAGACCTAAGGAGGTGTACAAACGCCACAAAATCAAAAGTCTTTGACGACACAAAAAACAAATCTGAATCAAGATATAAAATATTTCATGGGATCTATGCATGAAGCATAGAGGAAGGAGATAATAGGCAGTACGAACCGCATCTCCCCAGTAACTATGCAGAACACTATTCTTGATAAGCAAGGCTCTAGCTGTATTCAGAATATGACGGTGTTTTCTTTCAGCAATCACATTCTGTTGTGACGTGTGAGTGCACAATGTCTAATGCACAATGCCAAGCAACCCATATACGTCATCAAAATTCTTATTACAGAATTCTAAAGCATTATCAATTTTGACCTTCTTAATGCACCCACCAAACTGAATTTTCACAATCATCACAAACTGCTGAATAATGGATCCAACCTCTGATTTATTCTGCATCATAAATGTACACGACAAACGAGAGAAATCATCCACAAATAATAAATAATATCGATAACTTTGTCAGTCTACCACACGACTAAGACCCTAAACATCACAATGTAATAAATCAAAGTAAGCAGAACTACTGGACTCGATAGAAGCTGGAAAACTAGCACGGTGATGCTTCCCTAACTAACAGGTATCACACTGAAACTTCATGGCAGGAGAAAAATGATGAATGATCCGGCGTAACATGTCCAGTGATGGATGGCCTAGTCGTCTGTACCATTGCAAGGCACTCCCTGCAGTAGTACTCGTCTGACAGGTTGCAAGAACAGGACTCTGAACCAGTCGATACACACCCCCTCCTCATGGCCACCACCAATCGTCCTCCCTGCCATACAATCCTAAATCGTACATCCAACCACATCAAAAATAACACAAGTCAACTGCTCAGTAATAGTACTAACAAATAACAACTATATTGCCATGTCAGGCACATAGTAAACATCAGAGATATGCATGTAAGGAGTAACTAATACCCCTCACTTACCACAGATGAGGGCATGCCTATCATATGCAAGCTGCACTGAGCAATCATGTGATATGTTCTGCATATTCTCAGAACACAAGGAATTCCCTGTCAAATGATCTGAGGCACCTGAATCAATCAACCATAAGCTATTCATACCTGATGCGAAGGAATAAGAAGCCGTGCCTGAAGATTGAGATTGCTCATATGTCAATTGGACTAGACGTTGTACAACTGCATCATGTCTGCCTCTGCAAGGGTCACTACCTCAATAGACACAACTAGAGGTATGGTCACAAAAACTTGGTTGGCAACTGAAGGTCATCCAAATTTGTTCCAGCACTTGGCCTCAATGTGGCCAAGTCTCCTACAATAAGAACAGGTGGGCTTGCCACGACCACCATCAGCACGCCCCCTGCCTTTGCCCCTAAAGGCTACTATCTGTCTTCCATGAGTACTCACAGCTGCATGAGTAAAGGAGGTGTTACTAGTAACACCCTCTGGCATAGACTGGATCTGCAACCTATTAAGTCTCCTATATATCTCCACAAGAGGAATATCAGATAGTGTCAAAATCTATAAGCGTGCAGTGGAATAACTGTCATTGAGCCTTGCCAGAAACATATGTGCAGAGAACCCCTTCCTCCGATCCCTACACGTGGCTGAGGTACTCATAGGCTTGCATGCATTGTACTTCTCCAAGAATCCCTTCATGGTGGAATAGTACTGCATGAGACTCATGGATTCCTACTTCAAGTGACAGAGATCATAATGAATCTGAAAGACCTAAGTGGAGTTGAGTTCATGAGAATAAGCAACCTTCAGACCATCCCACATCTTCTTGGCCGTCTTGTAATATATGACTTCATCTCCAATGCAAGGTATAACATTGTTGAGTATTCAGGCCCTTACCATGACATATTCTCTGTTCCAGGTCGCATATTTACCTGCCTTCTACTCTGATGATGCTTCTCTGATAACATGCTGCTTCTCATTCCTTCCATAATCACAAGAAATATCTGAGGCCAATAGGGGTAATTGATCACATCAAGCTTCACAACAGGAGCAAAGAACGAGTTCTTGTAGACTACACTGTCTCCAATCTGTTCTGAAGTAACTCCAGATTCTGACAATAATGAGGCCATAGTGACAATCAACCACAAACACCTTCAAACATGGATCTGAAATCTGACGTAAACAATGAATACACACCCAAAAATAAGCACCAAACGGGGAATACACACCCCAAAAAAGTACTGAAAATTCTGATTTAATTATACCATCAAAGACAAATTTCCAAACTTCTTTCCAAAAGATCCTCGCTTTAGAGCTCCATCACCAACGTGCGAAGGATCTTCCTAGACCTCGTTGCAAGGGAAATCAGGGTCTACAGCTCTCTCCTTACTGTCGGGAGAAACCCAACAGCAAGAAGAGGGCGCCGGAGAATAGGGTCGAAGAGACCCCCTACTACTGCTCATGTCGCTGCAGTGGGCGGCGGCACTACTGCCGACAGCGAGGCTATTGCAGGCAGCGCGGCGCTGCTACTGCTGCTCGCGACAGCGCTGGTTGGCAGTGGCGATGGTGCTACTGCTAGCTGACGTTGCTGCCAGTGGTGGCAGCGGTGGTGAGTCTTGATGATAGAGTTAGGGTTTTGGAGGTGGAGTCCCCAACTTGGATCTAATATCAAGTTGAAGAAAATAATTTTTCTTAATTATCAAGTCGTCCCTACACCTCTTTATATATAGAGAGGTGAGGGAAAGGTTACAACATAAACCCAACAAAATAATAAAAAGGATATAACGCTCCTTACAATATAACGTAACTCAACATAATAAGATGATGCAGCAAAATTATCCTATTTTTATGTGTTCTTAAAGAAAAAGGAAATCTGACAGAGAATAACCCTATTGGCATTTATGTTAAGCAAGTCAAGTTTATAGTAGCATTTATGTAAATAAGAAGTTTATTTATTTGAAAGAAATTTTTGCTAAGAAAAAGAATTATGTAACAAAAAGCCTGTAGCAGCACTTATCTAATATCAAAAGTACTTGGCAGTATTTATTCAAAAATCCCAATAGGATTCCCAAAATAAGTATTTAGGCGAGGAGAATACTGACAACGAAGGAAGAGAAACATCCCAACCAAGTTCCAACAATTGCAGTCAACTATAAGATGGTCAGCTGCAACAGTATTATCCTTCCTAGGTCATTTCCAAAAATTACAGATAAATTGGCTTGTGCATGAAAGAGATTAATAATAATGATCAGTTCAACCATTTATCTACCTTGACCTTCCATGCAATTCACATACATGCATCTAAAAGAGATAATTTACCATAGAACTGTTTATCAAACAACGATACTGCAGCTAGAGAATATATGGGTATCATCATTAAAGCACGCCTAAAGGTATTTCTAAAAGAAAAATAATGAAAGAGAGTAAAATCATCACAATTCCTAATTTGGTATATATAAAGCAATACAAGCAATGGAATGGATAGATCTATTTTTTATGCAAAAGATGTACTTGCCAAATGAAAAACTTCAGTCTCCCTGCAATCAACAACAGATTGGGAAGCCGAACTTCTGCTGGCAAGAATGTATGACTGCACCTCATCTAAATTCTGCAAGTTATAATGAAAATTAGTGCCATGTTCTCAAAAATAATTCCAGCAAACATATTGAAAGAATACAAAGGAAGCAACTATGGTGCAATAATCAAGAATATTTCACCATTTGAAGTTTTGCTTTTATTCATGATCAAAAGCATGTTTCTACAGATATGGCCAAATCCAGGAGGAAAAGAGATGCATGACTCATGGATCAAGCAACTGGCCAGACACATCAACAAAAACAGTTAAGGATAACACTCTCTGTCTTAATTTCTGGCTGCACCTAAACAAGGGAAATATCCATCTAGCTGCAAATAAGCCTCTCACTATTAATTAAATGCCAACTCATTGCCAGAGGCAACAAGACAAATCCCCATCACAGAGCTCAATTTTGCCATGTACTGAACAGGTCCACAAAGATTTCCTGTTTTGTAATAACTTTCAAAGTCTGTATGGTTAATTATAGAAATTTAGATTTTTTTAAGAAATACATAAAAATTCAGATTTCATTCTCCACATTTGAACATTGTGACGGCAGTGAAACAAAACCAAGCACCTGGTTTTTTTTGTTAAGCATTACTTCTTTTTTGAGTAAGCGTTATTATTTACTCAAAAAAGATAGTTCAGGCTCCAAACGCCAGATTATACAACAGAGAATTACAACCATAACGAAGGTAATAAGACTACTAACTCCAGCTCCGTGAATCAGGTCAACAGTAATCCCTGAAACAAAGGGAGCATCTCCAACAAGCAACTGTGGCCTCTTTGTAACTATCATGAAGCACAACCTCTTTACATAAATACTATGTTTTTTTTTTTTGGCAACTGCCAATAATGACTACAACTCTTTGGTCCATCTGCACAGCTAGCATATCTCTAGAGCTCCCACCACATGAAGGAGCCTTCACCTTGCACTTGCCTTAGATGCAGTGTACCCTCCATGTACAACAACCAAAAAAAAAATTCAAGGACCACTGTGATCCATTAACATGCAATCCATCCAGAATGATTGAGAGGGCATGCGCAATGACCATGGGAGAGTACAGGATAAAAGGAGAGGATTCCGGTTGAGGATAGAAAGCAAGGGGAGGCAGGAAAGAACTCTGAGCCTCCTCCTCCACTGGGGGCTGCAACACATTGTGCAAGAGGCAAGGTGGGTGCTATTGGTTCAATGACTAGGATCATGTGGCTCGCGAATGCTGAGACCTCATGAAGTGTCTTGCCTTTTTTAAGCTTTTAACGTGAAGAAATTGAGCCAGATGGCAACACAAACTGCAGGACATCACACTATTGCCTGGTGCTCTGGAGGGAATATTGGCTTTGATCATTGCACCTTGCCCAGATGCACCAACATATGGACAAGGCTTTGCGAAAAGGAATGCTTGGTCATAAATGCTGTGAACTGATAAATCCATTTTTTTGCATACACATTCATGCTTGTGTAAGGTGCATCAAGGATGAAGAAGGAAGAGTGCTTATAGTTAATTATGATATAAATACAAGATGGAAAAGATATTTTTATAAGCTTTTTAATGAAAAATAAAAAAATGGTATCATCTTAGGGGAGTTAGCCAATGCAGAAGATTATGTGAATCGAGCAAACTATTGAAGGATACAAAAGTAGTAGAGGCTTTGAAGATGATAAAAAGTAGGAGCATTGTTGGGCCTGATGATATTCCTATAGGCGTTTGGAGACTGATGGGAAAAGGGGATATAATTTGACTCACAAAATTATCTAATACTATTTGGAGAGACAAGAAGATGCCAGAGAAATGGAGACAAAATTTTGTGATACCTTTATACAAGAACAAGGGAGATACACAAAATTGTTCCAACTATAGAGGTATTAAATTGATGAGCCATACGATGAAACTTTGGGAGAGAATAATTGAAAGAAGAGTGAAACAAGTCTCTATGGTAACTAAAAATCAGTTTAGCTTTATGCCAGGCCGATCTACTATTGAGGCAATGCATCTCTTGAGACGTATGATGGAGACCTATAAAATCAAGAAAAAGGATTTAAACATGATTTTTATTGATTTGGAGAAGGCCTATGATTCTGCCCCAAGGGATATCTTGTAGAGAATTTTGGAGAAAAGGCAGGTACTAGTTTTATATATCAACCCCATAAAAGATATGTACTATGGAGCTGTAGCTTGTGCAAGGACTAAGGATTATTTAACGAACTACTTTGATATCACAATTGGTTTGCATCAAAGATCGACTTTAAGCCCTTATCTCTTTGCTTTGGTCATGGATGAGTTGACAAAGCATATCCAAGCTTACGCGTCATGGTGTATGCTTTTCACCGATAACATTGTGTTGGTTGATGAGACAAGAGATGGAGCGAACAGAAAACTTGAGCTTTGGAAAGAAGCCCTAGAAGCTAAAGGACTACACCTAAGCAAGGCAAATACTGAGTATATGGAATGCAAGTTTAGTAGTAGAGGGAACAATAAAGAGATGGATGTAAAAATTGGAGAAGAGTGCATTCCAATAAAAGATACTTTTAAGTACTTGGGATCCATTTTCCAACAGATAGTGGAATTAATAGAGATGTTACACATAAAACTAATGCAGGATGGTTGAAATGGAGGGGTGCATCTGGTGTTTTCTGCGATAAGAGGGTCCCTTTAAAAGTCAAAGGAAAGTACCATCGAGCTGCAGTAAGACTAACCATGCTGTATGGTTATGAATGTTGGGCTATCAACTATAGACATGTGCAGAAGATGTCTGTAGCAGAAATGAAAATGTTAAGATTGATATGTAATCATACAAAAAAGGACCCTATTTTAAATGAAATTATTCGAGAAAAGGTTAAGGTGGCACCGATAGAGGATAAAATGAGAGAAACGCCTAAGATGGTTTGGACATTTGCAAAGAAGGCCACTAGATACTCCAATCAGGAGATGCAAGAAGTTGGAAGCTGAACCTGCTAAGAAGGGGCAAGGAAGACCAAACAAGTGTTGGAAGGAAACTATTAAGTATGACCTCAAGTACTTTAATTTTAGTCCTAAAATGACTCAAAATTGATCTGTGTGGAGGCAAAGAATCCATATAGCTGACCCCACTTAGTGTGGAAAAGGGCTTAGTTGTTGCTGTTGTATTTCATGCTTGGTGTTGTTATTTTTACATTCTTTAGTGTCAATAAAGTAGCTTTATAATACTTTTATATTTTACGTTGTTCTCTAAATGTAGGAATAAAGAGAAATAAATGGCATGTGAACCAAGATAGGCATTTGAAGGAGATGGGATCGAACCTGATCAACCTTCTAAAACCCAATAACTTGAATTCCCCTCACGTGATTTTCCATGCACCAATTAATACCCACCGCCCTTACTCTTTTCTTTTCTTTCCCTTAATGCACATGGATTAATCCCATATTGTATTTATTCATCCACTTCACTAATACCTATTGCACTAATGCCACATCAACATCATCACACAATAATACACATACAATCCCATAAACAAACCTTTTCAAAAAACAATCCTATAAACACAAATTAATCTCAAAACCTCACCAATCACCACATACTTAACTCACCCACTAATACAAAACTTAATCACATCCACACAATTTAATTAACACACACACATAATTCACCCATCCCCATTTATGTAACCCCCACATTTTCTCTCCCTTAATATCCCATCCATCACCAATGCACACCACTCCAACATCTATCCCACCTCTCCCATATTGTCTCTACATTCCTTAAAATCCCACAATTACCACTTGTTCATTCTTTCTCCCATAAATTTTCCCCAACACTCTTCCAAGCACACTTATCTCTCTTCCCCTCGATCTCAATTCCTCCTACCCCTTCATGTTCCTATTCCCCAACGCTTTCTCACTCTCTCTCACCTTTATAACCCACTCCCACTTACGAATCTCCAATTCTCCCTCACATTCCCATCTCTCCCCGCTTATATCTCTCTCTCTCAATCCCACTCCCTCTAACACCACCATACCTTCCCATCACCTTCATTCCATTTCACATCCCCTTCCCCCTCCCCATTTATTTTACGTAACCCACTCCCATCTTCCACTCACACCCACCACCTCTCACCACATGCTCTCTCCCTTACACAGACCTTATAGTGCCCATTTCATGTGGAAGTGTAGAGAATAATTGACCTACAATGGATGATTTTTTCCTTAAAAGAAACCTTTGGGAGATCTTTGGTAGCAGGAAGAGTAAGATTACACCCAACAAGATTCAAGACCAAAAGAAAAAGTGAGACCATTTAAACATTGTGGAAAATAAGTAGTGTTGTAAAAATCGTCTAAGCAATCCTAATCGATCCTGCCACCAACCCAAGTACCTATGCTCAAGCTGATGGTTGGTCAACCCGATTACCTAGCCAAGATGTCGACCTAGTCAACCAATTATAAGGTCGATTTCTACATACGAGTCCATTATCGAATCCCAACCTGCCCTGCTTACAAGCTACAATAATTAAAAACTTTAATATTATGTAAGTCCTTTTAACTTTTGTAGCTTATTTTCATTACCTATTGAAATCTTGAATTGTGCAAGTAAATATCTTATTATATATTTTATGAAAATATACGTATATTTAAATATTAAAAAAATACCTATCTAATTACTCCTCGACTAATCCCCCATATATTATATACTCCTTAATCAGTGACCCGATCACCTTAATAGGGCATCTTGTAAGTTCAAGTCCATTTTTTTATTAATTAAAATCAACAAGTAGTCATTACCCAAGTGACTACCCATTACTTCTCTCAAAAAAATAAACAAACAAATTACATTCCTTTGCCCATTAGGCACACCACACCCGCCAAGAGTAAAGCCTCATTCACTGCCTACATATGTTTAACATGCAAGCCACCTCCATCCACAAGTTTGCATACTCATCCCACACAACCAAAGCTACCCTACACGGACTTCAAAGTTCCTCCAAAAACCTCTCCTCAATCTTCATTAATATCCTAATGTCTGATATAAAGTAGATCAAAAGGGAAAAGAGAAGAAAAGTACCCATCTGCCACAACTTAATAGGATTTCAGAAGCCCATCCATCAAGCCTCAACTTGATCCTTCCAAGTAGCAACGTCCAATCTACACTAGAAATAAGCCTATCCAACAAGGAAAGGCCAAGATGAGATATAAGCAAGCAGCCACAAACCACCTACAGAGTCTATACAGCACTGCACTCTTCCACATTGTCATCGCAAAGGGAATGAATGCAAATTACATAGACATCAATGATCAAAAGAGATAGCGCACCGAAGAACTATAGGAGCCAACCAATTGTCTTGGCTCTTAAACAGAGCCCCCTTATAAAAAAGAGGGTGTTAAAAATATTGCATGCTAAAAGGGGACCATGATTACACCGTTGGCAGAAGAGAAACCTACTAACAAGCCTTGTAAAAATGTTGCAAATGCTGTCATTAACTACAAGGTCAACAAAACTATGAGCAAGTTACCCTATCTGACACCATGTTGGGACTATATCCAACATCCTCTTGGATTGTTGTTTGCTAGGATAGAAAATGAAGCAACCAAGATGTATGGCTTCATCCATGCTCCCCTTTGAACTTGACTAGAAAGGCCTAAAGAATAAAACCAATTAATACTCTTTCCACATGAAAGCTCTCTTCCCTTCTCCATGCCAAGATGCCACAAATACCAAGGCAACGACAAAGCCATCTAGTAAGGAAGAAGGCAGACTGCACTAGGCTCATCAGCTCCATGTAATCACTTCCAGCCTGTTCACTTGGCCATGATTAATAAATGGTATCAGGGTTTTAAATATCACGCTATATCAACGATATATCGCATATCTCATAGGCCAATATATCGATACTTATGAAGTATCATTTTTGTAGGGCATTAAGCGATATTTCACTAATATAGAAGGATATCAACCGATATCCCCAAATATCAGTGGCCCCTTTTGCAAAATTTGCAATGAATTTTTTTAAGGTACAAAATTTCCAACAAGTTAGCGACATGTCACTATAGGCAATATTTTGTCCTATCTTTCCCTCATTTGTGTTTTTCTTTTCCCAAGCACCCAACTATAGCATAACAACCCATCTTACTTGTCTTCTCTCTCCTTGTGTGTGACCTCTTTCAACCATCAACAACAAGGTAATCACCCTCAATTCATGTTTTCTTCAATTAGTTTCCAATCCCAACCACTAATTAGATGATTAAAGGAACAATTATGGTTCGTTCCGAACTTGATTCTTTACATTTACTCAACTACTAGCTAGATTAATATTCTGCACATATTATCTTACTAAATACACAAATTAAAGTACAATTTGATTATGAATTTGTAAGCTGAATCTCATCTTAAAGCCATGATTATTGTTCATTCCAAACTTAAATGTTTAAATTTACTCGATTATTGGTTAGAATAATGTTCTTTACATATTACCTTACTAAGATTACGAATTAAACTCCAATTTGGTCATGATTTCATGGCCTAAATTACATCTTAAAGCCACACTTACGATGGTCAATGGTTTGAAATGTTGATCTATGTATTATAGGTGTTTAATCATGTCGGGAAAAAAAAAGAGAATCAAATGATGAGGATGAAGAAATTATTTGAAATTATGATACTCCCATAAATAAAGACAAACAAAAGCTACAATGCAACTCTTGTGGCAAAAAGATGATAGGATGAGGTATCACAAGGTTAAAACAGTACTTGATAGGTGGGTATAAAAATGTAGTCAAGTGTCATAGTGTTCCTAATGAAGACAAGTTATTGGTGCTAGCAAATTTAGAAGGAAAGAAAACAAAAGATGTGAAGTCAAGGAGAGACACAACGTTTCATGAGAAAATGTGACAAAAATAGTATATTGATATAGATGACTCTAATAAGCATGCCAATATTTAGTACCCTAGTAATGTTGAAACTCCTGCACAGAGACAAACATGTAAAAATGCTATTAGAGAATCCCTAAGGAGTAAACATAAGAGGCGAGAAGAAGAGGAATTTGCCTGTGGAAGGTCATTCTATGAGAAGTGGAAGTGCCCGTGTCACTATCCCCAGGCATCCTACAAAAGAATAAAGGAGGGTAGAAGTTGGTAGACCAGCTAATATGAGATATGTGCCAAGCACAAACAAGAAATAGAAGACCATTAAGGACATGTTTAAAAATATTAGAGAAAGGGTAGGGAAGGCCATCTCTACACTATTCTTTACACATGTGATTCCAGCAAATGTAGTAAGCGGACCATTTGTGCAACATGTTATGGATGAGATTGCCCAAGGAGGAACAGGGTGAAAGCTCCTACCCATCACGAAATCAGGAATAAGTATTTATACATAACGAAGGATGACATCAACAAACACAAAAATTGGTTGACGACGTTGTAACCGAATTATGGAATTTCCATTATGTGTGTTGAGTGAACTAGTTTGGACTAGTTTTACAAAAGGGCAAATGATCAATTTTCTTTTTTATTGTGATAGAAAGACTATCCTTTTGAAATCTATAGTGCATCTAATCAAGTAAAGATTACAAGTACATATACCCCTTGATGGTCGATGTTGTGAAGGAGGTTGCACCTGAACATGTCGTACAAAATATTAACAATAACAATAGCAATTTTAAGGCTGCTAAAGAAATTGATGAAGTCCAACAAGCATGGAGTTTTCTTAACTCCTTATGAAGCCTATTGCATTCATTAAATTCTAGAGGACTTTGTAAAGAGAACGATAAATACGCTTATTCAAGATGCACGTTCAATCACAACTTTCATTTACAATCATTCACACAAATTGGCAATGATGAAAAAGTTTTGTAAGGGTGAATTGGTAAAACTAGTCATCACCCAATTTGCAATCAATTGCATTATATTGCAAAGAATTCTGGACAATAACATTGGATTAAAGTCGATGTTTATCTCCAATGATTAGTATTCAAAAAGAGATAGCATATCAGAGGTCGAGAAGAAGGTGGAGGAATTTGTAACCTCCACAAAGTTCTGCGGCAATTGTTCACGGGTTGTAAAGATAATCTAACCCATTGTAGTTGTGCCAAGGATGATTGATGGTGATAAAAAAAAATCAACTTTAACAAGTATATATGCAGCTATGGAAATAATAAAGCAAAAGGTCAAGATAAATGTTGGGAAGTTGGCTCAGCAGTTTATAAAAATAATTGATGAGAGATGACAAGAAATGCTCACATTCGCTTAATAAGTTGATATGAGTTTACATGACTATTAAGTTTCATATATTTTTCATCATAGCCTTGTAGTGATTAGTCTTATATCCTAATTCTGCAACACATTATCTAAATCCGAAATATCACTACAAATATAGACTTTATAGTGATAACAAGCTCCTCAAAGTAGTGCAAGTAGTTATCTCTAAGCTGATGAAGGGTGTCCAACAACAAACAAATTATATAAATGAGATGATAAATTATTCATACTTCTAGCCCACACTAATACACATTTTACACGTATTATTATACGAGATAATACAATTTTATTTCATCGCTCTTTACAAATAAAATAATTTCGAGATGCATTGCTATCTTTCGAGTCAAACAATGCCATACATGCACGAAGTACACCTTGGTAGTAACAAGTTGATGGACTTGGTGTTTGTCCATTATAATATTAGATTAAAGATGAAACATTTACGGGGAGAACATAAGGAAGAGTACAAGGACCCAATTGATGTCGCATAACTTTCAGAAGAGAGATAATGAAGATGTTTTACGAGCGTAGTTGAGTAACAATGGAGAACCATTGCTTAAAAAAGATGGTGATCGATAGCAAAAAAAAATAGGTGCAGATGTAAGATGAATTTGTGGGGAGTAGGTCTAGTAGAAGAATAATCCATGACATTAAAAATAATCCAAATAACGAGAAAGATTCACCTCCAGGAACAATAAAAGATGATGATGAATCGATGATGATGATGGAGGAAATGGCGATACCGCGATGCCGATGCAACGATGGTTGAACTTGAAATCGATGTTCTAAAAGCCGATGGCATGCTGGCGATATGGCCATATTTAGGCAAGAGGCATATCAACACGAAAAAGTTATCAATATGCAGGTGTTCCGTCGACATGCCACCAGTAAGATCTGTTGTGTTGCTGCTATTGGCACACACTCCTGCACTATTGCAACTGTTGCTACCGACTAGCCTAGTGAATTAGATCTCCAACATGGAAAATATTGATACAGATAATTTTGGATCATCGATAACCTCAATAACCTGACATCGATACACAGGTGTTTCCATGGCATGATCACGATACGCACACTTCGAAATTTATCAACCCAGCATCAATATCGGCACTTTGAACCTTGCTTGAAATCTAATTTCCCATTCATTAGATAGACGTGTGTATCCATGTTTAGTGGAATCTAAGACTTTTAAGGTTCCTTATTATGTGATGGTAATATTTTACTTGTTAAATCTTAAACTGTGCAAGTAAATACATCTTTTATTATATTTTATGAATATATAAAAATATTCAAATATTAAAAAGATACCAACGGAGAACTTTTAGACTACTCCCTCGCATAACGTATACTCCTTAATAAATGACCTAACCAACTGAATACTGGCTACCGACTTTTACAACACTACCATTATGCACCCTCGAGATGGCAAATGGTGGCACAGAATAAGGAGCCACTACTCACCATCAATGTATTAAGGCGAGACTCCATAAAGCAGAATCCTACATTGACATTGGCAACAAGAGGCCCTACGACAGAGTATTGACAAAAATCTATCCGAGAACTACTTCACCATTATCAAAGGAGGCTTTTCGAGAATGTGGACAATTGCCTACATCTTGACAAGGATTTGCAACACAAGCATTGGGCTCCATGTCACATGGGGATGAGATTGGCAACGACCTTTTGACGGAGTGAAGGTCAATTTATACAGGCCATAGTATGCTTCCCCAACTATCTTGATTGTTGATGCCTCCATCTCCACCTATTCAAGCCTTCTAGACATAGACAACATATCCCAATCAGAATTCTTCAATGTTGGTGATGGGTCAGGTAGTAATGGACCTCTTCCCTTCAAATCTAACTACCCAATCTTGGAGCACGATGGAATAAGGGCCTTCGTCATTTTCTCCAATGGCCATGCCAATGGAAGTGCTCACTAATCCTCTTATCCCACCTACAGGGAATAACACCCATGCACTAGAACTAGAGGCCACACCTACATCTTTGGATGCAAGGCCTACTATTGTAGGCCCTAAGTCATCGTCGTTGGACCATCCTTCCGCTCTTATCCCAAATTTCACCACTGGGAGCAACTTCATATAAAGTAATCAAGCTCCAACATTCACATCTCTGATTTTGTACATGTATACAGCAGAAGGGGTGTGGATACTCCTCCATTTTCTTTGAAAGGAATGGATACTCCCCTCTTAACACAAGTTCCACTAGGGTGGTGCCCAATTGAGGGGGGCGTAAAGCACGTTGTGCCTCTACCTCTCCACTTGTGCATCCATTAAGGAATCTAGATCGATGAAGAAGAAGGGTGTGGCTAAGAGCTCTAGGTTATGCAAGCTAAATCACTTTATCGCTACAGATAGAATAAGCTACGGAGGAGGTTGTTTGTTAAAATAAGTCAAAATTCTTAAGTGGAATATTCATCAACTATTAGACAACACAGAGGGCATTGTACAGAAGTACTTAAGGGAACTGGACGGATGATATTGCATGGGTGTTGCAAGAAGCCAAATAGAAGGCATTTGAACCAGAAATGGGTAACCAAGTGGGAGGTGGAAGACTGGACCAATTTGAAGCCTTAGATGCCCAGGGTAGGTCGAGTGGTCTACTTATGGAGAGGAATGACTTTATTAAAGGTAATTTTGGATTTTGGAATTACATAGCATGTGGAAGCTAGAAGTACTCTTTGAAATCATTCTAAGACATTTGGCAACAAAGAACTAACAACTAGGACCTCAACACCTAAGAGGTAACCATTTAACAACCAATGTCCAAGTCAAAAGGGCATACACCCATTGAGGGATAGAGTTTGTTGCAACTTCTCAAAGCACAGTTAAGCAGCAAGAGACCATTCATGGTCATGTCCACTCTCCTAATAAGGGTCCCTCATCAACCTACTTAAGATCATTGTTCAGTGCCACTAAAGGAAAGAGGAGCCTATCAATCCCACCACTATTTCAAAAAAGAAAACTCAAGTCATTACAAAAGTTTGGCAACTCGATCTTCTCTTCTTCACCCATGAGAAGAATTTTATGCAGTTGGTCCCAATAATATCCAACCAAACCTCTACACTATGTTATTTTAAGTTGTTAGGAGAAACGAATGATCTAATCTTATTTCAAAAACCCTACCTTTCTTTATATAGAAAGAGAGAGAAGGGACAAATTACAAAACAACTCCAAGTAAAAATAAAAAGTTATAAACACACCCCTACAAACATAATAGACTAACAGAAACATAATAGACCAACGGAGTATAACACTCCCCCTCAAGCTGGAGCATAAATATCAATCATACTCAACTTGGAACAGCAGACATCAAAACTGGATCTAATAAGAGGCTTAGTAAATATATCAATTGTTTAATCATTTGTAGAGACTCTTGCATAATGACAATTGACTTTTACATGCTTTGTACGCTCATGAAACACAAGATTATTAACTATATAAGTAGCAGCCCTATTATCACATCGCATCTCCATAGGTCTATCAATCTTAGCATATAAGTCAATGAGGTGAGACCGAATCCACATTATCTCAACAGTGGTCTAGGTCATTGCTCTATACTCTAACTTTGCACTAAACTTGGAAACTGTCACTTACTTCTTGCTCTTCCAAGTCACAAGATTACCAACTACATAAGTACCAAAACCTGTAGTGGATTTTTGGTCCAAATGACATCAAGCATAATTTGCATTTCAATAGCCCAATACCGTCATAGAAGTCCCTCTGGTGAATAGAAGACCTTTTCCAGGAGCCTTCTTCAGATATCTAAGAACCATCATCACAGCATCCCAGTGTTGTCTAGTAGGCCTGGCCATAAACTGACTCAACCTGCAACTACAAAGGAAATGTCTGGCCTAGTGGTACTAAGATACAGCAGCTTCCCAACTATCTATCTACACTGCCTGCTATCAACAGTGTCTATCTCAGGGTCATACAAATGTGTTTTGGGATCCATGGGTATATTTGCTGGCTTAGTTCCCAACATACCAATCTCCTGCAGAACATCTAGAGCATACTTCCTCTGGGATAGAACAATGCCACTTTTACTGCAAGCTACCTCTATCCCAAGAAAGTATCTCAAAGAACCCAAGTCCATCACAATATGATCGGCTAGACATCTCTTGATCTTAGCTAATCCCTCATAATCATCTCCAGTGACAATCAAATCATCTACATAGACAAGAAAATCAGTAACACCCATTCCTATTTTTTTAGCAAACAGGGAATGATCTGCAAACGTCCTCTAAAATCCAATAAACTCCACCACCTGAGATAATTTCTTAAACCAAACACGGAATTCTGCTTAAGGTCATAAATGACCTTATGTAGCCTGCATACATACTCCTCCTAAACCTCATAACTTGGGGGTTGCTGTATATACACCTCCTCCTGTAGGACCCCATACAGAAAAGCACTTTTGACATCCAGTTGGTGTAGCTTCCATTCTCTATGAATTGCAACAAACGCAAGAATCCTCATTATAGACAAGCAAGCAACAGGAGCGAATATGTCAAAAAAGTCTACTCCAAAGGTTTGAATAAACCCTTTTGCCACAAGTCTAGCCTTATATCTTGCAATTAACCCATCTGGATTATATTTGACTGCAAAGACTTAGCGACAACCAACAATAGAAGTTCCCTTTGGCAATGATATCAACTCCCATGTGCCTCTACTCTGAAGAGCAACCATCTCATCCTCCATGACCTGTCACCACTTTGGATCAAGCATGACCTCATGATATGTCGCAAACTCGCAGGAATATAAGTGGCTGCTAGAGTACGACAGAAACTGACAAATTCTAACCCCATACGATCTGTCACAAGACTGCCTGCAACTGGATATCTAGCACACTCCACGGAGCCTTTCAAACAACTATTGAAAGATCAAGATCATCCTCCATGACTGAATCAATAGGAGATCCATCTGCATCATTAATCACATAATTGTCAATGTCTAAGGTCCCGTTTGTTTCACGGGATTGTGCTCCGTGTCCCACGTTTGGGACGTTTTAACCCGGGATGGCCTACCAACGGGATTAAGCCCTTTAACCCGGGATGGTGGTATCCAACGGGAGGGGGTAGGATGATGGCATCCTATGGGTTAATCCGATGCGGATTTGAAGCTAATGCCCATTGTGCCCCTCTTGTGCCCTGTCGACAATCCTCTTGTGCGACCCCCTCTTCGCTACCCTCTTGTGCCCTACCCCAGGTGATCGGCCAAGGCAGGTGTGTTATCAAGTTAGCAATAGTGATTGCCCTTTCCGCAGGATTCTCATGAACCCTATTTATGTGCTACTCTGATGGTAGATGCGAGTAGCCACTGTTCATCCTCGATAGATCTGCTTTTGCGTTTGTTTGCAATTAAATCTTCCTACCATCCTCTTTTTACTTCATCTCCATCCCTCCCGATGGACGGACACCCTTCGTAACTGTTGCGCAAGGGGTTAGGTCCTAGTATTGTGTTGTGATGGCTACCTTCAGCTGTTGTTCGCATGCATCTGCCGTATCGCATGGAGGCTGGTTGAGGATAATGGCGAGACAGTCACGTAAGGTCTATTTAAGCCAGGCAGATCCATGTTTCTGCCTCCTCGTTGCTGTTATCCTACTTTGCATGCTAGAGGGCATTGATGAGGAGGAAGATGGTGGATCGAGAAGGAAGGGTATATTCTTAATTAGGGCTTTCATAAACATGCCTGTAGGTGTCAATTGTTAACTATTTTGGTTTGCTTGTATGAATCAATCCTAGTTGACCTCACCTTGAAGCATAAGGCAGTGGCGTCCAGGTTGCTGCAGCTTTGCTTGATAGGTTTTTGTCATCTCGAGTGCTAATGCTTCCTCTTTCTTCCTCCTACCTCTTTCCTCCTTTTTTTACTTTTTTCTAAGCTAATTCTTAGCAGCCTCGTAAGGTCTTTCAGAGGAGACTTGATGATAAAAATAAACACCTTGATGATTTTAAGTTCACCAAAAGAGAATTGTAAATGCTTTAAAATCATTTTTTTTTCAATGTAAATTTTAGTCACAAAAGCTCTTCCATGTTATCTCATGGCTGATTAGAACTTTTTCGTCTTAAATACCACTCTACACATCAAATGTTGCAAAGTTAGATCTATTTTCACTCTAGAAAAGGTCTTTTTTCTTTCTATGTAAACCCATTTTGCTTCCACGATGAGCAGTGGATTGATGAAGGGTTGTAAGAGAAGGTTAGGCCCTCAATCTTAAAACTTGAGAAACGCCAAAAAAGTAAAAGAAATAATTTGCATATGTCATTTTTTGTTTGCTTTTTGGAGAAGTGGTATGGTGTAAATATTCGAACTTTTTTTGGACTTTTGGTGGACCTTAGTAGTTTCACTGTGATAAGTGGGTGGTGATGCATGAGAGTAATGGAATGCCTCAGGTATCTGGTATGAGAGGGTATGTGGTGAATCTGGTGACAAAAATTTGCAGTTTTCCTTTTTTGTCTTTTTTTTGCTCTAAGAAGTAATCAGAACATGAAGAGAAAGCAAGTAATTTGAGGGTGAGTAGATTATATGCAGCCATGCACTATAGTTGAGGTTAATTCTCAAGATCCTAGCAAGTAGTGGCCTAGGCTGCTGGGATATTGTTGTGATTGTCTTCACTATTTTTCCTCTAGAGCTGTCAACTGTTGTTCCAATCACACGTGAAAATTCACTGGTCATGGTTTTGAGCATTTTGCCATTGATCTGAGTAACCTTTTTTTTTTTGAAAAGTGAAAGGGTGATTATCCAAACGATAACCACCCACATTCAATTCATTTCATAAAAAGGTCGATCTGAGTAACTTAATGATGTGTATAAATCTAGATAACCTAAAATATCTATTTATGTATGTTTTTAGTATCATAGAAGCATCACACATTATAAATAATACATAACATGCATCATCATGCATTTAGGTCAATTTGTATAAATTATATGGTAATTCACCTCTTTTTGTGGCCAGGGACAAGACAACATTTATCGGAGCCTCAGATTGAAGATTTAACCGTACAGATATTATCAGGGCAACGATCGAAGTTCAATGACTTCGAGATCGCCCCGATCGGACCTCCGTAACATCAGATGCAGTCCGAAAAAGATTAGAGGTCAAGGGCCAAGGTAGTGTAAATCCGTACCTCAGACGACAAATACAACCAAACAGATGGGTTCGGATCGACGATCGTAGCCCAACAACACGAAAATCGATCCAATCCAACATCTATGGCACTACCTATGAGCATATGAAAATGGATGGCCAGGGTGCCATGTAGCACCATCCCAACCATCCAAACCCACCCACACCCCTCTGCTCGACTTCTAAAGCCATCCACGCCAGCGCCTCTCAACCATTGGATTCTCATCCAACGATCGCGAGCGATGAACCCTTGGATTGTCTTTGAGACAATCCACGAGCATAGCGCGTTGGGCGAACACCCAATGCAGAGCGTGAGGCCCGAGTTTGAGCCCCGCCTCACCTCAAATCAAGTGAGAAGCGGTACGCAGAGAAATTGGAGCATTCGATTGACATCGAACGACTATGGAAGTGGATACATGGCGGAGCTGGATGCAAGCATGGACGGACGCGTGCGATGACGCGGCTTACGCCAGATCTGACCCACGAGCGGAGGTTAAGACGTCCGGATGCAATCTCCGCTGTCTGATGGAGAGTTGAGCGCGCAATCTGAAGGTGCGGAGAGGATGGATCTAAGTCATTCGATGATGATCAAGCGGCTGAGAGCGTGCTACTCTTCGCGCGTGAGAAACAACCTAAGGAGAGAAGGCGCGCGACGTGGCTGCACGACGACGCTTGGATCAGCGATCAACGACCAAGTTTGCACGTGCGCCTTTAGCAACATGCGTCTTCAGCGATGTGCACAAACATCACTAAAGGCCTTGCATTCATTTCTAAGCCTTAAAATGACTTTTATGCCCACATATCTTCACCTATAAAAAGCCTACCCTGGGGTTAATAGGGCAGCAAAGCTGGTGCCAACTATTCCCATAAAGTCCTCCATGTGCGGGGTGCCGAGTTCGAATCCCCTGAACTTGCCCATACGCACATAGGCTTGTGGTGGCGTGTGAGGACAGACTATGTCCAACCATCCCTGACTCGACGCCGGAGAGTGGACGTGGCTATAATCACAGAGGTGCTATGTGAAAAGTGAGAAATTCGGAAACCCTTTCCCTTTTCAAAAAATAAAAATAAAAAGCTTACCCCTCCTACACATTTCATCATCCCTTCCATCATCTTTCTCCCTCTCTAAGAGCTAAGAACTCAAGTTCTAAAACTCGCTCTAGTTCTCCCAAGCTACGGGAAGCTCCGCTAAAGTTAAAATCAAATTTTTCCACCTCTTATCACCTTCACAGAGCTCTCGCCAGCCGCCTTCTCGCCCCTGTTTTGGAAGTAGATCCCGCGTCGTCGGCGCCCTGCCTTACCCCCAGTTCTTCCTGATCCGTCATCCGTCTTCGCTCTCCTTTCATGCAACGTCTGTACGGCTCGTCCTCCAAGCAATCGTCGAGGAGGATAACTTCCCTCCCCCTTCTCTTTATCGCTTTCCAGATTAGATTTCCCACTTTCTAATTGTAATTGTAATGACATTATTTTGAGTATAAAAGTTCTCTCTAAATATATATATATATAGTTGTATTTATATTGCAAATAGAATAAAAATCATTGTGAATGTCTCGTTTATAAAAAAAATTACAAAAAAATTTAATTACATATTTCAAATCGACGTAGCCTCCTTGTATTTGACACGGGACTCATTCTGAGTTTCGGTTAAAAATTATTTAATTGATGGATTTTCTTGCAAATCGCACTATAACGACGGATTTTCTAAACTTAAATCTTTTCGCAACGAAATTCCATACATCACTTAACGTACATTCTTTTTTTCATTCCCCAAGTAAAAATATGTTGCCTTGTGCTTTTGAGGGTGCATAAGGCTTGGGTCCAACCTGCAACGAAACCTGAGCCAACCTAATTCTGTTGGGTTAATTTGGGCAAGGATTTAGATCAACCAGTTGAAATGGTTGAATCGATCGGTGGGATGGCTCAACCACACTTCAACTTGACCCACCCACATCCTCACCACAACATTGCCAGTCACAAACTCATGAACTGACCACATCGATTCATGTCCAAACTTCTGGTCGTGACTTCCCTTGAAATCATGAGTATCCAATCTCTCTACTTTCAAACACCTATATTTAGTTGATCATTACAATAATTCATATGTCATACATTGTATTCCAATGAAGTGTTAAGGACCTAAAGTTCTTTTTACATTTATGTTTTTTATTTTTTATGCATCCTTTTATTTCTTCTTTCTTTCTAACTTATCCTATGTTAATTAGATGTATGAATGGTTTTTAAAAAAATTGTGATATAAAAAGGGAAGATATGTAAGGAAGAAAATGCCATTCACTTTCCAGATTATCTAATAATGTCCTTGTCTCTTTCTATTTACCATTTAAATCATCACATTTCTGCTATTCCATTCTCTCTTTGAATGTTTTATGAAAGTTGGCTAGATTATCCTTCATCATCAATCTTTAGAATAGAGGCAGCATTTCATATTTCACACTGCACCTCACTCATCAATTTTCAAAGGTGTTAGAAAATTAATAGATGGCTGCGGTTGCATGCTAGTTATGTGCTAAGCCATCAGTTAAGGGACAATGTAGAGTCTAAGTGGTTAAGTGCTAAGCTTTAGATTATGTATACAAAAGAAAAATTTTAGACTTCTCACACTAACTCCCCAACAAACAAAAGTAGGATATCCAAAAGCATAATAACAAGTTATAATTTGTAAGCAATGAAACACTAAACTCAAAGAACACATTCTTAGTATTTACTAAAACAAGAGTGACAAGAGTGACAGTTTGCACATACAAACACATGCAAACAAGAGAGTTGTAAACATATTAACAAATATATGCACATAATAAATGCAGACGATGATGTACATGTAAACAATATTAGGTCCTTCAAAGTAGATAAAAATGCTCGTAATCTCCATGGAATGAGGGGTCAAGTGTACTTGCTGAAATATATTCATAAGAAGAATTGAAAAGGACCATTCTCCACTAAGAAGACCCTAGGTATGATGGAGTTAGAGACTTGAATTATAGACGTTCAGCTGGTTTTTGGGGGCTGGGAGTAGGAGACAAAGGATAAGGAAGGTCTGCATGGCGAAATGATGAATATTGGGGTACCTGAGATTTGTACAAGTTGGTGTTTTCCATTTCATTCCATACTTATTTAATTAGTAGGATGGTAAAGGAAACAATACATAGTTGGCAATTAATTCTTGTGAAAATGTCGTGCTCCCAATGAAATTGAACTTCATTTATGCAGTTGATGGCACGAAGGTTTCATATAATGATTGTAGTTGATTTGAGTATCAATTGATTGTAGTTGATTTGATGTACTGTTTGATAGTGGCCGATTTTAATTTTTATCTACATTTAGGTTAGTTTCGAACCTCCAAAATTTGATACAATTTAACATTGGATTACCATATCATATATGAAAATGCTCTACTTTTGACTTTAGGATGCCATCATCCCAACCATCATCCTCTGCCGGTCCGAAAAAGGCTAAGAAGTAGGACTATCGAAGTACTAATGAATTACTAAAGATTTTGGTGAAGCACCATAAGAACCTTCATTGGGAGAATGGATTATTCACAAAAATCGCTTGGAATGACATCGATAAGGAATTTGTCGCAGCAACAGGGATACCACACACCCATAACCAGATTCTCAACAGATAGGAGTTGAAGAGGAAGCACACCCTATATGCTCAACTCTTGAGCAAGAGCGGGTGCGAAATGGACTCAAGGACTAAGTGCCCAGTAGCACCGTCACCCTATGTTTGGAATGAGGTATTAATGCCAACTTTCGTTGAATACATCAATCGAGTCATGGCACTTGTTCTTTCATAGAAATTTACACTTCCGTTGTATATGTAGCTCCCACCTGTATTAGCAGAACTTCGGGAGAAGCCATTTGTCTACTATGAGGATGTCCATAGCAATAGCATTGTCAAGAGGGATACAGCTACAGGTGAGCATGCACTTTCGTCGAAACATGCAGGAGCAAGTAAATGAGGTTGAGGAACATGTCGACATGGGAAATGACGTCGCAGGAGCTTTTGTTGGAACACAAAACACCTTCACTGCTTCATCTACAACTGAATCCATCCCATTTGATAATATTGGTGCAGAAGACGTTTGGACATTCCTAAAGAAGCCTTACACTGGCCCCAACCTATTTGAGAGGACCAATATCCCATCGGCTTCGGCTACTAACCCTCCTCAAATGCAGCAAACTCCTCCGCAGACAACTTTTGAGGGGGAAGGGTCGAAGCGGGCTTCTGGGAGTTCCACCTTAAGTAGGGGGAAATGGAGGAAGAAGGCATCCACCATTGCGATTGAATCAGCTAATGCGAGGTCCGAGATGTTCACAGAACTCATGAAAACTTTGGTCAAACATCATATCTTTCCTCCATTCAGGGTCGATCATTTAGGGGATGATATCCGTAATTGCATGCGGAGCTTACACATGCAGGTTCCTAGTATCACATCTGACAATTTGATCACTCTGGCTAATGTCTTCACCCATTCTAGTTGGAGGGCAATTTTAAAGGATGAAATCCACTCTGATGCTGAGTTAGGAGCCTTTCTGAGGAGGCATGTTGGTAGTGATTACGACTTCTGACAATTTGATTGGCAGTATCTTGGTTTCCTTCTAGCAATTGCGGTAGTTAGTTTGTTTTGATCTCATGTTTTGTCATTTGCCCTTTTGGGCAGTCTTTGACATTGTACTGCACCAATTAGGATGATACAGACGTAGGGTTTATCGTTTGTTGGTTTGCTAGTTCTGTCATGTTACTTTTTTTATGAACATTTTATCCTCTGATGAATGAATGCCTTTACTTGATTTTTTTGATATATGTTAATGTCTATATTTTTGCATACTTATCTCTCTATTGTCAAGTTAAGTTCCACATACATTTGTTGCAATCTAGAAATTTAGGATGTTTCTCAGCAAGACGAGTTCAAACGATAATAGGCCGATGTCCTCTGTGGAGGACAACTTCGAGGATAATCATTTGGCCTTAGCAGAGGTTGTGCTTCCACTAGTGATAGGATTCACACTATTCGGGGATCAATATATTCCTAGGCAACCTCGAAATAATAGTACTTTGCCTGGTCACTATTGGATACGTGAGTTACTAAAGGGCTACCCCTCATGATGCTTCAAGGAATTACGAGTTACGAAGGAGGCCTTCATTTCAATCACTCGGTACCTGAAGGAGAATGCTGATCTGTGTGATTCCCGAAATGTTACTATCAATGAGCAGTTGGCAATTTTTCTACATGTTCTTGCACATGTATCCTCCAATCGATAAATGATAGAACGTTTTTAGCATTCCGAGGAGACTATTTCAAGATACTTCAACAATATATTGCTTGCTATCATATCCCTAAAGAAGAGGTTCATTTGATTGCCCACAATTTAAGCTGAGGTGCTAGATTAAATTACCGAGAATAGAAAATTCTTCAACTTCTTTAAGGTATGTTAGTACAACAAAAGTTCATGTTTGACTTAGTTACAAACAAATATACACTAATTCATATAAATGTTTCATACTATGACATGCTCGAAGCAATCGATAGATGCCATGTTCAAGCAACGGTCTCCCCAACAGATCAGGCTCATTTTCGCAACCGGAAAGGTTGGATGAGCCAGAATGTTAGAGTAGCTGTCGACTATGACTTGCAGTTTGTCTACATCGGCACCAAATGGGAGGGATCCGCGAAGGACATGAGGGTCTTACGCTAGGCAGTACGGAATGGATTACCCGTCTCCAATGAACGAAGGTATCTGGTGGACCTTGGATATGCAAACACTGACTCATTTCTTACTCCGTTTCATGGTATTGCGTATCACTTGCAAAAATATAGGAATCGCTCCAATAGATATCAGAATCACAAGGAACTTTATAACCACCGACATGCGCAGCCCCGCAACGTTGTCGAGCATACATTTGGGGTCCTGAAACAGCGATTCAAGATACTTAACTCTTATCCATTCTATAGTTTCAGGACGCAACAGCACATAGTGATAGCATGTTGTGTTATACACAACATGCTGCGCCGATGGAATCTTTATGATGACATTTTTTACACTGATGTAGAGGAGGAAGATGTAGGGGATACCGAAGTTATGGACGATTTGGTCAACAAGACAACAGTTAGAGCGAGAGATTTCCTAAGGGATCGGGTTGCGCATGCTCTTTCGGCTGATCACAGGGCTACATGTTATTCTGTAATATAAAATGTGATGTATCTTAAAAGCCACTATGTGCCCAAACTCTTTTGTGCTGCCATTATGATTGTTGTTGTCATGTTAAGGATTATGTGTCGTCTAGACGTTATTGAAATGCATTTTCGTTAATTTCCTACTTAACAAATTTACCTACTACCCATGTTTTCAATTTGTCTTCTACTGAAAACTTGCTTGGGAAGACGAATATATTTCTCTTCATAAGTAGTACTGCAAGGATGCCTAATTGATACTTGGCAACGACACACGACCAGCGATGCACATGTGGATTGACTTGTTTATCGTCACTGGAGGCAAAAGGATCGAAATATTTTGAGGTTATGGATCACCTTATCTACACATGTGCACTTGCTAATGGGATACGTACATATACTACTCCATATAATTTTACATTGAATGGTAATGATGACATAACCTTTTGTTCGTGGTAGGCTTGCAATTACAAAAAATAGGCCAACCAACTACCCCCAACAATTGACTCAGCTAGAGCAGAGTCATTCTTATTGTCTTTGAAGTACCATGTGTTAGAGCGGAATATCGCAGATGTATTATGTATTGCTGAGAGAAACGATGAATATGTTGAATACCTTGAGGATTGGGTAAAGGCATTAGAAAAACAAGTAAATGGGTCAAATCAACAAAATGAAAAACTGCAAGAGAGGATAAATGAGATTCAAATTAAGGCTAAAGTGAGGTCAAATTACATTCCTCACATGCATCTATAATTGACAAGATGCGAAACTTGTCATGCTAATGTTCTTATATCATATCCTATCACATATGTCCTGCTACGATGGAGTGTATAACTTGCACTTTATTTCATTATCATTTTGTTTAGTAACTCTAGTAGACTACTCTAGTTGACCCATTATGTTAATGAATACAACTTTAATGTTAACTTATTCCTCAACATACACATTTACATATTCTTAACTGCACAACTATTTTTCATAAAATATCATTCATGCTTTGTATGAGTTTGCAGGGTTTGACATTCAACCAAAGGGGCAATAATGACACATGCATCAAAGGAGAAACTTATGTAAGGGATGGACACATGCTTACATGTAAATTTTACCATGCCGTGGGCTAAAACTCAATTGTGTCGGATGGCTAGATTTAATTTTAGCAACCCCAATTAGTAAGCTCTTCATCTGCAAATATGGATTGCTTAGGAAATTCCTAACTCCTGTTGTGGTACTTGAAATGGCAGCATGCGCTCCTAATGACTTGGCACCAATCTTTACAATGCTACTTGAGCCCATTTTTTCATTAACATTCATGCTGTTGTAGCTGGTGTTAATGCTCCACCTGCCTTATCCATACCACCATTTTTTGTTCATTGGCTACTCTAGGCTACAACTCCTACTATTATTTGTAGCTGCACCCATATGCAGTTGCTGTTGCTCCACCAGGTTGATCCACCAATTTGTGCATTACAATCCAGGGATTGATATATCGGCGATCCATATATCGTATTGCCGAATCAGCAGATATCGATTTCAGCCTTAGTATCTTTTTCCCTTGATATCGCCGATATATCGCCCATATCGTCGATATATCGAGGATACATCGTCGATATCATAGACTTTTGTTGAACTTTAAAGCTGTATATGCTAGAGTTCTTGCTCCCTTGTAGTCCATCAAATACGTCAACTTTAGAGCTGCACATCCTCTATCGACGATTCAGACATTGCACTTAGTTTTACTTATTGAAAAATTGGAAGAGATTCTAAAACGTAGATGAAAAATACATTAGCATTTTCAAACATCTATAAAAAGATGCATAAAATTAACCAAGCATTTTGATAATCCATGGGGGTATTGAAAGAACTATCTTGTCATCTTCCTTTGAGTAATGGATGTCATCCATGACGGTTCTTCTTTCTTTCCCCCACAAGAACCTAGGATTGACAAGCTCATTTGTTTTAGCATAATTTATATGAGTACTTGTGTATTGGTAATTTGTTGATCTCCACTAATCTTTCAAACTGTGTAGTATGCTATGAACACAATTTCTCTCTAATTATTTGAACGTTTATATTTGTCCATTATATACGCTTGTGTTATCTGAACCATGTCTTCTTTCACCAAGTGCACCTTTATTAGTAGGAGATGTGATGTCATGTGTTGAGCTCATAATGAAATGAGTAATAGGATGGTTCACGAAATGTGAGACAGATCAATAAGAAAGAGAAGAGTATTGGAATGGAAAACATGTTGGAACTGATAAAAAAATCAGGACTCTAGTTATTTGACCATTTATATTTATTCATTATATACTCCTATGTAATCTAAACGTATCTTCTATCACCAGGTACATCTTTGGTAATAGTATTTATGATTTCATATCTTGAGATTGTAATAAGAAGAGTAATAGGATGATTCACGAAATATGAGGCAGGTCAATAAGAAAAAGAAGAGTACTGGAATAGAAAGCATGTTGAAACTGATAAGAAAATCAATACAACTAAGGCATGATTTCAATTGTCAACAATATGCAACGAAAATTACTATAAACATTTCCAATTAGTATCATGTTCTGTCTACTTTCTTTTCAAGGTATGACTTTGTCGATATGCGACTAGCGCATTTCTGTTATGGTTTTCGTCTTCTAGGCATTTCTTCATGATGTATTAATTATTAAAATATTAATTTTCATAAAATTTGTGATATTTTCGAACATTTTGGACCTTTCTAAGTGATTTCCCTAAAATTCACCGATATCAATGATATATCCCCGATATATCCTTTTTTAACTTGTCGATACGATATCGATATCGATATTTAAAACCTTGTTACAATCAGATTGTTGAGCAGATTTTGGAAGTACTTGACATTTATCTTCTCTTCCACCAATTTGTGTAGTTGGTTTCTATGAAAGTGTTACACATGTTCCCCCTTCTATTCTTACTCGTGGAATAGGTTGGCAGGTACGTGAACTTTTTCAAATTTAATAGATGGCTGAACTGCATGGATTTTTCATTTTTGGTAATATGATTGCAATTTGTTTTCTGCCATCACAATGTTGAATCATTCATCGTGTTCCGATGTTTGAGTAGAGTCCTTGCTTAGTAACTCTAGTTGACCATTATTTTAACAAATGCGACCTTAATATTAACTTATTCCCTAACAACCAGATTTACATATTCTTAACTGCAAAATTATTTTTCATATAATATCATTCATGCTTTGTGTGAGTTCGCAGGGTTTGACATTCAACTAAATGGGCAATGATGACAGCATGTATCAATGGAAGGACTTATGTCAGGGAGGGACACATGCTTACATGTAAATTTTACCATGCCATGGGCTAAAACTTAATTGTGTTGGATGGCTAGATTTAATCTTAACAACCCCAATAGTAAGCTCTTCATCTGCAAACATGGATTGCTTAGGAAATTCCTAAGTCCTGTTGTGGCAGTTGAAATGCCAACATGCGCTCCCAATGACTTAACATCAATCTTTGCAATGCTACCTGAACCCATTTTTCCATTATCCTTCATGCTACTGTAGCTGGTGCTGCTGCTCCACCTGCCTGATCCATACCAGCAATTTTGGTTCCTTAGCTGTTGTTAGCTATACCTCCTACTGTTATTTGTACCAGCACCCATATGCAATTGTTGCTGCTGCTCCACCTGCCCGATCTATACCAGCAATTTTGGTTCCTTGGCTGCTGTTGGCTACAGCTCCTGCTATTATTTGTAGCTGCACCCATATGCAGTTGTTGCTGCTGCTCCACCTACGCGATCCATACCAGCAATTTTGGCTCCATGGCTATTGTTGGCTACAGCTCCTGCTGTTATTTGTAGTTGCACCCATATGCACTTGTTGCTGCTACTCCACCTGCTTGATCCATGCCACCATTTTTGGTTCATTGGCTGATGTTGGCTACAGCTCCTGCTGTTATTTGTAGCTACACCCATATGCAGTTGTTACTGCTGCTCCACTGGGTTGATCCACCAATTTGTGCATTACAATCAGATTGTTGAGCAGGTCTTGGAAGCACTTAACATTTATGTCTTTTCCATCAATTTGTGCAGTTGGCTTCTATGGAAGTGCTACACATGTTCCCCCTTCTATTCTTAGTCGTGAAATAGGTTGGTAGACAAATGTCAAGTGTTGTTTGTAATGGATATGGATTTATGAACTCTCTTCAATACTATAATATCAGTCTTTTTCATTTTGTAAGCGTACAGGCAATTTTTTTCATTTTGTAAGCGTACAAGCAGTTTATGTAATTGTTTTCAAATGTACTTCACCTCAAGGGACACTTATGTAATTAACATTGTACAATGCAATTAACAATCCACACATCTTTCTTATTTCCAATATGAATGTCGCTTTATTCTCGCTTCATTAATTATGTTTATCTCTTGCACACATGTTTACCCATATGAGTGGCTTCACTTATCATTAACAACCATAACATAATTTTTATAGCATCCCATTAAATTATTATCTTCAAAGAATAACTACTTATGTACTCAAATATTCCAGTTGATTGCTAATATTGGCATTATGTCAAATCCTCATACTCAATGTTTCATGCGAATAACATTAAAGTCTAAATTTCAAACGATCAAATCAATCATTGATTCTCAATAGTTGTTTTCAAAAAATTATCTTATTTTCATCTCTGGGAAATATAAACCACCATATATCACAGGAATACCCACCCACACCTTTTTTTTTTCTAATCAAACCAAAAATATAGGGGCTCAGGTCACCCCTTTTATTGACCTCCCAAAATAGTAAGAATACAAATGAAAAGAAAATGAAAAATACAAACAAAAATCAAATCTTCAAACTCTGCATATCTCCAGTGTCAAGATCTCTGGCAGCCCATCAAGGCTGAACAGCCCCAAGCCATCAATATTTGCAGTTTACTGATCTTCAAACAGTGAAAACGAACACTCAACCCAAGCTTCTTGAAGCCTCTTACATCAGCTTCAAACATCAACCTTCGTAAAGAAATCAGCACCTCATTTCTACATAAAAGTTGGGCATATTCATAGACCAGGTAATCTTCTTTATCTTAGACTCATCAACCATGGGTTCAAGTAAAGTAACCAACAGCACCGTAATTTATTTAAAGTAAACCATCGTAGGTTCATTAAAAATCTCACGACAATTCCAAATGATTATAGTCATAGATCAAAAATTAATCTTGAGGTATAAGATTTATTTTCCTTCTTATTCATTATTTTTATTCCCACAAATTTTTACATACACCTACACCTTTATTTCCATATTTGATTAATCGAGGGGCAAAATGATCTTTTATCATTTTTCCAATTAACTTCTCATATTAACTTGACACGTCAACTACCAACCAATCCCACAAAACAATCCCTTCCAATCTTACCAAACAAGTTATGGGATCATCTAATCCCATATTTTCCCCCAACCCAAACCAAACAATAAACCATCACAATCCCGAGGTTACCTCACAATCCCACGTACACAATTTACAATCCCTCAAAACCAATCCCTGCAAACAAACAGTGCCTAAAGGTATAAGGCTCACCTCGCCTGGGTGGGGAAGGTGTAAATACGAATGACCTTAGCAAATTTATGGATGCCAGTAGACATTGTGGTGGGTGTCTCGGAATATCTCCCAATGGTATAGGTGTATAGGCATAGAAGCAATATCAACAGTAGAAGGTAAGTCACGACCAAACGTAGAAAAATATGGAAATGACTCATGAAAAGTAACATCAACAAACATAAAATGACGAGATGCAATAGGATCATGTCCGAGAATGGCCCAAGAAGACACACTTTACCACTCTAGGTGCTAGTTCATCCCATCCAAAACCAAGAAGATGTACAAAGGCAACACAACCAAATACCCAAGGTGGAACATGAAACAACTATCTATCAAGATGCAAAACTTGCCATGGGATTTGTTCATGAAGAGTAAAGTTTGGCATCCTATTAATTAGAAAAAAAGCAATTAACACTGCATCCCCCCAATACAACAAAGACACAGAATGATGAATCAACAAGGTATGAGCAACATCAAGCAAATGCTTATGCTTCCTCTCAGCCACACAATTTTGCTAAGAGGTATGAGCACAGGTAGTCTGGTGTATAACGCCATTGGACTTATAAAAAGATTTTAAACAAGTAGTACAAAATTCCAATGCAATATCAGAACGAAACATCTTAATAATAATAGAAAACTGGACAAAATTTTCAACAATGTTTCCAATCTTAGACTTATTCTTCATAGGAAAGATCCAAAAAACTTGGGAGAAATCATCAACCATCACCAAAAAATACCGATGACCTAACCGATCAGGAATCCAGCTAGACCCCATACTTCCATATAAATAAGCTAAAAAATAGAAATAGACCCAATATGATTGGAAGCAGGAAAGCACGGTGAAGCTTGCCAAGTTGACAGACATCACAAAAAATAGTAGTGGTGGAAGGAATGAGAGCGATAACTCTGAGTCTCTCCAAGGGTAGATGCCTGAGGTGAAGATGCCACTAGAATGGAGATCCAGAGGCACTCTCTCCATGACCAGCAGCAGCAGTAATAGGTGCACGACTCAAACGATAAAGCCCCCATCTTCACGTCCTCCACCGATCGTCCTCTCCATGAGCTTGTACTGCAAGACATATGATTGTGCATCAAATATAGCTCAACAATTTAATTCTTTGATAATGATGCTAACTGAAAGTAAATTGAGCGGAAAATCTAGTACATAAAGAATATTAGATAATCTTAAGGTAGATGCTAAGAGAACATCTCCCTTCCCAACCACAGGAGAATGTCTACCAGCAGCAACAGTTCTCCCCGATGCAACAGGACTCATAACAAGAAAAGAGTTATGATCTCCACATAAATGTATCGAAGTACCTGAGTCAACTAACCATTCACCAGATCTCATCAAAAAGGAGGAGCAAACCAAGTCAATACTTGAGGAAGAGGCAAATGCTGCAATATTTGCAGGCTGGGAAGTGAAAGCATGTGCAAGCTGGAAGAACCGCTAAAACAGATCATCAGATTCAACCCTGGAGACCACCTATAGCAACGCATCTAAAGTATATGCCGCCTGATTAGCAATGGCAGGTTTGCCATGCTTCTGCTAGCAGGTAGCCCCAGTGTGCCCTACTCGGCCACAATAGGTACCAAGAGTACGATTACAGCTCTTGAATCCACATCCACAGCGACGACCATGGGCAAACGATGCACCTCTACCACATCTAGGTATCACAACCAAAGTAAAGGTTTAACCTATAGTATCGGCCATTGGAGTCTAAAACGCAATCCAATTAAGCCTACTATTGGTCTCCTTCAATGATGGGAGCTCTGGTAGAGTCAAAATTTGCTCCCTAACCACTGTGACTTCAGGGCCAAGACCTAAGAGGAACAAAGAGATGGCTAACTCCTTGAATTCACGCCACGAGGTGTAGGTACAACCAAGCCTATAAGACTTCTGTCTCTCCAAGAGACCCATCACAATGGAGCAATATTGTGCTAATGATCGTCCCTCCTGACGAAGAAGAAACAATTCATGATAGACCAAAAACACCCTAGAGGAATTCTTCTCATGAGAATATATCTCACAAAGAGAATCCCACATCTGCTTGGTTGTGGTATAGTACATAATTTTATCACCAATTATAGGAATAACACGATTCATCATCCAAGCACATACCATTGCATTATCTTTATCCCAATTAGCATTTGCACCTATCTTCTGGTCGGGTTCTGGGCTACTCAGAATGTGCTCCTTCCCATGACCTCCGATGATCATCAAGAAAGTATGGGACCACAGAGGATAATTAGTCTCATCGAGTTTAATCATAAGACCAAAGAACGGACTCTTGTAAGTTCCGGTGCCTGCTGTGGAGTTCGAAGTGACTTCGAATGAACTTGAAGAAGCCATCTCTCTCTTGTCCACGAAGCTGCACCACTTTAGAACTCTTTAAATCACCAACTGAAGCACCAAACATCTGATTTGTGGCCTGAAACCACAAAAATCAAACTCACCACGGCAGAGACCCCTCCAATACGATCAAAGACATCAGATCAAAGGCACACAAAGGCCAACAGGCTACAAATCTGCCACCAACAATCTACCGATGGCTAGTTCTACCACCTATGGCGATGCTGGTGGTCTTGAACGACCACCAGCGACAGCGCTGGTGACTAGAATCACCTGGGTGGCGGCGCTAGAACCAACTAGGGCAGCCCCGATTCATAGGGCAGAGAGAACTAGAGGCTAGGGAAGCATCAGAGATGAAGAGACTTAGCAACGCCGGTGGCTAAGGCAATGCCAAAGAGACTACTAGGACCAGCTGGGTAGCGTTGTTAACCCTGTAGGGGCCGACTGGAGTGACGCTACATGACCTACACCACCGACGGCGACGCTGGTGGTCTTAGGGTGCCGGCAAGGGAGATCAACTAGTCGAAGGAGTATTGGGGAGACCGATGGAGAGGTTTGGAGCTGCATTTTCAAGGTGCTCCGCGCTCGCCTAGGCACCAAGTTGAGGCGAGGCGATGTCCTAGCACCTTGACAAGGCTCGCCTTGCCTGATTTGCCTAAGGTGCTGCCTAGGAGAGCATCTGGGCCAAGGCACTAGGCAGCTCAGGTGAGCGCCTGAACCAAGTTTGCTAATTTTTCATTTTTTTAAATACTTTTAATGATTTTAATTTCTTTTCACCTAACTATCGGGTACTCTCTCTTTGCTAAACACACATTTATGCGTATGTATATGCAAATATGCATAGATATGTACATATAAATGTGCTTATATATATAGAGAGGGAGACACACACACACACATACACATATTTGTGTATGTATGTATGTACATATCAACTTATACATATAAATATATATGTACATACACATGTGTGCATGTGCATAAGTATAGCATATAAATATAATGTGTACATTTACATATGTGCATATATAAATGTACGAAATTATATGCGCACTTATGATATGTATTAATGTGCATATATATGTGCATTTCGCTTGCTTGTCTAATCACTTATATATCTTGTATATTATATATATGCAGTCATAACATATCATATTTTGGTTACTCTGTGTGTGTGTGTGTGTATTAGTGCCTCATTTTTCTCGGGCGAGCGCCTAGGCAAAGGCCTAGCACCTCAGGCATTTTGGGCCCCTCTCGCCTTTTAGCGCCTCTTGCCTCTAATAGCCTTATTGGGGTGAGATATCAAGAGCTCCAATTTAGAATCGTCACTTTGATACCACATTAGGAGAAACGAATGATCTAATCTTATTCCAAAAACCCTACCTCTCTTTATATAAAGAAAGAGAAGGGCCAAATTACAACACAACTCCGAGCATAAATAAAAAGTTACAAACATAATAGACTAATAGAAACATAAAAGACCAACAAAGTACAACATAAGTAGATGCCGCTATCAACATGCTATGCTAGTCTTTTCACCATAGCCTTTTGTAGCAAATTTCAGAGATTGCCCCTATCCCTCTACCCTTCAATCATAAAGCAACCAAGAGATCTACATGTCCAAACATTTAAAAGGCCACAATTGGGATCATCCTTCATATTTAAGCCTCACCTATTCATTAAGCATAGCCCACACACCCTCCTCATCAGCACCAACATATTTGTGCTTCTACATATTATATACCTTCTCTTCATCACCAACACCCAATCTCAATGCATTACCACAACAAACTAAAGTTGTGTTTGGTAGTGGGATAAGAGTTGTCTCAGGATAAAATATTATAGGGATAAATATAGTAAGGCATTTGTTTGAGTGGTGAAATAAGTGATGGGATAAAATAATTTGTATGGTGATATGATATTAGTGGATGATTTTTTTAATATTATGATATAGGTATGAGTGGATTGATTTGATATTGTGAATATATTTGAATGGGTATATTATATTAAAGTAAGTGTATTTTAACATATATTGGTATTAACGTAAATGTAATGGATAGTTTGATGTTGATATTAATGGATGGACTGGAATAAGTTGTATTCTTTTTAACTTTAGAGTTTATTTCTTTAGCATTCATTTGGTATTCCTTTGATCACGGTATCCCTCTGCCAAACATAACCTAACAAAGAGAGGTTTCTAAAAGAACCACTATTTCAAAGCATTTCGGTTTTTGGCTTCATTCAAGCAATGTTCCCATTAAAAATAAAAAATGAACATTCGGTACCATTCGGAGATAGTTTCCACAGTGCCGCTGTCCAAAGTACAAATGCTTGATCCAAACCCTAATATTTCAAGCCCGGATCCTGAATTTCTCCACATCTCAAATCCTTAAAGTTCAGTTTGCTAAATCTCGAGTTAACTCCGCCACTGCAACCCCGCAACCTGACCTCCAAAACTAACACCCGACACCGAATGTTTTAAGCTCTCTAAATCATGCATTGTTCGATAATCCATCTTCTTTACCACAACCAGAAAAGAGTTCCTCATTGTTTCGCACGCATTGAAGCGAAGTAGCACGAAATCAACATTACCACGATCCCAGATCGACTACACAATAGACTACACAACAAAACTGTAATCCGAAAGTCCAGCTGGAATTTACCACGATAGAGCTCGCTCGGAGCGCTGCCTCCTTCAATTCCGCATTTACACGCATCTCGTGTGGTCCAACAGAGATCCTATCGGACTCGAGAGCAAGCCTAGACGCGTCGTTGGGTGGCTTGAAGAAGGACAGAGGATCGAGGAACCACTTGCGGTTGCTCTCCAGCTTCTTTACCTGCATCGACCAAGAACCGGATTCAGCCGCCAGACTCGAGAGAAATTACCGGAAGAAGTGCCCGTGGATGGGGCGATCACCAGAGACTCGGGGATTGCGGAGGGCGAGTCGGCGCTCTCGAGCTCGTCGAGGAGCGCGAGGAAGGAGTCCCACCAGAGCGACTCGTCCACATGCTTGGGCCTCGCCGCCTGCTCGATGGCCGCGGCGGCGCTCGCCATTGGGGGTGCGACTACGCGAAGGGGGGAGAAGTGAAAAGAGGGAGAGCTCTGGAGTGGAGAAGAAGGGGATACCGCGCTTTTGGAGTTCAAAGGTGCGGGTGGCAGGACGGCCCGACGGGCCGCGGAGGGACCGACTGGGGTTTTGCTAGGGCTTTTCTGCTCGTAGGAGGACCGCTGCCGTTTGTCGCATATTGTAATGGGGCGCCCAGCAGTTTTATTTTCCCAAAACGGCTAAATGCGCTTCGTGTTTGTTTGTTTGTTTAAAAAAAAAATTCAATACAAGATTCAAGAGAGAAATCATTGCAACAAATGATAACCTCAAAAGATATACATACGGTGAATACAAGAGATATAAGATGTAATACCAATCAAATATTCCAGCATAAGATTATGTATAAAAAAATCAGATTATAAATGATCCAGCAATAAAATATCATATGAGCCAAAGATATTAATAAAGGTATCTATTGAACACACAGTACGCAATCTTAACATAAAAAATCTAGAATAAACTAAATCGAGAAAAAATCCCTGAACCAAAATAAGTTGTAAGGCAACCTGAACAAATAACGCATTAACAACAATCACATGGAAAATAAACTAGAAAAATCAAAACAACAAAAAAAACTTAAAAATGGCAACAATCAGAAAGGTGGAGCTAAGATAAAGGTGAAATCATCAACATCAAGCAACATTCATCAACTATAGCCATCAAAGCATAACTAACCATGAGATCAACATAGAGAAGTACGTAGGGAGTACTATCCAACCGAAGTCGAACGCCAACTCGTATAGAGGAGAACCACCACACAAACCTACAACAATGGAATACGACCATCCAATTAGCGGATCTACACCAAAATTGCGACAAAAATGACATACAAGGCACCCACAACAAATATGAGTACAACCAACAAAGGGTAATGCCGCCAAAGCAGACGCCAAGCACCAACAACTGTAAAACAAAAAAACACTAAAGAAGAGACAAACAATAGTGGATGGGTGAGGATGGCGAGGAGAGACCTTAATCAACACAATGGCTAACAAAGCATCCTCCCAGGCAACAACGACAGTTATAACTTAGGAAGGTTCTTGAGAAAGGGGGAAGGGGAAAGGGTAGGAGTAATGGTTTGAAATGACCCTTCTTAAGGGTCCCTATGAAATTTCTCGAAACTTCGAGGTGCTTTCCGATATTTTCACGCCCTAACTTTTGCTTGTAGGACCCACGCGGATATTACCAAGAAACTTAGGAACTTTCCTGTAATTTACCCCTACCCACCAAGCCCCTTAGAGCCCTACTGGTCCCCTATAAACCCCCCCCCCCCCCAAACACCCTCATCTCATCCCATTTTCCCTACTACAAACGGCACTCCCCACCTTCATCCAAGCCTAGGGAGGGAAACGAGAAGCGGGGGGAGGAAAGGAGACAAGTGGAGCGAGTGAGCTTGCGACCAAGCCCTGACGTCGCACTGGTGCGAGGCAACATGGCGAAGCTGCGACCGTGTGAAGGCGTGAGGAAGGGGAGTTGCATCTGTGCGTAAGCTCCTGGAGCTTTGTGTGAGCTCCTGCGACTGTGGGTGGGAAGGAGTAGTCGAGCGGGGTTGAGTGTAGAGTTGTTGCGCGAGGAAGAAGGTGCATCGGACGTCTGAAGTAAGCCTCAAACGACTAGGATGAGCTTTGGACGTCTGAGGGGAGCGCGAGGCTCGAGATGCAGTATGTCGAGGTGACAGCGTCGTAGGCGCACTACACAAGGACCCGCATGCATCAGGGCTCGCAAGCCGTGTTGGGCGCCGTGCGAGCAAGCGGATTTCGAGGCTCTCGGATGTCCAACGGATTGGGCAAATGTCCGGAGATCCAGGCAAACGTCCTAGAGAGCTGCTGGAAGCCCGGGGCAAGTCTCAGGTGGCCAGGACAGACGCCTGAAGTCCAGGCGGGAGGTGCTGACGATATAAGACGTCTGGAGTGTATCCCAGACGTTTAATACGAGAACCAAATGGGTTCTGGACAGGCGAACGGTCAGTTCAGATGGACTGAACTGCCCTGGTCTGGTTCAAGTGAACCAGGGAGGTTTTTGGGTCAGTTCGGGGCCCAAACTAAATCTGTTTTCTACGAGACAGGAGAAATGACCCTCTCCAGGGGTCATTGAGGCATTTTCTTAAACTATAGGGGTCTTATCGTAAATTTCACACTCCTACTTCTCACTTATTTGACTCCACAAGAACAAATCAAGGAAGTTAAGACTGTTTCCGTAACTCCCCCCGCCCCCCGCCCCCCCCAAATTTGGGTTATGCGGGGTTCGGTGTAATTTACCCTGACCCCACCTTACCCCACGCACCCCTAAAACCCCACCCACAACCCTTTCAAAACCCTCCCACGCAACCTCCACATCCTCCCCACCACCTTGAGCGGCACACCCTACACCCCCCCACCACATTTTGTTTCCCTTGCGAGCAGTGAGTGAGGGAGGAGAGAGGGCGAGGCAAAGAAGGGACTGGGAAGAGGAAAGATCAAGAGATTGAGAGGGAGGGTCGTTGCCATTGCTGCACGTGGCGTGAGGCCGCAGTGACACGCGGTGCGAGGCATTGAAGGCGCAGATACCTACATTCGAAGTGCAGAGCAGGAGGCAAGCCCTACGTCCATCAGATGTCCACGAAGGCCGGCAGACGACTGGGAGGCCTCACAGACGACCACTATGAGCTTCAGACGTCTAGATGCACGCAAGTCCCGTGGTGGGGTCTGCTCGAGGCATCTACGCTGTGTGCGGGCTCGAGACTCGAGTTCACGTGGAGAAGTGAGCTGCGTAGGGGAGAATGGTGTTGGGAAGGCGTGCACGCTCGACGACTGAGGTGCTTTCAAACGTCTAAAGGTGGTGTCAAACATCCAGTTGCAACCCCAGACGGTTGGGAGAGGTGTTAGACGTTCGGCTGCACCCTTAGACAACCGTGAGAGGTAGCAGACGACGGGAGAAGAAGCAGGAGCGCTAAGTGGGTTCCTGCGTTCATTTGAGATGTCTGGGACTCACCCTAGACGTCTGATATCAATTAGTACGCGCGTCTGCTGCAGGCAGGCGGTCGGTCAATCTAGACCAGCCCGCCTACTCCGATTCAGGTGAACCAGGAGTGTTTGGGCCAATTCAGGGCCCAAATGAGGTTGGAATTGTGTAAACAAGGTATCGCTGGAAAGCTCGTAGGATTTACTATGTTTTAGATTTGTTTCCACATTATTTTGAGCCTGTTTTACGTACTGAAATGTCAGTCAACAAAATTAATGCCTGGTTCGATCGCTAAATTGGGGTAGGCCCCAAGTCTATAGTGCACACGGGACCTGCGGAGGCGTTGGGATCTGCCGTTGGTGCCCCCATATCACCCATACCCCTTGGTAGATTAGTCTTTCTCTACTACTTTGATTGATTTTGTTAAGTGAATGTTAAACTAGAGATCTCTGCCTGAAACTTAAGTCATGAAATGAATCATAGGATTGAGAATGATGCATGTTTACTTCAGTATATGAACCTTGATTGACATAACTTAAATATGCATGATGATCATTTCCACATTATGAGAAAATGGTAACTCAAACAATGTAGTTAAATGTTTACGGTTATATTACGAATTGCCTATTTCAATGATTGAAACCTGAATGTGAATAGAAATACATGCAACTTGTTGGTGTGAGACGAGTACTATGAACAAACCCTTTGGGGAACTAGAACAGTAGCTAAATTGGTGTGACAAGGAAACTGTGATGTATGATGAAACAATCTCACCTATACAGGCATGATTGTTGGTTGGACTTGGGTACAAAAAGTGAGCTGGCCCTCGTGTATATGGTACTGAGGAGAGCTACTGTCACTTTTGCGTAATGAGAGAGCTAGCCTTCCCTTGGGTTGGGACCCGGGATAAGAATGGCCTCCTTACACCGACTCCTGTTAGGCCCACTGGGTAAACCGGAATAGTCAAATGAGGGTACACAAACTGGTGAGGGGCGTGACCCCTACTTTGTTTTGTATTGTAAGTTAGAGCGTACTTGCTAGCGGAAAAGACTGACTGCGTGTCAATGCGGGATAGTTACCCGTGCGTCTATCATGCATACCGTAGTCACCGCTACGTCACGACCATGACCTCAGGGTGGTAGACCAGGTGTAGGACTACCACAGGTACTCTCCCGTGACACATATACGTCCTGCATTATGGGAAAACTGCAACAAGATTGTTCCTATAGGGAACATGTGAATCAAGTGATGACATGGACCTTTACTAGAATGCCTAAATACTAAACAACTAGTGATTATAAATAGAACCAGTCGTTAACTGCATGAATAACTGAAACTACATAAATAGTTTACTGCTTTTAACAGTTAAATGCATTAAATGTTCTTAAGTTTGCCACTTTACTCAGTGTCAAGCTGACATCCACTACTTATGTTTAGGTCAAGGAGGTAAGCAGCCAGTATCACTGACTGCGGAGGGTGCTAGGCCTAGTCGAGCCCAACCTTAGTCAGTTTTCAGCTTACTGTCTTTGTGGTACTTTTCTCTCTTCATGTTGAAGCTAGTAGCCCTGTTGTTACGACCCAGTTCCCAGATCCCTACAGGACTCAAGACCGACTCGTCTCAACTAATCCTAAGACCTAGTTGTCCAACAAGAAATAACCAAAAGCAAGAAAGTAAACCACATTCACATATGCAATATAAACTAAGCAGAAGAAATGTACAAAGCAGTAAAGGAAAATAGATCTGTTGTTTTAGTACATACCACCACAATAACAACAACAACAGAAACTGGAAAGTAAACAGTAGTAGCAGAACAGTAACTAAAAATCCATTACTTACTACAACAGTAGAGAAAAGAAAAGGAAGTGCTGAAGGAAACTACAGTTGGACTCGATTGAGCTCAGCAACCTCCGTAGCTGGAAACTCGGGCTGCTTAACCCTTGGTCCTGAACAGTGTTATGAAAAGACAGAGTCAGCGAACGCTGAGTAGAGTGGCATCTATATTATCTAAGTACCGAACAGTAAAACAAGAGGTTTAATTCTCATTTCCATTTATCTGTTTTATATGTTCCAGTGTTGCCCATTTCTCAAAGTATCCAGAGATTTCTTCATCTTGCATGTTTCTCGTGGGAACGATCTTGATTATAGTCTTTTCCGTAAAGTAGAAGGTACACGTGGTGCTCTCCTGGCCAAGAAAGTCCCCCGTGGTAGTCCTACACCCAGTCAACCACCATGAGGTCACTGTCAAGACGTAGCGATGACTACGACACGCGCGATAAGCGACAGGTAGCTACCCCGCACTGACACATGGTCAGTTGTTTTCGCTAGCGAGTACGCCCAAAGTACAACATGGAACAGTACAGGGCTTTGCCCTCTCAAAACAGGGGTCTCACCCCTCAGAACCAAATAGGGGTTTCTCCCCTCCACAATCCGTGCACCCTTGTCTGACTACCCCGGTTTGGCCAGAGGGCCTAGCAAAGTCGGTGTAGGGTGGCTAGCTGAACCCCAGGCCCCGTCGAGTGGCTAGCTCCCTCCTTACACTAGTAGCTCACCTCGGTACTACGTATGCAAGGGCCAACAGGAGTCGGTGTAGAGTGGCCAATCCTAACCCTGGGTCTCAACCCAAGGGAGGCTAGCTCCGCTCTACACAAAAGGGGACAGTTGCTCTCCTTGGAACCACGTACTCAAGGGCCAACACACTTCTCGTCTACATTCTAGATTTCCATCTAACCACAGGAGTTCTACTCCTAATTCCCCATAGGGTTCATGCCTGTGTTCACCTCATTTATTCCGATCCAGATCTCATCTTTCATAATTCGTTTCTCATTCGTATACAGGCAGCTTGTGTTTTCATAATTCAATTCTCAATACATGCAACTGGTGATTTCACAGGTAATTGTTCATTAAATACAGGCAGCACATATTCTAACAGGCAACTCATAATTATAATATAGGCATTTACTAGCAATTTGTCTTAATCACACATGCATGTAATCCATACAGTACAAACAGGCTCATTCGATTCTCTACCCTAGGGTTCATACCACATCCTAGGGTTCCATTCAGCTACTTCCACAAGCACATTCTTATTCAAATATTATTAACGGAATTAAACCACTCTACAAGGAAACTCGGGAGTAATGGGGGCTTTAACAGTAGACCCAGACTTCTCTGCAATCCCCAAACGTGCAGTAGGCTGAAACCTATAACAGGGAATACATCACAAAAGGAGAGTTCAGGACAGTATAAAACAGACTCTAGTACGTAGAGGAACTCGAGAGGAAAGTACAGCTACTTCGTTTGCATAAAATAGACCCCAATCGGATCCTAAACAAGTCAAAAACGTGCCTACTATGCAAAATCGGATGTTTGGGAATAATCCCAGACGTCTTAAAAGATGTCAGATCTTACCTTATGTTCCTGCAATATCCTTAGACGTCCAGACCTTCTCTGCGATCGTCTAAAAGCAGTTCCAGACATCGTACAATGCCTCCGGTCATCTGGACGTACCTCCGGACGTCTGGTGATGTATTCAGACGTCCAAAAACGCGTGGAAAAGAGTTTTGCACGCCTTCCCAAGGGCCTTTACCTGCGTACGAAACTGCAAGTCCAAATCAGGCTCGACCAGCTTCTGCGGTGAGGCCTGCATGGCTGTAACTGCGGAAAAGAACATACCTTGCGATATAAGTGCTTTTAGACATCTGGTCTCAGACCCGGACATCCAACTGCCGCCACGGTCGTCTGGTCGACTCTCCATACGTCTGATACTGGAAAAATCACAGTATCAGAAACTTCCCGCAGCTCGCTCTGCTCGCTCGTCTCGCGCAACAGCAGCTCCAGCCACTGCAAAGGGCCGGGAGGCCGCCTCCACGAGCCCTCTCCTCCTCCCGTGCGTGCCCGTCGTTGGCCGTGCGAACTCCACCGAAGCTCCATAGACCTTAGGCCTCCTCTTCCTTCAGCGCTCTCCTTCTTCCTCCCTCTCGCTCTCCCTCGCTCGCCCCCTCGCCGCTCCCGCACAAGCACTGAAGGTGGTTGTGGCTATGGTGTGTGGAGTGGAGAGGAGATAGGAGGGGGCTTATATAAAAGGGAGAGGGGTTTAGGGTTCGGGGGAGGTGAGGAAGAGAGAGAGGAAGGAACGGTTCTATGCGCTACCCGCACGTAGAGCGCAGTGCGTAGTACAAAAATTCCACTTTCAGACGTCTGGGAACGGGTCAAGACGTCTGGACAGACGTCTGACTGAGACTCCAGATATCTTAAAAGGCTAAAAAGTAACAGGTCCTTACAGCTATTTTCTACCTTTCAATTTCAATTGTGATGGCTATGTCGTGGATTCTGTTTTTCTCCTGTAACATGATGTTTATTTCATATTATTGTTCTACTTTCCAGCTTTCATTGAAGGCTTAGCTATATTGCATGTGTGGAATGCTGTATATATATATTTGGTCTATTTCTCGATGGACGACTAGGTCTTAGGATTAGTCAAGGCGAACCGTTCTCGGGTTCCATGAGGAGCCGAGTTCGGGTCGTAACAATAGGTATCATCGAAAAGCTCTCGATTTTCCTCACCTTTCCAGATCATTTTTACACTGTTCTAAGTCTATTTTAGCGCACTGAAAGTTCGGTCAAGTTATTTAATACTCCTTTTGGCCTTTGATTCGGTATAGGTTCTAAGTCTAGGTAGCAAGCAGTACCTACAAGAACATCTGGGTCGTTTCCTCGTGCCCCCATATCTCCCGCGTACCTAAGTATTGTGGTCCCTTTTTGATTTTACTATTAATTTCAGGAATAAAAGCATGTTATATATTGAATATTAAATGTGCTATCCAGTTTGAAATGCTAAATGTAATTGAGAAATGGCTTGATACTTGTTCGAAATTAAAATAAACTTACCACTGAAGGAAAGAACTATTACCTGCTATAATTTCAATTAATCTGCCTCTTGATGAAATTTAAATACATGTGGAAATGCTTGGTACTTGTTTATGCCTGAAATAGAGTTATCTTAGATATGGAATGTACCTGAATCTTAGGATAATTCAAATGATAGAATCATTTGTTGTGGTGGAACTCGGTGAATAATGGACCGATATGTGCACTTATAAGACATGACTATTGGTGGGGGAGTGAGCTGGCCCTCGAGCACGCACGTACCGAGGAGAGCTACCGTCCCTTTGGTGTAGGGAGTGAGCTGGCCCTTGAGAATGCACATACCGAGGAGAGCTATCGTCTCCTTTGTGTAGAGAGAGAGCTGACTACTCTCGGGTTGGGACCCAAGGTAGGCATGCCTTCTTACACCGACTCCTGTTAGGCCCTAGGGGTCTACCGGGATAGTCGGGCGAGGGTACGCAGACTGATGAGAGCACGACCTTGTTCTGTTCTGTGTTGTACAGCTTAGAGCATACTCGTTAGCGGAAAGAATTAACCACGTCCCAGTGCGGGGTAGCCCTCGTGCGTTTATCGCTTGTGTCGTAATCACCACTTCGTTGCGACCGTGACCCTAGGGTGGTAGACTAGATGTAGGGCAAGATCATTCTGTTAGGGAACATGTGAACCAAGAGAAGGTGGGATCTTTTTCTAGATAACTCGAGATCATGAATGTAATAACTGAAAATATAAATACAACATGTAAGATGCCTGTAATTTATTGTTTTTCCCTTAAATGTTGATTTGTTTGTTGCACACATGTCACTTTACTCAGCCTTTGCTGACTTCTACTGCTTGTACCCAGGTAAGGGGAGTGAGCAGTCAGTTTCATCGGCTGCAGAGGGAGCTGGGTTTAGCCAAGCCCAACCCCAGTTTTCCAATCTTCTTTCCGCTCTTGCACATTTCTCTTTTCAGTTGTAGGGAGTACGTGTTTGTTCAGAGCTGTTAGCTTTTTACTTTTTCTATTCTTATCTATTTAAGTTGTGATGGCTACATCTAGACTTTGTGTTATGTTCTTGAGAATGGACTATAGTGCTTAATGCATGTTTCTTTTCCTGCTACCATTAATTCCCTTCTCTCTTGCTATGATTGCATGAATAGAAATGTTAGTGTTCTTGATTATTTCTCGTTTAACGACTGGATCTTGGGATATTTGACGCAGGTTGACCGAGTTTCCAAGGGGAAACTGGAATCGGGTCGCGACATGGTTGTTGTCTGGTAGTGGATGTTCCAAATGGCTTCTTGTTGGGGGTCCAAACTAGACCCAGAGGTTGTTCCAGGCCCATTGACCCATTTAGTTGATATATAGATTTAGATGTAGCAAGAGATGTTAAGTATTTTAGTTGTAGGTAGTCAAAGATGGAGGTTATAAGTTCAAATTCCTTGATGAACATATTTTTGCAAGATTAGTAAGTTATACTTGGTCAAGAAGGGGATTATGGCCCTTGCATAAGTAGATCCTATGCAAATTCGACCATTACCGAGATTTGATAAACATTCTACAACGATGCATATCATGATTTATTCTAAATCTCTTTCTATTTCTCCTTGATTTTGCTGCCACAGCCAATTATAAGGTTCCATATCTAGCTATTAGCGCCTAGTTGTCTATTACTAATTTTGTAACTAGATACATAAGGTTGGTAATTGAAATTTATCTTACGAAATCATCATTTGTCAACTTATTTTCTTAATTTAGCCTTAAGAGTTTCTTACCCTTAGCTATGATAACTGGTGATGCCTACAGCGAACTATGGTTGCACCTAAAAAACCATTCAAGTTCCATATAGCCAACTATGAAAGTATACACCACCATAGTCAAAGCCTATTGTTCAACTTAGCATCTTTACACCTTTGATTTGTTTATAACTTCCTCCTAACTTTAAAGAGAGGTTTCTACCAATTCTTGGATCGTGGACGTCACAACGAGGAATCAATATTAAAACTTGAGTTTTCATGATTTTCAATGATTTACAACACGAATTGTGCCATCCATTGGAAAGGAAAGGAAGTGATAGCAACCATTTTCCAAGCTTGTCTAAGGTTTGAATTTGCATGAAAATTCCACAGAATTCCATTTACACATCCATAATCAAATCAAAATGTGAATCGTGAAACATATATAAACATGAAATTCAACAACTCAATAAGGAAAATTTCCTTTCCTTTAATCCATCCATGGAAAAAGAATTCAATTGAAGTAGCCACATTTAATTGCAACGAATGTGCAAGCCCTAATTTTCCATTTCCATTATTGTTTCCCTCATGGATCCACGTTCAACCTTACAAACTCTTTCTCTAAAATCACTTGAGTTTACGGTGAAATTCCCTTATCTATGTCAATATGGTTTCAATAAATTATTTTGATAATAACAAATTTACGTTATAATTTATTTAATATTATAAGAGAAACTAACATCCAGGGAAGAAGGATTAAAATTGGCTTAAATTGTATCAAAAAGTTAAAAAGTATATTTATTAGCTTAAGAAGCAAAATATTTGTGTTTTGTAATCTTCTAATAATTTTTCTCCTTTCTTTACCTACAGTATTTGTAAAGGTGTCAAAATAGTAAATGAGGACACTAGCATAGGCCCTCCACACTTTTATAATGACTTCTAGACTTAAAGAAACCTTAAAATAATATTTTGAAGAACTTAAAGGTCGATCCCTAGCATCTAACCAGTTGAGAAGTTCATTAGGCGTCGACTGGTGGCTTCCCATCAACTATCCCATGGTCCTTTGCTCTTTCAATCCCCAAAATGCTTTTCTTCATCGGTTATTCCTTGAGCCTTCTTGAGAGGACATGCGTGTCATTCATGACATTTAATTTTATTTATTCTTATTCTCTTATCTTAACTCACAAAAAATATGCTTATTTTTGAGGATAGATTTGTAAACCATGGTTAAGATTCTTGACAATACCTTAATTGTCTCAAAGATCCCTTCAACTTACATTTGAAAATTGAAAATAGTCGATGGCTAGTTGACTTATAAATAGGTTGACTAATAGACCTTCATCAATTGACTCCTGAGCCATATGACCAACATCTAGTAACTGAATATCTTTTGACTTCCTCTATTATCTCTCTCTTGATATGGTTGGCCAACTGATGAGACTCGACAAGCTAACAGGAGGTTCTCTGAGAGTTAACCTTCAAACCTTGCTCTTAAGTTTTTTTTTCTTTTTAAATAAAAAAAATGAAGACGACTATTGGTCCGTATCGATAACAATAGTCATGCAAAAATTATATATCATTAACATCAAAGATGATTACAAATTAATTCAAAAAATAAGTTCATATATTGGACAAGAAAATAACCCTCCCCTTCCTTACAGATATTTTCAACCCATGTCCTTCCTCGTTAAATATAATGTTGTTTCTCGCACATCAAATATATCAAAGAAAAGCCCCTACAAGATGTCTGATGTTGAATTTCCCAAGCCATTCCCATAATTCATCCCAAGCCGAGATGCCCCCCCACCCCCCCCACACACACCTTAGTCTATGACTTCATCATGAAAGCACAAATAGAGAACAAATATTGGATATCATTCACCTCAAAAGGGCAAAGTGGATATTATTGAAAAGGAGTGCCTATCAACCTATAATGTAGGCTCCTTGTGACTAATCCACCTCATCTCACAAGTCATAAGAAAATCTTAACTTTCAATGAAACCCACATCATCCACACAAACTCCATCCTCCTATGAGTTTGATGGAAGGAAAAGAAGATTTTTATAGGCCTTTCTCAGAATGTACAAACAGTGTTACTAATGAAACTTATCAAAGTCATCTTCATAAAATATTCCTCCTCTTTGAATCTTTTTGTTACGGTGGCAACTCAATAATAGAAAACTTTTCTTTTCTTTTTGATAATTATTTTCATGAGTTAACTTTGTGATAAAATATTATTTGTCCTCTTCAAGGTTACTTTTAGATCCACTCATGATACTAAATCATTATGAGTGGTTCTCGCTAGGGATGTTGAATGCATAGGTCTTAAATATGTTGATGAATTGTAGTTTATATCAAATAAAAGGGCATTTTTAGTCAGAAAAATCCTTGAACGTCTGCGCCTGTCAAGGCAATAGCCATCAATAGATGCACTTGAATGATCAGATTCCAACAAATAGAATCAAATTCCCTGACATATGAAAGTTTTTCTAGGGTGCTCATATATATTTGTGACCATACAAATATCTACATCTAATCAAGCTCCCCCATACTAAGACATCTCCTTTTAAATCTCAAGGTATTAAAGGATTTGCTTTAGCAAAAACCTCCGAGGGATTTCTTTTGCCAGAGCTACTATCTATGGGGCAAGTTTAAATAAATTCACCGAAGCCAAAAAAGAGATGCGTAGCCGATGATGAGATCAAAGGAAAAGAGTTACATCACAGTCCCCAAAGCAAACGGCCCCCTAAAAAATGAAGCACTCCTTACGATTTGATGCTATTCTAAAAGTGCCAATTAAGGTACCTTAACACACAAATTCATACAAAAGATTACGTTAGAATCGAATTGCAACAAAGATGTTTAATCATAAAATAAATTACATTAGTTATGAATTAAATTATTCAATGATATTTAAGTTTTCAATTAAATTATATCTTTTATATTTAAATATTAATCGATGTTGTATTATTTTGGAAGATGTTTTCAATAAAGATGTTGTATATCTTTTATATTAAATTCAAAGATACCCATCTTTCTTTGGAAGGACGCGCGAGAGTTTGTATTATTTTTTCTACATTAAAGAACCATGATCCATCGTAAAATGTTCAACCAGCGGGACAAATTTACTGCATTGAGGACTTGCCAGCCACTGCCAACCCGTTCAAAACATCATTGGCTTTCTGAACATTTATTTTAAAAGTGGAGAGCTCTTCAATTTTGGTCGATTAGGTGGTATACTTTAATTGGATGTACGTTCATATGTTCCGTAGTCACAAGTGCCTGACAACCAGTGGCTTCGGACCACCGTGCGGGGGACAAGTGAAGAGAGAGTCAATGGTTATTGTTGAACTCTCATTGCAGCTCTTATTGCATCTAAATTATTGGTTGGTAACCGTTTGCAATCGAAGCATGTGAACATGATGTTCCTTGCAATGGGTGGCGGTTTTACAGTAAGTGCGGTCAAAGGACTTATGGTAAGAATCTAACTAACACGAAGACGAAAGCTAACATGCAACACAAGCGAACTTATTATGGATTAAGGTGGTCATCTCATGTTATCCGTATTATCTCGATAAATTAGAATTTCGAAGCTAATATCGAGTGTAAAAAAATGTTACAATTCAATGGCAAACAGAGAAATTTGCTCCAAAAAAATTCTTTGCAACCAATGAAGTCAAAAACATATATAAATTTCTTCGACCATGGGTAATTTAAGGATAAGACGTTTTACATCAGGTAGATACCAAAGAGACATGAGAAAAAATGCATGAGAAACGCTTACCCAGTATGAGAGAGAGGCACAAAGTAGGGAGGGAATGGGAATGGAGACCATGGGACTTCGCCAATCCGACTGTGATCGAGTTAAACGCATGATCCTCAAACACATGAACAAGAAAATCCAAACTTCTTCTTGCTGTCAAAAGTAAACAAAAACTTGACCTACATGATCCCTTTCTCCAGTTCCCGTCAATATATCAGGTGTAAGAATTTAAATCTAATTAATCGAGACTTTAGAAGTTCCGGGGTTGTGCAAATTAAGACCCCAAAGCCCAGAACATGGAAATTAAGATCTTCAATCACCCTAATCATCTCGATAAGCTAGATCCTTTCACTGTTTCACGTATACGAGAACCCTTTGGTTAACTTCCACGTTAGCCGCACAAACTTATTCCTTTGCTGTCAAAAGCAAACGAAAATTGACCTACGAACGTAATCACTTGTTTAGCTCGGTCAATGTATAAGGTGTAGGATTTTACATCTAATCACTTAATTAATTAACTAACTAATTAATTAATTGAGACTTAGAGAGGCTCTGGTGTTATTTCAAGACCCCACGGCACAAAATATGGAACGACTCACCTAAAAGCTCCCAATTCGTCTCAATAGGTTAGGTCCGTTCACATAAATGAGAACCTAGTTTTATTTTCATTTGGCTGCACGAACTCATTCCTTGCTGTCAAAAGTAAACAAAAACATGACCTTCATAATCACTTGTCTAGTTCGGTCAACATATAAGGTGTGAGATTTTAAATCTAATTAATCAACAAGTAATGGATTTACAGGTTATGTAAAGACCCCACAGCCCAAGACATGGAACCACTCACCTTAAATCTCCCTCATCTCAAAGGGTTAGATCCTTTTACTATTTCACATATACGATCCCCTGGTCTAATTTTCATGTAAGAAGAAAGGGTATCCTCCTTGGATTGCTAAGATAAGATCGGAATTGTAATCGCAGTTGAATGTAGGATATCTTCTAGACTTCTAGGACATAGGATTTAAAATCTAACTAATAACAATTAGAGTACTAAGCGGCATTAGTTTGAAGACGCCACAGCCTAAAAAGTGGAATTGCTTACCACAGGTCTCCCTCATCGTCTCAATAAGTAAGATTCTTCGACGTGCATGAGAACCCTATGCTCGTTTTGAGAGGCCAATCCCTCCGATCCAATCCGATTAATGTCCCTTTCAAGGGTCAAATGAAATGCAACTCACGGACTCCAATTAATCAGTAGGTACGATAGATTAATGTCGGACCAACATGGGTAAATGATTAATTTTTTCATAATTTATACGAGAAACTTTCTTTAAACGAATATATAATTGCCTATCGCAGGGTCCATAAAAAAGTTGTAGATATAGTTGTACAAGCATGGATGCCGATGGAATTGTGAAAGCAATTAAGCACATTACAGTATTCAAAACTGACTATGCTACTAGTGAGATATTTCCATGAATTCTTAAAATGGGATTACCAGGTTGCCAAGATGAAATCGGAATTATTGTTCTAGCCAAAAATAGGATATCATCTAAATATTAGTGCCTACGATTAATTTTAGATCTAGCTTAAAAACTTAATTAGACCTCAACCCAAAACATAGAAGGTCATGTTTTTACCCTATCTTTTCTTCTTATTCCTTCTTTTCTTTTTTTTACTTTTTTGTTTTCTTTTCTTTTTCATCTTTTCTTTATTTTAGAGGTAAAGTTAAAGATCTTCCTTGACATCCTAAAGAGACGAGATTCTTTCATGGATGTGGGTTGGAAAATGTAAAAGTTGACTACAGTAGTATGAACGTAGTTCTTACTTGATATATCTTTTTTTTATTTAAAAAAGTACCGACAAATAGTGTGATCGGTCATTATTGAAATCAATAACAAATTACTTTTATACAGATACAAACCACTCAAATTACTTTCGAAACTATCTTACACCAGTGCAATTTTATTTTGCATCGGTATAAAATTATTTTTTACCTTCAAAATAATTTTACACGGGTGTAAAGTAAGATTTCAATATTGCAATCTTTTTTTGAATTACTTTACATCGGTACAATATTATTTTGCCTTAAATCCTAAATCTTAAACTTTAAGATGAAAAATCACTTCTCATACGTGAAATTACTTTCCATAAACCTAGCTAACCCTAAACCCTAAGGTCAAAATCACTTTGCACAGATGATACCATCCATATAATAATTTTACACCGATGTAAAATTAGATTTTATCAGTACAAAGGCACATTAGAATAACTTATCACCAGTTCAAAATTTTACACCAGTGATAATTTATCACCGGTATAAAGTTATTTATCACTTGTATATTTTAAGTTAAAATGGTGTAGTGATTTTTTTGAATATGGTGAAACTCAATATGTAACAAACCTTATATTCTTATATTTTTTTATATTAAATATTAATTATCAAGTATATCTATGTTCACAACGTAGTGTGAAACATGGAACATCATATATAAATTCTTATACGTCAATTTTTACATCAATATCTACATTTCCCTTTGTTTTGACTTCTTTCATAAACATGAGAATGAAATTCTGTTGCCATGTTACCTGTGTTAATTTGAGGGTAATATACTTGCTTGGTTGCTAAGATAAAGTTAGAATAGTAACTTTAATCAAAGATAAATGGATTATCCCTTATTTTGGTTTGGATGTTTTCTTTTATTTTTTCCTCTCCCGTGGGGTTGGGGTATTACGAAGGCTACTCTATCTTTTGTTTACAAGTGCACACGAAACATACAGAGGGGATAATTCTACGGAAAGGGGGATCTGCGTAGCAAAAAGATTATTACGAGATTTTCATTTGGGCAGCCCATAGAAGGGTAAACGGATTTCTACGGCCGTCATGATCGTCGACCATTTTGCATGCCTCAATGTTTAAATTTTTTAGTGTTCACTCGATAATTTATACTAGTTAAATCGATATTGACACTAGCATGTAAAAGAATTAAATCCTAAAATCTTTAATTTAATTTATATTATTTCTTCTCGATCCGATCGGATGAAATTGACGTAAAATATTAAATAAAAATAAAATATATAATCAAAATTGAGACCTGAGATAAATAGATGGACCCTTAAATTTTCATCTTTCAAATTTTAAATTCACACACACACATATATTTTAACTTTTTTAACTTACAAAAGAACCGATGATTAATTTAACCAAATTGATTGATTCGGTCTATGGGTTCACATTAATTTTAATTTTTATTAAAACATTCTTATGTACCCATGATGCGTTAATGCAAAAGTCTGGTGCCTAGAGCTAAAGGGTGGTCGATCGGAGGCATAAGCATGTTGATTCGTTAGCGGATGCTTCCAAAGGCACCGCGGCAGCAAGGCATTTAATAAGCCCTAGGGTCAACACCAGTGCATGTGAAGCCTTTAAGAGCCATGCTGGCGAGGCTACGAGGCTCGGGTTATATAATCCCTGTCGATTTGGGAGGTGGACATATGTGCAAGAAGCTACTTCTTTTGCGGCGTTTGTCGACCCATTATGGGAACTCCTTGGGTAAGGGACGTACCGGTGGCTCTCTTGTTAGTGCTGCATCTTGTCGGTGTTGGGTGCTCTGCTTCTGGAATAAGTACTAACGATGGCCCTCTTGTCAATGCTAAAGATGTAATGGTGGTCGGTAAGGCAGCATGCTCAGATTGTTCGGGAGAGAACCTTCATGGTGGGGTTTCATTCAAAGGTATATATATATATTTATTGACTCTTTTCCTTTTTAGCCTTCCTTGCATTTGATGCACGAATACAATTTACTGATGAGTGATTTGCTACTGGCTGTTACGTGGAGAGAGAAATCACGCGTCTGCCTTTACTCTAGCATGGGCTCTAACTAGCCGGTTTGGTAGGCAGGTTAAGATGGGTGAAGAAATTTAATTCTCATTTCACCCAATTTAACCTACCTATCGCTTACAATAGGTTAAGGGAGACTCGACTTAGAAGTTAACCCGGCAAATCTTATAAATGATTAACTTATATATTTTATCATTTCATTTGACCCTTAAAGTATATGTTATAGGAGGTTCATTTTTTACGGTTCAAATATTATGAAATTCGATCATATTGGATGTATATGTTAGGAGTGTCGGATTGATTTTAAATCTATTGCATAATATATTCATATGAAATGATTTAAATCTTCAAATTTTTTATCCAAAATATTACTCATGGTAAGTGATATTGTCGTACCTATACGTAACTTACGTGCAGATCACCTATAAATTTCCTTTTCACACACATATATATTGAAATATTACTTTAATTTGAAATTTTATATATAATATGTTCATATAGAATGATCTTAATTATCAAATTTTTACCTTAAAATATTACTTACAGTGAAAAATATTATATAAATTTTACGTAAGTTATGTATAAATGATTTTTACGCTCCTTTTTAAGGAAAGTTTTTGAGCATGGATGGTATATATGCATTTAACCATCGTATGAGTTCACGTTGGGAACTCCTGACTCGTCGGTTATCGTGTGGGTCTCCACTGGTCCACTAGCCTACGTATTTCACATGTGAGAAATGCAATGGTTAATCGTCTCAGGAGTTGGGTAACCAAAACTAAATTTACGACTTAAAAAAAAAATCTAAATTTATGACGTCATTTGGTGCGGGAATTTTACTTTACTCCATCTATAAAATTCACTGATTTGGGTAGTGAGAGCACCATTAGAATCCTGTCCTGTACTCGTGTATTGCAGGCAACACGTAAAAGAGGAAACAAAAAAAAAAAAAAATCAAACCGTGCACACACTTACCAACAGCAACCCTTCTCCATGCAGGACTCCAAGTTGCCATCGTCTGCAAGTCGTTGTCGGGCAAGTACCAAGCCCAGGGCGTCTCCGCCTTCGACAAGTCCGGCAGCTTCAGGGTCTCCCTTCCGCGCAGCGTCCTCAACCCCGCGGGGCGCCTCAAGCACGAGTGCTTCGCGCAGCTCTTCGACCCCTCCAAGTCCTCACCCTGCCCCACTGATGCCGACCCCCGCCACTTCAAGATCGTCCCCCACCAGCAGGCGTCCAACGCCGATGCCAATCTCCACCTCTTCACCACCGCCACCCACACGCTCCACTTCTCCCGCTCCGCGTGCGTCTCCGACACCTTCCTTTGGCCCTTCCCCAAGCACCCTTTCAACCCCTGGTTCAAGCCCCCCCTTTTCCCCAAGTACGGCCCCGTGCACAAGAGGCGTCATCGCAAGTACCGGCGGTGTTCTCACAGGGAGCACAAGAAGGGTCATCACAAGAGGTGTCCTTGCAAGCACCAGCGGCGGTCTCACGGAAGGTATCACCATCGGCAGTCTCACCGAAGGCATCACCATCGGTATCATGGGCATTGGGAGTCGAAGAGGCCGTCTCAGCCCGTGGTCCCCGAGTACCCGCCTGTGTTCAACAAGCCATGGCCTACGCCGAATCAACCGCCCGTGCGGACGTTCCCCCCGGTTTTCACGAAGCCGCCGATGACCTAGCTCCCTCCGGTGTTCTGAGAAGCTACGTGTTACGTGGTGGCGTTAATAATGCATGGAGTGCGTGTGGTGTGTCCTCTCTCTCTTTCTCCACTTGATCCTTGTAGCTTGATTTAGCTGTTAATGTATGGATGTTTGTCGGTTGCCTTCAACTGAGTGCTTTAATAAGATTTGGCTTTGATGGTAATTTGTGTTCTTCTCAGGCCAGTGGGTGCAGTACTGTATGTATTTTATAGGCTGTGCCGAGCTGTACTTATATTTATGTCGTTTGATTGTGATTATTGTTTTAAAAATTAGATCAAATCCACCAGTCGAATTGATTCAATTGAAAATCAGAGGATGACAATCTAGACCGTTCGATTTTTACGTTAGAGCTGCCAACTAGTTCAAACCTGCAAGAATCCTATTTAATTGGTGTGAATTGTCGATCCAACCAATACCCAACCCAAGTTTAAATTAAAAAAAAAAAGAAAAAAAGAAAATAATAAATTGTGGGTTGAGAATATATTAATCATCCACGCCACTCAACCCAACCCTAGCTCCCTAGTGCAGTGCCCTCTCCTCTCTCTCTCTCTGATAAATCCTAAACCCCTCCTCCTCCCCCTTGCTAGACATCACTCCTCTTCTCCCCTTTTCAAATGTAGCTCCTTTCTTCCATTGTTGAAAGTTTCTTGTTGGAACCCTTTTCTCCGTTGCTGCTTTATACACCTCCCCATAGGCAATCCTTCCTCTCTTCCTTCCCTTACTCCTTCACCTTTGTCGCTAATGATTGGGCCATGGCCATGACCACCACCCTACACCCCTGCCTTCCTGAGTCCCTCCTACCCCACTCCCTTCCTTCTCCAACAACCACCACCACTGGTCTCCTCCTCTCCTCCACCACATGCCACCACCACCTCCTTTCCTCTGATAGGTCCACTTTAGTAGACTATAATTAAGCATTAGTACATGATTATTTGAATGAGAAATCAGTTTAAAACTTGTACTACATTGATAAATTAGTTAAACTCCTATGTCGATAATCTGACATTTTTCTTTAATTGGTACTGCATGCATCTATTTCATTAATTAATGTATACTCATTTCTTTTTTGTGAAGAAAAATATATACTCATTTCTATGGCATGAATTCATTCATATCTCATCTTAATTGGAATGTCAACATGATATTTGATTTTTTTCCAACATTAAAAGGATAAAAAAAAATCATCATAGATTTTCTATTAAAATTTACCTTATTTTTTCTCTTATCATTTTTTGACGAGCTTACTTTTTTTTTAAAAAAAAAGACTCATATTTTTTTCAACGATCCCTCTCCGATTACTCTCGTCGTTGTCCCCTCAAATTTCTCTCTCCCCGAGAATTTCTCTCTCTCTCATTCTCTTATCCTCCCTTTTCTCTCTCTCCTTTACGGCAGGCACATGAGGACAACGGAAAGGATCATCTTCCTCCACGGGGAGAAGTCCTCCACGGAAAGGATCAAGTGTCCGTGCGCAGTAGCCATCACCACCCGCAGGACCCAACGCCGCCTGTCTTCATCGTCATCAAGCCGCCGCCTATGGCCTCTCCTCTCAGCGACAGAAATAGCAGCAGCCACAGAGCCCCTCCTCTGCTCGGCTTCCTCGCCGTGACAACCGCTCCTTCTTCGTCGACGTCTTCATCTTCTTCTTCTTCACCTCCGCAACCGAAGAAGAACCCAACGACCGGCGAGTCCCCCTCTGCGTAGCAGCCCCCCACCATCTACTCCTCCTCGCTGCCGCCTTCCCCGACCACCGCCACGCCGTCGTGCGCGCCCTCGCGCCGCCTCCAGCCACCTTCGGCCAGCCCTCACCACCGCCAGCGCCGTGGGCTACTGCTCCTTGCAGCAGCACGCACCAACTTCCTCATTGTCGTTCGGCGAGCACCGGGCGTCCCGATCCTCGCCTCGACCACCGCCGGTTGCGGCCCCGTCTCGTTAATCTCACTCCAGCTTCTCGCCGCAGGCCGTCCTTCCGTGCGTGGGAAGGAGCTCCCTCCCAGTAAAGGATGTATTAAAATTTACATGGACTGCCATCGCCACAAATCTCATTTTTAGTTAATCAATTTAATATTGTGGTTGATTTGTGAGAATCCCCTCTTCTCTTATTAAAATGTAATTTCGGTGAATCCATGCACTTTTAAAAAGGAGTTTGGCTTGATTTATCGAGGAATTAAGTTGTGAATAATAGTTTTAGATATCTGCGAGTTTATTGATTTATTTCTCCCGATGAAAACAATATTATAATTTTATGATTAATTTTCACTGATAAATATTTTTTATCACACTTTATACAACATATTTTTTTAATATATTATCCATCCATTTCCAAGCACAAATATCTCAATCACCCTCCAACCAACAACACCAACACCCCCTCACCTCCCTCCCTTCCCCTCGACCACCACCACCCTCTTTGAGGAGATATGCGATTTAATGTCGATTAGTTATGTTGTGATTTGTAAATTGAATCATTTGAATTAGTTATGTTATGAAGTATCTATGATGAGGGAGTAAACAAGTCCATTGAAGTATACAATGTTATTTCTTCATTTGTTATGTAATTACCTTTTATACCTTTTACTTTAATGTATGCATTGTATTTTGTAGTATGATTGATTACTACATAGGGTGATAATGAGAGCTAGAGGCTCAACATGAATTTTTTTTTTAAAGAAGGCTCGACATGGTTATTGAAGGTGACTCACAAAGGGCCAAGTAGTGTTGTGGTTATTGGCAGGGGGTTGTGAGTCCTGGGCAGAGGCCGACGGAGGGTTTGTTGGAACTGCCAAGTGTGGCTGTCAAAGGTGATGGAAGAGTATTATTATAATTAATTGGTTGTAATGATTCAATTTTTTATTGAAATCTAGGACTCTCTTACATAGAGATAGATCAAAAAGGGTGAAAGTACAGAGGTGCTCCTAAGAATCAATAAAACATACACCACCGTACAAGCAAAATAAAAACATAATAAAACCATGTGCTAACACTTCCCTTCAAGTTGAAGCATAAATATCTATCATGTTTAGCTTGAATACACATGAATCAAATAAAGATCTGGCTATGGGTTTGGTGAAAATATCGACAATATGTTCCTTAAATGTGACTAGTGTAGTATATAGCAATCCCTTCTGAATGATGTCCCTGGTATAGTAACAATCAACCCCAACATGCTTCATTCTCTCGTAAAATGCTCGATTATTGGCAAGAAAGGTGGCTGCTTTGTTATCATATCTCATCTTCATTAGGCTAGAAAATTATATCTGCAAGTCAGTAAGCAGGGACCTAATCCACATCATCTCTGCAGTCGTCTGAGCCATGGCTCTGTACACAGACTCAGCACAGGGACATTCCTATGAAGTGGCTCAATCAGATGAGAATATGAATGCGTAGTAGGAGGTGGTGTTGAAAGTGTAGTAGGGATAGGAATCTCAGGAGTCACACCCATATTATTTGGAGCAAGTCATCGATGGGTCGCAGGACACGTTCTCCTGTTTCTTTGCCCAACAAAAGAAAAATCATTATCATGCAAGGAAAGGAAAGTTGGTGCCTTTATGGCTCCAACCATGTGGGAAGGAGGGGGGATTCACCACAGAGCCGAATCCTCTTCCAAATTTGTTTGCAGCAAGCTCAACAGCCTATCAGGTTAAGGGTCTAATTTCAAGAGTCGTAGCCTAACAACGGTTGGTCCTACTTGTTCAGACCCTTGTGAGGTTTGTTGCGAGATGGATACCGATCCACCTATGTGGGAAGCGGCAAAGGTTTTCTCTAAGGACCCAGCAGGGTGGACTATTTAAGTCAAGCACAATCCACATCAATGGTATCCTGGTTGGGCAACTCGAACTTGCAGGCAATGTAACTCACAATGGTAGCAATGGTGCATCCAATTACAGCAAAACATTCATGGCAAGGTTGTGCAGGTAGGTACCAACCATTTTCTACAACTCAACTGCATGTACATTTACAAATGGTAAGGGAGGTTGGTTAAGTGTGGCTTACAAAGAGGGGAATGTGGAAGAGGTCATGCAGGTTGTTCCGAGCAGGGTGGGTGTTGACAAAGTTGCTAAAATAAATGGAAGGGAGACTTTGATTGGTAAATGTTATTGTTAGCGTGGGAATAAATCCACGTAGTACTTGACATGTGGTAGCTGTAGTTGGTGGCCACATGGTAGTGACATGTGGTAGAGTCCAGTAGGGCCCACTATTTAGGTGTGTGTGTGTGCATGAATTGTGTTGAGTTGGATGCCAAAGTGGCAAGTTTTGTTAATATATATTTTGGTTACTTAATTGTCAAGTTAGAGAGTTCTAGGAAAGTCCAAATTAGGATTAGAGTTTTACACCATCGGCTGGGCGCAATAAGTTCAAGGAGAATGGAGGATAAATGATAACTCAGCCAAATCTGTATTGGTTACGTCAACGAACGGTTTGAGTCTTTGACCGTTCACGACGAAGGGTTCGGAATCGTGGCTGAGTGGACTGATCTCGATGGCTCCATTTCCATAAATCTGTCAAACAACGTATGGTCCGACCCACTTGGATCGCAGTTTCCCAGGGAACAATTTAAGTCAGGCATCGAATAGTAGGACCTTCTGACCAGGGTGGAAGATCTTTCTAGATATATGCTTGTCATGAAAGGCTTTAACCCGCTCTTTGTAGATTCGCGAGTTCTCATACACATCAAGGCATAATTCATCAATCTCGCTTATCTGAAGCTTTCTGTGGGTTCCAACCTTAAAAAGATCTAAGTTGCAGCTCCGTACTGCCTAATAGGCTTTGTGCTCCAATTCGATGAGAAGGTGACACCCTTCCCGTACACCAGTTTAAAAGGAGACATGCCTAATTGGGTTTTGTGGGCAGTCTTATAAGCCCACAAAGCTTCCGGAAGTCGGGATGACCAGTCCTTCCTGTCAGGTCGAATAGTAACCTGCAGGATTTTCTTGATCTCCCAATTTGATAGCTCTGCTAGACTATTAGTCTGGGTTTGATAAGGAGTAGAGATTCGATGCGACATCCCGTATTTGGTCATCAGTGACCTGAACTGAGCGTCGGTAAAATGGGTCCCTCCATCAGAGATGATAGCACGAGGAATCTCAAACCGTGAGAAGACATTCTGATGAATGAATTTGATGACGATCTCGTGATCACAGGTTTTGGTCAGAATGGCTTCGATCCATTTGGACACGTAGTTAACAGCGAGTAAAATGTACTCGAAGCCGTCCGAGATAGGGAAGGGGCCCATAAAATCAATCCCCCAAATATCGAAAATCTCGCATATGAGAATCGACTGTAAAAGTATCATGTCGTGATGGCTCATGTTGCCCAAAGTTTGGCAACGACTGCATGCCTTACAATGACTGTATGCGTCCTTGAAGATAGTGGGCCAGTAAAAGCCACACTGGAAGATTTTTGATGCGGTTTTATGCCTATAAAAATGGCCACCGCATGCCTGGTCATGGCAGAAAGAGAGAATGTCATTGATTTCTACCTCCGGGACACATCTTCGGATAATTTGGTCAGCACCTATGCGGAATAAGTACGTGTCTTCTCAGATGTAGTACTTGGCATCGAAGTGCAACTTGTCTTTCTTGGCCTTCGGCCAATCAGACAGGACTTGGTGTGATGCCAAGTAGTTTACTATATCAGCAAACCATGGAAGCCCTGTACCAATAGTCAAGAGATGCTCATCAGGAAAATGCTCTGTGATGGGTCTAGAAGGGTCGATGATCCCAGAAGGGAGGCGGGATAAATGGTTAGCTACAACGTTCTATCTTCCTGCCTTGTCGCGAATCTCGAGGTCGAATTCTTGCAACAGTAAGATCCATAGGATTAATCGAGGCTCGCGTCCTTCTTTGTAAGGAGATGCCTCACAGCTGTATGATCCGAGTAGATTATGACGTGGGAACTCAGGAGATAAGATCTGAATTTTTCGAGGGCAAATACTACAGCCCGCAGCTCTTTCTCCGTAACCGTGTAGTTGTGTTGAGCCTCGTCAAGTGTCTTGCTAGCGTAGTAGATGACCACAGGTTTCCCGTCAATCTTTTGCCCTAGAACTGCTCCTACAGCGAAGTCAAATGCATCGCACATGATCTCAAAGGGTTGAGACCAATCAGGGGACTGTAGGATCGGGGCTTGGGTGACTCGGTCACGAAGGATCTCAAAAGCTTGAGTACATTCCTTGGAAATCTCAAAGGGTGCATCCTTAGAGAGAAGAGTAGTCAGGGGGCACGCGATTTTCGAGAAATCAGGGATGAAACGATGGTAAAAATCGATGTGTCCTAGAAAAGATCTGTTGTCCCTGATCGAGCTAGGCATAGGAAGTTTAGAAATCAGGTTAACCTTGGCTCGATCCACCTGGATGCCTCTCTCAGAAATTAAGTGTCCCAGGACGATCCCCTCAGGCACCATAAAGTGGCTCTTTTCCCAGGAAAGAACCAGATTTACGTTAATGCAACTCCTGAGTATGTGAACCAAGTGTTGGAGGCAATCGTCAAATGATGCTCCAAAAATTGAGAAGTCATCCATGAAGACTTCCAGATAATCACCTACCATATCAGAGAATATGCCAAGCATGCACCGCTGAAAAGTCACGGGTGCATTGCAGAGATCGAAAGGCATCCTTCGGAACGCGTAAGTCCCGAAGGGGCAGGTGAATGTGGTCTTCTCTTGGTCCTCTGGATGAATCGCCACTTGGTTGTAACCGGAGTACCCGTCAAGAAAGCAGAAGAATCTATTTCCCACTAGTTTTTCGAGAATCTGATTAATAAACGGTAGTGGGAAATGATCCTTCTTCGTGGAGGAATTGAGTCTTCGGTAATCTATGCAGACTCATACGGGTAGGTATGACTTCTCTGGTTTCAGTCGTGATAGTGGTGAGCCCTGCCTTCTTAGGCACAACCTGGATTGGGCTAACCCAACGACTGTCGGAGATCGAGTAGATGATCCCTGCATCTAACCACTTAATGATCTCCTTTTTCATGACCTCCTGCAGATTGGGTGTTACGACCCGATTCCCAAATTCCTACGAGACACGAGAATCAGACCGACTCGACGGATCCCAAGACCCAGTCGTCCAACGAGAAAATAACCAAAAGGACAGTAAAATAAACCACATTCATTATGCATGTAGCTAACAGTAACAAAAGTACAGCAATAAAGAAAAGAACTACTACAGTACACACCACAAACTGGTCCAAGTACGGTCTAAACACTCAGTTCATCAAATCCATGAAGGCAACGGGGGCATTGGTCAGCCCAAACGGCATGACCAGAAACTCGTAGTGTCCATACCGGGTGCGGAAAGCTGTCTTGGAGACGTCTGTCTCCTTGATCCTCAACTGGTGGTATTAATTAATGATGTGCTCATCTATTTTCGAGATCAGACGCAGCATGGACAACACTTGCGGATGGTTTTGGACACACTGAGACGACGTAGGCTGTACGCCAAATATAGCAAGTGCGAGTTTTGGTTGAGGGAGGTGACCTTCTTAGGTCATGTGATCTCCAGGGATGGCTTGGCTATGGACCCAACCAAGGTCGAGGTAGTGCTCAGGTGGGAGTGACCGCGTACGGTTCTTAAGATCCACAATTTCTTCGGACTGGTTGGCTACTACAGGCGGTTTATCAGGGGCTTCTCGCAGATTGCACGTCCTATGATAGCTGACCCGGAAGGACATGCCCTTTACTTGGACAGACCCCTATGAGGCGTGTTTTCAGGAGCTGAAGGAGAGGCTGACTTCGGCTCCCGTGCTTAGCATCCCAAACAGTAGTGGCATGTTCGTTGTGTACATGAACGCCTCTTTGCAGGGGTTAGTGGGTGTGCTCATGCAGAGGGGTCACGTTGTCGCTTACGCTTCGCGGCAACTGAAGCTCGATGAGCATAGCTACCCTACCCACGACCTGGAGCTGGCAGCTATCGTCTTCGCGCTGAAGACTTGGAGGCACTACTTGTACGATGAGACCTTTGAAATTTTCACAGATCACAAGAGCTTCAGATACCTATTTGATCGAAAGGAGCTCAACATGAGACAGAGACGTTGGTTGGAGCTCCTGAAGGACTATGACTGCAGCATTTCCTACCACCTGGGAAAGGCCAACGTGGTGGCTGACACCTTGAGTCGGAAGGCTCCCGCCCACTTGGCCAGTTTACAGGCGTAGAGTTGGAGCCTCTTGGAGGAGATGGGCAGTTGGCGGCCCCTAGAGTTACGGGAGCACTGTGGGGCAGTGATTGTGACACGACAGACGAGGTCAGAGCTTATAGAACGCATCATCACAGGGTAGATGGCTGACCCGTACTTACAGTCATTGCGTGACGAAGTGCTGTCAGGAGACCTTGGAGATTTCTCTTTTACAGACCAGGTGCTGCGCATGAGGGGACGTTTGGGTGTTCCCAGAGACGAGGAGCTGTTGAGAGAGCTCCTGACTGGGGCACATGGTTCCAGGTTGACCATACATCCCGGAAACACAAAGATGGTATCAGAGCAAGGTCGTCCTGAGAAGTGAACCAACCAGCTGGAAAATAGCCAATTCGCGTGCCTGTTACTAGAGTAGCCACCACAACGTATCTTTTGACATCTGTTTTTAGGCTTATCCGTTAGATATCGATTCGTATTGATGTTTTTTCTGTTCCGTGTTCGCGTCTCCTTGCAGGAGATGCCTTGACGAGGAGATAGCGAGGCGGGCTGCGGGCGCGGCCGAGGACGAGGTCGGAGGGGCGAGCGCGTTGAGGTCGACGCCTCAGTGGACTAGCCACTGCTCCCGGGCATTCAGGCTTACGACCTCGCCTAGCTGATACGGGACATCGTGCGAGAAGAGATCCACCCGCCGCCACAAGCACCTCTCCCTGAGGCTGCGGAGGGGGAGTCTTCTGTGAGACCAGGCAAGGGACATGGCGTGGGACGTGGGGGAGGGGATGGGCCTCCGCTGCCCCCACCTTCCTCCGGCACTTCAGAGCACGAGGCTTCTTTACCTGGAGGTGCACCAGCTTCTCTACTTCAGCACCACTTTGAGCTTTTCGGACAGTTCCGTAAGCTGAAGTCCCCCTCCTTCAAAGGGGATGAGGACCCGACCGAGGCAGAGGACTGGCTCAAGTAGATCGAGAAGGTTTTTGATACCCTTCGCCCCCTGTGGAGTGCTGCGTGGCCTTTGCCACGTACCAGCTGGAGAACGCGGCACACAGGTGGTGGAGGGCGGTCAGGGGTCAGGAGAGGGATGAGCCGACTTGGGAATGGTTCGTCACGCTCTTCTGCGAGTAGTACTTTCCCCAGTGATGTAAACACATTTACACTACTTAAAATGTCTATTTATGCATGTTTTTAAGCATAGGATTGCATTTCATGATATAAATATTGCATAACATGCATCATCTTGCATTTAGAGTAGTTTGAATAAAATGGAGGTTAATTGTCTCCTTTTATGTGCTTGGACAAGGCAAACATTTTATCAGGGCCTCGGATCAAAGATCCAACCGTATGGATGTGATGAGGGCGACGATTGGAGTTCAACGACTCCAAGATCGCCCTAATCAGGCATCCGTAGCATCAGATAGTGACTCGGGAATCCTAGAAGATCAAGGGCCAGGATGGTGTAAATCCGCACTTCAGATGATAAATCCGACCGCACGGATGAATTAGATCGACGATCGCAGCCCAACAACACAAAAATTGAGTCAATCCGACATCCGTGGCACCATCTACAACTTCCAGAAGATGGACGGCGAAGATAACGCCACGTGGCGCCATCTCAGTCGCCCAAACGGCCTCTTCATCTTGTGAAGGCTCTGCGCCCGATCACTCTCCTTCGTTGGATCTTAATCCAACGGCTGTGGGCGCTCGCATTTTAAAACTTGCACTCGACCATCCGTGCCCTATAGCGCAGCGGTCGAGCGCGCTATCGCGAGCGCGGGGCGCGGGTTCGATCCGCGGCGAGGCGCTGGATGGTGCGATCAATTGAGTCGCGTGGAGCGTCAGATGAAGATCGGACCTCCGCGTGCGCCCGATAGCATCACGCGCGATTGGACGCGCAATCGAACGCGTATTCAGATGCGCGGGGGGTGCGCAACGCAGCGGGCGCGGACACGATTTAAGCCGTCCGATCTCGCGATCGGACGGCTGAAAATCAATGGACGTGGGCGGGCGTTGCGCGCGAGAGCAGCTGAGCGGGTGCGAATGAGCCGCCCATGTCGCCCAGGAAGGGAGCTTTAGTGACGGATTATCCGTCACTAAAGACCCCTTATTTATTGTTTTGGAGTTGTAATGTCCATTTTGTCCCCACTCCTTGCAACTATAAAAGGAGACCCTCTCCATGCGAAATTCTCATCCCTTCTTTCTCCTCTCTACCCCTCCAAAGCTCAAAAGAAGCTTGTCCCACACCCGGGATGCTTCTTGCGAGATAAAGTCCAATTTTCATTCCCCTTCGGAAGTGGATCCCGCGACGACGACGGCGTGCTGCTCCGTTCCCGTTCTTCTGCTTCGTCCTCCTTCGTCCTGCTTCATTCTCTTTCATCCAGGCGTCTTCTCGTCCGGCGCGTCCTCCAAGCAATCGTCGAGGAGGATAACTTCTCTCTCCCATTCTTATTTACAGTTTTCTAGTGTAGAATTTTTCTACTTTATTGTGTAATTGATTTTCTGCTTTCTAGTGTAACTTTTATAAACAATTGAAATATTGAATGCATGTTCTCTCTCTCTCTCTTAGTTTGATAGCTCCATTGTAATTATATCGCCTTAGTTATAAAAAAAAATCATGAAAAAATATAATTACGAATATAGATAAACGTAGCCTCCCTGTGTTCGACACGGAATTCTTTTCGGTATAAATTTTTATTTGTTGAACACGAATACTTCACTTTCGAACTACAATGACAGGTTTTCCGAAACCAAACACGTAAGCATAGCGATTCGCGAAAAATACCGTTCAACATTTTGGCGCCGTTGCCGGAGGGGCAACAATTTCCGATATTTTCTTCGCATTTCTTGCACTTTATTTGTTTTCTAACTAGCTTTCTCTTGTGTCTATTGTTTTGCAGAGACCTCCATCAGGGAATCAACAAGTGGTAGACTGGAGTAAAGTGCAGTTGAAGACAACTGTAAGTGCTCCCCCATTCTTTCCCCTTCCATAGATTTCATTCGCCACATTAAATCCAAATCCCAATTAACCTAGGTGTTTGTATAAATCTTAGGAATAGTTTGGTTGTTTGGATTTTCATTCACATTCATTCCACCCTCTTTTAAAAAAAATAACAAAAAGATAATCTTGTGGGGTAATTTTCAACAAACACACAACACACACCCACATTCAAGGCACTTGATCAACTTGATTTGTTTTCTACTCATCCGGGTTTTGATCTGTGGAACCGGTACACACAAAGCAACACATAACAGAGTAGAAATCATTCTAGGTTAATCATCTTTGAGTGCTTAACTTAGTGGTGCATTTGTGGCCAGTTGTTTGAGTTGTTTGGGCCGCACCACTTTATTTTAAAAACAACTCATCAAGTAGCTCCTCCTTAGGGTTTTCAATCTAGGTATATTCCAGGCACTCCACTTTATTTCTAATTTTAAAGGAAAACAATCTTCACCTGTGTTTTACAACTTGGTTTGCCCAGAAACTTGATTGCAATTCACCTAATTTGAAACCCTAAAAGCTACTTAAGCAAGATTTGAACACTAAAATTCACACATTATCAATAATCACAACCCATTGTAAGGGCCCATCACATTCCATAAGCACCACAATCCCAGGCCTTAATAAAATTGAGTAGACGTTGGTCTTAAGGTTTGATTCGCTCCTCTGGGCCTAGTCTGAGATCATTTTTGATTAACTTACTTCTACTAATTAATCTGATGTCTAGCTAGGGGAGCAGAGTCAAACGATCGCGGCTGGGGGGTACACTAGGAACCGGAGGCGAAAGCCAAAGGAAGAACCTTCTCCCCAGTCCCTCCTTTTAACTGGTTGGATTAAACAGACGCATGTAGAGTAAATCACTTGCAGTCTTAAGGCTGGTTTTGGGAGTCAGTAGATCCTTAGGCTACCCCACTTAAGGACAGCCTTGTTTTGTGTGCTGCAGGATCCCTATCCCCAATCCTTCTGACCTTCTCCTAGTTTATGCTGGGAAGACGGTCATTGAATCCCCGATTGGAAGAACCATTAGAACATTCTAGGAGGCGCAAGTTAGATTTTGGTCAATTTGATCCCATGGCCGAACAACAGCCTCCTCTGCTTGAAAATCCCCAGAAAGAATTTAGAAGGCAGCTGGAACAAATGTAGAGAATGCAAGAATGGTTCCAGATAATGCAGGGCGCTCAGCCCTTGAAGGATTTTTATGATCCTTCGAATTACGGGGAACGTCCCGGCGTCTAGATTCCAGCCGGTGACGTAGAAATCAAGCCCCAGGTGTTAAGCCTGATTAAACATTATCATGGGCTTGGCGCCGAAGATCCGTTTCAGCACTTGGAAGATTTGACCACTTTGGTCCAGACCACCAAGGCTCGAAACGTTAACAGGAGCAAATGATCATGAGGCTCTTCCCCCACTCTCTTAGGGATAAAGCCGCGCATTGGTATAGGACAATAGGAAGTCCAATTACAACTTGGAATGAGTTGAAATCGGCTTTTCTGAAGAAATTCTTCCCAGTTGGTCGTACCAATGCTTCGAGACGGGCAATCACTACCTTTACCCAGCGGTCGGGGAAGCAGTTTCATGTGGCCTGGGAGCGATTCCAGGACTTATTGCGGAGGTGTCCACACCACGAGGTGCTGAAATGGCAACTCGTTCAGATCTTCTATCATGGGTTGAATGGAAACTCAGAAATCATGTGGATGCTTCTTGCGGAGGCAATTTCCTCAATAAAGATGCAAATAGTGCATATGATTTATTTGAGGAAATGAGTGAGAATTCAATTAATCATGCCTCCATGGATACTTTTAACCGGTCCCAGCGGCCTAGATCAAATGTAAATGAAGTCCATGACTCTCATTCATTTGATATGGAATTGATTTGTAATAAACTTGATAAGGTGGACTTGGTTGCTAAAAGAATGGAAGAGTGGATGGCTGGCAATTTTATGAACAACTCTCAATCCACTCAATCCCAAAATTCGGGATTCCATTCCTCACGAGCTCCTTCTGGACGGGAGTTCGTGAATCAACTCGATGCGACTCAATCTATGAGTCAGCATTTCTCGGAACCCCATGGGTTCCCAACTGGGGCCTTTGATCACAGTTTTTCTAATCCTTCCCTTTCTTTCTCTCCATCCTCACCCTATGAGGATGTCTGTGCTGTATAAGAGAATGTTAAACCCAACCCCTACTCGAATGCCTATAATCCAGGTTGGACAAACCACCTTGACTTCTCTTAAAAAAATCTGAGGCAACAGACCCAATTCTGACCCAGCAACTATGCTCCGCAACGTCCAATGGGTCATGGTCAAGTATATACTCAGTTGCCTCCGAATCAGGTCAATCAGCCAGCTTGGAATGCCCGTCAACCCGCATGGCAGACTGATTTGAACTGTCAAATGGTAGAGATGCAAGGATCTATTCTCCAGCTTATGCAGCAAATGAAAAACTCGCTGGACAACTTGCAATCCGGGCTCATTGGTAACTCTCGTCAACCCGGATCTCTACCATCCCAACCCGTACCCAACCCTCGAAACATTATAAATCTGGGCAATCAAGCCAAGGGTACGAAAATCAGAGCGACCCGCATGCACATGCTCAGGTGGTTGAGCAGGGTTCCTTGTCTTCTTCTTCTGCTAATCAACAATTCATGGTCAATCAAGCCCCTCCAATCTTTCCTAACCCTCCTTAAGATCCAAATTCTTACGCTTCTGCAAATTCTGTCACTTTGAGGAGTGGTAGGAAGACTTAGGATCCACGACCACATTATTCTGATCTTTTGAATCCTGAAGAATCTGAGGAGAGAGAGGAGAATTCTAGAGGAGAAATCAAGGCTCAGGAACCTGATTCCAAAAATCTGACTCATGCTTCTTTATTTAAGAATGTTGATAGCAATGAGGAGCTTTTGAATTTATTTAAGAATGTTGAGATCAATATTCCGCTCCTTGATGCTATCAAGCACATACCGGCTTACGCAAAATTTTTGAGGGAATTATGTACACAAAAGCGTAAATCGAGAGAATCTGTTCCGAGGAAGGTGGTACTCTCTGAGCAGGCTAGCTCTGTTATCCTGCACTACCTCCCTCAGAAAAAGAGAGATCCTGGTGCTCCTTTGATTTCTTGCGTTATTGGAGGTTACACATTTGATAGAGCACTTTTGGATCTCGGTGCATCCATCAACCTAATTTCGACCTCTCTTTATGAGAAGTTTGGGTTAGGTGAACTTCGGCCAACTTCAGTAACGCTATAGTTAGCGGACCGTTCGGTCACAAACCCGCGATGCGTTATTGAAGATGTTGTAGTTAAGGTCAAGGATTTCTATTTTCCTGTAGATTTCCTTGTCCTTGACATGGATGTACCAGATAATCTGAGGAACACGCCCATCATTCTGGGGCATCCGTTCCTGGCTCCCGCAAAGGCCAACATTACTTGTGAAAGCGGTAGCATGGAAATCGCCTTTGGGGACCAACGAATGAAATTGGATATTTTTAAGGCGATCAACAAATTTGGGGATTGTGGATTTATTGAGGAACTTGATGAGGATTATGTTAATATTGAAACTTGTTTGACAGTTTCTTTAATTGAAAGTTCCTCTTTGGTTGATGAATTTGACCCGCAACCCTCTGACCTGACATCTTCGGAAGGGGTTACTGATTTTGTTCACTCAAAACCTCTTCCTCTTGTTGAATCTTCAGCATCTACCCTACCATCAATCATTACTCCACCCCAGCTTGAATTGCAACCATTGCCTGAGAATTTAAAATATCAATTCTTAGGACCGCAGAATACGCTCCCTGTGATTATTAGTGCTAAATTGACAAATGAGCAAGAGATTAAATTGATTAAGGTCCTAAAGGAACATAAGGAGGCAATTGGTTGGACCATTCATGATCTCAGGGGATCGAGCCATCTTACTGTAATCATAGAATATTTTTGGAAGATGGATCCCGCCCTTCTCGCCAAATGCAGAGGAGATTGAATCCAAATATGCGAGAAGTGGATAAAAAGGAAATCATCAAGTGGCTCGATGCAGGAATTATTTATCTAATCTCTGACAGTCCCTGGGTAAGTCCCGTTCAGATTGTTCCAAAGAAAGCCGGGATTACTGTTGTGACTAATGAGAGAGGTGAATCTGTCACAACTCGTTCAGCTTCCTCTTTTCAGAGTTTGTATTGATTACAGGAAGCTGAACACAGCCACTAAAAAGGATCATTTTCCCCTGCCCTTCATTGATCAAATCTTGGAAAAATTAGCTGGGTAGAAGTACTTCTGTTTTCTTGATGGCTACTCGGGATATAATCAAGTTCCTATCCATCCCGAGGATCAGGAAAAAATTACTTTCACCTGTCCCTACGGATCCTTTGCTTTTCGTAGGATGCCTTTTGGGTTATGCAATGCACCTGTGACTTTTCAAAGGTGTATGCTAGCCATATTTTCCGACATGGTGGGAGAGTTTATGGAAGTCTTCATGGATGATTTCTCTATTTTCGGAGAATCATTTGACTCTTGTTTGGCTAATTTGGAAATGATTCTTAAGTGATGGATGAAGACACGATTGGCCCTTAGCTGGGAAAAGAGTCATTTCATGACTCAAGAAGGCATCGTTTTGGGTCATGTAACCTCTGAACGGGGAATTGAAGTGGACAAAGCTAAGGTTGATGCTATCGCTAAACTTCCTCATCCCACATCTGTTAAACAAATCAGATCATTTCTTGGCCATGTGGGATTTTATCGAAGATTCATCAAGGATTTCTCGAAGGTTTCTCGTCCTTTGAGCAATCTTCTTGCCAAAGAAACGCCGTTTGTTTTTGACGAATCATGCCGAAAGGCATTTGATTTTCTGAAAACGGCAGTCGCCTGTGCTCCAATTTTGCAACCACCAATTTGGGCAGCCCCTTTTGAGATCATGACCGACGCTTTTGATTACGCGGTCGGGGCTGTCCTGGGTCAGAAAATTGATCGAAAGCCCTCTGTCATTTACTACTCTAGTAAAACTCTGGATGAAACCCAGAGGAATTACACTGTTACTGAGAAGGAATTACTAGCTGTAGTATTTGCTTTGGAAAAATTCAGGGCTTATCTCTTGGGGTCTAATGTTATTGTTTATACCGACCACTCGGCCTTGAGACATCTCTTGGCTAAAAAGGATGCTAAACCCCGGCTTATTCGTTGGATTCTTCTTCTTCAAGAATTTGATCTTGAAATCAAGGATAAAGCCGGGGTACAAAATGTGGTAGCGGATCATTTGTCGAGATTCCTAGGTGATTCTTCTTGTCCGGACATTCCGATTGCTAACACTTTTCCGGATGAAACCATTCTTACAGTTTTAGGTGTCCACTCCTCATGGTTTGCTGACATTGTTAACTATTTGGCCATTGGATAAATCCCCTCGGATTGGACCAAGCAACAACGAGATAGACTCAAATCTGAGGCCAAATACTACTTTTGGGAGGACCCTGAACTGTATCGCATCGGCTCTGATCAGATTATTCGCCGATGCATATCGGAGAATGAATTTAACAGTATACTCGAGTTCTGCCATGCATCTGGGTGTGGTGGACATTTCTCCGGGAGAAAGACGGCTGCAAAAATCTTGTAATCTGGCTTCTATTGGCCGTCTTTATTCATGGATGCCCAGGACTTCTCAAGGTCTTATTCTCGATGTTAGTCACTCGGGAACATAACTAAGAGAGACATGATGCCCCTAAACCCTATTCTTCCTGTAGAAATTTTTGATTTTTGGGGCATCGATTTCATGGGACCCTTTATCCCTTCATTTAGACATCAGTACATTCTTGTTGCTGTTGATTATGTGTCCAAATGGATTAAGGCAATTCCAACCCGAACCAATGACCACAAGGTGGTTATCAATTTTGTCAAGAAAAATATCTTTAGTATGTTCGGGATTCCGAGGGTTATCATCAGTGATGGTGGCACTCATTTTACTAATGCCCAATTCTGAAATTTTTTGGCCAAATACGGGGTTAATCATCGAATTTCCACACCTTACCATCCCCAAACGAATGGACAAGCCGAGATCTCCAATCGAGAGATCAAGAACATTTTGCAAAAATTGGTTAGGCCTGATCGTAGCGATTGGACTCAAAAGCTTATGGACGCTCTTTGGGCCTACCGTACGGCGTATAAAACGGCCATCGGCATGTCTCCATTCCGTTTGTTGTATGGAAAGGCGTGCCATCTACCCGTAGAGATTGAACACAGGGCATTCTGGGCAATCAAACAATGTAATTTAGATCTGAATCTAGCTGGAAGGACCAGGAAACTCCAACTATCTGAGTTGGAGGAGCTTAGAAATGATGCTTATGAGAATGCCAAGGTCTACAAGGCTCGGACCAAAGCTCTACATGATCAATTGATTTCCCGCAAGAGCTTTAAGCCAAACCAGAAGGTCTGGTTATTTGATTCTAAACTTAAGCTCTTTCCTGGTAAACTTAGATCTAAATGGAATGGCCCATTCATAATTGATCAGATTTTTCCTAATGGTGCCGTTTAGATTTCTGACCCAAAGACGGGTAACACCTTTAAAGTCAACGGTCAATGTTTAAAGCCTGTTGTTGACCGTAATCTTCCAGAACCCGTCTCAGACTCTGTTGCTCTAGCCATTCTATAACTTCTTTGGCTGGAGTTCGCCTAACTGACGGCATTAAACTCAGCAATTGTACATATGACACAAGGCTGATACGAGCTTCATATCCAGGTGACATCTTTCATATTCTACCCTTTCTTTCATGTCTCTTTTTCAATGAGGACATTGCATCAGCTAAGCATGGGGGGTGGATTCATTCTTGAATTATTTGGTCAGCCTTGTGAAATCCATGTAAATTGTCTCCTTATTTAAAAAAATTTAAAAAAAAAAGGAAGGATTAGTTGGACATTAGGACTTTTCAATCCTAAGAAATTTTACATTAGGATCTGAACACAAAGACCCCTCAGGTCTTTGGACTTAATTAGCCTATGTATCAACTAAAATGTGGATTTGTTTTTGAGTCCTCGCCATCTTAATTCTTTCGTAATTGGAGTAAATAAGTTTGGGTGATAAGTATACGACTTATCTACCCGCGCTCTGATTTGATGGAATTTTAAGTCTTAAGCATCTACACACTTTCTTTGCACTGACTCGTTGTTCGGCGATTTTAATGGAAATTGGGTAGCTAATGAACCTTCTAGGGTGATATGGCTGGCAAGTTATCGTGGGTAACAGCCCATAGGTAGGTTGTCCAGAGCCCGATTACTGGACCTTTCTTAGTTTGCTGCCTTTAGGTAAATCTTAGACTAGGGAAGCCACGTACTTTAAAAAAAAAGGGAGAAAAGAATAAAAAGAAATAAGCCACACTTCGGCGCACGAGTATGGCTAGCAAATTGTCGGTGGTAACAGCTCGTCGACCGGTTGTCCAGAACCCAGCTCAGAAAATGCACTAAAAATTCCCAAAACACTTAGGAAGAAGCATGGAAGTAGAATAAATCGGGGAGATATACACTGGATTCACCCTTGTGTTGACCCCGTAAAAAAAAAAGTAGGGAGAAAGCTACCGGTTGTAAAGATACACTTTTAGGTAGAATTCTGGTTAGGTCACCTGGAGGCGTAGAAATCCGAAGTCCGTTCTAAGTGCCGGTCAACGAGTCTATCACAATCACAATAAGATGCTTAAAGGTTTGGGTTCTCATCAAATTTTGGGTGAGTTGAATGGCCGTAAAAAGCCACTCTTAAACACGAAAATATGAAAATAAAAAAAATTAGAAAAGAGAAAAAAAAGAGAAAAAGAAAATTTTCTTTTAATAAGGCGTGGGCTTGAAGCGATCTGTATTTTGGCTGGTACCCGGGCACTGTTGTGTCTTTAAAAGTTCAGTTCCTAAGTAGACAATTTCTTAATGATTGAAAAATAACTCAAGTCCAAGTAATCTAACCTAATTCTTTTATAAATCGCATATAGTTTTTGCAAGGGACTAGCAAAACATAGGCATGGGGGTATGATGTAAACACATTTGCACTACTTAAAATGTTTATTTATGCATGTTCTTAAGGATAGGATTGCATTTCATGATATAAATATTGCATAACATACATTATCTTGAATTTAAAGTAGTTTGAATAAAATGGAGGTTAATTGTCTCCTTTTATGTGCTTGGACAAGGCAAACATTTTATCGGGGCCTCGGATAAAAGATCCAACCGTATGGATGTGATCAGGGCGACGATTGGAGTTCAACGACTCCAAGATAGCCCTAATCAGGCATCCGTAGCATCAGATAGTGACCTGGGAACTCTAGAAAATCAAGGGCCAGGATGGTGTAAATTCGTACTTCAGATGATAAATCCCACCGTACGGATGAATTCGGATCGATGATCGCAGCCCAACGACACAAAAATCGAGTCAATCCGACATCCGTGGCACCATCTACAACTTCCAGAAGATGGATGGCCAAGATAATGCCACGTGGCGCCATCTCAGCCGCCCAAACGACCGCTTCATCTTGTGAAGGCTCCGCGCCCGATCGCTCTCCGCCGTTGGATCTTAATCCAACGGCTGTGGGCGCTCGCATTTTAAAACGTGCGCGCGACCATCCGCGCCCCATAGCGCAGCGGTCGAGCGCGCTATCGCGAGCGCGGGGCGCGGGTTCGATCCGCGGCGAGGCGCTGGAGGGAGCGATCAATTGAGCCGCGTGGAGCGTCAGATGAAGATCGGACGGCCGTGCGCGCCCGATAGCATCGACGTGCGATTGGACGCGCAATCAGACGCGCGGAGAGCGCGCAACGCAGCGGGCGCGGACGCGATTTAAGCCGTCCAATCTCGTAATCGGACGGCTGAAAATCAATGGACGTGCGCGGGCGTTGCGCAAGCGAGCAGCCGAGCGGGCGCACATGAGCCGCCCACGTCGCCCACGAAGGGGGCTTTAGTGACGGATTTATCTGTCACTAAAGACCCATTATTTATTGTTTTGAAGTTGTAATGTCCATTTTGCCCCCACTCCTTGCAACTATAAAAGGAGACCCCCTCCATACGAAATTCTCATCCCTTCTTTCTCCTCTCTACCCGTCCAAAGCTCAAAATAAGCTTGTCCCACACCCGAGATGCTTCTTGCGAGATAAAGTCCAATTTTCATTCCCCTTCGGAAGTGGATCCCGCGACGACGACGGCGTGCTGCTCCGTTCCCGTTCTTCTGCTTCGTCCTCCTTCGTCCTGCTTCGTTCTCCTTCATCCAGGCGTCGTTCCGTCCGGCTCGTCCTCCAAGCAATCTTCGAGGAGGATAACTTCTCTCTCCCATTCTTATTTACAGCTTTTCTAGTGTAGAAATTTTCTACTTTATAGTGTAATTGATTTTCTGCTTTCTAGTGTAACTTTTATAAACAATTGAAATATTGAATGCATGTTCTCTCTCTCTCTCTCTCTCTCTCTCTTATTTTGATAGCTCCATTGTAATTATATCGCCTTACTTATAAAAAAATCCTAAAAAGATATAATTGCGAATATAGATCAACGTCGCCTCCCTGTGTTCGACCCGGAATTCTTTTTGGTATAAATTTTTATTTGTTGAACACGAATCCTTCGCTTTCGAACTACAACGACAGGTTTTCCAAAACCAAACACGTAAGCGTAGCGATTCGCGAAAAATACCGTTCAACACCCAGACATGGCAGGACCAGAGGAGGCGGGAGTTGCACACTCTTCGCAAGGGGATGATGACCGTGAGGGCATACCGTACACGTTTTTTAGAGTTGTCTCGCTTCGCAGCGACAGCCACGGCTACTGAGGAGGAGCGCCTTTGAAGGTTCATCGAGGGGCTCTGGCCTGCTATTCGGGGTATGTCATACCCCTGAAGCTGCCGACGTTCTCGAGGGTGGTGGAGGCAGCTATGACATACCAAGATAGCAACCTGTCTGCGCGAGACACTGATAGCGGGCAGAAGAGGCCCTATTTGCCAGACTTCTCACAGGGCCGACGAAAGAGGAGACATGTGGCGCCCGTAGGAGAGCTGTCACGTTTTGCAGGGCCATCAGTGGCCTTTGGGGGCCCCCGACGGGGGCCAGCTGCTCGTACTGGACCCCCGCCCAACCGTTAGCAGGGACCCACCGAGGGCGGGAGTCGAGTCCCCCTTTGCTACCAGTGTGGCTAGCCGGGCCACATCAGGAGGGACTGCCTGTCTTGGGCAGGAGGTCAGCAGATGCTTCCCGCGTCGAGTATTAGAGGGCGAGCAGGAGGCCGCAGTTACCAGGCGCGAGGAGGAGGACAACAGTCGCGGGGAGGGTACTGGCCAGCAGCTATCCATCCGACTTAAAGTGTGGCTGCTTCGTCCGCACTTAGGGCTGAGGGGCATATCAACTCCCTGATACACAGGGATGCTAGAGCTTCGGGATCAGTGGTGGCAGGTATGGTTTCAGTGTCCGAAAGATTGGTTTACACGCTTGTCAATTCCAGCACCACGCACTCGTTCGTCGCAGCCAGTTTTGCGGTTAGCTTGGGGCAGGACTGTATGTTGTTAGAGGATCCGTTCGTGATTAGAGGTCCGAGTGGTCAGCTGTTTGTAGCTGAGGAGGTGTACACAGGTTGTGAGGTCAGTGTTGGGGGACACAGCCTTCCCACTGACCTGATTATGATACAGATGGAGGACTTTGGTGTAATTCTGGGGATGGACTGGCTGTCCACTTACCACGCCTTGGTGGACTGCTTTAAGAGAAAGATCGTCTTCTCCATACCGGAGTTGCCTTCTTTCGAGTTCCACGGGTAGCCAGTGGACGGAGACTTCAGGTGCATTTCTGCACTTCGGGCGACGAAACTTTTGAGCCAGGGGTGTGAGGGCTTCCTAGCTTGTGTGGTAGCAGAGCCCAGCCCTGTGGCAGACTTCCAGAGTATCCCGGTGGTCAGAGAGTACCCTGACATGTTCCCAGACGAGTTGCCAGGACTACTGCCCGAGCGTGAGATCGAGTTTGAGATATCACTAGTACCGGGGACCAGCCCCATCTCCACAGCACCGTACAGGATGGCACCACTTGAGCTGCGAGAGCTCAAGTCTCAGTTGTAGGATTTTCTGGAGAAGGGCTTTGTGTGGCCCAGTGCGTCTCCATGGGGGGCCCCGATATTGTTCGTAAAGAAGGATGGTACCCTACGCCTTTGTGTGGACTACAGACAGCTGAATAGGGTCACCATCAAGAACAGGTATCCGCTGCCAAGGATTGATGACTTGTTTGACCAGCTGCGAGGTGCCACGGTATTCTCCAAAATCGACTTGAGGTCTGCATACCACCAGTTGAGGATCAAGGAGGCAGTCGTCTCCAATAGAGCTTTCCGCACCCGGTACGGACACTACGAGTTTTTGGTCATGCCGTTTGGGCTGACCAATGCCCCCGCTGCCTTCATGGATTTGATGAACCAGGTGTTTAGATCGTACTTGGACCAGTTCGTGGTGTGTACTGTAGTAGTTTTTTTCTTTACTGCTGTACTTTTGTTACTGTTAGTTACTTGCATGATGAATGTGGTTTATTTTACTGTCCTTTTGGTTACTTTCTCGTTGGACAACTTGGTCTTGGGATCAGTCGAGTCGGTCCGATTCTCGTGTCTCGTTGGGATTTGGGAATCGGGTCATAACATTGGGGTTCAGACGTGTCTACATCTCACGTGAAGGTCGTGCGTCCTGTTCAGAATAGATGCGGTGTGTGCAATAAGAGGGACTTATTCCTGTCAAATCATCGAGAGTCCAACCAATGGCTCTGTGATGTTGCTGGAGAGTAGCAATCAGACGGGATTCCTGGTCAGGTGTGAGTTTGGAGTTTATAATCGCAGGAAGTGTCTGATTGGAACCCAAAAAGTCGTATTTCAAATGATCGGGAAAGGGTTTGAGTTCAAGAACGGGGTTATCAGCAGCAGCGGGTGGTTCAGAGTGAGTGTGGGGTACAAGGGTAGGAGTTATGGGTCTGTTTATATCAAGTTCTGACTCCTCTAATTGTGGTTTTAGATCTTCTTGTGGTTGATGAGGGATAATCATGTTGTCCTCAATTTATGGTTCATCAGCCACGACTCTGATGTCACAAATTTGTTTAATGACACCGCAATTAATCCCTTGTTGGGCCTTAAAGATATCAATCTTGAGAGTCTGATTCCCAAATTTGAGCTCTATTTGGCCCTCTTCACAACTTATATTGGCCCTTGCAGTGGTCAGAAAATGTCTCCCTAGTATGATTGGTGTATCCCTTCGGTTCTCAGGTGCGTCCATGTCTAGAACTATGAAATCTACAGGGAAGTAGAAATTCCGCACCCTAACAATAACATCCTCAAGAATTTTCTTGGGTGACTTGATAGATTGATCGGCTAACTGCAATATCACCTCAGTCGGTTTCAGTTCGAATTCTTCTAGGTGGTTAAGCAGGGATGTGGGTATCAGGTTTATGGAGGCGCCTAGGTCTAATAATGATCTATCAAACTGGGTCTCACCAATCTTACATGAAATCAGGGGAGTGCTTGGGTCTTTTGCCTTGGGTGGGAGTTTACTCAGAATCACAGAGCTGGCTTGCTCTGACAGTACAATTGGACTCCCACTCTTGGTTCGCGGCTTACTCTGAGGTCCAGGTTTTTGATCTGGGATAGGGATAGGAACATCCTGGATGATTGTCCTAGGGTTTGGGTCACTACCAGGCTTGGAGTGGTCTGGATAGGGTGAATCTTGGGTTGCTTTACCACTACGGGTTGTTACCGAATTTAGTCCTGCCTGGTTCTGGTTGGGGGTTGGTAGGATGGGCTGCTGCTGTTGGTAACCCGCATAGGAGGTTGAGGCTTCCATCCCGTCAAGTGATGGAACAGAAGGGGCCTGATAGATCAAGTGTGCTTGGCTTGGGATTAGGTTCATAATGCGCCGCTGGGTCGGCACGCTATTCGGGTTAGGCAGAGGTTGAGAAGGAAGTGTGCCAGGTTGGCGAGAATTTGGCAACTGGGCGAGTTGGTTGCGGACCTCTGGGATTTCGTCCTATGTTGTTTCTGGATAGCCGCATTCGTTCTTTGAATGTCAGCCAGAGTTTGGAGGATATGGGACATTTGGTCTTGATTGGGCCTAGATGGATAAGTGGGGTTGGGCCGAGGGTGAGGCGGCTGATAAGGACGAGGGGCTTGTGGATGGGGCTGAAAGGGTGGTCTTGGATTTTGAGAATTTCCCGCCCACTGGAAATTTGGATGGTTTCACCATCCAGGATTGTAGGTGTTGGAAAATGGGTCATTCTGGATGGCGTTGAGGTCCTTGCAGGTCTGAGGAGTCTCAAGAAAGTCGGAGAATGGGAGAGTAGTGTTCCCCCAGCAAGAATAGAAAGGATCAGAGGTCCCTCCGATCCTGGAGTCAGATTGGGGTGGATACGAGTCCATCCTAGGAGAAGGTTGGTGGAAAATGTTTTGCACCGTTTCCTTTGTGGGAGGTGACTGTGTGAAGGAGTTCTGCGCAGATGTGGCTCGCTGCAAGTGCTGAATCAGCTCGTCCACCTTCTTCTCAATAATTGAGACCTTGTCCAACCGAGTGGCCATTAATTCCAGGTCGACTGATGTGGACAGGCCCTGCGTCTCATGTGCTGTCCTAAGGTTCGTCGCTGCGCGGGTATTTGTCTGGTCGAATAATCCCTTGGAGTCATTGTTGTTGGAGTTCTCGCACATATTCTCGAGAATCTCCCACACGGTGTCTTCGTGTTGAATCATGATATTCCCTCCGCAAGTTGCATTGACGAACGGTGTAATATCTTCACGGAGTCCCTAGTAAAAAGACTGGACTTGTTCCCATTTAGGAACTCCATGATGGGGGCACTTTCTCATGAGATCCTGGAATCGATCCCATGCCTCGTGATGAGGTTCTCCTGTCTGCTGCGTGAAGTGAGTAATCTGGTGGAGCAAGGTGTTTGTCGGGCCAACGGGGAAGAACTTTTTCAAAAACTCAGACTGAAGTTCTTCCCAAGTGTTGATCGAGCGGGTCTGTGTCTAATTCCAATAAGCCACCTTGTCCGTAAGGGAGAAAGAGAACATCTTCATGAGTAAGATATCCTGATTCTGTGCATCTGACCCGAAGGTTTAGGCTAGATGCTTAAGCTGTTTGATATGCTGGAAGGGATCTTTAGAGTTAAGCCCATGGAATTTAGGTATGGCATGAATCATGTTGGGCTTCAATTCGGAATCAGGTCTTTCAGTCGGGATTCTTACTTGAGGCTCAATTGCCACCGCAGCGGGATTGTAATGATCTCGCATCATGGGACGCTGTGGTTGGTTCATGAAGTTTTGGAAGTGATCATTAAGTCGCTGGAGCTGGTGCTCAAGATTATTCTCTTCTTCAACAGGCTGAGCCATGGTGGAAGAAGGAGAATTAGGTTCAGAGTCAGAAGAGAGGTCTATGTGGGGTGGTTATCACACAAACAAGGGTACCGAGGCTTGGCCTAAAGGAGAGTGGATTTCTAGATGAGGTTTCAAGGACCTCCTACCGAACATGCACTGATGGATTAGACGAGGTTTAGAAGGTGTTGGACCCAATCAAGACACCCAAGATGTTGGGTGACTGTCGATGTTCGGGGTGGATGATACCCCTTGATCAGAAGGACGTCCACCTGAGAATTACCTGGGCAGCCAGAGCGGGTGAGTCCTGCGAAGACCCCTACACGGTAGAACGTCCCCATGGGTTACAGGGTTTCCCCCACCCGACCTCTCTTGTCACTGAGATTTCGGGTAGACCAGAATGGGGACCTTGACCTCTTAAGTCTACCACCTTTATTTAGGATCAAGGTGCTCAGGGTTTCACTTGAACTTTAAACCTTTTGTGTGCAAAAAGTGACCTAATTTAAAGGTTGGTTGATCCAAGGGATCAACTTCACCTATTAGTTCCTGTGAGGGCTTAGTAGGTCATTTCTTTTAGTATTCAAGTGAATTAAGAGTCGGATTGCTTAGGGTTTCTCTTAATAGGTCTTTTCAAGTAATGGTTTAGGCACACCTCTTTTTGGAATTTTCAGTTCTTGATTAGAATGTGTCTCTAAAACCCTAGCTTAGAATCCTAAGTTGGCTCTAGTTGGTCCAATTAGTTGCCTCAGAATCAGGTAACTAGGGCTAATGCAAGAAGGTTTTAGCCCTAGTTACCTTAAGTGGATATGCAGATAAGATGTGTTGAAATTTAAAAGCAGGCAACTCTGTGATTTACTATGTATAGAAGACAGGTAACCCTAGATTGATTTTTCTTTTCTTTTTCCTCTTTAAAATTTAAGGGGCTTAAGAGAGAGGGTAGAAGGTTACCTGTCCCTTGGTGTGGTTATTGTGCGGCTGCTTGTTCCTTCTTGCCTTCCTGTGCCTGCACAACAGAAGAGAGATTATGTCAGTAGTCAATCTGAAATTGTGACTTAATAGCTTCGAGAATGCTCGTTGCTCCCCGACAACAATGCCAAAAATTGGTTGTGTGGACTGGTTTGTATTTGTATTTTATTACTTGAAAATAGAAAATCTCCGAAGTCTAACTCAGGGAGCAACACTTGATTATAGAAGCGTAAAAAAATCACAATTTACAATATATACTATTTTACAAAAAAGGATTAAAGAAAGGAAAAAATTGTCTCTTCTTTTCTTCTCTCTTTCTCCTTTCGTCTTCCTTTCTCTCTCTCTTTTCAGACGTCTGACTCCAAGGGTCAGACGCCTTAAATACTTCTTGCTACAGTGCTTCTGTTGCTGGTTCTTCTTCCTCTTGGCTTCTTCTTCTTCTCTGTTGAGCTGCACCTCCTTTTTCTTACTTTCTTTGTGCCCTGTGCCTCTGCTCTCTCTTTTCTCTTCTTTTTCTCTGCTGCGCCAAGTCCTTCTTCTTTCTTTTTTTGCCTCAGCTTCTCTGCAGCTACAGTGCCGTCTTTATCTTCCTCCTTTGCTTCTCTACTATGCGAGTCCTTCTGTCCTGACTTCTTCTTCCTTCTTTCTCCTTCTGCTTTAGTTTCTCTGCGGCTACAGTGCCATCTTCTTCCTCCTCCTTTGCTTACTCTGCCGCTCGCCTTCTCTTCTTTCTCTTTGGCCGTAGCTACCTTCTTGTGGCTAGGTCCTTGCAGCTCTTCCCTTGCTTCTCCTGTTCCCTGACAGGCGACCGTTTAGGCAAACCCTCACCCCTACCCTCCCCACGTCTCTCTCTCTCAAATTCACTCCAGGGTTCGCTCTCCCAGAGCCTTAATCGGGTCTGCGGGTCGGGTGACGTGCCCGAGACCAGGCGCACCAGCGTGGGTTGTGCACGAGGTGTGTACAGGCAGGGTTAGTCAAATCCGGGTGCCAGGTCCGCGGGGGATAGTCGCAGACGAGGCCGGGTGAGTGAGGGCGAGGGACCTCACCCCTGTGTGTTTCGAGGCAACGAGCCTAAGACACTTTTGCAATTTATGTGCGGTGGGGTG